>OY282449.1:23553011-25050497 GCA_958295655.1 Palloptera scutellata | reverse complement strand
GAAGATAGTAAGTAGAAATTCCTTACCCTTTATAAGTTATAGGCCAAAAACCGAAAATATCGCACTCAATTCCTCTCTAAACACAAAAAACAGCTTCTAGAGGTGTTTTCTCGATATGTTATGTGTTGTAAAGTTGTGTGTAAAGAAAGTGGCTACAACTATGCTGAAGATAGTAAGTAGAAATTCCTTACCCTTTATAAGTTATAGGCCAAAAACCGAAAAAAGTCACACTCAATTCGGCTTTAACCACAAAAAACAGCTTCTAGAAGTGTTTTCTCGATATATTATGTATTGTAATGTTGTGTGTATAGAAAGTGGCTACAACTATGCTGAAGATAGTAAGTAGAAATTCCTTACCCTTTATAAGTCATAGGCCAAAAACCGAAGAAAGTCGGACTCAATTCGGCTTTAAACACAAAAAACAGCTTCTAGAAGTGCTTTCTCGATATGTTATGTATTGTAAAGTTATGTGTAAAGAAAGTGGCTACAACTATGCTGAAGATAGTAAGTAGAAATTCCTTACCCTTTATAAGTTATAGCCCAAAAACCGAAAAAAGTCGCACTCAATTCCTCTCTAAACACAAAAAACAGCTTCTAGAGGTGTTTTCTCGATATGTTATGTATTGTAAAGTTATGTGTAAAGAAAGTGGCTACAACTATGCTGAAGATAGTAAGTAGAAATTCCTTACCCTTTATAAGTTATAGGCCAAAAACCGAAAAAAGTCGCACTCAATTCCTCTCTAAACACAAAAAACAGCTTCTAGAGGTGTTTTCTCGATATGTTATGTGTTAAAAAGTTGTGTGTAAAGAAAGTGGCTACAACTATGCTGAAGATAGTAAGTAGAAATTCCTTACCCTTTATAAGTTATAGGCCAAAAACCGAAAAAAGTCACACTCAATTCGGCTTTAAACACAAAAAACAGCTTCTAGAAGTGTTTTCTCGATATATTATGTATTGTAATGTTGTGTGTATAGAGAGTGGCTACAACTATGCTGAAGATAGTAAGTAGAAATTCCTTACCCTTTATAAGTTATAGGCCAAAAACCGAAAAAAGTCGCACTCAATTCCTCTCTAAACACAAAAAACAGCTTCTAGAGGTGTTTTCTCGATATGTTATGTGTCGTAAAGTTGTGTGTAAAGAAAGTGGCTACAACTATGCTGAAGATAGTAAGTAGAAATTCCTTACCCTTTATAAGTTATAGGCCAAAAACCGAAAAAAGTCACACTCAATTCGGCTTTAAACACAAAAAACAGCTTCTAGAAGTGTTTTCTCGATATATTATGTATTGTAATGTTGTGTGTATAGAAAGTGGCTACAACTATGCTGAAGATAGCAAGTAGAAATTCCTTACCCTTTATAAGTTATAGGCCAAAAACCGAAAAAAGTCGCACTCAATTCCTCTCTAAACACAAAAAACAGCTTCTAGAGGTGTTTTCTCGATATGTTATGTGTTGTAAAGTTGTGTGTAAAGAAAGTGGCTACAACTATGCTGAAGATAGTAAGTAGAAATTCCTTACCCTTTATAAGTTATAGGCCAAAAACCGAAGAAAGTCGGACTCAATTCGGCTTTAAACACAAAAAACAGCTTCTAGAAGTGCTTTCTCGATATGTTATGTATTGTAAAGTTATGTGTAAAGAAAGTGGCTACAACTATGCTGAAGATAGTAAGTAGAAATTCCTTACCCTTTATAAGTTATAGGCCAAAAACCGAAAAAAGTCGCACTCAATTCCTCTCTAAACACAAAAAACAGCTTCTAGAGGTGTTTTCTCGATATGTTATGTGTTGTAAAGTTGTGTGTAAAGAAAGTGGCTACGACTATGCTGAAGATAGTAAGTAGAAATTCCTTACCCTTTATAAGTTATAGGCCAAAAACCGAAAAAAGTCACACTCAATTCGGCTTTAAACACAAAAAACAGCTTCTAGAAGTGTTTTCTCGATATATTATGTATAGTAATGTTGTGTGTATAGAAAGTGGCTACAACTATGCTGAAGATAGTAAGTAGAAATTCCTTACCCTTTATAAGTTATAGGCCAAAAACCGAAAAAAGTCGCACTCAATTCCTCTCTAAACACAAAAAACAGCTTCTAGAGGTGTTTTCTCGATATGTTATGTGTTGTAAAGTTGTGTGTAAAGAAAGTGGCTACAACTATGCTGAAGATAGTAAGTAGAAATTCCTTACCCTTTATAAGTTATAGGCCAAAAACCGAAAAAAGTCACACTCAATTCGGCTTTAAACACAAAAAACAGCTTCTAGAAGTGTTTTCTCGATATATTATGTATAGTAATGTTGTGTGTATAGAAAGTGGCTACAACTATGCTGAAGATAGTAGGTAGAAATTCCTTACCCTTTATAAGTTATAGGCCAAAAACCGAAAAAAGTCGCACTCAATTCCTCTCTAAACACAAAAAACAGCTTCTAGAGGTGTTTTCTCGATATGTTATGTGTTGTAAAGTTGTGTGTAAAGAAAGTGGCTACAACTATGCTGAAGATAGTAAGTAGAAATTCCTTACCCTTTATAAGTTATAGGCCAAAAACCGAAGAAAGTCACACTCAATTCGGCTTTAAACACAAAAAACAGCTTCTAGAAGTGCTTCCTCGATATGTTATGTATTGTAAAGTTATGTGTAAAGAAAGTGGCTACAACTATGCTGAAGACATTAAGTAGAAATTCCTTACCCTTTATAAGTTATAGCCCAAAAACAGAAAAAAGTCACACTCAATTCGGCTTTAAACACAAAAAACAGCTTCTAGAAGTGCTTTCTCGATATGTTATGTATTGTAAAGTTATGTGTAAAGAAAGTGGCTACAACTATGCTGAAGATAGTAAGTAGAAATTCCTTACCCTTTATAAGTTATAGGCCAAAATCCGAAAAAAGTCACACTCAATTCGGCTTTAAACACAAAAAACAGCTTCTAGAAGTGCTTTCTCGATATGTTATGTATTGTAAAGTTATGTGTAAAGAAAGTGGCTACAACTATGCTGAAGATAGTAAGTAGAAATTCCTTACCCTTTATAAGTTATAGGCCAAAAACCGAAAAAAGTCGCACTCAATTCGGCTTTAAACACAAAAAACAGCTTCTAGAGGTGTTTTCTCGATATGTTATGTATTGTATAGTTGTGTGTAAAGAAAGTGGCTACAACTATGCTGAAGACATTAAGTAGAAATTCCTTACCCTTTATAAGTTATAGCCCAAAAACCGAAAAAAGTCACACTCAATTCGGCTTTAAACACAAAAAACAGCTTCTAGAAGTGCTTTCTCGATATATTATGTATTGTAATGTTGTGTGTATAGAAAGTGGCTACAACTATGCTGAAGACATTAAGTAGAAATTCCTTACCCTTTATAAGTTATAGCCCAAAAACCGAAAAAAGTCACACTCAATTCGGCTTTAAACACAAAAAACAGCTTCTAGAAGTGCTTTCTCGATATATTATGTATTGTAATGTTGTGTGTATAGAAAGTGGCTACAACTATGCTGAAGACATTAAGTAGAAATTCCTTACCCTTTATAAGTTATAGGCCAAAAACCGAAAAAAGTCACACTCAATTCGGCTTTAAACACAAAAAACAGCTTCTAGAAGTGCTTTCTCGATATATTATGTATTGTAATGTTGTGTGTATAGAAAGTGGCTACAACTATGCTGAAGACATTAAGTAGAAATTCCTTACCCTTTATAAGTTATAGGCCAAAAACCGAAAAAAGTCGCACTCAATTCGGCTTTAAACACAAAAAACAGCTTCTAGAGGTGTTTTCTCGATATGTTATGTATTGTATAGTTGTGTGTAAAGAAAGTGGCTACAACTATGCTGAAGACATTAAGTAGAAATTCCTTACCCTTTATAAGTTATAGCCCAAAAACCGAAAAAAGTCACACTCAATTCGGCTTTAAACACAAAAAACAGCTTCTAGAAGTGCTTTCTCGATATATTATGTATTGTAATGTTGTGTGTATAGAAAGTGGCTACAACTATGCTGAAGACATTAAGTAGAAATTCCTTACCCTTTATAAGTTATAGCCCAAAAACCGAAAAAAGTCACACTCAATTCGGCTTTAAACACAAAAAACAGCTTCTAGAAGTGCTTTCTCGATATATTATGTATTGTAATGTTGTGTGTATAGAAAGTGGCTACAACTATGCTGAAGACATTAAGTAGAAATTCCTTACCCTTTATAAGTTATAGGCCAAAAACCGAAAAAAGTCACACTCAATTCGGCTTTAAACACAAAAAACAGCTTCTAGAAGTGCTTTCTCGATATATTATGTATTGTAATGTTGTGTGTATAGAAAGTGGCTACAACTATGCTGAAGACATTAAGTAGAAATTCCTTACCCTTTATAAGTTATAGGCCAAAAACCGAAAAAAGTCGCACTCAATTCGGCTTTAAACACAAAAAACAGCTTCTAGAGGTGTTTTCTCGATATGTTATGTATTGTATAGTTGTGTGTAAAGAAAGTGGCTACAACTATGCTGAAGACATTAAGTAGAAATTCCTTACCCTTTATAAGTTATAGCCCAAAAACCGAAAAAAGTCACACTCAATTCGGCTTTAAACACAAAAAACAGCTTCTAGAAGTGCTTTCTCGATATATTATGTATTGTAATGTTGTGTGTATAGAAAGTGGCTACAACTATGCTGAAGACATTAAGTAGAAATTCCTTACCCTTTATAAGTTATAGCCCAAAAACCGAAAAAAGTCACACTCAATTCGGCTTTAAACACAAAAAACAGCTTCTAGAAGTGCTTTCTCGATATATTATGTATTGTAATGTTGTGTGTATAGAAAGTGGCTACAACTATGCTGAAGACATTAAGTAGAAATTCCTTACCCTTTATAAGTTATAGCCCAAAAACCGAAAAAAGTCACACTCAATTCGGCTTTAAACACAAAAAACAGCTTCTAGAAGTGCTTTCTCGATATATTATGTATTGTAATGTTGTGTGTATAGAAAGTGGCTACAACTATGCTGAAGACATTAAGTAGAAATTCCTTACCCTTTATAAGTTATAGGCCAAAAACCGAAAAAAGTCACACTCAATTCGGCTTTAAACACAAAAAACAGCTTCTAGAGGTGTTTTCTCGATATGTTATGTATTGTATAGTTGTGTGTAACGAAAGTGGCTACAACTATGCTGAAGACATTAAGTAGAAATTCCTTACCCTTTATAAGTTATAGCCCAAAAACCGAAAAAAGTCACACTCAATTCGGCTTTAAACACAAAAAACAGCTTCTAGAAGTGCTTTCTCGATATATTATGTATTGTAATGTTGTGTGTATAGAAAGTGGCTACAACTATGCTGAAGACATTAAGTAGAAATTCCTTACCCTTTATAAGTTATAGCCCAAAAACCGAAAAAAGTCACACTCAATTCGGCTTTAAACACAAAAAACAGCTTCTAGAAGTGCTTTCTCGATATATTATGTATTGTAATGTTGTGTGTATAGAAAGTGGCTACAACTATGCTGAAGACATTAAGTAGAAATTCCTTACCCTTTATAAGTTATAGGCCAAAAACCGAAAAAAGTCGCACTCAATTCGGCTTTAAACACAAAAAACAGCTTCTAGAGGTGTTTTCTCGATATGTTATGTATTGTATAGTTGTGTGTAAAGAAAGTGGCTACAACTATGCTGAAGACATTAAGTAGAAATTCCTTACCCTTTATAAGTTATAGCCCAAAAACCGAAAAAAGTCACACTCAATTCGGCTTTAAACACAAAAAACAGCTTCTAGAAGTGCTTTCTCGATATGTTATGTATTGTAATGTTGTGTGTATAGAAAGTGGCTACAACTATGCTGAAGACATTAAGTAGAAATTCCTTACCCTTTATAAGTTATAGGCCAAAAACCGAAAAAAGTCACACTCAATTCGGCTTTAAACACAAAAAACAGCTTCTAGAAGTGCTTTCTCGATATGTTATGTATTGTAATGTTGTGTGTATAGAAAGTGGCTACAACTATGCTGAAGACATTAAGTAGAAATTCCTTACCCTTTATAAGTCATAGGCCAAAAACCGAAAAAAGTCGCACTCAATTCCTCTCTAAACACAAAAAACAGCTTCTAGAGGTGTTTTCTCGATATGTTATGTGTTGTAAAGTTGTGTGTAAAGAAAGTGGCTACAACTATGCTGAAGACATTAAGTAGAAATTCCTTACCCTTTATAAGTTATAGGCCAAAAACCGAAAAAAGTCACACTCAATTCGGCTTTAAACACAAAAAACAGCTTCTAGAAGTGCTTTCTCGATATGTTATGTATTGTAAAGTTATGTGTAAAGAAAGTGGCTACAACTATGCTGAAGATAGTAAGTAGAAATTCCTTACCCTTTATAAGTTATAGGCCAAAAACCGAAAAAAGTCGCACTCAATTCGGCTTTAAACACAAAAAACAGCTTCTAGAGGTGTTTTCTCGATATGTTATGTATTGTATAGTTGTGTGTAAAGAAAGTGGCTACAACTATGCTGAAGACATTAAGTAGAAATTCCTTACCCTTTATAAGTTATAGCCCAAAAACCGAAAAAAGTCACACTCAATTCGGCTTTAAACACAAAAAACAGCTTCTAGAAGTGCTTTCTCGATATATTATGTATTGTAATGTTGTGTGTATAGAAAGTGGCTACAACTATGCTGAAGACATTAAGTAGAAATTCCTTACCCTTTATAAGTTATAGCCCAAAAACCGAAAAAAGTCACACTCAATTCGGCTTTAAACACAAAAAACAGCTTCTAGAAGTGCTTTCTCGATATATTATGTATTGTAATGTTGTGTGTATAGAAAGTGGCTACAACTATGCTGAAGACATTAAGTAGAAATTCCTTACCCTTTATAAGTTATAGGCCAAAAACCGAAAAAAGTCGCACTCAATTCCTCTCTAAACACAAAAAACAGCTTCTAGAAGTGCTTTCTCGATATATTATGTATTGTAATGTTGTGTGTATAGAAAGTGGCTACAACTATGCTGAAGACATTAAGTAGAAATTCCTTACCCTTTATAAGTTATAGGCCAAAAACCGAAAAAAGTCACACTCAATTCGGCTTTAAACACAAAAAACAGCTTCTAGAAGTGCTTTCTCGATATATTATGTATTGTAATGTTGTGTGTATAGAAAGTGGCTACAACTATGCTGAAGACATTAAGTAGAAATTCCTTACCCTTTATAAGTTATAGGCCAAAAACCGAAAAAAGTCACACTCAATTCGGCTTTAAACACAAAAAACAGCTTCTAGAAGTGCTTTCTCGATATATTATGTATTGTAATGTTGTGTGTATAGAAAGTGGCTACAACTATGCTGAAGACATTAAGTAGAAATTCCTTACCCTTTATAAGTTATAGGCCAAAAACCGAAAAAAGTCGCACTCAATTCGGCTTTAAACACAAAAAACAGCTTCTAGAAGTGCTTTCTCGATATATTATGTATTGTAATGTTGTGTGTATAGAAAGTGGCTACAACTATGCTGAAGACATTAAGTAGAAATTCCTTACCCTTTATAAGTTATAGGCCAAAAACCGAAAAAAGTCGCACTCAATTCGGCTTTAAACACAAAAAACAGCTTCTAGAGGTGTTTTCTCGATATGTTATGTATTGTATAGTTGTGTGTAAAGAAAGTGGCTACAACTATGCTGAAGACATTAAGTAGAAATTCCTTACCCTTTATAAGTTATAGGCCAAAAACCGAAAAAAGTCACACTCAATTCGGCTTTAAACACAAAAAACAGCTTCTAGAAGTGCTTTCTCGATATATTATGTATTGTAATGTTGTGTGTATAGAAAGTGGCTACAACTATGCTGAAGACATTAAGTAGAAATTCCTTACCCTTTATAAGTTATAGGCCAAAAACCGAAAAAAGTCGCACTCAATTCGGCTTTAAACACAAAAAACAGCTTCTAGAGGTGTTTTCTCGATATGTTATGTATTGTATAGTTGTGTGTAAAGAAAGTGGCTACAACTATGCTGAAGACATTAAGTAGAAATTCCTTACCCTTTATAAGTTATAGCCCAAAAACCGAAAAAAGTCACACTCAATTCGGCTTTAAACACAAAAAACAGCTTCTAGAAGTGCTTTCTCCATATGTTATGTATTGTAATGTTGTGTGTATAGAAAGTGGCTACAACTATGCTGAAGACATTAAGTAGAAATTCCTTACCCTTTATAAGTTATAGGCCAAAAACCGAAAAAAGTCACACTCAATTCGGCTTTAAACACAAAAAACAGCTTCTAGAAGTGCTTTCTCGATATGTTATGTATTGTAATGTTGTGTGTATAGAAAGTGGCTACAACTATGCTGAAGACATTAAGTAGAAATTCCTTACCCTTTATAAGTCATAGGCCAAAAACCGAAAAAAGTCGCACTCAATTCCTCTCTAAACACAAAAAACAGCTTCTAGAGGTGTTTTCTCGATATGTTATGTGTTGTAAAGTTGTGTGTAAAGAAAGTGGCTACAACTATGCTGAAGACATTAAGTAGAAATTCCTTACCCTTTATAAGTTATAGCCCAAAAACCGAAAAAAGTCACACTCAATTCGGCTTTAAACTCAAAAAACAGCTTCTAGAAGTGCTTTCTCGATATGTTATGTATTGTAAAGTTATGTGTAAAGAAAGTGGCTACAACTATGCTGAAGATAGTAAGTAGAAATTCCTTACCCTTTATAAGTTATAGGCCAAAAACCGAAAAAAGTCACACTCAATTCGGCTTTAAACACAAAAAACAGCTTCTAGAAGTGCTTTCTCGATATGTTATGTATTGTAATGTTGTGTGTATAGAAAGTGGCTACAACTATGCTGAAGACATTAAGTAGAAATTCCTTACCCTTTATAAGTCATAGGCCAAAAACCGAAATAAGTCGCACTCAATTCCTCTCTAAACACAAAAAACAGCTTCTAGAGGTGTTTTCTCGATATGTTATGTGTTGTAAAGTTGTGTGTAAAGAAAGTGGCTACAACTATGCTGAAGACATTAAGTAGAAATTCCTTACCCTTTATAAGTTATAGGCCAAAAACCGAAAAAAGTCACACTCAATTCGGCTTTAAACACAAAAAACAGCTTCTAGAAGTGCTTTCTCGATATGTTATGTATTGTAATGTTGTGTGTATAGAAAGTGGCTACAACTATGCTGAAGACATTAAGTAGAAATTCCTTACCCTTTATAAGTCATAGGCCAAAAACCGAAAAAAGTCGCACTCAATTCCTCTCTAAACACAAAAAACAGCTTCTAGAGGTGTTTTCTCGATATGTTATGTGTTGTAAAGTTGTGTGTAAAGAAAGTGGCTACAACTATGCTGAAGACATTAAGTAGAAATTCCTTACCCTTTATAAGTTATAGCCCAAAAACCGAAAAAAGTCGCACTCAATTTCACTCTAAACACAAAAAACACCTTCTAGAGGTGTTTTCTCGATATGTTATGTGTTGTAAAGTTATGTGTAAAGAAAGTGGCTACAACTATGCTGAAGACATTAAGTAGAAATTCCTTACCCTTTATAAGTTATAGCCCAAAAACCGAAAAAAGTCACACTCAATTCGGCTTTAAACACAAAAAACAGCTTCTAGAAGTGCTTTCTCGATATGTTATGTATTGTAATGTTGTGTGTATAGAAAGTGGCTACAACTATGCTGAAGACATTAAGTAGAAATTCCTTACCCTTTATAAGTTATAGGCCAAAAACCGAAAAAAGTCACACTCAATTCGGCTTTAAACACAAAAAACAGCTTCTAGAAGTGCTTTCTCGATATGTTATGTATTGTAATGTTGTGTGTATAGAAAGTGGCTACAACTATGCTGAAGACATTAAGTAGAAATTCCTTACCCTTTATAAGTCATAGGCCAAAAACCGAAAAAAGTCGCACTCAATTCCTCTCTAAACACAAAAAACAGCTTCTAGAGGTGTTTTCTCGATATGTTATGTGTTGTAAAGTTGTGTGTAAAGAAAGTGGCTACAACTATGCTGAAGACATTAAGTAGAAATTCCTTACCCTTTATAAGTTATAGGCCAAAAACCGAAAAAAGTCACACTCAATTCGGCTTTAAACACAAAAAACAGCTTCTAGAAGTGCTTTCTCGATATGTTATGTATTGTAATGTTGTGTGTATAGAAAGTGGCTACAACTATGCTGAAGACATTAAGTAGAAATTCCTTACCCTTTATAAGTCATAGGCCAAAAACCGAAAAAAGTCGCACTCAATTCCTCTCTAAACACAAAAAACAGCTTCTAGAGGTGTTTTCTCGATATGTTATGTGTTGTAAAGTTGTGTGTAAAGAAAGTGGCTACAACTATGCTGAAGACATTAAGTAGAAATTCCTTACCCTTTATAAGTTATAGCCCAAAAACCGAAAAAAGTCGCACTCAATTTCACTCTAAACACAAAAAACACCTTCTAGAGGTGTTTCCTCGATATGTTATGTATTGTAAAGTTTTGTGTAAAGAAAGTGGCTACAACTATGCTGAAGACAGTAATTAGAAATTGCTTACCCTTTATAAGTTATAGGACAAAAACCGAAAAAAGTCGCACTCAGTTTCACTCTAAAAACAAAAATAGAGCTTCTAGAGGTGTTTTCTCGATATGTTATGTGTTGTAAAGTTGTGTGTAAAGAAAGTGGCTACAACTATGCTGAAGACATTAAGTAGAAATTACTTACCCTTTATAAGTTATAGCCCGAAACCCGAAAAAAGTCGCACTCAATTCCTCTCTAAACACAAAAAACAGCTTCTAGAGGTGTGTGTGTGTGTGTGTGTGTGTGTGTGTGTGTGTGTGTGTGTGTGTGTGTGTGTGTGTGTGTGTGTGTGTGTGTGTGTGTGTGTGTGTGTGTGTGTGTGTCTGTGTGTGTGTGTGTGTGTGTGTGTGTGTTTGTGTGTATGCTGAAGATAGTAAGTAGAAATTCCTTACCCTTTATAAGTTATAGCCCAAAAACCGAAAAAAGTCGCACTCAATTCCTCTCTAAACACAAAAAACAGCTTCTAGAGGTGTTTTCTCGATATGTTATGTATTGTAAAGTTATGTGTAAAGAAAGTGGCTACAACTATGCTGAAGACATTAAGTAGAAATTCCTTACCCTTTATAAGTTATAGCCCAAAAACCGAAAAAAGTCACACTCAATTCGGCTTTAAACACAAAAAACAGCTTCTAGAAGTGCTTTCTCGATATGTTATGTATTGTAAAGTTATGTGTAAAGAAAGTGGCTACAACTATGCTGAAGATAGTAAGTAGAAATTCCTTACCCTTTATAAGTTATAGGCCAAAATCCGAAAAAAGTCACACTCAATTCGGCTTTAAACACAAAAAACAGCTTCTAGAAGTGCTTTCTCGATATGTTATGTATTGTAAAGTTATGTGTAAAGAAAGTGGCTACAACTATGCTGAAGATAGTAAGTAGAAATTCCTTACCCTTTATAAGTTATAGGCCAAAAACCGAAAAAAGTCGCACTCAATTCGGCTTTAAACACAAAAAACAGCTTCTAGAGGTGTTTTCTCGATATGTTATGTATTGTATAGTTGTGTGTAAAGAAAGTGGCTACAACTATGCTGAAGACATTAAGTAGAAATTCCTTACCCTTTATAAGTTATAGCCCAAAAACCGAAAAAAGTCACACTCAATTCGGCTTTAAACACAAAAAACACCTTCTAGAGGTGTTTCCTCGATATATTATGTATTGTAATGTTGTGTGTATAGAAAGTGGCTACAACTATGCTGAAGACATTAAGTAGAAAATCCTTACCCTTTATAAGTTATAGCCCAAAAACCGAAAAAAGTCACACTCAATTCCTCTCTAAACACAAAAAACAGCTTCTAGAAGTGCTTTCTCGATATATTATGTATTGTAATGTTGTGTGTATAGAAAGTGGCTACAACTATGTTGAAGACATTAAGTAGAAATTCCTTACCCTTTATAAGTTATAGGCCAAAAACCGAAAAAAGTCACACTCAATTCGGCTTTAAACACAAAAAACAGCTTCTAGAAGTGCTTTCTCGATATGTTACGTATTGTAATGTTGTGTGTATAGAAAGTGGCTACAACTATGCTGAAGACATTAAGTAGAAATTCCTTACCCTTTATAAGTTATAGGCCAAAAACCGAAAAAAGTCGCACTCAATTCCTCTCTAAACACAAAAAACAGCTTCTAGAGGTGTTTTCTCGATATGTTATGTGTTGTAAAGTTGTGTGTAAAGAAAGTGGCTACAACTATGCTGAAGACATTAAGTAGAAATTCCTTACCCTTTATAAGTCATAGGCCAAAAACCGAAAAAAGTCGCACTCAATTCCTCTCTAAACACAAAAAACAGCTTCTAGAGGTGTTTTCTCGATATGTTATGTATTGTAATGTTGTGTGTATAGAAAGTGGCTACAACTATGCTGAAGACATTAAGTAGAAATTCCTTACCCTTTATAAGTCATAGGCCAAAAACCGAAAAAAGTCGCACTCAATTCTGAAGATAGTAAGTAGAAATTCCTTACCCTTTATAAGTTATAGGCCAAAAACCGAAGAAAGTCGGGGTCAATTCGGCTTTAAACACAAAAAACAGCTTCTAGAAGTGCTTTCTCGATATGTTATGTATTGTAAAGTTATGTGTAAAGAAAGTGGCTACAACTATGCTGAAGACAGTAAGTAAAAATTCCTTACCCTTTATAAGTTATAGCCCAAAAACCGAAAAAAGTCGCACTCAATTCCTCTCTAAACACAAAAAACAGCTTCTAGAGGTGTTTTCTCGATATGTTATGTATTGTAAAGTTATGTATAAAGAAAGTGGCTACAACTATGCTGAAGATAGTAAGTAGAAATTCCTTACCCTTTATAAGTTATAGGCCAAAAACCGAAAAAAGTCACACTCAATTCGGCTTTAAACACAAAAAAAAGCTTCTAGAAGTGCTTTCTCGATATGTTATGTATTGTAATGTTGTGTGTATAGAAAGTGGCTACAACTATGCTGAAGACATTAAGTAGAAATTCCTTACCCTTTATAAGTTATAGGCCAAAAACCGAAAAAAGTCACACTTAATTCGGCTTTAAACACAAAAAACAGCTTCTAGAAGTGCTTTCTCGATATGTTATGTATTGTAATGTTGTGTGTATAGAAAGTGGCTACAACTATGCTGAAGACATTAAGTAGAAATTCCTTACCCTTTATAAGTTATAGGCCAAAAACCGAAAAAAGTCGCACTCAATTCCTCTCTAAACACAAAAAACAGCTTCTAGAGGTGTTTTCTCGATATGGTATGTATTGTAAAGTTATGTATAAAGAAAGTGGCTACAACTATGCTGAAGATAGTAAGTAGAAATTCCTTACCCTTTATAAGTTATAGGCCAAAAACCGAAAAAAGTCACACTCAATTCGGCTTTAAACACAAAAAAAAGCTTCTAGAAGTGCTTTCTCGATATGTTATGTATTGTAATGTTGTGTGTATAGAAAGTGGCTACAACTATGCTGAAGACATTAAGTAGAAATTCCTTACCCTTTATAAGTTATAGGCCAAAAACCGAAAAAAGTCACACTTAATTCGGCTTTAAACACAAAAAAAAGCTTCTAGAAGTGCTTTCTCGATATGTTATGTATTGTAATGTTGTGTGTATAGAAAGTGGCTACAACTATGCTGAAGACATTAAGTAGAAATTCCTTACCCTTTATAAGTTATAGGCCAAAAACCGAAAAAAGTCACACTTAATTCGGCTTTAAACACAAAAAACAGCTTCTAGAAGTGCTTTCTCGATATGTTATGTGTTGTAAAGTTGTGTGTAAAGAAAGTGGCTACAACTATGCTGAAGACATTAAGTAGAAATTCCTTACCCTTTATAAGTCATAGGCCAAAAACCTCTCTAAACACAAAAAACAGCTTCTAGAGGTGTTTTCTCGATATGTTATGTGTTGTAAAGTTGTGTGTAAAGAAAGTGGCTACAACTATGCTGAAGACATTAAGTAGAAATTCCTTACCCTTTATAAGTTATAGCCCAAAAACCGAAAAAAGTCACACTCAATTCGGCTTTAAACACAAAAAACAGCTTCTAGAAGTGCTTTCTCGATATGTTATGTATTGTAATGTTGTGTGTATAGAAAGTGGCTACAACTATGCTGAAGACATTAAGTAGAAATTCCTTACCCTTTATAAGTTATAGCCCAAAAACCGAAAAAAGTCACACTCAATTCGGCTTTAAACACAAAAAACAGCTTCTAGAAGTGCTTTCTCGATATGTTATGTATTGTAAAGTTATGTGTAAAGAAAGTGGCTACAACTATGCTGAAGATAGTAAGTAGAAATTCCTTACCCTTTATAAGTTATAGGCCAAAAACCGAAAAAAGTCGCACTCAATTCCTCTCTAAACACAAAAAACAGCTTCTAGAGGTGTTTTCTCGATATGTTATGTACTGTAAAGTTGTGTGTAAAGAAAGTGGCTACAACTATGCTGAAGACATTAAGTAGAAATTCCTTACCCTTTATAAGTTATAGCCCAAAAACCGAAAAAAGTCGCACTCAATTCGGCTTTAAACACAAAAAACAGCTTCTAGAAGTGCTTTCTCGATATGTTATGTATTGTAATGTTGTGTGTATAGAAAGTGGCTACAACTATGCTGAAGACATTAAGTAGAAATTCCTTACCCTTTATAAGTCATAGGCCAAAAACCGAAAAAAGTCACACTCAATTTCACTCTAAACACAAAAAACAGCTTCTAGAGGTGTTTCCTCGATATGTTATGTATTGTAAAGTTGTGTGTAAAGAAAGTGGCTACAACGATGCTGAAGACAGTAATTAGAAATTCCTTACCCTTTATAAGTTATAGCCCAAAAACCGAAAAAAGTCACACTCAATTCGGCTTTAAACACAAAAAACAGCTTCTAGAAGTGCTTTCTCGATATGTTATGTATTGTAATGTTGTGTGTATAGAAAGTGGCTACAACTATGCTGAAGACATTAAGTAGAAATTCCTTACCCTTTATAAGTCATAGGCCAAAAACCGAAAAAAGTCGCACTCAATTCTGAAGATAGTAAGTAGAAATTCCTTACCCTTTATAAGTTATAGGCCAAAAACCGAAGAAAGTCGGACTCAATTCGGCTTTAAACACAAAAAACAGCTTCTAGAAGTGCTTTCTCGATATGTTATGTATTGTAAAGTTATGTGTAAAGAAAGTGGCTACAACTATGCTGAAGATAGTAAGTAAAAATTCCTTACCCTTTATAAGTTATAGCCCAAAAACCGAAAAAAGTCGCACTCAATTCCTCTCTAAACACAAAAAACAGCTTCTAGAGGTGTTTTCTCGATATGTTATGTATTGTAAAGTTATGTATAAAGAAAGTGGCTACAACTATGCTGAAGATAGTAAGTAGAAATTCCTTACCCTTTATAAGTTATAGGCCAAAAACCGAAAAAAGTCACACTCAATTCGGCTTTAAACACAAAAAAAAGCTTCTAGAAGTGCTTTCTCGATATGTTATGTATTGTAATGTTGTGTGTATAGAAAGTGGCTACAACTATGCTGAAGACATTAAGTAGAAATTCCTTACCCTTTATAAGTTATAGGCCAAAAACCGAAAAAAGTCACACTCAATTCGGCTTTAAACACAAAAAACAGCTTCTAGAAGTGCTTTCTCGATATGTTATGTATTGTAATGTTGTGTGTATAGAAAGTGGCTACAACTATGCTGAAGACATTAAGTAGAAATTCCTTACCCTTTATAAGTTATAGGCCAAAAACCGAAAAAAGTCGCACTCAATTCCTCTCTAAACACAAAAAACAGCTTCTAGAGGTGTTTTCTCGATATGTTATGTGTTGTAAAGTTGTGTGTAAAGAAAGTGGCTACAACTATGCTGAAGACATTAAGTAGAAATTCCTTACCCTTTATAAGTCATAGGCCAAAAACCTCTCTAAACACAAAAAACAGCTTCTAGAGGTGTTTTCTCGATATGTTATGTGTTGTAAAGTTGTGTGTAAAGAAAGTGGCTACAACTATGCTAAAGACATTAAGTAGAAATTCCTTACCCTTTATAAGTTATAGCCCAAAAACCGAAAAAAGTCACACTCAATTCGGCTTTAAACACAAAAAACAGCTTCTAGAAGTGCTTTCTCGATATGTTATGTATTGTAATGTTGTGTGTATAGAAAGTGGCTACAACTATGCTTAAGACATTAAGTAGAAATTCCTTACTCTTTATAAGTTATAGCCCAAAAACCGAAAAAAGTCACACTCAATTCGGCTTTAAACACAAAAAACAGCTTCTAGAAGTGTTTTCTCGATATATTATGTATTGTAATGTTGTGTGTATAGAAAGTGGCTACAACTATGTTGAAGATAGTAAGTAGAAATTCCTTACCCTTTATAAGTTATAGGCCAAAAACCGAAAAAAGTCACACTCAATTCGGCTTTAAACACAAACAACAGCTTCTAGAAGCGCTTTCTCGATATGTTATGTATTGTAATGTTGTGTGTATAGAAAGTGGCTACAACTATGCTGAAGACATTAAGTAGAAATTCCTTACCCTTTATAAGTCATAGGCCAAAAACCGAAAAAAGTCGCACTCAATTCCTCTCTAAACACAAAAAACAGCTTCTAGAGGTGTTTTCTCGATATGTTATGTGTTGTAAAGTTGTGTGTAAAGAAAGTGGCTACAACTATGCTGAAGACATTAAGTAGAAATTCCTTACCCTTTATAAGTTATAGGCCAAAAACCGAAAAAAGTCACACTCAATTCGGCTTTAAACACAAAAAACAGCTTCTAGAAGTGCTTTCTCGATATGTTAGGTATTGTAAAGTTATGTGTAAAGAAAGTGGCTACAACTATGCTGAAGATAGTAAGTATAAATTCCTTACCCTTTATAAGTTATAGCCCAAAAACCGAAAAAAGTCGCACTCAATTCGGCTTTAAACACAAAAAACAGCTTCTAGAAGTGCTTTCTCGATATATTATGTATTGTAATGTTGTGTGTATAGAAAGTGGCTACAACTATGCTGAAGACATTAAGTAGAAATTCCTTACCCTTTATAAGTCATAGGCCAAAAACCGAAAAAAGTCGCACTCAATTCTGAAGATAGTAAGTAGAAATTCCTTACCCTTTATAAGTTATAGGCCAAAAACCGAAGAAAGTCGGACTCAATTCGGCTTTAAACACAAAAAACAGCTTCTAGAAGTGCTTTCTCGATATGTTATGTATTGTAAAGTTATGTGTAAAGAAAGTGGCTACAACTATGCTGAAGATAGTAAGTAAAAATTCCTTACCCTTTATAAGTTATAGCCCAAAAACCGAAAAAAGTCGCACTCAATTCCTCTCTAAACACAAAAAACAGCTTCTAGAGGTGTTTTCTCGATATGTTATGTATTGTAAAGTTATGTATAAAGAAAGTGGCTACAACTATGCTGAAGATAGTAAGTAGAAATTCCTTACCCTTTATAAGTTATAGGCCAAAAACCGAAAAAAGTCACACTCAATTCGGCTTTAAACACAAAAAAAAGCTTCTAGAAGTGCTTTCTCGATATGTTATGTATTGTAATGTTGTGTGTATAGAAAGTGGCTACAACTATGCTGAAGACATTAAGTAGAAATTCCTTACCCTTTATAAGTTATAGGCCAAAAACCGAAAAAAGTCACACTCAATTCGGCTTTAAACACAAAAAACAGCTTCTAGAAGTGCTTTCTCGATATGTTATGTATTGTAATGTTGTGTGTATAGAAAGTGGCTACAACTATGCTGAAGACATTAAGTAGAAATTCCTTACCCTTTATAAGTTATAGGCCAAAAACCGAAAAAAGTCGCACTCAATTCCTCTCTAAACACAAAAAACAGCTTCTAGAGGTGTTTTCTCGATATGTTATGTGTTGTAAAGTTGTGTGTAAAGAAAGTGGCTACAACTATGCTGAAGACATTAAGTAGAAATTCCTTACCCTTTATAAGTCATAGGCCAAAAACCTCTCTAAACACAAAAAACAGCTTCTAGAGGTGTTTTCTCGATATGTTATGTGTTGTAAAGTTGTGTGTAAAGAAAGTGGCTACAACTATGCTGAAGACATTAAGTAGAAATTCCTTACCCTTTATAAGTTATAGCCCAAAAACCGAAAAAAGTCACACTCAATTCGGCTTTAAACACAAAAAACAGCTTCTAGAAGTGCTTTCTCGATATGTTATGTATTGTAATGTTGTGTGTATAGAAAGTGGCTACAACTATGCTTAAGACATTAAGTAGAAATTCCTTACCCTTTATAAGTTATAGCCCAAAAACCGAAAAAAGTCACACTCAATTCGGCTTTAAACACAAAAAACAGCTTCTAGAAGTGCTTTCTCGATATATTATGTATTGTAATGTTGTGTGTATAGAAAGTGGCTACAACTATGCTGAAGATAGTAAGTAGAAATTCCTTACCCTTTATAAGTTATAGGCCAAAAACCGAAAAAAGTCACACTCAATTCGGCTTTAAACACAAAAAACAGCTTCTAGAAGCGCTTTCTCGATATGTTATGTATTGTAATGTTGTGTGTATAGAAAGTGGCTACAACTATGCTGAAGACATTAAGTAGAAATTCCTTACCCTTTATAAGTCATAGGCCAAAAACCGAAAAAAGTCGCACTCAATTCCTCTCTAAACACAAAAAACAGCTTCTAGAGGTGTTTTCTCGATATGTTATGTGTTGTAAAGTTGTGTGTAAAGAAAGTGGCTACAACTATGCTGAAGACATTAAGTAGAAATTCCTTACCCTTTATAAGTTATAGGCCAAAAACCGAAAAAAGTCACACTCAATTCGGCTTTAAACACAAAAAACAGCTTCTAGAAGTGCTTTCTCGATATGTTAGGTATTGTAAAGTTATGTGTAAAGAAAGTGGCTACAACTATGCTGAAGATAGTAAGTAGAAATTCCTTACCCTTTATAAGTTATAGCCCAAAAACCGAAAAAAGTCGCACTCAATTCGGCTTTAAACACAAAAAACAGCTTCTAGAAGTGCTTTCTCGATATGTTATGTATTGTAAAGTTATGTGTAAAGAAAGTGGCTACAACTATGCTGAAGATAGTAAGTAGAAATTCCTTACCCTTTATAAGTTATAGGCCAAAAACCGAAAAAAGTCGCACTCAATTCCTCTCTAAACACAAAAAACAGCTTCTAGAGGTGTTTTCTCGATATGTTATGTGTTGTAAAGTTGTGTGTAAAGAAAGTGGCTACAACTATGCTGAAGACATTAAGTAGAAATTCCTTACCCTTTATAAGTTATAGGCCAAAAACCGAAAAAAGTCACACTCAATTCACAGTTTTAAACACAAAAAACAGCTTCTAGAAGTGCTTTCTCGATATGTTATGTATTGTAAAGTTATGTGTAAAGAAAGTGGCTACAACTATGCTGAAGATAGTAAGTAGAAATTCCTTACCCTTTATAAGTTATAGGCCAAAAACCGAAAAAAGTCGCACTCAATTCGTCTCTAAACACAAAAAACACCTTCTAGAGGTGTTTTCTCGATATGTTATGTATTGTAAAGTTGTGTGTTAAGAAAGTGGCTACAACTATGCTGAAGACATTAAGTAGAAATTCCTTACCCTTTATAAGTTATAGGCCAAAAACCGAAAAAAGTCACACTCAATTTCACTCTAAACACAAAAAACACCTTCTAGAGGTGTTTCCTCGATATGTTATGTATTGTAAAGTTGTGTGTAAAGAAAGTGGCTACAACGATGCTGAAGACAGTAATTAGAAATTGCTTACCCTTTATAAGTTATAGGACAAAAACCGAAAAAAGTCGCACTCAATTCGGCTTTAAACACAAAAAACAGCTTCTAGAGGTGTTTTCTCGATATGTTATGTATTGTAAAGTTGTGTGTAAAGAAAGTGGCTACAACTATGCTGAAGACATTAAGTAGAAATTCCTTACCCTTTATAAGTTATAGCCCAAAAACCGAAAAAAGTCGCACTCAATTTCACTCTAAACACAAAAAACAGCTTCTAGAGGTGTTTCCTCGATATGTTATGTATTGTAAAGTTGTGTGTAAAGAAAGTGGCTACAACTATGCTGAAGACAGTAATTAGAAATTGCTTACCCTTTATAAGTTATAGCCCGAAACCCGAAAAAAGTCGCACTCAATTCGTCTCTAAACACAAAAAACAGCTTCTAGAGGTGTTTTCTCGATATGTTATGTAGTGTAAAGATGTGTGTAAAGAAAGTGGCTACAACTATGCTGAAGACAGTAATTAGAAATTGCTTACAAATTGCTTAATTGTGTGTGTGTGTGTGTGTGTGTGTGTGTGTGTGTGTGTGTGTGTGTGTGTGTGTGTGTGTGTGTGTGTGTGTGTGTGTGTGTGTGTGTGTGTGTGTGTGTGTGTGTGTGTGTGTGTGTGTGTGTGTGTGTGTGTGTGTGTGTGTGTGTGTGTGTGTGTGTGTGTGTGTGTGTGTGTGTGTGTGTGTGTGTGTGTGTGTGTGTGTGTGTGTGTGTGTGTGTGTGTGTGTGTGTGTGTGTGTGTGTGTGTGTGTGTGTGTGTGTGTGTGTGTGTGTGTGTGTGTGTGTGTGTGTGTGTGTGTGTGTGTGTGTGTGTGTGTGTGTGTGTGTGTGTGTGTGTGTGTGTGTGTGTGTGTGTGTGTGTGTGTGTGTGTGTGTGTGTGTGTGTGTGTGTGTGTGTGTGTGTGTGTGTGTGTGTGTGTGTGTGTGTGTGTGTGTGTGTGTGTGTGTGTGTGTGTGTGTGTGTGTGTGTGTGTGTGTGTGTGTGTGTGTGTGTGTGTGTGTGTGTGTGTGTGTGTGTGTGTGTGTGTGTGTGTGTGTGTGTGTGTGTGTGTGTGTGTGTGTGTGTGTGTGTGTGTGTGTGTGTGTGTGTGTGTGTGTGTGTGTGTGTGTGTGTGTGTGTGTGTGTGTGTGTGTGTGTGTGTGTGTGTGTGTGTGTGTGTGTGTGTGTGTGTGTGTGTGTGTGTGTGTGTGTGTGTGTGTGTGTGTGTGTGTGTGTGTGTGTGTGTGTGTGTGTGTGTGTGTGTGTGTGTGTGTGTGTGTGTGTGTGTGTGTGTGTGTGTGTGTGTGTGTGTGTGTGTGTGTGTGTGTGTGTGTGTGTGTGTGTGTGTGTGTGTGTGTGTGTGTGTGTGTGTGTGTGTGTGTGTGTGTGTGTGTGTGTGTGTGTGTGTGTGTGTGTGTGTGTGTGTGTGTGTTTAGAAGCTGTTTTTTGTGAACTGCGTGCGACTTTTTTCGGTTTTTGGGCTATAACTTATAAAGGGTAAGGAATTTCTACTTACTATCTTGAGCATAGTTGTAGCCACTTTCTTTACACACAACTTTACAATACATAATATATCGAGAAAACACCTCTAGAAGCTGTTTTTTGTGTTTAAAGCCGAATTGAGTGTGACTTTTTTCGGTTTTTGGCCTATAACTTATAAAGGGTAAGGAATTTCTACTTACTATCTTCAGCATAGTTGTAGCCACTTTCTATACACACAACTTTACAATACATAATATATCGAGAAAACACCTCTAGAAGCTGTTTTTTGTGTTTAAAGCCGAATTGAGTGCGACTTTTTTCGGTTTTTGGGCTATAACTTATAAAGGGTAAGGAATTTCTACTTACTATCTTCAGCATAGTTGTAGCCACTTTCTTTACACACAACTTTACAACACATAACATATCGAGAAAACACCTCTAGAAGCTGTTTTTTGTGTTTAGAGAGGAATTGAGTGCGACTTTTTTCGGTTTTTGGCCTATAACTTATAAAGGGTAAGGAATTTCTACTTACTATCTTCAGCATAGTTGTAGCCACTTTCTATACACACAACTTTACAATACATAATATATCGAGAAAACACCTCTAGAAGCTGTTTTTTGTGTTTAAAGCCGAATTGAGTGCGACTTTTTTCGGTTTTTGGGCTATAACTTATAAAGGGTAAGGAATTTCTACTTACTATCTTCAGCATAGTTGTAGCCACTTTCTATACACACAACTTTACAATACATAATATATCGAGAAAACACCTCTAGAAGCTGTTTTTTGTGTTTAAAGCCGAATTGCGTGCGACTTTTTTCGGTTTTTGGGCTATAACTTATAAAGGGTAAGGAATTTCTACTTACTATCTTCAGCATAGTTGTAGCCACTTTCTATACACACAACTTTACAATACATAATATATCGAGAAAACACCTCTAGAAGCTGTTTTTTGTGTTTAAAGCCGAATTGAGTGCGACTTTTTTCGGTTTTTGGGCTATAACTTATAAAGGGTAAGGAATTTCTACTTACTATCTTCAGCATAGTTGTAGCCACTTTCTATACACACAACTTTACGATACATAATATATCGAGAAAACACCTCTAGAAGCTGTTTTTTGTGTTTAAAGCCGAATTGAGTGCGACTTTTTTCGGTTTTTGGCCTATAAATTATAAAGGGTAAGGAATTTCTACTTAATGTCATTAGCACAGTTGTAGCCACTTTCTTTACACACAACTTTACAACACATAACATATCGAGAAAACACCTCTAGAAGCTGTTTTTTGTGTTTAGAGAGGAATTGAGTGCGACTTTTTTCGGTTTTTGGCCTATAACTTATAAAGGGTAAGGAATTTCTACTTACTATCTTCAGCATAGTTGTAGCCACTTTCTTTACACATAACTTTACAATACATAACATATCGAGAAAAAGAAGATATAAGCCAAAAACCGAAAAAGTCGCACTCAATTTCACTCTAAACACAAAAAACAGCTTCTAGTGGTGTTTTCTCGACATGTTATGTTTCGTAAAGTTGTGTGTGAAGAAAGTGGCTACAACTAGGCTGAAGATAGTAAGTAGAAATTCCTTACCCTTTATAAGTTATAGCCCAAAAACCGAAAACAGTCGCACGCAATTCGGCTTTAAACACAAAAAACAGCTTCTAGAGGTGTTTTCTCGATATATTATGTATTGTAATGTTGTGTGTATAGAAAGTGGCTACAACTATGCTGAAGATAGTAAGTAGAAATTCCTTACCCTTTATAAGTTATAGGCCAAAAACCGAAAAAAGTCGCACTCAATTCCTCTCTAAACACAAAAAAACAGCTTCTAGAGGTGTTTCCTCGATATGTTATGTATTGTAAAGTTGTGTGTAAAGAAAGTGGCTACAACTATGCTGAAGACATTAAGGAGAAATTCCTTACCCTTTATAAGTTATAGGCCAAAAACCGAAAAAAGTCACACTCAATTCGGCTTTAAACACAAAAAACAGCTTCTAGAAGTGTTTTCTCGATATATTATGTATTGTAATGTTGTGTGTATAGAAAGTGGCTACAACTATGCTGAAGATAGTAAGTAGAAATTCCTTACCCTTTATAAGTTATAGGCCAAAAACCGAAAAAAGTCGCACTCAATTCCTCTCTAAACACAAAAAACAGCTTCTAGAGGTGTTTTCTCGATATATTATGTATTGTAAAGTTGTGTGTATAGAAAGTGGCTACAACTATGCTGAAGATAGTAAGTAGAAATTCCTTACCCTTTATAAGTTATAGGCCAAAAACCGAAAAAAGTCGCACTCAATTCCTCTCTAAACACAAAAAACAGCTTCTAGAGGTGTTTTCTCGATATGTTATGTGTTGTAAAGTTGTGTGTAAAGAAAGTGGCTACAACTATGCTGAAGATAGTAAGTAGAAATTCCTTACCCTTTATAAGTTATAGGCCAAAAACCGAAAAAAGTCACACTCAATTCGGCTTTAAACACAAAAAACAGCTTCTAGAAGTGTTTTCTCGATATATTATGTATTGTAATGTTGTGTGTATAGAAAGTGGCTACAACTATGCTGAAGATAGTAAGTAGAAATTCCTTACCCTTTATAAGTTATAGGCCAAAAACCGAAAAAAGTCACACTCAATTCCTCTCTAAACACAAAAAACAGCTTCTAGAGGTGTTTTCTCGATATGTTATGTGTTGTAAAGTTGTGTGTAAAGAAAGTGGCTACAACTATGCTGAAGATAGTAAGTAGAAATTCCTTACCCTTTATAAGTTATAGGCCAAAAACCGAAAAAAGTCACACTCAATTCGGCTTTAAACACAAAAAACAGCTTCTAGAAGTGTTTTCTCGATATATTATGTATTGTAATGTTGTGTGTATAGAAAGTGGCTACAACTATGCTGAAGATAGTAAGTAGAAATTCCTTACCCTTTATAAGTTATAGGCCAAAAACCGAAAAAAGTCGCACTCAATTCCTCTCTAAACACAAAAAACAGCTTCTAGAGGTGTTTTCTCGATATGTTATGTGTTGTAAAGTTGTGTGTAAAGAAAGTGGCTACAACTATGCTGAAGATAGTAAGTAGAAATTCCTTACCCTTTATAAGTTATAGGCCAAAAACCGAAAAAAGTCACACTCAATTCGGCTTTAAACACAAAAAACAGCTTCTAGAAGTGTTTTCTCGATATATTATGTATTGTAATGTTGTGTGTATAGAAAGTGGCTACAACTATGCTGAAGATAGTAAGTAGAAATTCCTTACCCTTTATAAGTTATAGGCCAAAAACCGAAAAAAGTCGCACTCAATTCCTCTCTAAACACAAAAAACAGCTTCTAGAGGTGTTTTCTCGATATGTTATGTGTTGTAAAGTTGTGTGTAAAGAAAGTGGCTACAACTATGCTGAAGATAGTAAGTAGAAATTCCTTACCCTTTATAAGTTATAGGCCAAAAACCGAAGAAAGTCGGACTTAATTCGGCTTTAAACACAAAAAACAGCTTCTAGAAGTGCTTTCTCGATATGTTATGTATTGTAAAGTTATGTGTAAAGAAAGTGGCTACAACTATGCTGAAGATAGTAAGTAGAAATTCCTTACCCTTTATAAGTTATAGGCCAAAAACCGAAAAAAGTCGCACTCAATTCCTCTCTAAACACAAAAAACAGCTTCTAGAGGTGTTTTCTCGATATGTTATGTATTGTAAAGTTATGTGTAAAGAAAGTGGCTACAACTATGCTGAAGACATTAAGTAGAAATTCCTTACCCTTTATAAGTTATAGCCCAAAAACCGAAAAAAGTCACACTCAATTCGGCTTTAAACACAAAAAACAGCTTCTAGAAGTGCTTTCTCGATATGTTATGTATTGTAAAGTTATGTGTAAAGAAAGTGGCTACAACTATGCTGAAGATAGTAAGTAGAAATTCCTTACCCTTTATAAGTTATAGGCCAAAATCCGAAAAAAGTCACACTCAATTCGGCTTTAAACACAAAAAACAGCTTCTAGAAGTGCTTTCTCGATATGTTACGTATTGTAAAGTTATGTGTAAAGAAAGTGGCTACAACTATGCTGAAGATAGTAAGTAGAAATTCCTTACCCTTTATAAGTTATAGGCCAAAAACCGAAAAAAGTCGCACTCAATTCCTCTCTAAACACAAAAAACAGCTTCTAGAGGTGTTTTCTCGATATGTTATGTGTTGTAAAGTTGTGTGTAAAGAAAGTGGCTACAACTATGCTGAAGACATTAAGTAGAAATTCCTTACCCTTTATAAGTCATAGGCCAAAAACCGAAAAAAGTCACACTCAATTCGGCTTTAAACACAAAAAACAGCTTCTAGAAGTGCTTTCTCGATATATTATGTATTGTAATGTTGTGTGTATTGAAAGTGGCTACAACTATGCTGAAGACATTAAGTAGAAATTCCTTACCCTTTATAAGTTATAGCCAAAAACCGAAAAAAGTCACACTCAATTCGGCTTTAAACACAAAAAACAGCTTCTAGAAGTGCTTTCTCGATATATTATGTATTGTAATGTTGTGTGTATAGAAAGTGGCTACAACTATGCTGAAGACATTAAGTAGAAATTCCTTACCCTTTATAAGTTATAGGCCAAAAACCGAAAAAAGTCGCACTCAATTCCTCTCTAAACACAAAAAACAGCTTCTAGAGGTGTTTTCTCGATATGTTATGTGTTGTAAAGTTGTGTGTAAAGAAAGTGGCTACAACTATGCTGAAGACATTAAGTAGAAATTCCTTACCCTTTATAAGTTATAGGCCAAAAACCGAAAAAAGTCGCACTCAATTCCTCTCTAAACACAAAAAACAGCTTCTAGAGGTGTTTTCTCGATATATTATGTATTGTAAAGTTGTGTGTATAGAAAGTGGCTACAACTATGCTGAAGATAGTAAGTAGAAATTCCTTACCCTTTATAAGTTATAGGCCAAAAACCGAAAAAAGTCGCACTCAATTCCTCTCTAAACACAAAAAACAGCTTCTAGAGGTGTTTTCTCGATATGTTATGTGTTGTAAAGTTGTGTGTAAAGAAAGTGGCTACAACTATGCTGAAGATAGTAAGTAGAAATTCCTTACCCTTTATAAGTTATAGGCCAAAAACCGAAAAAAGTCACACTCAATTCGGCTTTAAACACAAAAAACAGCTTCTAGAAGTGTTTTCTCGATATATTATGTATTGTAATGTTGTGTGTATAGAAAGTGGCTACAACTATGCTGAAGATAGTAAGTAGAAATTCCTTACCCTTTATAAGTTATAGGCCAAAAACCGAAAAAAGTCACACTCAATTCCTCTCTAAACACAAAAAACAGCTTCTAGAGGTGTTTTCTCGATATGTTATGTGTTGTAAAGTTGTGTGTAAAGAAAGTGGCTACAACTATGCTGAAGATAGTAAGTAGAAATTCCTTACCCTTTATAAGTTATAGGCCAAAAACCGAAAAAAGTCACACTCAATTCGGCTTTAAACACAAAAAACAGCTTCTAGAAGTGTTTTCTCGATATATTATGTATTGTAATGTTGTGTGTATAGAAAGTGGCTACAACTATGCTGAAGATAGTAAGTAGAAATTCCTTACCCTTTATAAGTTATAGGCCAAAAACCGAAAAAAGTCGCACTCAATTCCTCTCTAAACACAAAAAACAGCTTCTAGAGGTGTTTTCTCGATATGTTATGTGTTGTAAAGTTGTGTGTAAAGAAAGTGGCTACAACTATGCTGAAGATAGTAAGTAGAAATTCCTTACCCTTTATAAGTTATAGGCCAAAAACCGAAAAAAGTCACACTCAATTCGGCTTTAAACACAAAAAACAGCTTCTAGAAGTGTTTTCTCGATATATTATGTATTGTAATGTTGTGTGTATAGAAAGTGGCTACAACTATGCTGAAGATAGTAAGTAGAAATTCCTTACCCTTTATAAGTTATAGGCCAAAAACCGAAAAAAGTCGCACTCAATTCCTCTCTAAACACAAAAAACAGCTTCTAGAGGTGTTTTCTCGATATGTTATGTGTTGTAAAGTTGTGTGTAAAGAAAGTGGCTACAACTATGCTGAAGATAGTAAGTAGAAATTCCTTACCCTTTATAAGTTATAGGCCAAAAACCGAAGAAAGTCGGACTTAATTCGGCTTTAAACACAAAAAACAGCTTCTAGAAGTGCTTTCTCGATATGTTATGTATTGTAAAGTTATGTGTAAAGAAAGTGGCTACAACTATGCTGAAGATAGTAAGTAGAAATTCCTTACCCTTTATAAGTTATAGGCCAAAAACCGAAAAAAGTCGCACTCAATTCCTCTCTAAACACAAAAAACAGCTTCTAGAGGTGTTTTCTCGATATGTTATGTATTGTAAAGTTATGTGTAAAGAAAGTGGCTACAACTATGCTGAAGACATTAAGTAGAAATTCCTTACCCTTTATAAGTTATAGCCCAAAAACCGAAAAAAGTCACACTCAATTCGGCTTTAAACACAAAAAACAGCTTCTAGAAGTGCTTTCTCGATATGTTATGTATTGTAAAGTTATGTGTAAAGAAAGTGGCTACAACTATGCTGAAGATAGTAAGTAGAAATTCCTTACCCTTTATAAGTTATAGGCCAAAATCCGAAAAAAGTCACACTCAATTCGGCTTTAAACACAAAAAACAGCTTCTAGAAGTGCTTTCTCGATATGTTACGTATTGTAAAGTTATGTGTAAAGAAAGTGGCTACAACTATGCTGAAGATAGTAAGTAGAAATTCCTTACCCTTTATAAGTTATAGGCCAAAAACCGAAAAAAGTCGCACTCAATTCCTCTCTAAACACAAAAAACAGCTTCTAGAGGTGTTTTCTCGATATGTTATGTGTTGTAAAGTTGTGTGTAAAGAAAGTGGCTACAACTATGCTGAAGACATTAAGTAGAAATTCCTTACCCTTTATAAGTCATAGGCCAAAAACCGAAAAAAGTCACACTCAATTCGGCTTTAAACACAAAAAACAGCTTCTAGAAGTGCTTTCTCGATATATTATGTATTGTAATGTTGTGTGTATAGAAAGTGGCTACAACTATGCTGAAGACATTAAGTAGAAATTCCTTACCCTTTATAAGTTATAGCCAAAAACCGAAAAAAGTCACACTCAATTCGGCTTTAAACACAAAAAACAGCTTCTAGAAGTGCTTTCTCGATATATTATGTATTGTAATGTTGTGTGTATAGAAAGTGGCTACAACTATGCTGAAGACATTAAGTAGAAATTCCTTACCCTTTATAAGTTATAGGCCAAAAACCGAAAAAAGTCGCACTCAATTCCTCTCTAAACACAAAAAACAGCTTCTAGAGGTGTTTTCTCGATATGTTATGTGTTGTAAAGTTGTGTGTAAAGAAAGTGGCTACAACTATGCTGAAGACATTAAGTAGAAATTCCTTACCCTTTATAAGTTATAGGCCAAAAACCGAAAAAAGTCGCACTCAATTCCTCTCTAAACACAAAAAACAGCTTCTAAAGGTGTTTTCTCGATATGTTATGTGTTGTAAAGTTGTGTGTAAAGAAAGTGGCTACAACTATGCTGAAGATAGTAAGTAGAAATTCCTTACCCTTTATAAGTTATAGGCCAAAAACCGAAGAAAGTCGGACTCAATTCGGCTTTAAACACAAAAAACAGCTTCTAGAAGTGCTTTCTCGATATGTTATGTATTGTAAAGTTATGTGTAAAGAAAGTGGCTACAACTATGCTGAAGATAGTAAGTAGAAATTCCTTACCCTTTATAAGTTATAGCCCAAAAACCGAAAAAAGTCGCACTCAATTCCTCTCTAAACACAAAAAACAGCTTCTAGAAGTGCTTTCTCGATATGTTATGTATTGTGAAGTTATGTGTAAAGAAACTGGCTACAACTATGCTGAAGATAGTAAGTAGAAATTCCTTACCCTTTATAAGTTATAGCCCAAAAACCGAAAAAAGTCGCACTCAATTCCTCTCTAAACACAAAAAACAGCTTATAGAGGTGTTTTCTCGATATGTTATGTATTGTAAAGTTATGTGTAAAGAAAGTGGCTACAACTATGCTGAAGACATTAAGTAGAAATTCCTTACCCTTTATAAGTTATAGCCCAAAAACCGAAAAAAGTCACACTCAATTCGGCTTTAAACACAAAAAACAGCTTCTAGAAGTGCTTTCTCGATATGTTATGTATTGTAAAGTTTTGTGTAAAGAAAGTGGCTACAACTATGCTGAAGATAGTAAGTAGAAATTCCTTACCCTTTATAAGTTAAAGGCCAAAATCCGAAAAAAGTCACACTCAATTCGGCTTTAAACACAAAAAACAGCTTCTAGAAGTGCTTTCTCGATATGTTATGTATTGTAAAGTTATGTGTAAAGAAAGTGGCTACAACTATGCTGAAGATAGTAAGTAGAAATTCCTTACCCTTTATAAGTTATAGGCCAAAAACCGAAAAAAGTCGCACTCAATTCGGCTTTAAACACAAAAAACAGCTTCTAGAGGTGTTTTCTCGATATGTTATGTATTGTATAGTTGTGTGTAAAGAAAGTGGCTACAACTATGCTGAAGACATTAAGTAGAAATTCCTTACCCTTTATAAGTTATAGCCCAAAAACCGAAAAAAGTCGCACGCAATTCGGCTTTAAATACAAAAAACAGCTTCTAGAGGTGTTTTCTCGATATATTATGTATTGTAAAGTTGTGTGTATAGAAAGTGGCTACAACTATGCTGAAGATAGTAAGTAGAAATTCCTTACCCTTTATAAGTTATAGCCCAAAAACCGAAAAAAGTCGCACGCAATTCGGCTTTAAATACAAAAAACAGCTTCTAGAGGTGTTTTCTCGATATATTATGTATTGTAAAGTTGTGTGTATAGAAAGTGGCTACAACTATGCTGAAGATAGTAAGTAGAAATTCCTTACCCTTTATAAGTTATAGCCCAAAAACCGAAAAAAGTCGCACGCAGTTCACAAAAAACAGCTTCTAGAAGTGCTTTCTCGATATATTATGTATTGTAATGTTGTGTGTATAGAAAGTGGCTACAACTATGCTGAAGACATTAAGTAGAAATTCCTTACCCTTTATAAGTTATAGGCCAAAAACCGAAAAAAGTCGCACTCAATTCGGCTTTAAACACAAAAAACAGCTTCTAGAGGTGTTTTCTCGATATGTTATGTATTGTATAGTTGTGTGTAAAGAAAGTGGCTACAACTATGCTGAAGACATTAAGTAGAAATTCCTTACCCTTTATAAGTTATAGGCCAAAAACCGAAAAAAGTCACACTCAATTCGGCTTTAAACACAAAAAACAGCTTCTAGAAGTGCTTTCTCGATATGTTATGTATTGTAATGTTGTGTGTATAGAAAGTGGCTACAACTATGCTGAAGACATTAAGTAGAAATTCCTTACCCTTTATAAGTTATAGGCCAAAAACCGAAAAAAGTCGCACTCAATTCCTCTCTAAACACAAAAAACAGCTTCTAGAGGTGTTTTCTCGATATGTTATGTGTTGTAAAGTTGTGTGTAAAGAAAGTGGCTACAACTATGCTGAAGACATTAAGTAGAAATTCCTTACCCTTTATAAGTCATAGGCCAAAAACCGAAAAAAGTCGCACTCAATTCCTCTCTAAACACAAAAAACAGCTTCTAGAGGTGTTTTCTCGATATGTTATGTGTTGTAAAGTTGTGTGTAAAGAAAGTGGCTACAACTATGCTGAAGACATTAAGTAGAAATTCCTTACCCTTTATAAGTTATAGCCCAAAAACCGAAAAAAGTCACACTCAATTCGGCTTTAAACACAAAAAACAGCTTCTAGAAGTGCTTTCTCGATATGTTATGTATTGTAATGTTGTGTGTATAGAAAGTGGCTACAACTATGCTGAAGACATTAAGTAGAAATTCCTTACCCTTTATAAGTTATAGGCCAAAAACCGAAAAAAGTCGCACTCAATTCCTCTCTAAACACAAAAAACAGCTTCTAGAGGTGTTTTCTCGATATGTTATGTGTTGTAAAGTTGTGTGTAAAGAAAGTGGCTACAACTATGCTGAAGACATTAAGTAGAAATTCCTTACCCTTTATAAGTTATAGGCCAAAAACCGAAAAAAGTCGCACTCAATTCCTCTCTAAACACAAAAAACAGCTTCTAAAGGTGTTTTCTCGATATGTTATGTGTTGTAAAGTTGTGTGTAAAGAAAGTGGCTACAACTATGCTGAAGATAGTAAGTAGAAATTCCTTACCCTTTATAAGTTATAGGCCAAAAACCGAAGAAAGTCGGACTCAATTCGGCTTTAAACACAAAAAACAGCTTCTAGAAGTGCTTTCTCGATATGTTATGTATTGTAAAGTTATGTGTAAAGAAAGTGGCTACAACTATGCTGAAGATAGTAAGTAGAAATTCCTTACCCTTTATAAGTTATAGCCCAAAAACCGAAAAAAGTCGCACTCAATTCCTCTCTAAACACAAAAAACAGCTTCTAGAAGTGCTTTCTCGATATGTTATGTGTTGTAAAGTTGTGTGTAAAGAAAGTGGCTACAACTATGCTGAAGATAGTAAGTAGAAATTCCTTACCCTTTATAAGTTATAGCCCAAAAACCGAAAAAAGTCGCACTCAATTCCTCTCTAAACACAAAAAACAGCTTATAGAGGTGTTTTCTCGATATGTTATGTATTGTAAAGTTATGTGTAAAGAAAGTGGCTACAACTATGCTGAAGACATTAAGTAGAAATTCCTTACCCTTTATAAGTTATAGCCCAAAAACCGAAAAAAGTCACACTCAATTCGGCTTTAAACACAAAAAACAGCTTCTAGAAGTGCTTTCTCGATATGTTATGTATTGTAAAGTTTTGTGTAAAGAAAGTGGCTACAACTATGCTGAAGATAGTAAGTAGAAATTCCTTACCCTTTATAAGTTAAAGGCCAAAATCCGAAAAAAGTCACACTCAATTCGGCTTTAAACACAAAAAACAGCTTCTAGAAGTGCTTTCTCGATATGTTATGTATTGTAAAGTTATGTGTAAAGAAAGTGGCTACAACTATGCTGAAGATAGTAAGTAGAAATTCCTTACCCTTTATAAGTTATAGGCCAAAAACCGAAAAAAGTCGCACTCAATTCGGCTTTAAACACAAAAAACAGCTTCTAGAGGTGTTTTCTCGATATGTTATGTATTGTATAGTTGTGTGTAAAGAAAGTGGCTACAACTATGCTGAAGACATTAAGTAGAAATTCCTTACCCTTTATAAGTTATAGCCCAAAAACCGAAAAAAGTCGCACGCAATTCGGCTTTAAATACAAAAAACAGCTTCTAGAGGTGTTTTCTCGATATATTATGTATTGTAAAGTTGTGTGTATAGAAAGTGGCTACAACTATGCTGAAGATAGTAAGTAGAAATTCCTTACCCTTTATAAGTTATAGCCCAAAAACCGAAAAAAGTCGCACGCAATTCGGCTTTAAATACAAAAAACAGCTTCTAGAGGTGTTTTCTCGATATATTATGTATTGTAAAGTTGTGTGTATAGAAAGTGGCTACAACTATGCTGAAGATAGTAAGTAGAAATTCCTTACCCTTTATAAGTTATAGCCCAAAAACCGAAAAAAGTCGCACGCAGTTCACAAAAAACAGCTTCTAGAAGTGCTTTCTCGATATATTATGTATTGTAATGTTGTGTGTATAGAAAGTGGCTACAACTATGCTGAAGACATTAAGTAGAAATTCCTTACCCTTTATAAGTTATAGGCCAAAAACCGAAAAAAGTCGCACTCAATTCGGCTTTAAACACAAAAAACAGCTTCTAGAGGTGTTTTCTCGATATGTTATGTATTGTATAGTTGTGTGTAAAGAAAGTGGCTACAACTATGCTGAAGACATTAAGTAGAAATTCCTTACCCTTTATAAGTTATAGGCCAAAAACCGAAAAAAGTCACACTCAATTCGGCTTTAAACACAAAAAACAGCTTCTAGAAGTGCTTTCTCGATATGTTATGTATTGTAATGTTGTGTGTATAGAAAGTGGCTACAACTATGCTGAAGACATTAAGTAGAAATTCCTTACCCTTTATAAGTTATAGGCCAAAAACCGAAAAAAGTCGCACTCAATTCCTCTCTAAACACAAAAAACAGCTTCTAGAGGTGTTTTCTCGATATGTTATGTGTTGTAAAGTTGTGTGTAAAGAAAGTGGCTACAACTATGCTGAAGACATTAAGTAGAAATTCCTTACCCTTTATAAGTCATAGGCCAAAAACCGAAAAAAGTCGCACTCAATTCCTCTCTAAACACAAAAAACAGCTTCTAGAGGTGTTTTCTCGATATGTTATGTGTTGTAAAGTTGTGTGTAAAGAAAGTGGCTACAACTATGCTGAAGACATTAAGTAGAAATTCCTTACCCTTTATAAGTTATAGCCCAAAAACCGAAAAAAGTCACACTCAATTCGGCTTTAAACACAAAAAACAGCTTCTAGAAGTGCTTTCTCGATATGTTATGTATTGTAATGTTGTGTGTATAGAAAGTGGCTACAACTATGCTGAAGACATTAAGTAGAAATTCCTTACCCTTTATAAGTTATAGCCCAAAAACCGAAAAAAGTCACACTCAATTCGGCTTTAAACACAAAAAACAGCTTCTAGAAGTGCTTTCTCGATATATTATGTATTGTAATGTTGTGTGTATAGAAAGTGGCTACAACTATGCTGAAGATAGTAAGTAGAAATTCCTTACCCTTTATAAGTTATAGGCCAAAAACCGAAAAAAGTCACACTCAATTCGGCTTTAAACACAAAAAACAGCTTCTAGAAGTGCTTTCTCGATATGTTATGTATTGTAATGTTGTGTGTATAGAAAGTGGCTACAACTATGCTGAAGACATTAAGTAGAAATTCCTTACCCTTTATAAGTCATAGGCCAAAAACCGAAAAAAGTCGCACTCAATTCCTCTCTAAACACAAAAAACAGCTTCTAGAGGTGTTTTCTCGATATGTTATGTATTGTAAAGTTGTGTGTAAAGAAAGTGGCTACAACTATGCTGAAGACATTAAGTAGAAATTCCTTACCCTTTATAAGTTATAGGCCAAAAACCGAAAAAAGTCACACTCAATTCGGCTTTAAACACAAAAAACAGCTTCTAGAAGTGCTTTCTCGATATGTTATGTATTGTAAAGTTATGTGTAAAGAAAGTGGCTACAACGATGCTGAAGACAGTAATTAGAAATTGTTTACCCGTTATAAGTTATAGGACAAAAACCGAAAAAAGTCGCACTCAATTCGGCTTTAAACACAAAAAACAGCTTCTAGAGGTGTTTTCTCGTTATGTTATGTATTGTAAAGTTGTGTGTAAAGAAAGTGGCTACAACTATGCTGAAGACATTAAGTAGAAATTCCTTACCCTTTATAAGTTATAGGCCAAAAACCGAAAAAAGTCACACTCAATTCGGCTTTAAACACAAAAAACAGCTTCTAGAAGTGTTTCCTCGATATGTTATGAATTGTAAAGTTGTGTGTAAAGAAAGTGGCTACAACGATGCTGAAGACAGTAATTAGAAATTGTTTACCCGTTATAAGTTATAGGACAAAAACCGAAAAAAGTCGCACTCAATTCGGCTTTAAACACAAAAAACAGCTTCTAGAGGTGTTTTCTCGATATGTTATGTATTGTAAAGGTGTGTGTAAAGAAAGTGGCTACAACTATGCTGAAGACAGTAATTAGAAATTGCTTACAAACTGCTTAATTGTGTGTGTGTGTCTGTGTGTCTGTGTGTGTGTCTGTGTGTCTGTGTGTGTGTCTGTGTGTCTGTGTGTGTGTCTGTGTGTCTGTGTGTGTGTCTGTGTGTCTGTGTGTGTGTCTGTGTGTGTGTGTGTGTCTGTGTGTGTGTGTCTGTGTGTCTGTGTGTGTGTGTCTGTGTGTCTGTGTGTCTGTGTGTCTGTGTGTCTGTGTGTCTGTGTGTCTGTGTGTCTGTGTGTCTGTGTGTCTGTGTGTCTGTGTGTCTGTGTGTCTGTGTGTCTGTGTGTCTGTGTGTCTGTGTGTCTGTGTGTCTGTGTGTCTGTGTGTCTGTGTGTCTGTGTGTCTGTGTGTCTGTGTGTCTGTGTGTGTCTGTGTGTGTCTGTGTGTGTGTGTGTGTCTGTGTGTGTGTGTGTGTGTGTGTGTGTGTACACAACTTTACAATACATAATATATCGAGAAAACACCTCTAGAAGCTGTTTTTTGTGTTTAAAGCCGAATTGCGTGCGACTTTTTTCGGTTTTTGGGCTATAACTTATAAAGGGTAAGGAATTTCTACTTACTACCTTCAGCATAGTTTTAGCCACTTTCTATACACACAACTTTACAATACATAATATATCGAGAAAACACCTCTAGAAGCTGTTTTTTGTGTTTAAAGCCGAATTGAGTGCGACTTTTTTCGGTTTTTGGGCTATAACTTATAAAGGGTAAGGAATTTCTACTTACTATCTTCAGCATAGTTGTAGCCACTTTCTATACACACAACTTTACAATACATAATATATCGAGAAAACACCTCTAGAAGCTGTTTTTTGTGTTTAAAGCCGAATTGCGTGCGACTTTTTTCGGTTTTTGGGCTACAACTTATAAAGGGTAAGGAATTTCTACTTACTATCTTCAGCATAGTTGTAGCCACTTTCTATACACACAACTTTACAATACATAATATATCGAGAAAACACCTCTAGAAGCTGTTTTTTGTATTTAAAGCCGAATTGCGTGCGACTTTTTTCGGTTTTTGGGCTATAACTTATAAAGGGTAAGGAATTTCTACTTAATGTCTTCAGCATAGTTGTAGCCACTTTCTATACACACAACTTTACAATACATAATATATCGAAAAAACACTTCTAGAAGCTGTTTTTTGTGTTTAAAGCCGAATTGAGTGCGACTTTTTTCGGTTTTTGGCCTATAAATTATAAAGGGTAAGGAATTTCTACTTAATGTCTTTAGCATAGTTGTAGCCACTTTCTTTACACACAACTTTACAACACATAACATATCGAGAAAAAACCTCTAGAAGCTGTTTTTTGTGTTTAGAGAGGAATTGAGTGCGACTTTTTTCGGTTTTTGGCCTATAACTTATAAAGGATAAGAAATTTCTACTTAATGTCTTCAGCATAGTTGTAGCCATTATCTTTACGCACAACTTTACAATACATAACATATCGAGAAAAAGAAGATATAGGCCAAAAACCGAAAAAGTCGCACTCAATTTCACTCTAAACACAAAAAACAGCTTCTAGTGGTGTTTTCTCGATATGTTATGTTTCGTAAAGTTGTGTGTGAAGAAAGTGGCTACAACTATGCTGAAGATAGTAAGTAGAAATTCCTTACCCTTTATAAGTTATAGCCCAAAAACCGAAAAAAGTCGCACGCAATTCGGCTTTAACCACAAAAAACAGCTTCTAGAGGTGTTTTCTCGATATATTATGTATTGTAATGTTGTGTGTATAGAAAGTGGCTACAACTATGCTGAAGATAGTAAGTAGAAATTCCTTACCCTTTATAAGTTATAGCCCAAAAACCGAAAAAAGTCGCACTCAATTCCTCTCTAAACACAAAAAAACAGCTTCTAGAGGTGTTTCCTCGATATGTTATGTATTGTAAAGTTGTGTGTAAAGAAAGTGGCTACAACTATGCTGAAGACATTAAGGAGAAATTCCTTACCCTTTATAAGTTATAGGCCAAAAACCGAAAAAAGTCACACTCAATTCGGCTTTAAACACAAAAAACAGCTTCTAGAAGTGTTTTTTCGATATATTATGTATTGTAATGTTGTGTGTATAGAAAGTGGCTACAACTATGCTGAAGATAGTAAGTAGAAATTCCTTACCCTTTATAAGTTATAGGCCAAAAACCGAAAAAAGTCGCACTCAATTCCTCTCTAAACACAAAAAACAGCTTCTAGAAGTGCTTTCTCGATATATTATGTATTGTAATGTTGTGTGTATAGAAAGTGGCTACAACTATGCTGAAGATAGTAAGTAGAAATTCCTTACCCTTTATAAGTTATAGGCCAAAAACCGAAAAAAGTCGCACTCAATTCCTCTCTAAACACAAAAAACAGCTTCTAGAGGTGTTTTCTCGATATGTTATGTGTTGTAAAGTTGTGTGTAAAGAAAGTGGCTACAACTATGCTGAAGACATTAAGTAGAAATTCCTTACCCTTTATAAGTTATAGCCCAAAAACCGAAAAAAGTCACACTCAATTCGGCTTTAAACACAAAAAACAGCTTCTAGAAGTGTTTTCTCGATATATTATGTATTGTAATGTTGTGTGTATAGAAAGTGGCTACAACTATGCTGAAGATAGTAAGTAGAAATTCCTTACCCTTTATAAGTTATAGGCCAAAAACCGAAAAAAGTCGCACTCAATTCCTCTCTAAACACAAAAAACAGCTTCTAGAGGTGTTTTCTCGATATGTTAAGTGTTGTAAAGTTGTGTGTAAAGAAAGTGGCTACAACTATGCTGAAGATAGTAAGTAGAAATTCCTTACCCTTTATAAGTTATAGGCCAAAAACCGAAAAAAGTCACACTCAATTCGGCTTTAAACACAAAAAACAGCTTCTAGAAGTGCTTTCTCGATATGTTATGTATTGTAATGTTGTGTGTATAGAAAGTGGCTACAACTATGCTGAAGATAGTAAGTAGAAATTCCTTACCCTTTATAAGTTATAGGCCAAAAACCGAAAAAAGTCGCACTCAATTCCTCTCTAAACACAAAAAACAGCTTCTAGAGGTGTTTTCTCGATACGTTATGTGTTGTAAAGTTGTGTGTAAAGAAAGTGGCTACAACTATGCTGAAGATAGTAAGTAGAAATTCCTTACCCTTTATAAGTTATAGCCCAAAAACCGAAAAAAGTCGCACTCAATTCCTCTCTAAACACAAAAAACAGCTTCTAGAGGTGTTTTCTCGATATGTTATGTATTGTAAAGTTATGTGTAAAGAAAGTGGCTACAACTATCCTGAAGACATTAAGTAGAAATTCCTTACCCTTTATAAGTTATAGCCCAAAAACCGAAAAAAGTCACACTCAATTCGGCTTTAAACACAAAAAACAGCTTCTAGAAGTGCTTTCTCGATATGTTATGTATTGTAAAGTTATGTGTAAAGAAAGTGGCTACAACTATGCTGAAGATAGTAAGTAGAAATTCCTTACCCTTTATAAGTTATAGGCCAAAATCCGAAAAAAGTCACACTCAATTCGGCTTTAAACACAAAAAACAGCTTCTAGAAGTGCTTTCTCGATATGTTATGTATTGTAAAGTTATGTGTAAAGAAAGTGGCTACAACTATGCTGAAGATAGTAAGTAGAAATTCCTTACCCTTTATAAGTTATAGGCCAAAAACCGAAAAAAGTCACACTCAATTCGGCTTTAAACACAAAAAACAGCTTCTAGAGGTGTTTTCTCGATATGTTATGTATTGTATACTTGTGTGTAAAGAAAGTGGCTACAACTATGCTGAAGACATTAAGTAGAAATTCCTTACCCTTTATAAGTTATAGCCCAAAAACCGAAAAAAGTCACACTCAATTCGGCTTTAAACACAAAAAACAGCTTCTAGAAGTGCTTTCTCGATATATTATGTATTGTAATGTTGTGTGTATAGAAAGTGGCTACAACTATGCTGAAGACATGTAGTAGAAATTCCTTACCCTTTATAAGTTATAGCCCAAAAACCGAAAAAAGTCACACTCAATTCGGCTTTAAACACAAAAAACAGCTTCTAGAAGTGCTTTCTCGATATATTATGTATTGTAATGTTGTGTGTATAGAAAGTGGCTACAACTATGCTGAAGACATTAAGTAGAAATTCCTTACCCTTTATAAGTTATAGGCCAAAAACCGAAAAAAGTCACACTCAGTTCGGCTTTAAACACAAAAAACAGCTTCTAGAAGTGCTTTCTCGATATGTTATGTATTGTAATGTTGTGTGTATAGAAAGTGGCTACAACTATGCTGAAGACATTAAGTAGAAATTCCTTACCCTTTATAAGTTATAGCCCAAAAACCGAAAAAAGTCACACTCAATTCCTCTCTAAACACAAAAAACAGCTTCTAGAGGTGTTTTCTCGATATGTTATGTGTTGTAAAGTTGTGTGTAAAGAAAGTGGCTACAACTATGCTGAAGACATTAAGTAGAAATTCCTTACCCTTTATAAGTTATAGCCCAAAAACCGAAAAAAGTCACACTCAATTCGGCTTTAAACACAAAAAACAGCTTCTAGAAGTGCTTTCTCGATATGTTATGTATTGTAATGTTGTGTGTATAGAAAGTGGCTACAACTATGCTGAAGACATTAAGTAGAAATTCCTTACCCTTTATAAGTTATAGCCCAAAAACCGAAAAAAGTCACACTCAATTCGGCTTTAAACACAAAAAACAGCTTCTAGAAGTGCTTTCTCGATATATTAGGTATTGTAATGTTGTGTGTATAGAAAGTGGCTACAACTATGCTGAAGACATTAAGTAGAAATTCCTTACCCTTTATAAGTTATAGCCCAAAAACCGAAAAAAGTCACACTCAATTCGGCTTTAAACACAAAAAACAGCTTCTAGAAGTGCTTTCTCGATATATTATGTATTGTAATGTTGTGTGTATAGAAAGTGGCTACAACTATGCTGAAGACATTAAGTAGAAATTCCTTACCCTTTATAAGTTATGGGCCAAAAACCGAAAAAAGTCACACTCAGTTCGGCTTTAAACACAAAAAACAGCTTCTAGAAGTGCTTTCTCGATATGTTATGTATTGTAATGTTGTGTGTATAGAAAGTGGCTACAACTATGCTGAAGACATTAAGTAGAAATTCCTTACCCTTTATAAGTTATAGGCCAAAAACCGAAAAAAGTCACACTCAGTTCGGCTTTAAACACAAAAAACAGCTTCTAGAAGTGCTTTCTCGATATGTTATGTATTGTAATGTTGTGTGTATAGAAAGTGGCTACAACTATGCTGAAGACATTAAGTAGAAATTCCTTACCCTTTATAAGTTATAGGCCAAAAACCGAAAAAAGTCACACTCAGTTCGGCTTTAAACACAAAAAACAGCTTCTAGAAGTGCTTTCTCGATATGTTATGTATTGTAATGTTGTGTGTATAGAAAGTGGCTACAACTATGCTGAAGACATTAAGTAGAAATTCCTTACCCTTTATAAGTTATAGCCCAAAAACCGAAAAAAGTCACACTCAATTCGGCTTTAAACACAAAAAACAGCTTCTAGAAGTGCTTTCTCGATATATTAGGTATTGTAATGTTGTGTGTATAGAAAGTGGCTACAACTATGCTGAAGACATTAAGTAGAAATTCCTTACCCTTTATAAGTTATAGCCCAAAAACCGAAAAAAGTCACACTCAATTCGGCTTTAAACACAAAAAACAGCTTCTAGAAGTGCTTTCTCGATATATTATGTATTGTAATGTTGTGTGTATCAACTATGCTGAAGACATTAAGTAGAAATTCCTTACCCTTTATAAGTTATAGGCCAAAAACCGAAAAAAGTCGCACTCAATTCCTCTCTAAACACAAAAAACAGCTTCTAGAGGTGTTTTCTCGATATGTTATGTGTTGTAAAGTTGTGTGTAAAGAAAGTGGCTACAACTATGCTGAAGACATTAAGTAGAAATTCCTTACCCTTTATAAGTTATAGCCCAAAAATCGAAAAAAGTCACACTCAATTCGGCTTTAAACACAAAAAACAGCTTCTAGAAGTGCTTTCTCGATATGTTATGTATTGTAATGTTGTGTGTATAGAAAGTGGCTACAACTATGCTGAAGACATTAAGTAGAAATTCCTTACCCTTTATAAGTTATAGGCCAAAAACCGAAAAAAGTCGCACTCAATTCCTCTCTAAACACAAAAAACAGCTTCTAGAGGTGTTTTCTCGATATGTTATGTGTTGTAAAGTTGTGTGTAAAGAAAGTGGCTACAACTATGCTGAAGACATTAAGTAGAAATTCCTTACCCTTTATAAGTTATAGGCCAAAAACCGAAAAAAGTCACACTCAGTTCGGCTTTAAACACAAAAAACAGCTTCTAGAAGTGCTTTCTCGATATGTTATGTATTGTAATGTTGTGTGTATAGAAATTGGCTACAACTATGCTGAAGACATTAAGTAGAAATTCCTTACCCTTTATAAGTTATAGGCCAAAAACCGAAAAAAGTCACACTCAGTTCGGCTTTAAACACAAAAAACAGCTTCTAGAAGTGCTTTCTCGATATGTTATGTATTGTAATGTTGTGTGTATAGAAAGTGGCTACAACTATGCTGAAGACATTAAGTAGAAATTCCTTACCCTTTATAAGTTATAGGCCAAAAACCGAAAAAAGTCACACTCAGTTCGGCTTTAAACACAAAAAACAGCTTCTAGAAGTGCTTTCTCGATATGTTATGTATTGTAATGTTGTGTGTATAGAAAGTGGCTACAACTATGCTGAAGACATTAAGTAGAAATTCCTTACCCTTTATAAGTTATAGCCCAAAAACCGAAAAAAGTCACACTCAATTCGGCTTTAAACACAAAAAACAGCTTCTAGAAGTGCTTTCTCGATATATTAGGTATTGTAATGTTGTGTGTATAGAAAGTGGCTACAACTATGCTGAAGACATTAAGTAGAAATTCCTTACCCTTTATAAGTTATAGCCCAAAAACCGAAAAAAGTCACACTCAATTCGGCTTTAAACACAAAAAACAGCTTCTAGAAGTGCTTTCTCGATATATTATATATTGTAATGTTGTGTGTATAGAAAGTGGCTACAACTATGCTGAAGACATTAAGTAGAAATTCCTTACCCTTTATAAGTTATAGGCCAAAAACCGAAAAAAGTCGCACTCAATTCCTCTCTAAACACAAAAAACAGCTTCTAGAGGTGTTTTCTCGATATGTTATGTGTTGTAAAGTTGTGTGTAAAGAAAGTGGCTACAACTATGCTGAAGACATTAAGTAGAAATTCCTTACCCTTTATAAGTTATAGCCCAAAAACCGAAAAAAGTCACACTCAATTCGGCTTTAAACACAAAAAACAGCTTCTAGAAGTGCTTTCTCGATATGTTATGTATTGTAATGTTGTGTGTATAGAAAGTGGCTACAACTATGCTGAAGACATTAAGTAGAAATTCCTTACCCTTTATAAGTTATAGCCCAAAAACCGAAAAAAGTCACACTCAATTCGGCTTTAAACACAAAAAACAGCTTCTAGAAGTGCTTTCTCGATATATTATGTATTGTAATGTTGTGTGTATAGAAAGTGGCTACAACTATGCTGAAGATAGTAAGTAGAAATTCCTTACCCTTTATAAGTTATAGGCCAAAAACCGAAAAAAGTCACACTCAATTCGGCTTTAAACACAAAAAACAGCTTCTAGAAGTGCTTTCTCGATATGTTATGTATTGTAATGTTGTGTGTATAGAAAGTGGCTACAACTATGCTGAAGACATTAAGTAGAAATTCCTTACCCTTTATAAGTTATAGGCCAAAAACCGAAAAAAGTCACACTCAATTCGGCTTTAAACACAAAATACAGCTTCTAGAAGTGCTTTCTCGATATGTTATGTATTGTAATGTTGTGTGTATAGAAAGTGGCTACAACTATGCTGAAGACATTAAGTAGAAATTCCTTACCCTTTATAAGTTATAGGCCAAAAACCGAAAAAAGTCGCACTCAATTCCTCTCTAAACACAAAAAACAGCTTCTAGAGGTGTTTTCTCGATATGTTATGTGTTGTAAAGTTGTGTGTAAAGAAAGTGGCTACAACTATGCTGAAGACATTAAGTAGAAATTCCTTACCCTTTATAAGTCATAGGCCAAAAACCGAAAAAAGTCGCACTCAATTCCTCTCTAAACACAAAAAACAGCTTCTAGTGGTGTTTTCTCGATATGTTATGTTTCGTAAAGTTGTGTGTGAAGAAAGTGGCTACAACTATGCTGAAGACATTAAGTAGAAATTCCTTACCCTTTATAAGTTATAGCCCAAAAACCGAAAAAAGTCACACTCAATTCGGCTTTAAACACAAAAAACATCTTCTAGAAGTGCTTTCTCGATATGTTATGTATTGTAATGTTGTGTGTATAGAAAGTGGCTACAACTATGCTGAAGACATTAAGTAGAAATTCCTTACCCTTTATAAGTTATAGCCCAAAAACCGAAAAAAGTCACACTCAATTCGGCTTTAAACACAAAAAACAGCTTCTAGAAGTGCTTTCTCGATATATTATGTATTGTAATGTTGTGTGTATAGAAAGTGGCTACAACTATGCTGAAGATAGTAAGTAGAAATTCCTTACCCTTTATAAGTTATAGGCCAAAAACCGAAAAAAGTCACACTCAATTCGGCTTTAAACACAAAAAACAGCTTCTAGAAGTGCTTTCTCGATATGTTATGTATTGTAATGTTGTGTGTATAGAAAGTGGCTACAACTATGCTGAAGACATTAAGTAGAAATTCCTTACCCTTTATAAGTCATAGGCCAAAAACCGAAAAAAGTCGCACTCAATTCCTCTCTAAACACAAAAAACAGCTTCTAGAGGTGTTTTCTCGATATGTTATGTGTTGTAAAGTTGTGTGTAAAGAAAGTGGCTACAACTATGCTGAAGACATTAAGTAGAAATTCCTTACCCTTTATAAGTTATAGGCCAAAAACCGAAAAAAGTCACACTCAATTCGGCTTTAAACACAAAAAACAGCTTCTAGAAGTGCTTTCTCGATATGTTATGTATTGTAAAGTTATGTGTAAAGAAAGTGGCTACAACTATGCTGAAGATAGTAAGTAGAAATTCCTTACCCTTTATAAGTTATAGCCCAAAAACCGAAAAAAGTCGCACTCAATTCGGCTTTAAACACAAAAAACAGCTTCTAGAAGTGCTTTCTCGATATGTTATGTATTGTAAAGTTATGTGTAAAGAAAGTGGCTACAACTATGCAGAAGATAGTAAGTAGAAATTCCTTACCCTTTATAAGTTATAGGCCAAAAACCGAAAAAAGTCGCACTCAATTCCTCTCTAAACACAATAAACAGCTTCTAGAGGTGTTTTCTCGATATGTTATGTGTTGTAAAGTTGTGTGTAAAGAAAGTGGCTACAACTATGCTGAAGACATTAAGTAGAAATTCCTTACCCTTTATAAGTTATAGGCCAAAAACCGAAAAAAGTCACACTCAATTCGGCTTTAAACACAAAAAACAGCTTCTAGAAGTGCTTTCTCGATATGTTATGTATTGTAAAGTTATGTGTAAAGAAAGTGGCTACAACTATGCTGAAGATAGTAAGTAGAAATTCCTTACCCTTTATAAGTTATAGGCCAAAAACCGAAAAAAGTCGCACTCAATTCGTCTCTAAACACAAAAAACACCTTCTAGAGGTGTTTTCTCGATATGTTATGTGTTGTAAAGTTGTGTGTAAAGAAAGTGGCTACAACTATGCTGAAGACATTAAGTAGAAATTCCTTACCCTTTATAAGTTATAGGCCAAAAACCGAAAAAAGTCACACTCAATTCGGCTTTAAACACAAAAAACAGCTTCTAGAAGTGCTTTCTCGATATGTTATGTATTGTAAAGTTATGTGTAAAGAAAGTGGCTACAACTATGCTGAAGATAGTAAGTAGAAATTCCTTACCCTTTATAAGTTATAGGCCAAAAACCGAAAAAAGTCGCACTCAATTCGTCTCTAAACACAAAAAACACCTTCTAGAGGTGTTTTCTCGATATGTTATGTGTTGTAAAGTTGTGTGTAAAGAAAGTGGCTACAACTATGCTGAAGACATTAAGTAGAAATTCCTTACCCTTTATAAGTTATAGGCCAAAAACCGAAAAAAGTCACACTCAATTCGGCTTTAAACACAAAAAACAGCTTCTAGAAGTGCTTTCTCGATATGTTATGTATTGTAAAGTTATGTGTAAAGAAAGTGGCTACAACTATGCTGAAGATAGTAAGTAGAAATTCCTTACCCTTTATAAGTTATAGGCCAAAAACCGAAAAAAGTCGCACTCAATTCGTCTCTAAACACAAAAAACACCTTCTAGAGGTGTTTTCTCGATATGTTATGTATTGTAAAGTTGTGTGTAAAGAAAGTGGCTACAACTATGCTGAAGACATTAAGTAGAAATTCCTTACCCTTTATAAGTTATAGCCCAAAAACCGAAAAAAGTCGCACTCAATTTCACTCTAAACACAAAAAACACCTTCTAGAGGTGTTTCCTCGATATGTTATGTATTGTAAAGTTGTGTGTAAAGAAAGTGGCTACAACTATGCTGAAGACAGTAATTAGAAATTGCTTACCCTTTATAAGTTATAGGACAAAAACCGAAAAAAGTCGCACTCAGTTTCACTCTAAAAACAAAAATAGAGCTTCTAGAGGTGTTTTCTCGATATGTTATGTGTTGTAAAGTTGTGTGTAAAGAAAGTGGCTACAACTATGCTGAAGACATTAAGTAGAAATTACTTACCCTTTATAACCCGAAACCCGAAAAAAGTCGCACTCAATTCGTCTCTAAACACAAGGAACACCTTCTAGAGGTGTTTTCTCGATATGTTATGTAGTGTAAAGGTGTGTGTAAAGAAAGTGGCTACAACTATGCTGAAGACAGTAATTAGAAATTGCTTACAAATTGTGTGTGTGTGTGTGTGTGTGTGTGTGTGTGTGTGTGTGTGTGTGTGTGTGTGTGTGTGTGTGTGTGTGTGTGTGTGTGTGTGTGTGTGTGTGTGTGTGTGTGTGTGTGTGTGTGTGTGTGTGTGTGTGTGTGTGTGTGTGTGTGTGTGTGTGTGTGTGTGTGTGTGTGTGTGTGTGTGTGTGTGTGTGTGTGTGTGTGTGTGTGTGTGTGTGTGTGTGTGTGTGTGTGTGTGTGTGTGTGTGTGTGTGTGTGTGTGTGTGTGTGTGTGTGTGTGTGTGTGTGTGTGTGTGTGTGTGTGTGTGTGTGTGTGTGTGTGTGTGTGTGTGTGTGTGTGTGTGTGTGTGTGTGTGTGTGTGTGTGTGTGTGTGTGTGTGTGTGTGTGTGTGTGTGTGTGTGTGTGTGTGTGTGTGTGTGTGTGTGTGTGTGTGTGTGTGTGTGTGTGTGTGTGTGTGTGTGTGTGTGTGTGTGTGTGTGTGTGTGTGTGTGTGTGTGTGTGTGTGTGTGTGTGTGTGTGTGTGTGTGTGTGTGTGTGTGTGTGTGTGTGTGTGTGTGTGTGTGTGTGTGTGTGTGTGTGTGTGTGTGTGTGTGTGTGTGTGTGTGTGTGTGTGTGTGTGTGTGTGTGTGTGTGTGTGTGTGTGTGTGTGTGTGTGTGTGTGTGTGTGTGTGTGTGTGTGTGTGTGTGTGTGTGTGTGTGTGTGTGTGTGTGTGTGTGTGTGTGTGTGTGTGTGTGTGTGTGTGTGTGTGTGTGTGTGTGTGTGTGTGTGTGTGTGTGTGTGTGTGTGTGTGTGTGTGTGTGTGTGTGTGTGTGTGTGTGTGTGTGTGTGTGTGTGTGTGTGTGTGTGTGTGTGTGTGTGTGTGTGTGTGTGTGTGTGTGTGTGTGTGTGTGTGTGTGTGTGTGTGTGTGTGTGTGTGTGTGTGTGTGTGTGTGTGTGTGTGTGTGTGTGTGTGTGTGTGTGTGTGTGTGTGAGAGAGAGAGAGAGAGAGAGACTCCAAATACTTAATTTGTTTTATTCCATTGAGAGTATAAATATCAAAATATTTCTCTTACCAGTTCTTAGTGCCAGTCTCCTGTTTCCAGATATACTACGGGTTTGTATATCATTTTGAAGTACAGTCAATCGACTATTTGGCCCTGATAAAAGTATCAGATCCAATTATGAATTAATTTTTTTAACTAAAGTAGAATTTTTATATTACTGAATTAAAACGTTTAAGCGTTTAAATCCTTAGTGGAAGTAAGAGCGTAATGTAACATTCCATCAATTATACACACGAGTACTTAACAGAAAGCTACACTCAAATGAAGGCATTTAATTTTAGTTCAAAAATTAAATCGAAGCAAGTACGACTAAGTATAGAAAGGCGTAATTCGCAAACTACATACTAATTTCATTAATTTGAATTGCTTAAATACTCTTCGACTGCTTAAGTGGTATGTACTTATTATAACAATGAATAGTCAGAAGAGCAAAGGAACTAACTTTATTCATTAGCATCAAAATAAATATTGAACTGATTAGTTTAGTGTACGTAGTTGGCACGTGTCGTAACACGTTAGACTTACAAACACATCAAATATACTTAGTAACCCCGCAACCAACAGCAAACCGCTTCGCTTGTGTTTCCACTCAAACAGACTAAAAATATTTCTAATCCAAGCATACTAGTACAAAGATTACTTCACTTTATTTCCGTTTAATGGCATAACAGCCCATGGAGGGCCTAGGTCGAGTTTTTGGCTTTTCATATCCACTCATATTGTGGGTGTTATATTTGTACATGAATGGAAGGGACCTACAGTTTAATGCCGAATCCGAACGGCGAATTGAAATGCTTTTCATAGCAATTTTTATTCTTGGTTTGCCATTGCCTGCCAAGAGTTGGTGCCGTGTAGAAAAATTATTTTTTCTACTTTTTGATTTTGCCTTTGCCAAGATTCGAACGCCGGACACTCTGCGTAGCAGTCCAATGCACTACTACTACGCCACAGCGACCACTGTGGGTACAAAGATTAGTACAATGTAATGCTAGATATTGTGGATCTGTCAGTCAAAGGAGTTTAAAGGAGTAGGTGAAGAGAAATATTCGGGTACCGAGTGGAAAATGAATAGCTTTTCATAGGAAATTTTTTCTCTTGTAGGTTAGCCATTGCCTGCCAAAGGTGGTTCTGTGCAGAAAAACTGTTTTTTTTAACATTTTTTATTTTGCCTGTGCCAAGATTCGAACGCCGGACACTCTGCGTAGCAGTCCAATGCACTACCACTACGCTACAGCGACCACAACTATTGTAATAAAAGTCGTTCTTGTTCACACGAACAATGTTCCGATTGCACTGCGGAAGTACAAATAGCTGCCGAAGAGTTTATATTTAGCTGAATGTATGGAAAACTGTTTTTTTTGCCTAGTGTACGTTATCGATGTGTGTTATGAGTAGTGAGTGCAAGTGATTTCCCAAATCGTATCGCATCGAAGGGTTTTATCTAGCTTACGTTACGCTATGTTACGTTATTCTAGCCATAAGAACTATACATTGACTAGTTGCAGCAGCGGCAAAGCAGCGAAAAGCAGTTTTTTTCTTTGTTCGCTACTCTATGGTACACTACATATTGCTTTTAAAACGATCGTACTTACCAATGCTCATGTAATTACTTACAAAATTAGCTCTCACTACAACCGATGATCGGTCTTGGCCGCCTCTATAAAGCTTCGCCAGTCGCCTCTGCTATGCGCGCGCTGTCGCCAGTTGATAAGACCAAGTGCAGTCAGGTTGCCCTATACCTGGTCTTTCCAACGGAGATTATGCCGTCCTCTTCTGCGTGTTCCTACATCGTGGAACACGCCTTCTAGCCGGAGCGCTTTCTTTCATTCGCTCAACATGACCCAGCCAGCGAAAACGCTGGATTTTTGTTCTCTTGACTATGTCAGTGTCGGCCTACAGCTCATACAGCTTATCGTTCCATCTTGTTCGATACACGTTGTCCACGCATATTGGACCGTAGATCTTACGAAGTATCTTCCTCTCGAACGCTTCTAACAGCCTCTCATCATTGATGGTCAATGTCCACGTCTCGGCGCCATATATTAAGACGGGAAGGATGAGGGACTTATAGAGCGTTATTTTCGTCGGTCGAGAGAGGGTTCTACTTCTCAATTGCCTACTGAGCCCGAACTAACACCTGGTGTTAGAGTTAGTCTCCGTTTGATCTCAAGGCTGACATTATTGTTGGTGTTTATGCTGGATCCTAGATATACGAAATCTTTGACGACTTCAAAAGTATAATTGTCAACAGTGACATTTTGTCCAAGACGCCGTAACTCTTTGTTTGTTGACACAAGGTATTTCGTTTTGTCCTCGTTCACCACTAGACCCACCAGGTCTGAAGCTACACTGATAAGGTCCAATCAGTTTGTTAACGATGGATTTCAGTCTTTCGCACAGTACGCTCGATAGAACCTTATATGCAATATTAAGAAGTCTTATCTCACGGTAGTTGGCGCAGATCGTGGAATCACCTTTCTTATGGATTGGGCAGAGTACGCTGAGGTTCCAATCACTTGGCATGCTTTCATCCGACCATATTCTGCTTAAAAGCTCTTTGCCTCCGGTCTTAAACATCTCAGCAGGCAGGCCATCTGCACCTGCAGCCTTATTGTTTTTCAGCCGAGCAATGGCTGTTCCACTTCCTCATAGTTGGGCGGCGGTACTTCAACGCCGTCAGTGCCAATGCTGATATAAATCATCTTATAAAATCTTTGCTCCATAATCCACAGTCATTGGTTTGGTACCAGTAAATAATAAATAATTTATTTGTTAAAAAGAAAATATTAATAAATAAAATAGTAACCATAAGAAAAATTTTATTTTTTCTTGTACCATTTCGTGATATCTAGTTTTTGGACTATGTAGCATATAAAGATCGTGCAGGACCAGTACTGGATTTGTTCACTAACAAGTCTGTATTAAAAATAACTATCTGTTCTCATATATTTGGACTAGACATGTATATTTGGACCAGTTGTGATCCCCTGCTGTCTAGTATAATACGGGCCAGACCAGTTGGTTACATGGTTACAAGGAATAAACAGATATTTACATACATACATATACACACACACGCAAACTTTTTCATCTCGATTATTTCTTAAGTTAATTAACTTACGCAAGATTTTTATATCTACATACAAAAATTTTATTTTTTTTTAGCTCATCACGTGTTGGAAAATCATCGATAGTGGCGCGATTTTTGGGTAATCGCTACGAAGAGGCATACACTCCCACAATTGAAGATTTCCATCGTAAATTATATCGCATCCGCAATGAGGTCTATCAATTGGATATTTTAGATACATCCGGTTATCATCCATTTCCGGCAATGCGGCGTTTATCTTTTATGACTGGTGAGTATTGCACGTACAATAAAATAGCAAGAGCAGCAGCAACAGGAGCAGAAACTTCGAATAGCTAGTAATAACAATAAAAATCAAACAGAGCAGAATAGAAGCAGGAAAATCAAGCACAGAGCAGAAATTATTGTAAAGAAATTAAAAGGGCATATAAACAATTCGGCTTGACCATGAGCTCAAATAAATCACTATAACAATAAAACAATGCATATTGGTAGATGTTAATGTTTGTATGTGTGTGTGTGTTTCTCCATATGTACACACAATGCCTACAATGCAAAATACGCAACTAAGCTCCAGAGCTTCCGAAGATGAAAAAGTAAAATAAATATCAAAAGCAGAAATGAAAAAAAGGACCGAACACACATTGTGGACTTGGCCACATTTGAAATTTACTTGTTATATTTCGTGTTTCAATGCGTATTGGGGATTACATGCATTTGTCATTCAGTCATTTAAGCAAAAAAAAAATGTCAGCAATTTGCTCAATTTGTTTTTGCTGTTATTGCTTGCTTGATATTGTTGTTGGTCTGTGTATTATGTATGTGTATGTGCATATACTCGTATGAATATGCAACCACATAAGCGTAAGTTGATTTCCCAAAAACATTTTCCATTAAAAAATTCACTGAAAAGTATTTTCCCCTTGTCGTTGGTCATTTGTATGAGTTTTTCATTTAATACTACTGTGGGCAAAACGTAGTAACTCTTTTTAATTTAAATTTCGCGCGGAAACCCATTCATAAAAATATAATTTTTTTAAGGTTGGTATGACTGTCGGTGACATCTGTGCCAAATGTCACATCAAAATAATCATTAGTGGTTAGTATACGCTTGTCTTTCTGAAGTACAAAAAGTGCATTCTGCGATTTTCACAATGAGTGAAATTATTCAAAGAAGTTCCATTAAATTTTGTGTGCGGAATCAAATTTCTGGTGCCGAAACGTTCAGAATGTTGCAAAAGGCCTTCGGTGATAATTGTATGTAGCGAGCAAGTGTTTTTGATTGGTACAAATTGTTCAAAGATGGTCGAGAACGCGTTGACGACGAACCACGTCCAGGACGGCCATCAACATCAACTGATGATCAACACGTCAATAAAATCAAGGAATTGGTGCTCGAGAATCGACGATTAACAGTTAGAGACCTTACTGGCATCGTTGGAATATCGGAAGGATCAGTGAAAACCATTTTAAAACATCATTTGGGCCTAAGAAGAGTGAATGCACGATTGGTTCCAAAATCACTGCATTGGTTTTACGAGACAATTTTTGCCAAAAATTCGACTGATATCGTTCCGCAACCACCCTATTCGCCTGACTTAGCACCGTGTGACTTTTGGCTATTTTCTAAACTCAAAAAACCGCTTCGTGGACACCGTTACCGTTTTGAGTCAATTGAAGACATTAAACATGAATCGCTAAGCGCATTGAAGGCTATTCCGGAAATTGACTTTAACAACTGTTTCGAGAATTGGAAAAAACGTTGGCACAAGTGTATTGGGGCCGGGGGGGGGTTACTTTGAAGGGGACGAAATAGATTTGGAAGAATGAATAAAAAAATGCATTAATCCTCTGTCCCCTGCCCACTCTTAGGTACACTCATGCCACTACACAGGGTATCTTAGGCTAACGATTTTGGGAACTTAAATTTCGTTATTTATTAAAGCCATGAAGGCTATTTGTTCGTTAGAAAATTCAATATTGTCCCCCCACTAGATTTTGTTATGCATAAAAATATTAGTTAATTGTATTTGATATGTACATAAATTTAGGGAAAGATGAAATAAAACTAACAATTAAACTAGTGGTGTCCGTGTACAAAGAGCTTATCAGCTTTCACATGTACACAAAGTTCACACACACACACACCACACAAAGGATGAGTCGATCATTAACACTCAAGCGAGCAATTATACAAGGTGTGCTGGTACTAGAAGAAAAAAAAGCTTCATTGCCGAAGATTTGTTCGTTGAACCCGAATGCTTAATATGCCAATGCACGACAAACCTTGATTTGAAAATTTGCAAACAATAGCCCAATATGTACTTGACGCTTTCTTGCAGTGGAAGTTTTCTTCAATACATTCAAACAATGTCTGATTGTATTGGTGAACACAAATACGCATTAAAGCTAACGTTTGTATGTGTACGAACATGATCGGTGATTTTATTGTACGCTTTACACTCAGCATAAAAGCTTTTGCTTGCATATTGTTGCTAAATATAAAATAAATTGTCAGAGGTAGTGATTGAGATAATTGTGAAGGAGATGCATTGAATAACGCATATTTCATCATCATGATGGCTCCATTTCTTTGGAATTACTTATGATATTTTTAATCCTTGTTTAAATTCACTCTTAAAGAATTCTCTAATTCTCAATCATTATCATTGTAAAGCCTATTACAGAGTAGTTATATTATAATTAAGATAACGAGACATTTCGACTTATCAAAATCACTTAAAGCTCGAAGCCCGATTCAGCTTAGTTTTCTATGAGTACCAACCAGTAAATACAAACTTCAAGATTATAGCTTATTCACACGAGAAGAGAATTTCATAGAAATGCTGAGGAAATGCATTACTCACAAATATAATTTTATTAACAGCTTTTGCTTTGTTGCATTTGTTGTGTTTATTTTTCGGTCAAAAGAATTTCAGAAGAAATTAACTTAAAATTTGGACAGAATTGCTGCGATCTCCCAAATATAGTCATAAACAAATAGGAATGAAGTAAGATCTATTATTTTTTTTGGACATTTTTCAAAGAGTTGTATTTGTTTTCACTACATTCACATTCCCTTTGCTTAGTTGTTAAGAAAGTGAAAATAATTGGATAGTCAAAATATTCTGAATTTATGGTACAAAAAGTTTTTAGGAATTATTCTTTTCTGGTTCCATTATTTTATTTATCACTTTATCTAGTAGATGTTATGAAAACAAAAACAACTTTTTGAAAAAAGTCAACAAAAAACTCTACATCTAAATTTTTTTCTATTTATTTACAACTCTGTGTGGGAGATTGCAGCAATTCTTCCCAAATTTTAAGTAAATTTTTTTTTTAGAAATTCTTTTGAAATTCCTTATTTAATTATTGGGTTTAATTCTTTGTCGTCTGAACAAGTTATTACACACAAGTGCGTATTTATGTACGATAACAAATACCAGCAAATAAATACAACCATTGTGTAGATTGTCTGAAATCGTGTTGAATTTAGAAGTTATTTATTTTAGAAGCATTCAAATTTATCACAAATATGTACAGTTATCTATCTAACTACGTACATTTACAACTATGTGTATATGTGTGTGTGAGTTATGTATGTATTATTTTGTATGTTTTTCAAATGTGTGCTCAAATCATAGAACATATGTACCCAGCGGCATTCGAAGTGACTCTGATGTAGGGGCAGGCGTGCCTTGAAATATCAAAATGACATATCGAAAAGATATTACATCTAAATTATTTTTAAATCAATAAAACATATCCTTCAGAAGATTTGCAGAAAGTATACAGTGCAAGCAAAAATTTAAAGGAACTTTACAGTAACTGGGAAGAATATTTATGTTCTATGACGTATACGAGTATTTGGCAAATATTTTCAAATTTGTTAATAAGATGCGATTAATGTTGTGTAATGATCGGCAACATCATTTCCATTTTGTCCATGTTCAAGAAAAAGATTTGAAATGTATAATACGAGTATGTAATTGTTTACGTAGCACTAAGCTTTGAAAATGATTTGAAGGGCAGTGTTAAAATTTCGATTTACCCAATAGCAGGTCATACAAAGTGGTCATTTATAAGTTGGTCATCTGACGGTCATTTAACGGTCACGTGAACTTTACTTTACTTTTAATGCCACAACAACCCATGGAGGGCCTAGGCCGAGCTTTTCGCATCCACTCATGTTGTGCGTGTTATATTTGTACATGAATGGAAGGGACATACAGTTCAATGACGAATCCGAACGGCGAAGTGAAAAGCTTTTCATAGCAATTTTTACTCTTGTAGGTTTGCCATTGCCTGCCAAGAGGTGGTGCCGTGTAGAAAAATTATTTTTTCTACTTTTTTTGATTTTGCCTGTGCCGAGATTCGAACCCCGGACACACTGCGTAGCAGTCCAACGCACTACCACTACACCACAGCGACCACATGTGAACGTTACATCACTAGTTGCGAAATATGAAATATTTGAGAAAATGTTATTAATAATTATATGTTATAAGCAAAAAGAAATCTAAAAATCTATCTTCGTTAACGTTAATACGTTTTGGTAATTCCGCCAAAATATTAACGGAAGTTAACGTTAATCGTTAACGTTACGACTATGTATAGAGAACAGTAGATGTTGGCTGTGTTATATTTGATAAACAATTTCCCCAACACATTCTCGCTGCAAAAGGCAGCCGCTGTGACGCCAATTCCGTGAATTTTCTCGCCAACCAGTAATCAACTAAATCTTGTTGTTGTTTATTTTGATTTTCTTTTTGGGTGGCAGTATTGAAAAGATTATTTGCCTCCTCGTTATTGCCCCATGCGCTGAACGAAATATCGGCCTCATTCCTTATCGAGGTCATGTCTTTCTCGACCGCAGGCACCATAATTTTTTTTTACCTTACCGACTTTGGCAATATTGCAGTTTTCTAACAACAAGAGCTGAAACTATGGGTGGAGGGTAGCAGCTAGCAGGTATTCCTAGTTATAGTTGACGGAAGGAGGTTTAAGTTATGACTTAAAGGAAGGTAATCGCACAGTTAATGGATTTCGAAGTTTACGTAAAAGTTAATCGTTAACCAAAAATGTTCGCCATTAATTAACGGATACCTAGTACTTAATAGGTACAATAAGTACATAAATGTAAATAAATCTGGTCGAAAAAGGATAATTTTTATCTAACCTATATTTTCTTAGAACTTCATGTGATTTCTTTATCCCAGTTTCTTATATTTGGACATAATAAAGAATCTATACTCTATTTAAAGTCGTTTAAGCTTAAATTAAGTATTTTGTTTCTATGCAAGAAGCTGTCCAAGCGCTTCGGAAGCACTTTGGAAGTGCTTCCGAATCGCTTCAGATGCACAGCATTATCAAAATGCATTATCTTTTGCCGCTGGCCATGCCAGTGTGAGGAATATTTATTGTAGTTTTATTGTCTTTTGTGTACTCTGATTTCTTTTGGGTATGTTTGCTTATTTATGGCTTTATATTATGCATTTAAATGATAAATTTTTGCTGTTGTGAATACGTGCGCGTACACTGCGTGCGAAAAGTGTGTGCAATATGTTAGGAGAACATTTTGTAGAATTTTTGATTTTTTTAAAACAGCACACATATGAAATAGAGAATTTGACAACAACTAACTACATATATACATAAAAGAGAAGATATGGATATTGTTTTAATATTCATATGCAAAATATATATTTATTGTAAAGACTAACGTTTCATAAGTACTACATATGCATACATACAAGTTGTATTAAATTCCGAATAATGGAATACATTTGAATATTTAACCAATAAGTATTACAATTGCTTATGCCAGTAAGAGCATCAGTAAGTACCATAGCTCAGGAGACTTTTTGGTGGTGGCTTAATAACTTTTCCAATTATGTATTAAAAAATTTAAATATTCACTTTCTCTTCAATTCAGGTGATATTTTCATTTTGGTCTTCAGTATGGATTCACGTGAATCATTCGAGGAAGTGGTGCGCTTACGGGAGAATATACTCGAAACGAAATGGGCTGCACTGAATCCCGGTTCGGGTATGAAAAAGAAGAGTTTGCCTAAGATTCCAATGATTATAGCTGGCAATAAATGTGACCGTGATATAAAGTAAATAAAATAGCTTCATAAAACTAAAACTCATTTAATTGCATACATACTCGTACTTTTATGTAATCCATTTCTACCTTCTATTTCATTTACAGAACCGTACAATTGGACGAGGTAATGGGCTACATAGCTGGTCAAGATAATTGTTGCGTTTTCGTTGAATGTTCAGCACGACAAAATTTTCGTATTGACGATTTGTTTTATGCGCTTTTTATGGTATCGAATTTACCGCTGGAAATGGCACCGAATCATCATCGTCGCGTGGTGTCCGTTTTTGGTGCACCATCGCCGTTGCCGCCGCATTCGTCGGCTGGTGGTTCCAAGAAGAATGCACTTTCGATAAAGCGTCGATTTAGCGATGCCTGCGGTGTTGTAACGCCCAATGCGCGAAGGCCCAGCATCCGAACCGATTTGAATCTAATGCGTTCGAAGACAATGCAAATGAATGAGGGTGAAGGAGCCCGATCGGCGCGTCGTAAATTGTGCACGATTATGTAAGGTAGCAGCGGACGGCTGGCGATAGGCGGTAGGCGATAGACGTTAAGCGACATGCTGTAGTTGCGGTTTGTGATACTATTGTGTAATTTCCAGTTCGGAAATATTTGTATGTTGTATATTAAGTATTTTTATATAACTATATAAGACGTTAAAAAATCCTTGTTTGTTTTTTACAAGCAAAATTTATTTATATATTGTATGTAGTTAAACCGGTATTGATAAAAAGAAAAGAAAAATAAATATATTGAAGTTATATGGTAAATATTATTCATAGCATTTTTATGATTGCCATTTCAAAGAAAGCGATCAAGGTTTTCTTTGATTTATTTTTTTTGTTGGATTAAGATTTGCAGAAATATTAATATGCAGTTGTTTTTTTTATCAAAAAAAAAAAGAAAAAAGAAAATATACATATGTACAATTTAATATTTAATTAGTTACAAAAATCGTATGTAGTTATGTGTATAAAAAAAAAAATTACCAACGATATTTTTGCAGTTAAATTAAGTATTTACAAATTGGGTTTACCTTAATAAGTAAAATAAACATTTTTCACAAATTTTTAATTTACTTATTTATTACATTTGTCTAAATGTTTTTTATACTATTGTAGTTTTAAATTTCGTAACAAAATATATGTGGACAATAAAACTAGCCAAAATGTACCTATTTATTTTTGGCATAAATATTTAAATAATAAATTTGATTAAATATAAGTTAAGCATATCACTTTTGTAAATTATTAAAAAATTTAAGTTATATTACAAAAGCTCCTTTCACACTAAATTCTTTACCAAAATTTTTCTACTTTCACGATTCATCTTTAAAAACTTAAATGAAGCACTGCTCTTTTTGAAGACCAACTAATTTTGTTAGGAATCGACCAAGAAAACCAAAAATTATTTTTAACTATGGTATTAGAAAAAAATTGTAAATTATAAACGTTGAAATTGATTGATCGAGTTAAATCATAAAATTAACAGAAGTCAGTAGTACATCTACGGTCCAACTTTCAGGACAATAGAGATAAAGGTGATGCATTGTATTTGGACATGCGAAAGTGCAACTTCAATGAAAAATAATTAATGAATTAAAGCTATTCTATTGCTAGGACCATTGAGTAAAGATGAGCAACCATACAATCAAAGAATCCGAGCCATTGCTATCGATGAGATGTTGCGATTCTCTCGGATCACAGACTAACTATCAAGGCTCTCTGAACTCTTAAACACTCAAAAGAATGAAATTACAAGCCCAAGATTCTCATATCGATTTAACCCACCAAATAATAATAAAAAATTATCTTTTTCTACGCATATTGGTTTCAAAAGCAAAAACCTTTATATATTTCCTACTACTACAACATTTACTCAAGAAATACTTGCACTAACTTTTAACGCATACGTATCTTAAAGTACTAAACATTATCTTTAATTAAAAATCTAATCTTAATCAAATTAATTTATTATTTTCTCGTATACAATAAAGTGCAAATAAATATATTTGCTATACAGATGTTTTAAAATTTTAAATATATTTTCTATATAAATATATTAAAAATAATAAATTATTTTCATATTAAAAAGTAAACAAAGAAAATTAGTTTAACAATTTATAATTAATATTAATATTTTATAAGCATTATAAGATCGTTGTGTTTCATTGATAAAATAGTAAGTAAAAAAAAAAAAAAAAAAAAAAAAAAAAAAAAAATAAGAATAAAAAACTTAAATTAAAATAAATTTATAAATTCCTTTAAATTAAGTTTTAATATTCGTTTTTGAAGTTCAAAAGTTTCTTGCAATAAATCATAAATAATATATATTTATACCTACATATTCCAACACATAAAATATTTCAGAAATTAAAATTGCAATAAAGATTATTGGAAAATAGCATTAAAGCATATGAAAATACAAATAATCAAAACAATACATACAAAATATATCATAAATATACATATACATAATACATACTATGGCATACCGAAAGGATTTTACAACGGTTTTGAGATGCTGATTGAACTTAATGTTAAACTCGATTGCATGTAGAAAAATTTAATTAAAAAATAATAATAAATATACATAAAATAAAAATTACAAAAACTGACATCAATTCTTTCTTTATTATAATTAACTCGTATTTCTCTTTAGCATAATTTTAAACATACATAAGTATTTATGCGATATAAATTAAGCTTCACAACCATATGTATGTAAGTACATAAAAAGGTTAGCTGCCTTTTTCGCAAACATTTTCAACAATAGCAAATTGTTAATATTGATTTAATCGATTAACTTTGACAACTGAAAATGAAATTAAAGCTTTGCGCTGGTTGTTGTATGATACTAGATGCAAGGTGAATAACTAAAGCTTTCCATTGGTATAGTGTATGAATGGTGAGTTTCAGTGGTGAGTTCACAACTTTCGAGATACTTTCATAAGCAAGTTTACGTACATATATGAGACATAAACGTGAATAGCTTTGCATGATACTCGTTAGATTATTGAAAGATTGAAGCATGATGCATGAGTGTGCATTGGCGATACTTGCACATTCATGGGACATAAGTAAACATGAATCGTTGGAGTGGTTGATTTAAAAAAAAAGAAGCCAAACGGGAGCAACTGGAAAATCATTATTTTTTATTTTACTTTTGGAGTACATATATCCCTTTTTCATGTTCCTCCTGATGGAATAAACAAAAGGTGTCCCAACGAGAGTGCACTATTTAATTTAAAAATAAAACGGGTATTTTGTGGGTGAGTTGTGAGGCCCTTGCTCCTTGCTCTTTGAATTAAATTTTCTGTGACATTTTATTTTATTAGGGGGATTCTCTAAATCTAGCAGGTGCCCTTACACTGCGAAAGAGTAGCAGAATTGCAAAATTTTGAAATGCCTTCAAGGAATAATCAAAAAAAATATTGCTATTCTTGTACCGTGCAAGGGCATGTTATCGATTTGGAGAATCCACATAATGTGTTGTTCATCAAAATCTCAACTTAAACTTTTGTAATTTATTCCACTTCTACACATAATATTCAGGGACAATCATTATTTAAATACATACACATATATTTATAGTAAAGTGACCAGATGGTGTGACTTTCACTGCTGGACAAAATCTCTTTTTCTTCATTTTGCTCTTTATTTTAAATGGCACAACAGCCCATGGATGGCCTAGGCCGAGCTTTTCGCATCCACTTATGTTGTGCGTGTTATATTTGTACATGAACGAAAGGGATCTATAGTTTTATGCTGAATCCGAACGGCGATGAAAAGCTTTTCTTAGGCAATTTTTTCCCTTGCAGGTTTGCCATTGCCTGCCAAGTTGTGGTGCCGTGTAGAGAAATTAGTTTTCTATTTTCTGATTTAGCTTGTACCAAGATTAGAACCTCGGAACTTTGCGTACATGCCAAAGCTCTACCAACTACATCACGGCAATCGTTCATTTTAAACGCTGCTATTAAATTTTATTTTCAATAATTTATAATTTTATTGAAAAAATTGGGAAAATTTTTAATTAATCCTTTCAGTAAAGTAAAGTAAAATAGAAATCTTACTTAGCAAGAATAGGGAATTTTTGTTTTTTTTTCAGTGAAAATTTTTAAAAATTAGAATTTGTGAAATCCAATGCCATTTAAAGAGGGCAAATGAAAATTGTTTTGTAGGAAATGAGTTTCATTAACTTTCGCAGTTAAATTAATGCTCTTAGTTTTGTAGACTCCTAGTGAATAACTAATACAAATATTATTCCATTCGAATTTTTAATCTGAAAATATGGAAATGTGCAAAAAAAAGGAATTTAATTTGTACATAAAATATTCAATAGGATACTTAGCTTATTTTCCAATTTTAGATATCAAAAATACCAACAAATATTGTTCTCTGTAGAGGTCACGGGCCTGAAAACAAAAAACAAACGCAGCTTTTGGACACGCTTTCAGTTTTGAGATTAATGGTCAACATGACAATTGGGAAAGTTGTCCGTTTTGTTGTACAAAAGTAAATGCTGTACAATACAGAAGAATTCTGTGCGTACGCGCATGGTCACTTTAATTTACAGCATATGAAATAGTCTTGCTTTCATTTTCAACAAGCGAAACTGTGCTCTTATTTCAATTACCTAAGCATGTTTTTTACGCATATATTTACAATTATTTTTCTATTTCATCATCAAGTATAGATTAATATAAATTGTGTACACTTTAAAAAAAGAATTGCATATCGCATATGTAGAGCAGTTTATGAGATACAATTTAGCTGCTGATTCATGCAGATTCGCAAGAAATTTACGCCGACTCCCTTCGAAATTTTCGGGTACTTAGATTTGGTGGTCGCTGTGGCGTAGTGGTAGTGCGTTGGACTGCTGCGCAGAGTGTCCGGGGTTCGAATCTCGGCACAGGCCAAATCAAAAAGTAGAAAAAATAATTTTTCTACACGGCACCACCTCTTGGCAGGCAATGGCCTACAAGAGTAAAAATTGCTATGAAAAGCTTTTCACTTCGCCGTTCGGATTCGGCATTAAACTGTAGGTCCCTTCCATTCATGTACAAATATAACACGCACAACATGAGTGGATGCGAAAAGCTCGGCCTAGGCCCTCCATGGGCTGTTGTGCCATTAAAAAGTAAAAAGTAAAGTAAAAAAAAAGTAAGATTTGGTCCAGTAGGTGTGCAGAGTTTATTTAAAAATTGAATCAATAAAATGGTTTAAATGCTCTCCAGTTATACTGCGGGTCCCATTGAAGTGCTTGTTGTTAGATTCGATCACTAGTTTAAGGTGGGCGTTGCCTGTTTGAACTAGCCGTACATCACTATTCTCACAGTGTATTCATCTGCCAAATCAATTGAGCAGATTTCATACCATTTCATTTTTAGCTTCTTCTTCTTCTTCGTTTTCCTCTTTTTTGCCTGCTCTGATATTGTACAATTGAACTACATGCGCGTGTGGTTCAAGCACAATTGCAACAAATGATTACAGCAATTGCTGGCAAATGGTAACTTCTATTTACATTCAAAACCAAAAAAGCAACAGAAGTTTATAAAATGAAAACTCAAGTAGACCAATATTTCAGTATATGTAGGAAATAGTGTGAAAATTAGAGCTGCAGCGTGAAGAGTCTTCAAATAAATACCATAATGAAAAGCGTGTGTGTGCGTGAATATCATAAATCATTAAAATTAAAATTGTTTGTAATTATTGTATGAACATTGCATGATTCTTCTTATTTTTTGATTCTAAAAGTTGTTCGCCGTCTGGATATTGCTGTTTACGTACACCTATGCTAAGCCTGCAGGATATCCAAAAGGTGGTCCGCCAGCACAGCCACCGCCACCTCCACGACCACCACCTCCACCGAAACCGCCGACACCACCACGTAATGGAGGAGGAGGAGGCGGTGGTTATTCATATCCCCCACCAAATGGTAATGGCTTCACAGATGGTGGAGGTGGCAATGGCGCTGGAGGAGGAGGCGATGGCGGCGGCGGAGGCCCTATCATACCAATTGTTAAACTAGAAATTAAAGTGAATACCGATGGTTCTTATAAAGTATGTAAAAAGAAGTATTCTTAAATTTATAAATAAGTAATGGGCTTAGAATCCGTTGTGTACTTGAGAACAAAGTGTACAAACTGACAGCTAAGATAACTAAGATACTTATGAAATCGTATGCTGTGTGAAACACACGCAAGAAGTTGACCAACTCTCAACTTTTGCAGTACGTTCAGAGTGTGTGAGAGAGAGTGGCTGACATCAGCTGATGAATGCACTTGCAAAAATATCCCTTGGCAACGTAGGGTATTGTGTCACCTCTCTCCTTGATTGCCTTCATGTCAGTTGTATACAACACTCTCAAGTATGTGCACAAGGGATTCTATGTGCCAGCGCCCTAATTTTCAAGTTACTTTTCTTTTAAGTACGAATATGAAACTGGAAACGGCATCATGGCTGAGGAAACGGGCTATTTGAAAAATGCAGGCATAGAAGGCGCCGAAGCACAAACAGCTGAGGGTTCTTTCTCATACACCAGTCCCGAGGGTAAAGAAATCCTGGTGACTTATATTGCTGATGAAAATGGTTTTCAGCCGCAAGGCGATCATTTGCCAACACCTCCTCCAATCCCAATAGAAATACAGGAGGCTTTGGATAAAATTGCCGCTGGTGGTGGTCATCCCGACGATGGCAATGGAGGAGGCGGAGGTGGACCTCCTCCACCACCGGGTGGTAATGGTGGCGGTGGTGGTTATCTATATTAAAGAATTTTAGTATCTAATAGAATGTACATATGATATTTGTTAAAATTTCATTAAATTTCCCTTTTTTTTATCTTTATAAAGTTAAACGTATGAAAGTTTCAGCTTGTGAAATATTGTAGCTTCTTATGTGATTACTGTGCTACAATATGATAAAATCTATAGGTGATTCATACAATAAATAATACAATTAAAATGTCATGTCGTAAATTGTGATAAATTCAGAACAAATTATAAAGCTAATATGTTTTTGTTTATACTTATGTTTAAAATGAAAAATTTGACTATTCGTTACAGTAAGAGCTTCTTTTTAAAGGTAAAACAAGTTTAGCAGTGTTTTACCGGGTAGAAGTTATTTCATGTTTCTTGTTCGTCCAATAACACTGTTCAGCCTGTCCAACTGCTACTTTAGTTTACCTACAAGCCAAATAATATTTCTCTTTTTTATATTATCTATGTATTTATACTTTCGCATGCTTGAGTGAGACTCATTCTGGTCAACTTGGGGCTAAACATACACAAATTTGCTTGTATCTTTTGCTTTTTCTGAGGTTCTGGCTGAAGAAAGTACCAAACAGATGCAGCAGCAACCATCGTAGTATAACGTTTAAAGTGAAACCCTTTGACACAGATCGCACCTTCCGTGCAAGACCGTCGTATCTCAAAAAAACATAAATTTTAGGAAAATCGCATTTAAACTTTTCCATTAACTGCCACTCCATGCAATTGGTAAGGGCGAATACTATCCTCAATTAAAGAGTTTATAATACATTGTTTATAATCTTATTATACTACATACAAGCATTCAATAAACGTAATTTCTGTGTAATTAGCTGGAATTCTTTAAGATTGTGTTAGTCGCTCTAACTTGGGTGGTAAAAATGCATATTTGACACTGGTTCTTGCATTACCTCTGGATGATACTTAGCCTCATTCGTCTTCTACGTAAACAAAAGTTTTATAGGGTATGACTGGGTAAAATGATTTAAAAATAAAGAAAATACAACAATTTAAAGATATCATCTGGAAAAACTTGGAAAAAATGTAAATGCAACGTTAAATTGATACCGAAATTTAATTTGGTTAGATTAACATGGATCTCTATTCCAATTTTGGCATTTATCATAGCATTCAATCCTTATGATAAATTAAGTTTAAGTTTCATTTAAGCTAATTAACCTTTCGGATTACATGCAGAATACATGTATTTACCAAAATATAATTCTTGACTTCAACCAGGATGTTAGAAACTCACTATTTTATAGAAAACATTTATTTGCCGGATTTGTAAATGTAGAGCTATGAATTCTTAACCGATACGATGTCTTCTGGTATAGTGAGTGGTGGTGATTACCTTCGGTGATCGCTGTGGCGTAGTTGTAGTGCATTGGACTGCTACGCAGAGTGTCCGGGGTTCGAATCTCGGCACAGGCAAAATCAAAAAGTAGAAAAATAATTTTTCTACACGGCACCACCTCTTGGCAGGCAATGGCACACCTACAAGAGTAAAAATTGCTATGAAAAGCTTTTCACTTCGCCGTTCGGATTCGTCATTAAACTCTAGGTCCCTTCCATTCATGTACAATTATAATACGCACAACATGACTGGATGCGAAAAGCTCGGCCTAGGCCCTCCATGGGCTGTTGTGTCATTAAAAGGAAAAAAGTCAGGTGATTACCTTCATTACTTTTACGATCTTACACTTATAGCTTTTTATTACATAAATAAATAATAGATATCAGTGTATGACGAGATATATGAGATGCTCTTCTGTGAGTTAGATATGTAAGTGTTTCTTCCGTGGTACGAAATAAATTTAATGTATGCACACAAGTGTAAATTAATAAATGAACACAAAAAATCTTTTCCTCGTACACAACAGTTTTTAAGTATTTCTTCAAAAAATGTTTTACATTAAATCGACAGATGTTAATCAAAAGAAAAAATAAAATTGATTTACTTTTTAAATTGTTTATTCCTTTTGGTTATTAAATTGTTATTAATTTTAGTAATCACCAACTATTATTGTTTTGTGTGTTTCAGTGATTCAAGAATTGATAAATTACTTTTCTATATTTTTTGTACATTTTCTGTTCACGTTAAGACATAAATTATTGGATTTACCGAGATATTCGCAAAATATCGTGTGTAATTTATTTTTATTGTTGTGTTTTTAACGATGACTTGGTTGTATTTTCGAAAAAAAAATATATACCTACATAAGTATTTATTGGATGCTTCTTAAGTTTTCTAATGATGATTTTGTGATACCTTTGATGTTGTATTTTTATTCTTTATTTTTGTATTTTTGTTTGTGTTTTTTTGTTTTTTGTTCTAAACATTTAAAAAGCTGTCCAATATATTATGACGTAATCTATTGTTATTATTGTAGCCAATATTTCGCAGTAAACATGGATGAGAAAAGGCTGAGTTGAGTTGATGTTGCGTTGATCTTTTAGAGTTTTAGTTTTAAACGGATAAGTTCAGTTTGTATTCACAACTAAAAGAGAACACATCGCAATTTTTTTGTAAAAGGAGAGTTTAAATTAAAAAGTTTGACTACAATGATGAAAATTATTATTGTAAGTATTTCTAAATGTACTTTGGTACCCTAATTGTAAATAATTTATAGTACATACATATATCTTGTTTTTGTAGATACCAATCTTCGTTATAATTTTATTATCTCAATCAGTTTGGCCAGCTGCTATCGATAAAACCGGTAACTCTGGTGAACAATTGGTGCATTTTGGGTAAGTTTTTGAATGAAAATTGTGAAATTATCTTTCGAAGAAAAGCTATTGCACAAAATGCGAAGAAACAGGGAAAATTTTGTATTCATCATATTTTTTCAGAAATATTAAATTATTTAAAAAGAATACGCGCCAAAAGAAGCATGACAGTTGTACTTAAAAAAAAAGAATTCCAAAATTGATAATGCTATAAGAAAATAATGATTACTATTAGCTTTCGAGTGTCTACACATTTTTAATGTCTACGCTTTCTTGAAAAAATGAAGATTATGCATTAATAAAAATATATTTGGTGCATGAGATCATCAAGAAAATGTAACAAACAAAAACGAATTAGCTGTCATTAAAGAAGTCGTGTAAAATTATATATTTATGCTTTTTATAAAAAAAAATGAGACGTTTAACTAATTTAATTATTTTTTGGGTTTAGTTTTCACACAGAAAATGGACAATTTCGCACCGAGGATATCACATACAACAGCACAAATGAAATTACCGATAAGGACAAAAATTTTGCCAAGCCTGTAGAATATCGCGGAGGCTATAGTTTCATATCGGCCGATGGCTATGAGTATATGGTTTTGTATAAGGCAAACAAAAATGGGTTTCAACCATATGTGACCGCACACAAAATAAAGCCAAGTAATTGATGCTTAAGATATTGAAGTGGTTTTTTTGATACGAGTAATTTGTTTTGGTGTGCGTAAATTATTAAATTTGAGATAAGTTCGTTTTTGTATTGTGATATTTTTAAGAGGTTAATAAATTCGTTTTGATTTTTTTTTTTTGTAAATTATATAATTTTCATATTTTCACTTTCAATTCTTTTCATTCTGAGTTCTGTTTTAGTCGTAGTGATGCAAATGGGATGGTATTTATTTTCTTTCATACATAAGCTTATTATTAAAGGTTTTTAAATTGTTTATAGGGTGAAAATTATTAAGTGTATACAACAGTTTTGGACCTAAAAAAGTATTGTAATTAAAAAGAAAAGACAGACCAAAGAAAAAGATAACATAATGCATGAGTAAAAATATATTCAGCCTGTTTCGTAGTGGCCACTCATGGCACGAATACTCAGTTTCCAAGACTTGAAAAATTGTTGGCTATGGGGTGCAGTTCCTCCACCGTCATCCGGCCCCTTTCACGACCCTACGACTGTTGCTGGGACTTCAAATTTGTGTGACTTTTAGCACAGACGCTGACTTCTAAAATGGGCCATACGCTGTAATCCATCGGAGATCCGGCGAATATGGTGGCCATTCTTGAAAATGAGCCCTGCACCATGCTTTGTGAGCTAGTCCTGAGTATTGCTGGGACGTCCAATCACAATCGGTAAAGTGTTGTCGGGCCCAGGGGAGTACCACATACTTTACTTACTTTTAATGGCACAACAGCCCATGGAGAGGCCTAGGCCGAGCTTTTCGCATCCACTCATGTTGTGCGTGTTATATTTGTACATGAATGGAAGGGACCTACAGTTTAATGCCGAATCCGAACGGCGAAGTGAAAAGCTTCTCATTGGCAATTTTTACTCGTGTGTAAGTTTGCCATTGCCTGCCAAGAGGTGGTGCCGTGTAGAAAAATTATTTTTTCTACTTTGTGATTTTGCCTGTGCTGAGTTTCGAACCCCGGACACTCTGTGTAGCAGTCCAACGCACTACCACTACGCCCCAGCGACCACGTGTATCGCCTCCAAAAATTCACAGCGGTACACTTCTTGGTCGATTTTGAGTCCTTGTTCCACAAAAATTAAGAGTGTTTTGCCTTTTGCGCAAATTCCACCCCAATAATTGTCCAGGAGCCTCTGTTGACCAGATTCTGTCATTTTGACGGTTATGAGCTTGTTCAACAGTAAACAGCTTTTCATCTGTGAAGCGTACGCGCCTGTTTTCATCCGTAAGTAACTGCCCTTTTTGGAGCTAGTAAGCATTGAGTACGAACTTCATGCTAGATCTAAGTGATTCTGGTTTTGCGCATTTAAAACTTATTACCATAAAACTGTTCTTTATCTTCTCTCGTTGCTTTGTGATCTTCTTCACAAAGCTGTTGAACATATATTCCACCCAACACCAAAATTTTAAACCAACCTAATGTAATCTACGTATGTTATCACGATTTTTAATGAAGTTTTAGCGATTAGTGAGGCTTATCGACTAATGCAGCAATTTAACGCAGAAAAGTGTAAAGTAGCTATCTTCGTCGAAAAAGCTCTTCAATCCACACCGTCATCAAAGCAGAGAGATATTGGATGAATTAAATCAGTATGCTAATACCACTCTCAATTGGAGTTCAGGCCATTGGAACAATGAAAAGAATGCGAAGGCTGATGCATTAGCTTGGTTGGCACTTCACTTAACGGTTTAGTGTACTTAAGTTGTATATATAGCAGTACGTATTCGCACTACTTTCAACTGGCTAATAAGAGCTCTTAAAACGAGACTTTTAACAGGAATCGTACCGGGACTGCTAGGCTTACGGAAGTCTATACTGGCCACTGATGAGAAAATGCGTAGTTCCTTTAACAATAATTGCTGAAGTTATGGAAACTTGGAAGGAAAAGAAACACTTACCCATTTTCATTGTGGGTTCCCAGCTTTGGCAAGGACATGAAGTTCCAGAGGGGGTATTTCCTGACAACCTATCTTATTGATTCAGTTCGGTGCAAAAGTGGTCTTAAAATGGCGAAATGGCGCAATAGCGCTATATGGAGCAGCCACCGTAACCTACAGAGCAACCATATAATACCAAGCTGTGATAGGCTTTCGAAAGAATGTAGGTATTTAGGGGTAGTCACAAAAAATGTGAACTTTCATTAAGTTTTATGGAATCACAAGAGTAGCTCCTCACAAAAAATGTGGATTCGCATTAAGTTTTATGGAATCACAAGGGTAGCTTCTGACAATTTTAATTTTAAAAATATATTCATGAAAAGCTTTCCTTGAATATATATCCATGATTACATACAAAACAAAGACGATATATGTATCTACTTTACAGAGTAAATGCATGCTATTAAATAAGTTTAAAAAGATGAAAACATAAGTATTTGTACCATCAGTGGCATGAGTGCTTTGTTTGTGACGGACGTGCTGTGACAAAAGTTCTTCGATAGTAAAATGAAAACTCTAACAAAATTCCAAAACGAGTCTTATGACGAGGACAAAATGTCTCTAGTCTAAGCAGCTAAAATTAATGAACAAAAGTAAATCTAGTGAAAACTCCAAAAAGGACAAATGCGAAATAATTATTATACTTTGCAAGCGCTAATTGATTATGAATCTGATATGGAGTACAACGAAGGTACTCAAGTCAAGCAGAGTCAAAAAAATATAATTCCCCCAATTATAGTACAATCACAAGACAGTGACTTTATGAAAAGCCTTTTATGCATTTGGAAACGGGATAGAACAGTTTTTCTTAAAGAAAATATCAATAGGAAATATCAAAATTCTTTGTGATTCTGATGAAACATGCAGTGAAATCAAAGAATTTCTGAATAAGAATAATTGAAAATTGTTTACATATGATCGGAAAAACGAAATGTCGTTCAAGGTCGTTCTCTATGGTTTCGAAAATAAAACTTCTAACGAAGTAAAAAACGTATTAATATTATTTGGATTTAAGTGCAGAGAAGTCAAAACACTAACAAAAACCTTAAAAAATTATAAACCACTTTGTATATTGTGTATTTTGAAAACGAGTTCCGTAATGCTACATAAGTACATGAACTTAGACGCAATATAAAATCTCTTTTCCATGTTATTATACGATGGGATTACCAGCGAAAAGTAAAAAATAAACTTATTCAATGTCGAAATTACCAAATGTTTGGGCATGGTGAATGAGGTTGTTTTATCAAATCGAAATTCTTCAATGCTTCATACCAGTCAACATAAAACTGTGGATTGCAACATTACCGATAAAATTCAATGTGAAAAATGCAATAATAATCACAAGTGTAGTGACTTCTCATGTCCAAGCCGTGCATTGTACTTGCAAATTAAAGAAAATTTCAATTATAAAACCACTCGCTCGCCAACGTTAGCCAAGGTCTTCAAAAGCGTTTGTTAACACAAGCTACAATTACACTGACTCGCAATTTCTAGGCCTTATTACCGAGCATATGACAGCACTCAACGAATCCCCGAAAGGTGTAACATAATCACAGTCATGGTGCCCTTCTAAACTTCAATCTACGTTGCCCAATAACCAACGATAATAATCTTTTCACCGAAGAAGAGATTACTCAATTAACATTTGACCTTGTATTGAAACTAAAACACTGTAAAAATAAGCAAGAACAATTCAATGTTACTGCACAATTAACAATTATAGCAATAAGTAATGTCTGGATCAAAAATTTAAATTATTTTTTGGAACTGTCGCAGTATCCGCCAAAAAGTTCATTATACTTTTCGATTTCCTTGTTAAAAATGGCATTGATATTTGCATGCTCTCAGAAACATAGCTAAAGAAAACAAACAAACAAAAAAACTACATATATCACCAAAATTATTGTTGCATACGAAATGACAGAGAAGGTGTGGGTGGTGGTGTTGCCATACTGGTCAAATAATCTATACTACTTATAATATTAATACCGAACTGAAAATATTGGGATAAAAATTATATCACAAGATGGAAAAGAAATAAAACTAATCAGGGTTTATTTTCCTATAGAGCTATGCAAAAAATATTAAATGTTAATTGATCATTTATCTTCTGTAGGTCGGAACTGGGGATGTATAAGAGCAAACTCCTCAGGAAATATACTTAACGAATATACCAAAGTTTTTCCTTTCAATATTTCGCATACTAGTGAACCAGCATAAGTACCCCCATCGAGTAGATCTACACCGTAAAATATAGATCTTATTCTTTTAAATATTCCCCTTTTTATTTCGTAGCCAGTAGCTCTAAATGATTTTATTTCCTATCATTTGCCTTTAAAATTTAAAAATAGCTTAAATATTCGTTATAAAGAAAACCTTTTCATGGATTATAAGAACTCAAATTGGAAAATTTATCGCTCTTCTCTTAAGAATTCGCTTAGTCATGTACCAACAAATCTATACGATATCACTTTCGCCAATGCAATCGATAGAAACTGGAAACTTTTAATGAGAAGTTAGCAGCCGCAGTATGCAAATGGCACCTAAGAGTACTACAAAAAGCAAATACAAAATTTTTATAAAGCTGCCGTTCTATATACTTATTAAAGAAACTATTTACGCAGACAATGGGACCGTTACAGGCAAGAATCAGATTTTGAAGTTATGTCACAGTACTCCACGCAGATTTCTAAACAGATTGTTAGACAGAGAAATAAAACTTGGTGTTAAAAACTAAGTTCGATTGAAACACGAAGCGAGCTATTCTGGAACATTTGCAAACTTTTGCGGAAGAATCATACACAGATTCCTACGCTGCGCGATCAAAACAAGATCATTCTCGTTTATCAAGAGAAAGAAAACATACTAACCTACAAATTGTTTGATAACCAGAAAGTTTCATATCACTTAAATTTATCGCTACATGAGGATCTAGTCAGTGCAATGGTGAACCAATTTCACTCTTTTGCTGTAAATACTCAGAGCTCAGAATACGTAAAAACTGATATTCGTTATTTTATTAGACAAGCTTCATTAAAAAAGTCGACAGGTCACGATGCCACGAAAAAAGATATCATGATTAGACATTTTCCAAAAGTAGTGATTTTGTATGTGACATTTTTAATCAATTCTTGTTTGAAACTGCAATATTTTACAGATACATGTAAGTGGTGCCGATTCTTAAGCGAAATAAACCAGCTAATATAGTAGATTGCTACCGGCCAATTAGTCTCTTAAGTAGTATAAGCAAAATTTTGGAAAAATTTATTAAAGAAAAATTTCTCTTGTTCGTGGACGATAATAATATAATCCCAAATGAGCAATTTGGGTTTTGGAAATTTCATAGTACCACACACCAGGTCTAGCGTATTTCTAACCATGTTAAATCGAATTTCGAATAAAAAAATCCACCATTGGTAGATGTCGACTCAGTATGGCACAGCGGCCTGATTTTCAAAGTAATTAACTTTAAAATACCTCTGAAACTCATAAAAATTAATAAAAGGTTTTTAACAAATCGATTTTTTTGCGTATGCATTTCTAACGAGTACTAACGAGTGATTGAAGTACCTGCTGGCGTTCCTTGTTATACATTATATTTTGCTCAGATTTTCCAAGATATACAAATTGCGGATTTGTCATGTATTCTGACGATATTGGAATTTTCCACTCGCACGAGTTTGGTTATGGCATTGTGACTAACCTGCTAGGTGCGCTAAATAATATTTCAGATTACCTAAATAAATGGAAAATACCATATAAATAAGTTCTAGTAAAACGAAAGCCATCTTTTTTACAAGGAAAATAAGTTATTGTTATTTGCCCAACACAAATCTGAAAATGGAAAGCTTATGTGTTGTGTTTGATAAAAAAGTAATTTTCAATGTTGCTAATGCTGCGATAAAAATTTTCTCGAGCTCAATGTCAGTAAATGTCAATTCATATCCTATTCCAGAAAGCGAATTCCTTCACTGCCTAGGATATATTTTAAACGCGATAACATTGTCCCCTCTGTAATTTCGTTACGAGACTTGGGTGTTATCTATGACAAGGAACTAAATTTTCGTTCCCATATTAATGACGTTGTAAATAGGGCCAACTCTGCTCTTGGATTTGTGAAACACTGGTCCAAAGAATTCTCAAACCCATATGTCACAAAATCTCTCTATTTTACATTTGTCACGCCAATTCTTGAATATGCTATCCAAGTCTGGTCTCCTTATTATAACACCCATTCCCTTAGAATTGAATCAGTGCAACGCAGATTTATTCGGTTCTACCATGGTCTGATCCCTTTAACTTGCCCCCATATAAGGATCGTCTAAAACTAATTAACGTGCAGTCCCTTGAAATACCCCGAAAAACCGCCGATACAGTATTTGTTCACCAATTATTAGTTGGAAACATTGACTGTCCCGCCTTGCTCCAAACTATTTTTATTAGCACAAAGCACGTCTTAATACTCACCGAACAGATTATGGCGGCAACGAACCAATGTCTAGAATACTTAGAATAGCCAACAACATTCCAAATGTTTTTGACTTTCACCATAGCAAATTTAGCTAGAATGCTCTGTATAAAGCCTACTCCCCTATCTCCTCTTGCTAAGCAATGTATAAATGAAAAAATTTCTCCCCCTAAATTAAGTATAGATTTAAGTAATTTTTAATTTAAGTAATTTTAAGTCATTTTCTCGCTTGTACTAAGCTAAATAAATAAATAAATATAAAATTATTATACCCTTTGATTTACAGACACTCAAGTTTAAATAAAGGAAACTAATTAATAATCTGCAAGTTGATTTATCAAGCAATATGTGCTCAATCTCATAATAAATTCTTCAAATCTGTCGAAACAAGCTCCTTAAAAAGTTGCTTGGACTTCCTTGGGATTCGCTTCTTTCTTTTAATGGCACAACAGACCATGGATGGCCTAGGATTAAGCCGAGCTTTTCGCATCCACTTAAGTCGTGCGTGTTATATTTGTACCTATACATAGGCAATTTTTACTCTTGTAGGTTTGCCATTGCCTGCCAAGAGGTGGTGCCGTGTTCTACTTTTTGATTTTGCCTGTGCCGAGATTCGAACCGCGGACACTATGCGTAGCAGTCCAACGCACTACCACTACGCCACAGCGACCAGCGAATTTCAAACTATTACATCAAAATTTAAACAGTTTTGGGCTCCTTATCATTACAAAAAAAAATTAATAAGTTATTTGAAAAGCTACTTTTTTTATCTGGGGACCGGGCTCCTCTTGGATTTAAATCTAGCTGCGTCAGTAATGCTATATGGGCAATTAATAGTTCCCAACAGATTTTCTATAGGTTTTTTAACACAGCATACTACCAATAAGTTTATAAAAAATTATTAAATTAAATAAAAAAAAAAAAACAAAAATATGTGACCCTAGAAATGTTAAAGAGCGCTATAAATTTATATATACTTAAATTGAGAAATAATGTTAAATTCATTTATAAAAATCTCTTTGTATTAGCCAAGTCTCTTACAAAATTGTATGCTACTTACCTTCACAAATTCATTTTAACACATACTACCATATATATAAATACATACATACATAAGTATAATAAATAAAGTCAGCTGATTTTAAGCTCAAAAATATTGTATGCCAGCAAAAATATACTCAAATACTATATTAAATTTATTTTTGTTATATTTCTGCTTTGAGTTGACAAAAAATAATAAAATTAAATTGAAAAGAAATTTCAAAAGCTTTATGAACTTTTTTGAAAAATTAGAGTTTTTTTTTTTTGCCACCAGATAGCGTCTAAACCATGAGCGAGTATCAACAATACTAATTCTACATAAAAAATATGTTTTGTACCCAGTAGGTTATAGCATCGGGCTTATTATTTCATGTTTTCGTGGAAATTTTTAATAAATATTTAAAGTTGCGTTCTTGATGGTTAATAAGACGTGCTCAACGGGTATTAGGTCAGAATTTACTGCTAATAGACACTACCAACTTATGGGAATCATGTGGTTCGCAACTTGGTGTTGACTATACTAAGTACTATGTCTAAAACAATTTTATTGTCCGATACAACTGAAGCGTTTTGGTCATTATTGTCATTATTATTGTCATTGATATTCTTACTTATATAAGAATCACTTTCTATAATTAATGAGAGAGAACTTTTTTAAAAACTATGTTCACGGTGCCTACATATCAATGGTCACACGTTGACCCTTGCAACTCACTTTTCACAAATTTTAAAAGAGACGAGAAGAAATGTACCTTTCTTGATATAACATGATATAAATATTAATAAACTGGCAATGTTGCTGTTGATTTTGATTGTTATCCAGACACATACTTAGGCCAGAATGGGCCATTATGATTTCCAGTTTAACGTCGGTTCCGAAAGGCTGAGTGGTAATTTGTTATCACTTTGCGGTTTTGCTATTACCTGCCAGAGCTGTACTTTTATACTTTCTTATACTTATTTCTAATTCACTTTATATGGTTAGAAATGTAAGAAGTTTATGAGAATTAACCACCAGACCAAGAGGGAAATCGAACGCCCAACCTCGCGGTTGAAAGTCTTTTGCTCTACCACTAGACTATCGAGGTCTATTAATGTCCTCATGTTATAAAACATTTGTTTCCCTGTGTTCAAAAACAAACAGAAAATTACATCAAGTACATACATTTTTTCATCGTTTGAGCAGCCCCATATACATATTAATTTTCTGTAATTGGCTGAAGCTTAAAGCTATTGGCGTCGTTGATGAATAGATACAACATCCCAGAACGGGTTTCTCACAGACGCGTTTGTGTTAATGAGCGATGCTCTATAAAATTTCAGAGCCATGCAAGAGGTATCTACGACTGGGCAAACGGCCTGTTGTGGTAGGTACTATACAGTGTTGCATTTTTACCTTCTCTAGAGACTTATACTTTGTTTGTTATGATGACGTTTTGTTTATATTTCTATGTTGGAGTCTTAAATTAATTAGAAGGTAACAAAGGTAAAGTATAAGCTCCTGACATGATCATACATACTCGTAGTATATCGAAAAATGTATCAAAAATATGCACGCACATACACAATTTGTTGACAGCGTGCAGAGCACAACCTTAAAAACTTTTTGTTTCGTATTGTTATATGGTGGCGATTCGATATGCTCAATATTTGACCGATTATGCCGCTGGTTCAATGTGCTTCGAAGAAGTACATAAAATGTTATAACTTAGACTATAAGTGGAAGAGATAAACTATTTCATTGTGGTTTAAGCAGCGCAGACGAATAGTTGAAAATTTTTCTTGTTTGCTAGTGAACTTCTTTAGCTATAAAAAATGGTGCCATTTAAAGTTGTGAGTGTTTTGTCTTATATTTGCTTTGAAAATGAAACAAGAAAATAAAATATTTTAATCAAACAATTATTATTGTTGCAATTACAGTTTTTCATTTTTGTAATATTTGCCTTACTGAGCGGCTGTAATGCCGTGATCTCTGAATCGTCTTTTCAAGGACAAATAATTGAAATAACGCTTCCAGATATTCTACTTGAAGACTTTTCATTTCTTCCCACAGAAGGCGGATACAGATTTAGGTAAATGTAATTTCATCAACCACATCACACAATTTACTATCATTAAACACTATCACTGCTCATATTGTGCACAGCTATAAACTTTCCGACGGCGTTGTACACGAGGAAGTTGGCAAGGTCACAGATCCTCTGGATACCGATCCAGGAAAGGCTGGTGCTAGGCAAAATGCCAGAGTTAAGAATCGTAAATTATCACCAAAATCACTACAATCGTTAGCGGGCTGAGCGTGCAATCACAATTACAACCATAATTACAATTACAACCATAATAACCATAATCGGAGTAGTCGCGAATTTATCACTCTGACCAGTCTCTGGTTTTTCATTCATTTTTGGCTTGACCTGAAATGCAGAGAAAAAGTATTTTTAAGATTCGGATTTCGGTTTTGTTTTTGAATATTTTAAATGCTGTGTTTCTGCTTTTATTATTAATTGTTGTTATTATTATTTATCATTTTTCGTTTTTGTTGTTAAGTTCGTAGTTTGTTTTATATTATAGTTTTCGTTTTATTTTGTTTATTTTGTGTGCATGTAAGTATGCATTTTTTAATAGCTTCATCGTTATTATGTTTATTTTTTATTTGATTTTACATACTTACCTGGTTTATATGCGAGTTCATTTGAGTTTTTAATGCCGTGATTTGTCTTTGTGATGAAAACATTTCACATAAAAATAACTGCTGTTTATGCATATGTAGAAAAATGTATGAGATTTTAGATTTCATTCGGTTCAACGATGTTTTTAAGGGAAACTTTTACAAATGTGTACCTATGTGTAAAATTTTATTAAAATTCAAAAAAGGTCACACTCGTTCATTTATAATTGCGTTTTATGTATCACAGAAATTTTCTGAAGTATTGCTTTTGCCAGCCATCCGACCATAAAGTAAGCTAATATTACCTTAAATTTTGTAACTATACTCGTACTAATGGGGGATGGCAGAAGGAAGATTTTAATTCAATTAAGGCCAACAAATTCAGATAGATTTGACTCCTGCTTATCAGCGTAAGTTAAGTTGTACTGGAAAATAAAACATAAATAATACTAATCTAGTTTTTATTTATAAAATCAAACTTTTCAAAGAGAGTTGTTAAAAATACCTGAAACTATACGTATGATTTTCAATATAACTGAAAAGTTTTCTAAATATTACCGCAGCTCTTGAATATTTCTGTTCAAAGCCATCAAGATTGATCGCAATTATTCTCTTTAATACTGTTAGAGATGCACAAGATTTTAGCATTTCTTGCAACTATTAATATATACAGTTTAGAACCTGAATCTATTGTAATTCGGTAAAGATATTTTCCAAAACAAAAATCAATGGGAATATGTGAATATTTAGGAGTTAATGTTGCTTCATTGTGGTTCTATTACCAAATTACTGGTGGCTATTCTGACACTCAGGAGGTACATAGACATTTATCATTGCATTGCGATTTACACTTAAATCATTAATTAATACTTAACCCAAAAAATTGTCTCTTCTGTTAATGGCACAACATCCATTGAGCCATTGGAGGGCCTAAGCCGAGCTTTTCACTAAAAATTGCCTAAGTTGTAAAACTATCATCAATAAGACGAAATACATAATAATCAAACAAAAATAAAAAGTACCAAAATTACTCGAATTTTTTTTTTTCATTAATAAAATTCATGACAATGAAAAAACACTTGCGATGCCTTGCGCTTTCTAGTGGTTTTATGTAATTTCTTTGTTTTCTTTCAATCGAAATGAGCTATTGCCTCAACAACAGCAAACAGCACCCAAATTAATTGTGTACTTAGTGCTTATACAAGTTATTGTTATAACATTGTATTATTTTCTTTTTCTTTTGGCGTCTTATTTATTGTGTAGTAAATAATTTGTCTTAGCCAGAAAATCAGGTTATGACCATCCTCTACTTGGCAAGTGTTTGAAATTGAGATAATATATTCCAAAAATATTTGCTCTTACAAATTGTACTGCAGTACACTGAATAAAATAAGTTTAATATAGAAAGCTATTATTTATAAAGATTTATTATGATTTGAAAATATATTTAGTTATCGATTAGGTTTTTAAAAACTATTTAAATTCTCAGACAAAGAGTGCAGGTATGTTTAAAGAATTTTTTTATATCGTTTAAATCACTCTTAAATTCAATCTAAATAATTTTTGGATTTTAGCAAATTTGAGATTTTGAATGTTTTCAGCGGGTATAATACATATCGCAACTTATAGCCGACGCATTTCATGAAAGTTTGGGGAGTTAACTACATGATATCATAAAGTGTACCTCAAGACAAATAATTTGGTGGTTATTGAATCCGTTTTGGTGAAGGCTGCCTAGAGACACGCTTGTGAACTAGAGGGTTAATAGTGTGACATATCACATTAGAGTAAAATGACGAGCGATTACGATACCAATAATCGGCTATCAGTAAAAGTGTGGCCGCAGCCGATGCCGATACCGATGCAGAAAAAGAGTAGCAAAAACCAATAATTGCACGACATTATGAAATACTATACGTTTGTACAGTAGTATGATGTAAGTCTAGCCACTTTATGTTAGACTAGCTGGCAGCAGTCATCAGAGAACTTAAGGTGCACTTCCTATTAGAATCTTTGTAATCTATTAGAAGTAATTAGAGATGACTAAAATTCTGTGACTTATAGTAAAATTTCCCTTGGACAAGCTTTTCGCATTTATTCATGTTGTTCGTGGTATATTTGCGCATGAATGGATGGGATCTACAGTTTTATGCCAAATCCGAACGGCGAATTGAAAAACTTTTCTTAGGCAATTTTTACTTTTGGAGGTTTGCCATTGCCTGCCAAGAGTTGGGGCCGTCTGAAAAAACTTTTTTGAATTTAGCATGTTCCGAGATTTAAACCCGGGTACCCGACGTAGCAGTCAGTTTTGCTCACTACCAACTACACCATGGCGATAGTGAAATGTCCATTTCAATTAGACAAATTGGCCGCCCCATAAGAAAGGGGGCTAAACGGTTAATACAATTGTAAATTTCAGAAAAATACTCCGAAGGAAAACTGGCGATAAGTCTCCGAACACACATATTATTTCAAGTTTACCTAATGTTTTTTCGTCAAAATAGTTAAAGATGTTTTTAAACAATGATATCGCAAACAATAGTTTTGCGTTTTAATAATAAAATGTATTTCTCTTTAAATTAAGTGCCTAAAACTATGCTTTATTTTATTGAAAGTTATCAATGATTTGAAATGCTATTGTGAATTGTTGAGAAATTCAAAGCAAATGTGAATGGTTTAAAAAAACATGTGGTACATAGCAAGTTATTTGCTTAAGTTTTTTGTTTACATATATTGTACTACATATATACATACATGTACACATGCATTAATACTGTAAATGGCTAATTTGTGTTAGTATCTAAATGAAACCAAATTATTTGAATATACATATATTAAATGTGTTTGTGTACAGACAGTCGATTTGCACATATTTATAGTCTTTTGATTTCATGTAATTTCTGCAACATGCTAACTATCTAAATATAATTTTGGCTTTTTGCTGTTAAGAAGAGCATTTGCAATATTAAATTGCCACCAGTAGAAAATAAACACAGTCACCGATATGTGTCTTAAAGCAAATAAATCAAATCAAAAATTGACTTAACAAAACTTCAGCGTTGTCTTTAAAATTCGAATGAAATTTAAATTTTTAGCGACCATGAACTTAACTGATCTTTAAATTATAATCGCCACACTAAGCAATGTAGAACTATAAAACTAATCTTCAAACAAGAATTAACACAATAAAAACTAATAATCTAATTGGATTTAAAATTTATGATATGCACTAGAAAAACAAAGAAATACTTAAGGAATTTCATATCATTGGTTACGCACAATGGCTCAGAAAATGAAATATGGAATTCGTTTCCAGTTTATGGGTCTTTGCAATATTTTTAATGCAATTATTGCGTAATTTTTAACAACAAAAAGCAACAAAAAACAAAAATTAAATTTAAAAATGCAATAATCATGACTAAAAATCGGTTACAAAGAAATGAATGAAGACGGGCAACGGTAGTTGGAATGCTTGGCCAAATATGGCGAAATTATTATAAAATTGGCAATTAGCATTTCAGTGATAATTTCGAGGGATGCGAGAAAAATGCTGGAGCCGGTCTGGTCTCTATCACTATTTGCCATGCCAAGCCAAGCATACGACTGCATCACCATGGAAGAAGAAAATAAATAAAAACCGAGAGCAAACGAATTAATGTGAACACGATAAGTTGAAGAAGAAAAAGAAGACATTCATGAAAAGCAGCAGAGGAAGAAGAAGAAGAAGCATGCGACTGCGGCGACCTTGAAATCGTAAATGCTAAATGCTTTGACTGATATACGAAAGGCAAACACAAGTACAATAAAAGACAGTCACTAACTTAATTCCACGAAGCTGGACAAGATGAAGACGAGAGAAAGAAATTGATATGAATTAATGGGGATCGGCATGCAGCCATGAAAAAGGCAACAACAATAAAAATTAAATCATTAAAAATTGACTTATTTTTTTTATAGAGATTTTGTGTGGTATAATAAACATTTTACTGACTACATACTACACGCCATTTACAATCGCTCGTATCTCTGGTAAAATTTTGTAATATGTTTTGCCCTTTTGAGGTTCATAAATTTAAAAATAGTTACTTGCAAAGTTACGTCATAAAGAAGTAAGGAAGCGTTTTTTGAATCGAATGTCGTCTTTTCAAGCAGGTTCTTCTTCTTTTATTGTTTTACTCTTGTTACTTCCATACAATATTAAAATCGAAAGTGTTTGTTGCGCAGCAGTCTCCGTAGTAGTATCACTAGTCAATGGAGTCAAGTAGTTTTATTTGTTTTCTTGCTGTTGATGTTTGTTATTCTTGTTACTGTATAAAGCATTTTAGTGGTGAGGCAGAAGCAGCACGTGTTTGATAATTATCTTCTCGTAAAACTACTAAAACTACTGGCTGACTACCTCGAGGTGGTTGAGTGATAAATTGCTTGATAGTCGTTCTTCTTGTTGTTGTTATTGCTGTGTTTTTTTCTTCACTAACTATAAACTAATTACTGCCAGTTCATTAGGTAGTGTAGTGTAGTGGTAGTAGTAGTTTCTATGTATGTTAAAAGGTTATTAAAAGTAGCTTGAATTTAGTATGCACTATTAGGCATGAATTTTTTTATATAACTGAATTCTTTGGAATTGCAATTTAAAGATTACAATTAATCAAATCTGACGGTGCAAGCAAAAAAAGAAGAAACCGGTAATAAATTTTTTAAATCAATGAATAATATTAAATACTGGAAAAAAATACACCATATTTATTTTTTCAGTGAGGTGAAGAATAAATCTCTATAAGCTGATATTTTTGGATCAATGCTTTTCACATTTTCGCTATCTCCGTTAGAATGCATATCTTTGTGTGATTACCTAAAAGCTAAGCTATAACTTTTATGTACTTAAGTAGTTAGTGATACTACTTCTAAAATTACGGCACAACAAGCCGTGAAAGGCTAGACCGAGCTTTTCGCGCATTCATTTATGTTGTTAGAGCAGAAGGATCTTTCTATTTTATGCTCAATCTAAACGGTTAAATAAAATGTTTTCCTCTACCAATTTTTACTTTTTGAGGTCTGCCAACTACCAGTAAAGAATTTTTGCCTGGGTGAAGTCGGTAGCAATACTAAAAGACGAATTAGCAAGAGGATTTTCCAGTACCCGGCCATAACATACTTTACTCCACAGCATTGACTTGAAATTTTGAATTAACTTTGCTATAACTTCTCACTGACAAAGCATTTACATCATGATAATTATTACAAATTAATAATACTTATATAAAGATTTATTGATCAAAAATCAGTCTAAGAACAGTCTGTTTATTTAACAATTCTTTATTGCAAGTCATTGTTAATTTACCCACAATAAAAACAAAGAACAATATCTAACCGAAATGCTGCTCAAACTTTTAAAGTTATGTTGTCTATTTATTATATAGAATAGTAGTTACCCTTAACTTCTACTCTATAAAAATATACAAAGGAATTCTTGGAATTATCATTGTCCTTAACCCAGATTATTACACATTTGACCAAGATTAATTACTGAAATAAAGAGCGAATAGAATAAAAAAAAAAACACGAATAAAGTTTGATAGCTACCTATCAAAGATAGTAAATTCCAAGTAATATCTGAGCAACGTTACAGTATAAAAATCATTTGTTTTATTCTTTTAATTTTAGACTTTTGGTAAAATCAATTCATGATCGAATCATTTAAATAAAAGTTTTTTTAATTTTGTATTGGTTTCTATTAATCTTTTTACTATATGCATCCCGCTTAGAAACTACACATAAAACACAAAAGTGACACACTTAAATGTTAACTAAAAGCAACGTGACGCTATACATCAAAAACTTTAAAACACTCAAATATTTTGTTTGTGTGCATTCACATGTCATGCCTCATGCAAAAGATTGAAGAAAAAAGCAAACTTAATAAATTATAATGCTATGTAGGTAAGCATTAAAAAATTATAAATATAAGAAGCAACACTTATTTTAAAACCTCAATAAATTCGACCTATTATTCCCACCTTAAATAGTTAAAAGATTTAAATGTTTTCGTCACAATTTTAAATTCCAAATAAAAAATGTAAATTTAAAGACAATTCCGAACAACGTATCAAATTGTAGATAAGAAATTCCAAAAACCAACAAAAATAGCTGACGAATGCAACTTGATGCAGGCGCCCTCCAACGAGCTAATTATGACAGCAAGCTCACTATTTATAACAAGAAAAAACAAAAACACCACAGCAAATCAAATCGAAATGGAAAAAAGTCAAGGACCTTTACAAACAACACAACAATAAGAAATAAAAAGCAAAAACGTGCAATAATAAAAATCAAATCATTTGAAAGAAAACAAAAAAAAAAAAAAGAAAAAATGATGCTAACACCAAAAATAGAAAACAAAAAATCGGATACGCGCATTAATATGAAAAGAAAAAAATTCCTTAGGAAAAAATCAAAGCTGCGATGAAAACAATAAGTATCGAAACAATAAATCTTTGCTTGTTTTGTTGAATGTCAGGGGCATATGACAGAGCCAAAGCGAAGACTACACACAGATGATGCCTGATGTCGCTGACGTTTATGTCGCTCTGATATTGCTGATGTTGAGATGCTGAAGTTGCTAAAGTTGCTAAAGTTGCTGTTGCTGCTATTGCCATTACTACATCATCACAAATGAAAGACAAGTAACAAGCGCTGTAGTGAATTAAAGTGAATCGTAGCAATTTCGCAGCTTAGAAAAATTACATATATTTTAATGAATGCTGGAGCGAGTGACAACATTCGTATGCTAATTTTAATTACATTTTATTGAAGGTGTTGCATATGCTCTATCATATACACAATTCTGTATGCGTGTATTTGCATCGTAGGCACACATATGTAAGCACCCACTCGGAAGTTGTGCTGTTAATGATAATGTTGCTTATCACATGTTAATAATTTTTTTCATTCCGCTAACATCTCACCAATGAATATTTTATTGAATAATCTTCTCCCCCGCAGGTTTATGATCAGCTGCCCATATCTGCGAAACATTCTCTCAAAGGAGAGAACTGGAATTGGCTATTGGCTCAGATATTGTATCCTTAGCACCACAGTCTACTCTAAAAATACCAGAAACGTTTTAGTCATAATCCAGGAGGAAGCGGAGAATTTAACTGGTATCCATTCATAAATAATTCAATCAATTTCACGACAAACTTCCGAATGACTTATTGGCCTTTAGTTTCCTTAATAGTTACCTTGATAGTTTGACCTTCTTAGCTTGAACAGAAAGTGTAAGTATGTAGAAATTGAATAACTCAAGATGGTGTATTGAGCACAAGGGGTAAATTTAAAACGTTGTTGTGGCTATAACACATTGCAGTCCACTCTTTTAACTCTCTAAGCCAACCGCCCGTTATCAAGGCAACCATGAAATATTCGAAGCCAAAATTCCAGTCTCGAGCAAAATAGTTTCATTATTTTCCCCATTTTCCATTTTTTATTGCGTTGAGTTGACAGTCTTTGGAAAACAAAAGCAGTATCGCATTCAGGGTGAGTGTCTTCAAATGGCAGTTATCTAATCTTGGTGCAATCTGCAATGTTGTTGATGATGATGACTTTGGCCATTGCCGTTTCCTACTGTGTGCGCTTGTACCAGAATGTGTATGCATATTTACGTACAAACATGCTTTTGCATATTTACTCAATATTCTGTGCAATACCTCATCATCGTCGTCAGTAACATAAGGCAAGCAAGCAACTCTTAACCTTTGATATATGAACATATATACACTTTTGTTGCCAACTGCATGCTGTGTAGCATTTAAGTGTGATTCTGTTTAACTTGGCTTGGAATTGGACGCAAGCGGTCAATCCAGTTGGTGCGTATGTGCATATGCTTTGCTGTGTAGATTGAAGCTTGTCAACTTGAAATGCTTTTGGGAAAATCACCTTCTTTTGCTTTTTTAAGTTGCTTTTTAATTTTGGTGTGCTTAAAAAAAAACAATTTTTTTTCCTTATTTATTGTTGCGACTGAGTACATGTACATATGTCGTTGTTGTATGCAAAAATAAACTATGCCAACAACTTCTTTTTAGTTATCAAAAAAATTTTTAAAAAAATACTAGAAATGATTAAGTTAACACATAAAATTACAGACAGCATCACACTGCACATTCACACGCAGGGGCAAGTGGGGAGTTAAAGTCATTTTAATGCTCAGCAAAATATATATAATTTTCAGTTCGATTAAAATCAAAATTTTGGCATTATAAGTTTGGTGAAATTGAAAAATGGATGATCGACCGGGTTTTATTTCTTCGTCTGAGTGTCATGTTTCAGAGAATCAATCGGGTTTAAAAGAAAGTGACTCTCCGCAGAACAATTTTGAAATTGCATGAGACATTCGAACTAGTAGCAATAATGCGAAATACTTATCGAAAATGCGAACTCAGGTTGAAAAGTGGAAAATATGGTGTGTTGCGCAACTCCCCACAAAAGTGGTTGCACAACTCTGCACTCTTAACATTTTCCAAAATGCCACAGCGTCATCGAAACATTAAATGTTTGTGCAAAATTCCATTTGTGTGTCGAAAATTGATATTCACTGCCGAATAATTTTTATATAATCACCTTTGTGATCAGCCAAAGAAATTAAATGGAAATGTCACAAATACATACAAAAGACACTTAAGCACTAAGAACTAACAAAAAGACCTAGGTAAAAAGATTTAACTTCAAACCCAAACAATATGACAGTAGTTGGAAGAGTCAAAACTTTTGCCATGTGAGATACGAGTATAATGGCGTGTTTGCAAAACTCCCCACTCTCCCCTACTGAATCACACATACATATTTATGCACATACATTTGAATAGATTTGTTGTGGGTTTTTGAAAATGTCAAATATCAAAGCTCAAGAGTGCAAATATTTTAAGATGTTTCCTTAAATTGTATAGGCGCTCGTGCCTGCCTCATGTATGCATGTGGTTTTGTGCCTCATGTATGTTGTATGTTAACAACAAAACTGAGGGTTTCTTTTCGCTTTTTTTTTTTTTGTTTCTTTGTTACTTTGTGCAGTGTTTTGCAATTATTAATTTCCAAAACTGTTGCAAACACAAACATTTGTCAATATTACTTTGCAACATTTTATGATTTGTTTTTATCTTCGGGCATAAAATTTTATTTTTAGCTTGGCTTCTACTACATATTTATGCATGTGTATGTGTCTGTGTGTCTCGTTGACTTGTTCTTGTTGTCATTCAGACAGGCATTTGTTGACAATCTACTATATGCACTTGTAATATTCATTTTATTTCATGCTAATTATTGCAAATTTTTATGCCTAGTTTGTAGAGGAGGCTGCTCGAAATGTTTGACTTTTAAATACCAATTAATAATAACATATATATTAATCAGCTACTACATGTACAAACATAGCACGCACAATATGAGTGGATGCGAAAAGCTCGGCCTAGGCCCTCCATGGGCTGTTGTGGCATTAAAAGTAAGTAAGTAATCAGCTATCATACTTTTTTAGTGTGTGCAGATTATGTATTAATAAATAACCGTTCGTCACGTTTTCTATAATTGCCAGTAACAAAGCTTGGAATCATATTTTGTGGTCGCCTTGGCGTAGTTAGTATGTACCAGGGTTCGAGCCTCGTCATGGCGAAGAGTAAAAATTGCTCAATAAAAGCTCAGGTTTTTACTGCCGCAGACCGTGTTTCTATTATATAGAGCAGGATTTATATTACTCATATAATCCTTCTGTTCGTATACAAATATTTATAATATGTAGATGTGTTAAATTCGGCCCAGCACACCCCGCCTCCCCACCCCCTCCATCGGCTGTTATGCTATAATAGTAGATAGTAGCAACCACATGTTGAAAAATTTACAAATATTTCAGCAATTGGAGATGTAAAAGTAATCACCCAATGCAAAAGTAAATTCCAAAGATTATAACTTTTTTACATAAAAGAAAAAGAAATCGGCAATCTCCGGACTACCTAAAGCACCCTGTGCTTTTTGAAATAAGTGGATTTTGATGTCAATTGAAATAAGATATGAATAAAATTTAAATTCTAACCAGAAGTTATTGGTCCGAATGAGGTGACATCATAAAACAAATTTACTTTTTGTCTGTATTGGATTTTGCATCTACAATTTTAGACACATTATTCTACTTTGGTCATGCTTCCCTCCAAGAGATTATACATCAAACGAATCTGTTTTCTTTCCCCACAAGAAAAAAAAAAACAACAACAAACACAGTAAAGGAAATCCAGGTCTGCCTAACTTTGATAAAGATCTGATTTCTTCACGACTTCCCCGCCATCCTTCTGATTACATACAGTGTGACCTTCAATGCGTTCGGAAGATAACCGCTGTATAATTTTCTTTCAGAACGAAAATCATAAACGAAATAAACTTTATCGACTACGCTTATAGCCTCCTGGGTCGCTGCCTCTTGGGTATTGAAAAATGAGCTGACAATTAGTAAAGACAGGCCAAAGATGGCAAAGAATAGTTAGCACTTCACTTTTTGTCAAATGCTTGCCTTATAGATAAATTTGATATTCGGAAAGTTTTACTTTGAACTTTGGCTGCTTTCGACAGTATTTTGCTGAAGTTTCTGAAGCATATTTTTGGCAACTTCCTGTACAACTCTGATCCATAATAGAAGAAGATCCATAGAAGAAAACCAGGTCTGCTTAAGCTTAGTCAAAGTTTTCGCAAGCGGTTTTTTGTGAAAGTTCAGCAGAATTGTTGAACAATGGTGAGGAACATCTACAGGATCTATGTTTGAAAAACAAATAAGTAGTACTAAACGAATCAATGGGGAAGTGTTAAAATTCATTGTCATTAAAAGTAAACGTGGAATATGTATATTTTATGTAGATTTGAAAAAATCAGCAAACAAGTTCACAATTTCAATGTGATCACTAGACACAACATTCGAATTTACAAAGTAATAAAAAGATTTAAGATCTTGGTGAATTTTCATATTTATACAATTTAAATAGTTTCTGTAGTATTCATCACTTAGTATCAATGAAGTAGACGGGAATAGTTACAATAATCAATATTGCTGTCAGTTCTTTTAGAAGTATTTAGTTTTAAAAGCTTTTACTTAACAATTTCTGCTTTTTTCAAATTGTTTTACATTAAGTCGTGTCAAATATGTTTATTGGTAATTTAACCGAAACTTTTCCACTATGACATAAAATTAGAAAAATATTTGGCTGAAAATGTAATTTTTGACAAATTTTTTAGTATAAGCATTAGAATAAACGTCAGCTCAAAAAAATTGAGATGTTACTTTGTGCTGAGTTGTATGTGGAAAAATTTAAAGAAAAAGCTGAAAAGGCTTGAGATGACAACTGGTAACGTTGTTTTTTTGTCGCAGTTTCGCTTTTTGTTGACACTTGTAAAAATTCAATTTAGTGCTTTTTATGGGTTTTTGTTTTTATTGGATAAGGGGGTTTTTCGTTTTGGAAAAGTTAACATCACTGGTCCTCACTAACCGATTAAGCGAATTATATTTTTACCACTGAAGTTCAACAATTTCCACTAAGCTGGATGAACTTATCTCGTTTCAACTTAAGAGGGAACATTTTTGGTATTTTGAAATAATTCTTAGTAAATTTGCACTATGTTAAATGTCAACTGAAATGATGAAAGAGCAATTAATTGCCAATCACTTTCTTAAGATTTTAAAAATTGGTAAATATCCTAAATACAATTAATTCAAAGGTAATTTGTTGTGCAAGAATTTGGTATTTTGTACAAAAGAGCCATTTTCAAATGCTAAACATTTTTTATTATTTCTGCCTATTTTGATTAAAGTTTTGGCCTTTTGAGTGATTTATTTCACGTTTATTTTAAGTATTTATAATCAATAGTAATTCTGCAAAAAATCCCACAAAAGATTCGCAGTAAATGAAATGCAGGTTTTACATATGCGAAACAACATAAATACAACAAAAGTTTTATACTTTTTATACGTAATTAATATAAAGTTTATCGGCAAAAGTTTAACTGGTTTTAATGACACTCATAACCGACATTCCTAAAACTAAAAAGAAAAAAAAAAAACAACGAAATAAATAAAACCATGTAACAATCACATGCCTGTTTCCTTTTCGCATACATACATACCACATTTGTACTAGTATATGTAAGTATTTAAATATATGAATATCACTGCCTTAATTTGCAAAAGCCCCAACATACATTTTACAAATTTTTCAGAAGAATCGAAAAACATACATTTTAAGACTTTAATATTTTCAGTATTGTTTCCAAGTTCAGTATTGTAATTTAAAGTAACCAAAAAACAAAGATGTACATTTTTTGTTGCATGGTTTGTTGCATGGCTTCAACATTTTAGTCAGTGATGTAAATGGATACGATTGATCATAATCCGTAAAAAAATCGAGTTTGAGAAATTTGATGTTAGCGCTTTTGGAAAATAATGCATCGATTTAAAAATTTATTTATACTTATGCATATTATTTTATAAAAATAATTCGGCAATTAATATTGCATTGCACAAAGTCACAACGAAACAAAAACATGTTGCTGAATTTGAAGATGGAGAAGAAAAAGAAGAAGAACATTAACATTAAAAGTTGTTAACATTGTGTTTCTTTTACCATTAAAAAAATAAAATTTATATTATAAGTAATAGTATTTTTTGGAAGAAGATGCACTCAGCGCATTGCGCCGAGCTTAAGCCAACGCAGCATTGTTTCTTATTAATTTTATGGTCAAGCGTGGTCCCTTCTTCTTCTTACTTCTGCTGCTGCTTCTTTGAATGCGTGTTGATGCAGACGTTCGTCCGAATATGAAGAAGAAATTATTGCCTTAAATATTTGTTAATATGCGCTTAAATGTTACTTGCTTCATGATGAAGATATTTCTTGGTGACTTGTTGCTTTTTCTACACCCGCTGCCTCCCACTTCTACATACTTAGTTGCAGGTTTTCTACTTCTGCTGCAGCGGCTTCAAGTTTATTTGAAAATAACTCACTTTGAGCTTCATCATCATCATCATCATCATTATCAGCATCATCATCATTGTCGTCGTCGCCGTCGCCGCTGTGGCCGTCGTAGTTTAACTATTGGACCAAATGCTGCAATTGCAATGGCTTGCATAGGAATATTTAGTTGTTTGCTATTTTGCTGCTGTCGTTGGCTGTTTGCGGTTTTCTTAGTACGCAAAAAGATTTATGTCATTTACAGTGTTTCTTAATGCTCGTTGCAAGCGTATAAAATGCATCTTCAGTGCATTAGAAAAATTATTCTTGTCCGAAGATCATTGAAGGCTACAACTGTGGAAAACTAAGTGCGCGCGTTTAATTGAAATATCTGAGTGTGGTAGACAAAAATATTTGCAGCAAAAATGAAATTGGTAAAAGAATGAAGGAGTAACCCCAGCGAATTTACAGTAAAAGGGACTATTATTACATACTGGCTTTCTTTCTCTTTCTCTCTTTCTATACAAATTTTATTTTCGCTTTACACACGCTCAGATGCTAGTCTTCACTGTTTTGACCTTGGCTGTTGGCTGCTGCTTGGCTGCACCACAAGGCGGCAAAGATGTTGAGATATTGGAATACGATGTGGATAACATTGGCATTGGCGGTTACAAATTTAGGTAAGAGTGTGCAATAAAAAAGAATAAGCCTTTTACTTGAGTCTTTTGTTGCTGTCGTAACTTTGCTGCAGCTACAAATTGAGCGATGGCACAACGCGCACCGAAGAAGCTGTTGTCAACAATGCCGGCACCGAAAATGAATCATTATCTGTACGTGGCAGCGTTTCTTGGGTAGCACCAGATGGTCAAACGTACACAGTGAACTTTGTTGCCGATGAGAATGGCTTCCAGCCTGAAGGGGATCATATACCAAAGTAGAGCGGAATGAAGTGAAGGGGTAATGAGAAGATTTCTGAGCAGATTTGCTGCATTTTGTTAAAGTTCAAGGATGCCAAAATTGTAAATATGTATATGAATGTTGTGTGTAAAGTTGTAAATAAATAGAAACGAATGTTATCGGTTCAGTCAGTGTTAAAAATTTTGTTTGTTTTGTGTGTTTTTTTTTTCTCTACATAGGCTTAGGTTGCAACTGGGAGCTTAAGCTCACGATAGTGTCGTCACCTAGAAGATGGTTTACGTTCATGGTACTACGTAGTAGGTAGTACTCGGTACATATATATTTAAATACGAGTATGCTTGGTGTCAAGAACATCAAGAAGCAATGTTGGATCTATGTAATGCACTACGGTTGTTCTTATTTATTGAGCGTTTAGAGTACCACTACATTGTATTGGGGTTAACACCATTAAGAAAGTAGATCATACGTAGTTAGACCTAGAAGAGAAGTAGCAAATGGATCACACTGATTAAAGCTACAACAACAACAATGGGTAATCGAATGGAGCAGGCACTTCGCAATTAGGAATGGAGAGACGCTGATCGATTGGAGGATATGCTATCTATTGAATGTCGATAGTGTTAACCAAGTGGAAAGAACTTCCCCACCAATCACAAATTAATAGCAGCTTCTAAGTCAGTATGGGATTATAATTGTACTCAAATAAGTCAATAAACTCATTGCAATAGCATGGAGAGTTCCCTAACCGTATGAAAAAGTAACGGGTACTTGCAGATGTTACTTATAGTATCTTAAATTCTTTTCAACGATCTCAAGGCATAAAGAGTGTAAAGAATAAAAACTGATGGTACCTCCAAAACGATAGAAAAATGGAGAACAATCAGCCACCCATGAAAGAGATGACCATAAACGAAAATACCTCAGCTGCAGTGACAGACATGTTGCGTACGGCTCATGGCAGTTATGCAAACGCAGTGAAGACAAAAACACACAACCGCTTTGCCTCTAAGATAGTTCATTCATCTCGAAGAGATCAAAAAAAGTTGCATCCAATTGGCAGCACTCCCATATTCAATTAGGCCTTACATTTACAATTTAGAAGCACAATATAGCAACACAAGTGTATACTGTTAGTGAAATACCACATTTTTATCCGCAATCTTGCAGCAGTGCTTGCGCCTCTTTTACATCAGTGAGGTAGCCCTAAATATTCTCGATATTGATTTACATGGAAAAACTGCTTCTCGTGCTTGCATTCCTTGCATTCAAGGCAAATATAGCACATAGTTTCAATTTAGAAAGCTACTTGTGCTGCTCCTTGATTTCTATGTGAAATTTAGATGATTTTCGTCCTTGATACACTGGTTGATGTATCCATTAACTTAAACTGCTTTCTGATTTACTGAAATATTCTGCAAGAATATATTATTTCACAGTTTCCAAGATTGTTTTTTTTTTGTTTTGTTTTTGGATGTTGAAAGATATTCTACTAAAAACACATGTAAGTAAAGTTTTTTATTTTATTTTTTATTAATTAATTAAAAACTTCTGATAACAAAGATCTCAGTGAACTCTTAAAACGAATTCATCAGTTGATGTAACTTAAGCTTCTGGGGCAACGGGCAAATGAGCTCCTTGTGGTTGGAAACCATTCTCATCGGCAACATAGTTGACTGTGTATGTTTGGCCATCATCACCAACGTAAGAGAATGAGCCATGTACAACGATAGCTTCATCTTCGTGGCCAACATTCTTCAACTGTCCTTCTTCGTCGTGGGATGTACCGTCACTGGTGGCAAATCCAAATTTATATGACTCGGGCTGCACATCGGAATCCAGACGGGTGATCTCAGCCTGTTGTGCTGGAGGTGCGGCCAAAGCGACGGCGAAAAGAGCGACGAAAACGATGATGAACTTCATTTTGTGTGTTTGAGTTTTGTGTGTTTGCTTGCAGAAGCTTGCGAATTGTATGATTAAGAAACTTTGTTACACATTTATTTATATGAATTTATCTTTTGACATGCTAAGAAAAAGACATCGAAGAAATTTAAAAAAAAAAAAATATGCGAACACAGAAATACAAGGCATGTGCTTTGAAGGTTTTTAAAAATTAAAATTATCCATAAAAGTTGAACTGGTTTAAAGCAGTGGGCATGGGTCGTACTACTACGAGTATGTAGATAAAGTAAAATTTTATAATCGTCACCTCTTTTTGCTTGCTTGTTGCATATAAAATGTGAAAACAACGAAACAACGAAACAAAGTTGCAGATTATACAAAAGACTTAAGCGACAAACTTGATTATTTTGCTTTTGTATTTTATGAAAAGTTAACTTCTTGTAATTATTTGCTTAAGTATAAATATTTATTAAAATTAATAATTAAAAAAAAAAAACTAGTAACACGTGCGAAAAGTGGCGTGCTTAACGAAAGACATAAGCTACAAACTTGATTATTCAATGGGAAAAAAGAAATTCTTTTAACATTGGAAGTATTTAAGTGGTTCAATTTATTTCTAAATATAAATATCTAGTTACGCCCAAATGATGCGTGCTCATAGTTTATACTTTTGGCTTCTTTTTTGTTTTTTTTTGGCTTCCATACATTAAAATATTTAAATATTAATATATTGTTGTAGCTTCAGGAAATTGAGCATTATACTCCATATTATAAAGTTGGATCAGGTTGAAACTATTTCATAAGCATATTTGCATACATATGTAAATGTATGTTTGTACACTTGTATTCGCTTAAATAAAAGCCAATATTTATTTGATATTCATTTTGATTTTTATATTTTGCGCAAATGCAAATAAGATTGTTTCAGAATGTATTCAAAATATTTAGACTAGACTTTGTGCGTAATCAATTGAGAATAAATTAAAATTAAAAATACGGGTGGAAATGAACTACAAACTCACAATAGTTCAACTTTTAGAGAAGATTATCGAAACTGGTCTAGACACAAATTTTTGTATATAAACTGAAATTTGAGCAGTTAGAAGTACCACTAGTTCATCAGTTCTATAACAGTAAAGAAGTAATTCTTAGCACTCAGCAACAAAATGAAATTCATCATTGTTTTCGCCGCTCTCTTCGCCGTCGCTTTAGCCGCACCAGCTGAAGTTTCGATCGTTCGCTCCGATTCCGAAGTTGGACCCGAATCATTCAAATACGCTTACGAGACCAGTGATGGTACAGCCGCCAACGCTGATGGACAATTGAAGAACATTGGCTCCGAAGATGAAGCCATCGTTGTTCACGGATCATTCACTTTCGTTGGTGATGATGGTCAAACCTACACAGTCAACTATGTTGCTGATGAGAACGGTTTCCAACCCTCAGGCGCTCATTTGCCCGTTGCCCCACAAGTTTAAGTTCATTCCAATGGGCATATAGTTGGTGGGGTTGCTTCTAGCATATAAGTTAAAATTGACGTTGAATAAAAAAGGTTATTGTTTAAAAAAAAAACACTATTTCGTATGTTATTTTTATTCGAAAACAAGGTTACAGGAAACATTTAACAACTTGATGATAGCTATTGAAATTTTTCCAGAAAAACAAACGTTGATGGTACTCCAGCGCGTAATAGCTAAAATCGCATTTCTCTTCAATCGATATCTAAATATTTTATTAGTCTTCTTAAGTATTGGAAACTTGACTTAAATACAGTGATTTTACGTTTTCACACCATTTTTCATATGTACATATTAATTAATAATTCAAGTTCAAATTGAACATAAAACAAGTTTGGACTATTTTCGTGGTCCTATATAATCGTAAATGCTGTAACATTAGTGTATTAAATATTCATTTCACATAAATTAACATAAAATCGCATGTGTTTTTTTTTTCTTCTGAAGTTCAAACAAATCAGAAAATGTAAACGATGAAAAATTTTTACGATTTTACATGCAATCAGTAGGAGAGATTGCAAGTTTCGTGGGCGCTCTCGTGGCACATATTCGTATATAAAAACCATAAACTGCACCCAAAAGTTATCCACAAAGTTCACAGCATTCAACGTTTGCAGACGCATTCACAGACAACGACCACAAAATAAACAACATGAAATTCACCATTGTTTTTGTTGCTCTTTTTGCCATTGCCATGGCAGCACCAGATCGCAATGCTCAAACTTTGCGCTACGATGCCAATGTTGAGCCAGAGAGCTACAATTTCGCGTGAGTTGTTTTACTATCGTTTTGATAAAGATATTCAATTTATTCATTTTATTCTTTCTTTCAAACGCAGTGTTGAAACTAGCGATGGCAAAACTTTCCAGGAAGAAGGTGTTCTAAAGAATGTTGGTACCGATGACGAAGCCATCTCGGTGCATGGCTCCTATTCATACATTGGTGATGATGGCATCACCTACCAGGTGAATTACATTGCTGATGAGAATGGTTTCCAACCACAAGGCGCTCATATTCCCGTTGCTTAAGTTTGATTCTACAAACTTAATGGAATGTTGTTGATAAAGTTAGACATGATTTGTTGTAAATAGTTTTTGTTATTTAGTAATAAGTAGAAAACAAAAATACATAAGTATGTACATAAATTATAAAGAAAATTCTTTGTTTTAATCTGAAGTTGTTAGAGGATGTTGCCCTTTCATCGACGCACTTGCGTGCTCTCATAAAAGACCACTAAAATGATAATTTTTTTTTTTTTTGAAATTTAATAATTTTTGGAAAAATAAGATTTATAGTTTTACATCAAATTAATAATAAATAGATAGCATTGTAAATTAAGACTTATTCAAAAGTAAGATACTGAAATCGAATGCAATCTACAAATATGAGTTAAATTTATTGTATTTTAATTATTTATGCATTGTATTTTTATTTTCACATGTGAAGATTATTTGAATTATAAATAATTTACGAAAATTAAAACTTGTGAGATTGACACACGTCAAATCATCTCTCTATCTCTATCATAGTTAAAAAAAAAACAACTGATCAGTGCCACAACAAATAAACAAAGTTCAAGTTCAAAATATGGGCAGAGGTTTTGATGGGTAGGTTGAATTCCTTGGCAGGGGCCAAGGAATTCAATTGTGCCAACCGTTTTCTAAAATTAGTTTGAACTTTCGACGTAACTGTAACTTGAATTTTTTCAAATAGGAAACGGTTTAAATCTTTATGTATAAATATTTATATATATATGTAGAGGTTGGATGAAGGAGATTTAATAATTTCAGTCTATTTTGAGACATCTGCATGGTCTAAAATAGCTCTCGCGCACGAGTGCTGTAGAGTGGCCACCATCGGTTTAAACGTTTTATTTGGATTTATTAAGTATATATTGGAAACTTAATAATTTTTTATTTATGCAGGTTTCATGGACGCGGTGCTTCTATGGATAGATCATATCAAAATCATTTTTTTAAGTAAATATTTTTTTTTCAAAAGCTCAGTTTTACAGATTTGCAAGAGTTAAAGCTTGTACGATATTTCTACTCAGGAGAAGAAGGAATCTCATATGAGAAACTCAGATAATGTAAAGCGACTCCCAGTTTCATTCCCTTCACTAAACATTCAGAAGACTAAGTACTACTTGTAAACTTGATCACCTCGCAGAAACATTTTGAAACTTCTTTTCTTAGAGGTAAGTAGGTAAAAACGTACATTTGTAGTATGTATGTATGTATGTTTTCAAAGAATCATTATCCTTTTTCGAGTATTATAGAAATTTTAAAATTTGTATACCAAATCGCCCTCGTTTACAACAAATCTTTTACCAACAATTGGTTTTGGTAGTCCAAAAACAGTGGATTACCGGACCATTGCATAAACCCAATCGAAGTTATAGCAGATATAAGCCGCTTGTTTCAAAATATATAATAAATTAAAAATTATGAAAAACCTTATTAATTAGTAATTAAAATGTGATTACAAAATGTTTGAATTTAGTTTTTTTTTCGAGAGATCACGTACGAAGGGGAATTAAAAAAACCACAAGAAATTGTAAATGTACTAAACATTTTTAATTAATACTTTCATGAGTCAAAAACAAAAATCAATTCTTTTCACTATTTCTATGAGTTGAAATCCAATATTTAAGCTTGTGGCAAATGGGCGCCTTGTGGTTGGAAACCGTTCTCATCGGCAACATAGTTGACTGTGTATGTTTGGCCATCATCACCAACGAAAGAGAATGAGCCATGGACGGAGATGGCTTCATCTTCGCTGCCGATGTTCTTCAATTGTCCTTCCTCGTCGTGGGATGTTCCGTCACTGGTGGCATATCCAAATTTATATGACTCGGGTTGCACATCGGAATCCAGACGGATGATTTCTGCTTGTTGTGCTGGAGGTGCGGCCAAGGCGATGGCGAAGAGAGCAACGAAAACGATAATGAATTTCATTGTGTTGATTTTTGGTTTGTTGATTGAGTATTTTGGTGCAATCTACACTGTTGGATGAAAAGAACTTGAATGGCAATCAAAAGCTTTTTGTATTTCTTTTTATAACAAAATGCGAAACTTTAAATATTAAAAACTAAATTTTAAATACCTACACATATGCACACTCATACATATGTACATAAATATGTAGCTAAGTCTCATATGTAAGAGTATGTATTTAAAAAAATTTGTTAGTATCACAGTGACAATTGATTAATTTGTTGTTTCCATTTCCTTGGTATCACAACGCTGCGAGCTGAGCTGCCACAATTGTTTCTTCTCGGGGAACTAGTTTGCAGAGGCGACAAGTTTTTTCTTTCGTATATTATTTCTTTGCTTTTTTGTATTTGCTTCTTATTTGGTACTAAGTTTTTACTAGTAAGCCACAAAGAAAACATTAATCTTTATTTTGTTAGATTTACTGAAAAGTGGAAACATATTAAAGCATCTTAAGCTACAAGGTTAAGCAAATCACGTAAATTTCTTTGCAACGATTTGAATTTTTTCTTTCTGGGAATAAGTAGTGTGAAATACAATATTTATTTAAATTTTATTTGTGGAATTGTAGGCAACACATGACGATCAACAGAGCAGTGTCAACTTCCAAGGCTTGATGACGCTTAGGAAAGGAAGGGTACTATTGGCGGCGCAACTACCCGGGTTTCGAAGATAAATTCAAGTAACTATTTTTTTAGTTAATTATATATACATAAAAAAGTAAAACCAACTACATATAGGTAATTTAACATACTTTTACTTCGGTGGTTTTATATTTTTATAATGGTAATGATAACAAGATAAAAAGACAAATTTAAACTAAAATATTTAAAATGTGCACTTTTCAATTAAAAATGCTCCTTCGTCGCTATCATCATCTTACATCTTAATATACATGCCTGGCATTGAGAAAATCAATAGATCAAGTAGTTCTTTCGGCAAAGTCTGGACATTTTACTTTGATACTTTCCTTTTATTTGATTGATTATAGGATCAGAGCCGATTAAAAGCATATTGGAAATATCTTCTTTGGATATCTGCCTGCTCCCTGAAGCTAGATACTTTACTTACTTTACTTTTAATGGCACAACAGCCCATGGAGGGCCTAGGTCGAGCTTTTCGCAACCACTCATGTCGTGCGTGTTATATTTGTACATGAATGGAAGGGATCTACAGTTTAATGCCGAATCCGAACGGCGAAGTGAAAAGCTTTTCATAGGCAATTTTTACTCTTGTAGGTTTGCCATTGCCTGCCAAGAGGTGGTGCCGTGTAGAAAAATAATTTCTTCTACTTTTTGATTTTGCTTGTGCCGAGATTCGAACCCCGGACACTATGCTTAGCAGTCCAACGCATTACCACTACGCCACAGCGACCACAAGCTAGATAATTGTAAGATAATTATGGAATTGATAGCAAAGTGCGTGTATAAAGAATTTGTTCAGAGTTGGAGGCATGTAATACCAGGGGTAATTATGAACAAAACATCTTGCAGTATCAAAAGCGAAATTCCGAAACTTTTCCGCATCTACTTCATGACCACTAGAAACAGTAATCAATATTGTGTAAATATTTTTTAACAAATTATTGCAATTTCCACCGGCATGGTTGCATTTTGAAAAAATCGTTTAGCCGTCATTTGAGTTTCCGAATCCGGGCTTTGATTGGTAGGCAATTAGCCCAGTTTTCTCCAACAAAAAGAGAAACAAAGCGTTAACTTTGATGGTAAATAGCGAAATAACCGTTGACTCTTTTGGAATATTTTTGCAGGTATTTTGTTTATTTTTACTGTTTATAAAAAATGATTAAGCACCTTAAAATTACAATAATTTATAGAATTATTTTTATTAATAACAGAACCAGGTACTTCGACCCACAGAGTCAATAAAAGAAAAAGAGTAATCAGTGATGTTGGAGTCGTTGGAGTGTTAGGCAAAATCAACGGTAGACATTCGCAATAAGCAATTAGGCATAAATTTATTTTTTTTGTTTTTTTATGTACATTTTGGGATAATTGCATTATCAAACCAACTGCATCTTTTTTTCGGCGTCAGGTACTTCACACATTATTTATATATATAATTCTCAGGCTCTAATCACGATCGTATAGTTTCAGTTATTCGCCCTCAAGTCAGGGTTTTGCGAAAGTGTCCAAAGAACAAATTTTTGAGAGTTCTGAACAATTTAAAGAAAAAACAAATTTTTATAAATTATCAGCATGATTTTTTCAAAAATATATGTTCTCCATCAGCTTAAATATCTTGTGAAAATCAGGTCCTTTATCTCACTTAGTTTAAAAGATATCGTAATGTAAAACAAGCAAAACACCCTTTGTACAACTGGTTATTTTGAGTGGGTCTCTAATGTATAGGTGGATATATGCTTGAGCAATCTTAGGAAATACTTAATATTTGCTTGCAAAATGCTGAATATTCTACCGAAAGTGTATGAAAATTACGTTCAATATTCAGTAGAAGAGAAGCGCCTTCCACGCTTCCACGCTTGAGGATCAATTTGTTCAACGTGTGCGTGAAACTGGATCTTTATTGGATAAACAAAAACACGTTCAAGAACTCCTAAAACATTTGGTACCGAGTCACACAAGCCGTGCAACAATCGACCTCTCACCATCAGAAAATCCCTGCGCGATTGTTAAAAAGAACACACAATAAAATTTCAGCTGTTGTTCAGAATATGCAAGAAAAACACAACACATCAACTTGAAATCGTTCTTAGAAATTGAACATTTTATACACTTCTTTGTTCCGAATTTTACATAAAGACCTCCGTAAGAAGCTGTAAAAAGTTCAATTGGTAAAACAGTTGAAGTCGCATGTCCATTCGCAACGATTTCGTTTCGCTAATTAGGTTCTAAAACGCTTGGAAGAAAATAAGAATTTTTACGGAAAAATCATCTTTTCTGATGAAGCTCATTTTGTGGTGGTTACGTTAATAACCAAAATTTCTCATCTGGGGTTCGGAAAAACATGTGAAATTGTTCAGACGCCAATGCACCCTCAACAAGTAACTGTTTGTTTTTCTTCGTAAATGAGAAAGAAAGATGAGTTACAGTGAATGATGTGCGCTACAGCATTATGATAACTGATTATTTGTGGCCTATTTTAGAAAATATGGACTTAAGCAACATTTGGTACCGAGTCACACAAGCCGTGCAACAATCGACCTTTCACCATCAGAAAATCCCTGCGCGATTGTTAAGAAGCCAATATACCCTCAACGAGTAACTTTTTGGTGTGGTTTTTGGAACGGCGTCATTATTGAGCCATTTTGCTTTGAAAATGAGGAAGGAAGGAAGGAAAATGAGTTGCAGAGAATTTTGTTCGCTACCGTACAATGATAACTGATTATTTGTGTCCTATTTTAGAAGGTATGGACTTAGATAACACACAGCACGTGTCACACAAGCCATGCAACAATCGATCTTTTGCGTGGGAAGTTTGAAAGTTGAATCGCGTTATTAGCCGTTTTGCTGATGTGCATAGCCCACCATGCAGTTGTGATTTGACTCCGTTGGACTATTGTAAGTGAGAAGCCATTAAAGATAAGTGTTACGCTAACCATCCAGCAACGATTGATGCTCTTGAGGACGAAATCGGTTCATCCGTTGCTCAAGTATTCAGTTGAAAATATACTAACAATGGGATTGATCGTTGGGCTATGGGCAATGCCAGTCGAGGAAATCATTTGAATGAAATAGTGTTTAGAATTAACCGGAAGGATCATACTTTCGAATAATGGAAAGAACATTGAAAGAAAATTATTCGTCTTTTATTTACACCAAAATCTAATTCCAAATTTTAAATGGTCCAAATGAAAGAATATAATATGGTAATTAAGCAAGTTCCCTACAGAAATGTTTAGACTATATGAACAATGAGCTAATTATGCTTTAGGTGAGTAAGTTCTTGAAATAGAGGATTTGTATTACATTTTCGATGAAAAACTTTTGGAATTTATTAGAAAATTTTTTTTTAATTCCATTAAAAATATAGAGTCAAAAAGATGGGAAAAATGGGGAAAAAGGGAAGAAAAACTAAATTCGGTAAATGCAAGCAAAAATGTACTTCAGCACTCCCCTTTAAACATAGAATTTTTTTTTAATTAACATACCAACTACATTCTTAAAATGGCATAACTTAGGAAGGCTAAGAAAAATAGTGTGAGAACGGGATATGGCATCTGTATTAGTGCGGAATTCGTTAGTTTTTGGATTAGGGGGTGTGGCATACAAACAAAATGCTTGAAATGACGTAATTGGGGATTTATTGTTTGGAAGATAATGACAGTTTGTGTAAGAGGGGGTATGTTCACAGTAGTTACTGGGCAAACTTTGGCCTTTTTTACGCAAGCAAAATACTTGAAACGACATAACTGGAGAACCATCGTTTGGGTTCCCCCAACGAACATGGTTTGGAAGGCAGTAAAAGTTTTCATACGCAGGCGGTATATTGATACTTAGTAGCTATTGGATAAAAGTAAAGTGGGCGTGGTACCTTCAATATTCCTACAAAACAAAATACTCTAAGTGGCGTAACTGAGGAACCATAGTAAAAAAAAATCGATGACAGTTACTTAGTATGTGAAGGAGGTAGGAGATATAGTGAAAACTGTAAATAAGCGTAGCGCATCCCATATATAAAAATTACTTACTAAGCATAGTAAGAATAGTAGACAATGACAGTTTGTATGTGAAGGGCAGGATTTGGTAGTTTTTGAACAAGTGGCCGTGACACATCCAGAAAGAAAGTGATGAAGGTTGCTATGTTAAGACGCACTGATTATTCATACAAATTACAATTGATGATTACCACGCTCACTTTTGGAGTTTTTTTTTTTTGTCAGCAAATAAATATGCAGCACTTTGTATAACAATTTGCAAAATGAATTTAAATTAAATCAACAACTTATTATTTTAAATATATTTACTTATACATTTTAAATGGTAGATGAGTGAGAATATTTGAAAGTACGATTACCAAAGTTTTTGTGGAAATAAATTCGCTTAGTAAGCAGTGGCGTAGCCAGGGGGTCGGGGGGAAGGCTGTCCGCCCCGGGTATCACCATTTTTTGGATGACCCTCGCAATGTCCAAAAAGCGAAAAAAATATTATAATTTCTTAAGTAGGTGTAAATTCCTAAAATTATACTTTCATTTGTTTTTTGCACAATGTGTTGGAAGAAGTGGATGCTAAACAAAAATATTTGCAAACTCCACTACTAACTGTCGATAAAGTAATAGCGAAATCGAATGCCCTAATTCTCTTTTTACAAAAAAGCGGGTGAAACGGAACGAGATATTGGTTTAACTGCTAAAGAAAAAAACAAGAGGACGATGCTTGAATGCATCGATCGTTTCTCGACAGAATTAAAGTCTCGAACCATGGCATTCAATGCTATAGCCGATATCTCTCAAATTGTGAAAACAAATGACTTGCAGTTTTGCACGGATGAAGAACTGAATATCAATGCAAAAAAGTTGGCGTCGCACTACGATGAAGTTGTAGAAGAAGAACTTAAAGTAGAAGTACAAAGACTTCGTAGACAAATCAAGGCAGCAAACATTGAATTTAAAGTCGCAAGTAAATGGACTACGCTTGATATTCTAACTTTTATTGTAGAATGGTACTTTATAGAGTCTGTTTCAAACGTATCTTTAGCTCTTCAATTGTTCTTATCAGTTTGTGTCTATGTGGCTTCATGTGAAAGAAATTTTTCAAAGTTTAATCTAATTAAGTATATCATATTTACGCTCAACTATGTGTCAATCTAGGATATGCGACCTAGCCATTTTATCAATAGAAAACGAATTTTCTTGCAAATTAGATTTCGGCAATGTTATTTCAGAATTTGCTGCGTAAAATGCAAAATTTTTAAAATATTTTTTTAAAGCTTCATACATCGCAATGTAAATTTGGTACTTTAAATATGTACTCATATACTTGCATCAATTTACATACAACAGCGATTAAATAGTCATTTAAAAAAAAAGTTGTATGTAAACAATTATCTTCCAAGATCTTTAAGAAGAGCATGCTGTAAATAAAAATTTCCCTTTTTGGTCTCATACTCGTAGAGGTTTTAACTATTTTGTGACTTACGTATTAATTTAAGCTCACTCATCTTTATGAATTCCTGTATTATCTACTTACTTTTAAATAAAAAATAACCGTACATACCTACACATAGCATAATTATTTCAAAAGAAGAGGGGGGGGGAGGTATTATAGGGTGACACCATTTGGGCCCGCCCCGGGTGTCACCCGACCTGGCTACGCCACTGTTAGTAAGCAGCTAAATTTGCTGTTGCTCAAAGTTTACAAACTGTCATGTGAGTAGTTTATGTTAAGTACGGCAAAGGAATGATGCGCTCAAATAAAAATATCCTATCATTTAATTGTATTTATTAAATTTCGTACACATCTTATTGAATAATTTTTAAATAACCTAAACTATTGCATTCAGATGAAATAATTGTTTTCGTCTGTGTTTTATTTCCCTGGATGTAAATACATACTTAGATATTTAAAAACAAAACACATTCAACAATTACAATCTTATTTAGCTTTATTTCATTTTCAACACTAGGTTTTCTTTTTTATTTATTTTTTGAATACTGCCCTTTTTAAACAATTGGAATGTGGTCGCCGTGGGGTTGGAAACCGTTCTCATCGGCCGTATAGGTAACTGTGTATGTCTTGCCATCGTCAGCTACGAATTGGTATGATCCACGAACAACGAGAGCTTCATGGTCGGTATTAACATCCTTCAGTTTACCCTCAGCGTCGTGTTGGAAACCATCACTGGTTGCAACGCCGAATTTGAATCCTTCAGGTTGGACATCAGAATCGAGACGTGTAATTTCGACTTCGGGTCGGGCGAAAGCGGCTACAAGGAGAGCAGCGAAAACAATTACGAATTTCATGACTGTTGCTTTTATTGGTTGTGGAGTGTGCAGTTACTTTGGGAATGTTAAACTGAGTGGATACAATTTTCAGTTCTGCAGCTGCTTTTTTATACACGAATACTCGGGCAAAATGAATAAGGAAATAAGTAGTTCGAAGAGACATTGGCTGAATTTGCATATGCATAAACGTTTTCATTATTTCATTTCATTTTGCACATAAATTTAATAAAAATTATTAGAGGGAAAACCAAAAAGACGGTGTGACATGTACATAGTTTTTGTTTGTCGTACTATTGCCAACGGCTGGGAGTCGAGAACTCGTTGTGCAGGCTTGCCGTGTCCATTTGTCATGCATGCGGTTTTATTTGCATTTACTTGTCGTTGTTCGTTTGTTTTTGCGTGAAATTTATATTTCATCTTTTTGAAATATGAACTTTTTCAAATTCTGCATTTGTAGTATTTAACATATTCTCTGTTGAAGAAGACTTTATTATTTTCGCTGCATGAACTTAAATGAATGCTGTATGAATAAAATATGTTAAGTTTTAATTTCGTTCATTAGAATACGAGTTTGTTTTGAATGGGTGACGACGACGGACGCTCCCAGAAGCGTGAAAATGGGGATGGCAGTGAAGGCTACTCTCAGCATCATTATCGCTGTTGTCATTTATTAGCACAATCTAGTTTCGGAGAAATAATAATTTAAAAAAATTAAATTCCATGCCAAAGCACTTTCGTTTTTTTTTTCAGTTTTTAATTAAATAAAAATAATTTTTGTTCTCGCTATATTTAATAAATGTTCATCTATAAAACAGGCGCTTATTTGAATTAAAAATTTTACTTTATGGCGACCGGTTTTATTATTTTTGATTGCACATACAAACATACAAATTGGGCTCATAAATATGTATTTATAACTATTTTTTGTGTTATGAGCGATAGTGATGATCTATACACGTACACACGTACCTGCAATGTATGCATGTGTGCATAAATCTGTACAGGTTCGGTTGTCCAGTTGCCATGTCAGAAATGAGGGACTTGTTTTTAATGCAAAAAAACAAAAATTCCAAAGGTTATCAGCTTAAATATGTTTTAGTGGAAGCGTCTTCATCAATCTTGATTTTTGATTTTGATATTTTAAAAAACAAGAGTTTTATAGAATACATAGTTTTTTTTTCTAATTTCATGCAACTGACACACACTATGAAAGCTAGACGATATTTGATAGAATTTTGTTGGTATAAAATGAAGTGCTTTCTTCAGGGAAATTATCTTCAAGTTTTAACTATCAGCGGGATAACACACACAAAAATGAAATTTGTCATTCTTTTCGCTTGCCTGTTCGCCATCGCTATGGCACGTCCAGATGTCGAAACTGTGCGCTGGGATGCTGATGTTGAACCAGAGAATTTCAAGTTTGGCTGGGAAACAAGCGATGGATCATCTCACGATTCCGAGGGACACCTGGCTAATGCCGGCACCGATCATGAGGCTATCCAAGTCAAGGGACAATATACATTCGTTGACAAGGAAGGACACTCCCACACCGTTACCTATACTGCCGATGAGAACGGTTACGTGGCCCATGGTGATGATATTCCACAGCCTTAAGATGTTGAGACCTGAACGAAACTAATGTAAAAAAATATCATTTCAAAATGATTTGTGAATATAAAAACAAAAAAAACCTATAATATATGCGTTACTGTAAAATCAGTTTAAAAATCACATAATCTCTTAATATTTTAACTTTTGCTGTTTTATCATTAGACCATTAAAAATATTTTCATACAAAATCGAAAATATCGTGCCTGTGTTCAAAGCACTAATTTTGGCTTCAATATTTCCTACTATCCTAAGTCAAAGATGAAGTATAATCTAATTTAAACTTAAATCTAATCTAAACACAAAATAATGTGCTAAAGGAGGGGCGGCACAATGAACAAAGATACATTTTTATTTTTAACCGTTATGTGACCGAAGAAAAAACACCTCATTTTGTGCGGCAAGGTACCCGGTTACCTTCATAAGAAATTATCAAAGTTCATTTTTTAATTCTATTTGTTTTGGTTAACTTTTCAAATATAATATCAAATATATTTGAAAATGTTCAGTAAGCTGTTGTTCTCAGTTTCATAAAAAAAAATGTGGCGATGAATATAAAACGATACTTTTCAGTTGCTTTGCATTGTTTCGCTATGACTAACGGTGTTTCATAAAATTTTTGGTGTGAAGTAAAAATACATTTTGAATATGGCAGAAACCATTTCTAGTAGAAGACCTTGTTCTCAAAGATTTAATTCCGAAAAAAATTCAAGTATTGTTGTGCAAAAATTCCAGTATTGAAGAGGCCTTCGGATGATGAACAAAATTACATCCCGACCGTTGAAGAGGCTACTTCAGAAACATCTGATGCTGAGCTATTGGCAGAAATGAAGTGTGAGGAAGATTCGTAGATTCGAAGTTCGAGCATGCAATGGCTTAATCGGAAAAAGATATGAAAATAAGGCGGTTAGAACCATTTCCGGAAACTCAAACACTTGGCCATAATATTATTCGATATCTTCAAAAGTATTTTATCAAGTGAGATGTGTGACATTATTTTGAGAGAGACAAACAAGAAAGGTGTTGACGCACAGAATGTCATAATAAAAGTTAACTAGAAAAATTTCCTGATGCTATCAAATGGCCGAGTGAGAAAATACTTATTAATACTTTTCTCTGAACAACAAATATATTCATTTTTGGGCATACTTTTCAGTTACGGTGCGTATAAGTCTAACAGAGGGCCCTTGACCAAACATTAGAAACCGGATCTTTGAATCTTGTTTTTAAGTATAAAAATTCAGGGGGAAATATTACCACCGATAATTTTTTCAAGTTCATTTGTAAATTCTTGTAAAGTGAGAAAAACAAAACGCTTTCTTCCAGCAAACATGCAACTACATAAAAACAGGACAATATATTCTATAAATTTCGCCTTCAACGAAGAAGCTACAGTGTGATCCTATGTTCCTAAAAGGAAGAAAGCGGTTAAAATGCTGTCATCAGTGCATACGTTGCAATTTAAAATGATGCAACTGCTAAGCCAGAATTTATTTCCTATTGTAAAAAAACCAAAGAAGGTGTTGACAACATGGATAAGCAGTTGGGAGAATACACCACAAAACGCAACACCCAACCGCTGGCCGCAAGCTCTATTATTAAACATTGTTGACATTGTAGTATAATCCTTGCCCATTATCATATTAAAAGGTTTTCCCGGCAAAAGCACATAAAAATGCAAACTTCATTAATAGTTAGGAGCTCTCACGAAAGGTTGTCATTGCAACGCATATAGAAATGATTTTATTGGTAACCGAAAAAGGTACCGGGTTCGTCGCTCACATAACGGTTAAAGAAAGTGGAAAACAATTCAATGTCTTCTTGTATTATACGAGGGCATACATATATGTAAGTCCCCTCATTTAGAAAACCACATTTTTTTGTTTTAATTTTTTTTTTTTTTTAGCTTGATATATTTCATCCAACTTTTCTCCAATTTTTTGATCCCTTCCAAATATACGATTTCAAACATGCGTTACCAGGTGTAGAAGTATGAAACAAGTACAGACATCTCTGTGTCGCTAGGTAAAACTATACGCTCTGTCAAACCAAATCATTGGCGCCATTTCTTCGCATTTAGTTCTGTCAACAATATTCAGTTCATAAACAATCGAGTAAAAATGCCGAATTTTGTGCCTACTAACTACGATACACGGATATCATTAATTTACTGCTTCCCATTGAAGAAATCTGCTTTGAAATCTCATTGAATGCTTGTGGAAGCTTACGACCAGCAGGCTCTAAGCAAAACATAGTGCAACGAGTGCTTCAATAAGTTTAAAAGTGGCGATTTTGATGTGAGAAGCGAAGAACGTGGAAGACCATCGAAAATGTTTGAAGATGCCGAATTGCAAGCTTTACTCGATGAGGATGACGGTCAAACGCAAGAACAACTTGCAGAACAATTAAATGTGACCCAACAATGCATTTCTCAACTGCTGCTGTTTAAAAGCCATGGGATTGATTTTGAAGGTGGGAAGAGGCAAGATGGCCTCTTCCCACCAAGATGGAAGAGGCAAGATGGATCGACAGCAAAGCCAAATCGCTTCGGAAAGAAGACAATGCTCTGTATTTTCTGGGATTAGCGAGATGTTATCTGGTTTGACCTTCTGAAACCAGGTGAAACAGTTACTGGTCAACGCTACCAACAAAAATTGGTCGATTTGAACCGTGCTTTGCGCCAAAAACGTCGAGAATATCAAGCTAGGCAACACAAATAGATTTTTCTTGATGACAATGCACCATCACATCGAACAAAACAGACTCGGGAATTGGTAGATTCGTACAGCTGGGAAACCCTCCCCCATGCGGCTTATTCACCAGATTTGGCTCCATCTGACTACTACTTATTTTCATCAATGGGGTACGCACTTGCTGAGCAGCACTTCGATTCGTACGAAAATGTGACAAAATGGCTCGATTACTGGTTTGACTCAAAAATCGAACAGTTTTTTTGACGAGGCATTCGCAAATAAACTGAGAGATGGGAAAAAAACAATGGCCTTTACTTTGAATATTGAATGTATTACCATTTTTCTTAAATAAACGTGTATTTTCTTATAAAAATTATCGGTTTCATACGTGTACATCTTGTAGTTTTAACGATGGCCTCATCTTCGGAGCCAAATCTCTTTCGTCGAGCCATTTCTTCATGCTTGGAAACAGAAAATAGATACAGGGGCCAAAACTGAATAATAGGGAATATAATTGAACAATTTTCAGTGCAATTCATGCAATTTCCTAATAACGCTTAAGCACTTGTATACTACCTGTGTATTGACTCTATGGAACAGAACTTTCTCTTCTGTTGGCCAAATTCCGTCATTGTTCCTTCAAATTGTCATTGAACGGTCGCATGAATAGGTTGCAATAATATTCGCATTTAATTGTTTTTCCCTTTTCTTGGTAATCAATGTGAATTATGTCGTGTGCATCTTAAAAAACTATTGCCATAACCTTCTTTCGTCCGGAGAAACTCACTGTTTCAACTTCATCCAAGTCTGCTTTAAAGTTTTTAATAACCGCAAGAAACTTCTTCTTTTCCTGTCGTTTGAAAATAACATAACTTGATTTCTTCAATCTAGTTTAAAAATTAAACCATGCAATTAATATGGCTGAAATATGACAGACGATATTTTTTGCTTTTAGCAAACTGGTTTGAAAACTAAGAACCCCATCTCTCAGATTTTAAAAGAGCGAGTTATACAAATATCATTCTAAATTATTCGACATTATAATTCGACTATGGTGTGAATACCGTAAATACTTATTATACATACGGCATATGCTCACATTTATCATGTGTCCCGGCAAAAAGTACAGGAACAGAATACAAAAAGCTAAACGAGCTCTCATTATGCAATATGCGGGTCAATAAAATAAATTTTGACAATTTAAGTGGCATTTGAAGATGAACATGTTATATAATACTTATATGTATGATATACATATTAAAAGTAAACGCTTTCTTTCACACAATATTTGCACATTAGCTTCATTACTAGTATCAATATACGAGAAAAACTAGAATATAATTATTAATAATAATTTCTCTATCAAAAAACTGAAAACAACACGAAATTATGCTAATCTAAAGTCTAGCTTTGGCAATTAACACACACTACGAATGCTAGACGATATTTGGAAGAATTGAGTTGATATAAAATGAAGTGCATTCTTCAGAGAAATTATCTTCAAGTTTTAACTATCAGCGGGATAACACACACAAAAATGAAATTTGTCATTCTTTTCGCTTGCCTGTTCGCCATCGCTATGGCACGTCCAGATGTCGAAACTGTGCGCTGGGATTCTGATGTTGAACCAGAGAATTTCAAGTTTGGCTGGGAAACAAGCGATGGATCATCTCACGATTCCGAGGGACACCTGGCTAATGCCGGCTCCGATCATGAGGCTATCCAAGTCAAGGGACAATATACATTCGTTGACAAGGAAGGACACTCCCACACCGTTACCTATACTGCCGATGAGAACGGTTATGTGGCCCATGGTGATGATATTCCACAGCCTTAAGATGTTGAGACCTGAACGAAACTAATGTAAAAAAATACCATTTCAAAATGATTTGTGAATATAAAAACAAAAAAAACCAATAATATATGCGTTACTGTAAAATCAGTTTAAAAATCACGTAATCTCTTAATATTTTATCATTAGACCATTAAAAATATTCATGCCTGTCTTCCAAGCACCAATCGTGGCTTCAATATTTACTACTTTCCTTAGTCACAGATGAAGTACAATCTAATTAGGCTAGGCTATTAGGTGTTTCACAAGGTGTCGTATCCTCTCGGATTGTCACAATGTGGTATATTTTGTATGAAATATTAGACAATATATGGCAATTGAGAGGATATGACACTGAATACGACAACTTTGTCTGTCTGCGGTTTAAGTCGTCAATATCGACGTAAATGTTGACTACTATCCTCGCTCAAAAGTTTATGGGTAACCTAATTTTTGCATAAAAATTAAAGTACAAAGTCACCATAATGAAAAAATTTGTGGAAACAGCTGACTGTGTTTTTGTTTTCAAAATAGAAGTCATTCTAAAAAATTATAGGCCACTCGAAGTCATAAAACATTTGGGGATGTTTAAAATATGTTTTATTTAGTGTCGTATCGTCTAAATTGTTGTAAATTCTCTCATTTCTCATTCAAAATTTTGTGACTTTATAACAATACGACAAAATAAGACATCTTGTGAGCATCCTAAATGTTTCAATACTCTGTTTTAGAGCTTCCACACGATACGACATGAAGTTTGTCGCGACTTTCTTGACATGTCTTAAGACAATGTCGCCTCGTCTAGAAGAAGCTTCAATATCAATTGATATCCTTATTTTATTTCTAAGTACATAGTTACAAAATCAAGTTTCCATATCCAAACCCCCAACTTACCGGGTGAAAGTCTAGTACTCTACATGCAAATTGTTTCTTTTTTAATGCGTAACCGTGCTCGAAAAATGTTTTTAAAGCCGTGAGAGTACGTAAAGTGAGTCAAAAAAAACTGGGGTCTCCTTAAAGAACCTTACTAAGAATTTATATTTATCTTCTTTGGGGCTTCAACTCCTTAAATTAAAAGCAATCTATTTTCTTGAAATTTGACATGGGCTAAGGATTGTCTTGCTGAAAAGCATATTTTACAGATTCCTGGTAAAAGGCTTTCATTTAAACTCTCACAATTTTCTTAAACTGATGTACATATGTATGATAGTAACTTCTGTCAATGCCCTGAAATTGCAAAACAAATTTGGCTAGAGTTTAAATGTTTCAAAAACATTTGATCAGATTCAGCTTTGTTATTTAAAATGTGTTTAACTTCTTTTTCTTTTAATGGCACAACAGCCCATGGAGGACCTATGCCGAATGGAAGGGACCTACATAAGTGATGTATGTAAGTGATAAGTTTTTCATGGGCAATTTTTATTCTTGTCAGTTTGCTTGCCTGTCAAGAGGTGGTGACGTGCAAAAAAATAATGTTTTTTCTAAATTACATATGTAATACTCGGGGTAACAGGCCAACGCACTACCAGCAAACTAGTTAAATTAAATGCACATTTTATTAGCTATGTACATACATGATCACATCAATTGTTTTGTGATTAAGTATTTTGTACCTTCAGCCAAATAATTACCTATATATTCTGTATAGTTCGTAACGAACAGGATTTGATTAGAATTTCCAACAGTGATATTGATAAACAAAATTAAAAGTAATTTTATGATATCAACAGCAGCACCGCATTTTTTAAAATTATTATCCCGGTAATTCGCATTAGGTACAGTATAATATGTATAATATAACACGAGAGTCATGACGTCATTACAGCTTTCTACTTTGTGAATTTGCAATAGATTGAAATGAAATAAAAATGCCAACAAGTTTTAGATTTTGTTTACTTTTAATTTTTGCTGCAATTAATATCATCATCCCTAATTCTGCCAACGATATAAATAGCTCGCTTCCAATATAAATTACATTCACAAAGTGTTCAGTTTTCAACGGGTCAACAAATCGAAACACTCAATTCAGTTAAAATGAGATTCCTCTTCGTTTTCGTTGCCCTCTTCACATTCGCCTTAGCCAGGCCAGATGTTGAAATTCTCAGGTCCATATCCGATGTTCAACCAGATCATTACAGCTATGAGTAAGTAGTAACTTGCAATCCTCTTGAAATGTAATGATGAAATGGTAATGTAATGTCTTTTTCATTTGTGCAGCCTGGAGACCAGCGATGGCACTTCCAAGCATGAGGAAGGTGTTGCAACGGATGTGGGCAACGAGTACCCAGCAATCATTGTCCGTGGCTCATATACATACAAGGATGAAAAGAGCGGTCAGGTCTATACTGTTGAATACACCGCTGATGAGAATGGATTCCACCCACATGGTGAACACATTCCACAATTGCCCCAGCTATCATTAAGCCATTGATTATTCGATAAGGAAATGTGCATACTTTTTTGTGTACAATAAATAAATAAATTTATATAAATATAAATATAAATGTAAATAAATATTATATAAATCATAAAATGCAACAAATGCACAAAAATATTTAACTTTGAAAATATTAATAATGCCAAACAGAGACAATTTGATGTTGGCATGAACGAATAAAGAAAACCCTACACACGACAACTCTAATAAAATATGAAAAGTGGAATTATTTGTTATTCAGTTTGAAGTATGATGGATGAACTTGCTAGTTTTTTCTAACCAACAAAATCACAAATAACAATCTTGTTTTTAGATACTTACCGAAATTTATATTGCAGTAGAATTTTGTCTTTCCTTGAATTGGAAGTAAACTTGGTCAGCGGGCAAGTGCTCGATTCCGACGCACACAAAACATTCTGTCACGCCGATTTTTCGATAGCCATAAGATTTTCGATTCAATCAATTTCGATTAGGAAACGGGAGTATTTTGGAAAGTAAAAGTTTTGGAACATTTTTAAAAATCAATAAAATTAACAAAGTTAGGCTGTGTTATCAAACTTGAGCTACTCGATCGAAAGGTTTTATTTTATTATTATTTTAATTTTATATTTATTACCTTATTGATATGCGTTTCAATTAACTTATAAGTATACATACACTTGGGTGATCCAGAAATAAGAAGAAGTTCTCCGATAGTGTTCTTCTTTTGACAATATTTTTGAAATACATACAAAACATAAAAAAATACACCACCTAAATTTTTAGCCATTTACATGCAGGTTCATAGATCGCCCAACTCTCTATTGCACTTTTAATGCAGTTTTCTTCATCTGATCCATAGTGATGACATAGGCAAAAACAAAAATCATACCCTCGAAAAGCACGTGATAAAAAAATAGCTACATAAACGAGTTCTTCAAGAAAAATACACAAGAAAATGTATTCTACGAATTATTTTTACACGTATCGGCTAGAGATATTTACTGCTAGCGGGATCGTCTTCCCTAGGAAAAAAAAACAACGAAAATGATTTTGTGGGTATGTTTTTTGTTCTTTTTATGTCATCGCGAGAGGTCAGATGTAGGAAAAAGCAGTAAAAAGGTAAAGGAAGGTTAGACGTTCTCTACATCGGCATGAAAATTGCGAAAAGTATTTTGAAATATGAAGAATTTTATGTTGTTGACATTTCGAAAATACTGTTAAAAGAAGAACTAACTACCACCACCCTAATATCATTTACTCACTCTCGCTAAGCATATCTGTACGCTTAACCATCAATGTAGTTGATCCTAAAACTTAAAATTCTAGTACTATCAGTTAGGTCTTTTCGCCCGAATTTCTATTTTTGGGGCTCGTTTTTCTGATACACACTAAATTTGTGATCTCTTTTATTGAATTTTGGAGTATGTGTAAGTTTTTTCTTATTTTTTTATTTTTTTTTTTATTTTTCTTTCTTTTTTTACTTCTTCACAGTCGATAACATCTTTAAAATATACCCATCAAGTTATTCTGTATACATATGTATGAGACCATATGCCCGTGAGGGTTAACAATAACCATGGAATTTTTTGCCACTTGAACATAACATCTGATACTCAACTATTTGTATTCCTTAATACTTTTGCATTTATTTTACTAATACTACATATTACTTTTATTTATTTACTTAACAGCTCTTGTTTTTTTTTTCTTTCCACTAATTAGGCAGAATTTTAATGACCAATTCCAACATTGGGCAAATGAGCACCTTCAGGCTGGAAACCATTCTCATCGGCAATATAGTTCACGGTATAAGTTTGCCCATCGTCGGCAACAAATGAGTACGAACCGCGAACCACTATGGCTTCATCTTCAGAGCCGACATTTTTCAATTGGCCCTGTTCCTGATGGGATTTGCCATCGGTTTGCTCCAAACTGTTTATCAAAAGAAATCGCCGATTAGATGATTGAAAGCCTAGTTATATTTACAGTAAGTAAGTACCGTAAGAAATCGTTATACTTACGTGAATTGATATCCATCGGGCTTGACATCGGAGTCCAAACGGATGATTTGTGCATTAGCAGAATCATCAACTGGAGCAGCAAAGGCGACGGCAAACAAAGCGGCAAAGGCAATAGCGATTTTCATTTTTATCGGTTTCTCGGACTCTTGTGCAAGAGAGTGGCTTGCGATTTATGATAGCGATTTCAGATTGCCACATCAATTTATAGTAAGTATCTGGTGTTAGGTGCATCAAGAAAGCTTTTTCTAACATTAACCAGAAGCAAAAACAAAAGTTGTGATAAACTATCATCGTTTTGGTAACAATATAAAGAAGACGAAATAATAAACTACAATAATAACGATAATTAGTTGTGGCCAAAATCATTGTCTTTAAGCTGACAAGCTTTCGAAAACTAAGTAATACTCATGCCAATTCCAATAAAAATTCTGAATGGTGTTTCTTGGCATGAATGCATTTTAGTTTTTCGCGTTTCGAAAAACGTTTTGAAGGAAACACAGGTTTTCTTCATACTGTATTTGCATCTTTGGCAAATTAATCAGAAGACAAAATCGAATGTTTTTTAAGTTGTTTTGCGCAAAGTGTGAGAAGTTTACATACCTACATGAAAACATAAAAAAGCAACCGAAAGAGATTTGACAAATTAATCATTATTTTATATTCGCACACTTTTTCGAATAGTTGGATGTCGCAAACTTGCTGCACGGTTTAAATAAACAGACGAAAACAACAAAGTTTGAGTGACACTAAAAATCTTACTTTAAGATCGATTATTGAGTATGTGTAAAGAATCAGTATAATGAATCGTAGATAAATACGGCCCCATTCAGAAAGACCCACTGACATACATACTATTTACAAACATGTATTGTTAGTGTATAAAATAAAAAATGGTAAAAATTAAAATACAATTACAATAAAACAATCAGTTTTTAAAGATCACTCCAGCGATTACATATTCATGGTAGTGAATGTTTTAATAAATACCCCAACTATTTGTGTTCGAGGGTTGTAAGTGGAAATTTTTCAATTGGAAGATTTTCTAAAAAATATCTCGCACCTCCCTAATGAAATATACGTATCTTATTTATCTTGAATTAACGTTAACCCCTAACAGTCTGAATATTTATTGCAATAAAAACTGCGAATTGGAATATCAAATCTATTTATAAATTTCTGTGAAAAAAAGTTAAAACTTTTGAAATTATTCCATAATTGAGAAAGATCGAAATGTAAATTGGAATCACATGATCAGAACGCTTGATTATATAAGGATAAATTACATTGTAAGGAGTTTACCCTCGAAAACTGGAGTATATTACACAAACGTTAGTGATAGATCGGTTCACCAAAAAAATTTCAATATCTCATCACCTATTTCCAAAGATTACCCCGATATTAAAGTTGATTCTATGTAGAATAAATATTAGTTACAAAAGTAAATACACATGTTAATTACTCGATTCCAAGTAAATACATACTTATTTAAAAGTATCGATTGAAAAAGTACTCAGAATTAAAAAAAAAAATTTGATATTTACGTAGTAGTTACTCATATCGACATAACACCACCATTCAGTAGTTATTCTAATTTTTTGACTTCTTGAGCGAGATATAAAATAAAAAAAAAAAACATCATTAAACTTTCAGTTCAAACTAGTTACTTAAATACATAGAAAATAAAAAATATTGAGGGCCTCGGCATTTTAAAAGTTTACATCTATTTTTATTTTATGCGGGCCTAAAGTTTGCCCATTTCTAACAAATTGCTCAAGTATAATTATTTTTTTTGAAATTTTGTGTCCTACTGATTTTTGCACCTAAAAACACATTTTTGGCCTTTATCTTGATCTTAAAAGTTTTCCTGAGGGGGCTACTAATTTTTATTTTATTCTTATACTGGAAGCTGCTTTTATGGACTTACCGATTTAGTTAAAATATTGCGCACTAGGATTTATTAAATCAGGGAATACGTTTTTGGCCTTAATCATGATCTTAAACTTATTCCTGAGGTGTGCCGGAGCTAAAGTTAGTAAAATTTTAAAGATGGTGGATTTTCTCTTGTCTGGGAGCCTTGTATAGGCTGACCTATTTGGTTGAAATTTTGTGTACTAAGATTTCTTAAGCTAATGAATCAATTTTTAAGCTTAGACTTTAATTCAAAAATAATCCTGTTAATCCATTTAAGGAGTGAGATCGAAAAAATCGGATAACTTTGAAATACCCTTGCTTTGAAACTCTTCATCTGAATGAAAAAATTCAAACAGTAGGCTTTGCGTTGGAGAAATTCTGATGAAATACAATCACATGTTCTGGCAGTGGAGTCAGAAAGCCATTTCAAATAAGGCGAAAGTTGCACAAAACATTGTCTCGATGATTCTTAAAAAATGTAATACAGACTTAACAGTTGCTAGAAAATATAGTACTGGAAGGAAATGCGGTTTCGTGTCTCCACAAAAGGCGAAGAAAGTCGTTGCTCTCTTAGAGAAGAATCCAGCATTGTCTAATCGAAAATTGGCGGAAAAAGCGAGTTGCAGTGAGTTATTAGTTCGTAAAATTAAAAAAGATACTGGCCTTAAAACATACAAAGTGCAGTCAGTGCCCGACAGGAACGCTACTAAGAACTTGGTAGCCCAGAGCCGAGCTAAAAAGTTGAAGACAGATTTTTTCCAAAAATTCGATTGCTGTGTTATGGACGATGAAACATACGTGTTGTCTAAATTTTCTCAATTGCCTGGTCAAGAGTTTTACACTGCAAAGGAACGAGGAGGAGTTGAGGAAAGATTAAGTACAAAACAAAAGTCCAAGTTCCCGAAGACGTTTCTGGTATGGCAAGCGATTTGTAGTTGTGGGCTAAGGAGTAAAAGTTTCGTAAAAATTGGCACTGTTAACGCCGAAATTTATATGAAGGAGTGCCTCCAGAAGATATTGCTGCCCTTCATAAGAAAGTACAATGTATCTACTTTCTTTTGGCCTGATCTAGCCTCCTGCCACTACAGTAAAGTAACCCTTAAATAGTTCGAAGACCAAAACATCAAATTGGTACCAAAAGTCGCCAACCCATCAAACTTCGGCCTATCAATAGATATTGGGTTCTAGTGAAAAGAACATTAAAGGCAACAAACAAAGAAGCTAAATCCATGAAAGATTTTAGTGGAATGCTGCCGCCAAGAGAGTCTCAGAAATGACAGTAAAGAGGCTAATGGCAGGCATACCAAAAAAGCTGTCCGAATTCTGTAAAAAACAACAAACAAATTAGTTTTATCGATCATTTTATCAGAAATTAATTTTTTTTTTCAAAACTGTTAACATTGTTTTATTTGCATAAGGGGTTTCAAAGCTAGGACAATTTAAAGTTATCCGATTTTTTCGATCTCACTCCTTATTAACGTTCTTTGTTGCCAATATTTCAATATTTTACTACTCATCAATTAACTAATAACTATGGTAAGTTGAAAAAGTATTAAAAGCAAGACTATAACAGGTAGATATGTAGTATGTGGTCGCCGTGGCGTTGTTTGTGGTGGTAGTGCACCCCTGCTACGCTGAGTGTCCGGGGTTTAAATCAAAAGGCAATATCAAAATGTAGAAAAACCTATTTTTCTACACGGCACCAGTTCTCGGCAAGCAATGACAAACCTACAAGAGTAAAATTTGCCCAAGCAAAGCTTTTCACTTCACCGTTCGTATTCGGCATAAAACTGTGGGTCCATTTATGTACAAATATAGCACGCACAACATGAGTGAAAAGCTTGTTCTAGGTCCCCTGCAGGAGCTGTTGTGCCATTGAGAGAAGAAAGAAGAATGTAGTATGTATTTAAAACCAAACGAAAAAACTAAAGTTGTTCAGTAAATTTTCCACTAATTCGTTAAAATATTTTTACATAATATATGTCCACGCGAAACAAGTTCGTCGAAGGATATTCTGCACTTGAAAATCAATCAAAAAACTCACAATTTGTTTTTGTTTTATATATTTTTTTATTTTACAACAAAACGATAAAGTTACGAAAAACCAAATTTAAGCAACTGGCAAATGAGCACCTGATGGTTGGAAACCGTTGGCATCAGCGATATAGTCAACTCTGTAAGTTTGACCATCATCACCAACGAATTCGTATGAGCCCTTGACGGATATTTCTTCATGATCTGAGCCAACGTTCAAAAGTTGACCTGCTGCAGATGCTTTGGCACCGTCACTGGTTTCCCATCTGTTAAGAAAATGAAAAAGAATATATTTTACTCAATGCTTCGTGTAACTTCTAATTGGTAACTTGCTCGTAGGTGAAGGATTCAGGACCGACATCACTTTCTGACCGAACAATTTCAACATCAGCTGGAGCAGCCAAAGCAACAGCGAAGAGAGCAACGAAAACAATCAGGAATTTCATTTTGTTAATTTTTGATTTTATATTTAAGTAGTAAAGTAGTAACACTTGCAACCGTTGTGTGGCTTGAAGCTATGTGATTTGTATTTATCAGTTGACAATTGTTTTTATAGTGCTTCAGCTCATAGTTTCTTCGGTGGTGTGAATGCGGATAGTTTCCGATATGTCAAAGTAAATTAATTCAAATTAATATTAGATTAACTGGTTTAACGCATTATTTTTAAAAATATGCTATTGAGTATTAAATTATTATGAATATGAGTGGAGTCCAAAAATTAAATTTAAATAATAACATTGAAGCTGAAGCACAAGATGTAGATCATATGCCCTTATATTATTTTTAAATTAATTTGAAAATTTTAGTTTGTGTTGAAACGAGATGCTGCCGTCACGAAATAATTAAGCAAACAAGATAATGTATATTCTAAAAACCAAGTTCAAAACATTGAGAAAAATTCAGTAAAATTTGAGAAGAAAAATTAAGAAACAATACGTATTTGAGAAAACAATGTTCGAAATTATGTTTAGTGAAAATTACAAAAAATAAAATATATTGTACACTGCTCAAAACGTTGTACAGGGTGTTTTTTGTTAGAAGTGTGGTTTTCAAGAAGAAATAAAACTCATATAATTTAATGTTATGGCCAAGAATTTATCTTTATTATAAATATAAGGATTTGCCTTTATGTTTTAAAAAGGGTTTCGGGCAAGTGGCTGGTTCGAATAAATTCCAGCCGAGAGGCCCAATTTTCGACCACTTTTTGCAGCAATTGGGGCCGTATGTCAGTAATAACGCGCCGAATATTCTCTTCCAAGGCGTCAATCGTCTCGGGCTTATCTGCGTAGACAAGCGACTTCACATAACCCCACAAAAAACAAAAAATAGTCCAGCGGTGTAAAATCGCACGATCTTGGAGGCCACGCCACGGGCCCACGACGCGAGATAATGCGCTCACCAAAAGTTTCCTTCAATAAATTGATTGTTTTGTTGGCTGTATGGCATGTAGCGCCGTCTTGTTGGAACCAAAGGTCGTCCACATCAACATCCTCCAATTCAGGCACGAAAAAGCGAAAAAGTCATTATTCATGGCTCTATAGCGTTCCCCATTGACTTTAACATTATGACCGGCTTCATCTTTGAGAGCCCATAGAGCACACCAAACAGTGACTTTTTGAGGATGTAACGGCGTCTCAACAATGTCTTGTGGATTATGATCACTCCAAATGTGACAATTTTGCTTATTAACTTACCCATTCAACCAAAAGTGAGCTTCATTGCTGAACAAAATGCGTCACGCGAACCGAGCCATTAGTTTGGTAATAAATTTACACGATTTGCAAACGTTGTTCAGGCGTAAGTCTAATCATTAGACCAACTCCGAAAGAAGTATGGCCAGATTGAAAACCAAACTTATAAAAAAACTCCCTTTAGTAGGTTAAAAACGTGAACAAGAGTAATAAAATCGCGTTTTTAAAATCATTGGCATTTCCAACTCAGCACTCCACACTTGGCGTTGCACAGCCTAGTTTGTATTCCGGAATTACATAGGTCTTTGCATAAGTGAAGCTTGAAGTTCGATTAGAAAATAATAAACTCAAACCAAACCTTTTGGCTTTAAGCAAATAACATTAGGTTCAATTCTTCGTTATTTTACTCCTTTGAATTCTTTTTCGAGATTCCTTATTTAGGAAGATGCATTTGGACCTCAACGGCCTGTTGTACTTTAATGCAAAGTAGTAGTAATTCTAATACACGACCGAATGTCCCAGTTCCTTTCGATTGGCCAGAGTATTTTGCCAATTGTCTAAGGAATCAAAGGACAGAAAAGATTAATTTATTATCTTAAAAAAAATTATTTAATTGAATCCTATCCGCAACTGTGAACTGTTCCCACTGAAATTACAATTTAACGAATACATTTTTTTTAAATATATGAGCTTAATTTCTGACTTTTCATTAGTATGACAATCCGCAGGAATTGAGGAAGCCTTAAATGTATGATTTTATGCAAATTTTAGTATATTTCAATATTACTGAAAAATCAGGCACAGTGAGAATTCCAGTTGGATTGCAATTAACCTCCCACGTTAAGTCCCATTCTCGCTTAACAGCCTGTAATTTGCTCTTTTTTTCAGCAAATATCCATAGACACTTCCTCTTTTAAGTGGGGACATCTTCAGTTGAGGTAGTTAACCACAGTTTACTGTATAAATATAAACTTCAAACTTCAGTCATGTATCTTCTTTTGTTTTGTATGTGGGCAAGCGGGCCATATACCTACCATAGCACTCGGTCGGTTGGAGCATTGTCCTTTTCCCTGCTTGGACCTGCAGTTTAACGTTTGTTCCGAATGGCGGGGCGTCAATTAGTTTTCACTTGGTGGTACCAAGCGGTTTATAAATCCTAATCATTCACTTCATATCGGTCGACGAAAATCGTACGCTAGCTCTGGTGGTATCACTGCTGAAGTCTTTCAAGATAAAAAACAACGAATATTCTGGAATTCTATTCTATTTACTAGAAGAGAAAGAGTGCAGCCAAATTAACAACTCGATTGATGGGTTTCATTGTTAACGAAGCTACGAATGCGCTCAGCTAACCAGTTATTGTATTTTTAAATGATCGACACGTATGACATACATACTTACATACTAACTATTGTATACGGGAAAACATACTATTTATGTCTGAAGGTGTTTTTTTTTTATAAATATATATGGTATAAAATTTGTCAGATAAAAATAAAGATATGTATGTATAATTACAATAAGTGTTTCATTCAATGAATTTTTAAATGAGATCAATAAACTGTTCAACGGGATTGGAGATGCTTTTTGCCAATGAAACAAAGAAAGAAAGAAAGACGATAGAAATAAGTAATTTGCAAACCCGTCCTCATTAGCAAACACAATTCAATTATGCAATATCGCTGAGCATAGTTAATAGGTATTAACTATGCTCATATGTATATGAATAAATAAATGTAAAACTAGTTTTAAACTGAAACAACTGAACGCAGTAAAAATGTAAAACGAAAATTTATGGCGTTACACCATTGCACTCCACATCGCCAAACAGCATCGTATTGGCGTTTAAATACAATATTTGCTTATTATAAATACGCACGAATTCATCATATTGTGACTTATGCTAATAGCGCTTTACAACGTTATTAACGCTTGCGGCATTCATACAGCAATATCAATAATAACACTAATATCACGCTGACCCACCGCACAATTGTCATCTTTCCCACAATGAAATCAATAATTGGTTGCTATTTTCACTGTTGCTTTGACTGCGCCAAATCGTGATGCGCAAACGCTTTGCTATGATTCTAATATCGAAGCTGAGAATTATAATTTTGCGTAAGTGTTTCACGTGTTTCCAGTGTAGAAACCAGTGATGGCAAAACCTTTAAGGAAGAAGGCTTGGTAAAGAACCTTGATGCAGGTTTCAAGGTAATTTCCATGCATGGATTTTACTCGTACATCGGAGATCCCAGTTGCGTGAATGTTTCATGTTTTACATTTTGTTGCTATTTACGAGTATATCTGCTTAGTTACAAAAATTTTAATTTCGAAAATAAATGAAATTATAAATAAAATATTATAAGTTTTTTATAGACGAGTATAATTGCTTCGACTACAAGTAAAGATTCAAAAGCGCTTAAATTTTTATATTTGGTGCTGTTATCTTCGTGACGTAAATAGTATAACTGTTAATTTGGCATTAAAAGAAAAGAAGTTAGTTTAGGTTTATCAAAATAAAAAAAAAAGCTATTTTTGTAAAGCTACTTATACTTACCACACTTACTTAGTTGGTACTACAACCGATGATCGGTTCTGGCCGCTCTGATAATGCTTCGCCATCTTCTACGTATTCCTCTACCGTGGATCGAATAAAACACCTTTTTAGGCTAAGCGCCTTCTTCCATTCGCTCGAAATGACCAAGCCAGCGAAGCCGCTGGATTTTTATACGCTTGACTATGTCAGTGTCAGCGTACAGCTCATTGTTCCATCTTTTTCGATACACGTCGTCCACGCATATTGGACCGTAGATACTACGGAGAATCTTCCTGCCGAAAGCTCCCAACAGTCTCTCATCATTGATGGTCAATATCCACGTTTCAGCGCCATACATTAGGACGGTAAGAATGAGGGATTTTAGGTACAGAGCGTACTGAGCCCGTAGTAATACTTCTTGACAAGAGTTACTCTCCGCATAATCTCAAGGCTGACATTATTATAGTCAAATCCTTGACTACTTCAAAAGTATAATTGTCAACAATGGCATTTTGTCCAAAACGCCGTGACTCTTTGATTGTTGACACAAGGCATTTCGCATTTTCGTTCACCACTAGACCCAGTCGACAAGACTCCCTTTTCTGATTGGAGAATGCTGCACTGACTGCAATATCATCAGCGTATGCTAGCAGCATAACACTATTGTACAAAATAACGCCAGAGATGTCGATGTTCGCAGCTCGAATTATTTTCTCCAGCATAAGGTTAAAGAAGTCGCACGACAGGGAGTCATCTTGTTTGCAACCTCTTTTGGTATAAAATGGCGCGGAGGTTTTCACTGCGCTGGTGGTGTCGGTCAGTGTCATTTTACAAAGACGAATGAGCTTTGCAGGGATACCGAAGTCAGACATTGCGACGTACAAGTGATCGCTAATCGTGCTGTCGAAGGCGGCTTTATAATCGACGAATAGATGGTGGGTGTTGATTTGTTATTCTCGGGTCTTTTCCAGGATTTGACGTAGTATAAATATCTGGTCGTGGTGGATTAAGAAGTCACACTGATAAGGTCCAATCAGTTTGTTGACGTAATGCAATATTAAGAAGGCTTATCCCACTGTAGTTATGTATTGGGCAGAGCACGCTGAGATTCCAATCACTTGGCATAGTTTCATCCTACCATATTCTACATAGAAGCTCGTGCAGGCGTTTTGTGAGCTCTACGCCTCCAGTCTTAAAAAACAGGCCATCTGCACCTGCAGCTTTATTGTTTTTCAGCCGATCGATGGCTGTTAAGACCTCCTCATAGTCCAGTGGCGGTACTTCAACGCCTTCAATGATTGGAGTTTCCGGAGCAGATTCCCCGCATTGGTGAGGTTATTGCCGTTAGCAAAGAGGAGGAGCCCCGGTCTTCAAACCTTCAGTCAGGCGTCGTATCCTTTCAAATAATTTTTGGGCCTCTTTCCTGACCCGTAACATTTCGATATCATTGAACTCACATCTTCCTACTTCTCTTTTTTTGCGCCTGAAGATACATTTCTCCTCCCTCCTCAACTCTCTGTATCGCTCCTCAGCAGCTCGCGATGCAACTGACTGCAAGGTGTCTCTGTAAACAGCGTTTTTCGCTTCAGTAGCATCGCGACACTCTTGGTCGTACCACATATTTCTCAGTCTGGTAGCCTACCACCTCTTCGGGAGCTGTACGCATAGAGTGGAAAATGTGCGTCCACTGCGCGCACATATCATCAAGTTGAGGGGTGTTTTGCGATTGGACTAGTGCGAGTTGGTTCGCGAAGACTTCGGCTGTCTGTTGTGATCGCAGTTTTTCGGCATCCAACTTTCTCTTTGTTCCTATTCTTACGCGATTAGCAACACATACATGTGTGCAGCCCTAGAATGAAATCAAGTACTGGTCTGAGTCGATGTTTGCACAACGTATTGTGCGCACGTTTAGTACTGGAAGCGTGCCTTCCTTCGATTACAACGTGATCAATCTGGTTTCCATCGCATTTCCTGTATAACGGCGATATCAGCTCCTTAAAGAGGGTTCGGACACTTCAGGTGCATATCCGTAAATCATTGTCCTTTGGGCGTTTGCGGGGAGTCTTCAACATTAGCGGGTTACTTATCCGAGGCTTCTTTTGAGGATTCATTAGGAGATATTTTAAAGTGATGGGTTTCAAGCCCACTACACAACCATTCATTCAAAGCCACGGAGAAGTTAGCTCACTGACGGCTGGTAGATCGCTGTTCAGGGGACGCCACGAGGAGGCAGTGTATCAACTTGAGACGTAGAAGCGCAAGGATCGAACATTAACTGTTCATTATAGTCCTGTTGGAAACCGGTTTTCGGAAAACAGAAATCATTCAAAGTACTGCTTACGTTTTCAGACATAAGTAAAAGAATATAGTATATCCCTCTATACAATAGGGATTGCACATAAGTATTGAAAACTTGATATCCAGTTCATATTATAAAAGTGCACCCATAGAAATATTTCAGTTAAATTATATAAATACAATACAGCGATTATCTAATATAAAAGTCTAATATTCCAAAAATATGTGATGTGATAAATCAAAAATTATCGAAAATATTTTTTTAAGTACTTAAAATTATTAAAATTATTATCTCTACTTAATTCAATAAGTTTATTCATAATTTAACATTTATCATAAGGGCAACTAACATAGTATATGTCTACCTAAATACTTTTCGTAGGAATATTTATGTATAGTATACAATGTTATGTAATCGATATACTTTCTTAGGTGCAACTGGCAAATGTTCACCCTACGGCTGGAAACTATTTTCATCGGCAATATAAATCACAGTATACGTTTTGCCATCTTCGGCAATAAATGAAAAAGTTTCACGTGCAACAATGTGCTCGCTATATTTGAATATAAATTTGACATTCCCTTATTTACATACTACTTAAATAAAATTAATATAACCGAATCCATAAACAAAACTATAACCATCAACATTCGTCTGTTGGTTCAGACGCAGGATACTTGTTTCCTGTCCACATGTGATGCAGCCAAAACGACAACAAACACCGATACGAGTACAATTCTGTACTTCATTTCTGTATTGCTCGTGTTTATTTTTTTTCTTTTTGGTGATAAAAGAAGCTCGAATTTTGAATTATCAGATCAATTCGTTTAGTGGCCCAATTTATAAACAATTTTTAACTTCATTGCAGTTATTATTCTGATAAATTATTATTTTTTCATATTCTGCTTGTTTTACTACCTGCATGGTTTTAAGCGTTTCTGTGTTTAAAATGAAAAACAGCTTAAGGGAACTACTAGGTTTGTTGGGCCAGTTTGATAACTTCGAATGGTCCATAATATCTTAGAAACTATAGCAGTGTAAAAGACTATTCTTGAAATAATAAAATATATGTACATAGGTCTAAAATTTCAAAACTTATTTATAAATTCGATTCAGTTTGTTATTTTTAGTCATAAATATGTGATAAAATATTTTACATTTTAAGTCGACATAAGCTGTTTTTCATTTTCACCATAGATTTATTAATCTATATTAAATATTTTCCTTAGATTTCCGTTTTGCTCATAAATCACATGCTTGGCACTGTACGAGTGTATTCATGTTTGAAAATGTTTTGGGTCAGGTCAGTTCAACTTTTGTTTTCATTGTCTTTTTTTGTCTTTATTCGCTTGCTGCTTCTTCTCTAAAACAGTAATTAATCAATTAATCACTTTTAATAGTTCCACGATTTGAAGAAAAAGTATCTGAAATTTCAGTTTCACTTTATATAGGTTCTTTTGTGTAGTTATTGGTTGAAAAAAAAAAAAAATATAATATACTATACATACAATATGGATTGTACTTATATATAAGGGTAGATCAATAAGTACCCGTGTTAGGAATGAAGAGGCAAGTTTTTCACACATTGTTTTTTTCTATTTTTCAACGTAATCTCCTTTTAGTACAATACACTTTTCCCAACGTTTCTGCCATTTCTTTAACTCCTCCAAAAAATACGATTAGTCAAAGTCTTCAAAATACGCTTCTGTCTCGACGACAACCTCCTCGTTCGAGCTGAATTTTTTTCTCCCGAGCCACGTTTTCATGTTGGGGAACAGAAAGAAGTAGCAGGGAGCCAAGTCGGGCGAATACGGTGGGTGCGGCAGCAATTCGTAGTTCAATTCATGCAATTTGGTCGCAACAATTCCGTATCCGCTTGTTGTTCACCGTAAGCAATCGCAGCACCCATCAGGTCGACACCTTTCTCATGCTTAACCTATCATGTAAAATATTAATTACCATTCCGTACAACACTCCTACGGCCTCTGGTACTTCGCGCATTTTCGTTCGGCGATCAGCGAGAATCGTGTCGTGGACCTTTTCAACGATTTCCTCGGTAACGACGTCTGCCGAGCGGCCTTGATGCTCCTCATCAAAAACAGATGTACGACCACGTTCAAATTCGTTGAACCAATATCTTACGGTTGTCATAGATGGTGAAGGGTGCCCATAAACAGCATCCAACTTGTTTTCGCATGTTTTTCCATCCAAAAATAAAAAGCGAATTACGAATCAATATTATTCTTTTTCCATTTTATCGCGAAACACGAAACATGAGTAAGTTTGAAATTTTGTTTGGTGCCGTGTGACAGATGGCAGTATACGACGGTAATGCCAACTTCCCTCAGCAACGCCACCTGTCTTCACACACGGGTACTTATTGATCTACCCTCGTATATGGTATATAGTATATAAACAAATTTTGTTTATTCATCATATTAACTTAGAAATGCTAATTGTTGTATTCAGAGGCATATCCGAAACAAATCTTTTTCATTGGATTCATTGTACATAGGTAAAAAAAAAGTGAAAGTTTAACTCCTAATTATCCTTTTCTGAACCAAATCAACGTTTTTTTGGCCACTTATTATTTGGAAACTTTTCCTTTCATCCACGTGGCCTCACTACAAGTCTCATATACAAAATTCGGATAATTAGCATCCTATTCAAGCTGGAAGAAAGTAAGAAATAAATTTGAATAAGTGCCCAATTCTTAAATCTTAACCTTCAAATCAGAGAAAACTCAAACATTCAACAATGTCGTATAAAAATTAATTAAAATATTTGTAATTAAAATATTCTCAGTCTCTCAACACATAAAATTTCACATGAATGTTTTAATAATAGCGGTATTCACTATCTGGAGTATTTGTAGTATTTTTCTAAAAAATTAAAATTTTTTACTACTGATTGCGAACGCTGATATTGTGTGATTTCGTATTACACAAATATCAAATTTATCAAAAATACAGCACACAAGACCATTTACTTCAGTTCGTGAACTCTTATAAAACACTCAAATCTTTCTCATCATTGGGAGTAAGATATCAAATATACAAGTTAAATAATGTTTAAAAATGTTTTTTTTTGCGAAACTGACGTAGGCTCGATTCGATTAATGTTAATTTATATATTAAATTAAAACCCCAGGCTCTAAATGAAAAGAAAATTAAAAAATGCTAACACATACAGTATGTATAAAGGTAGGTATTTAAAAATATAGCCATGCTCGAATGTGTGACATAACAATGAAAACATAACAATATATATATAACACAATTCAATTGCTCTATATAGGTACAAAAGTACATACTTATTTATAAAGTGATTAACTATGGTATTTTCATGTAAAACTGAAATTGGTTTGCCGGCAACATCAGACCATTCCAGGCAACTTCTTCCAATTTTTCGTTAACTATTTCGTTTTCGGGAGGATTTTAATTTTAGCATATTAGCGGCAACCGGTTAACATAAATTGCTGCCAGTTATTTCTCAAGCATCGCTAAATGCCTTCTTCGCCTTAAAGCATTAATGTACATAAGAAGTATCAAAGCTAGAAGGAGATAAAAGCCCAATATCAAAATTTTATTGACGTACGCACAATTTTTGTGTGAATTTGCTGAATGGGTTTTTGTTGTAAGCCCATATTGTTTGTTGGTTTGCTTTCTTTAACTTTTTGATATATAAACACCGGCAATATTGAAAATCAACATCAGTTTCATAATTCGTTGAACGCAATCACTACAAAAAATCAGCAAAATGAAATTCATGATTGTTTTCGCTGCTCTCTTCGCCGCTGCAGTGGCCGTTCCTCTTAGCCACACAGCAAATGCTGGAGAAGCTACAGTGTTGCGCTCCGAATCTGAAGTTGGTCCTGAATCCTTCAAATATGCGTAAGTTATTAACGCATTTCTACAGAATTTATTCATTCACACCATGAAAAACTCTTATCATATTTAATACCGATCCCTCATTTCCCATTTTAGCTATGAAACCAGCGATGGTGTCTCCGCTCAACAAGAAGGTGAACTCCATAACATTGGCGCCGAGAATGAAGCTATTGCTGTCCGCGGCTCTTTCTCCTTCGTAGGTGATGATGGTCAAACTTACACTGTCAACTATGTTGCCGATGAGAACGGTTACCAACCACAAGGCGCTCACTTACCCTCACTTTAAGTTGTTCATGTTATCTGTTTTGCACTGTTGACTGTTTAGTAATAAAATAAAAAGAAAGCTTTATAAAAAAGAATATCGTGTTCTATATTTTACATTGAAATCAGCAGAACTGGAGTATGTAACATTAACATCTCAATGTTGCATATTTGTACCCATTAATTATATAGAACAAAAAAAAAAAAATCAATACTTTTACACATATACCGGATAGTGGGTAAAAAATCTAATTGCCGAGAGTTATCACACAGCCGGGGCACCAAATGACATGACACCTAATCTCCAGCCATTCTTTCTCGAGAACATTGACCAACAAGAAACTGAACGAAAAATATATTCTATATTCTAATCGTTGCATGCAGATAAATGAGATTTGCCTCAACCATAAACCTATAGTCGAACTCGATGTTTTCTCAACATAAAGTCTTTCCAAGAGAATTTCAAGGGAAAAACCTCAAAGGACAAATGAGAATATATCCAAAAGGCAACAATTCTAGCAACACATGTGTGCGTAGAACGGGCTATTTAAGGACTTAAGAATTACATATAGATTAACGAAAACATATAATTTAAGGCAAATCGGCTGTTTCCAAAAGGTCAATTGCAAAGCAAATGAACAAAGCCCTCTATTCCATGTTGCCAAACCACAAAATATTTACATTTTATGACATTTCAAAACGCCATCTTCAAGTAATTTAAACGCAGCAAAAAAGCAAATCCAACCGAACTGATGCTTACTTCTATTTTCCTCTTGATGCCTGCAAAAACATACATACAAAAACTAAGTAAAAACAATGCCGCGATTCACGACTCGTTGCGTTTTACGAAATACGTAAGTCCTCAAAATCGAATCGATACTTTATTCGTTTTTTTAAACCATTACAGTCAATTTAATAAATTCTGTGTAAGCTCTTTTTTTTTTTAATTATTTTATTTTGATCTGCTTTTTGTTTTATCGAATGTTTTAGTGTGAATATCTGGTCGATGGTGGATTTCCAGACCTGACGCCACACTGATAAGGTCCAATCAGTTGTATATTTTGAATAATTTTTTTCTCTATGATAGTAACTGACGTGGGAAAAAGAGTTGGTACTATGAATCATTTTGGCCTATTGGCTAATGGGAAATAATATTTACCACCCACTTACCCCTAACCCATAATGTTGCGGAGATGGATTGAAAAATTCCCTTCTTGGAAATTAATTTTAAAAAAATATACATACATAAATGTAGTTAAGTAATGATGGACCAAATTATCTTTTTCACAAATCAACCACTAGCAACACTTGGATGGTGATAAGTTAGTGTTCATTTCATCGAACACAGGCGATTATGCTTGTTAGTTCCAAACAAATTCGAATCAACAAATACTGACTTTCATATTATATTATCGTCATAATCAATATCCACTGTACATGTTTTATTTCAAAGGTTATTTATCCTAAGTTCCGATTAGATCCCTTTTTTTCTTGGGGGTATCGAAAAGTCTAAGAAATGGGCAAATAACCATACTTACTTACTTAGCTGGCGCTACAACAGATGATCGGTCTTGGCCGCCTCGGTAACCTGGCTGGTGCCAGTTTATAAGGCCAAAAAAAAAAAAAATTATAATTAAATAAATGAAGTTAATGAAGAGCAACCACTTGTACTCCCTCCTACAACATCGTCATCTTTTATCATCTGTTAATCTTTCAATATATTTATTGTACAATTTTTCCTTCCAATAAATTTGTTAATCATGTTTAATTAAAAATACAAATTCCTTGTGTTTTGATATATATATAATTCACATCTGAATTAAAGAATACGGTTGCCTTTGTCAGTGTCGGTGTACAGATCATACAGGTCATGGTTCCATCATATTCGATACACGTCGTCAACGCATATTGGACCATAGATCTTACTGAGTATCTTCCTCTCGAACGCTCCTAACAGCATCTTATCATTGGTAATCAATGTCCACATCTCAGCGCCATACACTAGGACCAGAAGGATGACGCATTTATACAGCGTTATTTTCGAGCATTTGGCGTAGTGTGAATTTACCAAGCCTGAAGCCACACTGATAAGGTCCAATTAGTTTGTTGATGAAGAGCTTCAGTCTTCAGACAGTGCCCTCGATTGAACCATATATGCGATATTAGGAAGGCTTATCCCACGGTAGTTGTTAATAACCATAATAATAGTATGTATATTTTCTAGATATACTACTGTGGGCAAAAATTAGTAATAGTTTTTAATTTAAATTTCGCGCGGAAACCCATTCATCAAAATATTATTTTTTTAAGGTTGGTGTGACTGTCGGTGACATCTGTGCCAAATGTCACATCAAAATAATCATTAGTGTTTAGTATACGCTTGTCTTTCTTAAGTACAAAGAGTGCATCGGCGATTTTCACAATGAGTGAAATTATTCAACAAAGAAGTTCCATTAAATTTTGTATGCGGAATCAAATTTCTGGTGCCGAAACGTTCAGCAAAAGGGCTTCGGTGATAATTGTATGTCGCCACGTCCAGGACGGCCATCAACATCAACTGATGATCAACACGTCAATAAAATCAAGGAATTGGTGCTCGAGAATCGACGATTAACAGTCAGAGACCTTACTGGCATCGTTGGAATATCGGAAGGATCAGTGAAAACCATTTTAAAACATCATTTGGGCCTAAGAAGAGTGAATGCACGATTGGTTCCAAAATCACTGTATTGGTTTTACGAGACCATTGTGCCAAAAATTCGACTGATATCGTTCCGCAACCACCCTATTCGCCTGACTTAGCACCGTGTGACTTTTGGCTATTTTCTAAACTCAAAAAACCGCTTCGTGGACACCGTTTTGAGTCAATTGAAGACATTAAACATAAATCGCTAAGCGCATTGAAGGCTATTCCGGAAATTGACTTTAACAACTGTTTCGAGAATTGGAAAAAAAGGTTGGCACAAGTGTATTGGAGCCGGGGGGGGGGGGGGGGGTAGGGGGATTACTTTGAAGGGGACGAAATAGATTTGGACGAATGAATAAAAAAATTTGAATTTATGAACAAAGTCTTACTAACTTTTGCCCACAGTAGCATGTTTTCTTGAAAACTTCAGGAATTCTTTATTTTCATTCGTAAGAAGTTCAAAATGTATTCAAAATACTCCGAACATAAAAGTTATATCTTTTTTGTGACGCATAACACACCCTGGAATTACTGCATTTACATTTGACAATACTCAAATTGCTACAATAACTGCGAAAATGCGTAAAACATAATTCGTATGAATTATATCGAAAAATATTATTTATTAACGAAGCCCTCAAAAACTTAAACTTCTCAGATAAACCGTTACGAAGTTAGAGAGAAAAAATTTGTGTTCTGGAGTTGTTATAAAAAGATAGCGAATAGTATTTATTCGCTTTCAAACTTGTGTTAGATAAACAGAAGCAAGGTTTAAGTTGACCTTAATGACATAAATATTGCTATATCGCAGTGAAACACTTTATGAGGGAAATAGTTTAATATTATTATAAATATTAATTTTACTTCAAAACATTTATATCGTAAGTCCTGCTATGGTACTAAATATAATCGGATTTCACAGAGCCCGCGAAACTATCGTCCAAAAAAACTACGGTACACTTACGTGAAGTGGCTAAAAATATTTCCAAGTTGAGTGTATGGTAAGTCGAAATGAAGTTCAGATATGGAAAGTCATGCCAATATGTATGTAGGACCAAAGATAACTAAAAAAAATATTCTTCTTGTTTTTCGCTTGCGATAAATTCGCGGAAAGGGCGATACTTGAAGAGATATGCTTTCACCGTGGCAACAGAACTTGCCACGCAACTTCTTTCAATTTTTTATTAACGACTTGCGACGGTTTTGCTTTTTTGCACATTAGCGGTAACCGGTTAACATAAAAAGTTGCCAGTTATTTCTTACGCAGTGTTGTATGTCTTTGACTTAAAGTAATAAGTAACTAAGCTTGAAAGAAGACAATAGCAACATATTTACATTTTATTGACGTAGGCACAAATTTAGTGTGAATTTTTTGTGCCTTTGTTTTTGTTTTTTTGTGTAAATCAATATTTTTTGCTAGTTTGTTTCCATAAACATTTTGATATAAAAACACCGGCAATTTTCAAAATCGTCACCAGTTTTACAATTCGTTGAACGCAATCAATACAAAACAAAAATTTGCAAAATGAAATTCATAATTGTTTTCGCTGCTCTCTTCGCCGCTGCAGTGGCCGTTCCTCTTAGCCACACAGCAAATGCTGGAGAAGCTACAGTGTTGCGCTCCGAATCTGAAGTTGGTCCTGAATCCTTCAAATATGCGTAAGTTATTAACGCATTTCTACAGAATTTATTCATTCACACCATGAAAAACTCTTATCATATTTAATACCGATCCCTCATTTCCCATTTTAGCTATGAAACCAGCGATGGTGTCTCCGCTCAACAAGAAGGTGAACTCCATAACATTGGCGCCGAGAATGAAGCTATTGCTGTCCGTGGCTCTTTCTCCTTCGTAGGTGATGATGGTCAAACTTACACTGTCAACTATGTTGCCGATGAGAACGGTTACCAACCACAGGGCGCTCACTTGCCCTCACTTTAAGTTGTTCATGTTATCTGTTTTACACTGTTGACTGTTTAGTAATAAAATAAAAAGGAAGATTTATAAAACAAACTAGAATTCCTTATTCTATATTTGAAGTTGCGAAATTGTACTCATTGATTCTTGATATTTAATAGGAAACAGAAAGATACCAGAGAACTACTAACTTTGTTTGACTGAAATGGCCAGTCACAATAAAGCCGAAGCCCCAGCGAACAATAAAGTTCTCAAACCAAAAAAAAAAAAAAAAAGGAAGAATATACCTGCCTTTTTCCACACCGCAATTTTTCTTGAAAGCAAGTTAAATTTGTACCGACTTGCTCGTACCCGCAAGTGTTCTTTTGTACTGTTCGTTCTTTGACTATAGTCAAAGTTAGTTTTTCTATCGTTTTCGAGATTACTTACAACGAATCTGACTGGTCGCCGTGGCGTACTTGGTAGTTCGTTGGCCTGCTACGCAGAGTGTCCGGTGTTCAAATCTCCACACAGGCAAAATTAAAAAAAAAATTTCCACATAGCATTTTTCCACCTCTTGGCAGGCAATGACAAACATACAAGTTTAAAAATTGTCTCCCATTCACGTACAAATATAACACGCACAACATGAGGGGATGCTAGGCCTAGGCCCTCCATGGGCTGTTGTACCATTAAAAGAAGAGAATAAAGATTACGATTCTGAATTTAAAAGCAGTGTTTCAATATGGCTACTACGGAGTATTGGAGGTTTGAAATTTGGATAAATTTTAAATAACACCTATCTACACTGTGTCGTATGAGAAATTAAGTGTCGTGTGTGGTTTTCGATAATATTGTATAAATTCAATTTATAGTTATTTCTTATAACGTTTATTTTTAGCGGAGAGTTTTTTTTTTTTTTTGTTGTTAGAAAGGCTTTTTATTTTATTTTTTTTTTTTACTGTATACATTAATTCAGCTTTTAAATTAAAACCATTAAAAACCAACTTACGTCACTTAAATTCTCATACGACGATAACTCTGCTATCTAATTCTTTGTTCCGAAATCTGGTTTAAAAAGAGAGCTTCTAATTTTTAGAATTTTAGCTTTAAATCAATTTCATATTAATTTGATGCAGGCAAATACCTTTATCTTTTTTCGATTCTACTGTTTGTTTAAATATGTAAATATAACATTCTTTATAAGTCACCACATTCCACAGGAACTTGCATCATCTTGATTCGGTTTGGTATTTTGTAATGGACAAACTTTATGAGATTTTTTTATTTCAAATGCTCTCGTAGTTTAGAAATTACTGTTTCCACAAATTGAGTAATGAAAATGATCTTGAGAGCTTATTGAATAACGTGCATTTATATCTTGATCAAACACTTCCAATTTACTTCAAAATCTTAAAAGATAGTCGTTTATATCTGTATGTATGTACAATTTTATATCTCAACAAGTTTTATTTGTTCACTTGAAACAGTTTCTTAAACCTAGTTAACACATTGAATGAAAAATATTTCATCCTTTCAAAATCAACGTGCTGGTCATTTGTGGCACAGCTACAATACAAGTAAGGTAACGTCGACGTCAACGTAACGTAAGCAATTAAGCGCGTGGTAAATGAGCACCCTCGGGCTGGAAGCCATTCTCATCGGCAACGTAGTTGACTGTGTATGTTTGCCCATCGTCGCCAACATATGAAAAGGTGCCGCGTACAACAATAGCTTCATGATCGGTGCCAGCGTCCTTCAGTTGTCCCTCCTCTTGATGTACTTTGCCATCGCTGGTCTCAACACTAGAGAAGAAGGGGGAAGGAAAGGTCAATTAAATCGCAAATCCAATTCACTTTAAAATATTACAGGCATTGTTTTCATGAATGACATTGTCTGACCTACTTTCACACACGAAGGCGATAATGTAAAATTGTGAGCAGTTCCACAAAAGCCATAACAATAACAACTACAACTTACACGAATTTATAGCCCTCAGGCTGTACATCGGAATCGTAACGCAAGACCTGAGCGTCTTGTTGTGGAGCGGCAACAGCAACAGTGGCGAACAAAGCAACAAATACAATGACGAATTTCATTTTGGTAATTGTGTTTTTCTTCTTTTGAATAGGAATTTTTGGTGTATTAATTTAAATTATACGGATACCGATAATTTGAACACTAGCAGAGCGCACACGACTTGAGATTGCTGTTAACCGATGAAGTACTGAACAATTAATGATTACTACAGACTCTCATTACAGGCATTTTATAGTCAGTCACAATCGCTGGCGATGGCGCTGGTGTTGCTATTCCAGCCAACGCTGCAGCAGCGATCTGTAATACTTACTTACGAGCATGTGTGTGCTGGCAAAGGCTAAATAATTTTTAGTACCATTATTCGTAATGGATGCCATCTCGATATCAGCACAGCAACAGCAACAACAGCAACAACAACAACAACAACCTCAACAACAATAACTGCAAATATTTACATCAATACCAATACGGTTAATTTTTTTTTAAAGGAACGTTCGTGCGTAACACAAAAAAAAAATTAAAAAAAATTTAAAAACAAAGAAAAAACCAAGAAATGATACTAGTTTCTTTGCAAAAAAAAAAAAAAAAAAACCCGCGTAAGCGCACCAACTATTCGATAATACATATAACCTTTTTCTCTTCTTACATTTTTGCATTGCTCATGCAAATTTCATTTCATTTAGGTTTAAACCAAGAAGTCAAAAAAATTGAAAAAATTAAATTTGAATTTGTTTTTTATGATGGTGTGCAGCAGCTAGCGCAGCATTGCTTGTACTTGTGGTGGTGATTGTTTGTACTTGATGATGAGTGATTGAGCGAAAACCAACCCAAAGTTGCTATGACGACTATGATGGGTACGAACACGTACATATGTAAATATTCGTACATGCGCCAACCCACTTGTGTGTCGTAAAATCAGCACTCTCTGACACACTCAAGATTTGATAACTTGCTTCTTTTTTTTCCTTTTTCTAATATCTGTGTGTATGTGTGTTTGTGTGAGTGTGTGTGTGTGTGTGTATGTATCTATTACTACACATTTTTCTTGAGTGTATTCAAATTAAATTGAAGTGTAATTTAATTTAAGTTTCACATAAGCGGGGCATTGACATTTTAAACATTGTTCATGCGCTTCTTTTTTACTTATCACTCACTACTGATCTAAATTTTGCACTAAGTCAATTTGAAAATTACGATTAAAAAAAAGGCATATGGTAATGAAATTTAGTTTTAAGTTGATTGTAATAATAACTGGTGAATTAATGTCGTGTCATTTCTTTCCAAGCCTGACATTTCAAATTGCACTTTTAAAATTGTTAAAAAAAAGTAAGGTTATATTTGCTGATGGTCAATGGCAGACTAAATTCACAATTACACAACTAATTCATATCGCCCTGCATGCCTTGCAGAAGAATTTTTGACATCAGTCGCTAAACAGAGTTTTCCAACTTGTTCTAATAGGTGTCGTATAATGTCGTATTGCCGTAATGTTGTAAAATTTCATATGAAAAATTAGAGAATTTATAGCATTTGAGAGGATACGACATTGAATACGATATCTTGTAAATACCCTACACAATAATTAGTTAAGTTTTTCAACTTATTATTTTATTGAGTCATATAAAGAGTGTCCGCGGTTTTTCGTTACAAGATAATATTGGCACCCACAAATCTGGCAACACTAGTCCAATTATGTCAAACGCACACTTGTGGAAAGGCTGGATTTCAGGCTACATTTTGTGTGAGAAGACAGTTGTGTATTTCATCGCTAGTGTAAAAAGTTGGGTGAAATATCTGAAGCAATACCCTATGTGATGCTTTATAACTATAGGAAGGGTAAAACCGCTGCAAAAACATGCCGAAAAATTTGTGTGGTTTACGGTGAGGACGATGTGAGTGAGCGCTGGACCCAGTCTTGGTTGGATCGATTCTCTTCCAAAAATTTTGATATCATCTGGTCGGCCATATGAAAAAACCCACCACCATTTTGCAAATAGTGGTGCAAGTTTTTTATACCTTTCATAAGACCCAATATAATAATAATCCATACACAACTTGGAGTACCACTTTCCAAGGAAATTTACTTCCACTCAATGAATTGGTTCCCCTATAACCTTATGAAAAGTGAAAGATAAGAAGCAACATATATTTTTGAGGCTTAGCGAATACTTAGAGTAAATTGGAAAATTCTGATAAGATTCATTCAATTCTGAATCAACAATCATCAGTTGCACTCAAATTAATCTTTAATACATGTCTTCACTCGGGTGTATTTATTGATAAAGTTAAAATGTGCTGAATTACAGAGCAATTTCAATACTCTCAAAAGGACAAATTGTACGTTACGGTGAATAGTGAAATTACTACTTGTAAACATGGTTTTTTTTCGGGACCATCTACAGTCGCCATTGTGTTAAGACATTTGATAAGGGTGTCAAAGTGGTTATTGTTTACACTGATTTTTCTAAAGCCGTTGACAACATTTTCCATAAAATATTAATTGCTAACCTCGCTAAAATTGATTTTCATTCTAAATTTCTAGACGGGATTAAGTTAGTAATCTTAGTAATCGGTATTCTTGTATAGTGGATAACAATGTTAAATCATATTTTCTTACAGCATCATCTGGCCCTTTGATTTTATTTCTTATTTATCACTAATATTTCCTTTAGTTTTACTGAAGCTAAATTTGTTCTGTACGCTGCTGATTAAAAAATTGTTTGAAGAATGAGAAACTCTGTGGATAGTTATTTGTAATGAACCTATATGTAGTTCGATTGTCATAGAATCTAAAGAAATGTTTTCATGTAACATTTTCTAAACATTGTTCTTTTTTTTGATAAATTCCAAATTATATTTACTAATGGATGGTAGTTCCTTCGATGTAACATTAACTAGATATTAATTTAAATCAATTTTATATCCTATTTTTAATTAATTCTTTTTTCTTATATTGTCATAATTTTATATATTTTTGGCCATGTTAGTTCAGAAATAAATATTCATTCTGTCAAAAAAGTACCGTAAAGTTGATTAAACACAAAATATTTATTAATCATTCAAATTTATTGTATCGCCTTCAAAGTAGGCCCCTTAAGAAATTTATTAATGCAATAATAAAAACAATTTCAAACGCATTTTGCGGAATCGACTTCAGTGCTCGCCGTGAGTTCTCTTTTATGTCTTCTATCGACTGTAAATGGATGTTTGAAAGTGGTACTTTGAGTTTTGGACGGAGAATAAAGTCAGCCGGAGCCACAACAAGTGAATACAGTGGTTATTCGATGATATTTACACACTAGAAATTAATTCACAATTTGGAAGAAATGATGGTACTTATTGATTCGTGAAATACAGTAAGTTCAGCGTCTATCTCTCTCAAAATTAAATGACGATTTTCTGTCACCATTTCCTTTACTTTCTTTATATTAACTGCAGTTGAAGATTGCCGACCAGAGTGCCGACCACATCTCTAACGCTTTTGAATACACTGTACTACTAATATGACCCTGTTTTTGATAACGAAGATTCACTGTAAGTCTTCTGTAACATTTTCAGCGACTTGGCGCACGATATTCCATTTGCAAAACAAAATTTGAGACAACTTCTTTGTTCAATATTTTTATTCATTGTAAAAATCGCAAAACAAAATTTTTTTTAATTTTCTTTATTGATACATCCAACACACCGGGTGTACCTCTATAAATGCAGAGCATTGTGTTGATTGGAAGAAAGATTGATAGGTGGGAGGAAGAATGAGGGAGGAAGAATGCAATCATGGACTTGACACCGATAAGAAGATGAACTGAGTATACAAACTAAATGATAGATCGCGCTGAAAGTAGAGGACAGTGGTGCCAATTATGCGACATAAAGAATTATCACAATCTCTTTAAGCGGGCTTTTTAAACGATCATTTCCTTTTTTTTGGATTAAATATTCATATAAATATTTTCTATTAAAAGAATTAATTATGGTATATTTATTAACTGACTAAACTAAAATTAATAATCAAGAAAAAAAAACAGGGATACATGTTCTTCCTGATGCGATTTTCGTTTTGACTAGTGTTATTCATTTGAGGAAGAAATGACAAAAAAAAAAAAACATTTGCACTCTTTTTCCATATAAAAATATTATTAACATTAATAATCTTACTTTCATTACGTTAAAGTTTATTTTTGGATATTTCTAAAAATACTGGTTTAAACAAACCTATTTAAGAATTATATTAATTATGGTAATTTTTGCTCAAAAAATTTGTGAAAATGTGTGATATATAAATATCTGCTAAAAAATTACTTTACAAAACAAGAAAATCCTCTCCGCACTTTATATACCCTACATACCGTCTGAAATCAAATACATTTTGCCGTTCAACAGTAGGTCAAATTTTAATTCACTATAAGTATATTAAATTTTGTTTGAATATATCACTTGTAGTGGAAGTAGGCGTGTCTTTCGTTCAATGTTGACTATTTTTACAACAGTTGATCAATTTCAATTTATTTCAATGATGTATATCGAATTTGGTGAATTAGCATTACAAACAACTGTTACGTGATCAAAAGCAATATACTTTGTACACGGTGTGTGTAGGGTATTAAATGGTGAGCATCACGTGACACTAAGCTGATCTTTTATGAACATAAGTGCCTATCCACGTATGTATGTATATAGCTACATATGTATATAAATATTTATGTACATACTGGGTGGTGCACTTAAATTAAAACCTATTCGTAGTCAGTTAAAAAAAACTTTAATATTTTCGTTTCGCTATCTCGTTGCTAAAGGATGATTTTTATAAGAATTTGGTTTTTGAAAATGGAAAAAAAACATATAAATTTTACAAAAGTGAATGAAATTTTTATTTGGATCGATAAATCAATTCCCGACATTTACTTTTTAAAGATAATTTCACTTAAATGTTGCCCGCGGCTACGTTTGAAGTGGTCCATTCTGATGTTTCAATTTTGGCACATTTTTCACACATTTCGGCCGGAATCTCACTGTTGGCTTCCAAAGCAGCAATCGTGTTTCGATTGTCCCTATAGACAATATAATTAACATAGCTCCACAAAAAATAGTCTAACGGGGTCAAATCACACGATCAGATTACTGCACCTAAACGTGAGATTACCTGCTCATCAAATTCGCCTCTCAATTGATGCATGGTTTCGCGTGCAGTGTGGCATGTGGCATGTGGCACCGTCCTGTTGGAACAACATGTTGGCCGAGTCCAATTCTAGAAGTGTTATAATCGAACGGTACCTTTCTCCATTGACCATGACGTTGCGGCCTTCGTCGTATTTGAAGAAGTACGGCCCAATGATGCCGCCTGCCCATAAACCGCACCAGAGAGTGCATTTTTCGGGATGAATTGCCTCTGGCTGGTCTTTACTCCAAATACGGCAATTCTGCTTATTCACGTATCCATTGAGCCAAAAATGAGCTTCGTCGCTGAAGACAATTAGCTTGCGAAATATATTTTTCACAGCGCATGAATTTTGATAATAAATTTCAATAATTTGCAAACATTGTTCAGGCGTAAGTCTATTCTTTATGAAATGGCAAACCAAACTGAGCATAAATCAAGTGACAGTTGTCAAAAAGACCAACTCCGAAAAAAGTATTACCAGATTGAAAACCACACTTCTAGAAAAAACACCCTTTACAAGCAATTTTGTACCTTGAGATTCTTTAATAAAAAATATATATTCCTCTAAGGACTTGATTATATTTAGATTTTGCTCGGCGAACACCATGAAATTGTTGTTGCACCGAATACAACGAGACAGCTTCACTCACTCTCACATCGAAGATGATATGCTCGGCGAAAAGAACACCGAGCATAAGGCAATGAGCTATTTTACAAACAAAAAAAGGAACAAAAATGTATGTAAAATACTACGAAAACATGCAAACTATTATTTTCTTTTGCAGAAAAGGCTGCAAATATTTTTAGGGTTTAAAAATGGATACTACTTTATGATTTGTTTTTTAATTTGAAAAATTATTATTATTATTTATCGATAAAACTATGCAAAGTATTTCTCCATGATATTAGCGGTATTCACGATGTGTTGCAATTGCTCTTAACTTTATGGTATTAATTTCACTCTTGTTTAAAGTTTGCTTGTATATATATATTTGGTGTTTCGATTGCACACTCAATAGTATTATCAAAAACTGCAATTCGACCAAAAGCAACTTTGCCACGAGATCAATGTAACCACCACCAGACCGAGTACGAGAGAAAAATGTGATGTGTGAACACCAACATTACGACGACCTAAGTGATATTGAAAGTCACGACTCAATTTTATCCCTATTAAGTAAAATAAATATATTTTTTCACAAAATTCATACTTTTCAAACCATAAGTGGGCTACCCAGTATATGAAATATCAAACTCAAAATTATTGTCTAGAGATTTACATACTATAATATTTATTTAGGAATGAGTTTTAATAACTATTTATAAATTTAAAATTCAACTTATTAGAGACACGCAAAATTGTTATATTTTTAAAATTTGAGTTTTGTTAGAATTTATTCACACAGCTATAAAAAGCGATACCAACAAAATAATTTTATAAAATTCATGTCTTACAACAAATCTTGATTGGCTTCAGGGTTAGGTAGAAAGGCTAGTATGAATTTTAAAATATTTATTTAACAAGTTTTTTTAACGCACTAGTTTTTACCTGAGAGGTTTCCAAATTACAAAGTGATTTATGTTCTCGATAATTACCAAGAACAATATTGATACTTACTTTACTTTTACTTTTAATGGCACAACAACCCATGGAGGGCCTAGGCCGAGCTTTTCGCATCCACTCATGTTGTGCGTTTTATATTTGTACATGAATGGAAGGGACTGTAGAGGTTTAATGCCAAATCCGAAAGGCGAAGTGAAAAGCTTTTCATAGCAATTTTTACTCTTGTAGGTTTGCCATTGCCTGCCACGAGGTGGTGCCGGGTAGAAAAATTATCTTTTCTACTTTTTGATTTTGCATGTGCCGAGATGCGAACCCCGGACACTCTGCGTAGCAGCCCAACGCACTACCACTACACAGCGACCACCGTTTCTAACAAAAGGAAGTACCTTATCTTCCCATTGCTTTTACCACCATTAACTTTTAATCCTAATTTTAAGGTAGATTTGAAACTTTTCATTACGAAAATCAAACATATTTATAAACGTTATCAAACGTTATTTAGGGTAGGTCACAAAACAAAATACAAACAAATATGACGTATTTAGGTATATTAATTTGTATAGAGATATTTGAATCGAACTAGAACCTATATGAATTACAAGTTAGGAAATATATATTGGTGATTTTGACACTTTAAAATTATTGAAACAAGAATATCGACAAGTAAGTGTATGTATATATGTTACTTTAGGGTAAAAGTAATAAAACCTTAATTCAGATATGCTGCGTGATATGCTAGTGGTAAAAATCGTTAGTGCACATACGGCCATTTGAGGCCATGGTACGATTTCCACAAAAGTTAATTTTTGATAAACAGAATGAAATTCGATTTTGAATAAAAGATTTAGTTAAAACCTCTTTGAATTGAGGTAACAAATATGCAGTTTGATCTGACCGAGTCTTAATTTTCGAGAAACTCGGTACTTCAAAACAACATTGGAGGATTCTATAAGTGTAGCATATGCCATTGCATAGAGGAATGTTGTTGTTTCTACATAGCAGGGATGTCAAAGTTTTTAAATTCTGCTGCTAATCCTGCACCGTGCAAGGGAATATGCTAGACTTAGAGAACCTCACTCATATGATCCAAAGTTTTAGTTAAAATGCCGAAGGATGTCATTCAAGCTAAAAAAGGCATTTGAGATTTCTGAGAATAAAAAAAAAAAAATTATCCAAGTGCCTAACATTTCAAAGCCACTAAGTTTCTTATTAATTTTGGCAGTTCAACTGCATATTGACGATAAAAACCAAAAATTCAAAAAGCACACACTATTTTTAATTCCATCATGACTCTAATCAATTAGCTCCAATGAGATTGCTCGTTACAAAAATAAAATTTGCCTTTACTGTCCCGTTATTGACACTCAACGAAAAAGTTCGAATAAAAGTAAACATTTTTTATTTTGAATTTTAATTTCAAAATTTTAAAAGGATACTGAGTGCATAGAACGACATCTGCAACGACCATTGCAGTGGAATGTTTGTTTATTTCACTTTAATGAGTTGCCTCTCAGAGCGTTGCTTCCTGCTTCCGCATTACATTGGCAAGCAAAAGGGTCCTGGAATCTGGCCAGGTGGCTTAGGGCCGGAAATATTGGCTTGCGAAAAGTATCCAGTAATTTTTTCCTGGCATATAATCTTTGGAAATAAAAGGTAATGTATCTTACTTACATATTTTTCAGGTTGAATGTGATTTTGAACCCATTTCAATGGGCGTTATGCCGTTAGTTTACGTTTTTTTTTTAACTGTTAATGCATATTTTTTTATATAACAATAAATATTGAATATATTAATGGGCTTAATTAAAATAAGAATTGCACCAAAATTTAGGCATCTATAACTTTTTCGTTTATTAACCTAATGGAATACTTCTTGGGCAAGAATTTAATGATTTTCTGAGAGCTTCATATTTTTGAAAAAAAATTGACTTTAGGTACGCGATTTAACTATTACAAATGACTTCGGAGATGAATAACATCTAAGAAGAAAATGTAGCAATCGTTGAGCCTTTTACAACAATATATCATTTATAAAAATCAACTGCCAAAGATATGTATAAACAAAAAATCATTTGGCGGTTTTTGGTGTGGTCCAAAAAAAAAAAGAATTGTTTTGAAATACTCTCAACATAAGCTTTCAGATAGAGGTGGTTTTTTCATACTTTTAGGTTACTCTTATAAAGATGAAATTTTGCAATCTTCTTAATAATATAATGGAGGTTTTTTATATGCTTCCGCTCAATATTAACTTTTTAGCAAGTTTATCCGCTTCAAATGTGGAAACGTAGTAAAAAAAAAAATGTAGTCCTCAAGACGAAAACAACATTTCCAAAGAAATTGTTTAATTTTCCTTACATTCTCGTAGATTGTATAAAATTGTTAATGTAAGATTACTCAGTAAGCAGAGTTTAATTTTTTAGAATTTGAAATCGAAAAGCCAAAGAAAAAATTTCGAGTGTTGTCGCATAATGTAGTTAACAGTAGTTAAGTGAACTTTTGACCCTGTTGAGAAACAATCCTGAATGGTGTGTAATGTTGTACTTTTGGCTATTCGCTTAGACAATTTAAAGTTTTTCGTTGAGTGTAGCTGGAATATCTTTAAACATCATTAATTTTATTTTGATGAGCGTATCACACTCACGCTCACACTCAGACACACACGTTTATAATAATACAAAACCAGCATGTGCGAGTATATCGAATAGCACGTTATACTAGAAAGATGAATGTCATCGTTGAATAGATTTGGCGAAGTAGTTCACTTTTTGTCTTTATATCAATTTATTTTAATTTGTGCCTGTTTTATTTTAATGATTTTTATTGGCGTACAAAAAAGCTGTTTTAATATTTATTTTGCCATTTGAACTTTTGCTTTGCCATTAACGAAATTTGAACGAGAAGCGAGTCTCAGTCTGCTCTTATTTGAAAAACCTACACATCATACCACGATGTATGCTACAACACCCGATCGAAGCACAGTGAATCATATAACGTCAGATTTGAACTCATCGCCAACAGCAGCAACAACATCATTTATTGCCCATAGTAACTCCGCGGTTGTTGTTGATCGACAATTTAATCCACATATCTAAGTTGAATTATAGAGATCTACTTAATCTCAAATTTTCTGTGTTTATATGCAATATGTACATATTTGTTGTTATTTGACTTGAGGTTTTTTCGTTTTTCGGTTTTATTGTAGTATTTTTATTAAGTATTATAATTTTGGGCAAAGTATGAAAACTTCTTTCTTTGCATCAATGTTAATTAGTTGTATCTGTATATAAAGCTTTTGCGCAGCGCATTATTGAGCACAGTAGTCGTGATTGAACAGTCCCGAAAAAACGTTTGAATGAAATTAAATCAAACATACTACACATACTTACATTAAGAACAGAAAAGTAGACGACTAAATTGCTGGTGGCTTGATCTGGCTGGACCTCACCGATGCACACACGCTTCTTTCTATCACTTATAAATCTTTCACAGCTCAATCTATCACAATATACAGCGTCATCATCATTATCACTGTCAACAGTTAACGGTAGCAGCAACAGACTACAATACATAAACAATTTTATTAAATATGAAATTTCAATTGTTCACGCTTACTGTTTTAAGCGTGTGTGTGTGTATAGCATTGAGCGATAATGATGACGTCCGCATTGTTAAATATACCAATGAGAACATTGGCACCGATGGATATAATTTTGCGTAAGTATCATAAGTATACTCAATTACTTCACAATGGTTATGAGAGACACCTTCCTCCCCCTAACCGCACAACCCTTCACTTCTATCTCTGCAGCTTTGAAACAAGCGACGGCGTCTCACGCAAAGAGAGTGCTACATTGAAGAATGTTGGCGCCATATCCGTGGAGGGCAGTGTCAGCTGGATCAGTCCCGATGGTGTGCAATATACATTAAACTATTTAGCAGATGAGCACGGATTCCAGCCGCAGGGTGCTCACTTGCCAGTAGCTCCAGAAGTTGCTTGAGTTTTATTTAGGTTCAACTGCTGGTTGCTGATTTTTTTCAATTTTTTTTTGTTTACGCAAATGTGATTCTAATATTTAGCTGAATTTAATACAAGCGTTTATATACTTATGTATGTATGTACTACATATAAAGAGAAGATCTGCATGAGCTTTGGTCTCCTTTGTCATTTAAAGCAAAAATTTATTTTTTTTTTATTTTGCGCTTTTATTGTTGTATTTAGTAAATACTCGTGTTTGGAAATGAACAAAAAAAAAATTTGCTTTATTTCGTTGCAGCTCAAAAATAGTTTATTTTTAAATTTAAAAAAGTTGTTGTTATTGTTTTTCTCGTATAAAATGTTAATTAATCTTTCGGCAATTCCGTTATGATAATGAAGTTGAATTTGTAGCGCCCTCACCTTAAAATCTACTTAACAGTTTTAAATAACAACAAAAATTTGTTTGTAATCAATCTTAATGTTAATTTAATTTTCATTGTTATTCCAATGAAAACTGGTTAAATATTTGTGTAGTAGTTACGAATAGCTTCTTTTTATTGCACGTAGCTTGAATTTGGGGACTATTTTATTAATATGTGTGCAATTTAAATTGACGTGGTTTATGTAAACAAGAAACCACAATAAAATATTGAAATTGTGATTAAAAAAACTTAACTGTAAAAATCATTCTTGGTCTACTATACAGTAGCTGATATACTTACTAGTTCGAACTGGCCTGTCTAGGTTCGGTTAGCTGAAGTGGACCACAATTCTAAGTAGCGCTAGCGCCGTTTTAAAGCCACAACCTCGTTTCCAACTTGTTAAATGGTTTTTATATGGAACGAATATGGTTGTATTCATTTCGTTCAATTTAAAAGTATATAGTTTATAATTCTATCAGGGCGTTTTCTAGGTATCCAACTTTTTCCCCCATAAGGCAAAGAAATCACAGAGGAAGTAGAGTAAGGTTTGTTTTCTTTCTGGTTGTTGACAGCTATGACAGTATAAGTATGTTGGGTGGGATGCCCATTTTAGCTGCCCGATCACCTAGAGACGAGAATAATAAGAATAATGTAATAACTGCCATCAGTCTTCAGATATCACGACTGTTCCTTTGTATTAATGATGTTGTTTTCCTAAATCTATAGTTCGGAAACAACGCCCTGCTGACACTGAGGCCTATTTATCCTCTGCCATCTACAATTTGATTCTTCTTTACCGAATTAAGTGGTGGAAATAATAATTCAGCAAGGTATTCCTTCATAGCAGAGCCTCTCCTGGCCAGCTCATCGGTTTTTGCGTTTCCATCTATGTTCCGAGGTTCCGGGACCCAGATTAGGGTAACGCATACATCAAGATCAATGCAACAAATCCAGAAGTACATAGTTGTCAGTATTTGTTTCTATCGATAGGAATTTTTTTGGAACATTTGCATTAGTATCACAAGATTGTAACATCACTTTACAAAACTTTTTTCTATTTTCCCATTCGACTTTATTAATACAATATTGCGTATCTTTTGTGTTTCTTACAATAATCTTTAAAAAATTTTAGCTTAAAGCAACTCGATCGAATAGTTTTTTTATAAAATAGTCTCTCAAAATCGAAGAAGCTCACAGCAAGCGTTTGATTGATTCCATTAAAATAAAAAAAAAATCTAAAAAAAAAACAGTGTGTTAGATTTAAAGTGCTCACCTTGATGAGCATGTAATCCCACAGATACAAAAAATAAAATAAATACCATTGGGGGTTCCGCTCAATAATGTATGCAAACAAGTGAGTCAATTAATATTTGACTAACTCTGCGGAAATTAGATTGAAAACATATCAAAATAAAATATCTTATAAAACGTGAATTAATAATAAATTAAATAAATAAATATGGAAAATAAAAATAGAAATAGAAGGAAACTTACAAGCTTCTTGCCTTCGTAATCCGACAATGAGCATCATAAATATTATGTAAGCAAAGTACAAGTAATAAACTTTTTTGTGCAAACAATTTTAAAATGTATTCATTTTCATAGCTATGTATGAAATTTAAATACCTATGTAATGATAAATGAGTTGTTTCAAAAACTGATACAACCCCGCAGCAAACTGCATAATTTCAACACCCACGACCAGTCAACTCATTTTTGGCCGATGGCCCCACAGGGAATCTACTTCTGCCGTAATTAATTTCTCATCTACTGCGGGAGTCAGTCTGTCTGTTTAGTTAGCTGACTGCCTCTATCTGTCTGTCCGTTTTTTTGTCTTTCCGTTTTCTATCTATATTTGAAGCTTCTACTGCTGTTCGCGCTGCTGCTGCTATGTTACTAATACATACACTCAGTATCTTTTGTATTGGCAATTACAGACACAATACATAATAGTAATTCAGTCAATCTGATTGAATACCTTCAAACTACTCAAGTATATTGTTTACATATTTACCTATGTATACATATACCTATACAACAACAACGAACAATAACAACAGCACCACAAACAACAAACGTAAACACACAAAACCAGCAGAAATAAAAAATAAAAATTTGTTAATTTAAATAATTTTTGGTGAATTAGCTTAGAGACTCAACTCAATAATGCCTTCCGATCGAATGATGATGCACACACTTAACGTGCTACATAAATATTCGTAGATATAAATCTTCTTCAGCTTCAGCATAACACATAAGCATTGTATAGGTACATAGTAAATAATGCATTGTTTTATTTATTTATAAGTTGTTTTCTTTTATTTTTAATATTATATTAATATTTAATTATTATTGACTAAGGTCAGCAACACATTAAGCTGATACACACACGAGTACACTACAGCGCTACACTATAACACAAACACTCAGCTAGAAATTGGTGCGTTTTTTTAAAAGGTGTTGGTGTTGGTGATGATGATGATGATGATGATGATGATGATGACGATGATGATGATGATAATGCTGCTGTTGTATTGGTAGCAGCAACACATCATGGAAATGGCGTATAGGGAGAAGTTGCCTCCTCAGCAACAGCTGATAACATCAATTTTTTACGTAAGATATGGCAAAGTTGCAACGCATGCTCGCATCATCAACATCGAATTTATTTCTTTGTTTTTTTTGTTTTTTTTTGGTTTTCGAAGGTTAAAACGCCCGTCGTACGTAAATTTATGAAGAGGAAAATAATATACAAAAGATAAGCCACAAAAAGAAGAACAAAACTATGTCAGCTCGTGCAAGCTGCAAGATGCTATGCTGGGATGAGGTACTATACATTTTTATCTACCACACATACACGCACGTACGCATGCATGCTCGACTGTTTGTTTAAGTAACATACATCTTTCACGTCTTTGTCTGTCTGCTTGCTTTATGTCGATGATTTGTTTAGTAAAATGTATTTTTGGATTGTTTTCGTTTTTAATGCAACAAACATTTAGTGGTACCAACCATTAAATTTGTACTCCACTGATTGGTCTACAGCTAGTTATACCTTTCAGATATTTATCGCTAAATTATCAATTAATACTATTTAAGCCTATACAAAAACAACAACTAAAACACATTACTATATAGGCTCAGGTTTATACACTTAGTGGTTTGATTTATTATCGATTATTTTCGTTGTGATACGTTTAATTTATTTTCAAAAGAAAAATTTTTGATTTTTAATTTGTATATATTGATTGAAAGAATTCCGAACATTGATTCGATACGGTGGCAGAAACATTCCAGGGTAACTTAAACGCATTACAAGAAATGCTTTTGAATGATTACCAGAAAGAGCCTATGGTTCATTAGTATTCAATGCCGACATCTGAGAAAGTGACATAAAATAATAGAATTCATTAATCGATTTTTAACGGGTCCCAAAAGTGTATTCGACTCTTGAAAAAAATAAAAAAATATTTCACAACTACAAAACAATTCTAGAAAATATGTTGTGAATTTTTGAGAGTATTAAAGTTTGTGACCTACTCCGAGGAAATGAGGTGATCAAGTGTGCAAAAAAGCATTAATTCTCATACGTAATTTTCATACATTTCTTAACAATATAGTATAAGTATTCTCTGGGACCCAAAACTATTAAAATATTAATTTGGAAGTTATTATAAAAGTTAAAATTAGCATAAAGTATGTTAAAATTTGCTTGGCCTTGAATGAATGGTTGTGCGTCGGGCTTGGAACCCACCACGTCAAAATATTTCCCCAATGAATCCTCGAAGTAAGAATCGAATATTTAACCGACGTGTATCGAATAAGATGGAACGATGAGCTGTATGATCTGTATAGCAGAGGCGGCTGGCGAAGCTTTGTAGAGGCGGCCAAGACCGATTATCGGTAAGTCAAAATTTGCTTATAATTTCAACAAGTTTGTTTTTTTTTTTGTTCTAGAGGAATCTTACATTTTAAATGCAAAATAATAATTTGTTTTAATTTGGAAATGATTTTTCCATTCCGAATTCGGCAAGCTCATCTTGTGAGATTATATCTAGTGTATTAAACAGGCTTAGTGACTGTTAGGGTTGTTATAGAGAGAATAACAACAATGTATGTAGAACAGACTGATCAGATCGTCTCGAATTACTATTTTTGTTGGTTTTCAAAACTATCCTCCAAATAAACCATAAATTATTGTCAGAAAGAGGTTTAAGCTCTGAAATGGACAAAATCTGTCAAGAGGCATTTGTATGCATATTGAAGGAAATTCTAAAGCGAATTGAACAGAACTCGATACAAGTCATTGAGGTAGTCTATTGAGTAACTGTTATGAAAATTATCAATATTAGGCAAAAGCCACGCCTACTTCGCTTACAAGTGAAATATTCAAAGAGCAATATCAAAGGAAATAGTAAAGCAAATAGAACCAAATTTGATATACACAGTTAAAATATCTTCAAAAATATCAAAAAAAAAAGCGAAAATTACCGCCATAGGGCGAAAACGACGCCTACTTACTTACTTGCTTAACTGGCACTACAACCGATGATCGGTCTTGGCCGCCTCTACAAAGCTTCGCCAGTCGCCTCTGTTATGCGCGCGCTGGCGCCAGTTGATAAGGCCAAGTGCAGTCAGGTTGCCCTGCACCCGGTCTTTCCAATGGAGATTAGAACGTCCCCTTCTGCGTGTTCCTCCACCGTGGTTCGAATAAAACACCCTTCTAGCCGGAGCACTTTCTTCCATTCGCTCAACATGACCCAGCCAGCGAAGCCGCTCCGTTTTCTACTATACTTCTTATTAAAAGTAAAGTAAGTGAGGGAGGTAAAAGTCAAAAACTTATATTATTTATTCGAGGAAATACCATATCAGGGGCTCCTAATATTAATGAGTAATTATTTTATTCCTAGTTATAGCTACAGCATTTATAGGATATGTATTACAATGAGGCGGCTCCGTCGTCCACGCATACTGGACTGTAGATCTTACGAAGTATCTTCTTCTTGAACGCTCCTAACAGCCTCTCATCATTGATGGTCAATGCCCACGTCTCTGCGCCATACATTAGGACGGGAAGGATGAGGGACTTATAGAGCGTTATTTTCGTCGGTCGAGGGAGGGCTCTACTTTGCGATTGCCTACTGAGCCCATAGTAACGTCTGTTGGCAAGAGTTAATCTCCGCTTGACCTCTAGGCTAACATTGACGACACCTACTTCTCATACAAAATTTGGTAAAAAGAAGTTTTAGCAAAAAACCCATAACAATTTATCCCACCGTTGAATGCAAAATGGTATTTTATTTCAGATATACATATAAAGTTAGACCGCGCCCGAACTTTGCTTTCGGGATTTTTAGTTTAGAAAATCCTTTTAAATTCCTGCAATTTTTACTAGAAACAAGTTTGCATATCTCTATTGTACAATGACTTATAGCGTAACATTTCTGTATTAACTTATTAACCCTCTATCCACCCTCGTAATGGGTAAAAAATTTTATTTCTCTTGTTAAGTGCAACAAAGACCCATTCGAAGAAAATGTTTTACGAAAAATTGGACTACTATATATATCGCTGAACATGCAAACAACCTTTGTTGTAAAATTAACAAGTTGTCTCATAGTTTTTATAACTTAATTTGTTAAAAATTGGAAAACTTTAGGCCCACGTAAAACAACAGTTAGATCTAAACTTAAAAAACGCCCAGATATGTACAATTGTTGTTTTCGGGTTACTATCAGAATCCACTTTCACAACCTTATTCCTTTTAATTTCGTGTTGGACTAGGAAATTTTAAGTGCTGTAAATGCAGTTTTAACGCCAGTATAAGTACTTATGTTAAAACATTGAACAGTCATTACTTTTGGGTTGCATTTTGCATTTTTGCCGATTTTTCAAAGTCGCTGTGAGAAAAATCGGTCAGATGTTCAAAATTGGTTAAGAAAGAAGTTTACAATCTATAGATAGGTTGTAATGCATGCACTTGTATGAAACCCGGACACTCTGCCTAGCAGGCCAACGCACTACCAACTATACCACGGCGACCACTGCACAGAATATGCGACTCTGGCATATATTACTTACATGTATGATATTCATTGTACATTGTAATTCATTCATTGTAAATGTATGATATTCATTCATCACCCTCCCAAACAAAAACTGCTGTAACATTGAAATCATTAATTCATTACCTCCACTTCTATCCATGTGGACGCACATATACTTGTACATATATATTTATTAAAACATCTTTAATGTTGATATTTTTTAAATTTTATCTGTCAAAAGCACATCTCCATTACCTATTAAAGTATTACCGCTAATGGCTTTAGTGTGTTCTTCCCCCCATTGGATAAAATACTCGTACATATGCTCGCATTAATAGATGCAAGTGAGTGTGTGTTAGTCATTTGCAATTACCTAATTTCCAAATATTCAAACTCGTATTTATAGCAGTTGTAGTTGGCTGTAGTTGTTGGTGCGTTTACAATATGTACGAGTACATTGCTCGTACTTGTATTTACATAATGAATATTTCGGTCATATCTCGGGATGCCTATTTGTAGTAAGTATTTAGTCTTCTTTCATTCATTCATCATGGTATAAATAGCTGAAACTCATTATAGGGCATTGCATAGTCAACTCATAATTGGAATAACGTTTGGATCGTCGGATCATATTTGGCGCATGCATCTCAATTTCATATTGAATTAACTTCATTCAACTTACATAAATCATCACCAACGCAATGAAATATTCTGTAAACATTTCTGCATTGGCACTTTGTGGTCTTTGCTGTATTGCTATGGCAATTGCAGCACCATTAGACGATTCCAGTAAAGCACAAATACTGAGATATGATAATGAAAATATGGGCGTCGATGGTTATAATTTCGGGTAAGTCATACATTGTAGGTGATACGCAACAGTTTTCAATAAGTTTTTCTTGGTTCTTCGATTTACTTATTTATGTTTCTTACAGTTTTGAGACAAGTGACGGCGTTACACGTCAAGAGGAAGGTCATTTAAAAAATGCTGGCACGGAACAGGAAGCGATTTCGGTGCGTGGATCAGTTAGTTGGGTTGCTCCCGATGGTCAGACATATACATTGAATTATATTGCCGATGAGAATGGTTTCCAGCCACAGGGCGATCATTTGCCGCATAACTGAATGCTGATGGCGATTAATTTTAAATAATATTTTAAGTATGCTGTTATTTATTAGCAAAAATTTGTTAGCAGTATTAAATAAACGATTTATTGTTTTTACGAGTGCAATACTAAATTAGAAGCTTGATTGTTTTCTCTTTGGAATATTATTGAATAATTTATGAAATATTCCAATGAAACTGCAAAATACTTGAATTTTTATATCTACGCATGTGTGTGAAATGATTTGTGGAGCATTTACTTATTTTCCATGATAAATCTAAATTTTATGATATTACTTGTCACGCTCACAATTGGTCAATATATTTTTGAATAGCAACGATAATCCTTGGTTTCAATTACCGGCATAACTGAGAAACTTTTATGGCATTTTTATGGCCTGCCATATTGTGATGTCTGCACGATGTATGCTTGGGCTTGAGTGTAAATTTGTAACTGTGTGTGTGCTTCTGTTAAACTCGTAAAGATTTTTAAAATCACCTTTAAAATGGCATTCGAGTATCCATCCAGTGGATGATATCAAAAAAGCAATACACTTAACAAAAAGTTGAGCATTTCCAAATTTTATAGTCGCCTCGACTGAAACGATGCATTTCTGTGTTAAATCCTGGTTCTTAGAGTCAATACTGTAAGAAAGCAGACATAAGAAGCAAGTTACATTGTAAACTATTTTTTACCATTTTAAGTTTAAGTTGATCGAGCCTTTATACCCCGAAACTACATCGTTTCGGAACCGTGAACACATTTTACCTACTCGTTGGTCTCTTAACTTTTACTGAATTTTTCCAATGAGTGTACGGACTGAATGAACTTATTGCATTGTATAGCGACGATGAACACAGCTTCAGCACATCAGATCGAACTCAAAAGCGTCGCCATCATAATTAATATTAAGTCATATTTCAAAATGACATTTTTGGCACAAGATAAAGCATCATCCACTTAAAACAGAGCCAGTTCTTTATGGCACTACACAGAAGATGTTACAATGGAATTCTAATTGATATGAAATTAATAATAATTAAATGAAATAAATATCGAACTAATTAGTTTTAAACACAAGAGTATGGATGGCATTGTTCAGAGAGACCGAGGGAGAGAAAAAGACGAAACGGCAAAATAATAAAATATATTTTTTGTAATAAATAAAATGAGGTAAAAGCTAAAAAAAAAATAAATAAAATAAAAAATAATAATAACAATAAAACTGAAAAAAAGTCAAAATGTGTTAATGTGTAATTAAAGAAGAAGCATTTTTTATATGAAATTCAGATGAAGTTGTAAATGGCAATGATGATGACGATGATGCTATCGGCGATATGTACGATGACTCGCAGTCGGATTTTTTGTTGATGAGGACATCTTTAAAAAATGTCTACCTTCAACAAATAAAAATTATTAAAAATAATAATACGACATATTAAAAAAATTTTAAGTATAAAAGCCATGCCGTTATTGTTGTTGAATATCAGTCAAGTGCAACCCACTTTACAAAACAATACTTGCAAGGATAATAATAAAAAAAGACCTAGTTTATAAAATGAAATTCTCAATTGTTTTGATTGCATTCGTTGCTGCTGCCTGCATGGCTGCTCCTGCTCCTGCGCCCGAAGGAGGCGATGAAACGGCAGAAACATTGCGCTTAGAGAGCGAGAATAATGGTGTAGATAAATACTCCTTTGCGTAAGTATCCTTTATTTTTACTTAACCACAGTGTTGAATATGCAATTGACCTCTGAAAATTCATAGCTATGAAACCAGCAATGGCATTTCACGCACCGAAGAAGGTGAACTGAAAACCATTGATGATAATTCGGCAATTGTGGTGCATGGCACAACATCGTGGACAGCACCAGACGGCAAGAAATATGAAATGACTTTCACCGCTGATGAGACTGGCTATCATCCAATATTCAAACTAGTTGCTTAGTGTGAATAAACTAAATAATGTATAAAAAATTTATAAAATTAAAATAACGCGAATAATAAAATAAACAAGTACTAATTGAGGATGTTTGCTCCTAAGAAACTTACAAATAAAGGGTGATATTTCAAGAGCTTGGTTTTTAAAATTCAAAAAAAAAAAAAACACAGAAATTATACAAAAGTGAATGAAATTTTTATTTGCATCGATAAATCAATTCCTGCCATTTACTTTTTAAAGATAATTTCACTTAAATGTTGCCCGCGGCTACGCTTCAAGTGGTCCATTCTGAAGGTCAAATTTTGGCACACTTTTGCACACATTTGGCTTCCAAAGCAGCAATCGTGTTTGGCTTATCCCTATACATAAGAGATTTAACTTACTTACTTACTTTACTTTTAATGGCACAACAGCCCATGGAGGGCCTAGGCCGAACTTTTCACATCCACTCATGTTGTGCGTGTTATATTTGTACATGAATGGAAGGGACCTACAGTTTAATGCCGAATCCGAACGGCGAAGTGAAAAGCTTTTCATAGCAATTTTTACTCTTGTAGGTTTGCCATTGCCTGCCAAGAGGTGGTGCCGTGTAGAAAAATTATTTTTTTTACTTTTTTGATTTTGCCTGTGCCGAGATTCGAACCCCGGACACTCTGCGTAGCAGTCCAACGCACTACCACTACACCACAGCGACCACTTAACTTAGCCCCACAAAAAAAGTCTAACGGAGTCAAATCACACGATCTTGGTGGCCAATTGACTGCACCAAAACGTCAGATTAACTGCTCACCAAATTCGACTCTCAATTGATGCATGTTTTCGTGTGCAGTTTGTCATGTGGCACCGTCCTGTTAGAATCAAATGTCCGCCGAGTTCAATTATTGCATTTACGGCAAAAAAAAAGTCTGTTATCATCGAACGGTACCTTTCTCCATTGACCATAACGGCCTTCATCGTCTTTGAAGAAGTACGTCCCAATGATGCCGCCTGCGCATAAACCTCATCAAAAAGTGCATTTTTTGGGATGCATTGGTAGCTGCTGAATTACCTCTGGCTGGTCTTCACTACAAATACGGCAATTCTGCATATACACGTATCCATTGCGCCAAAAATGAGCCTCGTCGCTTAAGACAATTTTGCGATGAAAAACAGATAGAATTTTGATAATAAATTTAGTATTTTTTACTTTGACACATGTCAAGAATCACGCGTGAACTGTCAGATATATAAATTTCAAAAACCAAGTAGCAAAAAAATCACCCTTTACTTCTGCTTTATGACAACTTCTTCGAAAGAGCAATTAAATTCGAAGCCACCCCAAATTATTAAAAACTGAAACGAAAAAGGGAAAAGTATTTAAACATTTAATTTTGGGCAAACTCTATTTCTTACTAGGGATGTATAGTATAGTAAGTAGGAAAAATCTGATTTTCGGTTAATCGGTGTTTTTTCCTCGGTTTAAACCCTTGAAAAAAAACCGGGACAAAAAAATTAATTACTACAAAATACCGAAAAAATACTCAAACAAAAACTAGGTACATATAAATACATAGCTTAAATTTGCTTAGAAAGTATAAAAAAAGAAAGAATATCCCTTTTCACGCTGTAGAGTAAAATGCTAGGTAGCAGCTTACTACTTACATACATAATATATGTACTTACTTAGTTGGCACTACAACCGATGATCGGCCTTGGTCACCTCTAGGCTTCACTGGGAATATTTTTAACGTGGTGGGTTCCAAGCCCAACATACAACCGTTCATTCAAGGCAACGGAGAAGCCCGCCGCACACATTACACAGTTAGCTCACTGACGAGTGTCAAATCGTTATCGAGGATATGCAACGAGGAGGCTTTGTGCCGACTTGAGATAGAGAGCTGCAAATACGACTCACTCTTATTGTCCGACTACTACGAGCTTTACGTTGAGTTCTCCGCCCCCATGTATCCCACCTTAATAGAGTACAAAATAGAAGTTATAAAGTAGCAAATTTCAAAGGTTTATTTTACTTTTCTGACTTGTTATTCAGCCTTTTAGTGAATAGTTGGTTGTAAGTGCTTTCCAACTGTCCACCGGGGTATTTGCATTCTAAAAAGTACTTAATAAAAACCGGGTTTTATCAGAAAAAAGTCACTTATTCGGTTTAACTTATCGGATTTTTGCCTACCTATTTCATACTTGATTCACTATCATATTTTCAATTCGGAACTCTTTTTCATACAAAGATCGGAAGAAGTTGCCTATTAAAAATATTACCTCAGTCGAATGGAATTCGAAATGGAGCAAACACACATTCTATTGCTTGTTTTGAAGACACAAATAAGGAACAGCTTTTAATCCGGTCGGATGGATTCTGAGTACATTTTAATACAATATGTACTACTGTTCTAGAAGAAATTTTATTTTAAATATACCAATATGCAAATTAAACAATTCAAATCAAAAACGGGTAAGGCAGATATCACAGATTTGCGCTCGTAAAAGAGAGTAGAACTTTTTGCCGCCGCAGCAACTGTTGCCAGCGTGACATTGGCCTGAGGCCTTTTAAAATTCTTGTTGCACCGAACTCGAGACTCGAACGAGCGTTCGGTCGAATGTTCGCGAGGCAAAATTTCCAATATAAACACGGCCGAAGGGTCAAAACTATTAGGCTACTAATTTTTTTTTTTAACTTAATATGTATAAGCTTAGAATGCTAGTTGGAATGGAATACATAAAAGCTTTTAGCAATGTATAAGTTATAGAAAGTGCTAACATAATAAATTTGACGAACAAAAACTGAGACTTTCCATTTTTATTAAAGTCATAAACTTTCAGTTGCAAACAATAAAAGACACTGAAATTCCATTTGTGTCATCAAATTTGTATTACATAACAATTTAATACTTAATACCTACGTTTAAGAAACTACTTTTGATTTTGTTTAATTCTCAAGAAAGAAACATTTTGTTTTTTTTTTTTGTTCTTCCTTTTCGGTTTGTTAAACTTGTTGGACAAGTTTTTAAATTTTGTTTTTAATGCAGATATCGTAAGTTATGCAAATCTTTTAAGTTATGAATTTTTATAGCTCTCAAAAAGTTAGTATTATCTCAATCCAATGCTAATCGAAAAAGAAGAAAATGAAATAACAACAAAAATCCACTTCGAGAATCTACGAAATTTTTTATGATTTTTTAAGTTTGGTTGTATTTGAATTTATTAAAACATTTCATAGAAACTGGTAATTTATGAAACTGGTACTCAACTGACAGCAAAATTATTTAACTAATAAAGTGGTACATATGTACTCTTGTATGTACATATATACGTAGTAAAGTGTGTTTTTTTTAGAAGTGTGGTTTTCAATCTGGCAATACTTTTTTCGTAGTTGGTCTTCTTGACAGCTGTCACTTGATTTATGCTCAGTTTTGTTTGCCATTTCAAGAATTGAAGCCGAACGACCATCAAGTGCGTCACACGTTCGGTGAATGGACCCAAAACGAGATGGCCACCGATCCCGATTTTCACAAGAAAATTTTGTTTTGATGAAGCTCACTTTTGGTTGAATGGGTACGTTAATAAGCAAAATTGTCACATTTGGAGTGATCTTAATCAACAAGACGCCGTTACATCCTCAAAAAGTCACTGTTTGGTGTGCTCTTTGGACAGAGGGAATCATTGGTCCATATTTCTTCAAAGATGAAGCCGGTCATAATGTTACGTTCAATGCGGAACGCTTAATGATTAATTGATTAATGACTTTTCGTGACTTTTTCGTGCCTGAATTGGAGGATCTTGATGTGGACGACCTTTGGTTCCTACAAGACGGCATGCTATACAGCCAACGAAACAACCAATTTATTGAAGGAAACTTTTGGTGAGCGCATTATCTCGCGTCGTGGGCCTATGGCGTGGCCTCCAAGATCGTGCGATTTAACACCGGTGAACTACTTTTTATGGGGTTATGTGAAGTCGCTTGTCTACACAGATAAGCCCAAGGCGATTGACGCCTTAGAAGATAATATTCGGTGCGTTATTACTGACATAAGTACGGCCCCAATTGCTGCAAAAAGTGGTCGAAAATTGGGTCTCTCGACTGGAATTTATTCGAACCAGACGCGGCGGCCACTTGCACGAAATCGTTTTTAAAACAAATTGGCAAATTCTTATCTTTATAATAAAGTTAAATTCTTGGCCATAACATTAAATTATATGAGTTTTATTTCTTCTTGAAAACCACACTTCTAACAAAAAACACCCTGTATATTCCATAATATTATTCAAATATATGGATTTTTTACATAGACAAAAGATCTGCTGATACTTAAGTGTTTCTTTTTTTCTGTTTGTAAGACAATTCTGGAAAACACCCTTTATTACCTGTACGCAAGTAATTTAGATTTCCTGAGCTTTTAATTTTACCTAGTTAGCAAAACCAAAATATAAATAAGTAAAAAAAATTTTCAATGATTAATGTTAAATGTGGGTATTTAAAAAATTTTCCACTAGTAATGACCCTGTGGAATTAACGCTGGTATTTAATAGCTGTGTTTCTTTTGGCGCGTTTATAAGATAACCATCGCAGTGACAAATGAAACGCGCATCTCTGCTTAATATTTTGTGAACAAAACTTGGCAGAACTAAGCTTAAATTTAAATAAATTTATAACATATTTCAAATAAATACAATTTTGATACACGAAAAAAAACACAGTCCAAAAATCAAATCTTTCTGAGACATGTTTTTATTTTCCTGTATTCAAAATACAAGCGTTTCAAATAAATATTTTCGTCAAAATTAAATGTTTAAATGAGAAAAAATCGCAAACAAACTGCATTCTTCTTATTTGCCTTCCTTCTTACTTTACTTTACTTTTAATGGCACAACAACCCATGCCTGCCAAGAGGTGGTGCCGTGTAGAAGAAATGTTTTTTCTACTTTCTGATTTTGCCTGTGCCGAGGTTCAACATACTGCCACTATGCTACAGCGACCACAAAAAACAATTACTTGGCTACACTTTTTTATCCCGGTTATAGTTCTTCTCAGGGATGATAGATACAAGCATAAGTATATGTAAGTATAGGATTTATTTGCAGTACAAAAATTTGTTTAAGCCGGTTTACGCTACAAAAGAAACACGGCTAATATTAAAGTACATAATTAAACACCCAGTGCAACAAAAATCAACTTCGAAAAAAGTTATTGTTTTGTGATGCAAATTAGAAAAATTCCATGATGACAAATTAAAATTTATAAATTAAAAAATCACATATGTAGAGGAATTTAAACAGGCTTATTGAACTTCTGTTTGCCAAAGAGAATAACAACAATGTATTGTATATCCTCGTAGAACATTGTAATTTTCGATTGCATTTTCAAATATAAGTAGCTTCTATGAAGAACTAGCACTAACAGCACTGATGAAGCGGGTTCTGAAACGATGGTCTGATCCGCCTGTTCTGCACATATACATTATTGATATGCTCTTTGGTATATAAAAGTTAATTCAATTTATATATAATATATTCTAAACAATAAGAAATTACTAAATTTAGAAAATAATTTTCCAACTCAATAAAAAGTAATTTTCAGATTAAAAATTTTAGTGTGAGCATTAATTAAAGGCTTATGAGTGAGCGTAAGTGAATTTAAAAAATGCGTGAATCGTGGTGATGCGTGATCGTGGATCGCAAATAACTCATGAGCCCATATCAATTTAATATATACATTCTGTAGAGAAAAGTACCGGGAATTGATCAATAAAGCACAAAATATTTATTATTCATTCAAATGGATTGTAAGGCGTTCAAAGTAGGGCCCATCCGACTTATGCTATCGAATAATTGAATCATCAAAAAAATTGTTAAACATATTTTCCGGAACCGGCTTTAGTTCTCGCAGCGAATTAAATGTCTTCTATCGACTGAAACGGGTGTCTCGAAGTAGTAATTTGAGTTTTGGAAAGGGAAAGCCACATCAGGTGAATACAGTGGTTGACTGATGATATTTGTTGAGTTTTTGGCTAGAAATTCCTTCACAATGATTGCCTTGTAAGATCCATGAGTTTTCTTTCCATAAACTTGGCATTTTGCGACGAATTTTCTCTCTAAAACGCCGCATAACGCCCAGATAATATTCTTTATTTACCGTCTGACCTTCTGGCAAGAATTCCGAGTGCACAACAACGGGATAATCAAAAAGAAGTTCCATTTGCAATACAAAATTTGAGACAGAATCTATATTTTATCCCAAAACACACTTGAGATGATACGCTGAAAACAGAGGACAGTGGTGCCAACTTAGCGACAATCCTTTTACAATCCCTTTAAGCAGGCTTTTTAAATGATCATTTCCCGGTACATTTGTCGACAGAATATACTACAGGGTGGGGCATATGTTAATGTGCCATAAATTAAGCAAATTGCGTTAAATTTTAGTATGCTTTGACATTTATGTTGTTGTAGAAAGATAGAGAATTAGTTGACAGCAAGTAATGGAGCGAAACACAGGTCAAGCAACGATAGAAATTTTGAAATACCAACCGTGTGATCTCCCGTTTTGTCAATTTTAATCGCCAGATCTGACGGTATTAGACTTCTTCCTTTGGAACCTTTAAAGTTTTCGAGTTATATACTCGTATATATATACAGAAAACCCTTAACCATGAAAGCCGATAAATCTAACATTGAAGAAGAAATCAGATGTTTTGCGAGCAACAATTCAAAATGCAGCAAAAACAAGCAGATATGTGCATCAACTCTGGTTCAGGAGGTGTTCATTTGTCCGATATATAATTTTACACCTTCAAATAAACTTTCCTTGAAAACAGAACTCAATTTTTTTTAACTTCTAACAAAATGCCTGCTATTTCATATTCTAGTATTACTTTTGACCCACCTTATTAAAATAAATAAGTGCTTTATCTTCAATTTAAAAATTTTATGGACAATGTTTTGGATATCTCCTGATCCTAAGATGATCTGAAACGAGTAAATAAAAACAAGGTGATCTGAATTGAAAAACCCTCCAGAAAGATTCATTATCTCGCAACAGCAAACAAATATAAAGAATAGTTTCCTGATTTATGATTCAGACTCCTTTAACCACAAAGGAAAAAAAAATTTTTTATTTATTTACAAGTCTCAGAAAATATTTTTCACCATGTCTAGGTCAAAGTTTTTTGAACTAGATACATGTAATATTTCTAATTGAACTTCATTGTTAATTCAATATGTGTAGTTAGACTATAATAATTGAACACGTAACTTATATATTTGTATGTCAGGGTCTTACATCTGACGTTTCTTTTTTAATAATTTATTTTAAATTTCATTTTTTTTCTACAATCAATTTTGCTGAAGTTATGTACTTCAAGAATATTAAAATCTAATTAATTGCAATAATCAATTAAAGGGCGAATTATGCCAGTATAATTGCAGTTAAGCCCCTAAACACAAAAACCTCAAATCGAGAAAAACACAAAGCAATCAACACAAAAGAAAAATCATAAATAACAAAAATTCGAAGCGACTTGATCATCATCAGAATGTGTGCATTTCAATTTAATTTCGACCTTCATATCGATTTTTTTCCATCTTTCTTTCTTGTGTTTATCAAATTTTGTATCTTTTTTATATTTTTTGTTTGCAAAATTTTTTAATGAATTTGAAAATCTTTAAGTCAATAGCAAAAAAAAAGAAAAAATTAACGGTGAGAAATATTAATTTCATTGGCAACATAAATGCGAGTATTTATAAATTTATATCTACTATATTTAATTAATATGTTTTAGATATTTTAGTATTTCAACAATTACAACAACAACAAGTACATGTAATGCCGAAATTGCTGATGTTGCTACCACAACAACTGCTGCCCATATACATGCTCCTGCTTGCTGTCTTTAAGTTAGACGCTGTTTAAGTAAAGTTAAGCTGCCAGCTTAAGTTCGCTGCTGTATATAAATCTGTAGTATTTGCATATTAAATAAAACAACAACAACAATAGCAGCAAATACTGCGGTATGAAATTTGTGTTTGACGATAACGCAGAAAGAAGAAGGAGAATATGACTTTTTGAAGGTCATCTTAGCAATATTAGCATATACAGACAAACACGCTGTTTTATTTTTGTTGAACGTTAATTAATTTTAGTAGTAGTAGTAGAAGAAGAAGCAGAAGAAGAAGAAGCAGCGAAAGAAGATGAGCACGATATACAATACAACAAAAATAATATGTAGGTATAACAATACATATGTACATTGTATATGAATATGAATGTATGAATGTATGTATTTATGTCTACCTGTATATTTCTTCACCAACTCTAGCACAAATTTTTACACAAATTTCTTAAATAAATTTAAAAAAAATTCGTAAAACTAGTTTCTTTGACTAAAATATCGAGTGGTTGTTTCGTGTTTTATCTCTTTATTGTTTCTTGCTATTTTAATTATTTTTGTTATTTTTGTTGTTATTGCCAGCCACCGCTAAATGACATCTTGCTTTTGCCTGTCCGATAATCAGTTTTAGTTTTTCCCTTACACATTTCTCAGAGCAGAGTCTATGCTAATTCACATAAAGTTATTGGATTTGAATTCTGAGCCTGAACTTCGACGCTTCCATCTTTATCCAATATATGTACGTATATGAATTTTGGTTTTGGTCAATTAACGTATTCACGCATATATGGTTAATAATAAGCAGAGCAGTTAGCAGTTAGCCATGTACCTATGCATTATATGAGATATAGAAAAAAAAAATCTGACAAAAAACAAAGACAAACGTACCCAGCAATGTGAACGCTACTACAGCAATAGAGTTAAGAAAAAGCAATAGAAGCTAAAAATTCCAAATTGAACAAAAGCAAAGAAAAATTTAATAAAATATATAATTAAGTATAAATTTGATCCAAAGAAATTTGCATATTTTATTGAACTTATTTAAACGCTTAGTCTTTTTTGTAACTTTTTTGAATTTACTTTATTTATCTTATTTATCTGTTTTTTTTGTTTTTGTTGCCTCAAAGGCTAATAAAAATTGTTTTGTTTATAATATTTTATATTATTTTCGCACGCATTTTCTTTTACCCCAGCTCAACTCAAATGCTCGCGCTTCTTTTGTGTCTTTGTCTTCATTTACGTTTATTGTTTGTGTACCTACACATTTTTTTTGATTCTTATTCATTTTTTGTTTTTGATCTAGGGGCAATGCCAAAAAAAAGTTATATGCTAATTTTCTAATTTACTTCTTTGTGATTTCTCAATAGCTTTGCTTTTGGTATAAATTGTATCAACCAACACAACGTAAGCATCATTCACTATTTGCTACTCTCAACGTGAGCCACGCAACAAAAAACAAACAAAAAACCTTACCAAAATGAAATTCGTCATTATTTTCGCTGCTCTCTTCGCTGTCGCTTTGGCCGCACCAGCTGAAGTTGAGATCCTCCGCTCTGACTCTGAAGTTGGTCCTGAATCATACAAATATGCGTAAGTTGTAACTGAAACTTAAGAATTCATCGTAACTTTCTATATTATTCCTTTTCTTCTGCTTCTTCTAGTTTCGCGACCAGTGACGGTACCTCTCACGACGAGGAAGGACAGTTGAAGAATGTTGGCAGCGAAGATGAAGCTATCGTGGTGCATGGCTCATTCTCTTTCGTTGGTGATGACGGTCAAACATACACAGTCAACTATGTTGCTGATGAGAATGGTTTCCAACCACAAGGCGCTCATTTGCCCGTTGCCCCAGAAGCTTAAATTCCTTTCTACTCGTCTTGATAGTTAGATGCTTCTAATTTATTTGTACAAATTTGTTTTTTTTTTTATTTCCTCCCCGAAAATCCCATCTTTAATCCTGTGAAAGTGGATTTAGTATTTTAATAGAATCCTTTCCTTCCTTGATCCTAGTCCTTGTCTGTAACTTTGTTACTGGCCACAACAGTTGATATGTCAGCGGTAATTGTGTGCAAATCGTGAACATAAGTTGTTAATTAGTTTAAGTTACCATAAAACAAAGAAAAAACTTAAATCCGAAAAACAAAAAATAAATCCTTTTTTACATCAAAAGTATGTGGAATATTTTTATTAAAACATGAGGAATTATAAGTGAAATTATGTATGTAGTGTAGAAGATAATTACTTTGGGTAAATAGGAGATCCAGGTAAATCGCAAACAATAGAACTACAAAAACATCTGTAGTAAATTGATAGTTAAGCTGTTAGCTAGAACTACTCGTAAATAGATCAGTATTAAGAATTTAGCTAGAAAATCATTTGGGTATTTAAAAATGTTCACTCATCTGTAAAAAATCTCAAGTAAGTAAGCAAATCGTTAATAATGAAAATACAAAGAAAAGTAATTACAGCTAAACCTAAAATTTTGTATGGGTACAAACAAAATTCCACAAAATATTATATGTATGAAAAGTTTGAATACATTAATCCATTCAAGGTTGGCTTTGAATATTTGAAATCAGTCAAAGCTTTATCAGTTGGTATTGTAATAAATATGTTTGCATATAATTAAAAAAATTAAAAATAGCTTTATTATTTATTGTTAACTTCCGTGAGTTTGTTTATTAAATGTGAATTTTAAGGCTTAAGCTACTTACTAAAATAAACAATAAAATAGCGCCCTTGTTAGAGCCATCAGTATCAGCTCTAGTATCTATTGGACTTTGAATGGAGAAAATATTCCAATATTCAATATCAAAGTCTACAGCTTACTTACTTATTTTATTAAATATGTAATATTATTTTCCCTGTCTTTTTATTTTACCACGACTTAGCTTCTTTTCAGTGAACTAACAATTAGGCACAATAAATAGATAGAATTTATAGATAAAACAACATTAGTCAAAAGATATTTATACATATGTCATATGATTCTGGAAAAATATTTGTTTGGAATATTATTCCTCAAGTTGCCATGAAAGATAGCCACAAAAAGTGAAAATTTGAATTCAAACGAGGTCATTCGATTAATAAAGATGATGCTCCAAAACAAATACACCAGAAAATTTCCACTTTTCTATGTGTTACAAAACTGCATAGATTCATATTCCTTGTTCTCGTTTTAAAATTGCTTATTATATTTAATAAAGATAGACTATATATCGATAAATCTTTTGAAAAATATATTAATATTACAAAAATTTAATCTCTACTCCAAACTTTGTGTAATATATTATTAGGCTTTAACATTCATTAAAGAATCTGTGTTATAAATTTAATTTAAGTATTGCTTTCGCAAAGAAACGAAAGACTTAGGAAACAAACTAGAATATTTAAAAATAATTTAAAGCATACTTTCAGGGTTCGAGTAAAATATGGAGAATACTTTAAATATTGAATGTGTATTTCACATTATTGACAGGCACACGCATACACGTTACTGAAATACACTGAGAATTAAATTTAATAAAATAACTAAATTTTTAATTTTTTCATATGCAGCAATTGTAGGCAATTTTGGAAATATACTCCACACCCCTTTGTAAACTATAGGGGTATTCCCCAAGTCTAGTACTTACATATGTACAATTGCAAAATTTGTTGTTGTTTCTTCACTGCAGGGTTTAAAAGTTTTAAAATATGTTATTCTTCCATATTGCAAGGAATATGTTTTTGTCACGTGACGTGCCAGATTTTGAGGTCACAAGCGTTTGTCAAGTTTATACAGATTGCTTGTTGCTATGTATGTTTCTAAATTTTATGTTTACACTAAGTATCTGTGTCAGTCATAGACGCATGTTCATAAAAAATAAATAAGTTTACAACCAAGAGTTCAATAAAATTCAACAAAAAATCACTTTAAAATAATATTATTTTATTTTCAACTTGAAGTTTTCTTTTTTTTTACATGAAATTAGAACAACTTCTAGTTGAATAATGTTACCTGCAAAAGTCGCATGAATTTTAGGCGTGTAAAAGTTATTTTGTTTTTGGTATGTTACGAGAAAAACTTGTAATGTACAAAGGTCTGAATCTAATGTTTAAGAAAGAATGAAAGTCATAATTTCAAGGACTCATGACAGTCATTGATTCTACTCAATTGAATTTTACAAGAATCTGTTTGTTTTAATATAAAAAAAATTAGTGCTTATTAAGCAGGAATCTTACAAACGAAAAATTAGCGACTACTCACTCTGGAAATGTACAAATGTACAAAATACCTCAAGCTACCAATTATGCACATTCCACCGATTAAAGTACACAATTCTAAATTTGCCTGAAACAACTACGAAAAGGCACATGCATTTGCAGAGCACTTGGAACAATAGGTCACTCCAAACGAAGAACAAAATGGTGGTATTGTCTTCATAAATTCCGCTAATTCTCAAACAAAAATTACCACATTCACTCTAACTGAAGTTAAGTTTGAAATCGACAAGAACTTAGCTCCGAAAAGAACACCTAGGTTTGACCTGGTCACGACCGAACTTTTAAGAAATATTCCCTATAAATGTATATTTTACCTTACTAAAATATACTTATAACGTATGCATAAAGCTTAAATTCGTGCCTTGTGCATGGAAAGTAGCAGAAGTAATTATGATTTCAAAACCGGGAAAACCTCACACCTGCATGATGTGACTTTATATAGATTAATTTCGCTCCCAACAATGCTATCAAAGTTGCTAGAAAAATTTCTTTAGATAATTTAAATAAGTTTAGTAAATTCTAAGTTTGCAACATTCCTTTTAAATTTGCTAAATAAGAATAGTTGTTTTCCTTTTTTTGTAACTAGTCGTAGTATTATGACAATTGCATTATATGTGTATTATATCCTTATTGTATGTACGCGTATACACATTGTATATAAAAAAAATTAAAAAAAATAAGAATAATAGAAAAATTTAACAGGAAAAATATACCATTGGAAAATAAGAGTAAAGAGTATAAACACAGATTTTTAAAATTGATACACAAAATTACAAAATTTAATCAATTTCGTAATTTTTGTCTTGGATGCAAACTGCCTATTGATTTTAAATATAAAAATAAATAAATATCTGAAACGTTCTTTGAGAAACTGATATTTTATAATCAAAACTAGTGCAAAGTCTCTATACCTAACTGATAATTGAGGAATTACCAAAATACTCTTTTATTGGTTCTTTCCCTTAGTTGGCAATCAAGGTATTAACCAAGGGCCATACTATAAATGGTATGTTTAAATTTTAACAAATATGAAAATAATTCATATTCAATGTTAAGACAATAATACAGTCGAACAGTATCTTTGCAACAGAGTAACCGTGGTATAATAAGTACTGAAAGAAGATGTTGTGATGAACATTTTTGCTTAACAAAGTGATGGCGAACTCTTTCTGTTTTTTTTTAACTCCACTTTAAGGTGAAAGTTGCAATGTCAAAGTAAGGATAAAAGCTAAAGATTTGATTTCTGAGCCAATGATGTTTCTGATAAAGAGACAATCACTTTCTGCTTTTACATCAACAATACACCTCTTCTAGTTGCTCCCATATTTACCATAGGGAATTTTAATAAATTTTATATAAGAAAAAGAAAAATTCTCAGTACTTAATAAAATATAATTTTGGCTAAAACAATTGACTAAAACCAAGAAAAAATGTGGAAGGAGGATTGTTGCAAAACAAAAAATGATGATCTTTTCAATAGCACCAACCTTATCCCAGACAACAAATCTCTAGCTTAAAATCCTTCAGTAGATTACTTTGCTGCACTTAAAACGTTTCAATGTGTTGAACTGTGTAATTAATTTAAAAGGCTTTCAATTTGAAAACAAAGTTGATAAATTAATTTATACGAATGCTTAAGACAGCTTAAGACAGCTTAAACAGCTGATGACTTTATATCTGTAGTTGTACACAATGCCTATTTGGATATACGTGGCTCATTACATATTTTCGTGTAAAGCGGTTGCGTCGGTCACCGATCCATACGTTATGTGGATGCGCCTCTCCGTCGTGTTGAACGGGAGGAGGGTCCGTTGGGATTCGTTCGTTAAAAAAAAGAGTTCTATACCTTCAGCATTTTCGACCATCTGCAGTAATTTTTGTGGAGTAACTAACCGAAAAGCTCGGTCTACCCCCTCCTGGTGCTGCTGTGCCATGTAAAGAAGAAGAAAGAAGAATTAACCCATCTCTTTTTTTACGATAATTTTCAGGTTCAACCAAGAAAACTGCAATGCAAGTGACTAATGACAGTTTGAGGATTCAGTAACTAATGTTATTTTAAATTATGGGCAAGGACTTCAAATCATTTTCATTTAAATAATACAATCATTAATCTGTATTAAGATTGAAAAAATAATTGCCTATTGAACATCCTGAAGATGTTATCTACATGTAGAATCATATTTCTAGTGAATACTTAGTCATTAATTCTCATTATTAAGTTAAGCCTAAAGCTAAATATCATAAATAATTAATCTCACTATTAACGCATTTACCTGAATAATACCCACATTAATAAGTGCGATTAGTGCAATTACCTACAATGAATACTAGCGATTATATTTTAATAAAAAAAAGTGAACGTTTACATGAACCAGGAAATTGTTAACATTAACATGAAACTTAAACTCAAATATGATCATATCTATCCACACATCTTTATGCATATGTGTCTGACATGCAGAAATATTCTAAACACTTTAAGCGGAGTGAACGCATACAACATTTCCAAAACAAATTAAATTAAAATGCAAATTAATTCAAACAATTTGAATTATTATTGTATATAAACAATTTATCACAATACCAAACAAAATCATTTATTGCACATCATCGCTAGCATTTTTAAAAAATTATCAATAACATAATATGTACTAGTAGGTACTTGTATGTGTTCAATTCGAAATCGATTTAAATGTGCAAAGAAATTACTCGCTGGCGCGCATGCGTGCATTCAGATGCTGGTCCTCACTTCTTATTGAATACCAGTAGAAAAAAAATCACCATATACAAAGTACAATGCATAAATCACTGAATTACAGAATTAAAAATTTTAATTCATAGATTTGCATTAGGAGAATGATGTGCTTGATATGTTTTGCTTAACTGATTGGTAAGTATATAAATCCATACGAGTAGATACGAGTATATAAATCCATATGTATGTTCAATAACAACATTTAAAATAAAATAAATTTCCTGAAAACAGAAATTGTGTAAATCATTTGCTTTAGCAATTACCGCTTAATGTCATCGGTTGTGGCTGGTTAAGTTACAAAAAAATATAGTATTACTTATGCCTTGTGTAAACGATATGATTAACATGATATTTATGATACAAGTGACGATGTAAATTTATTTATTTTAATCTAACATTTGATGATTTTAAAATTGGTAGAGATGTGACGAATTCCTTTCAACATACAAGTACATACTTACTTACATTTAGCAATTTTAATGAAATAATTAATGCAGTATGTGCAATGTAATTAAATAAAAATAAAATTGCAATTGCTTAATAAATCAACAAAATACTTGGAATAATAATTAAAAATTCGTTTCCCAACGGAAAACTGACTTCCTCTATTAAGTCATTCTCTTTCAACGAAAACCTTCCCTTTTTTCTTACTCGTTTTTTAACCCCAAGTGAAATCAAACATCAATCAGGGATCTAATGGTTGCATTTTCATAAAATATTAAAAATGTCCAAAAACCTGTATGCACATAAATTATTTAACTCTGGGATAATTTTAAATGTTAGCGGACTCCTAAAAAATTCTCACAGTTGATTGTAACATTTATGTATACAACCTAAGTACCTAAAGTACATTGGAGAATTCTAACTCTCGATCAATTTTGAAAAGTAAATTTCCAGGAGAACGGTAGAAGACGAGTCGTTCTTTTCTACCACTACATTACATACATATTTCATTAAGCTACTTAAAGTAAATCTAAAGCAAATCGAGGATTGGCTGGATTATCTAGCAGCAGGATTCATAATCCTAAAATAAGCATAGTAAATTAAACAAGAAAAAAATCAATTAAAATTATTAAAACAAAATATTATAAAAATTAAAAGAAAAAAAAAAAAAAGAATTTTAGGATATATGTAAGTTTAAAAATTTTAAATAGTTAATCATGCAAACAAAAAAATCTTAAAGTTAAAAGTGTTTAAAATGAAGTGTTTGAAAAAAGAGTTATTTTTCTAAAATATAGTGTTTAGTGTAAAAAGTACAAAAGTACTAAAAGTGTGGTCGCTGTGGCCTAGTGGTAGTGCGTTGGACTGCTACGCAGAGTGTCCGGGGTTCGAATCTCGGCACAGGCAAAATCAAAAAGTAGAAAAAATAATTTTTCTACACGGCACCACCTCTTGGCAGGCAATGGCAAACCTACAACAGCAAAAATTGTCGCTATGAAAAGCTTTTCACTTCGTCGTTCGGATTCGGCATTAAACTGTAGGACCCTTCCATTCATGTACAAATATAACACGCACAACATGAGTGGATGCGAAAAGCTCGGCCTAGACCCTCCATGGCCTGTTATGCCATTAAAAGTAAAAGTAAAGTAAAAAGTACTTTTGTACATGCAGAAATATTGATTGCGCATGCATTGCTGCATGGAAAAGCATATATGGGAAACCAATATATGTATTTTTTTTTCTTTGTGTTATTTTTTATTTAATAACTAATTTTACTCCACAAATTAAGCTAACGAGAAAGGCATTTCATCGTTGGATACTGGGTTCATGGAATCACTGTGAGTTGAAGTTTTTGTTATTTACTTTTTTTCACGTTTAAAATTTGAGAGAGATTACGCTACATAGAAAAGAATTTATAGATATCCGATGCGATGTATACTTGTTTCCGTTAAGTAAAAAATTTTTTTTCGTGTGCATGCACAATCATCAGATTAACGCAAGCTTGCATGAATAACAATTATTCACATAATATATGTACATGTATACATTTTTTACACTTAGTTTTGATTAGTTTTTTTTTGCATTTATAAACAAAAACAAAATAATGAATTAATGCGTATATCGTATTTTAAATATTTAAAAATTTATAGTTTCTAACTAAACTAATTTCTACTCTTTAAGTTGCCTAAGTTATGGTATGATATATTATATTATTTTTAATTTTGTTTTTATCATAATAAATGAATTATTATTTTAACATGAAACAAGTATTAATTCTAATAAAGTCCGCCCTCTAGAATCCAAAGGTAGGGTGAGAATCGTCATGGACATGAGCAGCATTTAAATCAACTTGCTTCAACATATCTATTTTTGCCAGACCTGTCAGACACCTCATATGTTTTCTCTTTTATTTTATACTTTCACCTTTTTTTTTTTTTGTTAACCAAGCACGCGAATTTTATTTCGTAATGTGTGGAATTGTGCAGGGTTCAAGATCCCCCCATAAATCCCGAACTAGCCAGCAAGCAATCCAGCACAGTCCCCTTGGCGCATTCAAACATTGTTTTAGGTTTAAAAAGTACAACTTTTCGCAAGATGATGACTCTCACCTATAACTCTCACCATTATACACAGACAAACGCATTGTAGGGTCGAGCAGCTAACCAGAGTCATTATACTTATGTAGAATGTGAAATAACAGTAGATTTTCAGTAGATTTTAAAATTTTAATGCATTTATTTAAAATCGTTTCAATAATCATAAACGAACAACAACACTTTTACCGGCATAACCGAACAAGTCTATAATAGTTATGTTAGTATTCTCTGATGTATTCTGCTGTATTCTCTGCTGTTTGTTTCTTTCCTTATAGCACTGATTTTTAAGGTACTTTATAAAGTTGTTTTTAATGAAATGATCTTGAGACATTTCCTAATTCTTTGTTGACCAAAAACTGACTTCATAAGATCCTTATGATGTTTTCTTTATATTTTGTATTTAGATTTCATCTCTAAATTAACACAAAATAGGACGATCTAGCCCATGAAACGAGGAGGGGGACAGTTCAGAATATCGGGGTGTCGTGAAACATATAAGTCTTCTAGAAGAGCGAGGGGAAGATATATGTATCTTGAATTTGTTCTCGATTGATCTAGGGATTAGTAAAAAAGTCTTCATCTCATCTGGAAAATTGTATATACATATCAGCATTTCTTTGGTTTCCCGGCATTACGAAACAAGTCCATTTTGCTCAGAAATCAGATTTTAGCATTAAATGATTTTATTATTTTGTTAATAACTTGAAAATGAGAGATTTGTTTGTTACAAAAATATAGCTTTATTTCAAAACAAAACACGAAACGAATGAATACATTATTCAAAATAGTATTCATCGGAAGCAATTACAAGCAATTTATCGTTCCGTCCACCTTTTGTTGCAAATGAATACTTTTAACTGAAGTAAAGCGTATTCCAGTCAGAGCATTCTGCATCGATCGAAATAAGTGATAGGCAGACGGAGCAATGTCTGGTGAATACGGCAGGTGAGCCAAAACTTCCCATCCAGTATTTACCAAATAATTTTTAACCAGTCGAGCAACATGAGGCTGCGCGTTGACATGTTAGAAAATTATGGTATCGTGCCGGGTCGCATACCCTGAATGTTTTTGGCCATTGCACTCTTCATGCGATTAAGTTGTTTTCGATACAGGTCTGCCGTAATAGTTTCATCAGGTCTTAGCAGACGACACCCTTCTGATACCGTCGAAATCAGAGTATTCCTGGTTGGCCGAGCTTCACATAGTTACGACTTCTTACCCTTCGGGTTGTTGTTAAGGATCAATTTTTCGTGCCAGTAATAATTCAATCCAATGACGACTTATTTTTATAGCGCTGATGCAAGTCGTATGCCACCCAAATTTAATATGGTAAACCCCAATGATCTTAGATGCTTGGAAATTGCTACTTGAGTAATAATTCTGAATATTATTGGAAGTTCTTCTTGCGTTTTGCACGATTCTTCGTCGAGTAACATCTCCAATTCTTCATCTTCGAACTTTATCACTTGGCCAGGCTTTGTCTCCGTGACAAAATCTTAACATTCAAAACGTCGAAACCAGAATACGCATGACTTAATCGATGGAGTATTTCACCGTAAACTTCCAACAGCAGTCGATGACTTTCTCTTTCGAATTAGCACAAAAAAGATTATGTTTTTTCCATTTTGACAAATTGATACATAATAAAAATAAAAGTTACATGACGTATTTAAAACATGAAATTAGTCAAACTATTACCAGATGTGATTCACCATAAGTTAAGCCATCAATTGTGAATCCTTCGTTATAGACCCAATATTTCGCACTCTTTCGAATACACCAAGTCTTGGTACTACGTTTTTTATACAGAAATGCGAAATTTGGGTTCTTAAAGAAAACCATAAATGTTTAGTCGATACTCACACGTATCTGTTATATTTGCCAACAAATTCATTTCACAATCTTTCAAGTGCAATTTTTCGAAAACACGTTCAAGTGACTTGTTTGGTTATGCAGGAAAGATACACAGATACAAATTGATGAAAAATGGGGTTAAAGAAATCTGTTGAAATTATTTACATAGTATAGACTATAAATAAAATGCTTCAAATACCGGGAACCAAAAATGTTTACAAAAGCATCAAACATTCCATAAAAAACTTCATAAAATCAATGAATGGGTTTTCATTGATACTTTTTTTAATGAACAGAATCAACGAAAATAAGTTCATTAAAACATATATCACATAAATATATTTGATCATGTATACTTTCTTATAATTCTCAGTCACTAGGACTATAAGAAGTGTTATCAGAGAAAATTAATAAAGAATTTTAATTATAACCACTAGGCCAAGACGTGAATCGAATCCGTAACCTATCAGGTGATAGTCTCTCGCACTACCCACGAGGTAAGTTTCATTGATTTGCTGATTTTTAATTTAATCAATGATTTTTTCCGTGTAGATTTTAAGATAATATCACATCAACTTCAACTAACTTTCATTAAGTGAATAGCCCCACCCAGGCGCTTACTATTTACTGATGTACTTAGAATCATACTTAACTATCAAAGAACAGCAGGGGTATATGCTCTTTAAGAACAATTCTAAAATCAAGTATTATTTCATAGCCAAGAAAAGTAAGCATTAGCCTCTCTAGTCTTTGTCAATAATATTGACATCACCGTTTAAACTTTTGTGCACAAAAAAAGTTTGCACGATTAAAGTTAGTAGAAGTCTTAGCTCAATGTCACAGATATGACCAAACATATATGTACCGACCACTAAGTATGAGGCAGCAGATAATATTGCCATCACTATTATGTCTGAAGATACTCGGTTAACGATCTCCACCACAAATCTCAAGCATTGCTGCAACACTGCTAGTGAACATTTATGTAATTTTTTCTATTTTTAGCTAATAGTACAAGTACTTGCAATTACACTAATGTCTGTGTACTGCTGGCGCTTTGTTTGCTGATGCTGCTGCAGCCAGCGAGACCTTCAAGACCGGTTGCCATATTCGTGGGTGCATTACTGTAATGTCTAACCTTAGCATAGACGCATAAATTGCGCTCGCATGCGGCAAACGTAAATAAAATATGTACAAGCAAATGAACAAAGAAACGTGTCTGGGGAATGTGGTCAAAACAATGAATACACGTTCAAACATCAAGTAAATATGTATGTGTATGTACTCGTAAGTTGTTATTAACGAGCAGAGGATGCTGCTAATAAATACTTAATGTTGTCTATCTAAACAATGAGCATCTTAGTGATCAAGCGATGTAAGTGAGTTATTTGTCATGATCTTTTTGTTAGTTTTTGTTGTTCTAAACGCTATTTAAGTATAATTTGTCTAATGTTCAATGAGCTTAAAAAAACGAAATATGTAAAAATATTAAATAATAGTCAAAATAAAAAACGGAAGAGAAACACAAAATGAACTCATCAAAAACATAAAAAGAAATGAATAATTGTTTACTGTCTTTAAGAGTTTATTCATCTTTGACAAAACAAATAAACCAGAATTAAAGCTAGAATTTATTAATGTGCATATTTAATCGCATAATATGGTAAACAAAATAGCGGCGTCTCTAGTGAAAATGATAAATTAGTATTTCATTAACTGCTAACACAAACTAACGGTGATTTGTTAGAATTACGCAAGATTTCCTTTTCGCAATCCAAAGAAGAAGATTATTTTTTCTGGCTTATGGCTTAAAAAGGCAGTAAAATCAAAACAAAAACAATCATCATTACCTAAGTGCGTTAAATTTTTGTTTTTGTTAAATATTTTTTTCGTTTTTTTTTCGATTGTTTATTTATTTAAAATTTTCATAATGACAAACAGTACATAACAAATGACAAAATCAAAATTTCTCACTAGAAAAACATCGTCTAATGTAATCATACAAAATAACTAGTTTCAAAAGCAATAAAAATTCAAATTTTATTTTATTTGGTTATCGATTATTTTGAAGCACACAAAACTTCATAAAACTCTAAACACAACCACCAAGGGTGGGGTTAAGGAGGGTTAGGAGTGTGATTGTTACAACTACATCTTGAAGGAAATTCGAAATTCAGATCAGAAAGTCCATTCATAGGCAATAAAGAAGGGAAGTAACAATTATGACATATCTAAGGCAGGCTACTGATATGGAAGAAGAACGAAGAGATGCAAAAGGTTCGCAGGAAGGAAAAACAATCCAAGGGACAGCATTAAGCAAGTGTACGCATTTCAGGGACATTGAAACCTTGCCTTTACTAAGGCCTTAGATGTTATGTATGAATCTATTTTCATTCATTTTGTTTAGGAAGAAAGACATCGGATTAGCGAGAAACAACTCTTCAGGGACTCTTCTCTAATGTGACTTCGGTTTGTTATGTGTGAAACCAATTTGTATGCAATCAAATAACTGATGGTTCACTTTAGGATTAAATAACTCAAGTCATTGGGGACGCTATCGAAAATTTTTCACTTTCGCCATTTAATTTTAACTGATCAGAAATTATCACAGACGAAATTAGAGTTTCTTTTGGATATCTTGAACTCTAACATAGGCAAACAGTAAGATAAAACGGCTAGACTATTAATGTGACTATTAGACGACCTAAACTCTATATTGGTTCCCAAGACGAGATATACTTTTGAGACATCACTAAGTAGACAGCATTGAGTTTTCCAACCAGGATCCATTTAAATCTAAAGGACATTGATACTATAGACTTGAGACTAGTAGAAGTATAGTTCAGACTAGTATAGTTAAGGCCTGTACTAGACTTCGAAGTAAATTTAAACATTAATTTGATTAACAGTGACGAAGTTTCAAGCGCGTAGTTTGAGGCACTCTTTATATACCTCAACTATGTAACAAGCCTAAGATATAAATGGCATTAAGCCTGCACCGATTCGAAAATAAAGATTTTCCGCATTCTAAGATTACGAGTACTTAAACTTCCTTGCTCACACATGTGCTTCTTCATCACCAATATTTAAGTGAGTGCTGGTATGAGTAGTGAAAGTTATTTGCGTAGTTATGTATTTGTGATTAATAACAATAAACAATTAGCATATAACGGTTTATATGCTTGCGAACAATGCTGATTTAGCTTACTCTCCTTTTCTTCAAACACCAACTCACACACACACACACACACACACACACACGTTTAACATATAGGAATAGGTACATACAAGTAAACATTTTCATGAGAAGCTCAAAAATTAACAAACTAGAAAAATTCACAATAGACAACAGGTTCCAACACATTCGCAACTTAGAAAATTCACCAATATTCACCAATTGCATTGATATTCAAAAACGTTTGTTTCTCTCGGCCTGTGGTCAATTGTGCTGTGTGTGTTTTTGGGATTCAACAACTGCAGAGAGCGTACAGGAATACCTTGCCAAAATAAACAAACACCAACCATAAACAGATCAACATCAGGCTTAAGCACACACACACACACACACACACACACGCACTCACATGAAAGCATCAACTGAAGAGAAACACTAATACATAGGAACATGCGAATATTAAGAATATAAGCAAGATGTTTGTTGCTGTTTTTGTGGCTAATAATAAAATTTTTTTCCAGCTGTAACGATTTAACGACGATTCTAATGTTTTCTCTAATATAATGTTTACTTAATATTATTAACTTTGTCAATTCAACGCAGAACATCGAAAGGTGTGTTTGGCAACAATAATAGTGAGTGACCAGCAGCGCAGAGGCAACAAAACAAGCTAGCGAAAAAAAAAGTTTCTTTTAAACGTTTCTTTGGCGCAGGTGTTTTTAAATTACACAAAATTAAAATAAACTAAAAAAGAAAAAGGTTTTTATTGTTACTAAAAAATTATTTGAGAAATTAAATAACTGTTGGATTTGTTTAGTTTTGTGAAAGAAATATTAAAAAAATAAATAAATATCAGCTTCAAAATGCAGCTGCATCGCTTAGCTGGTGTATTTACAGTTGTAAGTGTGGAATTCATTTATGTGAGCTGAAAGTGTTTTCTTTTTCTTATGAATAATATTGTTTTTTTTTTGTTTCAGTTTGTATTGGTGCTCGGATGTAATTTGATGTATAGTTTTGCTCAAACAACAGTTCGTCCTTATAAATTTGGTTTTACCATTGAAGAGCAACAGCATCGTTCCGAAAAACGAGGTGAGACTGTTTAGTAATGAAAAACGAAAAATGTTTGTCTTAAGAATAAGCATAATTTATCGATGTAACTTATTAGTTATCAAACCTTACAATGTAAACAATTGTTTACCAACAACAGTGTACGTGGATTCCGTGAAAAGCTTTCCAACTTTTACTATTGAAAGCAGAATTTACATTCTCTTCAGTGCATTAAATTTAATATGTATATAATGTTTATCTAACGCTAAAATGGGTTTCAACTTTCGCAAACGACAGCATAAACCACATGCTTAAACTATACTTAATTCGTTTCGAACATTTTAATTCAATTTTACAAAAATTTATTATTAAACCGAATTGAGAACTCACAACGTTTGTTAGTGCATTCTCTGAGAGAAATGTTAAAATTTGTTTTTCATAAACACTCACAACGAAAAACGGTTCTAGCATCGGATAAACTTAGTAATGCCCACCACATACTGTTCGTGGTGGAAAATGTAGACTGTAGCTCAGCCATAAACATGGGAAGAATCTTTCAGGCAAAATGCAACACTCGGAACTTTTTCTAATAAAAAAAAAACACAAATTAAGGTGTCTCAAGTCGTCCTACGCGTTAAGAGTTGGAAAAGGTTGGAAACAAAATTTAAAAAGCCTATCTTTTTTTAGCCGCTTAAATGCCAAAAAAAAGTTAGTGCAAATTATTAACACTAATTGAGTAATTGAGTAATAAGAAGTAACAAATAATTTAAACAAACACTTTCAAGATGCAGCAATTCTTTTGAATTTTTTAGACAAGCGATTATGAATGACACTTGAAATATGGTTTTTTACACATTTCCAATATTTTTGGGCGTTGCCTTTTTCTTTTTTTTTTTTTGTCGTTTGCCATTTTAACATATTGACTATTTATTGGCATATGCTAAATAGACGTGTGCAACATTGCAATTGTTGTTGCTGTTGTAGTTGCATTTTGCAACTGTTGCTGCAATTGTACATATTTTGCAATTGTTGTACTATTTGCAATTAAATTTATAAGTATTGAAGTTATAAGTTGAATATGGAAAAAAAACTTCTTGTATTTATGTTAAAAACTGAATATTCGTTATGGCTTTCAGTAATTTCATTTAAAACAATAAAAAATCCAAGAAAAAATATATAAAAATGCAGAATAAAACAATATGTAATTTACTCTAATTATATAACAATTTTTATTTTGAACAATTCTCTAATTAAAAGCCATCAGAAACTCTTCTTCATAATATCTAAAGAACGCTTTATGATGAATGAAAAATTAATTACTAAATTTTAAAAAGTAAAAAATTAAGCATCTTAATAAACAACAATATTAAGCGAAGATGTTAAGAACCTGTTAGCATCATAAAACACACACTTGTTCATTAATAAAACATGAAACATAAAATGTTAATTTCTAAAAAAATTATGCAAATTTATTTGTTAAAAACACACAACAACAAAATACATAGAAAATGTTTCCATTCTGTCAGCCAATGTACATTTACTATGCCTCATTTTTAATGTGGGTGTATAGTAAATTGTATGTCAATAAGCGAGTAAGTATGCTCCAGCATTCATTACCCAACTGCTTCTTTCTGGGTTTCAGTTGCTTCAGTTATTTTTACAATAATAACAATCAAAACTGATGTCACAACAAAACATTCACGCACTTAAAGAAAGAATTAACTTGTACGAGCCTCTTTTATGGCTAAAAAGCTAATTTTATATATAATTTATTTTTATTTTTTGTTTATGTTTACGATTGTCTTTGCCCAAATCAATAGAAATTAAATAATATTCTAAGCATACGAAAAACAAATATTAAACAATAAAAAACAATGAAAATTCATTTTGCATTAACATTTGAGATGTTATGCAATTCTAAAAAAAAATATATATTTTTTATTATGTATTTTAAAACCGATACACATTAGAGTTATTGATTTTTTGGTTATCAAATGGTCATACATATGTATTTGAAAAGGCTTTGGAAAAAATATTTGAAATTTAGGCATAATTTTTTTTTTCTCTAATGATTATCAGTTCAAAAGTGCCATTTGTAAATTTTAAATTTCGATTAAGAATTTTTATTTAATTATTGGGATTTTGTTCTTAACAAAAACACAACCACCTTGGAGTTATGATTGATGCCAGTGTGTCTTTTTCGAAAAAAAAAGCATTCACTGGTTTTCACTTTAAAGAAAATTATAAACTTTCAAATATCACTTTAAACATAAATTCTTTAACAACAACAAAAAATACGTCAAAATTTTTGTTCTTCTTCCAAAAGGTTTTTGATCGTTTAGACTTCAAAAATCCTCCATAAAAATCAGCCCAGTCTAATGCACACATTTACCATAATGCTACTATGATATTTATACAATACAAAATGCTAGGTTTCTATCATTGAAATCGTTGGGGAAATTCTCATGAAATTATCCGTAGAAGGTATAATTTTTCTCTAAGTGAGTTAATCCAGTGAATACTAAGAAAGTCCTTTGCAATCTCAATGCAAACCAGCACCTGTTACTGTCCAATTGAGAGTATAGCGTAGTGTCGTTTCTCTCTTTTATGTATTTTTTCGTCAAATTTTTAAGCTTGATTTCCATCAAATTAAGTATTGAAAGAGTTATCCAAGAACAATTGTTTTCAAATGATTTAACTTTCCATAAACGCACATTGAGATAATCGTAATCGCACTCAATGGAAACTAATGTCTGTAGTTGGCCAGTAAAAAGCATAATTTTAATATCAACTCTCTTGAAATGAAATACATATGCACATATTTAGGTACTATTTGAAAAATATATTAGCTACATAATGACATCCAAGTTAAATTTGAGAACTTGTACTTTAAACCGGGGATGTAAACCAAAAAAAATTGTTCACCCAGTTCAGCGGTTAACGGTTCCTCCGAACCACTGGTTCAGTTCGAAAACCGAATCTTTCACACATTCGAACCGTTGCAGCGGTACAGTTCAAAAATGGTTTAGTTCAAAAATGATCAAAATTATTATTAAATAAATTTTTTTTTTGGGGAAACACATTTTTCATATATTGTTTTTAATGGATTACAATAAAACATGCTCATCTGCGTTTCTATGATGATGATTTACATCAACACTTATGTAACTAATTTTAAACAGTTAATTCAAATTCAATAACGAAATATCTGCTAATAGACTTAGAGTTGTGTCGATTCGGTTCCCACTTACTTACTATCAATATTTTTGCTCATAATTTGTATCGAATTTCACTGTGTTCTCATGGGGACAGTGTTCTTGGTGACAGTGAATATCGGCAGGAATTACTTGTAAGCTCGGGCGCCAGTTAAAGACGACGGGTCCCTTTTCCTCAAAAAAATATAATTTACCGAGCGAACACTCGCTCGGATTGAAACACAGAATTTAAAATCAAACTTATTTCCTAATTCACAAATATGAAAATGTTTCAGCTTTACAGTCAACTTCCAATTGCCCTACTCGCTAACAAATTGGGGGTTCTTATACTAATTTAACGCTGTGGTCAGCGGTCCCACGGTGCGAGAGTCGATGGTTCAATGAAGTCACTTGATCTATTGATGGTTCGGTCGCACGGTCGCACATCCGGTCTAGATAATTTATTTCCTGGATGGAATATTGCTGATCGTAATAATTGGTCGAACGGTGAATAGGACATCCCCGATATGCAGCACATGCACTTGAACGTTTCACGCGCAAACGGCTTGCATGAGTTGTTGTTGGATGGGAGGTTGTAACTTACATAAAATAGCGAGAAAGCACCTCTAGATGGTGTTTTTGTTTCTAGAGTCGAATTAATTGCTACTTTTTTCGGTTTTTGACCTATAACTTGTAAAGGATAAGCAATTTCTATTCACTGTCTTCAGCATAGTTGTAGGTAATGTCTTTACGCACAAATCTATAATACATAGAATACCGAGAAAGTACCTCTAGATGGAGTTTTTGTTTCTAGAGTCCTATTAAGTGCGACTTTTTTCGGTTTTTGGCCTATAACTTGTTAAAGCTAAGGAATTTCCATTTACTGTCTTCAACATAGTTGTAGCTAATAACTTTACGCAGAACTCAGTAATACATAAAATATCGAGAAAACACCTCTAGAAGCTGTTATTGCCTCTAGACTCGAATTAAGTGCGACTTTTTTCGATTTTTGGCCTATATTGTAAAAGGTAAAGAATTTCTATTAACTTCTTCTTCAGCATAGTTGTAGCTAATATCCTTACGCACTACTTTATAATACAAAGAAGAAGACAGTAGAGTCGAATTAAGTTCCACTTTTTTCGGTTTTTGTCGAATAAATTTTAGAGGGTAAGGAATATCTATTTATTGTCTTAAGCGTAGTTGTAGCTAATATCTTTACTCACAACTTTGTATCACATAAAATATCGAGGAAACAACTCTAGAGGGTATTTTTGTTTCTCGACTCGAATTATTTACAAGTTTTTCCATTTTTCGGCACATAACTTATAAAGGGCAAGGAATTCCTATTTACTGTCTTAAGCATAGTTGTAGCTATTATTTTTACGCACAGCAATGTTAAAGACAGTAAGTAAAACTTCCTTTTCCTTTTTAAGTTATAGGCCAGAAACCGAAAAAAGTCGCACTTAATTCGACTCTAGAAACAAAAACACCATCTAGGGATGCTTTCTCAATATTCTATGTACTACAGTGTAGTGCGTAAAGATATTACCTACAACTGTGCTATAGACAGTAAATATAAATTCCTTATCTTTACAAGTTATAGCCCAACCGGAAAAGTCGCACTTAACTCGACTCTAAAAACAAAAACACCCTCTCGAGGTGTTTTCGCGATATTATATATATTATAGAGTTGTGCGTAATGATATTAGCTACAACTATGCTGAAGACAGTAATTAGAAATTCTTTACCGTTTATAAGTTACAGGAAAATAACGAAAAAATGTTAGAAAAAAGCATCGAATATATAGATGCACTTGCATTGAACACTCGTTTAAGAGGCAATTTAACATATTAACTTTGTTGAGATACAAACTTGTAGATTTGATATTAATAATCTGGTGAAAATAGAACTAGCAAATTAGTCAACAGATTATTTTTATTTACTTAGTTGGCCCAAGTGCAGACAAAGCACAGGCAGGTATCCATATAAGTAGTCTCTCCTAAGGTGATTAGAACGTCCTCTTCTGCATGTTCCTCCACCATGGCTCGAATAAATCACACTTCTAGACAGAGTGCGTTCCATTTTATCAAAAATACCCAGTCAGCAAAGCCGCTGGATTTTTACCCCTGACTATGCCAGTGTCGGCGTACAGCTAATGATTCCATTCCTTATCCGAGGTTTTATATATATTAGGATTTACTGGAGATATTTTTTAAATGTTGACTTCCAAGCCTGACGCACAACCGTTAATTCAAGGCCACGGAGAAACCCGCCAGACGCATTAGTTTGCTCACTGATGGCTGTCAGATCGCTATACAGAGGATGCCACTAGGAGACGGAGAAGCGCAAGGATCGAACATGTGTTCTCCGCCCCAAAATCCCCCAATAGATTATAAATTGTTTAAAAAAATTGCAGTATTTGCGCTATTTATACATAAATTTTTTTAAGTGATAAACATAATGAACTTTTCCTATAAAGTATTATATTTTCCAAAAGTGTCGGTTATGCGATACTGACAGTTCTTTCCGATATTACTTATCGAATGGAATGAAAAGGATCGAGCATTTACTTTCATCGAATCGCCACTGCATGCAAATCAGATAATATAAATTTAGGTGTAGAAGGTGCTCTTAGGTGCTCTTTTTTGAACACTGTTTTGAAACTCATGATTTGGTATCCAAGCCAAATCATTTGATGACCTGATCACATCTGCGTTTTGTTTTGAAATGTAAATAAATATTGAATCAATATTCAAAAACAAATGCACACATGTATTGAAAGTGGAACAATTTAAACTGATAGACGACTGAAACAAGTTGAGCAAGTCGAAGGTGTGAATTTTGAATTTGTTTTGAAGGAAGATTAATGTCTAATGCATTTTGTGTTGAAGGCATATCAAGTTTATCATCAATTAATTAATTTAAAAATAACAAAAGACAAACAATTGCTAGTAGAAAGCTAGTAGCAAAGTTTCAAAACGTATTGATAATTACTGCGTATTCATTTTATTTTATTAAAATTAAATTAAATCACAACTTGCTGGCAAGTAAGAAAAACACTATTGAAATAAAATAGTTTATGTACCTACTACTCAATCAATGTTTTGAGATACAAGGGAACTCCAAACTTTTTGTGCTTTAATCAATTGGTATCGGAAGAACTATTATTTCTGTAAATTCATTATTTATTTATTACTTATTTGCATACTCTTAAAGAGCGAGATGTACCTATCGCAATGTACTTATAATTAATTTTTAGACACGATATGTTAAGGAGGGGTATTTATCAAATGGGCTGGTAATTCGTCCAACTTTTGTAAATAATTAGAAACAATTTAATTCAAATAAAAATTATGTAACGATTTATTAAATGCTCTGAAATGATAGAGAATGCTTTTTTAGACGGAATCTGATTCACAACCAGCCTCAGTTATTAGTGTACATAATTATGTAGAGAGCTGTGGGGTCACTCAGTAAATGGGCTACTAGCTGGGGTCTAAGCGTTAACCGCAATAAACGCGAATGATTTTTACCACTAAGGCAAAAGTACCTAAGTACTTAAATACCTAGTTGTTATTTTGGATCCCAAACTCAGCTCGACACTAAATATAGAGCACAGAGTAAAGAATAAATGGGGTGTTCAACCAAAAATATCATTGTGGTCATACACAGCCGTTGTAAGACCAATTCTGACATACGCAGCTCAGGTCTGATGGCTTTAACTAAGAAACAGGTTGAGAAGTACAACCAAACTAAACTGAGTAGAATACAAAGATCAGCTTGTATTCTCATTACAGGAGCATTAGTCCAGCACAGGCTCTTAACTTACTCACTCACTTATTACCAATAGACTTACACATAAGATCAATCGCTTCATGAAATGCAGTCAGACTCAAAAAATAGGGTAATATGCAAACATCTACTCAGAGTCCGTCCAACTATTCTAATCTATACCCTTCCCCACGAAGCCAGTGTATTCCAGGCTGAATTACTAGCAATAAGGTAGGCTGAGGCTCTTAACTTACTCACTCACTTATTACCAATAGACTTACACATAAAATCAATCGCCTCATGTAATGCAGTCAGACTCAAAAAATAGGGTAACAGGCGGTCATCTACTCAGAGTCCGTCCAACTATCCTCATCTATACGCTTCCCCACGAAGCCAGTGTATTCAAGGCTGAATTACTAGCAATAAGATAGGCCTGCATATCACTTTATGACATTAGGAATAATGGGGCCAAGATAGCTTTCTTTACAAACATTCAAGCTGCCTAAGATTCCAAATTAGTTCTGCAATGCATGTGGGATCTCGCTCTACTTGGTCAAGGTCTAGAAATTACACTTATATAGGTTCCAGGCTATAGGAACATCGCAGGTAATGAGAAGGCAGACGAGCTAGTTAGGTTCGGCCCTTGACAACGCTATAGCGTAATCAGTCGCAATTCTGGAGAATATAATGACCTGCGGACAAAACAACTGCTAGAGTGAATTTGTCCTAATATCTTACGCATTACCGCTGTTCTCACAGGGTACTAAAAGGTGGGAGAGCATGCAGCAAGACTTAGTCTTTCATTCAATACTTCCTGTTGTAGCTGCCTCGAAGAGTGAGAGACGGAAAATCTCTTTCACTATTTATGTGCCTGTCTAAGTTTGGCAAGAGCAAGATTTAACTCATTTGGCAAACCATTTATCCAACATATGTATTAATGAAATCTCAGAAACCGAGATAAAAAGCTTACTTCTATATTGAACCACATAAAGTGGACATAGCTCTTTGGGGTTTAGATTTAGATGCAGAGACCTACACTAATAACGACCTCAACTATTTAGCAAAAGACAATTAAATAATATCATATGAGGAATTTTGTATTAAATACGTTTTTCACGTTTTCACGTTAACACATTTTAAGTGAACCTCTCTTTTGCCTGTGACACATTTGCTAGTGTTGAATTAGTTAAATTTTGGGCATTGGCCCCAAACAAATTTGTGACACATTTGCTAGAGTTGAATTTGTTAAACTTTGGGCATTGGCTCCAAACAAATGATGTCCTTTTCGGATGATGATAATAATCGCCGTCTATCCTTTGCTGGTATGTGACGCTTTAGAGCAGATTTCTCAACCTGTTTCAATGGTCCAGTAGTATCCGCCCGGCAGTATTTTGACAAATGGCTGCTTCAAAACTGAAACAACTTAAGATTCTCCCAAAATCATTTCACAGATCGAAAATTAAATGGTTAGTCAACACTTTAAATATATTTAGTAAACATTACTTACCTCAATCAGATAACTTCAAAAAAATAATTGTTTCACGACAGGACACACAATCATTGAAAAATACCTAAAAAAAATTTGATTTTTGCTACTTTTTCGCAGAGAGAACCAAATGAAAATGAGCGCAACCAAAAAGCATCATCTAATGGCACTTCGAAGGCCACTAACCTAACATGGACGAAAAATAAATCACAGTTGATATGCTATTCACTTTGGCAAAGCACCCTCTCTTACCCTTCATACTTACGAATTTCTATTGACTTCGAAACTTGGATCAAGTTTTTGGCCACAAACTGATATGAAAACTGGAAGAATTGGTTAGATGTTTTAAATATATTCTAATGGAAAACAAACCAAAGCAACATTTACCAATAAAAGTTAGAGAAATAAATTTGTTACTATTTATTAATTCAAGTTTTGAGGAATGAATTTAATGTATGCAAAGAACTAGTAGCTATTGCCATAAGTGGTTTTTAAATATTTTCTAATCCCAGCATTTTATTTTATTAAGCTTTCATTTTCAAGGTAGAAAGTGATGTTATCTTTTCAATTAGCGACAAACAAAATAAAAACTTTTATTTATTGTCAAAAATAAATAAGATTAACATATGTTTTTTTTACCGACTTTATTATGAATATGCTAACACACAAACAAGTCCTGACAATCCAGTTCCAAACTATAAAGCCGAAAAGCATTCAGAGATTTCATAAATATCAATATATATGTACTAAAAAATAATACTACGTTTTATTACCTACTATTATGATTTTAATATTTTTTTATTTATGATTATGTATTTATTCACTTTGAAAAAAAAACAATACAAAATAGATGAGCGCGGCATTGTTATGGGTGAATTTGGTTTTATCACCGCCGACGGCATTTATCATGTCACCGTTTATGCAACCGACGAAGAAGGTAAATTTCATATATTGGCAATGAGAAATTATCCATATGAATCACCACCAAGTAAGTTCAACTACCGTAATAGTAATGAAAAAAAAAAATTATTTTGAAGCAAAATGTTTAAATTCCTTTCACAGAAACCATTAATATGATTGTGGTGCCTAAGAAAAGTCCATCTACTTCCATAACAACAACAACAACAACAACAGCAAAACCGAAAACAGCTCCTACTAAGCATAACTTCAGTAATCCAGCATGTGGTGGTTGTTTTTTGACCAATAACAATGAAAAGCCTACAGTGGAAGAGCCTGCTAGAGTAGTACCAAAAGTGACGCCACCCAAAAAGGTTCCCAAAATGCCTCTCAAAATCGATATACGTACATTGGCCAAAGAGTTGCCGCTTGAACCGCTGACGGACGAAGTAAACTCAATAACAGGTATTGGTAGTGGGCGAAAAATGGCTAAAGTTGCCTTATCAAAGGTTTTAAATGAAATGAAACAAGCACAAACAATTATACAAATTCCACTAATAAAGAACACAATTGAAAATAATATTGAAAATGTGAAATCGGAACAAATATCAACAAACACACAAAAGCCCATTACGGCAACAACAACAATACCATTAGCACTTACAAAAACACCAACATATACACCAACAAGTACACTAACAAGTACAATAACAAGTACACCAAAAAGTGCACTAACAAGTACACCAGCAAGTACACCAACAAGTACACCACAAATTACACCAAAACGTATTTCAAAAGGTAGTAGTTTAAATGCTATAAATCCCCAAGATATATACACAGCTCCGAGCACTCCAACACTAGCACACAAATCTAAAACAGACACTAAACAAAATAACAGTGCTAAAGAGAAAATTGCTGACCATGTATCACCAGCAAGTGAGCATAACAACATAACTTGAAAAAAAATGGATGGTTTGGAGTACAAGGGCTGCCAGTGACATTTATCAATAATAAAAAATGAAACAAATCGTTTTAAATTAAATCAATCGTGATATCGAAAGAGAGATTCTCGTATATGTTTTGCCCCCAATGTCGCTAAGAACACTTCTACTCTAAATCATCCATACATGCAATCAGGTGTTTTTAATTATTCATCATGTAATTTTAAATTTTTATAAAAATGAAAAAAATACATTACTTAATTCTATAAACAAAAACACTATCAAACACTAACTTTTTTCAAACACGTCAGGCAATACTAATTCTTCGCCTGGTGGCAGCGCTACTAATCCTGCCGGCCCAACTACAGCAAAGACACAAACCGGAAGTAACGGCATCCCACTCACAGTGAATACATTGAAAACAAACAACAAACCCTCAACAACAACGAATACAAATACAAACTTAAATGGTAAAAATAAAGTCAAACATTAAAATAAATATTACACAGGCGAATGTTTAGCATAAACTTAAACCTTTTCTATAGATTGTATTAAACTTTTTCCTTTTTTTATAGGACAAAACCCTTCAACAGGCTTACTTCCACCATCTGACACACCATCTAGTGGAACTGCAGCGAAACCGAGTGGCGCTGCAACCCCTAAGCAACAGGGTAGTGCCCTCAATAGCAACAACAACAGTCGTGGTAGTAATAAAAATGTGGGTGGTATTACTGGTAGTGGCGGTCTAGCTGGTGGTGTAGCTAATGCTATAGCAGAAGGAGTAAAAACCATCATCGGAGAGCCAGGCGATTTATATCGTTTCAAATACACACTCGACTACAATGGCCACACAGAAACTGGCTCTCGCAATGGCAATAAAGAGGGTAGCTATTTTTCCATTGGCGATGATAATATTGAACGAACAATTGAGTATGTCGCAAATGAATATGGCTACCATCCGCGCATACGTTGGAGAAAGTTAGATACACCGGTAAAGGCGAAAGAGAATACATTAAAGGATTATGAATTTGTGTGGTTCAAGAAAGAGCAGTAGAGTAGTAATAGAAATGGAAGCGTTAACTATTTAGCATAAGTTTTGCCACAAAAACTTAGTATAATTAATTGGTTTTAATAAAACGAAAAACAATTTTATTCAAAAAAAAATTAATAATGCTGGAGTTGCAACTGAAATGTATTTTGTTTGGAAAATGATGAAAAGCGTTTTGAATATTTTATGTTGAAAACATTCAACGTTAAATTTCGAAAGCTAAATTCGCTCTAGAAAAGTTAGCATTGGCAGTTTTCCGAAAATCACTAATGATAACTTCTTGGTTTTTTTTCTCACCATATGAAATTAAAACAATTGCTTTTAAATTTTTCCAAATTATTTTATTCAATTCTTTTTGTTTCTTATTTTGTTCTGTTTATTCGCTTAATCACACTAACATTTTTAATAATTTCCATATGGAATTTTTTCTTAGAAGTTCATTTAATTTTATTTATTTTTTACACATTTAGATTGAATTTAAAATTTGGAAATATTATTTATGTAGTAGAAGGTAATAATAATATTACATACACTTATTGTACACATTTATAGATTTCTGTTTTTCCATAATAATTTTAGCTTTTTTTCTTTATTAGATTTTTTACTTTGTCTTCTTTGTTCTGTTTTTCTAATAGAATTTGTTAAACATTAAGTAAAATTTAATTTAAAACTTTATTAATTACTTTAAATAGCAACTCTATATACAATCTTAATGTGATTTTTGGATTTTTTTTCTTTTTTTGTATTTTTTTGTTTTATTTTATAATAGTTATAATTTAATGTACCTTATAATTACTAATAAGATATTTAATCTAATGTAGTTTGAATAATAAAATAAAAATCAAATAATTCATTTAAACTGTACACATTCATCTATCACAGTCCTCCAGATTAAGATAAATTTTACAAATTAAAATGATTTTTAATTGAGGTTTGAAAAAGAAAAATGGTTTCTCAAATGAAAACGTAAGGAGTGACATCTAGAAATAATATTTATTTTAATTTATTTCTTTATTGAATGTTCGAGTTAGAGTTTTTAAAAATAAATTTAAATAAAATAAATTACTTAACATTCAAGAAATGCATTTATTCAAATATGTACAGTTTTAATAAAAATTTATCAAATTAATAAAATGTTATTGAACTTTATTAAAATATTTTGTATTTGTTTTCTTTAAAAACAACATATTTCATTATTTTTAAAAGATGCGTTTACTTCTAATATATAATATAATTATTGCTAAAAATACACAACAGCATTTTTAAAGAAATTACCGTAAAATGCACACATTTAAAAATCTTACAATTACAAACAGTGATATTGAAATAAGTTTGACTTTAATGTTTATTTAGCCGATACAGTGACTAACAAAATTGTTCAGTTAAATTATTCCATTTTAAAGTCTCTCTCTGACTATGTTGACTTATGTTACTGTTAAGAACTTACTTTTTCGGATTGAGCGCATAAATTACATACAAACATACGAAACTATTCTTAATTTTTCCCGATCTGTATTGTTGGTGAAAATGGGGAATTCTTTCAAGAAAACATGAGCTTTGATTTAGAAAGGACTGCCAGTAAAGAAACCTTGCCAAAAATGAAATAATTAAGTAGGTACAGCTGTTAGCTAAGTTCTAAGTAATAAATAAAAGGTGATTTTTTTTGGAGCTTGGAAATTTTACGAAAGTGAATGAAATTTTTATTTGGATCGATTAATCAATTCCTGACATTTACTTTTTTGCTGGTCGCTGTGGCGTAGTGGTAATGCGTTGGACTGCTACGCAGAGTGTCCGGGATTCTAATCTAGGCACAGGCAAAATCAAAAAAAAATAAAAATAGTAGACAAAATAATTTTTCTACACGGCGCCACCTCTTGGCAGGCAATGGCAAACCTACAAGTTAAAAATTGTTATGAAAATCTTTTCACTTCGCCGTTCGGATTCGGCATTAAACTGTAGGTCCCTTCCATTCATCTACAAATATAACACGCACCAAAACGTGAGATTAACTGCTCACCAAATTCGTCTCTCAATTTTTTTTTTTATACATTTAACACACAGGGTGTACCCCTTTGGTATGAAAGCAGAGCATTGTGTTGAATAGAAGGAAGATTAATAGGTGGGAGAAAGAAGGAGGGAGAATGAGAGAAGGAATGCAATCACACAGGACACCGATAAAGAGATAGACAGCCATTGTTATGCCAATGAACTTCAGTTTATCAGTGTCGACTATGACTGCATGTAGCGCCAAAGGCCAAGCTTTTTGCATCCACTCATGTTGTGCGTGTTATATTTTTACATGAATGGATGCATGGTTTCGTGTGAAGTTTAGCATGTGGCATGTGGCACCGTCCTGTTGGAACCACATTTCGGCTGAGTCCAATTCTTGCATTTTCGGCAAAAAAAAAGTCTTTTATCATAACTTTCTCCATTGACCGTCTTTGAAAAAGTACGGCCCAATGATGTAACCTGCCCATAAACCGCACCAAACAGTGTATTTTTCGGGATGCATTGGTAGCTGCTGAATTGGATCTGGCTGGTCTTCACTCCAAATACGGCAATAAACGTCGAAAACCAAGTAGCAAAAAAATCTCCATTTACAAAGACTTTTGTAGCTTTTTTCTACTTATATGTCTATTATATATTTGTAAAAATAAATAAGGAAATAAATGTATTTCCTGTAATATACTGAACGATTTTGTTGGTCACTGTGTAGCTAAACTTTTTTTAAATCTGATATTTTACAAATACTTATACATAAACTCACTTCATACAAAGTATTATATGTTTGATATATAGTATGTATGTATATGCAAAGTTATATACAAAATTTATATACATCCTAAATTTCGAAATCTGTCGCAACTGTCAAATTCAAAAATAACATATCCAGGATTCTATTCACAATAAAAATTCACTGACAAAAACTCGACATATCACAATGACGTTTTTCGAAATATTAATATAAATATTGTCGATACCGACAATACGTATATGAAGGATTGTGGTATAGAAATTTCTATCTCTTCCAGAATCCATTGGAACATTTACGAATGCGTAAGGGAGATTTCGATTAGATTCCATTATACAAATACAGTAGAATTCCGATAATTCTTAATGGCAAGGGACCAGCAACTTTTTATGAATTACAGGGGTTTTCGATATGCATATATAATGAGATGTCGATTTAAATAGGTTAAAACAAGAAAAATAAGAAATTAAATTTAATTAATAGGAAGAAGAAAAACAATAAATAGTTGAAATTATGTTATTGTTTTTTTTTTTGCAACACTTATAAGGTTTTACACACATCTGGTACAGTAACGAACAAACTGACCACGAAAAATACAAAAATTACATAAGAAAAGTGAACGATAAACGTAGCAATAGCTGCCTTCTTCTACTTCATTGCTTAAGTGCCACAACAGCCTATGAAGGACCTAGGTCGAGCTTTTCGTATCCATTCATGTTGTGCGTGTTATATTTGTACATGAATGGAAGGGACCTACAGTTTAATGCCAAATCCGAACGGCGAAGTGAAAGGCTTTTCATAGGCAATTTTTACTCTTGTAGGTTTGCCATTGCCTGAGGTGGAGATGTGGAAAAATAGTTTTTTTCTACTTTTTTGTTGTTTTGATTTTGCAGGCCAACGAACTAGCAACTACGTCACGGCGACCACGGCCATAGCTGCATACTACTTAGATTGATTTTTTTCAAGTCATAGTTGAATAGAATTTTGCTTTGCATTATGAAAGGTTGCCAACAACCAATAATGATTTATAAGAAGTAGCTTGGACCTTAGACCTAGTACATATAAAAAAGAAATTAGCAAAGAGATCAAAATGTATGGAATTTTTACGAATTTACGCGAATTTTTCGATTGAATTTTTAACTGTTACGACGGACTAAAGAATAAGGGTGGATATAACAATGTCAAACAAAGTTGAGTTTCAAGTCTTACATACGATTATTTGGTTTTTAGTAATAAAACATTTACGGCAATATACGAGCGCAGATGAAAAGGATAGGGATAGGAGATAGGGAGGGTAATTAATGGTGGTCTCTTATTACTTATGACTAGAAGTAAAGTAAAATATTTATTTATTTAAAACCGTTCTTTTGTAATTAAAAGTTTTCGTTCGCTTTATTTTCGGTATCAATATCCATAAAAATTCATTCATATCAAAAGAAAAGGGCTTTACATCAATACATACCATGCATACACACACATTTACATACGAGTATATATAAATATTTATTACAATCGATTAAAAATTGCATTTATGTAGTACATCTTTATGTAAATACCTAACTCGTATATGTATATTTCGTATTTTGATATATTCTCTTACTGCTGCTTGCTATTTTTATTTTTGTGTATTCATATTTACTTATATTATATTTACGAGCTTTTCATATTTTTACCATTTACCTACTCGCATTATTTACTAAACATTTATATTTAAATTTTTTTGTATGTAATTTGTATGTACTTAAAATAATTTTCCGTTCGATAACAGCACAAACACACACATAGAAAATAAAATTGAAACGAATGAAACAGTCTGCATACCATACACATACAAACATACATACACACATACATACAAACGGGTGCATGCATACTTACATGCATAGCTGAATAACTATGCCATTGTCGTAGAATGGAAATTTCTGGTAATACTAGGTATGTACTCATGTAGTACCTGTTTCAGGTTCAAATTTAACTGGGGTTGTCCTGTTTGTTGTTTGTTGTTGGTGGTTTCGTTCAAATGCTTCTCCTTCCACACAGCTTTCGATTTATATATACTGATATTGGTATTGTTGCTGTTGTTGTTGTTGGTATTGGTGTAACTGCTGTTGCTGTAGCTGCTGCTGTTGTAAGGTAGGTGTTACAAGTGTAGTTGGAGATGGTGGCGTTGGGGTGGGACTCATCGTTAGGCAATATTTTTCAAAATGGCATCATTTCAATATCGACGGCAAACCTGAATTCATTAGACGATTGCCAACAACAAGCGGATTAATATTGTTACCACCAACTCCAACCCCAACTCCAATGCCACCGAGCCCACTAATGCTGCCGAAACCACCGCCAACACTATGCGCTGTTTCAGCCTTAAGGGACGAGGCTGCACTAGTAATACTATTTAAATTATTAATACCATTCAGATGACCACTACCACTGCTACTGCCTCCGCTGCCAATACCAACGCCGATGCCAACGCCAACGCCAACACCAACACCACCACCTCCCAAGCTGCTGCCATTCGATGCGGTTAAACAATGTAGGGTAGCGGCAGCATTGATAGCAGCAGCACTGCTGCTGCCAACACTGCTGCCACTGCCAGCGCTGCCGCTTCCACTGCTCACTGCTGCATTAATGCTACTACTGCTGCTGCTGCTGCCACCAGCAGCAGCGCCATACGCTGCATGGTGTGCGTGTGCAGCATGAGCTGCATGTGCATGAGCAGAAACGTGAGCACTGCTGCTGCCGCCGACGATGGCATTGCTCTCATATTAGAAGCCACCGCCAGACGATGATGGTCATGCATAGTGCGGGTACGAGCTCAAATGGGGGGCTACATGTGATGGGGTTACATGACCCATTGAATGTGGCTGGTAGAGATTTGTAGCCGGATTGCCCCAATTTCCCCATGAAGCAGCCGAAGGAAATATCGATGCTGCAAAAGATATTTGTTGAAAAGAAAACAAAACAAAACAAAAACAGGATTGCATAAGTATAAAAAATATATTTGAAAATTGGTAGCAAAAAATTTGATACCTGATGATGATGCCATACCATGGTGGGGGCTCATGAATGTGCTCAATTTGGCGCTGTGATGATATGGTGTCATAAACAAGTCGCTCTGATACTTATAGGTGGGGTCGCTGGCAGCTGGTTGTGTGGCAGCGGCTAAACCTTGAAAATCAAATTTGTACGCATAACGTTTGCCATGGACTTTTGTCATTATGTTCTTGTCATAGTAATATCTGTGTGGAGTAGATAAATTGAGAAAGCAAAAAGTAATGGCTTTGAGCTAATTCATCTCAATAAAATTCAAGTGTACTCTTATCTAGCTACTAAACACATTTATGCTTCTTCTACTTCTTCATTCAGAATTGAAGAGAATCTTCTCTGAAGAAATTGATTGAAGAATCAGCGATACCATAATTTAGAATATTATCAACAGTAATTACCGTTGAACTCTATCAATTTTAATTTATGTTAATGTAGACACGAAAACACGTTACTACTTATTTCATTAATACGCTTAGATGTGGAAGACTCTTGGGTCCTACTTACTTACTTACTTAGTTGGCACTACAACCATTGATCGGTCTTGGCCGCCTCCACAAAGCTTCGCCAGTCACTTCTGCTATGCGCGCGCTGGCGATAGTTGATAAGGCCAAGTGCAGTTAGGTTGCCCTACACCTGGTCTTTCCAACGGAGATTAGGACGTCCCCTTCTGCGTGTTTCTCCACCGTGGTTCGAATAAAACACCCTTCTAGCCGGAGCGCTTTCTTCCATTCCTCCATTCGCTCAACATGACCCAGCCAGCGAAGCCGCTGGAGTTTTATACGCTTGACTTTGTCAGTGTCGGCGTGCAGCTCATACAGCTCATCGTTCCATCTTATTCGATACACGTCGTCCACGCATACTGGACCGTAGATCTTACAGAGCATCTTCCTCTCGAACGCTCCTAACAGCCTCTCATCATTGATGGTCAATGTCCACGTCCCTGCGTCATACATTAGGACGGGAAGGATGAGGGACTTATAGAGCGGTATTTTCGTCGGTCGAGAGAGGGCTCTACTTCTCAATTGCCTACTGAGCCCGTAGTAACACCTGTTGGCAAGAGTTAGTCTCCGCTTGATCTCAAGGCTGACATTATTGTTGGTGTTTATGCTGGATCCTAGATAAATGAAATCCTTGACGACTTCAAAAGTGTAGTTGTCAACAGTGACATTTTGTCCAAGACGCCGTGACTCTTTGTTTGTTGACACAAGGTATTTCGTTTTGTCCTCGTTTACCACTAGACCCACACGACGAGACTCCCTTTCCAGGTTGGAGAATGCTGCACTGACTGCCCGAGCGTTTTTGCCAATGATGTCAATATCATCAGCGTATGCTAGCAGCATGCCACTCTTGTAGAAGATAGTGCCAGAGATGTCGATGTTCGCAGCTCGAATTATTTTCTCCAGCATTAGGTTAAAGAAGTCGCACGATAGGGAGTCACCTTGTCTGAAACCTCTTTTGGTATCAAATGGTGCGGAGAGGTCTGTCCCAATTTTCACTACGCACTACGCACTACGCTGGTGGTGTTGGTCAGTGTCATTTTGCAAAGACGAATGAGCTTTGCAGGGATACCAAAATCAGACATTGCGGCGTACAAGTGATCCCTAATCGTGCTGTCGAAGGCGGCTTTATAATCGACAAATAGATGATGGGTGTCGATCTGTTTTTCTCGGGTCTTTTCCAGGATTTGGCGTAGTGTGAATATCTGGTCGATGGTGGATTTACCAGGCCTGAAGCCACACTGATAAGGTCCAATCAGTTTGTTGACGATGGGCTTCAGTCTTTCGCACAGTACGCTCGATTGAACCTTATATGCAATATTAAGAAGGCTTATCCCACGGTAGTTGGCGCAGATCGTGGAATCACCTTTCTTATGGATTGGGCAGAGTACGCTGAGATTCCAATCACTTGGCATGCTTTCATCTGACTATATTCTGCATAGAAGCTCATGCATGCGTTTTTTGAGCTCTTCGCCTCCGGTCTTAAACAACTCAGCAGGCAGGCCATCTGCACCTGCAGCCTTATTATTTTTCAGCCGAGCAATAGCTGTTAAGACCTCCTCATAGTCAGGCGGCGGTACTTCAACGCCGTCCGTGATTGGGGTTTCCGGAGTGGGTTCCGCAGTGGCGGGATTATTGCCGTCTTCGCCATTAAGCAGCTGCGAAAAGTGCTCCCTCCATAATCTCATTATGCCCTGGATATCTGTCACCAGATTTCCGTCTTCTTGGGTCCTACTATCTATTTGAAATTTACAAGTACATTTTGTCACCAATACTCTTATTTGATTCTAGAGACCCAAAAATTCCTGAGTTTTAACATATTCCAACATTAAAAAACATTTGTAACATTTCTCCCCATTTTGCCTAATTTTCAATTCATAATTTAAGTAAGACAATGAATTGAAAATGAGATCGTTACCTACGTATATTTTCCGATCCAATATTTTGGCCATCTCTAATTCTGATAATGTTTGCCTATTACAGAGATGTAGTAAATTTAGTCTCTATTCTCAAGGAAAAAAAAACTTATTAGATTTAAGAAGAGGTGTAATAAATCGGGCCTATTCGTTGATGAAAGTCTGTTAAGCTTGAAAATTCTTAAAACAAGAAAATTCTTATTTTAATACTGATTATAAATATTTTATTTTAAGATGGTTTTGTTTTAACTTTAAGAATATTTGTCTCTAGACGGACTTATTTTGAGATAGTTTTCTTGTTAATTTAAGAATTTGTTTTTTTTAAGATTGTTCCGGATTAATTTGAAGAATTTAACTTTTATTGAGGGCCGAAAAGTTTTTAGATAACATTTTTTTGTCCTCTAATCGAGAACACTAAGCTCGAACTTAGATTTTAGGTCGTTATTCATTCAAGATTTCTCGGACTTAAATGAAAAATGTAGAGGACGTTCTACATATAATTCAGACGGAACTTGATTTTGGACTGAAATTTTTTCTTAGTATAGATTCAAAATATATTTCAAGCCTAAACCGTTCTAAAAAGATAGAAATGTTTTTCAGAATCGTAAATTTCTAGGGCCTGAAAAGATAAAACTCATTTCCATTTACATTTCAAAACACATATCGAATGTTTTCTTTATTTTTTTTAATTATACTTTAAAAAATGCCGTCATGACGGAAACCCTCAGAAAAACTCCATTACTGCGATATTTATAAAATATTTTTCTTCTCACTATCTCGGAACCCAATTATATATGTGTATAGGGTGTCTCAATACAAGTGCACGCTTTAAATTTTGTGATATGAAATTTAACAGCAGTCGTCTACATAATGAAATCACAACCACTCTGTCAACTAGTAAAAACACCATTTAATAATTGGAAAAAGGAAAGGAAAAGAGGAAAAAGGAGGTAAACAAATAAAGCATTTAAACAGAAATCAGTTCTATTTTTAAGATCGATATTTTTTAGGTGTGGATTGGCACAATTAATAGAGATTTAATTTAACCAGATGGTTTGCAAAGTGCGAAGCAGTTAGCGACTTCCACGCAATTTACCAACCTTTATATCATGCTCGGGAAGAAATGAAATATGAAGAACAAAATGCTATTGTAGTTTTAATTTACTAGCATTCACTGCCATTGAGTCTAAATTTAAAAAAAAAGATTATTGATTTGGTTGAGTAAATCGGTTTAGCAGATGATGCTCAGCGAGAAATTGAAAAAACTTTGCAAACAAATCAGATCCAAAGTCTTTAGCATGTAGCCTCGATGTAAGTGTAAGACTTACAAGAACTCAGAAAATAGACGGCCTGCCAATAGACCCATATTTCCAATGTGTGAAATTGTTTATTGAATTTCTCGATTTTTAAAGAAGGAAGTTGAAGGAAAGGTTCACTAACCATAAAAAAACACTTGACTGGATATCAGACACTTATTCATGATGACACTTCGGAAAATACTTAATCTACAAAACACTTTGATTTTTGCAAGGAGTTTCTTGGCTGCCCACCATCAACAGCTGTTATTGAAGTGAGAGTGTGGAAGCAATATCTTAGCCGGAACTACCTAAAAATTCTATACAAGCGATGGATGTGTGTCCCAAGGGCGCTTTTCCAAATGTGAATGACAGGTATATTTTTGAATTCGAAATGGTGAAAGGATTATTATTTATTAATATTTTAGAATCGGCTTAATCGGCCCATTACTACCGACGAGGGACTCAATGAGCTATCCAAAAAGCCAGAGTTTTAATGCAATATGAATTGACATTTTACTTACCATATGTAAATACTTATGGTGTTCACAATATTTTTTCTGTGCGCCACGAGCGCACAGCGTTAAAAATGCATTAATAAAATACATTTTTGATTTTAAATATAATTTAGAATCTTATAGATCTTCCCCCTTTAGCATTTATTTCAATTCATTTTGATCAAATTCAAATACGAATTGTGATAATTATACATATGTATGGTATGTTCATAAGTATAATAAAATTTTGAAATACTCGTAGGTTGATTTTTATAAACATTTATTCATGCATATTCAAAACTTTATAAAAATTGTTCCACGCAAACAATCAAAGATTCGCAAGCTGTGTGAACACCCCTTACGGCAAATGTTGATGTTGCTGCAGCTAGTTGCTTATATTGTGAGTTTAATATGGGAAATGCATTACGTGTGTACAATGTACAATAGACAAATATCATATAAGCATGTAAATATGCACTAAAACATGTGGTGGGTCCAGTGAGAATCGCAAATAAACAAATGATGGTAAATAAAAGTAAAATTACAAAATAAGTAATTCGCTGTGTAGGATTATGCGAATTACTTACATTCAGTTTTCATACATTACAATATTTTATGCCTTTTCGCTGTATTTGTGTTTACTTTTGTGTGTTGTTTGCCTAGTTGACATTTGCAATGCAATTAAATCTCATATAATTTATATCGAAATATATAAAAACAATAACGAAATTGTCCTAAATTACAAGAAAAAGAAAATAGTTTTCTTTTATGCGCTTAACTTGATTATTTTGACATTAGGTTTTCTTTTTAATATCAACATACAGAATATATATACCATATATATAATTTTATTGTATATATGTATGCTTGTACATGCATACATAAATAAAATGAAGAATTGCCTAGCTATGGTATCAAGCAATTTTTATTGGGCGTGGCCAGTAATTTGTAATATCCTGCATATAAAAGTAGTTTTGACTAGGAAGTAAGTATATTCTTTAGTGAGATATTCAAAATAATTAAATGAAATCGTATTATTTATCATTATATTTAACATTTTGGGAACAGGGTTTAAATATCTAAATCTTATTTATTGGTGTATTCAGTACATTCTGTCAAAAAAGTATCATTTAAAAAGCCCGCTTAAAGTTATTGTATAAATCTTTTTGTCACACCACTGTCCTCTGTCTTCCGTCCAAATGCTAGCGTAATCTGTTATTTAGTTTGTTTAGAATGCTCGATTTTGTCAGTTCACCTCAAGTGTGTCTTGCGATTTTTACAATGAATAAAAATGTCGAACACAGAATTCGTTTTAAAGTTTGTATTACAATTGGAATTTCGTGTGCCGAATCGGTGAAAATGTTACAAAAATCTTACAGTGAATCGAGTTTATCAGAAACACGTGCGATGAGTGGTACTGTGCATTCAAAAGCGATCGAGATGTGGTGGAAGATTTGCCTCACACTGGTCGTTAATGTTGAGCGTTTTCTTTGATTATCGCGGTGTTATGCACTCGGAATTCATGCCAGCAGGTCAGACGGTAAATAAAGAATATTATCTGGGTGTTATACGGCGTTTGATAGAGCAAATTCTTCGAAAAAGGCCAATTAAGAGGAAAGAGAACTAATGGATTTATCACCACGACAATGCACGATCTTGCAAGGCTAACATTGTGAACGAACTCAACAATTATCATCGAAGAGCCCACATATTCACGTGCAGACTCTTTTCTCTTTTTGAAAATCAAATTACCACTTCGAGGTATTCGTTTTTAGTTGATAGAACACACAAAAAGAGAATTGGCGGAGAGAACTTAAGTCGATTCCGGAAAATATGAAAATTGTTTTAATGATTGGAGTATTCGTTGGCATAAGTGTTCGGCTCTTCACTTCACCGTTAGGATTCGGCATAAAACTGTAGGTTGTGCCATTAAAAGAAGAAGAATGTGTGTATTATTTCGGAAGGGGCCTACTTTGAAGGCGATACAATAAATTTTATTGAATAAAAAATATTATGTGTTTTATTGACCAATTCCCGGTACTTTTTTTTTAAATTTGAAATTATTGAATTTCTAATTATTATGACTTGATTGAGAAATTTGGATATTTTCAGAAATTTGTCTAATAATTAATTAATGAATTAATAAGTTTTTATTGATTATTTGACTTCTTTGTTTGGAATCTTTTGCTTAAAAAAGAAGGAAATTATTTTTTGATTTTGCAACTCAGATTGCAATTCTTTTTTCTCATAAATTATAAAGATTCTAACTTTTTTAATTTCCAATCATTCTGCTTTGATTAATAGATTCAAAACTTTTCCTTCTAAATTATACGAATTTTTATATCTATAAAATTTCCAATCAGTTATTGATTTGATAGAATTATTGTCATTTGTTTTCCAAGACAATAATAGAGTTTCATTCAATTCCCATTGAATTCGATTGAATTGGATTTTGTTGACTGTTTGCAATATTAAAAAAGATTGGTAAATTGTTCCAGACTCAATCTTTTAGAAAATAATTGTCAACAAATTAAAAATACAAAAATTATGGATTACAATCTTTAATATAGGAAACTTTATGCTCTTTAAAAACCTATTCAGATCTTGTAAGCATATGTTTAGGAAAATAGACTTTGTTTCCTTTAATCTTTTCTCAACTACATACATAAACTAATTTTCAAGTGTATTTCTACCCTTTATGACTCATGTGCCATTGTGAAAATAATAGCAATTTTACTTCTTCTGGTGGTTAATGAAATTGCTGCGCCTTGATTGCAAAACGCTTTTCGTTGAAAAAAAAATATCCAAATGAACAAATAATTGCAATGGAAAACAAAAGCCAACACCAAATGAATGGACAAAAACAAAAAATGTTAAAACAAATGGACAAAATAAAATTGCGACTCGAAATGAAATGAAAAGACTGACAAACTGGCGAATGGATGAAATGCAACGAATGAAAAAAAACACCAATAGATACATTTTTGTACATACCACATACGTAGAAATGACAATGAAGAAGGACAGGGGATGGCTACTTCCGTTTCGCAATGAATGAGGAAAATGCGCTACAATAATGCAACAGCAACAGTAGCAGCAATTTTTTACCAGAGCTAAAGAATTTTTGCAATTTTTTCCTGGCTACTCATTTTATCATTTTTTCTCTATTTCTCTATTCAATCGCAATTGGCACGAATTTAATTTGACAGTGACAATAATTTCATTTGCAACTGGTTTGTTTTTCTGATTTTTATTTAATGCATGTTAATTTTTAATGGTTTTTACGAAATGACAAAATAACAATATAAAAATTGGCAATTGCTGTTTCTGATGCTGCCGTTGTTGCTGGTGAATTTGCGGTTGGAATTCTCATTAATTATGCATGCGAAAAGTAGAAAATGTTGTTGTCTGTTTCATTTCCAACTGAAATTAATATTCGCAATTATTTAAAATTAATTTTTTTCAATCAGCGCTGCCGTGTGCCATGCCGGCTGTAGAATCTGCAGTTAGATTCGCTATTTATAAAGCAAAAATAGCTGTGCTAATGAAAATAAAATACAAATGTCACATTAATGACATACGCTTGGAGATTTGCATTAATATTTTTAAATATAATAGTGAAATATTAATGAAATTTATATTTATGTTTAATATTTAAATACACCTCGTTTCATTATATTTCAGATTAAAAATTCAATACTGAAGTGTGAATTAAATAAATATGTAAAATATATCATTCTATATAACATATCGTATTGGAAATAATGTATTATTTTAGTAATAGATTAACTACTTATTTCACCGTCGCTGATAATTTTTATGACAAAGACGTCAATGGCATTAGAGGTTATACCCCGAAAAAAAAAACTGTTATCGGGTTCATTACTTTTGTTGAGAAAATCTATCGTTTAATAAAATTTGACTAACAGCGAAAACTGTCAAATGAATAGAAATTTTAATACCATTACTACTCCTTTTCGAAAGATTGGAATTTTGCTTTATTTGACAGTTTTCACTGTCAATTTCATAACAACAGTTTTCTCTTTGTTTTAACAGTATTCAATGCCAGATTTGAAATACCAAAATGTCTGCCCATTCAACATTTTAGGTACACTGTTGAATGTAAAACATCTGCATATTGTCTGCCAAGTTAATAGCATTCACTTTCGGATGGGATTTAACAGTAAAATCTGATGATTTAATATACTTTCCGTTTGATTTTCTCAGTGTAGTGGAAATGCTAAGTAGTTCAATCTTAACATCATTAAATTTATCAGTATTAAGAATCGTATGAGATTTGTTAAGAAAAATATCCACTTATGATTATTCTTCTTCTTTTTTTTAATAGCACAACACCTCATGGAGGGCCATAATAATGAGTGCATACATACATATGTTGAAGGTGGTATATTTCAAACCAGATATTAAATTATCTTTCAAAGAGAACACTCCATTAAAAACTGTACAAATCTGAATCAGATAGCATAATTTATAACATATGTTTACGTATGCTCAAACAAATATCTTCAATTGTCCAAACTTAAAAAAAAAGTATTAGTTTGTGCCTAAACAAGCTAAACATCTTCACGGCCAATTTACTAAGCATACATTACACAGACACACGCTTAAAAATACACTCAAGTAAAAGAAAATTCTCTGAATGCAAAAAGAAATCAAGGAAAATTTACCCCTTTTAGGTATACATATGTAAATAAATAAAACGTTCCACTTCATCTGTCATTTGCAATCAACAGTGTCACTTATACAGTTACACATACATGCACGCATACAAATTTGAAAAAAAAAGTATTTCTGTTTAAATACGCAAATAAGCTAAATGTATCTGAAATGACAATTCAAGTAGAAAAAAGTTACAAAAGGAAGAATTTTTAAGCCAATTTTCATAGCTTTGATTTGGTGTTTTTTTCTCTCTTTACGTACAGTGTAAAATTCAAATAAGAAAAAATTGTTGTTGAATGTCTGTTGCTGATGGTTTTCATCAGTAAACAACACTTTGATGTGTGGTTGTGTGAAAGAGAAGTGCACTAATGGCATATCTTCTTCACACTTGTGACTTTCAGCACGACAATTCAACTTTCATGCATGCGAGTACATACGAAAGATAAACTCGTTGTAAGTATGTGTACAACTGAGTATAAATACATATCAGAGCATGTGTGTGTATGTGTGTATATTTACTTATATAGTTAAAAAGAAATTTGAGCTTTGAGGATGCTCTTAGAAAGTGTTATACAAAAAAGTATGCTTTCATTTCTTCGTTTTTTTTCTTCGTCTTTTATTCTGGGTGTGAAATTAACAATTTAAACATCACCAAGAGCAAAAGGGAGACACATCATCAACATGAATATCATCAAACAAAGGAGTAAGATTTTACTAGATATTGTTGCTGCTTTAATGCTTCATTTGACATGTGTATTCATGTGTACGGGTTCTTTTTTTTTTGAAGATGTGTGTAGTTTGGACTATGTTAGTGTGTGTTGGACACTTGAATGTTTCACTAAATAGGTTACTTTAACCCTTTTTTCTTTTATGCAGTTGCTTAGCTTTTGTTTGTATTAGTGAATTTTCTTTTTCTCGTTTCTGTTTGTCAAAGATCCACAATCAGTGATTGTTGATTAGATTATGTTTACGTAGTTTGTTTTGACAGTTTAAATGACTTCGGATCGATTGGACCGTTTTGATAAACTATTGGCATTTGAAATAAAAGTAAGTGCTTTAATTCTTTTACTTAGTGCATTGAATTTAATTTTCAAGACATTTTTCTATACGAAAGTTACAAATTAATATTTATGCCCCTATGACTACAAAGCTTCCAGCAGATTCAACAGAAAATTAAATATTATTAAAATCTTTGCTAACCAAAATGATTTAACGTTAGAGTGGAATTCCTAATTTCTCGTTTAGATTCAAATTAAATGTTAAAATTAAATGTCGAACATGTCCGACTTTCGACCGCAATTTTATCCACATGCCTCAGAGAAAACAATACGTAAGTTACTACAATGATATCATTTGAATGATTAATGTGTGAACATTGAATCCGAATCAGCTTATATCAAATGTAAAGTACCAGGTTTTAGTATCAAATGAGGCTCTTCTTCGACCAGGTCAAAAACAGAGAAAATTATATTTTTTACCACGTGAGCAGATAAAATAGTTTTATCTGATTTGGATTCAGCAACAATTTGCAGTATTATATTCATTAACAGCATAAATTGTTATACCTAACAACCAATAAAAGAAAAATATTTTCTTCGTTTTTATGATATTATAAATCAAAATAATATATGAAAAAAAAAAAAATTCAACATGTTGTGCATAATTTAGTTGATATAAGCAAAATCAGATGAAAATTCTATTTTTGTAGTCAATTTACTAGCATTACTTAAAATTTTTTCGAAAATTTATTATATCGGTATCTCACTTGATATTGATTAACTCAATGCTTAAAACTTTGATAATTAAATAATTATTTCTTAATGAATTGCAATAAAAAGGTTAGCCTTGACACAAACCGAATGTAAAACACAGTATTAGGAATGTAAAACACAGTATTAGGAAACACAGTATCCTTAACAACTTAAAAATAAATGGCAGCCCTATTAACTCAGGGACGTTTGCGGTAGGCTAGTCAACTGCTTAAATGTTAAACAGATTAAGGAAACTAATTCCAGGCACAGAATGGTTTGTATATAGAAGCTCTAAACACTCTAGAAGATAGAAGAAAAAAAAAATTAACCCTTTACTGCATACAAAACCAAATATGGCATTATACTGCTCTGCAAAAAGTTCCTTGTCTTTGAGGCTTGGGAAATATTAATGCATATTAATTAAGTAAATATTTAAATATATGCAGTTCAAGAGCACATTTTAGTTAAAAATTAACTATATATTAAGAAAGAAGCTATAATGTTTATTACTAAATGTATGTATGTACATAAGTATTTACTTATTAGATATTGAGAAACTTAATTTATTTTTATTAAACGCCTTACTAATCTTGAAAAGGGAATTTCTTCAAATAATTTTTTGCAAAAATCACTATGTTAATAATGCATGCCGTAGAGGGTTAACGACCAAACCACTTATGCGATTCATAAGTATGATACCTCAAAAAGTTTATTAGAGTATATTCTAAATATTTTATTCATATTTCAAATTGATCCAAAATCAATAAAATTGGTATACTCCTACATACATAGCTACATTAAAGTGGGCTATAAACCTTTTTTCGATTGTGACTGGATGGTGTAAAAATTTGAATTATAAAAAAAAATTAATTGCGTAGAGAAAAATTTGTTGCTGTTGGTTTCACCCCTTTGCAAGTTTATTTCAAATGAAAGAGCGTCAAAAAACATGATGCAGATCAATAGATTTTCAAAAACGGAGCCGCAAGAAAAATAAATATTTAATTTTTTACTACAATCAACCGTATATCACAAAATTTTTTTAAATAAGGACTGATTGGAGAGGTCTCAGTGAGATAATTGACTGGCATCACAAATGTTTCGATATTTGAGAAAATCAAGTTTTTCATTGAATCTAAATAAAAAAAAGTGGAGCATTCAGAGCATTCAGCCCACGGGGAGTGTCCTTAACTGAAAAACGGTTTATGGTGCATAACGTAGATATCACTGAATTATTTATTTTTTGGAGTAGTGAAATGAATCATTTGACTACCACCAACTTTCTATGAAACTTGTTCAAAATTTGACAACAATAATTTTTTAACAAAATGAACGAAGATTGTGTATTTTTACTATGCTTCAGGATCAAAAGTACCTGCAAATTACAACATGTGGAAATGCCACCTCAAATCCAACATTTTGCTCTTTCAAACGAACGCACACAAATTTTCCGACAGATCGGTTAAATAGTTTTATTTAAAGGAGACGCTTACAGCATTTATGTAAAAAAAAGAAAAAAGTGAATTTTGTGTGCTCATAAAAACAATTTTTTGCGCAAAAAACAAACAGAAGTTTGAAAAGTATTATGGGACTCTTCACCACCGATTGCAACAATCCGCCACTGATTTGCTCAATTCCGGTGCGCTCGTACCAGCACAAAGTACTTACTTTCTGCTCGATCAATTGAGGTCACCATACCAGAAATGGTCCATAAAATCCACGATACGATATTAGATAATCGGCGATTGAAGGTGCGTGAGCTTGAAGAGACTACAGGCTTATCACGTGTATCAGTGATTCGAGTTTTGCATCAATATTTGGATATGAAAAAGCTATCCGCAAAATGGGTGCCGCGTTTGTGACAATTGACAACAAACGCAATCGTTAGATAACTTCAATGGACTGTTTGGCGATATTCAATCGCTATCCGAACGAGTGTTTGCACCGTTTCGTAACTGTCGACGAAATCTGGCATAACAATACACCAGAGACCAAGTAACAGCCGAAATAGTGGGTTTTTCAAGGCAAATCAAAGCCGAAGAAGACCAAGGTGTGTATATACAGACAACAAGGTAATGGTGACAGTTTTTTGGGTTGCGTGTGATGTCATTCACATCGATTATCTTAAAAAGGGTAAAACGTTCACCGGCACGTATTATGCGGAGGTGTTTGAACAATGCGAAGCCGATTTTAAACAAAAACGACCGCATTTGCGGAAAAAAGTTATCTTCCACAAGAAAAACGCACCAGCGCAAAATTCCATAGTCACAATGGCAAAATTGCATGAATTAAATTACATAAGGCTTCCTTATCCAGCATATCCTCCAGATTTACCCCCTTCCAGCTATTTTGTGTTTCCAAACGTAAAGAAATATCACGCCGCTGAGAGATTTGGGTCAAATGAAGAGGTTTTTGACGAAACAAAGGTCTATTTTGAGGCCACGAGAAATCGTATAATTTGGAAGACATCAAAAAATTGTAGAAACGTTGGAAAAAGTTTATCGACCTAAAAGGAGACTGCATATGTTGTAAATAAAACGTTTTCTGCCGAAAAAAGTATATTCTTTATTGCAATTTTCTAGGACTTAAGTGGGTTGCAGTTGTTAATCCGGAGTTCCGATCCATGTAAATAGTAAATGCATTTTATAATTTTTGAAAGGTATACATATTAAACCTTTAAAAAAGCATATATGTAGCGTTATATTTTAAATTCAAATGGATAATTTTTCCAATCCATCAAATAACTTTGTTTCCTTAGCTAGCGGGTGGTCGTCACCACGTCATTGTGACCTTTTTCCAAATGTTTTCTAAATTGCGCTGTAAAATGCAATTACCCTTCACAGTTGGCATTTATCGCATGTATTTAGATTTTATATTGCAATAACCTAACCTTAAAAAGCAAACATGCCTCAATTTTTATTAAGTTTACGATTATATTTTCATTTACAACAATTTAGTAGAAATGATTTGATTTGCAAAACAAACAATTTAACAGATATTTATTATCACATTTGTGTACACAAGACGAAAACAGTGACATATGACATATGCCGCCTACCAAATAAATGGCAAACTAAATAAATATAACATTATTCTTAAGGCAGGCGAAAGAGAAGAACGAAACCACCACTAAATTAGAAACTACATGGGAAAACGAAAAAATGTTGTTCTAAATACTTATATTAGATTTTTGGGTGATTTTTCAACATTTTCTTGCTATTTTTATTAGTTATTCCATCTGGAGAAATAAATCGATTAGAGCAATAATAAAAAAGAAATCAATCGAACTAATCAATGCAACAATTACACAAATAAATGAAGCAAATTAGGCACATGTTCGCATTCGAGCTTGAACTCTTCACTGAGCATAAAACAGATCAGGGATATAACTTTTTAGTTGTACGATTGTACAGTAATTGGCCATAAATCCCAAGCAGCAGAATCATTTTAAGTATTCCAAACACAAATCACTGCTGCTGCTTTAGTTGCTGCTGCTTTCACTTGTGATTGCTAATTAAATGTGAGGGTAAAAACGTAGTAAGTATATCGAAAATCATTAGCGTACGACACTTGCCTTTAGTCTTTAAACGGTGAGCAACCCTTAAACATTGAAATGCATACATGCAACAACTACCACATTACATACAATAACTAAAAATAAAACCTCTTCAACGGTCTATAAAATTCTTAAACCGCAAGAACAATTGCTGTTGTGATTTTTTGTTATTACTATTCATCACAAATTGGATTTGTCACACTCCATTGTCATTAAGTGTGCATTGTCTATTGTTATCTTCTTTTAAATGCCCTCAATGCAAAACAATAAAAAATAAACCCTCTTTTTAGAAGTGCATAGTTAATTCCTGATTGCCTTGTTTTCCTTTTGATCTTCTGTTGTACATGAATAATCAACTGAACTCGTCTTACCTTAACGCACGGCTCAGCTTATCGTAATTCATGTTCGGTTTTGATTTGCGTTCACCCCAACGCCGGGCCACTTCATCCGGATCGGTTAGTTTAAATTCACCGTTTGTGCCTTCCCATGTAATGCAGCCTGCATTTCCAGAGTCAGACAGTAATTCCAATAGAAATTGCCACAATTGTATTTGACCTGAACCTGTTGGATTGGATTGAAAATAAGAAAGGGAGAGAGATTTATTAAAACTTTAATTTCTAGTAATAGGAATTTTAATGGTAAAGAATAGATACAGAAATGTTATATTTATAAGTGATTTCTTCATTCATATGTCAAAGGTATTGGTCACTTGGCATAGCATATCCTTTTTTCTATATATCGTATTTGAGTGGTAACACTCAAGCGTAACACTCAAACTATGCTTGCTAGCATGCAAACTTGCCATAAAACATTTCCATTTGCTTTAGCAATCGTTTTATGTATTCATAATGTTTATGTTTTCATGTACATATACGAGTATATACATACATACATAGAATATTCTATACCTACATCCTACTACTGTACCTATATTCCTACTAAGTACATACATAAATCTGAAAAAATAATGTGATCTTTTCCAACCGTAACCGAAATAAATATAAATTTTTTTAATAACATTTTTTCAAGTTTAAATCATAGAGAATTTATAGAGGTCGGGTCAATATGTACCTGGAAATGTAAATAAGGAACGCTTTTTTCGGCGAAAAATACATTTTATTTTTCCACATAGTCTCCGTTTAGTCTCGATACACTTCGCATAACACTTCTAAAATTTTTTGATGCCCTCCATATAATACAATTTCTCAAGACCCTCAAATTAGACGTTTGTTTCATCGATAACCTCTTCATTCGACCCAAATCTCTCATAATACTTTCCACGTGCGTTTGTTTGGCGTGATAGACTTTCGTGCTATTACTTCATGTTTGGAAATAGGAAATAGTCGGTAGGGGGTAAATACGGAGGATATGCTGGATGAGGGAGCAATTCGTTATTTAATTCATGCAATTTTGTCTTTGCGACTGTGGATGCTGGTGCGTTTTACTGGCGGAAGCAAACTTTTTCTCTTCGCAAATGCTGTCGTTTTTGTTTCACTTCGACATCGAATCGATCAACCACTTCTGCATAATATGCGGTGAATGACATCATGCTCATGCCAGAAAACTGTCGCCGTTCCCTAGTTGGCCGACAGATGCACCTTATCCTTCTTCGGCTTCGATCCGCCCAGAGAAACACACTGGTTCTGCTGTTCCTTGATCTCTGGTGTATTATGATAGACCAAGTTTTCGTTCACTGTTACGAAACGGCGCAAACACGCATTCGGATTGTGATTGAACATCGCCAAACAATCCTTTGCAGTTATCTAACGATTGCGTTTGTTGTCAAACGTAAACGTGGCACCCATCTTGCGGATACCTTATTTATGCAAAACTGAAATCACTGATCCACTGAGCCTCTTCAAGTTCGTGCACCTTCATACCGTGAATTTTATCGACCGTTTCTGGTCTGGGGTGACCTCAATTGCGCGACCAGAAAGTTCGGCGCCACTTATGTTGGTACGAGGACACCGAAATTGGATAAACCAATCGATGGTGAAGAGTTTCCATAATACTTTCCAAGTGCGTTTGTTTGGCGTGATGGATTTTCGCGCAACAAATGATTCAAACGAAATACACTTTTTACATATTTATGAAATTGCTCGTAGGCGTTTCCTTTAAATGGCTGTCACAATAAAACTATGGTATGTGACAGATCTGTCTGAAAAATTGAGTGAATTCGTTTGAAAGATGCTTCTTGACAAGCAACGCCACCTCTTGGATTAGAGGTGCGTTGCCACTTGTTTTGATTTTCAGTGACTCATTGACTCGCCGTCGTATTTTTTTATCAATATTTTTAAACTAAATTTTATTATCTTGTCGTAACTGATGAATTCGCTAAGTATGTAGAGCCTAAGGGATTCAGATCGAAAGTGGTAAAATTAAAATGTGGTGCTTCAGTTAACTCTGGCCCAAACTATATTGTTTTTATATTCTAATTTAATAATGGAAGAGAAACATTTACGATTTATCCGCAATGACAATTCTTTGCCTTATAAAACGCTTTACTCCTAGCAAGTTATTACGCCCAAGTATTAACATAACTCAGTTCTTAATTGTTCTTCGCTGGCAACAAAGCAATATCTGACTTAAAAAGAAAAAGAAAATGCGCATCTAAACGTGAATAGACTTTAAATGGCAAACAAAATAATATTGAATGCTTACATACATCAAAAGAAAGCACAGAAAAAAAGTACGCTCAAATACAAAAGCAACAGCGAAAACATCACTGATGAAATATTATTAGATTCGGTACGCCTTTCAAAGAAGAACATCATAAATCGCTTAATCATTTGGCAATTAGTTTCTGCTTTGAGTCACATTCACAGAGCAACATTCTGTTCCCTATCAGCACAAGCGCACATTAAATGTAAGAAAGCAAAGCAAAATATGATATAAAAGTAAGAACTTTAAGCGTAAACAATTTGTAAACATACATATCGCTACCTTAATGTAGAAAGGCCCTAACTAACGTTTTTTTTCGCATAAAATTTTTCGGTAATTTGAATGGACCGCAATCAACTGCACCAGAATCGATGGAGAAAAGATTAAAAAGAGAAACATTAGTTAGGACTTTTCTACATTAAGGTAATGATATGTACTTACATACGAGTATGTATATGTAAAGTGACGAAATGAAGGGATGTTTTCCTTTCATAATATACATACATACAGATGCGCACACAATTAGGTTTGCTGAAAGGCTTTTATGGCTTTTTAACGCCACTCATGTGTGAGACCGCCATCGTCAACTAATGACGTCATGAATAATGCGTTAATTGCAAATCATGGTCGAAACGGTCATATATTTTAAGTGTTTGACATCAAGATAAATAGAAAAATGTTATTGCTCCTTGCAATTCGCTTAACTTTTAAACTGAGCTGGGCTTGGCTTAAAATCTAAAGATACATTGTACATATTTAAAATTGAATACGCACGCTATTCATGTAAACACGATGGCATTTCCCTATGATGACGATGATGTAAATTTGTGCACGTGTTCGATAATGGTGTTTAATTGTTGATGTCATAATTATTAAAATGAAAGCATATTTTATAGGAAAAAAGGTAAATTATAAATTTGTTTTAACAATGTTTATAATTCAATGAGACGACGAGTAGCCCACTGAACTCCTTTTAGTCAAATCCAATTTCTGTGAGAAATTTAGGGATTGTCTCCAGTTGCGGCTATAATACATTATCGTTCATCGGTACACCTGTTCTACGAAGTAAGTATTTACTATTTTTCAGGCTTTAAAATGCAGCAGTAGTAAGCGCTCGCATGTTGAGATCATGGGGTAAGTATCATTTATCACATAGTGTGTAAAGATAGAGTGATTTTCTCATCATTGAAATAGGTTGAAATTGTCACGGTGGTAAAGGATTTTGATTCGTTTCTTTTCCATGATATAAGAATGGTAAGTGAAGCCATATTGATAATGTGTAATTAATTTGTTGTCAAAAGGCTTTAATATTTCACACACAATAAAACCTGAAGAACGAGAAATAAGTTTGTATAATGCTGCGTTTTATTCGCTACTCAATTCAATTAATGTATAACTAGCAGCTATAATTGTATGGGAAACAATAACAAAATGCTTATCAATTATAGCTGTTATGTATAGCTACATAACATGTTGTTTACCATCACTGTATTCTATAACAATCCAAGTATGCACTGCAAATATGTAATGAAAGGAAAAGATCTGTTTGTCAAAAACAAAGAAGAACGCGGTGACAAATTGTTCGCCGGGGAAATAATGTGAGTTTCAAATGCAATTGCAAATATTTTTTGGCGCGCAAGGACTTGTTCGCCCATAGAATAAAGAAGAGAAATGCCTATGTTCATGTGCTGGAGAATCTTCTCCTGCTACCAGTGGCTATGGAGCAGATAAATTGCGAATGACAACACAACGAAGAAGAGAGTTAACAACTTGATCGTTTTATTCGGACATGTGAATTCAGTTGAAGAATAAAACGCAGATAATATTAGGCGGATTTGGCCCAATTATTGTATGTACCATATATGATTTGTGAATTTGCTCTCATGTGTTCACCTGACCACATTCTGTGCGTAGAATTAGCACATGGGCTCTTAAGCAACTCAAATTTAAATTTCATACAATAATATACTAGAAAAATAGCTTCCATGTTAGTTTTTCATTTTATGCACCCTCATCATCACTTGCGCTAATTTTTCATTTCCGTTTGTGCTGCACTCATCAACAACAAAAAACCGAACGTTCAAACATTTCACTATATTAAACACTTCTACAACGGAAAATAATTTTGCACAATCCCAACGCATATTTTAATATTTTAATTACCAACACCATGCAATTTCTAAAATGCACACAAGTGCCACCTAACAGCTACAATACTTTTGATATGTTCAAAAACATATTTTGCGCGCTTTTTGCTTCGGCAGTCGCAAGTCCAAAGGCGCTCAAGTTGGTAGTTGTTGGCACTGCGAACTCAAGCGCCATTTTGTTTTTTGACGTCGCAAAATGTTTACCGTAATTTGCATTAGTTTTAAGAAGTGGCACCTACTTTTTTCTTCTTTTTTTTTTTTGTTTTCTTTGAAGCTTTTAGTTTGCTTTAAGTTGCTGCACAAAGCAACAGCAGCGGCGGCATCTATATGTTGGTAAAGTAAAAATGTTAATTTAATAAAAATTCAAAAAGAAAAGACCGGAAATAATTAGTTCTTTAATCTTGCTTTGATGTGTAGTTTTTCTTTTACCGCTCGCTCATCTCCCCTGAACTCCTTAACTTTATACTAGTTTTTAACATAAGCTTTTACCACACACAGAAAACAAGCAAAAACACAAAAACTTTGTAGTGGTCGCCTTTGCTGACGCGACTAGTGAACTTAATTTTCAGACATGAAAGATTTTTATCCCTTTGAGAAGCAAAAAAAAAAAAAAACAAAACCCCTGCTAGTCAAGAAGTAGAAGTGTGCCTAGGCATGAGTAACTATCCTCAGTTCTATGCTTTTCTTTTTAATTATGCCACTCTAGCTCATATGCGAAGGGTTCTGCCCAACAGCAGTAGAGATAAAAGAAGCTACAAAAGTTATTTGACTTTTATTTAATAATTAATTTTTATGTTTTTTTCTCTTTCTGTCTGAAAACCCAAGCTGTGCTACCATACATACATACATAATATGTATGTATACCATTAAAATCTGTTTTAATTTCTTTATTCCTTTTTCATATATGTAAATAAATATCATTAAATTGCAATAATTTATTCTTTTTTATTTTTGCTTTCTTGCATGCTTGAACGCATTTAAAATTGCCCACGACAACAGTAAGAGCAAGAGTTAGTAGAGACGAATGAATGGTGCTGGCACACCGGACCTTAGGTAACAAAGCGGTTCCGTGTAGAAAGGAAACTATAATTAATCAAAAACAGCATTTTTGCCACCATCAAATTGAAAGCGCACAAACGGAGAACTGAATGAGCTGAACTTTCTTCCGTTCCTTAATTTTTGGCCTCTCCAAATGCTCACTAAAGTTCATAAAGTAAAACGAAAAAATACAGAAAATAAAAGTAAAATGAAGTAAAGTAAAGTCAAAATGGAAAACAACTGCTGTAGCAACTGCAAAGAAGAAGAAAATTGGCACAGGCGCATGTAAAACTTTGCCAAGCAAGTAGTATGTAAAATCCATAAGAAGGTTACATTTCATTGTAGTTAATACTTGCTACTTTGTATGAAAAAGGAGTAAAAAACGTGAAATAACTAAATATGAAAAAGGAAAGCCAGCGAGACATGCCCAGCCATTTTTGCTAAGCAGCTGCTTACACTACGTCCACCATATACGGATGCACAGACACTTATACTTACACATGGACTCATGTGTATGTATGTGTTCATTATATGTATGTATGCAGTATGCATATAAAACTTTCAGTACGGGAAATACATACATAATTTAAATGTCGCGCCGGAAAATGGTAGGTGATTGGGGAGTTTTATGCTAATTCCGCTTTGGACTTTGGCATTTTTTCAGAATAACTAAAACTATTTTTTTTTTTTCTTTTTTCCTTTTTTTTTTTTTCAATTTACATGAAACTGCTTGCTCTATGTAAATACACACTCGCTACCAGCTAACATGATTTTAAAGGTTATGCAAAATAAGGTCAGCCTCATACGTAGGTACTGTAACTAATGCACATACTCGTAGATATGTAGGTATGCACAGTATGATTGGATTGAATTATGTTTTTCAAGAAATAAAAGTACCAAAAAAAAAAAATCTTAATTAAAATTTGCCTCAGATTTCTGGTTTAGTTAAGAATAAGTGCCCTAACATTTTTTTTTAATTTTTCTAATAGCTTTAAATAGAAGCTAACAATTTTAGTATACAAATATATTTACATACATAAGATTATATATTTTAAGTATATACACTTTTCTTGTCTACCTGAACGCTTCTGTCTGCACATTTGATGTTCGTATAAAAATATTTTAAGCTTTGCTAAATGTTTTAGCTCGTGTGCATTTTTATTTGACCCTTGTTGCATATCGTGTCAAGTATTCATAAATATACTTTCTTTTCGCTAAACTTCTTTTGCTAAACAAAAAAAAATAAATAAATAAAATAAAGTTACTACGATTTTTTAAGTTACTTTGCTTCCGTTTGTAAGCAACTTTATGTATATGTTGCTGTTAATTTTTTTTTTTTTGGCAAAACTTCTTACATCTAAATGAAACCAGAGACAAGTAATCAAGTATTTAATATTATTTTGGAGTATTTTTTCGACAAATATTCAATTATATTGCATGTGCTGTTACACAGAAAAATCTTAAAGTTATATTGCCGAACCTATGATTCCACGTGGAACATTTCTAATTTTAATTTTGTAATGTTCTAAAAGATTTTACTTTTACCTCAAAGCTTTTTACTTTAGTAAAAAGTGCCAATGCTATTTTTCATTAAAAATAGAAAAAACAATTGAAGAAATAAGTAAGTTAACCTACGAGGGTAGATCAATAAGTACCCGTGTGTGAAGACAGGTGGCGTTGCTGAGGGAAGCTGGCATTACCGTCGTGTACTGACATTTGTCACACGATACCACACTAAATTTCAAACTGATTCATAGCTTAGTTTTTATTTGGCAGCCATTAGTATAAAATGGAAAAAGAACAATATCGATCCGTAATTCGCTTTTTATCTTTGAATGGAAAAACATGCGAAGAAATAAAAGCGAAGTTGGATGCTGTCTATGGGGACTCTTCACCATCTATGACAACCGTAAGATATTGGTTCAACGAATTTAAACATGTTTTTGATGAGGAGCGTCCAGGCCGCCCGGCAGACGTGGTTACCGAGGAAATCGTTGAAAAGGTCAACGACATGATTCTCGCTGATCGCCGATCGAAAGTGCGCGAAGTAGCAGAGGCCGTAGAAGTGTCGTACGGAACGGTAATCGTCGGCCCGATGGGTGCCGCGATTGCTTACAGTGGACAACAAGCGGATACAGAATTGTCGCGGCCAAATTGCATGAATTGAACTACGAATTGCTGCCGCACCTTGGCTCCCTGCGACTTCTTTCGGTTCCCCAACATTAAAACGTGGCTCGGGGGGAAAAAAATTCAGCTCAAACGAGGAGGTTTTCGTCGAGACGGAAGCGTATTTTGAAGTGTTTGACAAATCGTATTTTTTGGAGGGGTTAAAGAAATGGCAGAAACGTTGGAAAAAGTATATTGTACTAAAAGCAGATTACGTTGAAAAATAGAAAAAAAAAATTTGTGAAAAACTTGCCTCTTCATTCCTAACACGGGTACTTATTAATCTACCCTCGTATTTTCTATAACTTGTGATACTATTGACCATCGGATTGGAATCATTCTGTAACATTTTAAAGCTAGTCTAATGTAATTTGAGTGGGCTGAGCCGTCTATGGAGGCTTTTCAGTGATTACGTCTCCGTCAAAAACTCATAAAAATTATAAATATTTATTTAATAATATCCAAATGACTAGTTGTAGAACAAAATTGAATCCGAATATCCGAAATGGATCCGTAAAGCTTGACCTAGGCCCTCCATGTACTGTTGTGCCGTAAAAGTAGTAATACTTAAGTACATATTAATATCTACAGAATATATCTGATTATTTAACACAAAATTTTAAAATCTATTTTATTCTACCTCAACGAAACTTGATGTGTGAGTTTCCCAAACAACATCGCAACACTAAAAAAAATGTTAACAATGTTATAAAATGATTTATCAACATTTTCAGGCACGCCTCCTTTCACTAGTTAAACCCTTTCATTGTCGTCAACATACGTTATGAATTTTTAATGAACTGCGAAATGAACATCATCCAAAATACAAAGAATAAAAATCATAAAACTTAATTGATCATAGCATTTGAAAAATGCTATGATACTTTTGTCTAACCCTTTGTCATAAAAACGTGTTTACTCCTACAGCTACATCATTCTTTTTAACCCTTTCCTATAGTTAGCAATCAAAGACAATCTAACATAATAGTTTCTTCAAAATAAAAAATTAAATACTTTTAACTCACGTGCGCATTCCTAAAAAAAAAAAAAAAAAAACAATTCATACCATTTCACCACTGAATATGAATCTGCAGAAACAAAATTCAAGACACACCCTTTTGAATGTTACTTAGTGTAATAATTTTAAAAACACCTTTATGTCTATCTCATACATATTTATGTATATACATATGTATGATGATATTAAAATGTATGCAAGGGTAACTTACTCGTAAATAATTTGTATTTACAGACTACAGCAATATACAATTAATTTAAAGGTGTTTTTCTTTTTTCATTTGCCAGGTTAATAGTTGGAACCCTTAAACCTTAAATTGCCACCCTTTGTAAGTTGCGGGTGTATAATAATGAAAGTCAAACCGAAAAAAGCACACAATGACTTGACTTCATATGATAAAAATCAGTGTTCACGCACTTTTTGACTCATAGAATATTTGTGTGAATAAGGGTTTTATTTAAGCCCCTCTATATGTATTATCAAAAAAAAATAAGAAAGTTTTCGCACGAAATTGATATGATAATGAAATTCAAGTGAACTTTTAAGTAGCTCGCAAGGCCTGTAGTCGAAAAAAAACAAAAGGGGGGTCGTTTTTTCCCATTTGCAATGCACGTGCGCACTTGTCAGAATTTTGACATTTTTAAACTGTCATTGGTGGAAAGTTGCAGAGCGCGCGTTATATTTAATCTAAGCACCTGAATCTTTATGCTTTCGATTTCAGTTCTTTCTACTGTATGTACTTACTTCTTTGTTTCATGAAATTTTTGTACCTTTGTTTATATTATGTATATGAGTAATTTAGAAATTTAGTATGCGGGTTGAAACTCACCTGAGCTAGCTAGTCGACTGCTTGTTGGTCCAAACATTTGATATGGATCTGAAAAATAAATTTGAATGTTCTACTTAGGATTTAAGTACATTTTTATAATAATTACAAAATTAATGCAATTAATTTGTGACTAATGCCATAGTAATTTTGCACAAATCTCTTTGGCATTAGCATAACATTTAATTAATAAATAAATTAATTAATTACAATGTTTATAAATAAATAATTATAAAGTTGAAATTGTTTCTGAACCTAATTTTATTTCTTTTATCATTATTTCATGTATCATAATAAGATTATTTTACTCTCACTCAATGAATATCAATGATTATGATGAGTTAATTAAAGCGTAGATTAGGCTATTTTCTCTCTGATCATGATTGCAAAAATTACGTCTTTCAAAATGAGCTTATCATCATTTAGGCCGTTTTCTCAATGTCTGGTTAAAACCGTTCGTTAAAGTTTAAAGTTCGATTAGTGTTTAACCGGACATTGATAAATCAGCCCTTAGAGCCTTATTGGTGACATTTTTAAATGAAAACAGTCACAAATCCCCCACGTTTACCACATAACTGTCAACATAAATTTAATGCTCGTGTGGTGAAACATTGATCTTGGACAACGTCAAACTTAGTGGTCGCTGTAGCGTAGCGGTAGTGCGTCGGACTGTTACGCAGAATGTCAGGGTTTCGAAACACGGCACAGGCAAAATAAAAAAATAAAATATAAAAAAAGCAACAACAACAAAATGTATACACGGCACCACCGCTTGGCAGGCAATGGCAAACCTACAAGAGTAAAAATTGTCTATGAAATACTTTTCGCTTCGCCATTCGGATTCGGCATAAAACTGTAGGTCCCTTCCATTCATGTAAAAATATAACACACACAACATGAATGGATGCGAGAAGCATCCCCGAGCAACGTTTTCATGTTGGGGAACAGAAAGAAGTCGCAAGGAGCCACCCCGGGCGACTACGGTGCATGCGGACAATTCCGTATCAGCTTGTTGTCCACCGTAAGCAATCGCGGTACCCATCGGGCCAACGATTACCGTTCCGTGAGACACTCCTACGGCCTCTGTTACTTCGCGCAGTTTCGTTCGGTGATAGCGAGAATCATGTTGTGGACCTTTTCAACGATTTCCTCGATAACCACGTCGGCCAGGCGGCCTGGGCGCTTCTCATCAAAAACACGTTTAAAACCGTTGAACCAATATCTTACGGTTGTCATAGATGGTGAAGAGTCCCCATAGACAGCATCCAACTTCGCTTTTATTTCTTCGCATGTTTTTCCATCCAAAAATAAAAAGCGAATTACGAATATTGTTCTTTTTCCAATTTATCGCGAAACTTTTGGTGTTATAATAATAGCTGCCAAATAAAAACTAACCTATGAGTCAGTTTGAAATTTAGTGTGGTGTCGTGTGACAGATATCAGTACACGACGGTAATGCCAACTTCCCTCAGCAATTCCAACTGTCTTCACACACGGGTACTTATTGATCTACCCTCGTATGTATTGTATCTACCTTAATTTCTTCATTTTAACCCCTGTATCGAAACTCTTGTTGAAGTTCAGTTTGGGTATTAGTAATCATTGTTGTGTTGGTTTGGTATATTCAGTACCTGTTATAAAATTCAGCTATGTCCGTTGTTTTCGTCAGTCCAGAACCCTGTTTCTCTCAGTCTGACTACGATTGGGTTTCGGTAGCTCTGATATTTATATATCAAACATAGTTCCATAGAAAGCAAACTTAAAGCTTAGAGCACGTTTAGAGCTACCGTCGAGCTATATGGTATATCTTTCTAATTTGTTTCCCCCCATTTTTTCCTTTACTTATACCATGTTTGGATGTGTATGACTAAAGTGCGACTTGTCGAAGTAGACCCCACTTCTTCCGAGCATTCTTTCCCAATTATTTAAGGCTATACAGGCCATCTTGGCTCTAAGTTGGCTTTCCAACTGAGCTTAGTTTCAACCCGCATAAAAATTCCAAGTTCAATGTATTTGTGTATGATCTTTTGGATGGGAACTGGAAATGTTTAGTAGCCAAACATTATTTTGTTCTATTAATTTGGAATAAAATATATTATAAATTTCAATAAAATATCTTCTTTAATTTCTAAAAGAACATGTTCCTTAGGTTGTAGCTGATAAGATGCAGTACTAAGCATGGATAGTTTGGCCTCTCTAATGATACAGAGAGGCCAGCCAAATCTTTCCATCACACAACTCCGAATAAAATCGAAAATAAAATTCAAAAAGGTTAATATCAAGAAGTTGGCTTTAAAATGGATAAAAAAAAACAACAGAAAAATATAGGTATGTTCTATTGTATATAATATAAATTATCGTTTGGAGGGGCCTTTTTTTAGGAAAACCAAGAATAACCTAGGTGGAAATATTATTTTCACCCGGATTTGACATCAGATATGTATATACGTATATCGCTTACGAACTGGCAAAGGCCTTTAAGTGGTATCAGCTAATGGGAAGCCAACCATATATTTTTTAAAAAATATGCGATTAAGTCAATTCTTTTAAGCTTGATCTAATAAAAACCAAGGATGTTCACATTTCATAGATTGTTTACGTTTACGGTTGTTGGAAAAATATCGGAAACTTTATAATCTTACCACAGAAGGAAATAAAAACTATATTTATAAAATTTAAGGTACTAAGTACAGAACATTACAGTAAATAATTCTAAGGTATTTCCAAAATTATTCAAATAATGAGATTTGATACAAAATTTCTAAGAAATTATGTTCACATTTTAGAGCTTTCCTACTCACGTGTTAGAAAAGTCAATGTAAGGAAAAACGTATTCATATAAGTGGATGTTAACGTTGGTGGGTGTTAACGTTATCGTATGTTGACTATATATTTAAAAATGTGAAGCGTGGCATTAAAGAAGGTACCCTTTATTTTTGACTAAGTATAGTTTGCGCCATGTTATTTAACCACTTGATTAACATTTTAAAAGCATTTTCAAATACTTATGTACGCATATAAATACTCTGAATCACTTTAAGTGTGTTCGTACTCGCAGATGTACTCATATGTACTTATGCATATACGAGTACATATGTACTTGGAAATAACTAAATGTAGTTCCTGCGTAGGTGTAAAATTGCAACCGAAAAAAGCAGGATACAATTGAGTAAAATATAGTCAACAAGTAGGTAAACATACGTACGATCAAATATTATACAAAAAGGGGTAAGCGTGGAGAATTCGAAGGACAATTGAGTTAAAAATACATTTTAAAATACCATATAAGTACATATTTTCATACCTTTATATTTCATGTTAAGTACGAGTTTGTGCGAGCCCACTTGAAAATATGTACTATACCATATTCATATTATACGTTGTTGTTGAATTGTAAATATGTGAATGTGAATGTTCTCGTGAATACATATGTAAAAGTATTTATGTGTATTGCGTTAGTTGTATCCATTACACATTTCCTCCACTGATTTTTGTTTTGTACACCACAACATTTTATGTACACATTTGCACAAATAGCGAGAGCGCGAAAAGTTGAAGTGCAAATCCTTCAGGAAGGTTACATTCGGGCTGCTGATTTTGTTTCCTTTATTATAAACAATTGTTGTCCGGGTATGTCTGTCTGTCTGTCTGTCTGTCTGTTTGTATGTCCACACGTCTACATTACGTTTGAATTGTTTCCATTATGTTGTTGAGTTGACAAACATTTTTATTCATAATGCTGTACTCGCATGTGTATGTGTATGTGTGTGTGTATGTATTCATTGTTCTCGTATTTAATGTTTTAATGCTTCGAAATAAATAATAAAAAAAAGTCTGTGTGTGTGCTTACTGCAACACAACACGCGTGTGCAACATCACATGGTAAGAAGAAAGAATCACTTTTGCCACGCGTCTTAGCATCATCATAATTGCAACAGCAGTAGCAGCAACAGAAACAGCAACATTTCTAAATACAATTTAATAATAATACATTTTTTTTTTTATTATTTTTTCGTGGCCGTCAATTTTGACAGCCAGTCATTTTGTGCATGCATATCTCGCTCGGCGCTGCACGCTTAAGCTCTGCCGCTCTAATTGAGAATGCTTTATGGCATTTCAATTGTTTCATTATGAATGTTTTCAACTGTTTTCACTGCTTCTTCTTCTTCTTCGTTTTTTGTTCCCATTTCATTTCAATTGCGTTTTCATTTCATTTCTATTCTTTATTTTTTTATATTTTGCTACTTGAGTAGTTTTCAAGTGACGAATTTAGGTTTGATTTGCGACAACGGTCGACAGTTCCCAGTTCCAGTTGCAATGAGAGAAACAGGGAGTAAAGTTTCTACTTGGGCATAACATTTTTTTTTAAATTGCTTTTTGTATGTCAATGCCGCAAATGCGACTTTATTGTTCTATTTTAAAAGGGTATTTAAAGTATTTGTTTCTGTTTTAAGTGCTTTCGAAGTGTGCTGCTTGTTTCAAGTAGGAATTTGGGTTGCATGTTCGAAAGGTATTTGTTTCTTTATTTTCGCTGATAAAAAAGAGACTACTTTTCAGAAATTCTTAACGTATTCTTTATACGTTTTCTAAAAAATAATTTCAAAAGTCTACTGCTTCAAAATATGTCACTAAAATAATTTCTAGAATGTAGTCTTTCCATTGCTTTTTTGTTCAAATATGAGTACTCACCAGGTTGTCTTAGATGTGTATGCGGATCGAGCGATGATTTTCCAACGCCCACTAATTGATTCGAGCTGTATCCTGTAGTAATAAATGGAGAACGATTTTAACAACTTGTTCATAAATAATACAAAAAATTAATGATTGATGTTTGAATTTTTGTTGACCAAGTTAGAAATTAAGATTTTGTTCTACATGAAATATTTTTGGCTTATAAAATGCCCATATATAAATCCCTGACGACTAAATACTAATTTATAATAATAATAATAATAATTTTTTATATTAAAATTAATTTTGTAATATGAACTTTAAAACCGAATCAATATACCGTTCCAGTTTCGGTTTCGGTTTTGTCAAATATTCGGCTTCGGTTTTGTTCTTCAACATTCATTCGGGTTTCGGTATCGGTTTCGTTCCGGTTCTGGTTTTGAAGGAAAGACATGGAAATCTGTTTGACAATCACACAATATTTACTAAATAGCTAGTATTCTTCTATGGTGTGCAAACATTGTTTCATAATATTGAAATTCAGAAAACACGTCTGAATCAATTCTGAATCTGAAACAAAATTAATGGCCATATTCCATCATATTTGCTTAACTCATTACTGTAGAAATGTAATGATTATATATACCTATAGAATCCGACAGATTAAAATTTTTTTTTTGCGATCCGATGTTGATACTCGGCTATCAGAAAAAGTTTGGCCGATACCAAAGCCGATGTCGATACAAACAAAGAAAAATAGATTTTTCTCTCATAAAATTTTTTCACTCTTCACTGCTTTTTTTGGTTATAGATATACTTTTTTTTTTGTCCGAGCACAATATGCAAATGAATGCCAACATAGGTTGTCTCAAGACTTGAAATTTTACATGTATCACGATAAAAATTAGAAAGTAAAGCAAGACAATGTAATTTTTTACTTTGTAGGTTTGAAAATCGTCAAACAATTATGCAAAATCAGTGTTGCCAGACTTTCTGGAAAAGAAACATCGCTGATGAGGGGCGTTGAAATCGGCTACAATCGCAACAATATATACTGGCGTCAGATTCAAATTAAATTAATTTTTAAATACAGGAAAAACAGATCAAATCGAGAAAATTTTTTTGAACCGGTACCAGGGGTTGTATCGGTTTCGATATCGTTTTTTTCAGATGAAAACAGCTGTTTTGGTTTCAAAAAATGAAACGATTTTAAACGGTTATGGTTTCAGTTTTATTCCTTGCTTTAAAACTAATGCAGACAGAAAATTGTACTGAGGCTCCCTGGGCCCTTTAAACGCAGTGGCCCTAACTAAGAGTTTTGTGTTTGACTATTAACAGTAAACGGCTGATAATTTGCCATTTTAATTTTATCAATTTCAATCAATACAAATCGTAGCATACCGAGACTTTGGAGGAGGGAAAGCCTGTGTTAATAGAAACTAAAAATTTGGACTAAAATTATCAATATCAGTATTGTATAGGTCAGTATGAAAAGTCAAAGGTGTAAGAAAGAATTGCATTCCTTAAAACCTGAATTTAAATTACTAAACATATTATTCACTTAACATATTGTCTATGATGTCTTAGTACTCATAATACTAGTATTAAAAGATGGTGCTGAGATTCTCTGTGAAACGAAGTCGATATTAGATTTTCAAAATAGTTGGAGCTGGTCTTTAAGAGGCCAAGAACACAGCCCTAAGTTATCGATACCAACAGACAGACTCACTTGAATAATTTTACTGTCATGATCATGTCCAAGTATAAACAGCAATGGAAAGTCACAAAGAGTTGTAAATCTCAAAACTACCGAGTTAAAACCACTAAATAAAAATCATATATTTAAATGTAAATAAACAATATACGAGTCCCCTTATTAATTGAATGAAACTCAGCGTTATTAGTTCCAGAAGAAGTACAAACAACACTATCAAAACATTCCACCCAAATCAAATCAAAAACCATAAAGATGCCGCTTCAATGGGAGCAACTTTTTTTTTAATAGATTGTGATTACAAAGAACCAAAACAATGCCCGAAGCGTTTCAATTTAAAATTGTTCCAAAACAAAAAACCTTCCAAAAAAAAAGATGAGAATACAAGCAAAAAGTTGACACTATACAAATTACACCCTACAGCGATAAAAATCATTTTGTGCTGTTGGTTTGGTTTATGTTGTCACTTTAAAGGCGACAACACAAGCACAACCAACACCAAAGAGCAAACTCAATGCACAATCACCATACACAATTGCGTATGATGACAACGATGGTGTTGGTGGTGTGAATGGTGATGCTGATGATGTCCTTTGTCAAGCTACTCAAGTGAGAGAAGAACAAAGCCAAAAGCGCATCATCGTGTTATGGTGTTGGAGAAAAACTTTGAGAATGTGCTTGTGGCATAGAAGCAGCGACATCAACACCATGGCCATCATCTTTCTGGTAAAACGAATGTTACGAACGATGCACGCAACGGTGCTGAAACTCTACAGGGCTTCAAGCGACAAGTGACGAAAAAGGCACTCACTTTTTGTTTACGAAAGTGTTGAAGTAGTGAGATCAATGAATTTATGTGCAGAAGTGGGCAAATTTGGTTACAATACAGTTTTATATTATATTTTCATACTAAGTTTAAATGAAAATTTTAAATGAATATAAAATATACATTTTTATTCATTTCATATTTTTAAATGGTTATTATAAGTTAAGGCATTGTTTGCCCAGCTCTGCAATGGATTGAATAGGTGCATTCATGCTGAAATTAACTAATTTACAAAGCAAAAACATTTAAAATATTTCTTTATATTCTTGTCATTTTAAAATCCCTTTTCATCATTTTAGCAATTGCTTTTCTCTTGCACACACAATAAGGTTCATAATTTTGCCTCAGGTTGTTATTATGTCAAGACAGCGTGATTTTGAAAAATAGCCTGAATACTTATATTTCCTATTTAAATTTAAGATGCACTTCGAAAATTTCGCACACAGCGAACACCTACAAGCCTTGAAGGTTAAATATTTTTTTATAAGCCAAATCATAAAGTTTTTGGGAATGAATTTTTAAATGGAGGGAGATATTTCGGTTTGCTAAATATATACTATACTTGTTTATGTACATTTATGTGGTATGAAGTATGTGGTAATGTGTCGCTAATTCTTGAATCATAAAAGTGTAAAAAGTAACTAAAGTATAAAAGTATAAATACAGAGTATTGAAACCTGAATCGAGGTGGGCAATAATCGATCAAGGGGCATGCTAAATAAGTAATAGTTAATTTCAGTCAAAGTAATATCAAAGGAGTGATCTAGATACAACTACAGGGTCTGTATGGTGGTAATACCTCGGAGTTTAATTTTATCAGCTACAGGTCCCATATTTTTGTTTTATTATTGCACTTAGGTCTAACTGGCACGGGCCCCTATAAAGACTCCGTGCTCGGGGAGAATTCGACTTTCTTCCCCTTCCCCCTCTCTTCTCTGAACTGGCTACACATATTTCATTATCTCTTACTCCTACTAGGTAGTACCTCGATTACAAAGAATCAAAAAAATGCTCGAACCGTTCAAATTGTTCTAGAACAAAAAACAGCACGATTAGCGACCACCACCTGTACTTGGTACCTGCAACATGACACTGAGCAACACATACCAGCGCAGTGAAAATTGTGACAAACCACCATTTGATACCAAAAGAGATTTCAGGCAAGGTAATTTCCCATCGTGCGACATCTTCATCTTAATGTTGGAAAAAATTGGCGTCTCTGGCAAATTCTCTTGTGTTACAAGAGTATAGTGCTGCTAGCGTATTCTGATGATATTGACAGTGCACAAAATTCACCAATCTGGATAAGGAGTCTCGTCGAATGGCTCATCGAGTGGGAGCTACCTTGCGTCACACTAAGAGTCACAGCGATATAATTTTAAAGCCGTCTGGATTTCATCTGGATTTCGTCGGGATCCAGCATTAACACCAACAACAAATTCTGTCTTGAGAGCAAACGTAAATTAACTCTTGCCAACAAGTGTTATCTCGAGCTCAGTAGGCCTCTCTCAACAGAAAAAATAATGCTCTACATATAAGTCTCTCATTCTTCCAGTCCTAATGTATGGCGCTGAGACATTAACCACCAATGGTGAGAGGCTGTTAAGAGCATTCGAGAAGTCGATACTCTGCAAGATCTATGGTCCAATAAGCGTGGACGATGTGTTTCGGATAAGATAGAGTAAGCTGTACGCCGTAACCGGCAACAGACGTAGTCAATTGCATAAAGACCCAGCGGGCTAGGTCATATTAAGCAAATGAGAGAAGGCGCTCTGGCTACAAGGGTGTTTTATTCGAGCCACGCGCAGAAGAGGACCTCCAAATGTCATACCAGAATTTTTGTTGTTAGAACAACCAGCAACTTGGCATTACCAACTGGCGAGAGTGCCCGCATAACAGAGGCGACTAACGAGGCATTGTTAAGGCTTTATTAGCACTAACTGCAACCGATTATTGTTTGTAGTGCTAAGAAAGTTAGTTGTTCTTAATTTATTCATTAATTTGTTGTATGTTCAATTTTCAATTACCACAGTATCGATATTATCATGTGCACCACACTTCCAGCCTTAGTGTCTAGTTAAAAAAATTTATTTCGAATATAAAAATCTTTCCGGCTATATTTATGTCACGTTAGCCAAATGTCATACCAGTATTTTTGTTGTCCTTTTTTCATTTATTCATTCATTGTCCTCTACCAATTTGTTGCAGTTCATTGAATCGCAAATGAGATTAGGTTACTTTATGGTTAGGTAAGATACCCTTTTTCATTTTATGTATGGTAAATGTATGCGTACGCATACATACAAATTGAAAGAAACATTCAGTTAAACACATGTAATGCACACCTTTTATCTGTCAAAATGTGCGATTATGATTATGATTTCTTTCTTGTTCTTTGCTTGTTGAGGTTGAATTATTGATTGTGTTGAATTGTACAAAATTGTACGCTTCATTGCGTTATGAAGGGAGAATCCACACATACTGGCGTCAATACAAATATTTATGCACTACAAAGTATTTATATGTGTTTAGTGAATGTGTGTGTGTGTGTGTGTGTGTGTGTGTGTGTGTGTGTGTGTGTGTGGGTCCCTGTTGCTACCACCTTTCATGCGCGCGAACAGGCTAATCATAACTTTTGACACCTTCTTTTTTTCAAAGCAAACAACTGCAAGGGAACAATCCCACATAAAACTTAAATTTTGTGGGAGTGTATGAATGTATTTTGTAAATGGGTGTGTATTTTAAATCGATGATGAAACAATTTTTTGTGCATTTGAAAATAACTTTGCTATTTTATAAGTTTTTTTTTAAAGCCACTTAAAACTTTTTAATTTCGCCACAGAAAATATTAAAATACGGAAAACGGATACCACATTTTTTCGTACATGCTCTGGTCTTGCTAGGTAAAAAAATATTATTAAACTGAAAACTCTTTTATTCAAAATTTACCGTTAAATCTTTCGAATTATTATTGGTTAATTCGATTTAAGAAAAGAAAATATTTCTTTATATACATACCATGTATGGTATGCAGTTCATTTCTTTACCCCGGGTGTAAATATTTTTGCTTTGTTTTTTAGAACTCTTCCTTAATGTATTTTCCACATTATAAGCACATATTTCCAACATGCATAAGACCCCACCTTAAACTTAGGTTTTGTTTTCAATTAATCTCTGTTATTCCGAAGAGAAACTTAAAGTACCTACCTACTAAAACATTAAATTCTGAAAAAATTATGTGTCAAAAATGTTTCCCTTGGGCAGTTTTATGAATGAAATATACCGACTCAATGTTTATTTGACTAGGCTTGATTTAATTTAATTTTCTTACCTTGGGATTGCGTTGATCCGTGCGATCCCCAGGATGATTTGTACGAAGAATCTGAAATGAGAAAGAATACAATTTGTATTAAAAAGTTATAATTTTAGCTAAAATATAAGTTATTCTTCTTTGAGTATGATTCAATTTTAAATTGACTCAAAGTTTTTAGTAGAAAATATTGATTAATGAATTCTCAGTGGTCGCTGTGGCGTAGTGGTAATGCATTGGACTGTTATGCAAATTTTCGGAGGTTCGAATCTAGGCACAAGCAAAATCAAAAAGTGGTGTTACACGGCACCACCTCTTGGCAGGCAATGGCAAACCTACAAGAGTAAAAATTGCCGATTGCCGTTCGGATTCGGCATAAAACTGTGGGTGCCTTCCATTCATGTACAAATAAAACACGTACAACATGAGTGGATGCGATATGCTCGGCCTTAGCTCTCCATGGGCTGTTGTTGTGCCATTAAAGAAAGAAGAAGAATTTTCATTTTATCATATTTAAAAATATTTTATTACTTATGTTTCCAATAAAGAATATAATGAATTGATTCAAATTTCAAGAATATAGCCATTCGATGGTTGCTTCTATGATCGATTATACGCAAACGCATGTTTTTGATTCTTAGCTTCATAAAATAAATTTTAATTTATTTAAAAAAACGTATTCTATTAATACTTTGTTGGTGGGTTGGGATAAGTAAATAATTACTACTGATGTGGAATTATTAACTGTGCCACAAAATCCAATTGTTTTCATCAAACTGGCGATTTTACACTTATAGTGAAGCTTCTGGGCTCAAATCTGAATACCATGTTCCACCACGTACGAGATATGGTAACCGTACATGAAATTAGGAATCAGATGTTAAAAAGACTGTTCTGGCTCAATTTTAATTTGAGGTTTAATGTTTTTGGTGTCAATTTGAAAGTTGTTTTGGGTGCTTCTTCTCAAACACACAATAATAAGTAGGTACTTTTATCATTCGTTTAGAACCATTGCCCTTTACATGAAAACTCCCAAAAAGTGGGGTTTAGGACGTAGATAGAGGGATTTTGTCTTCACCTAAAGTTTTATTCTCTCTATACTAAACAACTTGCCAACTAACGATATATTTTACAGTATTTTAATACTATTTTAGTACAGTCTACTGACTGATTTCATGTACCTTTATCTCGAAAATCTGACGTGATGTAGCAAAACGATCTTCAGATTCGACAAACCCATGAAATTAGTCTAGTATATATATTAACTCGTCAGTCCAATTTTTGATTTTGCACAGTGTTTAAACCATCCAAATTCTATTTTTCTTCTCTATTCTATTTCTCAAATTCAAATCATTGTTCGGTAATTGTTTTTTTCTATATTCCTACTCTTTTTACCTTTCTTCTTTTCGCTATTCTTTTGGATATCTCAAAGCGTTCGGTCGATCATTTTATTCTTTTATTGTAAATTTAACCTCTCCATTATCAATAAATTAATTTTGTTAATGGTAAATTCGAATTTCCAGTGTCTAATTTCCAAATCAAATCCCCGCTTGAAAATCTTTTCATTTAAATAATCCATCCCGGAATTATACACAATGTTTTTACAAATTACAATTACCAAAGCTAAGGTGTACATAACTTTCTGAAGCTCAATATTTTATAATTTCGCAGCAACTCTTTTTTTTAAAAAACACTGAGTAATCAAATTTAATTAGGAAAATTAATCATTTCTTGCTGTTTTCAAAAGATTTTCAAAATGTTTTTTCTTCCTTTAATTCCAAACAAAAAAATGTTCACAAATATTCGAACACACCAGACATATCTTGAGTTTATCATAAGTATGTCGACTTAACCTTCAAGATTCTTAAAAGTATTCAAAATTTTACTTTAACTCACCTGCGAACAACATTGAAAAGTTACTAAAACTTCCTGTCGAACGTGACAAATAATCAGCTGAGGTTTTTATGTCAAGCATCATGGCACAGACGAAAAGGCGGCGGTATTTTTCTAATTTTATTCTTTTACACCGCCGACGGTTAACTTTTATTCTTCAATCAGTTCTTCAATGATGATTGAAAGATTTTTAATGTTACTTAGTTACTTTATTGCCCACAGTTACTCCTGAAGAATATGCTCACGTTTATAATTGTACCAAATTGTTTCGATATTATATTGTTTTTCTAATGGACACAAGTTACAAAAATTAATGGCAACACTCCAAAAAATGGATATATAATATTTCAAATGCACACATACGCGCCGTGGTATACGCTGACCGGAAAACAATAACACCAGACCGCCAGCAATTGTCGATCCACAGTACAGGTACACAAAAAAAATTTAACTTGCGAATAATAAAAGCAAAAAAAAAAATCAAACTCTGAACTGAACTGCACAAAACACTCCTTCAATTAAATTTATTTTAAATGTTTCTACGAATAATATTCACTGAATGTGAATGTGATTCTGAATAATCGTGAACGTTGTCGTTGTCGTCAGCGGCGACAAAAAGCGTCGGCGCAAGCGGAACAGGAAAAGGAACGGGAAAAGTGACGATCGGAACCGGTTACCGTTACCGGACACCTCGACTTCCGGGCAACTTTTACGTGGCACTACGTATACGGACGTATGTTGAAACAGAGGTATTTACGTGTTTGAATTACAGCTACAACACTTTGCCAAGTGAACGATTGTACGAGTATGTGAGCGGGCACATGTAAATGTATGTCTCTACGATTGCGTGTGTGTGTGTGTGTGTGTGAGTGAGAGAGTGTGTGTGTGTGCGAGTATGTCAAACGCACATTCAATAGGCCATTATTTCTATGACAGAAAGCCTAAACGAAAGTCCAGGTAATATACTTTTACTTGTGTTTTTACTAAACACAACGGCGGACTTCGCTCAACTTCCCCAACCAAGTTAAAGTAGTCTAAGGTGAAGAAGAAGAAGAAGATTTGGCGTTGAATTTTTTGGAATTACGTAAATCACTTTACTGCTGCTCTTGCTGCTTCTGATTCTGCTGCTGGTAATGACACCGGATTGCGACCGATCTGTGGCACGGCAACGTAACAATTGATTTCATTCCGTCGTCAAATCGCACATATCCTGCCGAGTTACCGGCGCGTTGACGTGATTCTTCATGGTGCGCATTGTACCAACAACAAAAACAGCAACAAAAACATTAACAAAAGCAACAACCAACAACCCCGTTTGCTTAACTATCATCCGTTGCTGTTGTTGCTGTTAAATACTCCTGCTGCTACTGCTGCTGCTGCTTCTGCTTCTGTCACTGTTGTCGTGGGGGTGAGTTTACGGATGTGGGTTGAGTGATGGTTGAGTGGGTGTTTTAGGCTGGTTGGCTGGTTGGTGGTTAGCTAGTTGGTTGCAGCAAGACTTAGCTTTAGGGGTGTATCTGCCAACGTAGAGTATGTGCGGTGTGTGTGAGGTTTCGTGTGTGTGCGTGTGTGTGTATAGCAGAGACGCTAGCAGCGTTTACGGAACCGGAGCTTACTACTTACGTTTCAATTCATACGAGTACACCAACACCCCATTTTCCGTTCAAAGACCAATCAGCGCAGAGACAAGGTGTGGCTTACTAACTCCAACACACATGCACACACACACACACACACACACACAAACATTAAGTATCTATCGTCATTGTGGCTGAAAGCTTTGGCATTGCTCGCAAATAGTGTTGCGCTTCAATGCATCGTTGGGCAAAAAGGAAAAGCACAAGGAAAAATGTCGGAAATTTCTGCCAAATTACAACAAATAACCAAAAATATTAAAGATAGGTTCTTGTTGATACAAGGAAAGATAAAGTAAGCTTAACAGATAATGAAAGAAACAATTTGTGTAATATTTGACTCATTCCAAATGCTATCCCGAATAACACATTAGCACAACAGGCAAGCCGACAACTAAAGCTTACAGTCTCCTCAAAACCAAAAGTTTCCTTTAACTTTTTTCTATAAACACCGATACTATCCGCATATTCGAAAACCCCAAAATCAGCTCACACATACATGTACTGGATATCAAAAAGCTTCTTTCATCATCCGAAAAGCTTTAACGCGCGCCGCTACCAAAAAATATGGAGGACGGAACAGTTTTCGTTTGAGCTGCAGCAGCAGCAACAGCAGCTAAAGACTGGAAGGAAGAGCAGGAGAAAAATCACTTTGGCGCACCGCGCAGTTTCTAGTGGGTGACACGAAGCAACAAGGACGGATGTATTATCCACTTCCTTTTTCCTTCCACCAAACACAAGGATATTACCGTTTCGTTGTTGCCATCGTCATCGTCATCGTCGTAGTCGTCATTGTTATTCTTACTGCTCCACACCGCCACATCTAGTTGGGAGTAACTAACACTCTTCCTGTTGCTCAACCTTCTAAAACTTATGGTACTGGTGCTGGCAAGTTGTTGTTCTTGTTGAATTTATGCGTTAGCGACAAAGTGGGCAGAAGAGAGTGAAGGTAGAAAACATTGACATGCCTGCACAAAATAAAGGGCACACACAAACAGAACCTATATATGGTATTACAGTAGGTGACATGATTTATTCAACCAGTTAAATTTTTAAAGCAAAAAATTAAAGTTATTTCACCTAACAAACTGGACAATGTTATATTTAATAATCGTATTGTGTTTAATTTAATATTGTTCGATTTTAAAAATTTCATTAAAGGAGATGTTGAATTAAGTATAAAAACTAGGGTTCGCGTGGTGTAGTTGGAGTGTACTGGAATGTTAGACCGGGGGCTCAGGCTCATATCGCTTCGAGAAAGATGAATATTTCCAGCACATCTTTGCTGCCAATGGAAAATCTCCAAGAGGGAAAATTATCTAAGAAAAGCTCTATGCCTCGCCGTTCGGATTCAGCATTTAACTGCACAAATACAAATTCTATTCTAGGCCCTTCATGGGCTATTATGCCCTCATAGAAAAAGTAGATGCGAAAACTAAGTAAATCATGAAATAATATAAATGCAACGAAATTAAATATAACTTTAACTACAAACCTTAAATTTTAAGTGGCAGTAACTCTTATTTTTTAAGTCGTTATTAATTCCTCAATCATAATCAAAAAAAATAAAATAAAATCATTCATTATTGAAAAATTATGAAAAAAGTTTGAATAATTCGATATTATCATCGTCAGGGAATTGGGAACTTGCCTGAAATTTCTTAGATTATAATTGAGAATTCCTGTCGGTTCTTGGTAGCAACTGTTTTCTCTGCAAAGTTCCATTGAAAGATACTCAAATTTATTTAAAATTGCCCATATTTACCATAATGCTAAAACATTATAAAAATGTATAAATCAAAATTTGATTGATCCAAGCTACATTGATTTTTCTTTGGAAGTATCTTCATTGGTTATCTTCTCATAAATACATAGAGCATGTGACAGGTATGGATGAGGGTCCCTCGATTAACGAATGGAAAGGTGTTTTGCCTTACTAAATTTTAGAACCCGTCGAACTATAACAAGACTCGATGACATTTTAACCGCAATTCCCCTCCAGTTGCGAAGTGAAATGACTTTTATCTAATATTTTCTATTCTTTTCGTTCGACATCTTCTGGCTTTTAATTTCTTATCAACTTGTATAATAATTTTAAAAAACTCTGAATCGTTTTAACTTTTAGAAACCATTTTATTGGTTGCCGTGGCGTAGTTGCTTGTGTGGTGGCCTCCTTCCGCAGAGTGCCCAGGTTCATATCTCGGGACAGGCAATAATCAAAAAAGTAGAAAGCTAATTTTTTACATGGCACCACCTCTGGCCAGGTAGTGGAAAATCTCCAAGAGTAAGAATTGCCTAAGAAAAGCTTTTCACTTCGCCGTTCAGATTTGTCGTAAAACTGTAAATCCCTTCAAATTATGTACAAATATAACGCACGCAACATAAATGAATGCGAAAATCTCGGCTAGGCCCTCCAAGGGTTGTTGTGCCATTAAAGAAGAAGAACAAGAAGAACCCTTACTTTGCTAGGAATGAGTCCAGTCCTAATTTGTACATACTTAGATATAAATACTAAATTCAAATTGCTCTCGTAGAGATAACAAAAAACCTGTGCATTTGTTGCCAAGTGTTTCATACCCTACAAATTCGTCTGCAGACTCTTACTACTTACTACAAATACAAACTAGTAGTTCTCCGTCCCTACACCCTCATTTCTCTGCTTCTCCTCTTCATTGTGAGATTCATTTTATAATTGCGAATATGGCAATAGCAGTTGTAATTGTATGTAGTTGTAGGTACGTGTAGAAGTGTGAGTGCGAGTGCGAATGATAGAATATGATAGAGGAAGGAACAGTTAAGTGGTGCACACTCATGCTGCCAATTCCTTCTGATTGTACCTCAACATGCCAACAGTAACGCCTGCGAATTATACTTTCTAGCACATAGATACATAAAAAATTGTATATATGTGCATATGTGTGTATTTATGTGGGTGTATGCTTATAACTAGTTTGGGTGAATGTCAGCGAAATACATACCATACTTCATGTACTCGTATGTATGTGTGTGTGTGTACGCCTGTAGTGTGTGTGTGTATGGATATAGAGAGCAAAGTGTGAGTGCTTAATTAATTTTTGAGATCATTGAAAAGCGTTTCTCTGCGTGCGGGTACTTTGGAGGTTTTTTATTTTATCTAAAGCACTAAAGCCGCTGTATACTACAATATATGAATATTTTCTGTACTATTTCAAGCCGCGAGCTAAAAGAAAAGTAAATTGCACTTTCTTCTATTTTTTATAGATTTTTCTTTAACATGAGAAAACATTTTGTTTCAAGTTTTAATTTTCACTTTTTTTTCGTCATCACGCTTTCGTGTTGTTGTTGTTGTCATTGTTATTTCTCTTCTTTCTTAATACAAATTCAAGAAACTTTAGTTTATTTTTTGGGTGGTTCTTCAACATTTTCTTACTACTTCTTTTCTCAACTCGATTAGGAGGAAGGAGTTTTTCATGGGTGGTTTCAGTTTGACACGCCGTTTTATTTAATAGGAACTTGAACATTTTGGTTTTTTTTTCTCGTTCTTTGAGAATATTTCTAGTAATGCCATCAAAAAGCAATTTGATGTTAGCAGCAGAAGCATAGCGTAGCGAAGCGTGTATTTGTTGGGAATTCCTCCTTCTTTTCAGCTTTTGGTGCCAGCAATTTCTAGGCGTGCATTAATTACATTCATTTTGTAAATTAGTGTTCACACTTAAATCTTTTTATACCTAAATTTATGTATTACTATTCAACTTAAAACAAAGGAATTTTGTTTAAATACGGAAAAGAAGTCAGTAGTAAGCATAATTTGAGTGGCAGCTCTCGACTTCCACTTTGGGTCTTGTTGGTATCGATTGTGTTGTGTACATTATAAATTTTGTTTCAATGTCTCTGTAGACTAATATCTTGTATTTATCTAGTACAATTACTATTTACTGCACGCCTAGGGCAAATATAGCTCATTGTTATACGACGACGGTATTTCATACTTCAAAGCAACCTGATTTACTCAAACGATTTAATATTTTTTAGGTATTTTAGTATGTCCAATAAGTCAACCGAACCCGATTTGGATTTGAAAGGACTAGTCTGGGGAATTTTTCCTATGGATAGCCAAGGCTAGGCTATAAAATGATAGATGGATTCGTCCTCCTTCGTCTTTACAGCTACTATTTTTAATTTATTTTCATTTGAGTGTGTATGTACTCATTCTAGTGTCACTTGCTCTTATGAGACTGGGTATCTGGTTCCTATCTAGTGATATTAGCTTTTTTGAACGTTTGGATTTGCGGAATCCTAAAAATACTTTCAATAAACTTTCAATAAATCTGAGAAAGATTAAACTTTATTATTTCAGAATTACTCTTTAGACATCTCTGTGCATCATTTTCTAATAACTCTTCAAGACAACAGACCACACTCGTGAACCCATGCTGGATCCATAAAATTGTTTTTGAAATACAGTAGCTACCAAAACACAATACATACAAGCGGTAGTGCGCTTGACTGTTACGCAGAGTTTTCCGGTGTTCGAATCTCAGCACAGGTAAAATAAAAATAAGAAAAAAACAACAACTAAATTTCTACACGGCACCACCTCTTGGTAGGCAATGGCAAACCCACAAGAGTAAAAATTGCCTATGAAAAGCTATTCACTTCGGCGTTCGGATTGGTATAAAACTGTAGGTCCGTTTTTTTCAGTACAAATATAACACGCACAACATGACTGGATGCGAAAAGCTCGGCCCTTGGCGCTACATGCGGTCATAGTCGACACTGATAAACTGAAGTTCATTGTGGTAAAGGCATAACACTTACTACAACGACTGTCTATCTCTTTATCGGTGTCCTGTGATTGCATTTCCTCTCACATTCTCCCTCCTTCTTCCTCCCACCTATCAATCTTCCTTCCAATCAACACTGTGTGTTGAATGTATAAAACATTCCAACACACTAAAGTTGGAGCTTATTATTATATTCTTCGTCTGTCAATTGGAATTAACTGTCGGCATTTAAATTGCTATAAAGTGAAAGAAGTTTACAGTGAAACAAAATGTAGTTCGGGAATCACTAGATTAAAGCTTCTATTTTTTTATTCAACTTGAAAAGTTATGCATATTTGAATATATTTACAGCAATGGAAATTAAATGGAAGTGCAGAGCTGTAGAAATACAGCTCTTAAGTAAGAACTATGAAAAAAATAATCTAAAATAATGATAATATCAACGAACAAATTGTGATTTTACGAGCTTAACATAAAATACATTGCAGGGCCTTAATGAGATACGGCTTTCCACATTCAAAGTAGAGATTTACCATGACACAGAGAAAAAACTAGGACCTTAATACTGAATTGGGCATTAAAAATACCAATTTTAATCAATATGGTAATACATTGCAGCATATAAAAATACATATACAGTTTTTACTGAACATTTTTATTTCCCTCAATGCAATGTCATCATCATGAGACATTAAAAATATGTATTTATTTATTTATTATTTTAATTGTTATTGTCTTTTCGTTTCTTTTTTCTTTGCCAACCATCTACCAAAAATCGCCCAGCGGCAATTCGTTACATTAGAGGCGGAAATAAGTAGCCGCCACTCAACAAATTCACATTATTTCATTTGCGGCACACACAGCTCCAGTCCTCCTTGCAATAAAGTTCAATGAAGTCACATTGACACCAGGAGTGAAATGCTAAAGGAGCAATCAATACAATGAGTAAACGAATGAATACTAAAAAAAAAAAAATTACAAGTAAGCTTGAAAAAATAATACGCTGAAACGACACGTGCCAATCGCGTGTTACATCATTCATACGTCATTAATGGGCACGTGTTGTTGTTGTTGTTGTTGTAGTTGTTGTTATTATTGTTGCTGCTACTGCTCCTTAGACTGTGGCTGTTTGAACTAAGAAATACATTTTGTTGTTGATGCAGACGATATAAGCTAAACACAAGTAACTAATATTAAAGCTAACATTTATTGCACTAACAACAACAACAACGGTTAAGTTATACCAACAACAACAACAACATCTACAACGCACTAGACACAGACTGTTCCTTAAGAAAACAAATCGTGCACTGATTGCGTTTCTTATTACCACCATCAAAGCGAAATGGACATAGAATGAAGACTGAGTGGGAGAGGGGGAGATGAGAGGAGAGGAGATAGAGAGGAGATAGAGAGCAAGGGAGGAGAGAGAGAGGGAGATAGAGAGCAAGGGCGAAATCGAAAGCGTAAATATGTCACACATAGCAATATGCGTTTGTGTTATGTTTGCTTTGACGCTTCGTTGACTTTTGGTTGCACACCAATGTCCACCACTACCACCACCAGCAAACGCTGCAGGACATTTGATCAGACAGCGCGACACAACTTAGCAAGTGACTCGACGTACATATGCACGGGCAAACAACATGAAGCTGTTTAACTTTGTGACCAAGTTGCATGGCATTATGCCATCCATAACTCAGCTATGTGTATGTGTGTGCGTGTGTGCGTCTGAGGTAGTGTAGGCGTTTATGTACATACACACCCATAAAACAAACCACATCTCATCACATAAAAATTTTGAACAATCGGAAAACATTTCCTCTTTTGATTTAGAAATTATGCTCAGATGCCACTGGAAAGCAGATTCTACTGTATCCAAGTTATGTTGCTATAGAAATGGGTCGGATGCTTCTCGTATTGGTGGTACAGGCAGAAAAATCTTCGTTTCAATATTAAAATTCTATCGGTCATAAAGGAGAGGTCGTAAAGTACTCACTATCATAAGGCTGGCCCAATTAACTTCCCTTAACCAAAAAAACTACCTAAAAATTGTAGTTACTTATCACAATTTTAATTCCAGTGAATAAGTAGATGAACGGATCAGTGTTTCTGAAACTTTTTTCTAAAGACCAATCCCAGTGTTTTAAAATAAGGACTTTAAAAAAAACCCAAATTCTTACTAACACTCATTCTGAATATGATTCAGAAATAAGCGAAAAATAAGAATAGAAATTCAAACCGCAAATTCATAAAGTGTAATTAATTTCACATCAACACTAACACAAGAAACTAGACGTGAGCACTCACACAATCAAGCAAACAAAGAACCAAAAAGGTCCTTTGGCAGAAGCGAGGCGACAGTGCGCGAAAAATGACAAATTCCAAGTTGTTGCCAAAAGGCAAAAATGTGAAAATATTGTACTAAAAATTTCCACTTGCGTTGTTCGTTGTTCGTTGTTTTGACGTTTTTTATTTCTATTCACATTTTATAACATGAAACACAATTATGAGCACAAAAACAAAAACAAAAAGAAAAAAATAGAAAACAGAAATGAAATAAAATTTGAAAATTTAATTTAAAACGAATGAAACATACGGTGCCAAGGAAGCACAACAACGCTGTGAGTCGACTCTCATATACATACACATACATAAATAAATAAAATTACGAGTTAGCGAGTGTGTGCTTTCATAATCGTATTTATGGGAGGCGATTTGGTAGTAGGATATTTTTGTTGTTGTTGTTGTTTTTTGGCTTAAACATTCACGTTACCACCACCCGCTGCTAGATAATTTCGCTGATATAAGTTCATGTTTGTATATAGCACACAAGTGACTGACTGACTGACTGACTGAAAGATGAGGAGGGTAAGGAGTGCTCAGGAGCTGAGAGTTGGAATGGGATTCATTGGCAGCGATTATGAGTTGTCAACGCTGGAAATTCTCATTTGATGCTATTGCTGCTGTTACTTACTCTATTGCGGCCATCATCGCTGACTGCTACCTACTGGTGCTACATACGGGTGATGATGATAATGATTGCTCTGATAGCATTTACTTATGGTAAATGATAATGATGCTGCAGATGATGTTGAAGGTACATACGTACTCTTAGTAAGTAGTTGATTTAAAACTGCTGCTGTTGCTCCTGCTGTTGCTGCTCGACAGTGTTGCAGTTTATGAAAATCTGAACATGCTGGAAATGAAATTGTTTTGTTTGGTGGAATGAGACCCAGTGAGTGGAAGCAATGAAAGCAATTTAATGCTAAAATTGTAGACCTTTCGGAAATTAGATTATGTGGGTGGGTTCTACGTAGATTTTGGTAGATTTGGGCGAAGGTATGTTGAATTGGTGAAGCAAATGCAAAAATATAAATTTTAATCTTCAAAGTAAATAAATCAGTTTTATGCATTTTAATTCAAATTTAAATCTAAATAAGACTTTTTCTACAAGAAACTAACATGGAAACACAATCAAATTTTTTTCTTACAATAGTAAAATAATTTTAATTTATTTAATTAAACGGGATACATAGTACGTATCCTTACGAGATACATTTTCTTGGTGGCTTATACCTCGCCTCTGACTAAGTCGAAGAAGTAGTCTAGAGTTTATTATTTCATTGGTATTCACCTAAAAACACTTTAAATTTCGCAAGCTTACTCAACCATAAGAATTGAGTGAGACCAAAATAGCAGGAAAACCATAGAATTCCCTGAAAATATAAATTATGATGTCTAATTGCTGTATGTCTACTTAATAAATTCCCAGAAGAATATTATCTAGTTACCCTAATAAACAAAAGTGTTCACTTTTTCACACAAAAATTGAAAGTATTCAAAACAAACTATGAACTTTTCAAAGACCCTTAACATATAGGGCATGTCTTCTTGTCTCTTTTAGACAATACACACTGTAATTGTGCAATTGAACTGCAGTGGTTGCAGTGGCAAAGGGTGCATACTGCAACTACAAATATAACGTCCACTTCTCCAATTACCGCTAGTTAACAGCACAAAAAACAACAATGTCAATACCTATTGCGCGTTGTTATTTTTCCTCATTTTTAATTTGTGTGACAATCATTTTCACACACTCGCACAGCGCAAACAAATAAAAAAAAAACAAAAATGAATAAAAAAATTACAGCCTCAAAGTCAAACCCACCCCAAACACTTAAGCGGCAATGACAACAAACAACAAACAATTAACATTCAAACCAATGCAGACCATTCTCAGGTTCAGCTTATCAGCGATTGAGTCGAGTGCTGAGCACACGTTGCTCGCATGTAGAAACAGGCACAGCAAATGGGTGAACCAGTACTAGCGAGTGAGAGCAAACGCTACCAGTTGAGCTCACGTGTCAAATGCTATAAATTACTGCGGTTACCAATGCTGCTGCTGCTTACTAGGCAGTCTATTGCTCAGATTGACTTTTTACCTTTGTCCTCCCCCTTGGTATGTAGTTACTTCCCACGAGAGCACTCAAAACTATGAGATACTACTACTTACATACATACTTACAAACATACACTAGGGAAGTAGTGTCTTCATTAAGCGCATACCATTCAAACCAATGACAAATACAATATGCTCAATGCACTCGCTCGCTCGCATGTGCACATGAATTGTATCTTCTGAGATAGAAGCTGGCCGACAAGCAGACAAACAGTCAGTCAAACAGAAGTGCAACCCTAATTTCAAAGCGTATGAACTCAAATAAATAGTTTGTCATTTTCACTATTCGTTCGTCGCAATAAATTCACATCGGCAGCGTGTTAGACCTTTTTTTTCGTTCCGCGTGTAGACACATAAATTCCATTGACATCTAAATTGCAGTTTGGTGGTCAGCAAGTTTTGCTCATTTATTTTTTCTCTCCCCATCATTTTGCAATGCTGCAAAAATTATGATGACCATTCACCGTTCGGTCCACCACTCATCGGCCGGCCACATGAGTGCGAGAACGTACGAGTGGAAAAGTGCCTAGCATTGCGGCTTCTCAGCCGGAGACGATTCGACACCGTTACCTCCGGTTGGAGTTCCGTTTCCGCTTGGGGTCAGCGTGCCAAAAAGCGACTTATTTATGGTTTCGATTTCGCTTGAAGTTTCATTTTATTTTTATTGGTTAGCACTTCTAAGCATGCGAGTACTCGTAGCTTTCAATATTTTGTCGTAAATATTTGTATTTGTATTTTTCTTCATATACTTTGGCCGTTTTCATGGTTATAAATCATATTTTTGTTGTTGCTTTCTAAAGGAAATGCTCGTTACATTGTTGGACAGATTTGCTTTCTTTAATTAAAAGCATTTTAATGTGAAGTGAAATGTTGGCGGCGACACATGAACGAGAGTTTTACTCACTTGGTCAATGAAAGTATTAATTGTAAATATACATTTTTTTTTCATGTTACATTATTAAAATCGTTATTAAAATAATTTTTTAAAAGATATTTTCGAATTGCGTTAAGCCGAGGAAAAGTTTACCAGCACACAGAAAAACTAAATTTCCTCAATGTTAAAACTTTCACTTCCGGTGGTTGTCTAATATTTTCTTCTTGAAACTTGTTAACATGAGAAAAAATTTCACGCATTTCGTTGAAATGCGAAGTTTCGCCTTGCAAGAACTGTCAATTGAAATTCGGTATTTTTAACGAAATTCACTTGAAATTACTTTTTGACATTTCGCAAAGAATTGACTTTGTTTTCACAACAGCTACTCTTTGTTTGATAGTTAAGAAAGTTAAAATAAAGATAAAGGAGCCAGAAAAGAAAAAATTTTAAAAACACAATACAAATTGTTGCTATGCTATTTCAAATTGATAGCCAACTTATTTTTATTCTAAATTACAAAAAACAAAATCAACAAAAAAAAGCTGATTTCTATTGTTTGTCAATTCCAAAATTGCAAATTCATTCAATGAAATGTTCTCTCGTGTGAACAAACTACATACTTATTTATGTATATCTGAAGAAAATCTGCGCTTAAGTACTCTCATTGATGGTTTGTGTCTTAGTTTAGCATCAATTAAAACTACCATATATTAGTACTTGAAGTTTTATTGTTTACTTAATCCCTAGTAGATTTAAAATGTCTTATGATTAAGGCAGAGAAGTATGTCTTGATTCTTTACCTCCATCTACTCTCTACTAACGATTCCTTTAATGTTTTGTTATTTCGAATAAAATGATTTAAAATCCTTTCATAAATTAGAAATAAATCGATGATCGTCACGAGTAGAGTTATCTGGTCGGTAAACAAAATCAAAATCTTAAGCAAACTTTTGCATACGAGTGTGTAGTAAAAAAAATGATATTAAAATAGAAAAGCAATAAAAAACTTTCCCCAAGTTAATACAAAATTGTCCATTTTTATTTATAACTAACTACTTCTACTTCTACTTACATCACATGTATGTAGTATGTACTGAATGGATTTACTATATGTATGTAGAAAAAAAAATACCAAAAATTTTCTCACATTACCCATTAAAAGTCAATTCGTATATGTTACAAGGGTGACTAACTATTGCATATGAAATTTTTGTGTGTAAATATTTTTATTCATGGCCCTTTTCGCAGTTCACTTAACTTAACGTGTTTTATTTTTACAAAGTCATTATCATCCCTTGTGATATTTTGGGCAATTTTATTAGTAAGTAAGTATGCGTGCATTACAAAAAAAATTATACACAACTTTATCATAAATCATGTTCATGTTGTCGATAATAATTACTGATGATCGAAACAATCTGGAAAATGTTACCGAACAGTAATAAAGGAGGGGGAAACTGCAAGTTTTAATTTTTGCATTGTTACGAGATAATTGAAGTCGATGGGAAAATAATACTTTGAGGCTTGAAAACAGAATTAAGGTAATAATATTTCATTCAACAAAGCGGTATGTCATATTTGAGACAAGAAGTTAATATTTGAAAATCCTAAAGACTAGCAACAGCAAATCTTAAGTACGAGTAGTAAGTGCTCCAAAAAAACTGCTTTGAAAATGAATGAGTAACGCTCTAATCTAAAGCTACTGCACCGATGTTTTGTACGATAACCCAATAAAATCATTATCACTTTGCAATTTTCGCAACAAAACCATTCAGTTAATGTACAATCACCCTCTTCAGAGTGCATTCTGAACTTTTCATTCCACCTCAACAATTCTATTGAACTGAAATTTTATTGCTCATACGCATATTTTATTAATTGCTCTACACTTTTGCAACTTTTTCTCACGCATATATTTTTTTTATTTTCTTTTTTTTTTGTGATTCTCAAAATTGTATTTTGATCATTTTATGATCTTGTCGATTAGCTTCATTGTTTGACAACAATAAGAGGAGGAGTCGCCCTTCTCATGACTGATGGACATAGAGACGAGTATGTGTGTCTTATATATGCACCAGCTACTACACTGCTTACTACGCTTACGGTGTGAAGTTAAAAGGGGATGGTCGCCGTGTGCTTCATTGCCGCTTTAATAGGATTACCGCTGAAGAGCACTTAAGAGTCATACTCGCACATTCACATTATCATTAAATGTTATAGCACTAGCTGGCATTGCTCATATTGTGTTCTTTCCAATGTTTACAGTAGCATCTCTAATCTAATCTTGACAATTGTTTACAAACTTTCCCACTGCAGGGTCCCGCTGTGACGACACACGGTCACTTCGAACAATATTTTTTGCCTTTATTCTAAGCGCCGATTAGTTATGCTTAAGCGCTTAAGTTGAGTGTGTGTGTGAGTGTATGAGATTGCCAGTAATAAAATTATTGATTTATTTGTAATGTATTAAATTATACATTTTTAATCTTTTTCATTTGTCATAGTCGCGAATATTTAATTAGGCAATGACAAAATTTATATACCAATAATAATAAAAATAAAAATAAATTTATAGATTTGTTGTAATAATAAATGTCTACCATACACAAGAAATTATTGATTTTTAATATAATTAGTAATAGAAACTGAAATAAATTGTAAGCACCCTAGCTTTACTATATGCCTGATGATGTATTCAAAGTACTGGACTAATAAAAAAAATTTAAGTACTGCAAGTAGTACACTTAGTTTAAGAATAATAAAAGTAAAACATTACTAAACCAAAAGAAACTGGCATACTTCTTAGGCTTACTAGAAGACTACTCCGGACTATTTTGGGTGTTCTGACTGGGCCCTGTATCATAGGCCCTGTGGCCGCCATGTACATTGCTCCTTTCAGGGACTTTTGCAGGAGTAGTCGGATGAAGAAGAAGGGGAAGTAGTGAAATACCTACTACCTGACAGTCCTACTTTTCAAACAAAACGGATCCAATACATGGGTATGATCTCCTTCTTTGAAAGGCTTATGACACTACAGGCTGACAGGACAATGGGAGGTTTTCTCTAAACAGATAACACAATGGATCAGTCACCCTCCGAATATATGGTAATTTGTATTATGCAAGCAACCTGTATAACCTAACCCAAAACGTTATTACTTCACCTTCCATAAACTGTAATTATTACATAAATTTTGCTCGAAAAAACTACATTAAGGTGATTTTTTGTGGTCGCTGTGGCGTAGTGGTAATGCGTTGGACTGCTACTCAGAGTGTTCGGGATTCTAATCTCGGCACAGGCAAAATCAAAAAAAAATAAAAATAGTAGACAAAATAATTTTTCTACACGGCATCACCTCTTGGCTGGCAATGGCAAACCTACAAGAGTAAAAATTGTCGCTATGAAAAGCTTTTCACTTCGCCGTTCGGATTCGGCATTAAACTGTAGGTCCCTTCCATTCATGTACAAATATAACATGCAAAACATGAGTGGATGCGAAAAGCTAGGCCTAGGCCATCCATGGGCTGTTATGCCATTAAAAGTAAGTAAAGTAAGTAAGTTGATAACTTCTATTCTTTTAATTTCTCTTAGTTTTTTTTACAAACTTACTTAGATTCTCAATAGACATAAAATGGACGAAGAACTTTTGTAGAATATGTGTGTGTTTATTGGTATTTTATGGATTTATTTAAGAATTTAAAATGTTCCAATCAGATTATTTATTTTGTTTATTGATGAAATATCTAACTTTTAATGCATTTTGTCTTGTTTTATTTTTTATGAAAATTTGCTTTAAAAAAAAAAGAAATCAAAAAATTTACCAGATTCTACTTTTGTTGTTGATATCATGTGGTGGTTGTTGTAATAACTCAAAGTATTGTCAAGTGCTATTCTTAGTACAACATATGTAAAAACGAAAAACACGCGAACACACATGAATGAATAACAAAAATTCACTTCCCAATATACATAAATGGATTGTTTTTAAATTTAAATAAAAATATTATTTGAATTTCGTTTTTATCACAGTATTACGATTATTAAGTTTCTACTGTCTATTTATTCTCAACAATCAAAAAAGTTCGATCATTGGATTGTGAATAAAAGAAAATTATTGCTAGTATCTTTAAATTAACCACTCAACAACTCTTAAACACTTTACAAGTATCTTACACACTATGTCTCTTCACTACGACTGTCGAACTGTGACTCCCTGTAGTCTAGAGCATTCCGAAGTTTCCAAATGATGCTATGTTTTATGTCATAAGATAACATGGTCACGAGCAACTAGCATGTCCACAAACCTCGAAGTTTGTTCGGAGTTTCTATTGCATTATAATAAAATAATAAATTCCGAAGTCGCTAGATGGCGTACATGTTCAATAACTACATATGTGTGTATCCCACTGCAGATCACTACACATATACATAAACATTTGCCTTATCTTTATGTATACTTAAACGGTGGCCCATCTAACATTATGAATTAGAACTAATGGTTATTTTGACTATGTGCAACTTCGTATTATGATGCAAAATTAGTTTTATATTTGCGGTAAACGAAATGGATCAATATACGCGTGAACAATATTATAAACTTCTAAATTGCGTTCAAAATTTGGTATAATAGAAGCGCCTTCACAACTTGTGGATAAATTTATGAAACGTGTGAATAAAACTGGATTTTTATTGGATAAAACAATATGTTCGCCTACAGTACGCACAAAATACCGAATTCCAAAAGCTCCAATTGACAAAATCCTGAATAATTTTTTATCGATTTGGGCCAACATCCCGAAAAGCCACTTGCCCGAAAGCTAATATGCTGAAATGCCACTTATCTGAAATGCCATAATTATGGCTCTCGGGATTTTATTTTCGAGATTGCTCATTCAGGTTTTTGGAATTCGGGATTTTGTACCCAACCAAGACGCGTTATAGTAAATGTAAGACCACTGCTTTGAAACTCTTCATCTGAATGAAAAAATCCAAACAGTAGGCTTTGTGTTGGAGAAATTCTGATGAAATACATGTTTTTTGACTTGTGAACTTTCAGTTGGATCATGGCATCGGAAGTGGAAAGACGCGATTTAGTTGTTGAATTATTTCGAGAAAATCCGCAGTGGAGCCAGAAAACCATTTCAAATAAGGCGAAAGTTGCACAAAACACTGTTTCGATGATTCTTAAAAAATGTAATACAGACTTAGCAGTTGCTAGAAAATATGGTACTGGAAGTAAATGTGGTTTCGTGTCTCGTTGCTCTCTTAGAGAAGAATCCCGCGTTGTCTAATCGAAAATTGGCGGAAAAAGCAAGTTGCAGTGAGTTTTTAGTTCGTAAATTGAAAAAAGATACGGGCCTTAAAACATACAAAGTTCAGTCAGTACCCGGCTACTAAGAACTTGGTAGCCCAGAGCCAAGCTAAAAAGTTGAAGACAGATTTTTTCCAAAAATTCGATTGCTGTCCAAGTTCCCGAAGAAGTTTCTGGTATGGCAAGCGATTTGTAGTTGCGGGCTAAGGAGTAAAAGTTTCGTAACAAGTTACAAGTGGCACTGTAAACGCCGAAATTTATGTGAAGGAGTGCCTCCAGAAGAAATTGCTGCCCTTCATTTAAAAGCACAATGTATCTGCTTTCTTTTGGCCTGATCTAGCACCCTGCCACTACAGTAAAGTAACCCTTAAATGGTTCGAAGACCAAAACATCAAATTGGTACCAAAAATCGCCAACCCACCAAACTTCGGCCTATCGAGAGATATTGGGCTCTAGTGAAAATAACATTAAAGGCAACAAACAAAGAAGCTAAATCCATAAAAGATTTTAGAAATAAGTGGAATGCTGCCGCCAAGAAAATCTCAGAAATGACAGTAAAGGCGCTAATGGCAGGCATACCGGAACAGCTGTCCGAATTTTGTAAAAAACAACAGGTTTTTTTAGTCTTATCGATCATTTTATCAGAAATTAAATTTTCTTTTTAAAACGGTTTACATTTTTTTTATTTGCATGAGGGATTTCAATATGTGGTCGCTGTGGCGTAGTGGTAGTGCGTTGGACTGCTGCGCAGAGTGTCCGGGGTTCGAATCTCGGCACAGGCAAAATCAAAAAGTAGAAAAAATAATTTTTCTACACGGCACCACCTCTTGGCAGGCAATGGCAAACCTACAAGAGTAAAAATTGCTATGAAAAGCTTTTCACTTCGCCGTTCGGATTCGGCATTAAACTGTAGGTCCCTTCCATTCATGTACAAATATAACCCGCACAACATGAGTGGATGCGAAAAGCTCGGCCTAGGCCCTCCATGGGCTGTTGTGCCATTAAAAGTAAAGTAAAGTAAGAGGGATTTCAATGCTAGGACAATTTAAGGTTATCCAATTTTTTCGATCTCACTCCTTAATAACTGATTATTTCTGTTATTTCAAACAACATTTAGTTGCAACAGGATGGCATGCCGTGTCAACAATCGATATTTTGCGTGGGAAGTTTAAAAATCGCGTTATTAGCCGATTTGGTGATGAACACTCGAAAATGTACTGCAACTTTGGGTTAATCGTATGGCTTTGCAGTAACAAGGCCAACCGAAAAAGTCAGTTGAGTGAAATAGCCGGAAGTGAATTAGCCAGAAGGATTGAAATTAAGAATAATAATAAAAACCACATTGAAAGAAAATTATTCGTTTCTTATTTACACCAAAATCAAATTCCAAATTATAAATGGTCCACACTGTACATGCTGTTGTTCTGGAAATATCGTCACAATATATACATACATTTTTATACCAGTTAGGTCGTGGTTATATTCAAATTGTTGTTGCACCGAACACGAAGAGAGAGCTTTTACTCACTCTCACAACGAACACGATATGCTGAATGAAATGCATAAGTTATTGCACATTCTATTGTATTATTAATTTCACTCTCCATATTCATAAAATCGTTTAAAGTTTTTGGTTACCATTTTTGTGTTGCAGTTGCGCAGAAAATAATATTAAAAAAAAACCTGAACTTCGACCAAAAGCAACTCTGTAACGAACTCGTATGTAACCACCACATCGAGCACGAGAGAAAAATATGATGTGTTCGCCGAACAGCGAACACCAGCATAACCACGACCTTAGAAAGGTCATGAGCTAAATGTCAGAGTTAAACTAATATAATAGTGAATAAACTAATATTTTTCTTAACAAAAAGCAATTTTCTACATAGATACATATGTTACTAGTATATCACTCGTTTGCTGCAAGACTGCCATGAATAAAAAAAATTTCAGGTAAATACACAGAAATAACGGTTATTTCATTTAATTTTTTGGTCGTCATATGACTTTCATTTAACTGGTGACATGGCGACCACGCGACTCTAACTATAATATGTAGTAGGAAAGACATAACAAATGTTTCAGGACTTCAGGGATACAACACTCCCAGTTGACCCTCTTTTCTTGCTGGGTCCGTAACATCTCCTGTTAGAGCTAGATTTAGAGACGATTATACCCTTTATTACTGTCATACATCAATGCTAAACAAATCTATGTAGAAAAAACTTCAGTACCATTCAACAGGACTTGACAATAAAACCGATTTACCCTGAATCTGACAATGTTAGAGCCCTCAGTTTTACTAATTAATAGCTTCTCCTTTTTCTATTTACTTGAATGCCAGAGAAACCCAAATTGAAGTATGTATGTATTTATGTACATATGTAGTTACTTTCATTACTAGTATGCCACCCTAGCGTCAAACTTAAGAAGCACAACATATTTAAAAAGGGTGATTGTCTTGGATATGCTATAAAATAAAAGCTACTCAAAATGAAAACAAACTGGGAAAACTTTTCGTAAGGGTTGGTTGTTTATTTCTGTGAGTCGGGTTTAAATTCAAGCAAAATTTATATTTCATATAAACTTACTGGCTTCACATTTGATGGAACTACGATGATTATCACTGCTGGAACTGGTGCCATGTGCGGTTGAGGAAGAAGAGCAACCGGAGGATGATTTTTCTACAAGAAATACGTGGTAATATTATTCAAAAATTAAAATGTTACGTAATTGAAAGGCAAATCTAATTTAATTAATTTAAACAATTCATTCTGTTTCACATGATACAATATCTTGCTTTATGTAATTAGTTTGATGATGTATAGCACACTTTCCGATTGGATATACTCGTACGTATTATGCATACAAACAACAAAGCATATCCGAATAGCTTCCATACCCTACAAATTTTCCCATAACATAAATCTCAACAGAGATAATTGTCACATAATCGAAACTAACTGAAAATTTATATTTATTACGGGTATTATTGATATTTCTCAAAGCACACAAACGCGCACACACACACACCACACACACACACTTACATTTATGCACACATTGACAACATGAATCATAGTGACAGAGTACAGCACTCGACCGGAACCGCGTAACGCACCGCAGAGCACCAGCAAGCAATTGAAATTTAGCTAGAGGGTTAATATAAGGGGTGGAGTATACAGATTTTGATGTCCTTTTGCATGTGCTGTGGAAAAAAGAAGTGCTTAATTGGCGTAAATCTTTGTTTGGTATAAACAAACTTCAGAGATTGAGTATTACGACTTGATGATATTAGAGTATGAGATTAAAATGTTATGATGTTAATATTCATGTGTGTGTGTGTGTGTGTGTGTGCGATGCAATTGTACTCGCTTGACAATAGAGCAGAATGCGTCCAAATGCATGACGAAGTGGAATAATGCAGACAATAGAGTACGAGTTCATAGCATTTATGACGCGTGTGCAGCATAACGTTACTAATGGAAGCAAGAAATATAAATGAATGTTGAGAGCATGTTGCAGCATCATCGTAAATATGTTGCAAAAGTATTAGAAAAATATTTAAATTTTTAAATATTTTTTGTTGTGATTGTTTGTAAGTAAGTACGTAGGTAGGTATGTAAGTAGAATACAATTATTTTACTGCATTCCATCATTAAATTCATCCATAAGATACAAAAGTATCTTCCTCAATTATATACAATACATATATAGTACATATGTATAAGTATAAGTAAATACCCTAGAGAATATCACCCGCAATCACATACATAAGTACAAAGAGCAACAACAACGGCAAAATAAAAAGGAGCGAAGCAGAAAACAGAAAATGTTTATAGTATATTTTCTTCACAATTTCTGCAATTATTTTTTGCCAAAGAAAAATAATGAGTTACGCATGAAAGATTCTTTTCATGCGCGCATACACAACAACAGCAGTAAAAAGGATTCATTTCATGTACAGTAAGGACACATTCACATGCATGCATACATACTTCTACACTTACAGATACAAAGAGAAACACACCGAACAGTATGAAATCATCTTCGGGCAATCTTCAAGCGCACATTTGATAAACTCACAATGAAGCACTAAAAAATAACAGAAATTCAAAAACGATGCCATTTTTATGTTGCTGTTACATTCCACTCCCCAACGCCATTCTCTTCCTCCCCTTGTGCCACTCCCCCTCTCATATGTCTAGCACTTTTTCGAATTCTGCACAGAAATTATTTTTAAGGAGAGTTAGTGTGTGATAAAAATATTTGACTTTACCCGAGACTTTTAAAGCCAAGTTAACAAAACCGAAAAGTCACAGGGGAGTTCGTTCTGCCAGCTCTCTCCCACCGCATCGCTCTATATGTATTTTCTTTTTTATTATTTAGTGTTATGCTGATAACTTGAGCTTTAGATAAAAAACTTCGTCTAACCTAAAACATTCATTTTAAGGCATAAAGATTGTAAGTATTTATTTTTGCAAACCCAGACGTTAATAATTTGTAACAAAAAAAGAGAAGAGAAGTAACAAAAGGAACGTTTCAAAAATTTACGAGCAATTTATTCAAATCAAAAAATATTTTTTCTTTTATATTTTTACTTATTTTTTTTGGTAATTATCTGAAGCAAAATTTCATCGAAATATTTAACTTTACGCTTGGTTTCAAAATTTAAATTGAATTTTCTGTAGGTACACCTTAACCTTTATGTGTGTAGCGAAAGTAAATGGATGTCATTGGATATTAAATTCATTAGGAATTTTAGTCATAGAAAAATGATAAGGATGAAAAAAAATGGTAAGGATGAATAGTTTACTAAAATTGTCTTCCTTATATTTCCATGTGATATACATAAGAAATTAAAAAGTATTCAGGTACATCATATGCCCCTTTGAGCTGTGTTTTCAGCTCTTCAGAAATGGCAAATTTCAATATAAACTACTAAAGTTAAAATTTCTAGTACAATTTCTTTTGCATAAGTTTTCGATACCCTTTTGTATCGCTGAAAACGCAACCTTGTATAACTCTCCTCAAAAAAACTTATTTTTGTTTTAAGAGAAAAGACAACTTCATTATTTCTTAAACAAAAAAAAAGCTGTTTGCATTACAGCTTCTTATTCCTTGGTTTTGCTTTCATTTTTTCTTAATCATTTCCTTAAGAAACTTGCCGTTAGATGTAAAGTATTATTTACCAATCAAACCTAGTCGAATCTAATGCGAAATTCTTATAGTCTTTGGACTCAATATCAATACAAAGTTGTTTCTTTTTTACTTTCCTTTGGGGCTGTCAACTTCTTCTATGCTCCTGCAAATGTTTCCATTTTATACTTATCATTTTTCTCATTTTTTCTCAATTTTTTATACTAGATTCTTAAGCATAATATTCTTCCTGAACCGAACAAAAAGCCAGATTTAACGTTTAAAAGTGGGTGTGAGGGAAAGCCGAATATGCATTTTTTCTTTTTCGATGCTTGGCCCTAAACTTGACTGTAGGAACCGAATCGAACTCACTTAATATCTAACGAATTTGTGTTCCCTAAACTTTAGCACAATTTTTAATTAATTTTGTTTCTTAGTTTTCGTTTTATTCCCGAAATTGAACTCATTGAACGCTAAGTTCCTCTATCATTTTTGTTTTTTTTTTATTGATACATTCAACAGACAGGGTGTACCTCTATGAATGCAGAGCATAGTGTTGATTGGAAGGAAGATTGATAGGTGGGAGAAAGAAGGAAGGTTCCAGAAGTGTTCCGAGTAAGGTTAAAAGCCAAAAATTAAGTAAAGCAAAGTTGGAAGGGGAAGGTTTTTAAAATATAGCTTTGCTTAATTTTTACTCTAATCTTACATTTCCACTAAATATCGATCAATATTAATGGCTTTTCTAATACCCTTTCTCAAACTTTCCATTACCAAAATTAGAATATTAAAAAAAAAAATGTTAAACGCTTCAGTAACGGAAAAACAAATCTTTACCTTCCGGTGGTGCTACAATAGTCAGCACATCACATACAAAACAAAAAACAACCTATTCCTGTATACACAACATACGAGTACATATGTTGGATGTTTACCAGAGTCATCGCTTACTCCTCCACCCTTCGAATACGAATACTCCACGCTGTTGAAACGTGAACACTTTCACGGTAAAGTAATAAAATTGCAATATTATTTAAAATTGTTAGCTTAAATATTTTTTCTAACAAAAAAAAAAAACAAACCAAAATAAAGCAAGAATAAAAAATAAAACAATATGGCAAAAAACATAAACACAAAGTCCCACAAAACTTGCAAAAAAAAATTGTCCAAAAAATATTGAGGTGGCAAACCGCGAACTGACTTAGGTCACCTTCATGAATATACCGTTACCGTTCCACTCAGAGCGCGCGGATTTATCAATTTAACCCACAGACCGTCAATCCGGTCGCTGCCCAAGCGGATGCGGCTCATAATACGAAGGTCTGCCTATTTTGGTGCTTCAGTAACTTGAGACTCTTTATATGTTGCAAAAACGATATAAATAAGTAAGTATGAAGTCACTTTTTCCAATGTTTTTCTTTTATTTTAGGCTATTTTTTTTTTTTGGTATTCGAACATACTCGTATGTTAAGTGATTTTTTTTTGTTTTTTGACCTCACAATCAATTTGAAGTAACCTCTCCATTTTGTTGCAACTCTTCTGCTTATAGAAACATCAAATGTGCAAGTAGAACTTTCTAGTGTCCGTGTTGTTCTGTGCTTGCATGTTAAATTGAAATTTATTATAAAATCAAAAGAAAAAATTCTTTCATATTATTTGAAGAGATGTTTGCATTTTTGGCAGTTGTTATGCAAATTGTTAAAATACTTACTTACATATATACAAAGAATATGAAGCTACAATTGTAAGTATCTATGTGTGCATATCCTTGCATTCGTGTTTGGTCGACGTACTCAATAAATATAACAACATATAACAACATATGTAAATATATTTAAATACGAGTAGAATGCTTTAGAAAATGTCTTATAAATAACATAATTGAATCATCAAATTACCAAAAAAAAAATAAATTAACATGTACCGAGTATATTTTTGTAACTTACAGAAATATGAATTCAAAATCACAGATATTTATGTGCATACTTAAATATGTACGAGTATGTATGTATGGGATCTTACAGCATCAAAATCAAATAAAATCCTGAAAAAAAAAACACTACAGCACCAAAAACAAGAAGAGTAAATTAGTGGGCTGGTATGTAAATCAGTGATGAAGTACTAAAGGAAAGCTGCATATGTGTAATTATTTAGTGCCCCTGCTCAACTTTGAATAACCAATAAGTTTATCCACCTGCTCAAAAAACTGGAGCTGAGTTCGCTGGCGATCCTTACCTAGCACTGGTACCATTGAGTCAACGGCTTAGGTGAGAGCAAAGCGGTTGCTCTGGATATTTCAGGTACATATATGGCCCGTTCTTCTGCCCACATCCAAATCGAAAAATATAAATCTAACCTGGTAACTCAGTTGCAAGTGGACTGGGCGTTCGATTCCCCTCTTGGTCTGGTGGTAAGTTCTCTCATTTTTTGGTACAGTCAACACACAGGCTTGCTATTCGTGTAGTTCTGGTGAACACAAGTATTTCAGCAGAACATCTACCGATAAATCCGATGTTCCAAGGAGTCAATAGAGCTGGAAACTCTACTGTCTCCTATTAGCTTTATCGCTTTATCGGTCCAGGAACTCCAGTTGCGAATTAAACTCTAATTTTGGACGTATATAGGTGGTGTAAATCATTCGGAGATGAGACGGAGTGAATTATTTTGTATACCGCCTAAGAAAGCTAAGTCACTTGGCTGCTTCTTTCGACACGTAAAAAATGTGTTTATTCCAACGAACATCACATTTTATGGACATGCCCAAAACATCAAGAGTCGCTGTCTCCGCAATACCTACTCCACGCATATCTAGGTGGTTAACGGGAAGCTGGGAAACACGTTTGTGAGATAACAGACAACATTGGGTCTTAGGCGCATTGAACTTAACTCTATTCGTTAGACCCCACTCGGAGATTGACTGGAGATTTTCATTGAGTGAGTCATTCATAATATGAATCGGTGAATGAATTAGGACGTTTTAAACAGGCATATGAATGAGAAATGGTGCTGCCATCTGCAAGCGAGTAAATGGGATTCTTCGTTAATGAAAGAAGGTCATTAATGAAGATTAGGTAAAGGGTAGGGTAGAGGACTGAACTCTGCCGCACGATCTTCCAATACAATGCCGTCTATCACAAAACGGATATAGCTGCCGCTTAGAAAGTTCGTGACCCATCGTGTGAAGTTACTCCCGACCCCATGCGTATTTAGTTTTAACACCAGTGCTTTATGCTACACTCTGCCAAACGCCTTTAAAATATCCAAGCAACCGGCTTGATCTCACTTAAGCCATGGAAACAATGATGCCAGTGCTCGGTTAGAATCGCCATTGGATCGCTCGTAGAGAGATTTCGACGGCAACCGTATTGGGGGTCATTAAGCAATTCATTTTGCTCAAGATAACAAATTGCCAACCAATTGCAATCGGTCGTTCTGGCATAAGTGTGACTCTGGACAGCCACCATAAACAACCTCAGTTGTAGGGATCCAAAGTAATTACTTTAGCAAGAGGTAAGCATCATCAAACTACAAACAAATTGTTCATTCAAGAAAATAAAAAATTGTACAAGAGGTTAACTTTTATTTAAAAAAATAGCTAAGTACGCTGGGATCTGTCATTTGCTTTAATTGACCAAACTTTGCCAAGGCCGGTCAGCAGATCTACATAAATAGAAGAGCTTGGAGAAAATGTTATAAAGTAAAGCTAATGTAGAACGGTCTTATAATTTGACCTTGTAGGCCAAAAAAAAGAAAATTGTGTATGAAAGCCGCATTAAGGGTTGGAGATGTAGAGTGGGTATATTGGGGGGAAAATATTAGAAAGTAAAAATTATTGTTAGTAGGCTGGTATTGCATTTGACCTTCCAGGATAACCGTGGAGTCATGGGGAGCCAATTCAAAAAAAAAATTGGTATAGCAGCTCCTTTAAATGTTAGTAAGTATGTTGAAAACACATTTAGGTCAATCAAATCAAATGCAGGTCGGTCTTATATTTTAACCACCCATAAAGCCTACTGAATACTTGTTTTTTGGGCCAAGTATCATTTCATCTATTATACTCCACTGAACTCCATCATCATGCGAACCACATAAATGAAAATTATCCGCTATGATTTTGATAAAAAAAAATCTGTTTCTGGCTCCCAGGCTAGTACATGCACAGTAAAGGACACCAGAGCCTAGAATAAGACAACTTTCAAGAGCAAAGTAGTCGATTATTCAAGTAGGATATGATTTAATTAATTAACACATTAAAACATTACCAGTATAAGGTAAATTGGCGCTATTAATCCCCGAAGAAGCCTAACTTGGACCAGTAAACCAGTAATTAGAAGCAAAAATCAAAGTATAATGTGAAATTTCATGTGAAAAAGAATGAAAAATTTAGTTTTAACTTTTTGCTTTCTTTTGTATAACTAACCTCTTGATTTTGATGACTCCACATTCGTTGACTCCACCAACGCAGACGACGTTAAAGGTGGCGGCGGCGCACTTGATGTAATAATGCCATGCTGTGGTGCTGGCGAGCATCCGGCTGGCTGTAAACTATCTAAGCGATAACGTTGTCCCGTGGTCGCCGAAGCAACTGTCGTAATGCCATTACCGTTTAGAACAAGGCTCGGGGTGCTCGCTGACACAGAGCTGACGCTCCCATTATGAACGATACCAATACAATTTGCACTATTATTATTTTGAACATTCGGTAGAGTATCTAAAGAATCGCTGAGGCGTTGTGTAGAGTAAATGTCACTGCAAAGAATAGAAAAATTATTGTTATATTTATTATAAGAATATTGTGTATGGTATTGATTAATGTATATTGATTTATTTAGCATTACCTAAATGCGCTCGAAGCGCCAAAAAATGTGCTACGATCTTGCAGGGCCGCTTTCGCTTTCTCGACACTCTGCTTCAACTGTTCAAATGTCGATTGATGAAAACGATAGGAAGTCCAATCAGGTGAACATTGCCCCAGCGTAAAACAATCTTCGGTTTTTACTTGCGTTAGCGTTGAAGGCGAAACACGCTTTAAATCGAGCGCCGTTTGATATGAACATGAATTTTCATACATTTTAAGGGCGTAGGGCGTGGCGTTTGGTATTTCTGATGCCGTTGCGTTTATTGTTGAGGCCCTACAATCAATGTTATTGTTGTCGTTTGGGACAGCAGTCCACTTGAGTCTATGGATTAAATACAAGAGAAAGAAAAAATTTATTGCAAATTATACATAATTAAGTAAATATTAAGTATTACATAACATATTTATATAAATATTTAGAAACCGAAAGAACAAAGATTTGCCCACTTGTACTCTGAAATACACAATATCGACTCACCTCATTTCCTTCACAATCGTCATTAGATTTATGGAAACAATTTATGATTTAATATTCGTATACGGCTGGTATGTAGTTGTACTGCACAATTATAAATATCTCAACATAAAAATACTTCGTAGCCATGCATGGTTGTACTTGTGCATAGTAGCAACATTCAAACTACAATTTAATTATACTTTACAAAATTTGCATTTGCATATGAGGTACAAACTTATTAAGGTACTTGCAGTTTATGAAATGAACAAGACACTTATACAAATGCAGGACACACACACACACACACACACACACACACCCACACGCTTATACACTATACACCACAAAATGTGAGTATGCAATTAACAGCAATTTTAAACAACAGTCAAAATTTATAACATAACACTTTTCGTTGCTCCATACATACGCACACACACACACACACACAAATATGTAGATACATATATGTAATTATTAAATATAATTTATGTCCATAATTTATGCGTTTGCCAAAATTACAGAGCGTATTCTGCGTATTCTACATACACAATACCTGATACTGATACTACAAATGAATTTACTACTTTTGTTAATATTTTTACTACAACTATGAGCGTATATTAGCCAACAAATGTCTACGTTAGTACGCATATTTTCATACAACAATGTGTCCATTTGAGGGGAGTATCTATTTGAACTTGCATACATATTTATGTACGAGTACATACGTATCCATTTAAGCATAAATTTCTATTGCACTCTCATATATGTACGAATATTCATATGCAGGTATACATATGGGGGAGTTCGGTAGATATGGTAGGTATCCGTGCCTCCAACCTCGTTTGTGATGGTTCCACAATATATTCACTCTTCTCTATTGTATCTAGTACTTTTACCTAATACTGTATCTGTGTATGCATACATACACACACACATGCATATCTTCGTATCTGTATGCACACACTTCCATTGTATTCATTTTGAATATTCGCATTCAAATTTACTTGTCCCCATCGTCGGAAGTTAAACATTTTGATTTATGCTTCTAAATTTATGCCATGATCCGCCCCTGAAGTTAATTTTATGCTGTTGTGTAAACAAACGAAAAACTTTGTATTTCGAAGATTGCTGAGCAAATTTAAGATTTAATTCTGATGAATTTTGATCATTTTATATGTTGAATAAATTACCGATGATAATGATTAATGTGAACATTGGTGTGTCTAAGATCCCGGGCTAAATGTCAGATCAGAAAAATATAAATATTTTTACATTCTATTAACACTTTCACTTTTCTCAGTTGTTCAGATCCTTTACATTATTTAAATAATGAAGTTGTTCAAAGTAACTTTAAAAATGCTATGCAATTTGATGAAGGGAAATGGCTAATGTGATTAATGTAGGGACCAGAGTTTTGGTGTTGAGGGCTTGGTAGAAAGTAAGCCCAAGAACAGTTGCAACAGTTCGGCTGCACCAAACCACCACATTCAAAACAATTTTCAGCTATAGCAGAATATAGCATCGAATTTCATATTTTTCTTCACCTACATAAAAACACAATTTACAAGAGTGAAAACTTTCTGAAGGGCATTTCCCTACCGATAGATCAAACTTTAGGTCCCTCAAATTCATAAACGAAAAAACATGCATGGTTGTAATCCAATTGCTGAAGGCTATAGAAAGTTAATAACCCGCGGATTTGGGGGAGTGGATTTCTGTGGGAAGTATGTAGAAAACTATCTTCGTTATATCTGTAGTTGAACAGAAAATTCGTACTTACAGGACGTTCTGCAATCAAATCGAAGTTAAAAGCTTGAATATCCAAATTGTTAGACTTAATACGCATCGGCTTTATTAGGAATTTAGTTTTTCGATTCAAAGACAAGCCTAACAATTAAAATTGATAATAAACGAATTTTTTATGTTAGAGTACTTTAATTGTGCGCTCCACTTTTTTGTTAACAAATTCACAAATTCATTCACTCTATGTTAGTAATGAAAGAAAGAATTTAAAGAGTTCAAAAATAAATAAAAATATAAAAATTCCCACCTAATGAAGTGTAAACACTGGCATACATTGCACAGTGATTCGATCCCATACAATGGTTGGACAAAACTCGAGGGAGTTCCCAGATACTTATGAAATTTTCTACACCAATAAATTGGAGACTGTTGATCTGAAATATTTATTGCAACCATTATGGTTTCTTGATTATTTTTAGATAGATTATAAACGAATTTAGTTTGTTTAATGGAGCCATCCTTCTTTACTTTAAATAGTTAATCATTTGCCTTTGAAACTCGATTTTGGCTGGCAAACTTAGCTTTAATTAGGAATGTGAATCAACACTATTGTAGTACGATGTTTCGGTATAGCGGTACATAGTCACTCTGTACCACTGGTTTGGTTCAAAAAACGGTTCTCCCTCACTTTAAATAACTGGTTCGGTTCAAAATAGTTTGGTCCGAAAAATTGTAATTTATTTACATAATATTTTATTTTTACATTTTATCTTCATCCTCAACAAATTTTCAAGATTTACTTAATGAAATTGAGTTTTTTTGGATTGCAAAACGTAATAGAAATAAAAGAAAAGTTAGTACTGTAAAGAATAATAATGGAATACTTCTTAACTGTTTTGTTTTGGTTTGTTTCGAGTGAAAAAAAAGGAAAGTAATTTTGGTTCTTGTTTCGGTTCAAGTACTAAAATAAGTTTGTTCAAAACCGGTTTGCATTTCTGAAACCAGCACATAATTTCACGGACTTTCCGACTTTTTGGGCATCAAAATTCAGAAATTACTGAGCTGTTGTATACCTACTGTGTACCCACAGTTATTATTTAATCATTAAAACTACCAATTTTTTTTTTTTAATTAAATTACATGTTATTACCCGTAAATTTATACCCAATTTAATAAGTTTTTTTGTGTATATTTTTGAATATTATTTGTAATTTTGTTCCAGCAGTAAATGCTTATTAAAAGCGTTAAAATATACGAAAAATGAAGGAAAAGCAGAGAGGTGCGACAACGGGTCATGTGGCTTTTATGAACCAAAAAATTCATGATATTAGACTGAGAAATTTCGTTTTAATAAAAGAATCCTTCAGATTTTAAATTCAATTTTTAATCTGAGAATTTAACGAATTTAAGGAAATTGTATATATTTTTTATATGTAGTACGTTCCATTTCTATTTTAACCCTTTACATCACTGTGTGACATTACTGTAACAAACCAAATAATTCATAGCATATTCTAATATGTACATACATTTTATTCCATTGTAAATCAATGTAACACAACGGTAACAGATCTCTCTATGGATTTTAATGCAGTTCTTGTGAACTAAGTAGTTGACATGATTTGTGTTTGCGTCAAAATTTGTGTCAAATTCATTTCGCGTTAATTTGTGACGTTACTTCTTGTGTGAAGATTATAAAATACGAAAGAAAAATTGAAAAAATATCCAAAGCGTATTTCTGTGTTATAATTCCAGTAGGCAAGTTTATGAATTTGAGTGTTTACTGTTAGAAATACCAAATATTTGTGATATTTCTATCAAAGCATTGAACCACACATTCAAGCAAGAAAACGTAAGGATCCAGACCAATACATGCCTCCAGTGGCTGTGCGACAAGGCCAAGTTGGGTATTGGCCAATATGGGCCGAAAAGAGGATCCGCTGCAAGTAGCCTAACTGTACTGGCGTATCACAAACTCTATGTGACAAGTATTGCGTAGCATCATGCTATAATAAACAATCTAATTGTTTTAAGGCATTCCATACATCTTAGAGGAACAGTTTAAGACAGTGTAACACTTCTGTCACACTCCCCCTTTTTTTAATTTTCTACCTTTCCAAGAATTTTTTTCAAAAACAATGTATTTTTTCGTGAAGACCTACCATAAAAAAAATAATTTGAAAAATTCACGGGGTTGAGTTTCAAAGGGATAAAAATTAAATTTAATATCGAATTTTTAGTCGTTGCCCGGTCTTTCCTAAGTATCATTATCTTACTTTTTACTCTGTTCATACATTAAACTTCTTCTAAAGCGTCATTCAATGATAGACACTGTGAATGAGAGATTTGTCAGTACCACATCCTGTTTTGAAATCCGAAAAGAAGCCGAACTTTATCGCATAATGTGATGAATCTTAAAAGAACTATTAACTTCCTGTTGAAAAAAAAAGATTTCTTTTAAAAAATCATTAGCTATTTATTATGCAAAATAGTAGACAATCGTGGAAAAACAATTATCTGATACTGTTCTTTTTTAATTTCGCCTGTGACGAGATTTGAACCCCGGACTCAGTTTGATATTGTATATGTAGTTATGTACATACATACATATCGTGTGTGCAGGATATAATTTCTGGATAATACTTATATGCTACAAGGTGGCGTAAAAGTAATCGCCCAATCCCCAGGTTATATATATATTTTTTATTGTTTGGTAATCGGTTGAATTGAATAATTTTTATTTGCAATAATAATAAATAATATATGCAATAATTATTCACAAACATAACCGATTTTTGTCATTTACGAAAAATGTTATAGCCTTAGGAAATCGGATGATAACTTTTGCATCGAGTGACTTAAAAAAAAAATGCGCAAAGAAGATCACAATATGTTTTCTACAAAAGAGAGCCTAAGTCAAAAAGTTTACTTAGAAATCGGAGAATAAAGCAAAAAAATAAACTCAACTAAATGCTGTTGTTATTATCTATTATTTTGTTGTATGTGAAAGGACGGAGGGTGAATAAATAAAAGTGCGATTGTTGTCTACGCCTACAAATCACATGCAAACACATTTTACTTACACATTCAATGCGATAACATAGTAAATTCTTTAAATTATCCACAAGAATAACAAACTTTATATGCAAAATGAAGCATTTGACATTATAATAAACTGCCTGCACACGCCTGTGTAAATAATATTATTACTATTTGTAGCATCACAAAACTCTCCCTCCCTCGTTCTAACCTTACCCATCTTCATCAAACAAAACTTGATGTTCATATACATGATTCTACTGTTCAGATAAAAATGAAAGAGACATAGCACATTAGCAGAGTAGAGTAACACACACAACCAATGGCGTTTGTGCTATGGCGTGCTATTTTTGTGTGCAAGTGTGTGTGTGTGAGTGTGTGTGTGTATGCGCGGCAAGCAGATATCGCCGCTCGCACCGGAAGTCCTTGGCGGATGGCTTAGCGCGTGTTTGGTAACGAGCTTCTAAGTTAGCTGCTGTACAGATTTACTTAGATTCGAAAATTTTTACAAAAAAAAAATATATATATACCAAAATATGTTGTTCTCGCTTTTTTTCATGTACTCGTAATTTTTTTTATGATTTAATCTCAGCGCGTTATTTTTAATTAAGAGCAACAAACAGCCATGTTAATGGTTTGTAATCTTGTTTTTGATGGTGTTTAGGTGTGAGAGGGGCGGAAAGAAGATGAAAGATGAAAATGTTACGATTTTATCACTTCAATGTTCTCGTAATTAAAATATTATGATTTAATTTTTTCACATCATTTCACAACCGTTTGCGTTTTAAGACTGAATCATTTGGTAAAACAGAAAATGCGATTACACTAGTTCAGAGACTAATGCGCATTTCTGCATCGCACTAATTGACCCCTTCCGTTTAGTTTAAATTGAAATATGTTTTGTTTTTTTTGTGTGTATCATATATCTATATAGTAGATATTGTTAGAATTTTAAGCTACTTTTTAAACGAAGCTCGACTCTTCTGCACGGTTGCCACTCTCCAAAATTTCTAAGAAATATTACCAAATCTTGCCAAATTGGACTTGTGCAACAAACCGGTTCACCCTTAATCGGAAAAATTTAATGTCTCACCGACTTTTTAACAGATTTCAGGGCAAAAAAAAAAATGTTGAAATTTTTGTTTTTGTCATAATTTAATTTTTGATTTGATGTTCAATCAGCAAGAATACGAGTAGTATATCGTTGGAAAGCTCCCTACGAGTACGACCTTTTGCATTCAGGTGTTCTTCAGCTCAAATGTCAACTTCTTCTTCTTTTAATGGCACAACAGCCCATGGAGGGCTTAGGCCTAGCTTCACGCATCCACCCATGTCCTGCGTGTTATATTTGTACATAAATGGATGGGACCTACAGTTTTATGCCGAATCCGAACGGCGAAGTGAAAAGCTTTTCATAGGCAATTTGTACTCTTGTAGGTTTGCCATTGCCTGCCAAGAGGTGATACTGCGTAGAAAAATTAGTTTCTTCTACTTTTTGATTTTACCTGTGCTGAAATTCCAACCTTTGACACTCTGCGTAACAGTCCAGCGCACTACCACTACTCCACAGAGATATAAGGAAACATCGGTTTTTTTTAAAATTATGTTATTGCTCTCAAAAAATCATTATACTTTTCTAAGAAACTTTTTTTCCTTTCAAACTGGTCTCATGTTTTTTTGTTTTAAATTTATTGTTGATAGCGGAAAAACTTTAAAAATCACTTTTTTTGGAGAATCCAAGCCGGAATATACAAATAGTCAGATATTAAAACTATATTGCAGATAAATGTTCTTTCGGAAAAAATAGTTGGGTTGCTGAACAACAATCATGATCAAATTGGAAAAATAAGTTACCTAGTTACCAACTGGGTGTTTTATTCGAACCATGGTGGAGGAACACGCAGAAGGGGACGTCCTAATCTCCTTTGGAAAGGCCAGGTGCAGGGCCACCTGACTGCACTTGGCCTTATCAACTGGCGCCAGCGCGCACAAAGCAGAGGCGACTGGCGAAGCTTTGTAGAGGCGGCCAAGACCTATCATCGGTTGTAGTGTCAGTTAAGTAAGTAAGTAAAGTTACCAAGTGATCGCTGTGGCGTAGTGGTAGTGCGTTGGACTGTTACGCAGAGTGTCCGGGATTCGAATATCGGCACAGGCAAAATCAAAAAGTAGCAGGCAATGGCAAACCTACAAGAGTAAAAATTGCCTATGAAAAGCTTTTCACTTCGCTGTTCGGATTCGGCATTAAACTGTAGGTCCCTTCCATTCATGTACAAATATAACATGCACAACATGAGTGGATGCGAAAAGCTCGGCCTAGACCCTCCATGGGCTGTTGTGCCATTAAAAGTAAGTAAAGTAAGTTACCAAGTAAAGAAAAAGCTGCCAATTATGGTAAAATTTTACTAAAAATGGCAACCGTAATCTTCTAACTCAATTACACCATACGATATCTTGAGCATAGAGTTTTATGTGGTTTGAAAAAGTAGCATAATCTAGATCTAACAGCAATTTTCTGGGAAGGAAAAGCCCACAATTATAATTTATCTATATATAGTATGAAATCAATACAGAACACAATCAAAGTGTAATAACTTCGAAGAAATAGTAGTCACTGTACGGATTCGGTATAAAGGCCATGTGTGAGTCCATAAAAAGATGAAAAAGCCAAGTGAGGGGAATAATAACAATGTGAATACGACAAATTTCAACTGCATCTCTCTATGGAATGGGAAGTGTACTAGTACATACACAGTATCAATACAATAGCTGGAATTTTTTGGCTAAATTAAGCGTTGAAATTTTGTTTGTCATTAATTACAAAAAAGAAGAAAAAAATAATAATTTTAAAGTAAAGAACTCAATTTCAAGGCAATTGAATGTAAAATGTGAATAAGGGCGGGGAAAAACATAGACAACTATCGATTTATGTCGATAGGTCATGCACATCGGTAAGTGTCGGTACTTTCTAGTGTCACCGATTGTATTAGTGATGTTACATTGACTTCGCTGTTACCATAGTGTCCAGCGCAGAGCACATGAGCCGACGGCTCTGCTCAATCGAAGTCGACGTCTCTACTCAGAGCTATGAAACGACATATTCGGCTTCCTCAAAAGATGGCCGAAGTTTTGACCGAAGCCGAAGATTATGAAAAATTTTAGAAATTGGCAGCAAAAAAATTTTATTTGGAATTATTAATACATATAAATAAATTCAAAGTTTTAATTTGCTTGAGGAAAATGTGGACAAACTTCTGTTATTTGCGTATTGCATATTTTTGTGGAAGTAACGGAAGGAATTGGTCTTAAAATTTTGATATTATATTTTAAAAAATTTCGGTTTCAGCCGAAGATTTCGAAAAAAATACATATTCGGCTTCGTAAAGCTCTTAAGTAAACCAACATTACTGTGATTAACGAAAACTTATTTAAGTCTATTAAATGGGTAATAGAATATAACTTTGCCACTTAGCAATATGCATACCTACAACATTTTCTTCTCATGATCTTGCAAAAACTAATGACCTATACACAATTATACATAATCGTATTAGCAGCTGTCAGTACAAGATACCGGACAGTAGGGGTGTATAAGTATTTACTTTACTTTAATTTTAATTGCACAACAGCCCATGGAGGACCTAGGCCGAGCTTTTCGCAGCGACTCATGTTGTGCGTGTTATATTTGTAAATAAATGGAAGGGACCTACAATAAGTATTATAAGTATTTACATCAATGAAATTATTGAGCACTTACTTTGTAACTGCTTGGCACTCGTTAGTACCAGACTCTGTCTACTCGGAAAACTGTTTTTCGACGAACTGAAAGAGTTATTCGTAGATAACTTCAGAGATCTGCAGTTTCAAGTTCCTAAGGCAATTGAATTTAACCTAAGGCAATCAGAGTATTCATCCATGATATCGGGAAATCGTGATATGTATACAAACGACAGATCCAATTTTAAAATATTCTTAAGTACAAGGAACAACTTGGAGAAACATATACACGAATTACCAGGAAATAATTTACGTCTACACCAGCGCATTAACTTAAACTCTTTGAGGCAATTTTTTTCTTCCCTCAGGCCCATGTAATGCAATATATTTAAAGAGGGACTCTTATGTAGGGACTTGAAAAAATAAATTTATTTAGTTTGAAACCTGTCAAAAATTACATCATGAGCCTGTGAGAGGCTCTATCGAAATTAAAAGTGTAACATCCGCACTTGTTCAAAGCTTTTGATTTAACTAACGACAGAAATTGCCAAACCATTACAAAGATATAGCTGGAAAAGTACCGTTAGTTTCACAATGGGACACTTCAATAAATAAATAATGTTATATGGTGTTGAAATTAGTGATTAGTCGGTAAGTTACAAAAATATACACACTACGTATGTTTTCTGCCTTCCGAAACTTCCAACACGATTATCTCGGAAATTTTTATTTTTTCAATGAAATAAAAACTGGTTTACACGACTACTCACAAACTATTCGCCCCATCAAGCTCATATTTGACACACATATTTGCCCAATGGTTGAACCTCTCACCGACTAAAAATTATTAAAATAAACATTTTAATTTTGAAATTTTTTTCGTAAAAATCTATTTTTTAGTTCTGAGGCTGTCCTAGGTTCATCGATAGCTTACTTTACTTTACTTTTAATGGCACAACAGCCCATGGAGGGCCTAGGCCCAGATTTTCGCATCCACTCATGTTGTGCGTGTTATATTTGTACATGAATGGAAGGGACCTGCAGTTTAATGCCGAATCCGAACGGCGAAGTGAAAAGCTTTTCATAGCAATTTTTACTCTTGTAGGTTTGCCATTGCCTGCCAAGAGGTGGTGCCTTGCAGAAGAAATGTTTTTATTTACTTTTTGATTTTGCCTGTCCCGAGATTCGAACCCCGGTCACTCTGCGTAACAGTCCAACGCACTACGCCACAGCGAGCACGTCTAGATGTTTATACTAATTATATTTTTGCACAGACTGTTTCAGCTAATCCTACAAGGTGCTGGATTGTACACCGCATTCGGACGATGCTCGTCCTGGTCGCCCGAGCACGTCAACAACCGATGAAAACATTGATGCAGTGAAGAAAATGATTTTGGATAATCGTCGAATCACTATCAGAGAGGTTGCTGCTGATGTTGGCATATCGTTCGGCTCATGCCAAGCAATTTCTACGGATGTTTTAGGCATGAAACGTGCGGCAGCGAAGATTGTTCCAAAATTGCTAAATTTTGAGCAAAAACAACGTCGCTTGTGCGTAAGTTTTTAGCCAAAAACAAAACCGTTATCATGCCTCAACCACCGTATTCACCGGACTTGGCCTCCACTGACTTTTTCCTCTTCCCAAAACTGAAGACACCGATGAAAGGAAAGCGTTCTGCTACGATTGAGGAAATAAAAGAAAAATCGAAACAGGAGCTGTTGGCGATACCAAAAAGCGCGTTTCAAAAGTGTTTCGAGGATTGGAAAAAACGCTGGCATAAGTGTATTATATCTGAGGGGGATTACTTTGAAGGGGACAAGATAGTTGTAGACAAGATAGTCGTATATCCTAAAAATCGACTAACAATTGGTGTTTTACGTAAGAATCTCCCCTCTTAAAATAATATGTAGAGCAAATCAGATAAAGTTGAAATACTTAGCTCAGTTGCTCAGTAAAAAGTTAAACGTAAGCTGTGAGCTCGAACTCGCAAACTACAACAAGGGATGGCAAAAGTACTCTTTAGGAAAACACAGTAAGAAAAAGAATTAGTCACTTCATTTTAGGGGAAAATCAGCAATGTTTTATTCTGAAAATGCTTCTCAATTTCAAGTGGAAAATGAAATTGAAAGTAGCAAGAAAAATAGGTTTACTTGTAAGTTATCTCTATGCTACATTTGAATATTTAGAATCAAATACCAGAGATCATTCAGAGAGTAATTATATGCAAATATATCTAAAATATTTTTTAATTTTTTATTAATTACCTTATATTGAATATATGTGTGTATTTGATGTATGCGTTTAATCCAAATTAGATTTTCCTTGATGAATTTCGTCGATTTTAACACTTATTCAACTTATCTTCTCAACTCAAACATTTTCGCATTTTTATGATTTCTGAAGATAAACACAGCCGCACTGAACAATTAGAATTATATTTACGAAGTTTGCAGTAAGTCGGAAATTAGGTTTGAAATACAACGCGATAAATGCGACGGATTTTTTAGTCTCGAGGAAACACTTCACTTGCATCGATTCACTCCCAAACCGAAACTACACTTTCTTCTCTTTCCGAGCGGATATGAAAATTTGTCTCAATGCAAGATTATAAGATATTGAAAAAAATTCCAGCAAAAATATGTAGAACAGGAAATTCTCACACGAACACCCACGCCAGGTAACGGCGTGGTATATGTTGTTGTTGCAAATGAAAACGAAATTTCAATAATTTCCGCACACAAAAATTTCCGATTCCGAAGAAAAGTCGTAGAGACAACAGCATTACATATGTATGCAAACCCAAAAAAAAACCTTAAACGACACTGCGAAGCAACAAGCGTTTTTGTCTTCCTGGCTGCTTAGCTATATAGCTATACGACTGACTGTCTGAATGCCTGTCTGCCACGGCGATGTATTTTTAATTTATTGAAGGACTTAGCTTTCTTCACTGCCACAGCAAAGTTTTGTCCACTGGGGCGTTTGACGGCGCGACGACAATTGAATTTGTGCTGCACGCGTATACGTTATTCGAGTCTAGGGAACGTTAAATGTTTACAATTTGATTAAGAATGTCCTAATGGGGCAGAAAAATTGGAGAATGTTTTTGTTCCTTCTGTTTTGGTGAAATTTTTTTTGAGGTTGGAGTTCTTTTGAGGTTGGTCTTTTTTTTCGTTGCAGAGAAACACTTAAAATCCACATAGTGTTTATCTCTTTGGCAATGTATGAAATTACTTTGTTGTTTCGGTTGTTCGTCGTTCGTTGTTGGCTCACTCGTCTATTACTATTATTTGTTCGTTCCTACTTATGCTAGTTGTTGCTGCGGCAGTTAGACATAACTGTTGTCGGTGAGGTTTAACCACAAAATACCGTTATTTGCATTAAATGCCACCATTACAGCGGCAATTGTACGAGTCTCACCAACTGCAGCTACTGCTATCAAAAAAAAAAAATTAGTATTAGTGGTAGAGCAATTGAAATAATAACGGCATCATTATCGTTTTTGTTCTTGTTGCTATTCTTATTTGTTGTTTTTGTGATACGCTGTGTTTCCTCTGGCACACAACCTATAATACTCTCATTTGCCTTGCCTTGCCTTTCAGATCATCCGTTTCACAACTTTTAAGATGGCGTCTTTGGCTCTCTGTGCTGGCATTTGTGTGGTTCAATATTCTCCACCCACAAGTTGTGAGACCGCCAGCCACAGCAAGCAGCAAGCAACAGCAAAGTAGAGAGATAATCGTAACCAGAAACCACCAGCGATGTTTCGTTGTGTTGTTGTTGTTGTTGTTGTTGTTGTTGTTGTTGTTGTTGTTGTTATTGTTGTTATTGTTATTGTTGGTTCATCCTTATAAAGATGCAACGTCATTATACCCTGCCATCACATTTAGGAAAACGGAGAGGGTGGAAATTTACGTCAGGACCTGCGCAGTAGTTTCCCAATATATTTGTTGCTTTTATCTTTTCTGGGGGCGGAGTCACGCACTTTACGCGCGCACTTTCCTTGCAAAGAAGATGCTTCACAGAATATTATCTTTACATGTGTACATATGCACATGAAAAGAATTTTTACTACACCGTGGATTTGCCACGAAAAAAGTAAAAATATTTACATATGTACTATTTTAGTTGTTTGTAAATATTAAAGTTATACTCGTAACATGTGGTCACCGTGGCACAAGCCGCAAAAGTGTCAACTGTTTTATTTTCGGAGAAAATACTGTTTTCCTAGAAACAGAAACAGAAAATGGAAATTATCCATTGAGGGCACCTGGCAAGCTTTCACAATTTTTGTACTAGTGATGTTCTTGACGAATATGTCGAATTAAAACGCGAAAATTAAAAAATTTGTTATGAAAATTTTTGCCCTTAATTATTTCATATTTTCTAGCCCAGAGAATAAATATTTCTCTTTCGATTTTCAACAAATCTGGAATTATAATCTCACGATGCAATTGATGTATGTATGTACTTATGTATTATAAATAAATGGGATTAATGAGTGAACATGACGTCAAATGGTTCCAACTATGCCCAGATAAAAGCTTTCCTTCTTAACGTAAAACATACCTAATTAAGCAGAGTAGGCATTTCGTTATGTAAGACCGTTTATGTTTTTTCAGTGGTAATTGATATCGAAAGCATAAAGGGATTGGAGTAGTAGCTGAGCCAAATCTAACTATTTCATTTCCTTCAACTCAGCATTGGATTAGTGCTGAATGTAGAGTATCTTAGTTTTCGGTGACAAACGACCGAAGAGAATCAAAGAGGTCTCTGACGGCATTGGCCTTCGTTTTTGCATACTGGCCTAATGGCACTTATTCCTTAACCGCATTTTAAAAAGTTTCACCCACTGTAGGAATTTGTTAAACCTCTGCTTTCGAAAATGCGTACGAAGGAGCAATGTAAAAACAAATGAACAAATACGAACGAAAGGAATTGTGAAAGAGATTTTAACAATGGCGGTGGTTTATTATTTAACCAGCTCCTCCGCCCCAGAGCTTGCAATGCACTCGCTTACCCATATGAACAGATACAGGCGCACTCAAAATGTAAATATTATATATTAATGAGAGTGCGAAAAAGAAAAATACTTCTGTACTGTGCCATTGTAGGTGAGTACCAATATTTATTTAAATGGATGGGGAACTTAGTCAATAATGAAGAAGGGGGATGCTAACATTTCTTATCACAGTTAAAGTACAAGTGTACAAGAAACATACAATTGGGTCAATTGCACACCAATCACTTTTTCTTAGGTCTTCAAGTGTATGAGGGTGCATTTGCGATATTTCCCAAAATGCTCGTACTTAACCCGAGCAGTCCCATAGAAACAGGACTCGTTTCGTTCGGAGTAAATACCCGTCTACACTAGGCGATCAATTTTGATACTGGCGGAAATTTTCTACCAAAAAGGCCTTTGTCCGCAGTACCGTCTACACTACGAGACCGAACGAGAATTCTTTCTTTCGTTCGCCTACTGTAGACACATACCTTTCGCATAGTGCAGACGGGCCTTTAGCTGCAAAAATGTGGATTTTGTAATAACTTCTCAAACGGATGTCAGAGGCGAGAAGTCAGAGGACTAGAGCACATGAGCCGACGGCTCTTTACGGGCCTTTAGCTGCAAAAATGTGGATTTTATAATAACTTCTCAAACGAATGTCAGAGGCGAGAAGTCAGAGGACTAGACGAATAATTTATGTGGTATAAATATTTTGGACTGCCAATTTGAAGCGCCATACATTTGGTTTTGACATTAGTTCATTCGACAGAGACGAGTCCATAATTTAAGTTGCTTCGCATTTTAACCAAAAGTTAAGTATGTCTACCTTTTCACAATCTTGAAAATTATATTGATAAATATTAAATTTACATAAATATATCACAAAAAATAAAACACTTCAAATGCAATTGACCCACATATACTATATACATATGTACTTACATATTTATGTATGTAAGTATGTACATAAGTAGGTATGGATGTGAAACTTCAATTTTAGGTTATGGGCATATAGAGGATATACATACATACTCGTATAGTATATGAGGTATTCTTGTTTCCATACTTTTTGCTTGGTAAGATAAGTAGCGACAGCAGCAGCAGAGCATATATTAACGTTTAAATTCACATGCTTCGTGAAACAGAAGCATTTAAAGGATATAATTATTATGAGTTGGAAAGCCATAAAATGGGTTGATTATCACGAGTATATAAAATAAATGGTCACGTCGATGATATATGCTTAAAGTAAGTTAAATTTATTACACAATACATCATTTCTCAGAACATATACTTTAAACAATATGGTGATGATTTTTATTAGAATGAGTTAAGTTATTAAAGTTTATATTGTTTTCCATTCAAGTTACAAATTGTTGCAAATATTAAATTGATATACTTTATAGCACATTTTTTATGTTTATTACTGAAAGATATTCCACAACTCAAACCTAATTATGAGGATCTCTTCAACTCTGTCAGCAGAGAATATCACAGGTCAAATAAACGATAGATAGATAAGCCTAGATTAGATAAACTCTAAGAAAAACTCATAGGGCATGGTTATATTGAAAATTTAACTCGGTGAATACTATGGAATTGTTACTGTGTGTGTACGATACACCGAGCACAAACTGTTCGCCGAGCCAAATTCTCTATATAATCCCGGCGTTAGGGATGTTTATTCCCACCAAAGATTCGGATGGAAATTCCTTGTAAAAAGCTCAAATAATTTTAAGTCATATAAGAGATTTTGCTTATTCTTACAAAATTGCCAAAATATCTTACATATTGTCGAATTAAACATAGCCAATATAATTTATCTATATCAGTTAAATATGGTATAACTAAGTATCGGGTGTAAAACTTGAAAATAAAATTTTTTTCAAAAATATAGCTTTATTTCAATAACAAATCGAATAAATGGATACATTATTCAAAGTAGTATCCATCGGAAGCTATAGCATTTTGCCATCGTTTAGACAATTTATAGATTCCTTACCAAAAAACCGACCATTTTTTAAGGCTAATGAATCGAATCAATCCATTTTTTTAAACTTTCAACTTAAGTAAAGCATATTCCAGTGAGGGCATTCTGCATCGATCGAAATAAGTGATAGTCAGACGGAGCAAGGTCTGGTGAATACGGTAAGTGAGCTAAAACTTCCCATCCACTATTTTTCAAATAATTTTTAACCTACTACGGTCTACCACGGTCTCGTGCCTAGTCGGATCGTTTTTCGGTTATTGCTCTCTTCAAACGAATCAATTGTTTTCCATACAGCTGTCCCGTAATAGTTACAACAGATTTAACAGCTCATAATAGATGACACCCTTCAGATCCCACCAAATATAGAATATTCTGCTTCGGTTTTAATGTTCTTGGTTGGCCGAGTTTCAATATACGACTTCTTGCGCTTCCGGTTGCCGTATTGAATCAATTTTTCGTCGCCAGTAATAATTCGACGCAAAAACTACTTATTTTTATAGCGCTGAAGCAACCATTTCACACATGCAAAATCGTCTTTCAACATATCTTAGCTCAAGACGTATGGCACCAAATGGAATGAACCCCAATGATTATATACAGACGCTTGTAAATTGCTGTTTAAGTAAATATGATTGGTTTTGCAAGTTCCTCTTGTATTTAGCACGAGTCTTCGTCGAGTAACATCTCCAATTCTTCATCTTCGAACTTTTTCACTTCGCCAGGGCGAAGCTTCAGACCATTGACGTACTCAAGGCAAACATTCGTACCGAAATCACCGCTACACCGTCCGAGATGCTTGAAAAAGTGATGCAAAACGCAGCAAAAAGGGCACATTTTGCTTTGTCGGCCACTTTATTGATGTTGTATTCAAAAACTAGTCCAAATAAATTGTAAAGGACCAAATTACATAAAAATACCTCATATATGGAAATCGATTTTTTTTTTAAGATATTCAATATTCACATACCGACATAAATGATAGCACACCCTGTATAATCAAATTAAGTGTGCTTTGGGTGTTCAGATTTGAAAAGTGATTTGCCCCTGTTAGTTCACCCGCTAGATAACTATACAATATAACTTTTACAAAACTATTCCCATTTCTTACTTAAGATGATAAACACTGACACCCATTAGCTTTTCAACAAGTTCTCTTTAAATATTCACCAGATGAAATTCGTTGAAAATTAAATATTTTATTTGCTTGTAACATGAAAGAAGATGATATGCTGAAAATTAATAAATAAGAGCAGCACGACACACATTTTTTGTATCTTCATTTGAAGTTCATGAGAGCATTGTCAATCAATGCCTAAGTAAATATGTAGACTTCAAGAGCTAGAATTTTAATGTCAGGGACAAAAGCTAAATAATCGTGGGGATTCTTCTTAATCACATTCTAAGAGATATTTTTCTACAAATTAGAAAACTCAATATGTTTTGTCCCATATGGCAAATACTTAATGTAAACAAGAAAAGAGTGTCGGCGTACAGATCATACAGCTCATCGTTCCACCTTATACGATACACGTCGTCCACGCATATTGGACCGTAGATCTTACGGAGTATATTCCTCTCGAACGCTCCTGACAGCCTTTCATCATTGATGGTCAATTTCCACGCCTCGGCGCCATATATTAGGACGGGAAGGAGGAGGGACTTATAGAGCGTTATTTTCGTCGGGAGAGAGAGGGCGCTGCTGCTCAATTGCCTACTTAGCCCGTAGTAATACCTTTTGGCAAGAGTTAATCTCCGCTAATATTAACATTAATTAGGCTAACATTATTGTTATGTATTATGTATTAATGCTGGTTCCTAGGGAAACGAAATCCTTGACGACTTGAAAAGTATAATTGTCAATAGTAACATTTTGTCCAAGACGCCGTGACTCTTTGTTTGTTGACACAAGGTATTATCGTTTTGTCCTCGTTCACCACTAGACCCACTGGTCGAGACTCCCTTCCCAGATTGGAGAATGCTGCACTGACTGCTCGAGCGTTTTTGCCAATGATGTCAACATCATCAGCGTATGCTAGCAGCATGCCACTCTTGTAGAAGATAGTGCCAGAGATGTCGATGTTCGCAGCTCGAATTATTTTCTCCAGCATAAGGTTAAAGGAGTCGCACGATAGGGAGTCACCTTGTCTGAAACCTCTTTTGATACCAAATGGCGCGGAGAGGTCTCCCCCAATTTTCACTGCGCTGGTGGTGTCGGTCAGTGTCATTTTGCAAAGACGAATGACCTTTGCAGGGATACCAAAATCAGACATTGCGGCGTACAAGTGATCCCTAATCGTGCTGTCGAAGGCGGCTTTATAATCGACAAATAGATGATGGGTAGCGATCGGTTTTTCTCCGGTCTTTTCCACATATATCACCCCAAAACATTATAAACATTATTAGTAGCGGTTGCACTTAACCTTAGAAATGTGTTCCAATCACTTTCTCACCTCACCTCACACACACACACACACAGAGGGAATCGGAGCTGGGGTGGGTTTTTAGTAGGTGAGTCGAAAGGCAAGTCTCGCACTCGGTATTCAATGCCTTGTGCAACCTACATAAAACACACACACACCCAACACACACATGTGTATGTGTGTTAAACTGTGTGAAAGTAAGGACCTGAAAATTTTATTCCGAACATTATCGCGTGTGAACTAAGTTTAAACAATATATATATATTCCAAAGTGTACCAGACTGTGCGTGAAGGTGCAGGCTTCGGTCGGCAGTAACGCTTAACCTAAACGGAGGAAAAGTGCTGAACAATTTTCTGCATCCAGAAGTCACAAGAATTTTTTTGGTGCGGTTAAGTATAAAATAAAACCAAAAACCAGCTGAGTGAGTACTCAAACAGCAAAAGCGAAAAGAGGAAAAAATAAAAATAATAAAATAAACAAGCTAAAAGCTCTGATCTGTCAGACCTTATACGCAAACCATCATTGGGCTTTTGCACGGATCTAGAGCTTTGAAATAATTTTAGAGTTGCCAACCCTCTATTTTTATTATTTTATATTATATTTAAATTTGCTAAAAATATAATATATAAATAAAAAAAAATTAAATAACTCTTTACAAACAACAACTATGGGAGTAAGCCGTACTCCTCCTAAAGGGCGAGGTCAACAACAGTAACCAGAACAACAGCAACCACAACAACAACAGCAGCAACAACAACAACAGCAGCAACAACAACAACAGCAGCAGCAACACCAATAGCAGCAGCAACAACAACAAGAGCAGCAGCAACAACAGCAGCTGCATCAATCACAGCAACGGTGAACAGTGAAATGAATCCCATGTGTGCCCTGTGCAACATTAGCAGTCTGCAGCTGCAACAGCCTCCCCTATGATGATTGTTGTGGACCCAGCAGCAGTATCTGCACCACCAGTGGCATTATTGGCGCCAGCGACAACGAGGAGCACGACTACTGTCTCAGGTCAGTCGGCATTTTGCAGGCTCGGAGAGCAAATCGCAAATTTGGTGGAGATGCTCGTAGATGGAAAACGGCGCTTAATACACCAACCCATGAGAGACGCTATTTAAAGCATTAAATTTAGAGCAGATACCTGCGGTATCTTGGTGTGCTGATCGACGCCAGAATGACATACAAGGAGCATTTACTGGCAGTCAGTGAAAAGGCTTCAAAGGTCAAAGGCTTCTTCCAGATAATGTCAAATATTGGAGGGCCGCGGTCCAAAAGACGAAAACTCCTGGCACGCGTTACAAGCTCGATAAGGCTATATGCTGCGCCAGTGTGGGTTGATGCAACGCAAATTCCATCGTACATTGCCGGGATCCGGGCAATCTATCGCTGCAGCGCACTAAGAGTTGCAAGTGCATTCCGCACAGTGTCGAATGAAGCAGTCGGTGTTATATCAGGCATGATACCGATAGACATACTAGCATGCGAATGCCGTAACATTTATATAGCTGGCCCATATCCATCCAAGGCAGAGGAGCGACAACACAGCATAAGAAAGTGGCAGCTACGCTGGGAAAGGGCGAACAAAGGCAGATGGACATTTGCACTTATCCCGGATATTGAAAGTTGAATTACTCGTCAACATGGTGAAATAGATTTTCACATGACGCAGCTACTTAGTGGACATGGTTGCTTCAAATATTATTTGCACCGTTTCAAATACGAGGAAGAGCCGTTCTTGCCCGATCTGCCCTAACGATATTGAGGACGCACGACAAATCCTCTTTTATTGCCAGCGTTTCGACGCCGAACGAACCGAGAAAGGGAAAGGGAAACCTTAGGCAGGCCCCCACATTGGCTAATATTATTAATCACATGTGCCACACATTACATAAGTGGCAAGCAGTCCCGACAGCGGCAGCAAGAATAATGTCTGCACTTCGCAGCATTGAACGTGATCGTAATATGGAGCGCACCCGTTTGCGCAACGTATGCCTAAATGCCATTAATTCAGGCAACCCTTAAGACAGCTAACTTGACTTACCAAGAACTGATGCTTGAGCAGTAATGCTCTGACGGCTTCCCGACGAAATACTTAACGGTGGTTCCGGGAGGACATACCGCCCGGACATGTGAGGTCGTTTTAGTGGGTGGGGGTCTCACACTGACTGAGGCTTTCAATGCTTTCCTCACTTTTCCCACCTCATATGTTACATTACAATAGTGGTGTAACTCTATTTTTCTTTCCTTTTTTTCTTTTTTGTGCAATCCAGTGTTTTTATATTTGTAAAACTTTTATTGCGTGGTCGCTGTGGTGTAGTGGTAGTGTCCGGGGTTCGAATCTCGGCACAGGCAAAATAAAAAAAAAATAAAAATAGTAGACAAAATAATTTTTCTACACGGCACCACCTCTTGGCAGGCAATGGCAAACCTACAGCTGTAAAAATTGCTATGAAAAGCTTTTCACTTCGCCGTTCGGATTCGGCATTAAACTGTAGGTCCCTTCCATTCATGTACAAATATAACACGCACAACATGAGTGGATGTGAAAAAGCTCGGCCTAGGCCCTCCATGGGCTGTTGTGCCATTAAAAGTAAGTAAGTAAAACTTTTATTGCAAGATAATACACAAAATTTGGCAACGTTATCATAAATTAATGGTTTGAGTCAAAGTTTAGTATGAAAATATATAAAAGTTGAGAAGCCCGAAATAAAAAGGCGAGAGGTTTCGATTTAAATATATGTACGTAGTACTTATATGAACGATCAGTGGTGGATCCTCAACACCAATCTTACATAATAAAGGTACTTAAAAGGGTTGAAATATCCACTGGATGTTTTTTATAGTAATTGAAATAAATGTTAGAACATCAAGTAAATATTTTTTACCTAGCACTAGTAATAGTTCTTCTCAATGGATAGAGAGGATCCTATTGAATGTGGAGCAAGTTGTTCCAAGTTTAGCCTTGCTTCTGTTTACTGAAGTTCATTTCGTAAGATACATCCATGTTTAGTGTTTCTTTTAATTTAATTTGTAAAGGTTGATCTCTTTCAAATTTTAGCCATCTAATTTTTAGCTAATAGAAGTCGTCATCAAATTTTCGAAAGCAGCAGTAATTAGAAACTGTTTTTGGTTCAATTACCAAAATATGTTGGTACATTATACATTCTGCACTATTAATATTTCATTAAAATGGACCAATAAATCCTTTACTTTTATGTTGACCTTGCACTTGCTTCCTTATTATTGAGAATTATTTTGTTTTTTAAGTTCCCCGAGCCACGGTGGAGAAACAAGCAGAAGGTACATCCTAGTTTCCGTAGGAAACATCAGGTACAGGAAGACCTGATTGTACTTAGCCTTAGCGACTGGCGAAGTTTTATCGATGCGGCCAAACCGATCATCGGTTGTAGTGCCAACTAAGTAAATAAGTAATATATTTATTTATGAAAACTAAATTGACACAATATTTATATTCACATGGTAGTGTAAATAAGTAAAATTCAATATTACTTATACATACTTTATATATCTACTTAAACCTCAACTTACAGTTAGATAAAAGATCATTCAGTTAGATACATATCACACACACCTGTATTTGCATTGTAGTATACATAGAATCTACAATAAACAAAGACTATAACAAATTTAGCAGCTGAATACACACAGCATTTAAATGGTTTCTGATTTTTTCATTCATTGATTAAAATTATGTTATTTATTTAAAAATAAATATGTACTTTTTTAATTTACATTATTTCTTTATATTTTCTATAAAAAAATACGGTCATTTAATAAATTTATATCATATATAATATATAAAACAAGAATGCCCGAAAAAAACTAAAACACATAAAATTACAAAGAAGAATGTCCGTAGATAAGTCTATTCTGTTTCTTTTTCCATCGAGTTTAAATGTAAATTTTGGAGTGCATTTATTGAGCATTAAGAATGTGCCTAGAATATGTGTTAATTCGATTTTGAGTCTTCCAAAAATAGATTTTTTTATATGTCCAAATGCTTTGTTTGTTTTAAATACGACTTTTTGATGATAACTTTACATCGAACAATTTTTTTACGAAAAATACCTAAAGGGCAAACAAAAATATGAATTATTTCAGAAAATAATCTATTCATGTAGGTAAACTTACTTGAACGGAACATGTTAGCACAATAACCAATATTTGGCTTAATGAGAATGCTTGTATATATGAGTTATTATCTGCAAGTAGCGCATAATCACGTGCTTCACGATTTCTGCTGTAAGATTGATAGGAGAGCATGTCGTTGATGTTACGCTCGACAGTTCCAATGGATGACTGCAAAATAAATAGGTATTTTTAAATCAATTAGAATTGTATAGCAGATTTTCTAATATCCCTTCTGCGTCAGACCAAATCAATTCTAATTAGCTCTTTCTACTTCAACTCACCGTGAAATTCTGCATGTTCAATTGCAGTTCCTCAATTTCCTTCGCATACTTATCCCAGGCATCATACTTCACTACCGTGATATAAATATTCACCAACTTGCCAGCGAAACGTGAGAATTGGTTGTCAATGCATACGGAATAGTAACCACCTGTCGATACTTGATCTGTGTAATCAGCTGTGGCTTGCCACTGATATGGCTTTACAATTTGCCCAGCTGGATTGCGCACAGCAAAACCGGCCATGCCATCGCCTCCGCGTACCACCTACGTGCGCCAACGCCAAGACAACAAAGAAATTCATGTATTAATTATTAATAGCGTGTTCCATTGCTATTGGGTGGCAAATGATTTAAATCATTTGTTGAAGTGTTTTCACTTACGCTGAACGAAACATAAAATGTTGCTCCCGCTTGCACGTACTGAAAATAGCAATCTTCTTTGCCAGCATCAATGTGAACTTTGTAGTCCATCGCTACCGCTGGAAGATTTTCGTACCATGGTTTGTGTATTTCCTCTGCATTTATTTCATTTGTTGTTAGGGAAATAAAGAAAACCAGGAGAAATGCTAAAAGCAATGCGTGCCACGTCAAAAAATTCATTTTTTGTTTTGACTTTCACTGCACCGCGAATAGTTTACAACAAAAATAACAATAGACCGAACACATAACAACAACAAAAGCATAAAATTTGACAGTTGCTGTAGGGTTGCCGCTATTGATATTTAGCGTTGCTTTGCCATCTAAATGGTGTGGAATAGTGATGTTGATTTAGTATTCGATTTGAATCCGACTACTCGAATCGCAGACAAATGCACGTGCACGAATGCACAAAGCGTATGCTAATTCTTGTTATAAGGCTAGATTAAATTAAACCGAATTTTTTCTAATCTAAGAGGAATAACAAAGTTTTTCTTTGTGCTGAACATTTTTTGGTTTGAAAGATATATGTAGTTAGATCAGAGCTTATAAGATAAGTGGTAGAGTATACTTCTTCAATAAGGCGGAAAATATTGATTTAGGTCCATTTTAATAGCCAAATTTGTAACATTTTTCCAGCAATGGAAAATTTTCAGTGCTTTTACAATATGATTACCTTTAAAATATTCTTTTAATACTAACGCTGTGTTTCAAAAATAAACTTGAAACTCTTGGCTTTTCCTTTTCCTCCCTCTTTCAGGAGCTTACTTACTTACTTAACTGGCACTACAACCGATGATCGGTCTTGGCCGCCTCCAATGGAGATTAAGACGTCCCCTTCTGCGTGTTCCTCCACCTTGGTTTGAATAAAATACCCTTCTAGCCGGAGCGCTTTCTTCCATTCGCTCAACATGATCCAGCCAGCGAAGCCGCTGGAGTTTTATACGCTTGACTATGTCAGTGTCGGCGTACAGCTCATACAGCTCATCGTTCCATCTTATTCGATGCACGTCGTCCACGCATACTAGACCATAGATCTTACGGAGTATCTTCCTCTCAAACGCTCCTGACAGCCTCTCATCATTGATGGTCAATGTCCACGTCTCTGCGCCATACATTAGGACGGGAAGGATGAGGGACTTATAGAGCGATATTTTCGTCGGTCGAGAGAGGGCTCTACTTCTCAATTGCCTACTGAGCCCGTAGTAACACCTGTTGGCAAGAGTTAGTCTCCGCTTGATCTCAAGGCTGACATTATTGTTGGTGTTTATGCTGGATCCTAGATATACGAAATCCTTGACGACTTCAAAAGTGTAGTTGTCAACAGTGAGATTTTGTCCAAGACCCCGTGACTCTTTGTTTGATGAAACAAGGTATTTCGTTTTGTCCTCGTTCACCACTAGACCCACTCGACGAGACTCGCTTTCCAGGTTGGAGAATGCTGCACTGACTGCCCGAGCGTTTCTGCCAATGATGTCAATATCATCAGCGTATGCTAGCAGTATGCCACTCTTGTAGAAGATAGTGCCGGAGATGTCGATGTTCGCAGCTCGAATTATTTTCTCCAGCATAAGGTTAAAGAAGTCACACGATAGGGAGTAACCTTGTCTGAAACCTCTTTTGGTATCAAATGGTGCGGAGAGGTCTGTCCCAATTTTCACTGCGCTGGTGGTGTTGGTCAGTGTCATTTTGCAAAGACGAATGAGCTTGAGCTTTGCAGGGATACCAAAATCAGACATTGCGGCGTACAAGTGATCCCTAATCGTGTTGTCGAAAGCGGCTTTATAATCGACATATAGATGATGGGTGTCGATTTGTTTTTCTCGGGTCTTTTCCAGGATTTGGTGTAGTGTGAATATCTGGTCGATGGTGGATTTACCAGGCCTGAAGCCACACTGATAAGGTCCAATCAGTTTGTTGACGATGGGCTTCAGTCTTTCGCACAGTACGCTCGATAGAACCTTATATGCAATATTAAGAAGGCTTATCCCACGGTAGTTGGCGCAGATCGTGGAATAACCTTTATTATGGATTGGGCAGAGTATGCTGAGGTTCCAATCACTTGGCATGGTTTCATCCGACCAAATTCTGCATAGACGCGCATGCATGCGTTTTTTGAGCTCTTCGCCTCTGGTCTTAAACAACTCAGCAGGCAGGCCATCTGCACCTGCAGCCTTATTGTTTTTCAGCCTAGCAATGGCTGTTAAGACCTCCTCATAGACAAGAGCTTAGTAATGTGAATACTACACATCAAAACGAAGACACTAGATATTGAAAGTAGATCTGTGGGTAGGTTCAGCATTTACACTTGCTCGCCAATCTATCGTTTGAGCCACGAACGCAATTAGCGCTTGTGCCGCGTTTCAATACTACCATTTGATTTTGGGCGTCGGTGGTTCCCGGACAACCGGATGAATGTTTCGTTTACAACGATAACCTTAGCCCAGACCAACTCCACTAAATATTTAAACTCAATAATGAATATATTTTTTAACGTGTGCTTTATTTTTTATTTTTTCATTCATTCTTTTATCAATCTCATATTTTGTTATGTTGTTGATGCATTTTTTTTTTATATTAATTTATGTACTTTGCTATACTATTATGATTTCCTTTGTATCGTTTTTTGTATATGTATGATTTAGATTTTGAAATAATTTGTTTTCGCTAACGATGATAATGAACATGATGCAAATGATTGACGTTGACGTTGATGATGATGATATTGATGCCATTTAAGATGTTACATACTTTTTATGCTTGCTGGTTGTAATAATACAATAGAATATATCTACATATATACTCTCTTTTTGAGACTTTTATGATATTGTGACTTCTATGAATGATAAAAATAATTTAAACAAAAATAAGAATGCACGTGTAATAAATTAGTTACTGTTAATATTCTGTGAATATGTGATTTTTTGGTTCCACACTTTATGATTTCATATTTTAAATATGAGAATATTTAGGCTGTTTATGAATAACTCATTACGTTTCATTGCGCTCGACTTTCTTTATCCACTTGCAACGCTATGTTCTTACATATTTTACATTATATTGTTTATTTTTTTAATTTGAATTAATTTTCATATAACAAAAGAAAGTATAATTGATTTTTGGTTTGTTTCTATTCGCGTTCTGTTCTCGTAATAATTTTATAAATTTGTTCATAAGTTTTTTATTTCTTTTATAATTTTATTATATTATCCTTTCATTTTTTGTTTCTTATTGTTTTTTATACAAAGAATGGCAATTAATAAAGCATTATACTTGCAGAAATTCATAAGTAAATATTAACATTGCTATTTGAAACGCTCTTGAAACGGATATGGAAATTAAACTTTGTAGTAAGAAATTTTTGTAGTAAAACCATTTTATTTTCTTTGTTATTGGTAATATAAATTTTTACGTATTTTACTATTATTTTGCTATAATATATTTATTTGTATTATTTTTCGTGTTTTTTTTTTAATTTTTTGTTTTTATATATAAATATCTATATTTTTTTATTATAAACTTTCCGTATTGCGCTTTTCATTTGCCTATTACCGTTAAATTTTGACTTGCAACTATTTCCATTATCAATAAGTATAAATTTTTATCCGTTATTATTACATATTTATAGTTCCGGTTTCTTTTTCATTTACTATTTATTTATTATTCTTATGGTTTTATTTGTATCGTATAAAATTTTGTCCGCAAAAATATATTATAAAATGAGTATATATGTTATCGTGGTATCATTCATTATCGGAATGAAATGGCAGTCCCACATTCCGATGTTACGCAGTAAAAATACAAGTTTTGTTTTTAAATATTATTTCTTCTGTTTTCATTAGTTTTTCGATTTTTTTTTTTTTGTTTCTTTCTTTTAGAAAATGAGCTAATTTAACATATTATTTTTTGTAAGTTTTCTCTCTTTTGTTCCTTCGATTGTTCTCTTTCCTTGGCGTATCTTGACGTAACCGAAAAAATATAAATCCCAAATTTGTATCAACTTGAATTAAATCCATTCACAATATTGGCCAGAAATTCTCCCAAGCCACATGCATGCATATACATATCCTCTATAAATGCATATTTCTATCTTTAAAAATTATTTATTATCATTTGAATTGAAAAATCATACATATGTATGTATATTTAAGTAACAAAGCACCTAGCAGCAAAAAATATATATGGTATGTATTTAGTATCGAGTAACTAAGCATTATCAATATCTTTTTAGGTTTTGAATATTGAAATTATTGAAATATTAATATTCTAATATTTACATAATGAACAACGACAAATTTTACTGCAGAATAGATCATATTTAAATCAAAAAAGGCAAAGCTTCGAAGTTGAAATTCTTGAAGGGTCTTCTACGGACGAAAAATTTTGTATCAGCATGACAAATTTTCAAGACTCCTGTCAATTGGAGTGAAAGAATTGAATAATTACTAACCCAGAATCCTGATCCTGAATTCTTATCTTTTAAGACCACTGATCAAGAAAAAAAATGTCTTTAAAGTTTACCATTTATAATTTCAAATCAAATTGCCCGTTCCCCATCCAAATTTTGAAATGCTCTTCTGAATTTATATTTTTGTAAATAAAGTCAAGATATTCAATTATCCGATATTTTACTCGATTACCTCGAAACATCTCCAGCATCGTTTCCCATAATAGCGTAAAATTTGCTGATTTTGTTTTATTATTCTTCGTCGGTTTTTATATCATTATATCATTATGATTTTAATTAATTTTTTGTTTGCATCTTTTGAAGCTCAGCATTAATTTAACTATAGTATATAATATATATAATATTTTGTTCATTCTTTTGTATAATTTGTTATTTCATATCGTTTAAAGTATCGTAATTAGCGAAAAGAAATTAAGATTTTTTTCGGTTTTTTGGTTTTTTCTGCTTGTTTTTCGTTTTTTTCTTTTTGTATGTATAAAAAACTGAATCCAAAACTAATTAAGTAAATTTAATAATAATAATTTTTATGATAGAAAATTACAATTACTTTATCATTATAATTGTTAATATTATTACTATTTTGTTTATAATATAGTAAATTTAAATTATTACTAAAAAATCATCAGTCGCATTCGGGCCCATCGGAAAAATGGCCGCGCACATCGAGCGCTGACGCTAATTGGAATATTATATGCGACAGTGATGGATGTTCGAGTAACTCATTGGATGGCAATGGTGGTTCGCATCGTGGTCTCATATGACGTCCGCGAAAACCTCGATGCAATCTCAGTACAACATCACAGAAGACAAAACGCAAAATTAAAGTACGCAAGAAATCATCACCGAAGAATTGAACATAAGACGAGTCTGTATTACAAAAGAAAATAAACGTAAGTAGAAGGTAAAATAAATTACTTATACCATATAAATCTTCTTTGCCCTACTACGCACTAATAAAGCAACAAATATCATACCTATAAATCCTATACCTTGTTCAATTTCATCGATGCGACATCGTGTCACAAGTCTTGATGCCTCTGTTATAAATCTATCCACATACGATTGACAACGCTCCCAATGATGTATGGGCACATCGCCAACATTACATACATAGCAGAGTGCGGTGAGTGGGGAATGCAGGAACAATGTAAAAAGTGAACCATGATGTTGAACATCAGCTGCAAAACACAAGGAACATAAAACCTAAGGAACATAATAAATAAAAATTTGAAGAAAATGTTACCTTGAAACGCTGGCGGCACATCTTGGGGTGACATTAATATAACTAGTGGCTGACCGAAGTACCTGGGTATATGTTGAAAGACAAACGAATTATCCGAGTCTATAATAATGAACATTGGTCTCCGGGTAAAGGGATACAAATCGCCAGGATATAAACAATGATTCTCCTTAAAGGCCTTCCCTCGACATGCAAGACCACCACCTTCAACGCCATCACGCTTGACGCTTGTTGCTAGGCCACCCAATTCATAACCAACTGAAATGAAAAATGTTAAAAACATTATTAGCAAATAAACAAAAACAAAACAACAAAAGACAGCCTTTCGATGTGTATTTGGATAACTCACAATCTTCAGGGTGTTTTGTAGTAGAGAAACAACCATCAGCTGACATATATAACAATAAAGCGCCTCCTGGAGGCAATTCTTTAAATCCACTAGCTAAGAACACCAGAAGTTGACTAATCGAAGGCTTGTATAGTAAATATTTATGAGGATTGTCTCGATAATTACGGCCATTTTCTAAGTAACCCTTAGAACCTGGAACACCATATGGTGGTATACGGCTGGCAGCTGGACTGGCATCATGCCCACCATGCATGCCATGTGATACGCTCATCGGATGCGTTGATTCCGTTGGCTCGCGTTCTAACGTTTGCAGCATTCTGAAATATAGTTACATTTGATTAACCAGAGAGTACTCGTAACGAATTCTAATAATTTTTCTTACCTAAACATATCCATTGTTAACTCCGAGAATTTAGCTTGCTCACATGCTGACCCCACAATGAGTATCTCTTGCAGACTTAATGTCATGTGCGGTGATCGTTCGCATGGCGGCGTTGTTAGCGGCGATAACCTAGAACCGGAACCACTGATCATCAGTTTGTGAAGTGGAACTATTCTAATTAAATGACGGTGTGGGCCCGTGCTTTCACAGAAGAATTGAGATTGTGATGATGCAATAATGGTGTTGTGGTGATATTGGTGACAGTAGAAATTTCATATATGTATATGTGTGTACATATGTGCATGCGTTTGATAGTGTTGGTGGTGGTGGTGGTGGTGCTGGTGATGCCACCATCGCCCACTACTAAGCGCATATCGAAATTAAATGAAACTTGCATATATTTTCAAAGTGCATGGATGCAATTTATTTATGTATGGCATGTTGTATGTTGTATGTATGAAGGTTATGGGTTTGTAATGCATGACATGTATGGTATGTATGTTTGAATGAGATGTGCAAATGCATTTTGGGTGATTGTTTTTGGTAATGCTGATGGTGGTGGTGGTGTGGTGGTGGTGGTGTGTGTTTCAAGTCTTCTGTGATAAGCACAATAAAATTTACCTATATTCACAAATAATAGTAGTATTTAAATTAAACTTATAAACTACTTAGTAGTTATATACTATAGATATAAGTAAGTATCAATTTAGTTCACAAATAAAGTATCAACAACTTAACACAAATCAACTAATATATAATCAGTATACCTCCCAAATTAAAATTAAAGAATATTTTGTAGGTAAAATTATATTATATTTTTTCCTCCCAAAGAAAGCACGGGCGAAGATCGTCGTTGTGAAATGCAAATTTAGCGATTTGTCTCACCTGTGTGATAGTATGATGGGATTGGAATCCGCATGAAGAACAGCTACGGCAGCTTCAGCTTTTATAAAACCTTTTATCTCTTCTAATACTAACGACCATTCTAAATGATCTTCTGGTTCATAACTTGAAGAAGAAATTCATAGTTAGTTTTTCATATTCATAAATTAACATATACCATAAGTATGTAATATTATATATATTTATTGTAATTACGTTGTTGTATATTCCTGTATTTGCTTCTCCAATTCTGTTACCAGCTCTCGCACCAATTTCATCTTTTTCAACAGCAAACAAACAACAATAAAACGCGCATAATAGCGTAACTTCTTCACCATCAAATCGGGTCGATCTTCTTTAATCGCACGCGAATAATAAGCCCTACCTCTAATAGCTGCATAAAATTGATAAGCTTCATTCAGGTAGTTCGTTTCGCTGGTTCTTAAACTGAAAGCAAATTATATTGAATTAGTAAGATTGTTTTGGATATTACAGACTTTTATTTATAGCTTTTCATATAAAAAATCAACAGAATCCCAGTTTTACCGAACAGTAAGTTTTATTGATACTTCATGGCTGGTAAATGTTGCAATGTCTCAAAATACTACAATAATGATTTTTGTTTTAGATGTAGTGTTGGGAAGACCACCTCACACAATCTTGGCACATGCCTTACCCTATGCACCAAGCAAATAGACGTGTTCCAAACTTGTAAAGGATAAACCTTAAGCTGTCCTACAATTCATTTAAATCAATTGAGTCATAACTGGGAAATAACTGGTGACCTCGGAGATCGAATAGTAAATTAAATTTCATCTTTTAGATTCTAAACCACACGCCGTCTTAAAAATAAAACTCGTATTGTACAGTGTAATTGAAACAATAAAATTTTTGATGCTAAAAACGAATCTGAAAATTGTAAATGGAGATCGAAAATTGAAAAAGCAGTTTTTCGAGGTATTTCTCGGTTTTCATATTTTCGATCTCAAATTTCTCGTAAACTTCATGTGATACATAGAATCTGCTTTTGGATTGATATTCAGCATTGAAAATAATCTATGAAAACCATAGTAGGCAAGCTAGCTAAAAAAGAATAATAATGTTGCACTGAGTTAAGAATGATAGCCGTAGCATAGTGCGCTGCCCTGCTATGCAGAGTATCCGGGGTTCAAATCTCGGCACAGGCAAATTTAAAAAACGAGAAAAACTATTTATCTACTGGCTGAATGCGAAAAGTCCTCTATGGGCTGTTGTGCCATTGAAAGAAGAATAAGATGAGTAAAGATTCTAAGTTTTATTGAGATTGTGGAAGCCTTTTCGACTGTGGCAAAATTCCACAAAGTATCCTGGGAACAATTCCTTTAGGTTTTTGGTATCTAATTTCTGGTCGCTGTGGCGTAGTGGTAATGCGTTGGACTGCTACGCAGAGTGTCCAGGGGATTCAAATCTCGCCACAGGCAAAATCAAAAAAAAAAAATTTCTACAAATGTTTTAGATTAGTTTTAATTCGCTGATCACGAATCTATGGAGGTGTATAAAATACAAAAAGTTAAAGTTGGATATATCTGGGAAACTGTCCTAGAATAATATATATATAAAAAGTATCCGTGGTGTTGGCAAATATGGCCAACACTAGTCTGATTATTTCAAACGAACACATGTGTGAAAGGTAACATTTCAGGCTACATTTTGTGTGAAGATAGTTGTGTAATTCGTCGCTAGTGTAAAAAGTTGAAATGATTGATTTGAAAATGAGTGAAATATCTAAAGAAATATAGTACTCCATCTGATGCTTTATTAAGCGATTGAAGTGTTACCAACTTCACACCGGTATATCTGGCAACGCGGTATTGCCAATTATGTCAAATTTATACCAATGACAGATGTTTACAAGCTACCACTTGCGTCTAAGTTTTATGGAACAAAAGTTATTCGAAATGTAATTCAAACGTAATAATGTGATTGCGTTATATTTGATTGGAAAATCACAACCAGCTATTTTTCTATTTTGTGAGCTCAAGCATCTCAAAGTGAATATAATTTTTGTATAATGCAACATAAATCGTTATAATGATACTGGCAGCATTGCCAAACGCTATGGTGGTGGACGAAAAAAAAACAGCAACATCACCTGCAATGGTTCGGAAAGTGAAGACTCGACTTGAATGACATCCACGTCGTAGTGATAAGAAAGAACTTAGAATAAAGAACTGAAAATATCCCAGCGAATCATCTAACGCATATTCTAAAATGAGCTCAAGGTAAACCCTTGCAAGTTCTAAAAGGCACATGATCTTACACCAAAGCAAACAAATTTAGACTCGAAAGAGAAAAAGGGAGTTGTTAAGCTTGCACGAAAGTGGCGAATTTCCAAAAATTTTTTGTTCTCTGATGAGAAAAATTTCAGTTTCAAAAAATGCAGTTCATAAACTCTCAAAATGATCGTGTTTACTTAACTGACCGCACTTACGAAAATTTGAGCCTACGCACCTGAGGTAATTTTCCATTTTCCATCACAAGTAATGGTATGGGCAGCTGTGACCGCCGATGGACGCTGTCCAATCGTTTTCATCGAGCCTGGTTTCAAAGACAATGCGACTTATTATCGGGAAAATGTTTTGAAAGCTGCTTTAAAACCGTGGGCACGCAAACATTTCAGTTGTACACCATGGACTTTCCAACAAGACTCGGCACCGTCTCATAAAGCTCGAGTGAACCAAAAATGGTTTAAAAACAATGTTCCACACTTCATTTCGTCCACACAATGGCTTTCGAATTCGCCAGATACAAATCCGATGGACTATTCCATCTGGGCCATTTTGGAGAGCAAGGTGAGGACTAAAAAATATGCCAGTTTGGATGCGCTGATGAAAGCCATTGTACAGGAATCGGTCAAAATACTGCAAGATCATATTCATGCAACTAATTTTTAACCGTTTGAAGGTCATAGTGAAGACAAAAGGTGGCCAAATCGAGCTAAAGTGAATGGATTCTAAAATTTTTATTGTTTCCACACATTTTTGCAATTTGAATCAATACAAAATAATTTCATTTGAATCGGTAACAATCGCATAACCCTGTACTATAGAAAAGGTACAACCGCTGCAAAAACATGCCGTAAAATTTGTACGGTTTATGGTGAGGATATTGTGAGTGAACGCCGGACTCAGGAGTGGCTTGCTCTATTCCGTTCCGGAAATTTCGATATCAAAAATGCACTGAAAGTCACTAAAAAAGCCGATGAAATGTTGCAACTGGTGGAGCAAGATCGACACGCAAGCAGTCAGGAGATAGCGGAGGTACTAAACATCAACCACATGACAGATTTGTGGGTACCTACCGAGGATACTTTTTATATGACCCAAATTTTAGGTAAATACTACATGGACTAGTTGCCATCGATAGCCTGATTGCAAAGTGGTAATTTCGACATATTATGTCTATGTTCAAGCATGTATATTTCATATATGTACTTACTAGTAATGATAATAAAGCTGTCCAATTTTACTCGCAATTTCTCCGATTTGCCATCGTTTTAATCCATATTTTGAATCTAAAACCATACGATGTTGCTGTTGGAATTTCCATAATTTTGTGTAAACGTCAAATGTACGCCCGAAATACGCTTGCCACTGTCTGTGGCCATATTGTGGTAAATCTCTGGAAAATAATTAACAAACTCTTATATTAATATCGCTCAATATCGAAGGCATCTCCATGTATGTATAATAATTACCTGAGTCCATTAAACAATTGCTTTGACTTTTCGAGCAAATGACAAAACTCCAATACTAACTTTCTATCCTGTTCTTCTGTGGATTCCATTTTCACCATACCGTTTTAATTGAAAAGTGTTATGTGTATATTATTAAAGAGCTGCAATAAAGAGAGAAGAAATTGAACTTTTTTTTATTAATTGAAAATATGTACGAGTATATACTATATGTATTATTTTGTTATATTTTTTTTTAACCGTGCTTAGCCGACTGACTGACTGCTGAGCTAAATTGAATTTGAAAGGTCATTGTTTAAAGAGGAAGATAAAAGAAAGAATTTATTATTTTTTCTTTCTTATTTTGGTGCTGTTGTTTTTTACTTCATACTGATGTGATATCAAAAACTCATTTTACTTTTAGCTTCTGCTTTTGCAATTGCATTTGCATATGAACTCAATCGAATCAACGAGAGGGCATTTTATGGATAGTAAGTAGTAGGTTCCCGCAAATACTCGTATGCATATGAAACTATGCACATACTATGTACATGTGTATGTATGTGTGTATCTGCGAATTCATCTAAGGTTGTTCTGTGTAGCCTCAGCCAGCCACTCACATCTAAAAACCGATTAAACACTCAAAAGTCCCTAATACTCGAAAAACAATTGCATCATGGATATACAAACATACTCGTAAATATGTATGTATGTATGTATGTATGTATTGTATGCATGCACCATACGAGTATATGAATGAGTGTGCCGCAAATAAACAGAGCTGAATCATCTTTTGATACAATAGAAAATGAAACGGATGCGGTGGGGAGGAGGGACACCAGAGGCGGCGACGGCAGCGGCGGCGACGGCGACGTTGGTCGTGGCTGTTCTCTATGCATATTATCTGATCTCTTGAAAACCATCATTCTACACTCGTTTTTTTTTTTGGCACAAGAATCAATTTAGAAATTTACACACAAACTATTTATACGATATTTTACGATATTAACAATAAGTATGAGATGTGAGTACCCTCTGCTCTGATGGTTGATAGTTGGATGATGCTGACGCAAAAACTACTGATGATACACATTGTATCAGTATTATGTTGACGTACTGTAACTTGTATTTGTACTATACATACATTCAAACATATGTAGTTACTATGTGCACTCACATGCACATGAGTAAATATTGCATAGTACATATACCAAGTTATGTATTTATGTAGTATACAAATTTGCATTATGTAGAACATTCTTACGGTTATGTTTAAAATACTTATTCAATAAATGCAATGAAAAGCGTTGCGAGAATAAAATAGGCGTACATTTTTGTGTTGAATTTAGTGCCCCCAATATTCATGCATATCTTGTAAAAGGCACAGTGTAATAAAACTCCTCTAAAAGTTGAAACATTCTAGCAGTCTCAAAGTTAAAGTTTGAAAGTTTAAATTGAGGTAAAGTACCTAGAGCTGCGTTATACTAAGGATATAAGGTTTCTAAATATCAATTTCAGAGGTAAACATACTACACATGTGTGGTCGCTGTAGCGTAGCGGTAATGCGTTGGACTGTTACGCAGAGTGTCAGGGGTTCGAATCTCCGCACAGGCAAAATAAAAAAATAAAATGTAAAAAAAAGCAACAACAACAAAATGTACACGGCACCAACTCTTGGCAGGCACAGGCAAACCTACAAGAATAAAAATTGCCTATGAAAAGCTTTTCACTTCGCCGTTCGGATTCGGCATAAAACTATAGGTCCCTTCCATTCATGTACAAATAGAACACGCACAACATGAGTGAATGCGAAAAGCTTGGCCTTTGGCGCTACATGCGGTCATAGTCGACACTGATTAACTGAAGTTCATTGTGGTAAAGGCATAACACTTGCCACAATGCCTGCCTATCTCCATATCGGTGTCCTGTGTGATTGCATTCCCTCTCTCATTCTCCCTCCTTCTTCCACCCACCTATCAATCTTCCTTCAATTCAACACAATGCTCCGTATTGATAGTGGTACACGCTGTATGTAGAATGTATCAATGAAAAAACAAAATATATATTATAGGTGTAATATGAAAAAAAAAAGTGGTCGCTGTTGTGTAGTGGTAGTGCGTAACACTAACACAACATGAGTGGATGCGAAAAGCTCGGCCTAGGCCCTGCATGGGTTGTTGTGCCATTAAAAGTAAGTAAAGTAATATGAAAAAAAAAGTCAGAAGGAAGATATGTGGTGTCAAAAAACAGTTTTTTACCGGCAACATGTTTTTTTTTTATTGATTGCGTGTATGAAATTTATACAACTATTTCTTAAAAAAAATACATTTTGTGTAAGAAAAATAATTAAAATATTTAAAATTATAACACTATTAATTGTGTGTGGTAAATCATACATATGTATATATCATATGTATATATACTTATACCGAAGTTTTCAATGAGAACAGTACAATTTTGTATTTAAGTACAAACGCAACCCATAAATTTTTATCTACCAATGTCAAAACGTCATTCTATGTTTACATTTTTATCATGATGAAGTTCACGAACGAGCAATGTCTGGAAATTATTAAAAATTACTACCGAATTTCTGAGTCCGTGGTCGTCGCAACTTCAGCGATGAAGCTCATTTTTGGCTTAATGGCTTTGTCAATAAACAAAATATGCTTTATTGGACAGCACAGCGGTATGTTGGAAGACTATTTTTGGCCAGAACTGCATGGACTCGACATCAGTGATATGTGTCACATGCCACACAGCTGAAGGGGAATCGTGTAATCTCGAGAAATGGTCCGTTCGAGTGGACACCTCGCTCGGACCATGAAATTGATATCCGTTGGATTTCTTTGTATGGGGTTACGTTAAGTTGTTGGTTTATACCAACAAGCCAACAACTTTTGAAGAGCTCAGGAACAATATCGAACGTAAAATTGCCAACGTTCCGGACGATATATGTAGGGAGGAATGGTGAAAAATTGGCTCCAAAGAACGGATCACTGCAAACGTGCTCGTGGTGGTCAGCTCATCTGAGCTGTATCGAATTCCATACTTAAATGTAGCACGTATACTACAGTCGAAATAAATTTCTACACGATATTTCAATTATTCTGTGATTTATTCAAATACGAAATTATTATGACCCTATTGAAAACCCCTTCACATACGTTCATACATCCTTTTCTTTCCTTTTAATGGCATAACAGCCCATGGAGGGCCTAGGCTGAGTATTTGTAGGTAGATATGTAGAAAAATTGTGTTTTCTACTTTATTCATTTTGCCTGTGCCGAAATTTTAACGCAGGCACTCTGCATAGCTGCCCAGCGCACTACCAACTACACCTCGGCGCCGACCACTATACTTGTTTAAAGACAACGACATTATTACGTTTAGGCATATAAGTATTAGTATCGAGACCCTCCATTCATTATCTATTGTACCTCTTAGCCGCGCAATGAATCTAGCGCAGCGAAGGTGTAGTTGCTTATTAGAAGACATGTATTTACTTTCCAGTTATTATGGCTAAACATAATGTGAAATTTATCAACTCTGATAAAAGTTCTCAATTGAAAATCTGAAATTTAACACAGCACAGTCAAATTGGAGAAGATATTGTCAAGGCAAATACAATATATGATGTCTTTTCATTTGTGTCCTGCCGTTATAGCTAGTGTCAATCAAGAGTTCAATACGACCAGTTCAAATCGGCAAACCGGGAGATCACACGGCCTTGAAATTGAAGTTACAAAATATCACCGAGTTATTTATCGGTCAATTGCTTGTTGTCAACTAATTTTCTATCTGGTCTCCAATATAAAAGTCAAAGCACAATGACATTTGTCGCTATTGACAAATATTATGGTATATTCACATTATGACACATTACTTTGCACCACCTTGTATTATCGGAAACGAAAGCTTCCGAGATCATTGTTGGCCGTTGGTTTAACACATATTCTCAGTTTTTATAAAAATATAAAAACAAAATATTGTCAATGCTATCGCTTTTTGCAACGTTCTGCCCCACAGTGCAGACGGAATGTGTTGTAAAACGCATGAGCCAAACAAATATAGGTTACCGAATTTGCCACCGAACGCATTGCGAAAATTCGCATTTTTATTGTTTGACTGTGTAAAAAGTAATTCTTCTGGTGTTTACTGCTACCATAAATAATATGCAGAACACAACAAGAAACCATCAAAAAATGTCATTGTTTCACTATTTTCCTTATAGTATGAATACTTTTATTTTTGGTTTTTGGCTGCCTTAGGAATTTGCGCAAAAACATTTCGGCAACATTAGAATTTTTTTTATATTTACTACATCTCTATAGAATTCTTCACTAAATTGACATTTTTTTTTCCTATGTACATTTATATATACACATGTATGGTATGTATTATGTATATTTATTTACATCCAATGCACGCACACATTCGCACATGTACGAGTATGCACACATCCTTAGTGCATAGAATGAGTATGGTGCATTATTGGTATTTGTACATGCTACACATTCTTAACCCTATTTTTACGACGTGATTGCTATGTGCCCCGTTTTATTGCATTTCCTTTAAAATGGCCCACAGGTACGCTCTTTTATGTGGCATACTTTTTCCAGTTCAGTTTCTTCCTAGTTTGCTGCTAGTAACAAATGCACTCTTGCAGAAATTTAGCAAATAAATAAAAACGCTATTAGTATTTTGGTACTTATATACTTTAAATGCATTTACATATGTACATATATACGAGTACATACATATGTACTTACCATATGTAAAAAAGTTAGTATGAGTGTGTTTATAAATTAAATTTTTTCTCCTTACTGTTGTTGTTTTATACGTAAATTCCAATAAAAATTTAAATTGCGAAAACAATTTGAAATTCTCTTTTCTGGTGGAGGCTGTTATATATTTTACTCATTATCTTCATGATAAATTTTTACTACTCGTACTATAATAATATTTACACACAACAGCGCGTATTATTTAGTATTTCTCATTTCTTTTCTTTTTTTTGTGTTTTGTTTTTGTCATAATCCCAGAGCAACAACAACAGGAACATTGATTTTCATTCAGAAAACTAGGTCGAAATTTGAACCCACATTATCATCAATATCATCATCACTGCTGTCGTTGTTGTTGTTGTAATAGTAGTAGTAAATATACAACGTAGCAGTTTGTAATCTCACGAAAATATAAATATTACGATAAGAATTTTCTTTCCAAGCATATTACAAAAAGGCTGTGTGCCTGGAATCAAGGGCAGATCCAGGTAGGACCTGCCCGATATTTTGTACGTTTCAAATTATTCATATTTTTTATGTTTGTCAGCCGTTTCATATTGAACGTATCAGACATTCGACCTCACCCTTTCATGTTTCACTAAAACTTTGCCCGATTTGCGGAATTGTCTATAACTCAGTATTTATTTAACCGATAAGCAATATGGTATCTTTGGAATAGTACAAAGAAATGTTTTAAAATAAAATTAATTTCGTTTCATTTTTAAATATATCGTGTTGCGTTGTCCGAGGTTCGAATCTCGGCACAGACAAAATCAAAAAGTATAAAAGACAATTTTACTACACAGCACCTCCTCTTGAAAATTGCCTATGAAAAGCTTTTCACTTCGTCGTTCGGATTCGGCATAAAATTGTAGGTCACTTCCATTCATGTACAAATATAAAACGCACAACATGAGTGGATGCGAAATGCTCGCCCTAGGCCCTGCATGGGCTGTTGTGCCATTAACAGAAGAAGAATTTAAATATATCAGCTTGATCAAAACTTGATAGAAATTGCAAACAGACTTTTGCACGTTATTGTATAAATCTAAAATTGTTCACAAAACTAAATTTTTTGAATATCTTTTGAACTGGATGGAAACTGAAAAACTAAGTATGCTCAGATGACGGATAAAGATTCTTTTACGTAGAAATTGCAGCTAAAGAAATTGCAGGTAAATTTTCATACGCGCAACCATTTAAACAGGCCGAACATCAGAAGCCATCTTCCCAAACATCACTCACTTTTTTAGTGCAATGCACTGAAAATAAGCATTTGTTGTCATTATTAATTGAACTATATGAAAACTATGATTTTACTTTTTTTCCAGTTGTAGTTTCCTTTTTTACTTCACTTCATTTTCATAATTGAACTCAGTCTGGTCGGCCGTATTTACACCACCTAAATATTGTTCCTGATCATTTTATAGCGAACACAATGTTCAACGTTAAAACATTTACACAGACCGGACGAATGGAGATTCTTTCGTTCGTTCGGGCTATCTAATGCACCGCAAGAAATAATATTTTAATGTATGGATTAAAAAAATTGTAGAATGTCCACACTTTTGTAGTAAAAAAAAACAGTAATTTTTTCGGATTTCGCGTTGTGTTGTGCACTTATATACTTAATTTTAAATTTCGGAACTATGGAGCGAGTTCTACATTTGAAACACTTGATCAATTAATTTATTATTTATTTATTTATTAAAATTTATACATTAATAATTTATTATACGGATAAGAAAAGCAGGCCATCGGCTGTCATTTAATTTGAAAATTAATTTTTTTTTAAATAATTAATTTGACTTTATAAGCCGATTTATAGCTATTGCAACGATACCATATTCATTCATATCGATTTTGATGATTTCAGTGATTGCGTAAATCTCTGTCGCATCTCCGGTGAAATCGCGTCGCAATTTTTTCGTACTAATTTTTGACAGATTTGGTCTGAATCAAAACTATGGGCACATTAAATGGACAAAAATAAAATGATCATATCTAAATTTGAAATTTATTAATACGTTTTATCTGAAATGGCCGATTGCAGTGGCGTAGCTATGGGGGAGGTATAAAGGGGGATATCACCCCCTTGCCTATCGTCTTATATCAAAATTAGGCATATTTATGTATGCTAAAAAATTCAATTACATTTTTTACGTAAATTGTTTGAATTAAAAAATAAAAAGTTGTGAAAAATTACACTTTTAAAGTAATGAAGCAGTTAGCGACTTCAATTCACGTAATTTTCCAACATGCATGTCATGCTCTGGAAGAAATGCAATATGAAGAACCAAATGCTAACATATTGGAAAATGTAATCGACTTTGAATTTATTTGGACCCTCAAGATTGTAGCTTTAGCTTACAAACATTCATTGCCATTGAGTCGAAATTCTCAAAAAAAGAATATTGATTTGGTTGAGGCAATCGGTTTAGCAGATGATGCTCAACGCAAAATTGAGAAAATTCGAGCGAATAAAGAAATTTTTGAAAAAATGTTCATAGATGCAAAGTCGTTAACATGAGCCTCGATGTAACTCAGTAACTTACTAGAACTCAGAAACATGACGGCCTGCCAACAGATATATATTTCCGTGTGAAATTGTTTAATGATTTTTATCAAATGGAGTTGAAAGAAAGGTTCACATACCATAAAAAACACTGACTGGATTTCAGGCACTTTTTAATGATGACACTTCGGAAACAAATCTACAAAACACTTTTGGTTTTTAAGAGGAGTTACTTGACTGCCCGCCATCAACGGCTGTTATTGAAGTAAGATTGTGGAAGCAATATCTTAGCCGGAAGGGCGTACTACATAAGAATTGTATACAAGCGATGGATGTATGTCCCAAGGACGCTGGAAATTTTAGCAACGCTACCTGTCTCGACAAGTACAGCTGAGCGCACCTTTTCGTGCATGATTATTATTAATTAACATTTTAGAATCGGCTTAACGGACTGGCTGCACTTGCAATGCAAAACTACTGAACATTACTGCCGACGAGGTACTCAATGAGCTATCCAAAAAGCCAAGGCGCCATGACTTAGTGGTTTAATGCAATGTAAATTGACATTATACTTATGTAAATACTTATACTGTTCAGTATATTTTTTCTGTTCTGTTCGCCCGGATCGCACAGCGTTAAAAACGTATCAATAAAATAATTTTTGATTTTAAATAAAGTTATATTTTTTATATAAGCCCCCTTTGACAAATCCTAGCTACGCCACTGGCCGATTTTAATATTTTCAACTTTTGAAATCGCAATATTTTCAATTGTAGGTACTTCAAAAGTTGTATTAGCTTACCACAAGCATTCGTTTGATTTTCTTCAATAGTTCACCCTATATTTGGATAATCCCCTCACGTTCCCTTTCCTATAAATATATCGGTTATTACGAAAATTTCTTTTGAAATAAAATACAAAAAGAGCTAAAAGCCCTCTTCGCCCCACCAACAATCACTCCTAGCAGTACAAAATTCCCTCAACGAATTTTCATTCATAACTTCTTACAGAAATTGCGTGCATATGCAAATTGATGCATTTCCCGCTTATATACGACTGCATAGGCGATGATTGTATTGCCCATAACCGGAAATCATACTTTGATTACCTGCTTTCAACTATTTACCTGCAATTTTTCACTGTGTGTAAACCAATTCTGAGGCGAGTGGAACTTCAATTATTTTGCAAATATAATAAGTATTCTTTAAAACTCATTTTAATGCCTTTTTATTTTGGGAATGAAACCAAAATAACTCTTTTCTACGTGTAAGTGAAACATTGGTCAATATGTTATTCCCTTTAATTTTTTAATTATTTCGCTCAATGTTTTCTAATTTAAAATGTTTTCTAACGAGAAGACAGACTCTTAGTCGCTGCGACTATACGCCTCCGACTTTGTGTCATCTTTAAACCGGAAATAAAAAGCTCATACATATGACGCATTCAACCACAGATGATGTTCATGTTGGTGATGACGATGCTGCATCTCATTATCTTCCAACAACAACAACAACGTCGACGCAGCAACAAACAACAGCAGTCAGTGGTGTTCATAGTATGTAGGATTTAAAGAAATAGTGTGTTTAGAACCAACTTACTGGCTGCTGCCACTCACCACAGTTATTCGCGATATAAAAAGTCATCTACTAACTATGTACTACTGCATACTCCTCCTGCTGCTACTACACCTACGCACAAACGTATACTATTTATAAATTTCGTCAGAAATGACAAAAGCGTAGCAGAATGAAGAAGGCAGAAAAACATGAAACACTGGAAAATCCCATACGGAAAAAAACGCACTTTGCTCATCAACACCATGCTCGTCGTGTATGTATGTAGTGCCTCCTCCTTTACATGAAGCCTTGTGTCAGTAATGCTTTGTGTGGATATGTATGTGTGTATGTGTGTGTGTGTGTGTGTGCCAGTGTTTGTTGGCGTATGTCTGTGCTTTTTTAACAACATCCTCTTTGTGTAAACATACAAGAAGAATAGATAAATATGTACGAGTATGTATAATCCTTCAAAGCGGTGAATATCCCATTTGTGGATGAGTGTGACTCCAGGACGTGCATAGAGAGTAATATTGTTCTACTACAGTTGTCGTTGTTGCTGTTGTTGCCGGTCGTCGTTCAGTCAGTCTGCCATTTGTTCTCTCATTCGCGCTCGGTTGATGAAACTGAAAACATTTACGATTATGAGTCGAGTTTCATATTTGCGTAGGCGATGCCTTTGCTTCTGTTGTTGTTGTCTTACTATTCTTGAGACATACATATAAAAGTTTGTATTTGCGAATACTTGCAAAAACAACATACATGTGTGTATGGAATGTAAGTATAACCAAATAAATAACCAACGTTGGACTATTTTTAGTTGTTATTCTTGGAATACTAACGATAATTGGAAGTTAAAGTGCATACGAGTCAGGTTAAATAATATCAAGACAATGGTTGATATTTTACTCTAACTTACTCTAGAGTTTATAACATTAACTGATTTAAAGCTTGTCGCCGTGGCGTAGTTGGTATGGGTTCGAGACTCGAGACAAAGTAAAAAAGTAGAAAATACACATTTTACACATTTTTTAACGCTTCAGCACCTCAGTGGCAATCATGGTAAACATCCAAGAGCAAAAATTCCCTTAGGCCGTGGTTATATTGAAAATTTTGTCCGTCGAACACCATGAAATTATTGTTACACAAAGTGTTCGCCGGGCAAAAATCCCAATATATCCACGGCCTAAGAAAACCTTTGCACTCTGCTATTTGGAGTCGGCAGAAACTGTAGGTTCCTACCATTCCTGAACAAAAGGAAATCGCTTTACATAACAGTAACGAATGTATTCGACTTTCATGTAGTAGAGTATTTATTGAGAGTTAATTTAGGATAGTAAAGTAGATATTTATTTAATTATGTATTTTTAATATTGAATGTTATAACTTTAATAATTTAGCTCCTTCATTAATACAAAATACTATAGGAGAGAGATCGTTAAAAACTGAATTTCCATTAAATCACAAATGGTTTTGATATGTGTCCCGAAGCGGTTCTAAGCTTTATATACTTTCTAGATACATTTGTAAAGTGATTGTAGTATATTTATTTGCATACGAATAATAAGAATCTGAATCTACCATTCGAAATAAAAAACTATTGCATATTTTTCATTATAAATCCCGAAATATTGAGAGTTCTTGACAAATGTTTCCAATTTAGCAATTCCTATAGTTGTTTTTTTTATTAATTTAACTCAAATCATTATTTAAGAACTTTCACTATTATGGGATTCATAACGAAAAATATTTAATAACTTCTTACTTTAGCTGTTATTCCTACAGAAGTAATCGAAGAAGTAAAACTAGTTTTTAATACAATACGGGAAAACCTCTCGAAGCTCTCAAGAGTCGGTTTAATGTCACATCCATATTATGAGTTGAATTTGGTAATTGTCTTGCTTTACCCCAATCTACCTAAAATCAGGCAGGCTTCGATTTTATAGCTCAGTTATCTTCAGCTGCAGCAGTGAATATCGGACCCCATGAGTTGCTAATCTAAAAATGTTCGATTTATGGGACCAGTTTTGACCCAATGGTTGCTTTGTTGATTGCGTGGCTGTCCAGAGGACACACTTAGGCCAGAATTGCGCGTGGTGTTTCGAAGGGCCGGTGGCAATTATCTATCACTTTGTGATTTTTGCCATTGCTTACCAAGAGGTTTCTTGCACACTTTCTTATAATTCTCATTCTTATAATTGTCAGTATTTGACAAGTATACTCGGTGAAACTAGTTGCGTGCAACTATCAAAAATGTAGGGAAGAGGGGAGAAATGGAGGGAGATTGATAAAACTTTTTTGACTTTTCTCTTATATGGCGTAAGTTTCATGCAACAATTTCAATACGTAAGAGCTACAAGAAACTTCAAAACGCAATGTCAAAACATCTCATGCATTTACCCAGCAGGACAATATTTCTTGGATGAATTTTCTTTCATGACTTCTTACAGAAACTTCGTACATATGCACAATATTTGTAGGCAATTTTTTAATGCATTTCCCGCATACCTCTTTTACCATATTCTGCAAATATAATTTTCTTTTAAATTCAATATAAATGCATTCCAATATTTTTGAAGTTTATTTCTTTAGTATCGTTTTTTATATTTACACCGAGGGTAAAAGATGATCGCGCAGAGAAAATGTCACGGAAATGATGGGCAGCGTCCTCTACCCGGTCAAAATTTTTTCATACTCAATCGATAGAAGGCGCTTTCGCCAAATTTGGTATTTCAATATAAAGAATTTTACAAGTCAAACAATAATCGTTAGAAATTTAAACGCTACGAAGTAAACTTACGCACACAAATTTTTTTTTTTGGGTCTATGTTTTTTTTTATACTCATAATTTTACAATGATAACATTGATAACGTAGGAAACATTGACAAGCAATGATCTTTAGTGATGATGTTTCTGTCTTGTGTTTGTAGACGAGACCCGCCTCATGTGTATGCAAATTTAATGCACATGTTTCCTGCACATGTTTTGCACAAAAGTTCGAATGGGTAGTTTACAGTGGAAGAGCTGACTAACCAAACTTGCTCAATAATCTGGGTCATATCCAATTCTAGTAAGTGTTGCAAAGTACTTAAATTTAAAAGTCATAACTAAAAGTATGGAATAGAAACTTTACTTTCGTGTAATAATTATTACCAAAATCGGATAGGATAACTTTTGCTATTATACTTTATTCAGGAGCGGTGGTAGGAACATTTTTCTGTTTGGAGAAAGTTTAATATACAGTGTTGTGCATATCATTTGCAACTGAGAACACATAGAGCTAAATCATCGATTTTCGGTCGCTAAAAAAGATGCAAATAAAAAACTTGGTATGAGGTTCCATGACATACTTATATATAGACGTTTATCGTGAATTGGACCGGTTCCTTGTGCAGAGAAGCAACCACAGACCATGATGTTGCCAGCTGTATGCTTGAAAGTTCCTTTTGGGTCTGCCTTTCGCCCTTTGGTGTTCTCAATTGCCTTTTACCATACGATCCAAACAAATTAAATTTGGACTCAGCAGAAAATTACTGTTTTCCACTAATGATTAAATGATTCCACGCAAAATTGAGATGAGCAAACCGATTTTTCGCTGAAACAAATAGTTTTTTCACTTGTTTGTAACTGCGAAGATTAGGTTCTCAGGCACTACGTCTGATAGTAGAAGTGGCCACATTTAATTTGAATGTGATTTTGATTTCTTTTGAAGATGCCTGAGGATTATTCTTTATGAATTTTATTATATCTCAATCCTCTAGGTCGCTTGTCTTGCGAGTTCTTCCACCTTTATGGCATGACTGAACATTTTCACTGTTAACAATGCGCGAAATAGTTGATTTATGTATAGAGTATTTTATCGAAATTTCTTTTTGAGTCATTTTATATTTGTAATCTTTCAAAATTCTTGATTTAGTAAACATATTATATTTATTCCCACCCATTTTTTTACAAAATTGTCCAATACACTTTTATAACTCTGAAAAGGTTTGATCACTATACTAACAAATAATGTACTGAAAAAATGAAAAAAATGCAAATCAATTACAAGAAAAAATGCAAAAAAACAACAAAAAATAAAAATTTTAAATTCTTTCCTTTCTATGAAAAAAAGTAAGCCTGTTGCAAAGGTTTTGCACAGTCAACAACGATACATTTTTACATTGAAGTAAAGTTTTGTTTTCGAATTAGTGAAGTACAGTGCACTCGCGGTAACGTGAACTAATTAAAGCCAAGGGAGTTCACGTTAGTGAAAATTTTCACGTTAGCGATTGTCGAATTTGAAGACGCAAAATAACTTCAAATTGCGAAATTCAGGATTTTTGCACATTTAAAAAAAGTATCTTATTATTGCCATTAGTAAGATATTTTTTTTTTTTAATTAAAATTCATAAAAACACAACACAAAACGAGATCACAACAAATATTCATGGGTATGAACATACCTATTAAATTGCGAATAAAATTTCACATTAGATATGTTGTCCATATGTTAATAAAAAAGTGTTCACGTTACTGAGCTTTGTAAGTTTGTTCACGTTACAGAGTAGTCAATGTAAAAAAAGCGTGTTCACGTTAGCCGGTGATCACGTTAGACGGTGTTCACGTTACCGCGAGTGCACTGTACGTACTTTTTATTTTTGTTTTATAAACGTCTATATATATGACATGAAACCTCATACCTCATTCTTTATTTGCATCTTTTTTAGTGACCGAAAATCGATGATTTAGCTCTATGTGTTCTCAGTGGCAAAGGATATGCACAGCACTGTACATATGAAAAGGCAATGATTGACTTATTGTCATGCCTATTAATAAGACGATAGAGTCTGACTATTTCGCTCTCACTTGTTCGAAATATTGGAGAATATACAATATTTACAAATTACTACAGAAACGACACGTTTTTCTTTGCTTTGTTTATTTAAAAACTAACAAATACACACACACATACATTACAACAAAATTTGCATTTAATTCACACAGCAAACAAACACGAGATCCTTTCTTTGTTGTGTGTCTCACGCAAGCATGATTCAATAAAGAAACACTACAACGACAAAAACAACAACTGCATAGACCATACATACCTATATAAAAGCTAGAAAACAGGAACAAGTGGCAGTTGGAGTAGAAGTAATTGTTATTGTAAAAAAGAAACATTGTATGGGAAGAATAAGAGAATATTATCGTAATTATGTGTAATTTCCATTTGATAGTTCTGTACAATAGACACACATACAAACATACATACATACAAATTTGTATGCATGTGCATACCGTTTATGCATATTGATTAATAAACTTTGGAAATACAATATGTATGGTTTTTACAAGCCGACAAAAGGGACGGTATGAATGCGGAAGCATTTCCGAGAAATACATTTTATTTATTTAAATTGAGATTTGTATTTTATTTCTTTACATATATACATTCATACATACATGCATACATGCATACGTGCATAAATGCATACATACATACGTATACATATGTATAAACGACTGCACAAATGTTATCACAATAGTAATTTAACAGCAAGGGAAATGGTATCAATGACAGCAGTGAAAGGAGGCAAGAAAGGGACACGGTGGAGTATTTTCCTTTATTTTTGTTGTTGTTGTTACTGTTGTATTTTTTGCGTTTTTATGTTTGCCTTTACTCCCCCGATTAAAACAGAAGAAGCACCACAACTTAATATCGCAGTCGATGCAGGCAATAAGAATTGGTGTAGAGATTTTTTTCACTTAAATATATTCGACTCTACACATAAAACGATTGCTGCTACATATGTAGCTTGAAAATATTTGATTGCTTTTATTACTATTGAACTTTTTTAGGTAATTGGTAATATGCATCTTTTTCTAAATGCAATTTCTTTTAATTTTCATAAATTTTTAAGCACTGGTATTTTCGTTTACATTGTCAAGCAGAAATTTGATTTTACTTATTGTTGCCCAGCCATCCAAACATTTATTACAATTATTCACTATTATAATTTTTTTTCCTTTTCACAAATATTTTTGCCCAAAAGTGTGCAACATTTTTGTTTGTATAATGTAAATGCTCAAAAGGAGCACACTGGAAGATATGAAAATTCGCGTGCTCTTTAATCACTTTCTTATAAATTTATGTTACTTGTTCTTCTTCTTAAAAACATTTTCTTTTCTTTCTTCAAACAACAAATTTTGAAGTCAAGAAATTATTTGACAGAGCAGCATGTGCTCTACCTACCACTCACACACAACACTGCATCCTTATCCGCATGATTCTAATTAAACATACTGACTTTTGTCTGCTTCTGCTTCATTCAAAAAAGTAAAAATTCAAAAAATGCACGCGATTTCGCCAAGTGCCAATGGTCGTTTGGTTACTTTACGATTTTTCGCCTTTTTTGTTTGTTTAATTTTTATGCCTGTGTTTTCTTTACTACTTTACTACTATGTATTATAATGCACACAATATTCGAAGTCGAATTTTTGCGCTTTCGTTGAACGACGGACGTGAAACGCATTCATCATTATCATCAACCACCTCTCCCACCCGCTCTCCACTACAACACCTTGTCATCGTCATCATTATAATAATACCTTTTTGTGAAACCGCAGCTCATTGTGTACTCGTCGCGTGATTTTCGTTCTCTTTGTCGTTGTGTATGTTGGTGTATGTGTGTTTTTGCGTTTACTTCCTTCTCTTTCCTTTCGTCTACGTCTTCTTCTGCTTCTGATTTTCACGCTCCTGTCACAATTATAGCTTCCTTGTGCATACGAATGATGGTTTATATGATGGATGAAAGGATTTTTCGGAATATTTATTTTACTACTATTTCGTTCAATTTTTTCGTTCGTCGTTTTACTATTGGAAACCAATTTTATCTTCTCACTTTTTTATATGTGCAATTTCAATAAACTAGCATAACTTTATCTGGTTACAGTTGGTCGATTTAATGATGATGCTCGTACTGATCTCCCGTTCATCGACCGTCGTTTCGCTGCTTCTGCTTCTTCTTCTTCCCTCCGTGAACTTTTTGATTTTCACTCTTGACATATGTTAGTCGCATTCGCCGGTCGATTCGTTTTTTTTATTCCTTCATAATTTTCTTTGCTTTTTTCTATCAATTTTTATCAACTTTTCTGAAACATTTTGTATTGATTTTCTATTGTACTTTATAACTAATCACATATTATACAATTTGCAATATTTTTCTTAAATTTACTACTAATTTTATTAAGATTATTTCACGAATTTTGGTTGTTTATCAAAAATTTACTCTCTTACGTCTACGTATTGTTTCACTATTGAATTTTTTCGCAGTCACTTTTTAACGAAGGGTGGTTTATTGATTTCTTTACATATACCCCACGACCACAAAATTTAACCAGAGCGCATGCTCAATGCTCAGAGTGGATTTATCTACAGTGGCAGCACTCTCCGGAAGATAATGTACGAGTATGAGTATTACAGGATTAGCAACTGCATATATTTTTTGAACAATTTTATCCAGTAGATATGATTTGAATTTAATGTCCAATGAATGTTACTAATTCCTTGCAATCACAATTCGTAAACAAATGCAATAAAATATTTCGCAATCATTTGAGATTGTGAGTTAGTGAGCTAAACTTCCCCTATTTACGCCATTAAGTTTGTTTTTTACAAAACTTATTATTGTATTTAGGAAATTTATAACACTTAATCACCCTCCAATAAATACATTGATGATAAAACCATTTAAAAATAAATATTTTTTTTTCATAGGAATGCATAAATATTGCTTTACTAATATTAAATCAAATAATATTAAATCAAAGCTTTCACTATTATCTTATATAATTTTTATGTAAATTGCATGTGAACGTACTAAAAACCTTACAATGGTTCTGGTTTGTGTATTTGATTATTGAGAGAGTATTTGTTTTTGCTGGAGAGTGCGAGGGAGAGTATATTCTGGAATAGATAATGGAAGAAAACTCTTACTTTGACAATATATACAGAGTTGCCAGTAGTAAATTGACAATTTTCTGATAATGAGGATTACTGTGGGAGAAAGAAAATAACCATTTGAATTGATAATATGAATACGTATGAATACATACTGATTAATTTCTAAGCTGAAACAAATCCTGAATAATTTACTGTTGAATATCCTGATTGGAGCACTGCCATGCAAACCTGATCCGATTAAGATCAGGTCGTTGATACTTCATACAAACGAATAACTAAATTAATTATTAAAAAATATGATTTTATTAAATAAAATTATAAAAAATATAATAAATAACCGAAATAAATATATTTAAAAAAAAACGCTAATCGGCTCAAATTTAGATGCTTTACGTTGTATCAAATTGATACAACAACGACAGATTCGATTTGCAAAATACCATCGGAAGGTGATATTATTAAAAGCCATATATTTGCGCTATGTGCGAGGTAAACGCTATATTCCGTTGTACTGGAGAGCCTGGAACTGGACGTACCAATTTTGCTGAAATTTTATGTTTTAATTTATTGTTTAAATTTTGAGGTTTTTAAGAAAAAGTTAGTAAAATTAAAATCGAAAAGAAGTCAAATTTTCTCTTATACTGGAGATACTTAATTGGACTGACCGACTTGGTTAAAATTTTTTGTCCTAGAGTTTCTTAGACCAATGATTCCCTTTATGAGCTTCGATTTGAAATTAAAATTATTCCTTACAGGCCTAGACATCTTGGGTTTACCCCCTCTACTTAAAAAGCGTTATCCCGATGGGTCCTTTGTATGTCGAACCACTCTAATGTCCGTATAGCTGTTTTAATTTTTTTTAATTTAAAATTGTGTTTAATTATTTTGTAGTTCAACTTAAAACTTCTATAATAAATGGTCTCCAAATTGTATATTTGAGTGAGATGACAATATTCATTCATTCAGGAATATTCACAATATTCAGGAGTGGACGGATCATGGCCTAAATAAACGGTAGTCCAAATTTTAAGAATGATTTGTGAGAAAATTAAAATTATATACTGACATCGTGGTTCTTTTAAGTGGTGTCACGATTAGACTGTATTAAAAAAGCAACATAGTTTCTTGATTAATTATGTACGTATCTATTCGAGTATGCATAAATTTAATATAAAATGATAAAAATTTTATTTTTAAGGTTAGTTCAGAGTTGAGTCGGTACCAGCCTCAATATTAGATTTTTTTCTATCATATCTGTGATTCCCATTATACAGGCAGGTATTTGGCGAAATTCACAAATATACATGCCTACCACTACTCAGGAACACGTTTTTATATTTTTTTTCTTTTTAGATCATAAATGGAGGACAAAAGCTGCCTCTAGAAATGAAAAGACATGCTGTTATCGTCACTATACATGTAATTTACAGCGATCGTGAAATCTCCCAATTTTGTAATGTCTGACGGCAATGTGGAAAGTGTTTCCAAGCGCAAAAACCATGAGACACATTCACACATCAATGGGTTGTTCAGCAAGTCCAGGGCATTATTGACGAAAGTCCATAAGCGCCATATAGAGAGACATTCAAATTTCTAAACGCACAATCAGTCGCATTGTCATCGAAGACAACGAGCCTACATGATGTGCAGAGAACTGTATATGTCGGCAAGCTCGATAACAATGATTCATCCGGGCACATCGACTTTTAAGGAAGTTAAATCATTCTGAGATACCGCATATTCGGTTTTATTGAGACGAAAAGATTTTTTGCCAAGGAATAAACCGAGAAAATGATAGGTGGCTATGTTCGGATCCTTTAGATGTTCCCCATATTATGTAAACAAAGTTTCCGGCAACTGTCATTGTTTTGGAAGAGGTGAACACTCAAGGAATCCTAAAAGACTTCAAGTAATTGCTGTTGCCGGCATTGAGGTTTTGGAAATAGTGTGCTGAAACATTGTATAGATAAAGTGCGAAATGATAGGCCTTACGTAAAGGCCTTCTTCTCACAAAGCCATGATTGTATGTCAAAGAATGTGTATGATCACATAACCCCAAACGTGTGGCCACCTAGCTTCCCGCATCTTAATCCTTTAGACTACTACGTGTGGGGCCTTGTTGAACGCGAGACCAATAAACATTCCATAACACGCCTTATTCCAAAAGAGCATCTATTACCAGAGTAATGACGGATATGGATGAGAATTATTTAATTCGGGAATACAGACGTTTCCGGCAAAGTATTGAAGCTGTTATTGCCGTCAGAGGCGATTTTATCGAATAATTATACTGCTCAAGTATTACTCAGTGTGCTGTAAAAATTTAATTAAAATACATTAATTGAATAAAAAGTATACAAATTTTAATTTTAATGTTCATATGTCCATACACAGCCATCTCAGCTATAACTTCCATATGCAACCGTCTCCTCTTTAAAATAAAAGAAATAATGAAATTATTATTTGTGAACACATTTGTATTTACGAATATGTATTTTGTTTTCATGCATTTCCATTTTTACATACATTATTTAAATACAATATACCTACACACTATATAGATACATATTTAAATATTTCTGATATTTGAAAATGTATGCAAAGCAATAAATTGGCAATAAAATGATTATTCTATCTTACAAGCTTACAAATCTTCTCTATATGTGCTTTTTATATCACAATACATTAATTACATTATTTTTTTTAATATTCATATTTACTATATATGTAAGTAATGCATGCATAAGTATGTAATTCAAATATCCAAATTTATAATCTACTTATTCATATGAGATATATTGTATTTTAAAAATTTGGTTGCAATTCAGTCTTAAAACATAAAATGCCACAATATTTAACTAATTAAAATCTTATCCTATACAAAATATGTCTGTATACCTCCATTTACCACATAACTATATGATTTAAGTCCATGGATGTAGTATATACATACATATGTACATCATGTATTGTATGCGCATATGTATGTACGATAATATTGACGGTACGATTAATCTTAGTTACAAAGAATTGCAATATTTAATATTGTATACTAAATATCGTTCGATCGACGATAATTTTGCGAAAGATCACTAATAGAACTTATCCGTTCATTATACATATTAGTTAAAGTATAACTCTATATCGTTATGTATATATGTATGTATGTATTTATGTATGAATGTTTGTATGCGCGAGTATATGCTCACAAATGGCTGTATATAATGTGTATATTTGTCATAAGTATGTATAATATTTATATATGTTAAGTATTTCACTTCTTCATGTATTTCATTCATTTATTTTGTAGTTATCATAAAATTTGGCTTCTTTGTTTCGATGTATGTAAGTATGACTGTCTATATGTTGATGTACATATGTATTAATGTATGTATGTATTATATTTGATTTGTTTAGATTAGTTAGATTAGTTGCACAACATATACGGATGGATAGATACGAGTACATAACTGCTGTAGTCAGTATAAAAGTTTATTAAGTATCATATACGTGTATTTAAAATTGTACCTACATTTAAAATGTTGTCAGTAAAACTTTTGCTCTATCTCCTAAGAGAGAATTATTGTTTATAATTTAAGGAATACGAATTGTAAGACTTTTTAGTTACTGACTCATATTTTCCCATAAAATTCAATGTTCATGAATGAATATTATCTAACAGTATTTCCAAGTGTTAAGCAATCTACAATTTGCCTTCTGATCTTAGATATAAGGTATCCAATAAATTTATGTACTTAATTAAGTAATAGATCGACATAAAAACTTAAAAGGGATGCCTAGTTGGTTCTTTACATAGTAAATTAAATTGCGATCAAGAACACTCTTACTTTTAATCAGCACAATTTTTAAAATTTCTTCGTCTTAAATTATAAGTGAATAAATTTTCATTCTACATATTTCGATATAGTACAAACATGTACCTACATATAACAATATATACAATAATATGGAGAACATATATAAGAATACGTATTAAGGCTGAATCTAAAAATTTCTATACTACCAAAACCTTTTCGATCACCTCTATCCTCTCTAATTTCTTTACTCATATAAATTTATTATGCTCCATTCATTTATCCTAGTGATGCGTGCACACATATTACAACTAAAGTATTGTGCTTGTGTGTAAAGCAGAGAAAAACTAAGTTCAACTTGAAGGATTCTCTATATTTGTAAAAAGTTGCGCAGCGGGGTTTTACTTCAACAAGTGCTGAACAGCAACTGATTTAATTTGCTTCACCGAAATGAGAACAAAGCAACAGTCGAACGTGCAATATAGAAACGCACTATCCACATGAAGAAGCTTTTAGTATACGTGTGTCGATGTCGCGCAAGCAGCTTTTTGTCGCATATACACGAGTATTATGGGAATTGAAATTGTTCGCATCGCTGATTTAGACCAATCAAAAGTTTTTGCTCCAATGAGGATGATTGATCTAAACAAGCGTTGCCTACAAACGCGTCACTTCCGATACTGTTGCAACATCAGCAATAGCAGCACCTGGTCCTGGTGCCACACCGCCGACCATACCACCATTAGATGATGCTGTTGTTGAAGTGCCCACATCTATCGTTGGCCTTGGTAAATGTGAGTAATAACCACCCATTTGGCAACTATTATGATGTGAAAATTTTTGTGTTTGATTGATTTGGTATTGCGCTGCTTTTATGACATGTTGTTGTTGCTGCTGCTGCTGCTTAGTTAAACAATCGCATGTAGTGGTCGCTTGTATTGGTGCTGAAATAAGTTCCTCTGTTGATTTTGCTGTTATCTTAGTGGTAGTTGTAGTTGTAATCAGTTCCTCGACAAACTGCGATGGCGGTGGCGCATAATTTTCAACATCTGTATCAGCATAGGTGGAATAACGACCGTAGGGATTTTTACGTGGCATCGAGTGACGCTGTTGGGCAATTTGCAATTTAATTGCGGGCTTCACCGTGACCGTATCAAGATAACCATAACCAAAACCATAACCGCCAACAGCTTTCGTTGTCAAATTGTCCCACGATTTAGGTTTTTGCACATAGGTGGCAGTATTGGGATATATTTGTGATGGTTGAATTTGTGTTGCGGTAATATGGTAACGTTGTTGATATTGTACACCATGCACATGGGTCTGCTGCGGCTGATTCGGGAGCTGTTGTTGTTGCTGCGGTTGCTGTTGGTAAGATTGTCTTGATTTGGTTGAATGTTGACGTGATGCAGCATTATCGCTTTTTGGATCCCAGTAGAGTGTATCGGTGCTGAGAGAAGTTGTGTACGATGTGGAGTCAGCTGGTGCAAAATCGCTTGAGGTGCACGAATGAAGGCTACAGTGACTCGCCAGCCCAGTTGTTAAATCAAAGTAACGCGAACGCATGCTACCATTATGAGAATCACAACCATGTTTCGGTTGTTGTTGCTGCAGCTGCTGTTGTTGTAGCTGTTGCTGTTGTAGTTGCTGCTGTTGTTGTAGTTGTTGTTGTTGATGATGGTGATGATGAAGATGTTGTGTTTGTTGCAGTTGTTGTGCCGTCATCTCCGGCATACCAAGATGATGATGATGATGGTGCTGATGCACATGCCTTGTATTCGCTCCAGGAGAAGTAGTATGTGTTTGTGATTGTGATTTTGGGCGCGGTGGACGCTCTTTAGACTCACGTTCACGATCTCGGTGCTTATGCTTGTGTGTGTGCTCTTTATGACGAGTGCGTCTGCGTGTAGGCACACAATGGGTGTCACAACACGGGCTAGCCAAATCGTATGCATCCAAACTAACATTATCACCGCCACCATTACCGGCGGCAGCTGTAGCAGTTGCTGCCGCCTTATCGGCTGATTTCCATTTAAAATGTCCAATACAAGGATTGCACGAATGTCCATGACAATGTTTTCCCGACTTTTGCGATTTTTGCGGTGTTGATTCTGGTTTCTTGTGCTGTTGTTGTTGTTGCTGTTGCTGTTGCTGTTGCTGTTGCTGTTGCTGTTGCTGCTGCTGTTGCTGTTGTTGTGTTTTATTAGGTGGCTTATGTTTTTCGCATGTTCTTGGAGGTGGTACTGGAGGTTGTCTAACGCCCGCCGCAACTACTGCATTTCTTTGCAACGTGCCACCACCGCCAGTACTTGCAGTGGCATCAACTGACTCTGTGTGTGTTAAAATAAAATGTTGATCACTCGGACTACGTTGTAGATCATCGCTACCAACGCTCACAAAGTAGTCCCCACTACTATTCGAAGTTGATGGCTTTAAAATGTAACGATAAGTTGGATCCAAATAATGATAAGTGAGCATAAATTGCGCCGGTGGTGGTATTATCGTTTGCGGTGTTTGATGTCGCGCAATATTCGCAACATCTTCGGTGGATAACGTCGGACGATAGTAAGCTACATTTTGTGTACCATCATCATCACCATTGGGTGATAAACCGCTCAGTTCAGCATCTGCCGGTGATGTGGTGGCTTTCTTTCGGGCCGGAAGGCTGTGTGTTTTCCATTTACCCTCCAAAAGTTCGCGTTCACGCAAGCAAATTCGCTCAAGTTCATTCATTTTGTTGTGCAATATATTTTGCAATTGAATATAGCGCATATGCAGCTCAACCTGGAAAGTGGAAAATCATATGATGGAGAGTATTCAACATTAATTATAATTTTATCACGGCCTCCACTTACCTTTCGAACACAATCCTCAAAGAGCACAACCATACGCATGCGACCATCACAACTTTTAATAAAATCAACCAATGTCTTGTGGTCAGCCTTCTCCAAATCTGTGCCGTTTATCGCTAGAATAACATCACCCTCCCGCATGCCTGCCTTATATGCGGGCCCGTCATATTCCACATAGTCAACATATGTTATCATTTCAACTTCCTGGTCCTTTTTGTAATGTATGCCATAACTTTGCAAAGTGAAACCATAAGAATCATTTTTCTTTGATATAATAATGGTACGGCGACGTCGGTCTTCATCACGTTGGGATGCAAGAAATCGATCCGATTTTACACGACCCAGTATATGAGTTGATTGAGATAACTAATATGTAGAAAGAAATGTAATATTATTTAAGCGCAAAGTAAAGCATGCACAAGTATGACATACTACATACATATATATACAATACACACACATACATATGTATATGTATGGTAGATATACTGGAGCCTATATCATCAAATATTAAAATTCATTTGAATGCAAATATGTGCGACTCACATGTAGCACAGTAAAATGCTTCTAGCGTTAAAAAAAAATCGAAGCTGTTTTTTTTTCTCGGAGAAACTAAGCACTGCATTAATTGGCAAAAAGACCTAACATAAATTTTCACAAAAACGAGCTTTTAATGAATTGTTATTAATCATATCCATCTGCATCTCTGCCTAAAATTTTAGAGCCATGCTCCAAAACTTACGTCACAATATTTTGAAAAAACTACTGAAAATATTAAAGTTTTTCTTCTCCTGAAAAATTTGAAAAACTAGTTTTTGGGCAAATTAAAGCAGCGCCACGTTTCTTTCAAAAATTTATTTTGCTAGATATTTTTTTGTCCGTATAGTGTGTGTATTGATAATTCACTGTCATGGGGAAAATATAGTAGCTTATTATGTTACTATATTTGAAAGTCGGAAGTTTAAAGTAAACAATGAAAACCATTTACCAGCACATCGATTGCCCATTTTGCCATACAATCTGCACACTGTAACCTTTAAATATGAATGTAATGAAAACTGTGCTGAAAAAATTTGCAATTGTCGATGAGTTAGTGGTAAATCACAAATTACTTCACCTACTTCAACAAATTAACTATTACAACTTGAAGTTAAATTAATATGCCATTACTAATCCCAAGTTTTACGGAAAAGCATACACATTTTTGATTCCATATTTAAGAGAAATTACTTACAAACTAAGGAGTGTATCTCCCGAAAACAAAATGTTTTTGTCTTTCAGAACAGCAATATTTTTTACAGAATAATTTTTTTTTTGTTTTCCATCGATTTTCTGAATTTCTGAAAAAATTTCTAACTTTACCACTAACTACTTTCATCATCTTTTGCATAGTTGAAGCACTGACTTTCTTGGCTGATTCGCTCCAGCTCTTCGTTTTTAATCATTCCGCTTTACCCTACCTAGACAATTTGGTGGGTTGGATTCCTTGCATTTCATAACTTTCTTGGCATAATGTATCATGGCCAAATCAAGGCAAAAGAATACTCGTACATTATGTCTTCTTAAAAATGGCAAAAGACACTTTTTCAAGCAATTTCTAAGTACATATACTTCTTGTTTTATAGATCCAGTGGTAACAAAAATTTCACTTCCTTTTCCACAAGTTCACATTGCCTGCCAAATTAAACATATTTTGGGAAATTTGGACTATTTTTAGCTTTCAGCTTTTTAAGCACTTGGCTTCTAGCTTGGACTGTGTAAAATTGCTGTTCAGGTACTGCTGAATGTCACCACCTTTTACGTAGGTTTCCTCATCCATAATGCAGCATATAAATTTTATAAGAACATTTTCGTACAGCCTTCTGGCTCGAGTTTTCGCTTCAATTTCCTTTTCTTCGCTTCAATCTGGAACCTAAGATACAAATTATATGATTTAAAATGGTAATTTTTTTTTAAATTTTTTTTACATAAGTTTTTGAAGTTCCAAGTTTGGAAGTAGTGAGCAGTGAAGCACTCTTCAAGTGGGCTTTTGTCCACTGGACAAAATTTTCGGTCGGAACCTTTAACTGTCTCAACAGAAATATTCTCATTATACCTTTTAATGATATGTTTTACCATTGCATGCTGACATCCACTAGGTTTGTAACGTTTTTTTGAATCCTTGATGGACTTTCATGTAAAATAAGTATATACAATAAATTTTTTCGTCGCTTAAGCTCAGTGTCTGCTATTTTGCTTAAAGAATTTTCTCATATTAAAAATGAAATCGCAAAAATTTGTGAATATTTAGTCTTTTGAAAAAATCACAGCATACATACTACTGTGGGCAAAAGTTAGTAAGACTTTGTTCATAATTTGAAATTTTTTTATTCATTCTTCCAAATCTATTTCGTCCCCTTCAAAGTAATCCCCCCGGCCCCTATACACTTGTGCCAACGTTTTTTCCAATGCTCGAAACAGTTGTTAAAGTCAATTTCCGGAATAGCCTTCAATGCGCTTAGCGATTCATGTTTAATGTCTTCAATTGACTCAAAACGGTGTCCACGAAGCGGGTTTTTGAGTTTAGAAAATAGCCAAAAGTCACACGGTGCTAAATCAGGCGAATAGGGTGGTTGCGGAACGATATCAGTCGAATTTTGGGCAAAATGGTCTCGTAAAACCAATGCAGTGATTTTGGAACCAATCGTGCATTCACTCTTCTTAGGCCCAAATGATGTTTTATAATGGTTTTCACTGATCCTTCCGATATTCCAACGATGCCAGTAAGGTCTCTGACTGTTAATCGTCGATTCTCGAGCACCAATTCCTTGATTTTATTGAAGTGTTGATCATCAGTTGATGTTGATGGCCGTCCTGGACGTGGTTCGTCGTCAACGCGTTCTCGACCATCTTTGAACAATTTGTACCAATCAAAAACACTTGCTCGCGACATACAATTATCACCGAAGGCCTTTTGCAACATTCTGAACGTTTCGGCACCAGAAATTTGATTCCGCACACAAAATTTAATGGAACTTCTTTGTTGAATAATTTCACTCATTGTGAAAATCGCCGAATGTACTTTTTGTACTTCAGAAAGACAAGCGTATACTAAACATTAATGATTATTTTGATGTGACATTTGGCACAGATGTCACCGACAGTCATACCAACCTTAAACAAATAATATTTTGATGAATGGGTTTCCGCGCGAAATTTAAATTAAAAAGTCTTTCTACTTTTTGCCCACAGTAGTACGTATATACATATTTTTATTTTTTAGAAAGAAAAACGGAAGTATCAATTTTAACGAACTGGTAAGTAGGTATTAACTTATTTATTTAAAGCCAGTGCAGGGCACACACCTCCGTTTTTATTGAAATTGATTAAATTGATAGAAGCAGCCACGTGAATATGTACCACATCGCCTTAGTGCAAACTCAAAAATAATACAATGCATAGGAGTATTAAAGGGGTGTGTTGAGGTCATTGAGTCATGGAAGCACATTGTGACACTGTTGCACGTATTAAAACAATAAATCAGCAAGAATAACGAATAACAGCTAGTGCTACTGCCACTGCCATTACTTCATACTCGTACATACGTATGTACTTCGAATAAGGTTGTGCTTTGTATTCTATTGCATTTAGTAGCATATGAAAATTATAACCATGTATGTTAGTATGAGTAAAGTCAGCAATAGAATTAATACACCATTGAACACGATTGAAGTTACAGGGTACCAAAAGTACAAAAATTAGCATCCCCTATACTAGCCGCCACCCTGTACTATGCATACTTTAAATATTACACATCTCCCTCCCTGCTGTGCTATGAATTACTAACACTTGATGTGTTGCGAAAACGTTATGCTCAACCAGTTGTGACTAATTAGTTAAGTCAACTCTCAGTGACCATAATACTTTCTACAACGTAGAATAATGTGGCCTGCCTGAAAAATGTTCATCTATTGGAAAATATGATTCTTGTTTTATCATACATAAATATTTATGTTAATCAGGCGAACCCATATCACTTTACTTTGTTATTATATTTTCTATCTTTCCATTTTATGAGCTTGCTCCATCAACAACCCCTTTGGAAGCTTTTCTTGCTTCATTTATAGAGACGCTCCTCTTTCAATTTATATTAGTTTAACAACTTGTACTCATAAAATCGAGATGCAAACAAATGATATTGGCTTATACATAACAAGCAAAACGAATTGAGCTAAGTTCGGTAGTAAACGAATAATAGTTTCAACATATTATTAAAAATTTACATTTCCTCTATAGAACTTGCACTTTGATACTTCTTCTTTTCTTCTTTTAATAGCACACCAGCCCATAGAGGGCCTAGGCCGAGCTTTTCGCATCCACTCATGTCGCGCGTGTTGAATGGAAGGAACCTACAGTTTGATGCCAAATCCGAACGCTTTTCATAGGCAATTTTTACTTTTATAGGTTTGCCATTGCCTTCTAAGAAAAATCTTTTTTTCTACTTTTTTTATTTTGCCTGTGCTGAGATTTGAATCTCGGGCACTCTGCGTAGCAGGCCAACGCACTACCAACATAACATTCACGCCATTTCAAGTATTTAATCTAAATACAATCGACATATTGTTCATACAGGGTGACGATTAATAAGTGTGTATAACTTACTTCGTGCTATAGAAAAATCATTGTAATTTTTCTGCAATTTTCTTCTTTCTTTCATTATTCTACTTAATCGAGAGTACATCTTATTTAATTTTTGTGTGGTCTAGATTTCATTTAATTATTTATTTTACGATGGCAAATAAACAGTCAGCTATTACAACAATGCACCAGCTGGGCTAAAACAATTGTGAGATTGCGCAGCAACTTCGCATAGCTCGTTCATGGGTCATGAAGGTGAACGTCCAGGAAGATGCAGCACCCAAGAATTGGATGGAAAAAAATGTTTTCACGGTTTGCTGTTGAACAAGCACTTAACCGTCAAAATGGCAGAAACTGGTCAACAGAGGCTTCTGGACCATCATTCGTCATTCAAAATCGTCAAAATTCCCCATTCCGTCATGGTATAGGGTCATAAAAATTTGACGTCCCTGCAACAGTCATTGCGTCGTGATTGGGACCAAATAACGGTGGAGGAACTGCGGCAAATAACCAAAAAAAAATTTCCAAGCGTTTCAAGCTGTGTTTTCTTGTATTTTTCTTCGGTCTGATTTTCGATTTTAATGGCAATAATTTTTTGATCTCGAATACTGTGAAGATGAAGATGCATCATGCAGTTGCAATTCTCGACTAGAGACTACTAGTAGACTACCGCCACTTATTAATTGTAACCCAAAATCAAATATGTAGCTATAGTTAATGTACCCAAACTTGAAAGAGTAGCACACAAACATAGATATACTTATGATTCAATTAGAAAGTAAAACAATGAGCTCTCTTAATAAAATTATTTCAATTGTTCAATTGTGCACACCTTCACCAGCACATACCTGAGAATAGTCGAGTTCCTCGTCACTGGCCTCTAAGCTTTTGTGTTTATGATGATATTTCAAACGACCCAAACTGCCTGTTCCGTTGATATAATGTGTGCCACCACCATTACCGCTGCCATTGTTGCGTAGACTACCGCCACCCAAACTTTGACTGCTTGAGGATATATTTCGTTTGTCTATGCTCTGGCAGGACGAAGCCATATCGAATTTGTATTTCTATTTTGTTGATTAGTTTATATTTCCTTTATGGCTACAACTTAAGTAAATACATAAAATAAGTTTATGTTGGATACATTTTAATGCGAAAGATGAAGATGCATCATGCAGTTGCAATTCTCGATTTGTTAATAAAGCATCTACTTTTTTCTGCTACTCACGTCGGCGATAATTTCTATCGATCTCTCCTTTTGGTCTTGTGTTAAATGAAGTATGTACTGTGGCTTTTTAATTTGTTACTCTATCGGGTAAAAGTTTGTGTAAAATCATTATTGTTTAATGTTCATGACAAATGTATGTATGTATACGTACATATATTTTTTAAATTATAGAACAATATCATTCATATTTGTTGTAAATTGAATGGATTCATAAAAGCAAATACCCAAGCAAACAGTCAACGGGGAAATATTTGTCACGCTCAACTGCATTTGACGCTAAAATGTAACCATGTCAAAATATGACCAATCAGTTGTCCTTTATTTTATTTTGTTCAATTTTTCGTCTACAAAAATAATGTATGCACTATTTTAAAGCAATACTTAAAAAAATTTATTCAAAAATCGTATTCGATACACCACCGCTTCTGCCAGAGTTACATGCAGAACTGTTTCTGACTTGACCAAAGTCATGTATTGGTTTATTTGTCAGTTTCAGCAATTACACGCACACATTCACAAAAAACTACCACCATTTACTTGCCGCTTTTAGCTTTTCAGCTGGAAAATTTCAATTCGGCTTTGTGGATTCTCTTTCACACAATCAAGAACGGAAGTACTTACAGTTATTCTCTCGCATATTGCACCCAAACAAAAGGAAAAACTGTTGAGAACTTGTGGTTTATGGCGCACATGTTGCCAGTGTGTAGTGCTCCGGCGGCAATCGGAGAATGGCCAAATGTTTTGCTACTGCGCTGTGGTAAAATTCAGCGTGGAAGAGAGAGAGAAAAAAATTAGCTTTCTTAGAGTTGCTCGGCATAAAAGATTGTAATTATGACAGAATAATGTTTATGCTCAAGACTAAGGAACTATGTTTTTGGTACTTCCAAACGTATGTAGAGAAGTACGACAGAATATTCTATTTCTATATGTAGTATACTGATAGGACCACAAACCCATCCACCAGACATTACTAAATAATTCTTTATTTTCGTGTGCTAAGAAGAACGAAGTGCTAGTAGTTTGATTAATACAAGTTATCAGAACTCAACCGTAGGATTAGGATTTTTTAAACCACTACTGTTTAAAAAAAAACAGATTTGTAATTAAATTTGGAACATGATTCCATGCTGTTAATAATTATACTAATACGGGAACTGGTCAATTTAATCAACAACAAAATAGAAGTACAGTAAGTTGAAATATCTTTAGCACTTCTTGAAAATAAATTTGTAAATTATGGAAACAGAAAAATGTTTATACAAAAATTAACAAAGAATGAAATAAAATAAAAGCAAAGAAAGAGATAATTAATTACAAATAAGGAACTAAACTATAGATAGAAATAGTGAGGTAGTAAAAATTAAACTAACACTGCTTAAATTCAGAAGCAGGGGGATACAATATGGCCGCCTCGTATGCTGGCAGCATGAAACTCTTGTAGAAAATATTACCAGAGATGTCGATGTTCACAGCTCGAATTATTTTCTCCAGCATAAGGTTAAAGAAGTCGCACGATAGGGAGTCACCTTGTCTGAAATCTCTTTTGGAATCAAATGGCGCAAGGAGGTCTGTCCCAATTCTCACTGGGCTTGTGGTGTCGGTCAGTGTCAAGAGGTGGTGCTATGTAGAGAAATAGTTTTTTTTTTACATTTTGATTTTACCTGTGTCGAGATTCGAACCCCAGACACTATGCGTAGCAGTCCAACACACTACCACTACGCTGCAGCGTGCTGTCACACAATTTACAAATTTCCAGTTTGAAAGAATTTAATCAGTAAAGGCCTAACATTATTTCAATTTAGGTTTCTTTTGAGATTTAAACGTATAGCATTCCATTGTTGCTATGGTGTCGATGAAAAACATCATAGATGAATTAAGGGATTTGAACTTAGGAACAATAAAATTTTGGGACCTTACCGACTGAGTGAAATTCAGCTTAGCATATAAATACTTTGGAGTCTTTCTCATAATCAATTTGAACAGAAAAATACAATTCCTAGCTTTCAGATAATCAGAGATACTGCAGAATAGAATTCGATTTCTCTATGAAGTTATGTGATTAAACCTTCTTAGACCATAGACGTATGCTGTTACATTATTGAAAGCCACTTCAAGCTTTTGGAGCGAAAGAAAGTTAAGGATATTGTAAATAAGCTCAGATTAGGTGAGTTTCCGCTTGGTTTCCAAAAGAGTAAAAGCAGTAAATTAAGAAGTGTTAAAAATACTTTTCTGAAAGCACTATTGACATGGTCAACACAAGACAGATTCGAGTTAATGCAAAAACATAAATTAGTTACTTTTTCAAAGAATTTCAACTGCACAGTTCCTAAATAAATAGATATAGAGTGGGAATATTAGTATGTGAAATTTTTTCCTTTTAGATGGCTAACTGCAAAGATGTATTAACAGCATTTATGTAGACTCAAAGCATTGTCAGAAGCCCAATTAAAAATATATAGTAAGTCATCATTTATTCTTGTGCTAAGGTCATCAACAAGACCAACACGGCTTGACAAATGAAGCTGTATATCATCAGCATACGCATGCAAGGACATTTTTACGAGTAACAAATATATCATTGACAAATATACTGAATAATAACGATCCAAGAACAGATCCTTGTGCAACACTTGAAGTCACCGAGTAGGTAATTCCTTGAGAATAGGAATTACCTACTCTTACTCGTTGGAATCTACCTTTCAGGTAAATTTTCATTAGCCTTAATGAGCTTTCACAAAACCCAAATTAAGATTTTAACTTTCCAAATAAACCAAACATGATCCACAGAATTAAATGCTTTTGAAAAGTCCAGGAGGCAAAGGAGAGTGACATCACCCTGGTGAAATGGTACCCGAATATCATCCATGATTTTCACAATGGCAGTGAAACAGCGATGACCTTTTCGAAAGAGCCAAATTGAAACGGTGATAGAAGATTGTTTTTAAATAATCTCAAGTAATTCGAGATCTGCTCAGACATGACACATATTTTTGATAACGATGACAGAATACTAATAGGTCTTAAATCATTTTTGGACCTATTTCTTAGCCATTGGCAATACTGTTACTATTTTCCACATACTTGGAAAATAAGAAGTAGTAAAGATTAATTAAATGTGTCAATGTAGCCAAGACATAAGGCAAAACAATCTTAAAAAACTTAATTAGCACACCATCTTCACCCACAGAATTAGATATTATCTTCACCACATATCTGACCACAAATTGACTGTTAAAAAAATCTTCAAAATCTATCTGAAATGAATTTATATAGCGCAAATACACAAATAAGTACTATACAAAAATTACAATGGGCTTTCACCATTGTTTGTACTTTTTTTTTTTTGATATTTGTAGTACCATATTTGAGAACCGCATGAGTTTTGTTTTTGTAAACTTGATATGTTTTATTAACTACAAATATCAAATTTATCAAAAATACAGAATACTAGACCATTTACTCCGCTTTGTATCTTGAGATTCGCTTGTAGTCATTCAATTTAAAAATGTTGTGTTAAGAATGTGGGATTACGGAAGCTTCTATGTACATCAAATATTTTATGTTCTATGTAGGAATTTCACTTGTGGTAAACATTGTAATAAGGGGATTTGTGTAAGCCATTTAATTTTTCGAGCTGGTAATTGGGTAAATAACCCCCTAATCCCCCTATGAATGAGTTTCTGTAAATCCCGACGCTAACGCAGAGTTTGTTTACGACCTAAGATTGGATTGATAAATTTACTTCATACGAGACGGTAAAGGAGACTTTATCAGTTAAATATTTACATGAATGATCAACATACTACTGTGGGCAAAAGTTAGTAAGACTTTTTAATTTAAATTTCGCGCGGAAACCCATTCATCAAAATATTATTTTTTTTAAGGTTGGTATGACTGTCGGTGACATCTGTGCCAAATGTCACAATAAAAATAATCATTAGTGTTTAGTATACGCTTGTCTTTCTAAAGTACAAAAAGTGCATTCAGCGATTTTCACAATGAGTGAAATTATTCAACAAAGAAGTTCCATTAAATTTTGTGTGCGGAATCAAATTTCTGGTGCCGAAACGTTCAGAATGTTGCAAAAGGCCTTCGGTGATAATTGTATGTCGCGAGCAAGTGTTTTTGATTGGTACAAATTGTTCAAAGATGGTCGAGAACGCGTTGACGGCGAACCACGTTCAGGACGACCATCAACATCAACTGATGATCAACACGTCAATAAAATCAAGGAATTGGTACTCGAGAATCGACGATTAACAGTCAGAGACCTTACCGGCATCGTTGGAATATCGGAAGGATCAGTGAAAACCATTATAAAACATCATTTGGGCCTAAGAAGAGTGAATGCACGATTGGTTCCAAAATCACTGCATTGGTTTTACCAGACCATTTTGCCAAAAATTCGACTGATATCGTTCTGTAACCACCCTATTCGCCTGACTTAGCACCGTGTGACTTTTGGCTATTTTCTAAACTCAAAAAACCGCTTCGTGGACAACGTTTTGAGTCAATTGAAGACATTAAACATTAATCGCTAAGCGCATTGAAGGCTATTCCGGAAATTGACTTTAACAACTGTTTCGAGAATTGGAAAAAAAAGGTTGGCACAAGTGTATTGGAGCCGGGGGGGGGGGGGGGATTACTTTGAAGGGGACGAAATAGATTTGGAAGAATGAATAAAAAAATTTTAAATTATGAACAAAGTCTTACTAACTTTTGCCCACAGTAGTACATATTGAAGTCGATACAGCTATGTCCGTCTGTCTCTCTGTATACGCGATAACACGAGTAAAACTTAAGCAATCTCAACCAATCTTGGCAAATACATTTCTTATAGCTGGGACGAGGTTTAGTTCTAAGTAAGAGTAATAATGAAGAAAATTCTAAATAACATCAAACTAAATTCAAATAGCCTCAGGAATAACTTTTGTGTACCATAAATTGTCACCATCGAACCCACCTCGTATACAAATGAAATGCATAAAGCATAATATCAAAAAAATAGTAGAGCTAATTAAACAAAATTCGGTGAACACATTTGAAATAACTTTGAAATAACTTCAAGAACTTCCTCTCATACAAGTGAAATCTTTAGAGGACAAAATCAAAAAGAATATTTATACAATTTAATTATTTTAAATTTGAAAAGGGAAATAAAGCTAGACAAAATAACAAAATTGATGTAGAAATTATAACATCGTAGGTCTCCATATATTTTTGAGAAACTACAGCTAACCAAACTTTTCTAAAAAACATAACATTTAGAAAAATAAGCAATTTGCAGTAGAAGGAAAATTGCCTGCATTAGCTGAATTTAATTTGTAATAACTTCTAAAATATTGTTTTAATAGTATGTACATAAATACATAAGTGCATATATTACGCGAGTATTTATGTTTTCTTGCACACTTGTTCACCTCATTTGCTCGGAGTAAGCCAAAAACTTTTGCTCCAGCCTCACTATCGAAATTTGCGACAAAATCGTTATAATCAATCGCATTTTCAAGAATATTAACATCAATACAACTAACTTAAAGCTATTATGTGAATTTTGGCAAATAAAACAGAAGTGCGTGTTGTGCAAAGAAAATTGAGGTTATAATTTCTACATTTAGTGATATTTGTTCAAAATTGTTATTATAATTATTATAAATTATTCTTTATTGACAAAATTTTGTTCGCTACAATGTTTCAGAACTTAAATACAAAGGTACTTAAGTTACTTTCCTAAGACTATGCAAAGTTTTGATAAAGCTTAGCAACTAAAAATTAAGATTGTTATTTTACATTTACAGAGTGAAACGTTATATCAATTGGAAAGTCAATTCCATTTTGTATATTTATATATTCTTTAATTAAATTATTACCAATACTATCCATTTTATCTATGTGCGCTTTATTGAAGACCAGTTTTCTGAAACCATTTTTATGAGTAATAAAGTAGTCTTTGAACACATTCTCAGGAGTCTTAGTTGAAAAACACGATGTCACTTCAATTGTCTGGACGAAATGTCAAGCCAAACACGAAACGTATATGACGTAATTAGTCTTATTATTTGCTTATAACAAGTTTACTTGATGTTCAATTTTAAGTCATTTGCTCTTCTGATAAAAGTCATGAAGGTGATACCTTACTATCACTTAAACTATATGTCCATTAAATTTAAAATTTTCATGTTTTTTGTTAGTTTTTTATTAGGTACAAATCATACCGAAGATGGGAAAAATTTAGTTTTAAAGCCCTTAAAGGCTACAGTCTCACATTTGTTTATATTTAACTTTATTTTCCATTCTGGGAAAAACTCGCACAATGTCGATAAATAGCGGTTGGACTTTGTCGTTTTTGCTTTAGATGCCAGCATACGAACACTCCCTTACGATTCTGGTTGGTCAACTAAAAAAAAATAAAAGTTTGGTCTCAATAACGATCCCTGAGGGACGCCTGCCGCAATATCTTTCATAATTGAGTTTTTGCCCTTATTGGTGGCATAGAACGTTCTATTAATTAAATAGTTAAACATATGTAAATTTAATTCAGGCAGTGTCAAATGCTTTTTTCTAGACCAACACGTATGGTCTCCACTCTTTTGTTGATGTTGGTACAGACAATGTTCGAGAGTATTGTTAAAGCATTAATGGTCGAGAGTCTATTAGGGAATCCAAATTGACCATCGTTATAAATTGTATGTGCGACGATGTGACTTTTAATTTTATCAAGATCTTGTTACTAATGTTAAATTGGAACTAAAATGGTCTGTAACTTTTCGAATCTCTTAGGTTTGAATTTGGTAAGAATTACTTTACTTACTTTTAATGGCACAACAGCCCATGGAGGGCCTAGGCCGAGCTTTTCGCATCCACTCATGTTGTGAGTGTTATATTTGTACATTAATGGAAGGGACCCATAGTTTAATGCCGAATCCAAACGGCGAAGCGAAAAGCTGTTCATAGCCATTTTTACTCTTGTAGATTTGCCATTGCCTGCCAGGAGGTGGTGCCGCGTAGAAAAATAATTTTTTTTACTTATTTTTTGTTATCTTATTTGTGCCGATATTCGAACCCGGGACACTCTGCATAGCAGTCCAACGCATTACCACTACGCCACAGCGACCACATTTGGTAATAATAGTAATTTTAAAATATAATAATATCTTACAATTAGTCCTACATTTATCGCCGCTTAAGGTGAAGTTATGTTTTCTGTAAGATTTGTTTTTACTTATGTTCTTAAGATGACCTTAGACGTTAAGTAATACTGACAGTCTTAATACTATCAAATGATGGTATCTTAAGTATTTTTTCGAATGTAATCTAACCTTACACGATCAGTATTTCTATCAGTATTTTTGCCATTACTTTTTGCATTTTGAAGATAAAATATCATTTGTGTTTATAGTTTTTGCGACGTATACATAAAAAAAAACATATATGTATAATTGTTGTGTTAGCAATTCCTATGTACATTTGAAATATTAAATTAAATTCGCAAATTAGTGGACAACTAATTCTGTAAATACTGAATCGACGGTGTTAAACCAAATTTTAGTGCGAACATGAGAGAGTGGGCTCCTGTCACATTGAATCAGACTTCTGAGGCTAATGTGAACATAGTCATAGTACTTTTATATTAGAGTACTCAATTGCAGTATCGGATTGCAACCCTGTTTATTTTAAGTTGACTGTCAAAATACAAGCGGCTTTTGTAATTTTTTAATAACATTTAAGAATTTTATAAAGTTTACCATTTATAATTAACTATGACTGCTGTTCCACCGCCATCCAATGTGTCCACATTGTTGCCATTAGGTTATTATACAAAACTCTTGATTGATCATAAGACGTAGATTAATTTTCATTTACTTTTGCATGTGGCCGATTTGGAACAGAACTTGTTGATAAATGCATTGGTTCACGAATTCACATAATCATGAAGAATGATAAGGAAATGGTTGGGACTCTGCTCGGATTTGACGACTTTGTCAATATGTTGTTGGATGACGTGACCGAATACGAGAATACGCCAGAAGGAAGGCGTATAACAAAGCTGGATCAGATTCTCTTGAACGGAAACAACATTACAATGGCAAGTGAAAATAAATGCGTTTTATTGTTAATGAATTTATTAAAATCATTACATTTTTTGTAGTTGGTGCCAGGAGGCGAAATAGCAGAATAAATACAAATACGAACGGGAAATATATTTAGTTTTAATTTAATATAGTTTTTTAAATGAAAATAAAATATTCAAACGATCAATGAAAAAATTGATATACTTAAATTTGATGTCACAACAGCCTATTAAGGTTGAAGGATTCGTTGGAGTTGGTGCCACCAAAATAATTTACGATTAATGAAGAAATGAAATAGTCCATTCATTTTTTAAGAAATATAAATCGTTAAGGCTACAAACAAATACAAAAATTAAGATGGTATATAAATTTGTATGCTGTCGCGGTGCAAGTTCCCAAATTGTCCTTCATACAGAATTTCATTTATAGCTCTCTTTGCGTAAATTTGTTGATCCGGTGCCATTTTCTTTAATTCCAATGACCAAATATTTGCTATTTTATCATATTCCGATTCATCTTTGTGGTGATTACAAATTGGTCCTGGTTCGTACTGGTACGTCATATTTGAAGCTTTCGGTTTTTTAGGTATAGCAGCATTTATTTTCTGCTCTTGCACTTGTTCCAATTCTTCCAAAAATTCCATTTCTTCAGCGTCTTCAGCATCTAATGGATTTTTTATTTTATCGCAAGGAAATATAATTGTATCTTCCAGCGCAGTAGATTTCCTTGGTTTTCTTATAGCGAGTTTGCAATCTTCATTGGCAATTTCTATATCAGTTATATTTTGTGATTCGTCTTTTTCCTCCTCGGTCTGTAAATTCAAAATATTATCATATCGTCGTCACAAGTAAATAGAATATTCTTACGTCCTCGGAAACATCATCCCGACGATTTATTAAGAAACTCATTTCGTCGAAATACCAGCAGCTAGTTTCATATTTGCTTTTATTTTCCATGCGTCGCAATTCCTTTCGAAAGTTCGTCCTCAGACAATTTATTTTCTTGGTAACGTCATCTCGAGTTGCATTTGGGTAACGTTCATTAAACTTTTGAGTTAGAATTCGGTATGATTCTCGTTTTCTATGTTTGTTGCGATAAAGTGGCGACTTCACTTTCCACAACGCCGGTAGAGACTTGTAAACTTTAATGCACTCAAGTAAAAATGCGCGTTCATCTCGTCCATCACATGTCTTCATATTGAGGAAACAATATTATTGTTTTTTTTACTTAACTCAACTCCACAGTGAAATTCAAATTGTTAAATAAATTATTGCGCAATAGTACGAGCATTGAACGAATATTGAATTAAAAAGATTGCTTGATGTTAGAAATTGAGGAACCGATCAATAATTTACATGAAATATCAATAGATACAGAGTTGCACAAAATATTGCCTCTTCTTTATTGGAATCATAGGATGGAAACATTACCCGCGGCGACAAATGTGATTATATTTTGAATATGTTTAAATCTGTCCCCAATGATCAAAATTACTCTCTCAATTACTTTGTTTTCTCATTTTATATGGGAAATGACTATAATTTTGTCTCCTCGGTGAGAACTATTACCAGTGTCGAATTTTAATATGAAAAGTTAATTCACTATAAAATGTGTGAGACTCTTGATTGTTTATCTTAGTTTGAATACAACAAATATATGTTTTAATCACAATCAATATAAAATATTTTGGATATTTGAAAAAAACACATTAAAAACTTTTTGCGAGTTACAATTTAAATAAAAATTTTACCGATTAAAAACATAAACCTTCGTTTACGTGTCCAAAAACAATTCAAAATAAGTATTAACTGCAAAAAAAAAATATCAGAAAATTTCTTGTGTGACATAGGCGTATAGACAATTACTGTGACAATTTTTTTTACAGCAAGTCGTTGATGTCGCTTCGTTTAATTTGCTCTACTTTGAGTTTATGTATCTCAGTCATTGCAACCCTGCAATTTATAGATACTTTATAAATGTCTGAACTTGCTTTCTATTGTTGATTTTCTTTGCTGTGTGGTATACAATTTGGAAATCGGAAGAACTGTGCAATCACGTTTAAAAACTTATAACACTAAACCATTTAATAAAAAATATAGCAATTAAATTTGATCGTGTTCTGAAGCCAAATATTCTTCAACCATGTCCAACGATGAAGATAGGTGAGTAAATTTTTCTTTTGAGGTTATGTTATCTGGAAGTCTTGATTTTACTAATGGAATGGACAATTTTCAGTTATGGTTCCAGCAATCAGTCCCCAGAAGAAAAACGTTCAAAGCACTCATCAAGTTCTAACAAGAAAGCAAAAAAACATAAAAAACACAAAAAATCAAATAGAAATGATAAAACACATAAGAAACACAAAAAACCAAAAAAGCACCACAGACATAGCAAATCATCTGTGATGGAAGATGGAGCCTTGGAAAAGCGTCGCATTGGACTGAATGATAAATTCACAGAGATTATGCAAAAAGCGAGTAATGACAATACTACATCGCTGCGTGTGGAACAACACCCAAATGGAAGTAAATTTTGCATAACAAAACCGAATATTCTAACTGATCCGTGTAGGCTGGTGGAAGATATTACAAAGACCATACAGAATAAGGTTTGGCCTGCGATGGAAGTGGCTTCATCAGGCAGTGAGAGTGAAGAGTAAGTGCAAAAAAGCATAAATGGGAAATGGGGCAAAAGTAATGTCATAATGTGAATGTGCCATAATTTTTGCAAACAGAGCATTACCTCAGGAGGTGATCATTTGACCGTTATCATTTTTTCAACTTAATGTCATCAATTTTAACCCCTCAAACAAATTTCCTGTGAACGGAGCCCAATTTTTTTCATTCCAACAAAATAGCAATCAATTATCTTTATGACATCACTTTTGCCGCACCTTGTATTAGTATTTTTGTGACTATCAGTAAAATTTGTCCTTTAATTACAATAATTTTTCAGTCCCATTGATATTGCTAGTCCTGATGTTGCTATCATTGAAGATGAACTCAATCTTGAAGATCTGATGAAGCAAAAGGCTTTGCTGCAAGCTCGTCTTGGTGCCTATATGTCTGATACTGAAGGAGATGATAGTTGCTCCAATTCGGTGACAATCGTCCAACGGCAAAGTCGCCTCGAACACGAAGAACAACAACGAACTATAGTCAAGAACACAATGGTGGAAAAAAGACGCATATCGCCCACAAGAACAACAAGCATAGCGATGATGACGAGCTCTTCTACAACTAGTAAAAATGTTAATACAATTTCTAAGACACTAATTTCAAATGAATCCGATGTTATATTATTGGATGATTCTAGCGGTGGCCAACGTACACCTCCGGAGCCAAAGCGAAAGTCGCGTTCCTCTACGTGTAAGGAGCACAGGAGTAGTGGGCATACCTCTTCTCCAAGGAGAAACAATTCTCGCGAGTATCACCACCAGCAGCAGCGGCATTCTGCTCAAGTCAGTTCGCATTCATCTAGGCGTAGTCACAGTCGTTCACAACGGCGTGAATCAGATCCTAGTCGTCGACGACGTGAAGAGGAAGGGTCAAATCGTAATAGACATGATCAGAATCGAAACAAGGAGGATCTGCGTCAGGAAATCAATCGTGATAAGCAACGTGAAAAGGGCAATGGTAGTCGCGACCGTGAACGTAGACCACGTGATGATCCTGTTCGCCGTCAGCAGGAGGGAGCGGGATCAGGAGGAGGAGGTGGTGTACGTGGTCGTGAACGAGAACGTGATCGAGATCGTTGGATGCGTGAACGTTCTCATAGTCGTAGTAAAGTGGAATCGGACCGTAGGCGTAATGAGCGCGAGCGCCAAGATCGCAATCGTTCGGGCAATGGCGATCGACGTGATGAACGAGAACGTGATAGATATCGTGATTCGCTAAGCGAAGGTCAAAAAGCGCAACCTAAAGATTCGAGCAGCGATGAAGGAGCAAATTTGGATATTGACATCAAAGAAGATGACGATGACGAGGAAAAAATCATTGAAATGAGGCGAAAGCAGCGAGAAGAGTTACTAAAGGTGAGTAAATACAATTGAAATTTTTTAGGATTCACATTTATTTTTTTTTTTATATGTATTGTCTATGGTTAACAAAGTTCTTACAGGCTAGATACAATTGAAAATAACTTACAACTAGGAGTAATAAATAAATAATTTATTTATAAAATTAGAATAAGAGAAAAATCCAGAAATATATAGAGCCCTGCAAATGGGCTCATTAAAGGCATAATAACTCCTAGCAACTATCACAAACCTATTTTGAAGACAATACGACTTGAATTTTCAGAATATAGGATGGCAATTAATATTGTATTATTCTACGTAATCGAGAGTACATCTGATTTAATTTTTGTGTGGTCTAGATTTTATTTAGTTATTTATTTTACGACGTTAAATAATCAGTCATCTATTATAACATTACACCAGCAAGGCAAACGCAATTGTGAGGTTGCGCGGCAGCTTCGCATTGCTCGTTCGTTAGTTTCTTGTGCAGTTAAAATGTTTTAGGAGCTGGGTCATTAAGCTGATCGTTCAGGAAGAGGCAGAGAACCCACCGTCAATACTCCCAGGAATCGCAAAATAGTTCAAAAGCGGGTGCAGCGTAATTCAATTCCAGTTATATACGGATGAAAACAAGCGCGTACGATTCAAAAGAAGTCGCCTACTTCAAAGTCGGGACGCAGGAATTGGATGAAAAGTTGTTTACTATTAAGCAAGCGCATAACCGTCAATATCATTCATCGTTCAACATCTCCAAAATCCACAATCCGTCATGGGATGGGGTGGGATTTGTGGAAATTGCAAGGCTCCCTTGATCAACCAAAAAGTGTTCCACCGTGCTGGGTCCGACAGCACTTCAGTGAAAATGATTGGACATTGCAGCAAAACTCTGCGACAGCTCACAGAGCCAAAACGAATCAAGAATGATTTCCTAATTTTATCACATCTCAAGAATGGCCCCCATATTCGCTGGCTCTGAAGCCGATGGATTAAATCGGTCCATTTACGAAGTCAGGGTCTGGGCTAAACGTCATAAAAATTTACAGTCCATGAAACAGTCGTTAATTCGTGATTGGAACCCAGTAACAGAGGAGGAGTTGCGGCCTATATAACCAAAAATATAGTGTGAGAAACTTTGTTAAAGGTTAAATACAAATTACTTTACTTACTTTTAATGGCACAACAGCCCATGGAGGGCCTAGGACGAGCTTTTCGCATCCACTCATGTTGTGCATGGTATATTTGTACATGAATGGAAGGGACCTACAGTTTAATGCCTAATCCGAACGGCGAAGTGAAAAGCTTTTTCATAGGCAATTTTTACTCTTGTAGGATTGCCATTGCCTGCCAAGAGGTGGTGCCGGGTAGAGAAATTATTTGTTCTACTTTTTGTTTTTGCCTGTGCCGAGATTCGAACGCCGGACACTCTGCGTAGCAGTCCAACGCACTACCACTACGCCACAGCGATAAATACAAATTAAATTAATTACTTAAGTCTAAGTTTTGTTCTACCTACATAAACTGCCGCTTTAGCGGTTCTCATGCTGGCAGCGCAGTTTTGCACTTAAATCTATTTCGTAACGGATGCGCTTGAGGATCGTGTTGAACTTCGCAGGCCGTTGTGTTAACTTATGTAGTGTCAATTTGATAACCATGTTCAAACAATAATTTGAAAACACTGCTAAATTAATGACTGTGGTACGTCCAGAAATAAATCCGTTTTGAATTGACGAGATAACATTTTTTACAATAAAATATACTTTATATTTAATTATGGACTCATAGAATTAAGATACGTTTGAGAGCTTGCAATTTGGCCTACAATTTGATATATCGCATTTATTTCCACTTTAAAACACAGGTGTAACAAAAGCAATTTTAAATTTATCAGTGAATGTCCCAGTAATAATGATTGACGAACTCGTTTACAGATAGACAAAACACATTTCTTAAGAAAATACTTGAGACGAAAGGACATCAAGCACAACATCGTGTTCAGATAAAGAGCCCCAAAGTTAATTATAGGATTGTCAATACTAAAATTATTATAATAAATTAGTATCAGATACAAAAGAAATTTAATTGCTTGGATAAATTCTTTCATACAGTGCAAATATTTAAGTTTGCGTTGAATGTTATCTGTGGTTTTAAAAAGCTTGTAACATTTAATTCTCATATTGTTCGGATTTTTTTTAACCTTTAGTATACTAAGTAAAAATGTTCGTACCATCTCCCTATTTTTCACTTTTGTGTGATCACTATCAGGTACAACAAAAGCATTAGCAACTAACTTAAAAGAGTTTGTAGGTATTACCTACAAGCGATTGAGGCTATAGTACCTGATAAAGGTTCATCATCAGAGAAGAAACGCATTCCTACGTATTCAAAGCGAATGACTCAGCAGGATCGAAGAATGTGCAACAGCAAAAGTTATTTTATGAAGAAGAAATAATACTAGAGTCTATTGTTTCATTCTCTTCTTTCTTTCTTTCTTTTAATGGTACAACAGCCCATGGAGGGCCTAATCCGAACTTTTCGCTTTTGTTTAATTCTTATTCTTATTAAATTCACAAAATTAACATTTCAGCTATTTAACTTAGTTGTTAGTGTTAGGATAGCCGACATTAAATAACATGAAGCATAAACAACAACATTAGAATGTTTATCCACAGTATTACAAACATCATCATCAATATTAGCACAAATTGTATGATATGTCGAATTTTAAACATTTCATGTGCAATTGCGCGGTCTTAATAAAGCACTAGAACACTTTACACAGAGAGAATTTTCAGGCTTGATAACAGCTTCACAGTTCAACTACAACTCTTTCAATTAAAATACCACTCCCCACCTATTTTTGTAGAAATTGGGCAGTAAAAATGAAATGCCACCGGTACCCTCATCTCCAACAAAACAAGCGAAAGAATGCAAACCCCAAATGCCAAAGCAACAACAGGAGCAGCGGCGTAGTAACTCCTTGCAAAGTGATGAAAATTGCATAGATTTGCGCAGCACACCACCACCTCAACCAACGAGCCAACGAGAGGAACTCCTTAATCGCCCTCCCCAAATCAAGCATAATGAATATGAACGCGCCACCTCGGTGGAAAGCAAAAAAGAATGTTATGGCGATGTCGGCGATGGTCAAGCTAAAAACACATCAACTACTAAGGAGAAACGACCCGAATGGGATATGTTTGCCGATCAGGATGTGGACTCGAATTTTGATGTGAGTCACTGCTATGTAACTGTAACTTTCGCTTTGTGCATTCGTATCGTTTTGGTTTCATTAAATGTTTATCGTTACAATTTCAGTCGCCCAACACTATTGTGCAAAACAAAAACCAAATTGAAAATCCTGCTCTCACAGACAATTGGGACGATGCAGAAGGCTACTATCGTGTGCGCATTGGTGAGACATTGGACAATCGCTATGTTGTGAGCGGTTACACAGGACAAGGCGTTTTCAGTAATGTGGTGCGTGCACGCGACCAGGCGAGGGGAAATGCAAATGTTGCTGTTAAAATCATACGAAACAATGAAATCATGTAAGTGAATTTCTCTAATTAATTACTTATTCTTATTGTATGTAATTTGTAATTATGTAATTAATTCTAAACTGTAAGGAATATATTTCATTGGCTTTATAAACGTTATAATTATACTTCGATATACAGAATGTAATATGTTTGCACACTTCACAGGCATAAAACTGGACTACGGGAATTGGAAATTCTTAAAAAATTGAATGATGCCGATCCCGATGATCGTTTCCATTGTTTGCGCTTATATCGTCACTTTTTCCACAAACAGGTATTCTCATCATGTTTATATTACATTTTCGAGGAGTAATTCATAAAATTCTGATTTCCTTTCAGCATCTTTGTATGGTCTTTGAACCATTATCAATGAATTTACGCGAAGTTCTAAAGAAATATGGTAAAAATGTTGGCTTGCACATCAAGGCAGTACGTAGCTACACGCAGCAATTGTTTCTCGCTCTGAAGCTGCTCAAGAAAACTGGAATCCTGCATGCGGACATTAAACCAGACAACATTCTTGTCAACGAGAGCAATTTGATATTGAAACTCTGTGACTTTGGCTCAGCGTCGACAATTAACGACAACGAAATTACACCGTATTTAATATCACGTTTCTACCGGGCTCCAGAAATTATTTTAGGAATTCCCTATGACTATGGCATTGATATGTGGTCCGCAGGGTGTACAATTTATGAATTGTACACTGGCAAAATTTTATTTAGTGGCAAAAGTAATAATCAAATGTTGAAATTCTTTATGGATTTGAAAGGTAATGATAATTTGCTTACATGTTTCGCGGATTTTAGTCAAGTTGATGTTGTTATATTGCAGGTAAAATTCCAAATCGAATAATACGCAAGGGACAATTCAAAGACCAGCATTTCGATCAAGGCTGTAATTTTCTATATCACGAAATAGATAAACTTACAGAGAGAGTAAGTGTTAAATTATTGCATTTTAAATGGAACCAATATCAAGAATCAACTGAAATTTTTGCAACTGATTTATTTCAGGAAAAAGTTGTGATCATGCCGGTTATAAAGCCAGCGCGAAATTTGCAGCAGGAGCTTATTGCTGATCAGAATTTACCCGACGACCAGCATCGTAAAGTGACACAACTCAAAGATTTATTGGACAACATTTTTGCGCTTGACCCTTCGAAGCGCATTTCACTGAATCAAGCGCTAACACATCCTTTCATACAAGAGAAAATGTAAATCCGAGCAAATGAACACTTTGGTTGTTGCTGAAGGAACAAACCAAACGTATGATGAGGCGTATCAATTAGAAACTGTGTGCTCTGGAGTGTAATTACGATGATGAACGATAATATGAAATGTAATTTTTCTCTTACAACGCCATGGAATAATGTTAAGTTGAAACATTATTTTTGAGCGTTTGTTAGTAAGCGATATTCATACATACCTACAGATACGAATATATACATACACACACGCAGCCACACACACACACACAGACACACACACACTTTGCATATTTACAGTTACAATCCACATAAAAATTATTACAAATTAAAAAAAAAAAATCGAAATTTTAAGCAGATGCGCAGTATTAACCACAGAAAACAATTGAAACACACAAAAATCAACAAATTAAATATGTATGTATGTACATATGTTATGATTATACACTTGCACTTGATTCCCTTTTTCCGACGAAACTATTTTGTTTTCTTTGTTCGAACTATATTAGATATTTAAGTGAGTTGGACTTTTATTACATCCACAAAAACAACTCAAAACAAACAAACAGCAGCGAAAAACACCGTTTGCACAAGCAGAAAACATTTTCAAATTACAACCGAAAAAAATTAACATTTTTAAAAACTTATTTCAAAATTAGCATTTAACTGGTGGTTTTTGAATTCACAAACATAAGAAACAAAAACAAATCAAAAATTAAGGAAGTCTTTATTATTATTATATAAAAAATTAAATGGAACCGTAGTTGATTTATAAAATAATAACAAATCTTTTAATTTAAAATTTTTTCTAATTGTTCATAATATTATATATGTACATATATTCTATTATATTAGATATGCTTGTGAAATTTATAATAATACTCGTAACAACAAAAAGCATGCTTAAATTGCTTTCACGATTTCGATGGCATTGTTATTTAAATTTTGATTTCAATTTCAGAACGATGCTGCGCGCAACGCCTTAAACCCGAAATGTAATTATGTGAATGCGATGCGCGGCAACTTGCTCCTTCACGCACATTCAGAGCTATCTATCTCTCGGGAGGCGTAAAGAGTCTTTACTCTGGTAATAATATATATGGGATTGAAGCAAATCTATTTTAGAAATACTACTGAATATTTTCCTTCTCAAGTCATTGCAGTGAAAATAACTTAATACATAGCTTAAGCGCTTATTAAGTAATTTTCCAATTCACTTCCAATTAAATGCATTGACGAACAACGTTGCCTTTATTTGCCCCCAATTGCAGTTATTCAACTTTTACTAAAACGTTTTGTATTTCTTTTTTCTAATATTTCAGAAGGGGTGCGCGTAAGCTGTGCGTAAAAAGTGCTTAAAATAATTGGGTAAAAATTAAAAAAGTAAATAGTATATTTAATTGGCAGTAAGTCGAAAAATTTTAAATGGTTTAAGCAATTAAATTCATTGTAAACAGTTTTCTTTTCTATTTCATTTCATTCAGGGCTGTTTGAGCGTCTCTGCTACGACCTCTTCATCTCCCATACAAAAAGGAAGAAAGTGCTGTATCTTTTTGCAACGCAACAGGTTTGGTTTCTTTTTTGATACATTTGCATACGTGCTAAAGTATTAAGAACTATGTAAATGCTTTATTTAGTTGGGCAGCACCAACTCGGCTCGCATTTTAGTTTTTAAAAACAATCTGAAAAATAAATTTGATTAGCTGTATGTAAATATGAAAATATTGAAGAAATAATAACGAGTTCTTTTCAGTATTAAGTTAATTAATATAATTGAGGCAAGTACTGTGACCTGAAAGCTCTTTCGTGCCAAAGCCCATTTTTTTCAACATATTTTGATGGAAATTTTAAATAAAATAATAAAACACAGAAAAATGTTTTTAATATTCATGAAATTAGCTTTATTTTAAAGATAATTTTTTGACATTAAAGGTTGAATATGATTTCGGGCATATAGCACCCGCGGCTGGCGCGAACATGGCGTAATCTGGTGGTACGTAAACCAAAATCTTTACGCAAAATTTTCCTTAAACTCGATGGTCACAAGTTTAATTGTTGAGTACGATGATTATCCAGAAGCTATTCTCAAGACACCATTATATCCAGAAAAGGTGACAGTTCGCTGCGCTTTATCATGCCGGTGGAATCATCGATCCATATTTCTTCAAAAATTATGATAGTCAAAACGTTACCATCAACGGTAAGCGGTACAAAGACATGATTTCTAACTTTTTTGTACCTCAATTGCAAGGCATTAATGTTGCAGACATGTGGTATACAAGTACACAATTGTTCTTTATTGACAAAGCATAATTTCATTAAAATGTTTCAGAACTTAATATAAACGTGATTTCTTAACGTACTTAAGGTACTTTTCTTAAAAATATGCACAGTTTTGATAAAGCTTAGCAACTAAAAATTAAGATTGTAATTTTACATTTGTACTTCGTATATTGCATTAAATGTGCTTAACTACTAACTTACAGGGTAAACTAGTGGGAACGGAACTATGTGCAGGAGAACGACTTAGACAACATGTATTTAATTTTTTTTTACAATTCATATTGGCTAGTATTGTAAATTATTATTGCATCTGTGGTAGTACAGTCATTAATTTATTATTTGCAAAGACCCTATTATTGTATTTTCATTTAAAATTTTTAAATAATTTGAAGAAAGGAACGTTACATCAATTGGAAAGTCAATTCCATTTTGTTTATACATCTTTAATTAATCTTTAATTTAATCTTTAATTAAATTATTATCAATATTATCCATTTTATATACATGTGTGTTTTCGCACAGAGGTTAACGTAAAATAGTAAATTCTCTCAATTTTGTATAGCTTTTTATTGGAGACCCCTTTTTCTAAAACCATCTGTATGTGTAGTAAAAGTAGTGTTTGAAAATATTCTCAGGACTCTTCGTTCACAAACACGAAGTCTCTCTAATTGGCTGGACGAAATGTCAAGCCAAACAGGAAATGACAAAACTGGTCTTATTATTTTTTTGGTAACCTTATGAATGTAGAGCATTGTGTTGATAGGAAGGAAGATTGATAGGTGGGAGGATGAAGGAGGGAGAAGTAGTTATGAGCGTTTGCTTTAAATTTGCAAATTTGGGGTCATAATAATCGGGAAAAATATTTGTAGAAAGCTTATTCCAAATATGGTCAGTACGACAGATAAAAGAACTTTCTATGTAGTGCTGTCGAACACCGTGTTTACGTGGAATGTGTGAGTCCCGCTTGCTGTTCGTATAGTTCTGGTGAACACACGAACTGGCGGCATCAGCTTGCGCCAGTTGCTTATAACAATTTAACTTGATGATAAATTTTAAGACTTTTGCTCTTCTAATAAAAGGCATAGAGGAGAAAAATACATTTTTATCCTTTTTTATTACATAATCTAAATGTCTATAAAATTTGAAGTTTTCATGTAATACTATTCCTATGCATTTAATCCTAAAACTTTTTTTAATTTGAACATTGTATATTTTTATATTAGGTACGAATCGTATCGAAGATGGGAACAATTTAGTTTAAAGCCCTAAAGTCTACAGTCTCACATTTGTTTATATTTACATTTATTTACCATTTCCTGAAAAACTCGCACAATGTCGATAAATAGCAGTTGGTTTTTGTGTTTTTTGCTGTTGATGCCAGCATACGAATACTACCGTACGATTCTGGTTGGTCATCTAACAAAAATATATATGTTTGGTCCCAATAACGATCCCTTTCATAATTGAGTTTTTGCCCTTATTCGTGACAGAACGTTCTATTAATTAACAGATTTACATTTTCTGAAAAACTCGCTAAACAGATTTTCTATTGTAAATTTAAAAGTTTTGTTCTTTTTGAAGACAACACCCTCCACCTTCCAATCCAGGCAGTGTCAAATGTCTTTGCCAAATCTACCTTTTGTTGATGTTTGTACAGGTAAAGTCCGAGAGGATTGTTAAAGCATGTGTGGTCGAGAGAATTTATAAATTTTATGTTCCACGATGCGACTTTTAATTTTATCAGCTAGCATTCCTTCAAAGAGCTTTCGGATCTTTTCGGATCTCTTCTGTTTGAATTAAGTAAGAATATTATTTTTAAAATAGAATAATATCTTACAATTTATCTATTGCAACTTAAAATAAAGTGTGTTTTCTGTAAGATTTGTTTTTACTTATGTTCTTAAGATGATCTTAGGCGCTCAGTAATACTGACAGTCTTAATACTGTCAAATGACTGAAGGTATCTTCAGTATTTTTTCGAACGAAACCTAACCTTACACGATCAGTATTTTTCTCATTACTTTTTGCATTTTGAAGAGAAAATATCGCTTGTGCTTTTAGTTTTTGCGATGAATCTACGAAAAAACTTGTATATTTATAGTTGTAATTGTATTTTAAAAGACTAACAATAGAAATTAGAACATATTATCAGTATTACTGATCGAGTAGGGCAAAATATACCATCAGTGCTCGGTATACGATACCGATCAAAATTGTCAATATAACCACGGCTTTATTTTTTTTTTTTTTTATAAACTTTTTTCTAAACAAAAAAGTATTAAAATATTTTGCACTTTTTCCCACATATTTTTAAACTGTTCATTTAACTATGTTTTGATAGCAGGATCTGATTGGTTTCAGTCCTTTCATTTATTCATAGTATTTTTATGTTCCACTTAACACTTACAGTATCAGATCACAGCCCTATTGATAATAAATTTACTTTTGAAATATAGGCGGCTTTTGTAATTTATTAATAACATTTAAGAATTATATAAAGTTTACTATTTATAACTAACTATGACTGTTGTTCCACCGCCATCCAATGTGTCCACATTGTTGCCATTAGGTAATTACACAAAACTCTTGATTGGTCATAAAACGGAGATTAATATTTATTTACTTTTGCATGTGGCCGATTTGGAACAGAACTTGTTGATAAATGCATTGGTTCACGAGTTCACATAATCATGAAGAATAATAAGGAATTGGTGACTGTGCTATGATTTGACGATTTAGTCAATATGTTGTTAGATGACCGTGACCGAATACGAGAATATGCCGGAGGGAAGATGTGTAACAAAGCTGAATGGTAAAAATAAATGCGTATTATTGTTATTAAACTTAATGCAATCATTAAATTTTTTGTAGAAGGCGAAATAGCAGAATAAAGTATACAAATGTAAAATATTTTTAATTTAAAATTTTATTCACAATTTATATTTGCTCAATGAAAAAATTTATATACTTGAATTGGATATGTCACAACAGACCATTAAGGTGAAAGGCTTCGCTGGAGTTGCTGCCACCAATCTAATTTACGAGGCGTAAGTCAAACAGGGTGATAATTATTCATGAAGAAATAAAATAGGTTCTTACAGAAGCTTGTCTATTTTTGTTTTAAGAAATATAAATCGTTAAGGCCACAAAACAAATACAAAAATTAAGATGGTATATAAATTTGTATGCTATCGCGGTGCAAGTTCCCAAATTGTCCTTCATACAAAATTTCATTTATAGCTCTCTTTGCGTAAATTTGTTGATCCGGTGCCATTTTCTTTAATTCCAATGACCAAATATTTGCTATTTTATCATATTCCGATTCATCTTTGTGGTGATTACAAATTGGTCCTGGTTCGTACTGGAACGTCATATTTGAACCTTTCGTTTTTTTTGGTATAGCAGCATTTATTTTCTGCTCTTGCACTTGTTCCAATTCTTCCAAAAATTCAAATTCTTCAGCGCCTTCAGCATCTAATGGATTTTTTATTTTATCGCAAGGAAATATAATTGTATCTTCCAACGCAGTAGATATCCTTGGTTTTTTTATAGCGAGTTTGCAATCTTCATTGGCAATTTCTATATCAGTTATATTTTGTGACTCGTCTTTTTCCTCTTCGGTCTGTAAATTCAAAATATCATATCGTTGTCACAAGTAAATAGAATATTCTTACCTCCTCGGAAACATCATCCCGACGATTTATTAAGAAACTCATTTCGTCGAAATACCAGCAGCTAGTTTCATATTTGCTATTATTTTCCATGCGTCGCAATTCCTTGCGAAAGTTTGTCCTCAGACAATTTATTTTCTTGGTAACGTCATCTCGAGTTGCATTTGGGTAACGTTCTTTAAACTTTTGAGTTAGAATTCGGTATGATTCTCGTTTTCTATGTTTGTTGCGATAAAGTGGCGACTTCACTTTCCACAACGCCGGTAGAGACTTGTAAACTTTAATGCACTCGAGTAAAAATGCGCGTTCATCTCGTCCATCACATGTCTTCATATTGAGGAAACAATATTATTGTTTTTTTTACTTAACTCAACTCCACAGTGAAATTCAAATTGTTAAATAAATTATTGCGCAATAGTACGAGCATTGAACGAATATTGAATTAAAAAGATTGCTTGATGTTAGAAATTGAGGAACCGATCAATAATTTACATGAAATATCAATAGATACAGAGTTGCAAAAAATATTGCCTCTTCTTTATTGGAATCATAGGATGGAAACATTACCCGCGGCGACAAATGTGATTATATTTTGAATATGTTTAAATCTGTCCCCAATGATCAAAATTGCTATCTCAATCTTTTTATTTTGTTTTCTCGTTTTATATGGGAAATGACTAATTTTGTCTCCTCGGTGAAAACTATTACCAGTGACAAGGCTTATTTAACGGAGTCAATTCACCTCAAATAAACCTAATTTTAAATATGAATAGATGATTTACTATAAAAGGTATAAAACTCTTAGTTTGAAAAATAAGGAATATATGTTTTGCTCACAACCAATTAAAAACAAAATTGGTATATACAATTTGAAAATTGGATAAATATAATTTGACAGAAAATTATATAAAATTAGTTTTAATAAAAAATTTTCGGAGTAAAAACATAACACTGCCTTTACATCAGACACCTAATATTGACCACTACAACATATTAAACAAATTTAGAATAGAAACACAGTTGACAATATTAAAGAAATAGTAACAATTCTATAATTTCCCCAGGAAATCAAAAAAAAAAAGCTAACAGGGTAACTCTAATACACAAAAAAAAAGAGAAATGTAAAAAAATTGTTTCGAAAGTACGTTCATTTAAAGTCGCACGTAAAAGTACGCAGTTGCAGGGAAAACTTATGATTGTTATGTCTAATAGCTTTTACCTTGTCTATAAAATACTTAAATAGTTATTTATTTATCTCAGTCAAAACATGAGTGGATGGGAAAGTTCGGCCTAGGACCACTCCCATTAAAAGCAGAAGCAGATTTATCTCAGTCATTGCAACCCTGCAATTTTTAGATACTCTATAAACGTCACAATTTATTTTCCACTGTCGTTGATTTTCTTTGCTGTATGGTATATAATTTAGGAAACGGATAAGGTATACGAATACGTTTAAAAATTTGTGACGCTATACCATTGAATAAAAAATATAAAAACTGAATTTGATCTTGTTCTGAAGTCAAATATTTTTCAACCATGTCCAACGATGAAGATAGGTCAGTATATTTTTCTTTTGAGGTTATGTTATTTGGAAGCCTTGATTTTACCAATGAACATTTTTCAGTTATGGTTCCAGCAATCAATCTCCAGAAGAAAAACGTTCAAAGCACTCATCAAGTTCTAACAAGAAAGCAAAAAAACATAAAAAACACAAAAGATCAAATAGAAATGATAAAACGCATAAGAAACACAAAAAACCAAAAAAGCACCACAGACATAGCAAATCATCTGTAATGGAAGATGGAGTCTTGGAAAAACGTCGCTTTGGACTGAACGATAAATTCACAGAGATAATGCAAAAAGCGAGTATTGACACTAATACTGCAATGCGTGTGGAACAACATGCAAATGGAAGTAAATTTTGCATAACAAAACCGAATATTCAAACTGATCCGTGCAGTCTGGTGGAAGAAATTACAAAGACTATACAGAATAAGGTGTTGCCTGCTATGGAAGTAGCTTCATCAGGCAGTGAGAGTGAAGTGTAAGTACAAAAAAGCATAAAAGGAAAATGGGGCAAAAGTAATGTCATAATGTAATGTGCCATAATTTTTGCAAATGGGTTCAGCAGTTTTATTTTGCTGTGGCATTTATGGTGCACACTGATAGAGACTTAGTTGACAACAAGCAATGGAGCGATACAAACCTCCATATAATAAATTTGGAGCCAAAATGACGTAAAATGAGCACAAATGTGCATCAACTCATGAGGTGGTCATTAACATTAATTTTGCCCCACATTGTATTAATATTTTGTCTATTTGACTATATATTAAATTTGTCCTTTAAATACAATAATTTTTAAGTGCCATTGATGTTGCTAGTCCTGATGTTGCTATCATTGAAGATGAACTCAATCTTGAAGATCTGATGAATCAAAAGGCTTTGCTACAAGCTCGTCTTGGTGCCTATATGTCTGATACTGAAGGGGATGATAGTTGCTCCAATTCGGTGCCAATTGTTGAATGGCAAAGTCGCCTCGAAGACGAAGAACAGCACCGAACTATAGTCAAGAACGCAATAGTGGAAAAAAGGCGCATCAAGCCCACAAAAACAACAAGCATAGCGATGATGACGAGCTCTTCTACAACTAGTAAAAATGTTAATAATACAATTTCTAAAACTCTATTTTCAAATGAATCCGATGTTATATTATTGGATGATTCTAGCAGTGGCCAACGTACACCTCCGGAGTCAAAGCGAAAGTCGCGTTCCTCTATGTGTAAGGAGCATAGGAGCAGTGGACATACCTCTTCTCCAAGGATAAACAGTTCTCGCGAGCATCATCACCAGCAGCAGCGGCATTCTGCTCAAGTCTGTTCGCACTCATCTAGGCGTAGTCACAGTCGTTCACTACGGCGTGAATCAGATCCTAGTCGTCGACGACGTGAAGAGGAAGGGTCAAATCGTAATAGACATGATCAGAACCGAAACAAGGAGGATCTGCGTCAGGAAATCAATCGTGATAAGCAACGTGAAAAGGGCAATGGTAGTCGTGACCGTGAACGTAGACCACTTGATGATCCTGTTCGCCGTCAGCAGGAGGGAGCGGGAGCAGGAGGAGGAGGTGGTGTACGTGGTCGTGAACGAGAACGTGATCGAGATCGTTGGATGCGTGAACGTTCTCATAGTCGTAGCAAAGTGGAATCGGATCGTAGGCGTAATGAACGCAGGCGCCAAGAGCGCAATCGTTCGGGCAATGGCGATCGAAGTGATGAACGGGAACATGATAGATATCGTGATTCGCTAAGCGAAGGTCAAAAAGCTCAACCAAAAGATTCCAGCAGCGATGAAGGAGCAAATTTGGACATTGACATCAAAGAAGATGACGATGACGAAGAGAAAATAATCGAAATGAGGCGAAAGCAGCGTGAAGAGTTGCTAAAGGTGAGTAAATGAGCTACACAAATTCATTATGAAATACCAATGAATTTATTTCGCATTCATTTAAATACCTCTCTCCTACATTTTTGTAGAAATTGTCCAGTAAAAATGAAGTACTATCTCCAAGAAAACAACTGAAAGAAAGCAAACCTCAAATGCCAAAGCAACAACAGGAGCAGCGGCGTAGTAACTCCTTGCAAAGTGATGAAAATTGCATAGATTTGCGCAGCACACCACCACCTCAACCAACGAGCCAACGAGAGGAACTCCTTAATCGCCCTCCCCAAATCGAGCATAATGAATATGAACGCGCCACCTCGGTGGAAAGCAAAAAAGAATGTTATGGCGATGTCGGCGATGGTCAAGCTAAAAACACATCAACTACTAAGGAGAAACGACCCGAATGGGATATGTTTGCCGATCAGGATGTGGACTCGAATTTTGATGTGAGTCACTGCTATGTAACTGTAACTTTCGCTTTGTGCATTCGTTCGTTTTGGTTTCATTAAATGTTTATCGTTACAATTTCAGTCGCCCAACACTATTGTGCAAAACAAAAACCAAATTGAAAATCCTGCTCTCACAGACAATTGGGACGATGCAGAAGGCTACTATCGTGTGCGCATTGGTGAGACATTGGACAATCGCTATGTTGTGAACGGTTACACAGGACAAGGCGTTTTCAGTAATGTGGTGCGTGCACGCGACCAGGCGAGGGGAAATGCAAATGTTGCTGTTAAAATCATACGAAACAACGAAATCATGTAAGTGAATTTTTCTCTAATTTATTACTTATTCTTATTGTATGTAATTTGTAATTATGTAATTAATTCTAAACTGTAAGGATTATATTTCATTGGCTTTATAAACGTTATAATTATACTTCGATATACAGAATGTAATATGTTTGCACACTTCACAGGCATAAAACTGGACTACGGGAATTGGAAATTCTTAAAAAATTGAATGATGCCGATCCCGATGATCGTTTCCATTGTTTGCGCTTATATCGTCACTTTTTCCACAAACAGGTATTCTCATCTTGTTTATATTACATTTTCGAGGAGCAATTCATAAAATTCTGATTTCCTTTCAGCATCTTTGTATGGTCTTTGAGCCATTATCAATGAATTTACGCGAAGTTCTAAAGAAATATGGTAAAAATGTTGGCTTGCACATCAAGGCAGTACGTAGCTACACGCAGCAATTGTTTCTTGCTCTGAAGCTGCTCAAGAAAACTGGAATCCTGCATGCGGACATTAAACCAGACAACATTCTTGTCAACGAGAGCAATTTGATATTGAAACTCTGTGACTTTGGCTCAGCGTCGACAATTAACGACAACGAAATTACACCGTATTTAATATCACGTTTCTACCGGGCTCCAGAAATTATTTTAGGAATTCCCTATGACTATGGCATTGATATGTGGTCCGCAGGGTGTACAATTTATGAATTGTACACTGGCAAAATTTTATTTAGTGGCAAAAGTAATAATCAAATGTTGAAATTCTTTATGGATTTGAAAGGTAATGATAATTTGCTTACATGTTTCGCGGATTTTAGTCAAGTTGATGTTGTTATATTGCAGGTAAAATTCCAAATCGAATAATACGCAAGGGACAATTCAAAGACCAGCATTTCGATCAAGGCTGTAGTTTTCTATATCAGGAAATAGATAAACTTACAGAGAGAGTAAGTGTTAAATTATTGCATTTTAAATGGAACCAATGTCAAGAATCAACTGAAATTCTTGCAACTGATTTATTTCAGGAAAAAGTTGTGATCATGCCGGTTATTAAGCCAGCACGAAATTTGCAGCAGGAGCTTATTGCTGATCAGAATTTACCCGACGACCAGCATCGTAAAGTGACACAACTCAAAGATTTATTGGACAACATTTTTGCGCTTGACCCTTCGAAGCGCATTTCACTGAATCAAGCGCTAACACATCCTTTCATACAAGAGAAAATGTAAATCCGAGCAAATGAACATTTTTGTTGTTGCTAGAGGAACAACCGTTCAATTAGAAACTGTGTGCTCTGGAGTGTAATTACGATGATGAACGATAATATGAAATGTAATTTTTCTCTTACAACGCCATGGAATAATGTTAAGTTGAAACATTATTTTTGAGCGTTTAGTTAGTAAGCTATATTCTAACATACATACAGATACGAAATTGTATATATACACACACTCATTTTATATATTTACAGTTACAATCCACGTACATAATAATACAAAATCTAAAAAAAAAAATTTGAATTTTTAAGGAAAACGCATGTATTAACCACAGAAAACAAATCAAAACACAAAAATCAACAAATTAAATATGTATGTATGTATGTTATGATTATACACTTATACTTGATACCCCCTCTTCTGGCGAAACTATTTTGTTTTCTTTTTCGAACCATATTAGGTACTTTTTGAAGTCACAAACATAAGAAACAAAAACAACACAAAAATTAAGGAAGCCATTATTATAAAAAAATTAAATGGAACCTTAGTTGATTTATAAAATAATAACAAATCTTTTAATTTCAAATTTTTTCTAATTGTTCATAATATTATATATGTACATATATTCTATTATATTAGATATGCTTGTGAAATTTATAATAATACTCGTAACAACAAAAAGCATGCTTAAATTGCTTTCACGATTTCGATGGCATTGTTATTTAAATTTTGATTTCAATTTCAGAACAATGCTGCGCACAACGCCTTAAACCCGAAATGTAATAATGTGAATGCGATGCGCGGCAACTTGCTCCTTCACGCACATTCAAAGCTATCTATTTCTCGGGAGGCGTATAGAGTCTTTACTCTGGTAATAATATATGTATATGGGATTAAAGCAAATGTATTTTAGAAATACTACTGAATATTTTCCTTCTCAAGTCATTGCAGTGAAAATAACTTAATACACAGCTTAAGCGCTTATTAAGTAATTTTCCAATTCACTTCCAACCAAATGCATTGACGAACAACGTTGCCTTTATTTCCCTTCCATTGCATTATTCAACTTTTACTAAAACGTTTTGTATTTATTTTTTTTAATATTACAGGTGTGCGCGTAAGCTGTGCATAAAAAGTGTGAAAAATGTTTGGGTAAAAATTCAAAAATAAATAGTGACTTTAGTTGGCAGTAAGTCGAAAAATTTTAAATGGTTTTAACAAATGTAATTGTTAACAATTTTCTGTTCTATTTCATTTTAAAGGGCTTGTATGAGCGTCTCTGCTACGACATCTTCATCTGCCACACAAAAAGGATAGTGCTGTGTTCTTTTGCAACGCAACAGGTTTGGATTTTTCTTACATACATTTGCATACGTGCTAAAGTATTAGGAACTACATATGTGAATGGCCAACTCGCATATAAGGTTTAAAAAGAAAGAATCTGAGAAATTAATTCGGTTAACTGTAGAAATATGAAACTTTGAAGAAACAATAACGATAGTTGTTGGGATTATAATAAATAAATCGCAACGCAAGTTCCATTAAGTATTAAGTTAATATAATTGGAAGCTCGCTCTTTCGTGCCAAAGCCCATTTTATAAACATGCATGAACATATTTTGTAGATAAAGGACCTGATGTAAATAGGCTGGGTATTCACACAGTATGTCTAGTCTGTCTCATTACTCAAACCTAACTTATTTAATTGATATCTGAGCACGAAATTGTCCGATGTATATATATAATTGATAAACCGAGATCGCTGTTGTGCAAGCTGTGAACCGAGCGAGGGGAACGAAACGGTCTTTAACTTATCTAATGCCTGGAACAAGTTTCCAATAGAAATATTTCTTACTTTGGCTAGCGTGCAGTAGAAACTTAGAAATCACAATCAAATTTATATAGTTCACATCACGCACATCTTCCTTCCAATCAAATTTTCACCATGAAAACGTACAAGCTGATGATGGAACTATATACATAAACGCTTTCCTTCACGACAAATTAAAACAGTCAACAGTGTCCGAAATTTCGTTCAAAAACCGATTGTGCCACGCCCAATTCTCTAATAGAACACGGAACTAATACACTCTGAATGAATATAGTGAAAGCATTGTAACGAAATTTCTGCCGGATTCAAGTCCGATTCCGGCAGCGATCGGATTCCAAGACAGAACTGATATTCTTTTTTTAGCCCTGTTTGGTACGAAAATAATTTTTGTTCATGAAGAAACTTAACTTTGTCCACATTCCTTTCAGTCAATTGAGATCGAATTTCAAGAGAATTTAATCGGTTGCTGGATGTGGGTTCGAATGAAATCAAGCTCACTTCTTTAAAAAATAATGTAACAAATTTTATTGAAATCATAGGTTGAAACATAGAATGCATATTAAAAAAACAAAACAGCAGGAAAATGTGCGAATAGAAAATGTCGCGACTTCTACTAATTGACTACAGTACAGTAGCTCTTTGAGACCACAACAAATTGAAACAAGGAAAAATATGTGCTATAAATTATTTAATTTATTCAATCTGCAATGAAAAAATTTTAACAGCTACTATTATGTCAATTCACCACTTGGAACTGGCAGCAAGAGTGCATCTCGTAGTGTATCGCTTTCGTAGAGACTAGGCACATGGACGGTGCCCTGACTGCGTAGCGTGCATTGTATTGTTTTCACTTTCCAATTGTTTTCAGCGAAAGGATCACGCAGCAGCCCAAATGTACACTCGAAAACTCCAACACAGTTTTCTTGAGTATGCAATGTGCCGCACGTGAGAACCAAAACTAGCCCATGTACATCTATACGCCCCTGTACGCCAGAATGAGTGAGATTCGGATTGAAGTGGAAACCAAATTGTAGTTTATAATTCATGAGGCTTTCCATAGCAGCAACTGCACCGACACATTCATGTTCGTCCATGCGATCATTTGCAGCTACACGCAGCTGAAGGTGCGCATCCGACCAAAAATCTTCTACTTTTAAAATACTTTTATTGTAGTTATCGAAAAACCATTCGGAGAATTTTCGCGCCAGTAAATGTATGGGATATTGTGATTCAGCATCCAATTCATTTGCGGAAGTAGTTATGTTGTTGTAGTGTACATTTGGGGAGTACGTGTATGATGTAATGACATTGTATTCATAAGTGTCGCCACTCTCCAGCCTTAGTTCCTTATTTGTATCATAGATGGCGGATGAATTAGAAGCTTCACTATTGTAAGGTGCTGCTGCCGTTGTTGGTGCAGTTTTCCAATATTCGATAACCTTGTTGACTAGTGCTCCCTTCGTGAAATCTGACTTGACAGGTATCTTCTTGTGATGCAAGTACTTAAAAAGGATCTCTTTAGTAATGGGACGTTTATTAAGTAGCGAGACCGTGTCCTCGATGTGTGTAAAAATGTAGTCAAGTGCCTCTGTAAGTAAATTGTTTTGGGAGAATTATATCTTTGGAGAAAATAAAGCATCATTTTTGTTACCTTCTGTGGTTGCGATATCGCAAACATTTTTCGTCACGCTCTTAGCCAGTTGTAAGAGAGTAGCTCTGTTTTGCTCCTCAGTGTAAAGTAAATCCACAATCCCTAATTTGTCCTGTTCATTGAACGGCATTTTATTTTGTTAAATTTTGTGTATTTACAGAATGTTTTATTTCTGAGCGATGAGGAAATTGCCGTTTTGAACAGCTGATTAGTACATGAACAGCACAGTGTTGTAATTTTGCGTATGCAAATTTGAGCATATTATAATATCGAAACGTACAAGGAAAGAAAAAATATTGATTTCACTCTGCTCGTAGTGAAGTGAATGGGTTAATATGTTGACTAGTTGAAATATAAAACGGAAACCCTTTATATTCCAAAATAATTAAAAATATTCATCAAAAGTATTACTGCTCGGTTGTAATTGTCTATTGTGAATTTGATAAATGATTTTGACATTTCTTGTTCCCTACCTTCTTTATATCCAAGAGGTATCAAAACAAGACTAATTGAGTGAAAAAAGGAGAGTGTTGTAAACAAGCTATAACACTTGTCGCATATCATAAATTTTGTGTGTTCAAAGTTCAACTTCAGCTTTTAAATAAAAGAATTTAAATTTTGTAAAACTAAGACTTGCAGTAGTTGAAAAAACTAAAAATGAGATTTGGAAAACTAATTGGTGCTATCGACGAAGGAACGACATCGACCCGTTTCATGATATTCCGCGCAGGAACAGATGAAATTATTTGTTACCATCAGATAAATATTCCATCTCTTTACCCTCAGGAGGGATGGGTAGAGCAAGACCCTGTGCTAATATATGAGAGCACACTGTTGTGTATTGAAGGCGCTATTAAAAAACTAACTGATCTTGGTGGAAGCGCGCATGTAAGACAACAACAATTTCATTTGATACTTTTTACTAATTACACTTTATTGACGATACTTATACCTTGATTATTACAAAATGTTGCATCTTAAATGCATCAATTATTATTATTGATCCTTCAAAAAAACACGGTATTTTTGCGCCTCCGCTACTCGTTCTTCTATTGTGCGATCGGGCTGATCCAAACAGCGATCATCCATTTTAATATAAATCTGATCGTTCGGTTGAAAGTCACCTGGGCGCCGTGGCATTATATGAAAATGCACATGCGAAACTGTTTGGCCAGCATCTGGACCATCTTGCACAGTAACAGTAGCTGACGTGGTATTGTAGTAGGCCTCCAGCATACGTTGTAATTTACAAACTGTGGTAAATAAATCGCACATTTCCTCTACTTTTAGTCCATTTAGGCGACGCATAAGACGTTTCGTCGAGACCAACACATGACCCTCAACAACGCAACGCAAATTAGTAAAGGCGAAACAATGCTCGGTTTCATAGAATATTGTCTCCTTTTTTATGGTATATTTATTGAATAGATAATCTTGTGTGGCCTCCGCTGAACCGGTACCATAAGCTATCAAAGAATAAACATCATCACGTCTATGTTCGAAGCAAGGCATTGTCTTCATAATTGACTCAATTTTTCCTACATCGATTTCTGCTGTTGCTACTGCCAAATCGTCGTCACCGCCACAGTCAGCGAGCACCTTACCCCAAGGATCCACTATCATGGCATGCCCCCAGCTTTGTCGCTTTGCATTGTGGAAACCAACTTGTGCTGCTGCTATAACGAAACATTGATTTTCTATGGCACGTGCACGAAGTAAAGTCTCCCAATGCGCCTTGCCAGTGGTGTATGTAAATGCAGACGGGTATGTAAGAATCTGTGCGCCTGCCTTGCGCAACAATAAGCTGGACTCAGCGAAACGCAAATCGTAGCATATCTGCAGGCCCAAACATCCAGCTGGCGTGTTAATTGGTGGTATTAAGTCTGTTCCTGCTGTCACAACATCCGATTCCCTGAAACGAAATTGTGGTGTGTCCACATTGAAAAGATGTAATTTACGATATACACCAACAATTTCGCCACAATCATTGACCAACACGTGTGCATTGTAGATCTTATCGGTTTTACATGAATCCTTGTCCAGAATAGACTCATGTAGGCCGCCTAGAGATAACCAAATAGCATAACGCTTCGCCAACTCTTGATAATGATGCATTGTTGAGCCAGTTAGAGGTTCAGCTAAATCGAGTGTTTGTTTGCGATGCTCACCAACGAAGTCACAACATTCAGGCAAAAAGAGAATTGTGGCAGACTGTGCTTTGGCTTTCGTCACTAACTCCTCCACTTGTCGCAGATTTATGGCCTTATCGTTGGTTGCTCGCATTTGCGCTACGGCAATGACGGTGGTTTTATTTGCTGATTGATTGCTTATTGTCGACATTTTCTTCCAGAGCAGCAATGATGTTTTCGTTCGATTTAAAAAATTACTACGCAAACGGTTGCAGCTAGTTTTTCCGATAACTATTAAATTAAACAATTGTCGCTGCATTTAAGCAAATTGCTGTTGCCGTTGAACTTAATTCGTCCTCCCCCAATTCTCTTTTGATCGAGCTTTATATTGACAATAAAAAATGTCCGCTGCCGTTCACAATAGATGCCATTCAACTTGGTGTTAATTTTTTACTATTTGTGTTCAACTCAATTAATGGTGAGATTCATGTAAACTCAAAATTGAGATAAACTCATAATTGAATATGAATACCACGAACATTTTTAAGCCATTTTTATTTAGTTTCTATGCATCTATTATAGAAAGAAGATTAAATGACGTTGGATCGAGCTTTTTGTTATCGCGATTACCTGTACATTTTTGTTTGTTAATTTATTATTTTTGTACGGGTGTATCGCACACCGTGTACAAAGTATTCGCCGAGCAAAATTTTTAATGTAATCACGGCCTAAGAAACTTATCCCACAGATTTAGTAAATTAAATGAAAAATGAAGTTAAATGTATTCAATTTTTTCCCGGCACGTCACGTATTAGCCATTTTAACTTCTTTTTTGGTAAATTTTGCTCATATGACGATGACTATGTATTATTATTTTTTGACTATTTGACGGCCCCCATTTTATTTTAATTTTTGGGCGCTTTTCACCAATTTTTGTATGGATTTTCTTTAAGTGCTGGGGAGGAAATGAATACAGTATTGGGTTCTATGACCGAAAATTAAATTTACGTGCCCCAGCATTCCGGGCCAGAATGTTGATTTTGAATGTACCAAGGAATGGAGTAATCACGGGAACTTGCAGCTACTCGTCGTTTTATGTCGATTATTTTTTATGGTGGACTAAAAGTGGTCGGCTTGGCGCAGTTGGTAGTTTGCCAGAGAGTTCAAATCTCGGCAAAAACAAAAATACAGAAGTAGAAAATAAATAAATAAAAGTTTTCGTGGTAGGCAATGGAAAACATCCAAGAGTAAAAAATGCCTAAGAAAAGTTTTTCACTTCGCCGTTCGGATTCGGATTTCATAAAAAAAATATATACATAAATGAAATTAAAAAAAAAAAACAACAACATCAAAATGTATACACGGCACCACCTCTTGGCAGGCAATGGCAAACCTACAAGAGTAAAAATTGCTATGAAAAGCTTTTCACTTCGCCGTTCGGATTCGACATAAAACTGTAGGTCTCTTCCATTCATGTACAAATATAACACGCACAACATCATGAGTGGATGCGAAAACCTCGGCCTTTGGCGCTACATGCGGTCATAGTCGACACTGATAAACTGAAGTTAATTGTGGTAAAGAAATAACACTTGCCACAATGGTTGTCTATCTCTTTATCGGTGTCCTGTGTGATTGCATTCCCTCTCTCCTGCTTTCTCCCACCTATCCACCTTCCTTCCATTCAACACAATGCTCTGCATTCATAGGGGTACACGCTGTGTGTTGAATAAAAAAAAATATAGCTTTTGTGCTTACCATATGTAAGACTTTTGAAGCTTAAAGCTCTAACAAAATGTACTTCTGTTAATACCTTCAACAATATATTACAAGAAACTTATTTTTTTTTCAGGACATTGTTGCTGTTGGTGTAACAAATCAACGTGAATCGTCCATTGTGTGGAATCGAAGAACAGGCAAACCCCTGCATAATGCTATTATTTGGCTTGATAATCGTACTACGAGCACGGTTGACGATCTCGTTGAATCCATTCCAAATAAAACGAGAAATAAAAACTATTTGAAACCGCTGTGCGGACTTCCAATTTCACCATATTTCTCTGCATTGAAACTACGTTGGATGCAGGATAATGTTGCCAAAGTAAAGAAAGAAATGGACGAAGGTAATTGCCAGTTTGGCACAGTTGACTCTTGGTTAATCTACAATTTGACTGGTGGCGCTCACAATGGGGGAATTCATATCACTGACGTGACCAATGCATCCAGAACTATGCTTATGAATATCGAAACATTGCGTTGGGACAAGCATTTGCTTAAATTCTTCAGTCTGCCAGAGAGTATATTGCCCGAGATACGTTCCAGTGCTGAGCCTTATGGTGAAATAAAGAGTGGTTCACTGAAGGATGTGCCAATAATGGCATGTCTGGGAGATCAGCAAGCAGCCCTTGTAGGGCAGCAGTGTTTCCAGCGTGGTCAAGCAAAAGCTACGTATGGCACTGGTTGTTTTTTGCTCTATAATACTGGCAGTTCGCTTGTGCAATCCGAGCACGGGCTACTTACCACTGTTGGCTATCAATTCGGCAGAAACTCGCATGCAGCGTATGCTTTGGAAGGTAGTGTTGCTATGGCTGGTGCAGCAATCAATTGGTTGCGTGATAATTTAGAGCTGTTTGAAACCTTCAATGAGATAGAGAAAATGGCAAATAAGGTTGATAGTTCAGCGGATGTTTACTTCGTTCCTGCGTTTAGCGGCTTGTACGCACCCTACTGGAATCAGGAAGCGAGAGGGTAGGCGCGACAGCTATTCGAATATTTATGTTAACTTATTTTGCCAATTAAATCTCTTTTTCAGTGTTATTTGTGGCCTCAGCGAGGAAACAACAAGCGAACATATTGTGCGTGCGGCTCTTGAGGCGATTTGCTTCCAAGTACGTGATATTTTGGATGCAATGAAGCAAGATTGTGGGTTTCCTATGTCTAAATTAATGGTGGATGGCGGAATGACGGTGAACGACCTGTTCATGCAACTGCAAAGTGATCTGGTGGGCATTAATGTAGTGCGCGCAAAAATAGCAGAAACTACTGCATTGGTATGCTCTAAAATTAAAAGCTTTAAAATTGTATGTAATTCATTTAGCTTCCATTAAAATAGGGTGTTGCATTGGCCGCATACAAAGTCATCGAGCCAAGTTTTAACATTGAAACTTCGCTGTCACCAGTTTCAGAACAACGTAAACCATTCAAAGCCAATATCAGTTCCAATGAACGCGATATGCGTTATAGTAAATGGAAAATGGCAGTTGATCGTTCTATCAATTGGGATACATCAGCGTTAGCGGAAGGAAGTCGTGACTTGTTTGACATATAAAGAAAAAATAACAAAAACAGAGCTGCACTTACATTCACACAAGTTATAGCGACAAGTTAAATGTTGCAATATTAACGCCATGATTCTTGGTCTAACTAATAACCATCGCTATTTGAACACCTTATGTGTGTTATGTACTATACGCTAAATATGCTGTCTTACCAAAATTACAAATATTTTTGGTATTATCTGTAATTAATAAAAATAAAATCAAACAAATGTTCACTTGATTGTAATAAATAGAAAAAAAACATTTTAATATAATATCGAAGCTATATAAATGGATTAAAAAACGAGCGTATATGTAAGGTATGTAAAAACCGAAGTGTTCCCACAAATGCATTATGGTTTCGATTAGGTTTTCATTTACCAATTTTAAATAGTTTCTTCAGCGGGACCACCAGTTGCCTGCTCGGCCAAATCATTTAAACTGATTACACCACCTGCGGCTTCATCTACAGCAACTGCAGCAACAGCACCAACAACACCGCCACCTCCTCCTGCTGCTGCTCCACCAGCATCAGCGTCCGCCATGAATGGTATACGCGCCTCAGCGTTGACATTAACAATTGCCTCTGGTGGTGGTATAGGATTACCACCTTTATAAATGGGGAAAGAAATTATGCATGAAAATGTGATGAGTGCAGCATAGCGAATGATTACTTACTCGCATCTAATTCAAGCGGAGGATCGGCATTAGCTTCCGCCAAATTAGTAACCGATTTTGATTTAACACATTGGAAGTCGACATGCCGACTTTTAGCTTCCTCCTTCTCCCATGACATGTGTATGAAAGGACGTTGTACATAACTGTAGATAACCTAATGAAGCCCGAGAAAATTAAAATGCAAATCATATAAAAACTATGCCCGTTGAGAAGTTCGAAATTACCTCGGCTCGCCCACCCGGACGTCGGCGTATCTTTTCTTTGTGCGTTGGATAACCCTCAATGCCACATCGTATCTTCTTGAGTCCACGATCTTTCATAACTTGCTTGGCAACATCACGATTTTCAATATACTTAAAAAATCTGTGCATTGCAGTACTGTGAACAGCTGCAGACAAACAGAAAAACAAACTCCAACATTAGTTGAGGAATTTATTGGCAAGCAATTCGAGCGAATCGACTTACTTTGACAATACTCTTCGCCCATTTGGGGTGGAAACTCTTCATCCCAGTCGACCACATCGTCATCCAGTAGCACAACAACATGACATTCACGATCTCCACGTTGAGCAGAAGCAACCATTAGTGGTAAAATTAAGTCTTCGAGAAAAACTTCGAATTGCTGACGAGCACCTTCATTGCTGAGCTCGTGTAGCAAACCTCCTTTGTTGGGAAACACGATAAGAAGAAACAAAATGTAAAGAGTAACAGAAAAACAGAGATACTAAAATACAAATGCTTGGGCATACTCTCGAATGAAATCTTATTCGTTTCCCTCCGATATCTCAACATTACACAGTATGTGTAAATACATTCGTGCAATACTCACGTAAATTCTGGCAGCGCACTGTAGTCGCATCGAAGGGTATCAGCAGATAATCACATGCTTCTTTCAGTTCCGGGACCGAAACCGTCGGTGGACACTTGATGATGCCGCTCTTATAGTATTCGAGTATGGCGCGGAAGACAGTGTGCGAAATACCCTCCGCCACCTCGTATTCTCCACGCTCGTTTGGATGCACGAATTGAAAACCCGAGCTGAACATCGTGCCAAGCATTGTATTTGGATGAGCTGTGACTAGGCCCTGCTCAATCACAAAACGTACATTATCTACTAGCAAAGCAATGCGATCGTTTGGAATGTGACGTATACCAACGCCTCCCCCTCCGACTACACCACTTGCACCGGCAGCCCCACCAACTGCAATCGATGCGGCAGCATTCGTAGACTTGTCATGCTTGGGAATAGCACCACTTGTGGCATTCATTTTGTGTTGTTGCGGCTTGTTACCAACGTTACGATGCATATAAGTTGTGCTCCTACAAAGTAACAAACATTTATTAATTATCACACATTTTTTGTTTTAAATCATTCGAAAAACGCAAACACACCTATTTCTATTCTTTAATATTCGCCGGCGTCGCTCTTCCGCTTCCAAATTTTCTTCTATACTGCTGCTGTCACTGTACGAGTCACCGTCTCCACCTTTCTGCTGTTGTTGTTGCTGGTTTTTGTTTGACGAATTGTTGCTACTGCTACTGTTTCCACCGGAATTCGGAGAAGTTGTTGACATTTTTTGTTGCTTCGGCTGGGGGAGCGATTCTGTGCTCCTGCTGCTCCTCCACTTTTATTACTCTTTTATTTGTGGAATGAAAATTCTTTGTCAATTTTTATTTCCTTTTTCTGTGAAGTACAACACACATAGGTACAAATAAACACACGTTACTACTTCCACTTCTTGAATCCAACGACGTCAAATTACAAAGTTTTATTTATTTTATATTTCTTTCGTTTACAGTTAATTTTGTTAATTTTATGAGGTTCTTTAACTAATTGCACAAATTTTGCACACAGAATATTGTAAGGCGTTACAATTAATTTTTTGTATTCACGAAATATTTTTCCTTTGTGCGTTTATTTTCTGTCTCGTAATTTTATCATCAGAAAAGCTCTCAGCCGATTCAAAATTAACCAGCGGCCAAACACAGATAATTCCTATTAATATAAATTATGGCAATCTTTGATGGATTGTGGCCTAAGGTGTTTTGTGCAATTGCAGCTAATAAATCTTGAATTTTATAAAAACAAAAAGGGTCCACTGCCATGCGTGTGTGGCAATAGCATTGAAAAATTTTAAATTCCGAGATTTTCATTTCAAAACTTTTTGTTTTAAACGAAAAACAAACAGTTACACCTTAGACAACTTTTTTATAAAAAATAAAATTTAAGGAATATGAAAATAACCACATTGGTGAGAAAGATATTAGAAGCATCTTGAAATTCAGGTGATGGTGAAGGATCTGTTGGTGTTGATTGAGTAATAGTCCAGGTTCATTGTTGCCTGGCATTTTGCAACGGGTTACCCATGTGGATTTTATGTTTCCACTTTTTATATTAGAATATTCACAATTTTGAGAGAAATCTTGAATGTGTGGAAGAGGGTGCATGTCAGGATCGTTATTGCGTTCAGAAGTCGATTGTCGCCGCATGAACGTCATTCACCACTTTTCTTTTTTACCATGTGAAGTGGACTTGCCCATGGACTACTACTAAGCTGACAAATGCCCGCTTGCATCATGAGTTCGTTTTTTTTTTGCAGCAGCAGTTAGTTTCTCAGTGTTTAACAGACATGTTCGAGAAAAAAGTGACTGACCGGTTGTAATGATTCCATGGACCACGTTAGAATTTTAAGCTGATAATTTTTAAATGATGGTGGTTGCATCAGATCTCTATAGTTATTGAAAATGTCGAAGATATTGATTAAATTATTGATTATGCTGATGCGTTGTTAGTTGGCGAGTTGATAGAGGCAATTGACGTTTAATTTTGTAAATGAGTCGATGAACTGTTTGCGTTTGATCCAACTAGATGCCAACGGCAATAAAATTATACTCAAACATATCAAATTGGTCTGACCTGATTGGGTACCATTGTTGTTACTCAGTCTACGCACGATTTTCTCGACAATACTCCAACAAATAGAATTACTACGACAACTGAAACCAGTTAGTATTTCGAATCATTCCAAGAATCAGTAATATGTGCAAAAACAACTCAAGGATTACACACACGTTTTTACCACCTTTTTCAAAGCGCTTTACGACGGTCCATACAAGGTAAATCGTCGATCTAAAAAATATTTCTTTTTATTAGTTGCGGGCAATAAAAATTCGTCTCAATCGACAGATTAAAAGCGGCCATCATCGAAGTCGACGAGGAAAATGCTTCTATCAAATCAAATCATAATGCTGGGAATACTTAAATTCCAAGATTATCATACAAAAACTTTTTACCCTCGACAACTTTATCCAATAAAAGTATATAAAAATATAAAGTGGAAACACAAAATCCACACGTGTAAACTGCCAAATGTAATACTACTTTCCGATCCGATTTTTCTGTCTGCCCGATATGTGTCACGGTATATTATACCGACGGCACATTGAATGGAAAAATGTGCCAACTAATAATTGAATTTTTATGGAAGAAAAATTATATCAATGATGATAATATTTTTCGACGAAAATTCAATGGTACACTCTATTTTGATAAAAATATTCCAAAATATCAGCTATTTTTGTAAATATACTAGAAAATTCAAAAATCTAACATAATTATTTACCAATTTTGAGAGTTATTACTTGTGGTTGGGAGTAGAAGCATACAAAACAAAGTATTAATAGGGCAAACAAATTGTGAACATGTATATCCATTAGAACTTATATTTATCAACTGAACACATTAATCATATTTGATAAATAATGAAACACTTAATGTATTGCATAAGTAATTGTGTGTCCTTCAAATTATATTTCTGTATCAACAACAGACAAGTAACAGATATTAAAATAAGCTTAATTTCTATCTTGTTATATGATGTTGTTCCATTGAATAACAAACATATATCCTTAGCATCGAGTATCGTTATTCTGACATGTTTGCAAATCCCATTGCAACTAGAAAGTTTTAATACTTCCAATACGTTCGTAATTGCTGTTCATCAAACAGCGAGCATTAAAAGGCCGTGGTTATATGTATTACGACTACTTTGTGTTAGGTGTGGATACACCCAGCATATAGTATCAATATAACCACGCTCATGATAAAGGATTTTAAAAACCTAATTGAGGCTGGACATACCAGAGCAATTACGCTGCGCAAATCCCGAATTTCTTTTGCAACTGGTTTTGCCGCATGCGTAATTGGTGTCGTGTGTCCAGGCTCATTGCTGTTGTGCGTAATGCCAGCCCTATTTCTAATTTATTTTTTAGCTGGCAAACTGTGTTGAAAAACTTGATCGATCGTATAAGTGTCATGTTGCCATATAAGAAAATCGGGTTGCATCAATCTGAAAATCTTTTATTGATTGAGGGACTCTGAATTTACCACTTACTATATAAACGTTCTCACACTAGAATATAGTTTGCAGTTGGCAACTTTATATTTTGCTTTTTGACCTCTTCCGGTTACAGACAAAAGCTCATATAATCGCTCCAAAAAAAATGTGTATGGAAATTATTTAATCTGGCAATAACTTTGGTGTTGCCCTCTAGCGGGTTATGTATAAACTCGAAAAATTAATAATGGCGACGACGACGTCTTGTAAATATAAAAGAAATTAGGAGGAAAATTATTCTAATATAAAAATTTACAAGAATTCATGCGAAAAATATAAACTAAAGTGGAAAAGAATTTCGCGTATTAAAAGTGTAAGAAATCTTTGCGAAAGAAATGCATGAAAAGCAATAAATTGCGGCGGCAAAAGTAATTTTGTATGTGAAAATTTCTTGGGTTTTGAAGAGAAGAAGAGTATTCATTGATCATAGTGATTGGTGCTGCATAATAAAGAATGGAAGGAACTGAATCGAGTAAAGAAAACGTGCAAATCCTAATCTGTGTGTTATGGCTAAAATTCAATGGGAATAAAGAAGAAATTATTTGTTGAAAATTGGTGGGGTTCGACTATAATAAAATAGCTTTGTGTGTGTGTGTTGTGAATAGCTATAGGTTGTAAAGGGGGAGGAAGAAGGAGCGCATACGCACGTATGGTTACGGCACGGATACGGGCGCAAATTCGTTCGTTCGCATTAAACTAGAAAAATTGCGAATCCCTGCTGCAGATTCCAAAAAATATCCAGATTAAAGATGCAAATTAGTCGCTTCTTCAATATTCTCTGCCAATTAATTGTTAAAATCAGCATCCGAAATTGCTGAGCGGGCGTATATGGCGGGCATTACTTAAAAGATCGCGAAAACACAAATTGTTTTTGTTGCATTTGCAAAAATAATGGAGACAAATGATCATGCTTGGTGGTAACGAATAACCGTGAAATTAAGTTGTTTACACAATTTGCAAAACATTTATAGAATTAAAGCAATGAAAATTCAAGAGTTTGGGAAAACATTTGTTTTAAGAAAAATGCATAAAAGTGAAAATGTTTGCATTGAATTTGCGGCGAAATATATTTTCTGAATAATTTTCTATATTTCGTGAGTTATTGCATGTACAGTGAAAACGGGTTGAAAATATCAACCATTTAATATAACAATGTGTGTGAAAATACAAGCATGTGTATTTGTCTCTTTCATTACAATGTGTTTGATTGAAGCAACAGTGGGCGACGACTAGCTGTCACTATAAATTCGCAGTGTATTTGGCGTTTGAATTCGCTGTATGTGTGCAATTATTATGACAGTATAGTAGTGACATCTGTAGGCAAAGTCAAAAGTAGATTAAAAAAATTGAGGCGAAAACAAAGATGCAAAAGTAACAAAAAGAGAAGAAAAGAAATTGCAGAGAAAAAACAAAAGAGATTTAAATTTTGAACTTTTTATTGAATTTTGTTTTATTTTAATATTTACATTAATATTTGTTTGAAATTTCTTTTCTTGAATTGATCAAAAAAGAGGATTAACAAAACGCAATAGAATATATATCGGAAATTTTCCATTTAAAAAACCTCTCTGCACTTGCTGCTTCTCTTCAATAAATCTTCGGATTTCCTGCTCCGTAGTGTGTGTGTGTGTAAAGAAATCGAATAACATATTAGTATATGTGACGAAAAGGAACAGTAAAAGCAATTCAAGGAAACAAAAGAAAAGCGAAGTTTTCCAAAATTTTTTATTAAATATATATCTTTTATTAAATTTCAGCGATACATAATCTGAAAAAATCAACGATATATGCAGTTTTTAAATCAATTTTCACAGTTATGTTTTATTAATATCAATTAAAACAAAAAAAAAAAAAACATTGCAGCAACAAAGAGTAAATTGTGAAAAGCAGAAGAAAATAGACACAAAATACACACATTGTGAAGAACGAACGGTGTACAGCAAAGCTGGAAAAGTATCAAAACGAACAGCAGAAAAAATAGAGAAAAGATAGGAAACGTGAAAACGAATGCGAAAAGAACTGCTAGCTGAAAGATAAACGCAATTAAACGCATTTGGCAATAAAATCTTAATTACAATTGAACTTTATAAGAAGTAATCCCAACGTAAGATTCCATTGCATGCGAAAATAGTGGAGAACGCGCAATTTGTCTCTGCCTCCACACGCACATACATTTGGCAGATATCTTCCGCTGATTTGGTACCACACTTCCACACCTTCATGGACACGGCAAGTGCATGCGTTGAACCAAGTTACAAATAAACAAAAAACTTTCGAGTGTTTAAAAGCAAGGATTGAAAAACTAAAATTTTCCAAAGTGGCGCATTTCGAGCATTATTTAGATTGTCGACGCTCCTCCATGTTGTCCAGGCGACAATTGCCCTTTCCACCTCCTCTTCGCCGCCGTTCATTCATCTGCCGTTGTATTGTTGCAATATCAATTGCAAGTGCGGTTCTACCATTTCCGTCGTTTCGAATTCGAGTGAAGGGCTATTTAGCCATTGGACAAAAGTTTAAGCAAGAACAACAATCGAAGCAAAAGCAACAACAACAGCAGCAGTTGGTGTGGCATCTGTGGCCTTAAGCATGTAGTAAGTGAATAAATATTTATATAAAGAATACTATTCTTAAATTTTTAAAGTAAATTTTCAACTTTTGAAGTAATGACACAATGCACTAACGTGCGTACATACATGTACATCGTATGTAGCTTTTAAACCTCTAGCGCTTCTGTTGTGTTTTATGTTTAATTGTACATTTAACATTAAACTTAATTCTTTATCTCTTCTCCAGGTTTTATTCTCAAAAATTGAAAATAAAAATACATATTTTGAAAAGTAATGCAACAAAAACGTGTTAGCAAAATACTCCATCCGAAAATTAAATAACTTAAAAAAAGGATATCACTTTATTCTTGAAAAAGCGCGCCAAACAATACACCAGAAACAGCAAACAAAAAACATTTTCAAATGTGCTAAAAAAGCAAAAGTACAACATAAATAAACAAATTAAGAGACAAAAATCATCTCCAAATCTCTTGGAATAAATTTTTCAAACATTACCAATGAAAAATGTCACAAAGAGGTAAACGAGGTAATCATCAGCATCACCAACGGCTCGACGTTGAACCACAACCACCACCTTCAAAGCGGCGCAAAGGTCGACCGCCTAACGGTGGCGGTGCGGCTTTAGGCGGTATCGTTGGCAGTGGTGTAATTGGAGGTGTTCCCGGTGCTGCAATTGCCTCTGCTAGTGGAAATACTACATCCGCGTCAAACAACGCCGCAGCAGCCGCCATAAATCTAGGATCTAATGCATCCTCAATAAGCAATAGCAATGTTGATAACGAGCAACACAATGTGGTGTCATCGTTAGCAATTCCTGAAGATGTAATGGCTTCAACGAGTGCCAAAGTAGCCGCCGCCGCTAGCCAAGGATCGTCTTCATCGGCAGCAGCATGGCAAGCGCGTTCCGTGGCAGATATAAAGATATCAAGTATTTACAATCGAAGCTCAACGGAAGCCCCAGCTGAACTTTATCGGTATGTTTTGAATTTATGTATATAAAATATGCAAATGAATTAACTCGAGGTTTATAAAATTTTTGCTTACAGTAAGGATCTCATAAGCGCAATGAAATTGCCCGATTCGGAGCAATTATCAAACTATGAATATCTTATTGTCAATGATCAATGGAAGCAGGAATGGGAGAAGGGTGTGCAGGTGCCTGTTAATCCCGATTCGTTGCCAGAGCCTTTAGTTTACGTGCTGCCAGAACCAATAGTGCCGCCTGCACGAGATTTTAAACTGTAAATATTGACTTTTGGCTTAATTATTGAAAATATTATTTTATTTATTTGTATGCTTATTTGCAGTCCAAAAAATCGCTTCCTGCGCATAACTAAAGACGATAATTACTCATCAGAGTTACATTGTCTAACAAATGTGGTAACATTAGCAGAGAATACATGTGCCTACGACATTGATCAGGTCGATGAATCATGGTTGAAACTACTTAATAAGGATCGTGCGCTATGTGGTGCTTTCCCAATAACTGAGGAGCAATTCGAACGTGTTATCGAAGAATTGGAGGTAAGATTGTTCTTACGGAAGGAAGGAAAATTGCAAAAGGTACATATGGAAATTTTGTGTGCTCAATAGTATATCGCTACCTAATTTACTAATTTATTTGGACATAATATTTGTACAATAAGAAAATCCAAACCTCTATTCTTCAACCACGTATCTCCAAAATTAACATTTTGCAGATAATGATAGACACTAAATGTCTTTCGAATAACGTTAGGGTTCAAGTGGAGAGGGTAGAGAACTGACTGAAAAATGTTTTTCATACAAACTCGTTGATAACTTATGTTTTTCTATCAGGATTCCTAGATGGTTTTATACAAAGTGCGCAAAAAATAAAATTAATTTTCATCGAAAATGGAGATACGTGGTTGAAGAATAGAGCTAGCGATATGTATGTAGTAATTCTAACATTTCGATGAATAATGTTGTTGGTAATAATTTTGTAATGTTGAAAAAGGGTACCGATGAGAGTTCCTTAGTAGACTCGTTTGTAGATTGATCAGTAATAAAACGGGATTGACTGCCAATGCAATGTAGAGCAAATGACTAGATTTTTTTTATTAAAACTTTAAATTCAAGTTTCTATATTATACATATATTTTTTGTATATTTAGATACGATGTTGGGAGCAAATACAAGTTATCCTGAAAAATGAAGAGGGACTTGGTATTGAATATGACGAGAATGTCATATGTGATGTTTGTCGATCGCCGGACTCGGAGGAAGCGAACGAAATGGTATTCTGTGATAATTGCAATATTTGTGTACACCAAGCTTGTTATGGTATTACAGCAATTCCATCAGGTATGTAGTATGGCATCCCCATTAATTGGGAAATCCTCTTAAAGTTTTATTAATTGTTATCAATCGTTTTGTTCTATTCGTTTACTAGGCCAATGGCACTGTCGAACATGTTCGATGGGCATAAAACCTGACTGTGTGCTTTGCCCTAATAAGGGTGGCGCCATGAAATCAACCAAATCGGGTAAAAATTGGGCGCACGTATCATGTGCGCTGTGGATACCTGAAGTAAGTATTGGGTGCGTTGATCGCATGGAACCAATTACGAAAGTGTCGAGCATTCCACAAAGTCGTTGGGCTTTGATATGTGTTCTGTGTCGTGAGCGTGTCGGTGCATGTATACAGTGTTCGGTGAAGACTTGCAAAACGGCATATCATGTAACATGTGCGTTCCAACATGGTCTGGAGATGCGTGCCATTATCGAAGAGGGCAATGTCGAGGATGGCGTTAAATTGAGATCGTACTGCCACAAGCACAGCATTAGCAAAGGTAAAAAGGATGGACATAGCGCTTATTGTAGTAGTAATACGAAAAAGTATAGCAACGCCGTTGGTCATGGCTCCGGTGCCGAGGAAGACGACTGCCGTCGGCGTAAGAGCCGCAAATCGGATATGACTTCGGAGGAGCGTAATCAGGCAAGAGCGCAGCGTTTGCAGGTAAATAACAATAAATTGGGATTGTTTATAAAAATTTTAAAATTTTAATTTGCTTTCCGCGCGTTTAGGAAGTGGAAGCCGAATTTGATAAACACGTTAATATTCGTGACATCAGTAGTCACCTTTTCGACGTCGATGGTGACGCTATCGAAGCCATTTACAATTATTGGATGCTGAAGCGTAAATCACGTCACAATCGTGCTCTCATCCCACCAAAATCGGAGGATGTGGAAATGATAGCGCGTAAACAGGAGCAACAGGATCTCGAGAACCACAAATTGGTCGTTCATTTGCGCCAGGACTTGGAGCGTGTAAGAAATCTTTGTTATATGGTTAGTAGGCGAGAGAAACTCTCACGATCATTGTTCAAGCTACGCGAGCAGGTTTTCTATAAACAAATATCAGTGCTTAGCGATGAGACTCTACGTGAGGTGGGTAGTGCAGGTATTGTTGGCGGATCAGCTTCTGCCGATCTTAATGATACTGTCAAGAATGCAGTCATTTATGCTAATGATGGGCCCACGCTCTATGATCGCTTTTATTCGTCCAGTAGTAGTGGAACTATTCCGGTACAGTATCAAAATATGGATTATATTTTAGAAAAACTTGTAGGTACTGTCAAGGGGAGTAAGGGTGCTGCGAAGGGTAGTGGTACAGTAGCTGGGACAAGAACGTCAGTTTCGCCCACAAAGCGAAAGACAGTAACAGGGGCAGCTAATGCAGCAGCAGCAGCAGCAGCAGCAGCAATAGCAACAACGCCTGGCAGTAAAATATCAACAAATAAAAAAGTGAATAATGGTGCAATAGTAGTAACGTCAACGACAAGCTGCGCTGCTGCCTCTACGACTGTGGGTGTAGCATCGGTGACGACAGCAACAGATAAGCAAAAGAGTTCAGCGAGTGTGAGTTCTAATCGTCGTAGTTCAATAGCAGGAACTGCTGGGGACAAAAGTGGGCGATCTACAGCAATCCCAAATTCGGCAACGGCGGCAGCCCCGGCGACGCGAACTCGTTACACACCACGTACTCCCGGCTCGCGTGTTGTGAAAGTTGTTGACGACATCAAAACGAAAAGTGTTGAGGGGAGTAGCCAATCGTCGAACTCATCGGGGAGTTCTTCCTCTGGGGATGATTCTTCGTCGGAGGAAGGTTCATCGTCTGACTCTGGCAGTTCTGGTTCCGAATCAGACTCGGGGTCAAGCTCGTCTGGCTCATCGTCCAGCAGTGTCGTAGATGCTGTTGGTCTCGGCGGTGAAGCACAATCACCGAGAAAATCTTCACCAAACAAAGCAACTGCAAACAAGAAAAAGCAAAGTTACTCACGATCCGTGGAAATGCGTCAAAAACAGAGGCGGAAAAGTACTGTTGTTGCGGTTGCACCAGCAACTGGTACCAAACCAACGGCCGCAGCAGCAACAACGACCACAACAGTTCTTTCCAGCTCGAGCGAAGATGACGATTTGGAGAATAAGTCAGTACCTGCCAACAAGCAACAATCTAAGTCAAAACAACAGCAACAACAACACACCATTACTAACTATAATATCAGAAACGCGACGATGGCAAGATCGTCAACGACGACGACACCATCCACAACAACGATGTGCGGAACAAACCGAGGGCGTGACTTTCTCTCCCAAATGGAAAAGGAACTACAGAAAGATAAAGGATCTGCGAGTTCATCCAGCGATGAAAGTGAGGAGTTGCTGCCGCTAAAAACAACTGGTCTGTTAACAGCTGTTGAAAGGCGATCTGCGACGGGAGTCTGCCTTCCACTATCAGCAAATCGTAAAACAGCGGTGGAACAGATCTATTCAGACTCTGAGAGTCTTTCTGGCGGAGAAGATAAGGAAGAACGTGCTGCGGAGAGCAATGTAAGCGATTCACAAAACCAACAAACCATACGCACAAAGGCAGCTATGAAAGAGTTTACTCTGCAGCAGCAATCAAGTAAACAAGCAAGGAAGGATTCAACGTCGAAACAAAACCCGAACAAAATGGGCAAAACCGCTTTGAAATCATTAAATACAAGCCCAATCAAGCTGCTCGATTCCCAAAGCCGTAACAAAAAGCTATCAACATCTTCTGGTGGAGTAAATGTAACGAAGCCGATTGTTGTAAACAACTTGCTGGTAGTTCCACAACGGCAGGCAGCGAAAAAAGCCTCAGAAAATATGCGCTCTACTGGTATTTACAGTGGGATAGCGGTGGCAGCTGCGGCGACGATTGCACCACCATCATCATTGCCAGTCGTCGCAATGTCTTCAAGTGGATCTTCTCAACGCGAGTCGGATCTATCGAGAGATCGTTTCGATCGCGAAAGCGATAAGTCGAAGCCAAAGGAACTTATTTCAAGTGCTAAAATTGAAGAAAAGTCTGATAAGTCACGCCCGATAAAAGATAAGTTATTGAATAGTAGCGGATTAAAGACAACAACAGTAGCATCAGCAGCAGTAGCTGCAGAACAGAGTGAAAAGAATTCGAATAAAAGAGGGCGCCCGCCCAAGGCAGCGCGAGATGTTCCTGAGAATCCTAAGGAAAGTGTTGAGGTAACAAATAGTGGCGATCGAACTTCGAGCAGTTGCAGAAGAAAAGATGAGAAATCTGCTACCGGTATCGTCGCCAGCAGCAACAGTAGCAATAACAGCATGAAAACAAACTTAGAAAACAGTGCCAAAATATTAACTGAAGCTCCTACTCAATCGCAAATGAACACTGAGTTCGAATCAAAGAATACCTTAAGAAACATAAAGTCAAATGAAATACCGAAGAATAATATTCTCGTCGCATATGTACCTCAAAGGCAGGCAGCTAAGAAAGCGGCTGAACAACTGAAGAGCAGTGGCAAGGCGCCGACATTAGCTGAAACAGTTGCGGAAGAAAAGGAACGCACAGCAGCAAGCGATAAAGATAATAAATTGAAAGCTCCTGAGACACGAACAAAACCAGCACCAATGCGTAGAATGTCAGTGCGAGATACAACAGCTGCTGCTGCCAAAGATGCTTCCTTCGTTGTAAAACCGTCGACTAGTAGTAGACGACGTTCTAAAGATGCTGTATCGGAAGTCGTACAGCAACAACAACTGATTACACCTAAACGAGTGATAGATAAGCGTAATATCTCAACGACTTCCAGTTCGGAATCTGATACTAGCACTTCGTCCTCTTCAGGAAGTAGTAGTAGTAGTAGTGATTCATCTGATGGCGAGGAAAGTGAGGTTGAAGAAGATCGCACTATTCGGTCAACGACGACGATGACGATTAATACTGTGACTACTACGCCGGTAACGAATAAACGTTCTCCGCGAAAATCGATTGAAAAACCAATCGCTGCGGTAACACGTCAAAATTCCACCTCTGCAGTAAAAACACCGAAGAGTTCACCACAGAAACAGCTTCGTCGCAACATTAGCAATACAAGCAGCAGTAGTGCAGGTAACATTGAGGAAACGCCTCTGGTATCACCAAGTAAATTACAGAAGATAACGAGAAGAAAATCTTCAATCGATGATAAAAAGAAGAAAATTGGATCAAAAGCAGCAGCGGCTACTGTTGTTTCTGTTAACTATGGTGCTTCAATTCTCTTGGACGACGATGATGATGTTGCACAACCAATAAATACAATACGAACGCGAGCAATGAGACGTTCAAAATCACGTCCACCGTCACCGCCACCACCCCCAGCAACAACAGTACTCGAGTTGGAGAAAAAATTTCAGAGCACTAAGTCACCACTGCGGAAGGCCACTTCATCAAAGTCAATGGAAATTGATAATAATGTCTTTGCTGATGCAACCAATAAAGAAAAAGAGAATAATGCTTCAAAGATTGATGCGCCGAATTTGGAAGAAGAAATTATCCAAAGGAAGGCTACCAACAGCGCCAGTTCGAGTGTATCAGGCACCAGCAACACCACGAAAAACCAAAATAGGAATCAAGGTTCCTTAGATAAATTGCTTAAGAATAAAGAACAAGAGATTAACAGAAGCAATAACTCTTCTGTTGCATCGGTGGCTATCGTGGAGAAGCCAAATGGGGAAAGTGAGAAGCCAATGCATAAAACCGTAATCGCCACAGCAATAATAATCGATACCAAAAATGAAAGTGGTGAAGTGCCTATGGACATCGATGAAGAACTAACTATTGCTCCTACACATACAACGCTACCTCCGAATAAGCTTTCGGAATTGGTTGACATCGATGAGCGTCCCCCAGCTGCCCCAGTACCAGCTTCACCGTCGCCAACTCTTTCTAATGAGTATCTTTCCAATGGATCCGAAGATAACCTATCTGATAGTCATCACATTCGTGGTCGAAGACGACGTCGGACTCAGCGCCGTCGTACGAGACCTGGTAGCCCACCAATGTCTCCAGAAGAAGAACATACGCATCACACTCAGCATTTGCTTAATGAAATGGAAATGATGCGTGCACTTGAGGAAGAACGGAAATTGGCGGCGAATGCAAGTAAATATTCGGCATCATCGTCATCGCCAGCAGTGGCGGTGATTGCGCCAGAGCCACCAGAAATTATTGAGTTAGACTCAAATTCAAATTCGGCAGGAAGTGATCGTTTAAAACTACAAAAAACTCATAATAAGTTAAGCTCCGTGCAAACCTCTGAAACCGCAACACCGGCATCACCAGAATCTTCTCCAGTATCATCAGACTCTTCTCGTAAAAAGAATTTGCAAGAAATTGGCAACACAGAGTTGCTCACTACATTGAAAATAACTTTGAACGAATCTCAAACTAATTGCAGCGCAAGTAATGCCAATAAAATGACAGCATCTGAGCTGGAAAGTGGACATCAGCCAATTGTGGATACAATTCTGGACATGGTGGAAGATAATGAAAAACAAAATTCTCATCAGAATCCATTTTCTGGTTCATTGCTTAATTCGGCACCTTTTTCCACGTCTGTTACGCAAGTTTTGGATCCCCCTGATAATTTGAATTTATTAAACGCCGCAGATACATCTGGCAAGCAAATCTCGGAAGAAGATAGTGTTCAAGCGACAAGAACTTTGCTTGAAAAGTTGCGTAAGACTAAACGTAATCGTAACGACGACATCAAAGACCCAGATTTTCTCATTATGCCGCCTACTCCAGCCATTCCATCTGTTTTTCCATTCCATAACGCAGCCGATCCTGAAGATATCATACATGTCCAAAAAGAAAACGCGGCAGCAGCTGCTGCGGTGGAGGCAAATAGTTTCCTATACACCACTGAGAAGAATTCAGTTCCGACTACCACAGTTACAGATACGGAGCAAAATGTTAGTGCCATAAAGGAAACTCCCATCCCACTGCCCGTATCTAATGCTTATGGAAGCACGCCACATTCTGTTTCAACCACACCAGATACTACGCCGAATGCTATTGCAATAAACAGCAACACCAACAGCATTAACAACAGTAATGTAAACCAACTTCCACCATACACAGACACTGTGAACTTTATTGATAAAAATGTTCCACTACAAGTGCCGATATCGCCAATGCAACAAACGCAACCACCAAACACAACACCAACCAATTACACACAGTCGGAACCGGAGCCGCCAAATGTTGCTGAAATAACCTCATTCTTGCAGAAGGAACTCGTTGATAAGACCCAATCCAATAAAGTGGACGTTGTTGTTGATTGCTTCAATAAACTCTCAAGTGGCGCTGGGGCAAATGCTACTCCTGACTTTGTAGATCTGCATGCGGCTGCAGCAGCAAAGGACAATATTGATTTCACATCGACTGGTTCCGTTGGTAGTAACAAGCTTGTTGTCGACTGTGATTACGATGAAAATACGCGAATGCAGTCGCCTTATACGATGCCTGCGACTCGTATTTGGAATGAAAACGACTTAATTGCAGCTCGGCGTTCATCATCGCCAAGTTCAGTATCCGAGTCTAATGATCAAGCGCCTACATTAGAGTTACAGCAACAACAACAGCAACAGCCAGTTGCTCATCAAATACCACCGCAATCTCACCACTCACAGCACATGCCGCCCAGAAACAATCTGGGAAATAATACTATTAACTCTCAAAGTTCAATGCAGCCCCCCACCGACGGTCAAAATTGCAAAAACTTTTTCAATGCAATGGAGACTTTCGGAATGCAAGCGCCTTTCAACCATCCCATGCAGCAACATCATCAACCGCCGCAGCAGCAACAATCGCCTTTGGTTAATGGAATTGATGCAATGATGTCATATAGCCAAGGCTACAACCAACAAACCACACCTACACAACCCAACGCGCAACAACAGCCACCGACCGTGGGCAGTCAATATAATGGGTCCGTTAGTCTTTTCCATAATACGCCAACCTCTATGGGTAATATGAATCAAATCCCTTTTGCACCGAATGCTCCGGCAGGAAGTGGTGTTATGTATCCAACGGGACCTGGACTTGGCGGTACTGTCCCATTGTCAGCTGCCTCTGCTAACGCGCAACAGCAGAGCGATGTTACAACGCAAGCAATTTACGGCATGCGTGCGAATGATCCAAGCGCTGCAGTAGTACCACCAAACTCTGCAGTTGCCAGTACTGCAACTCAGCCACAATATGGCGGAGCCACTTTTACTTCTTCGTCGCACAATCTGGCACTAACGGCAGCCATTGTCGGTACTGCCGGTGGGCCCTCATTACTGGATCACTCGCCACATCAACAGCATCCGATGCACGCGCAGCAACAGCAACAACCGAATCAATATAACCTTACCTCACCCGGCGATAACAATGCTGCCTACAATACAATGATGAGCAGTTGTGCTGAGGCAATGATATCCACACAGACACAGAATCCACAACATACCTCACCGTCAAAAGAGTCGCCTTCTAAGCGTTCTTCTGCGCGCTATAACCAGCAGCAGCAACAGCAACAACAATTGCGAAACTCTCACAAATCACCGCAAATTCAGCATAAATCACCAGGAAAATCACCTCGTCAAATGGAATTGCTAAGCAAGCAAATGCAACTGCAGCAACAACAGCAACATGCACATCCCGAATTCGCAAACATTCCACAAAAACCGCCCAAGTACGATCCCATGACTCATACATTGGCAGGTAAGCCACGCCAGAGAGCACCTCGTGGCACTGGCGCTGGATCACGCGGACGGGGGCGTGGTCGAGGACGCGGCCGTGGCAATAGTGCTGCGAATGCCATCATTCCCCGTCCACCCCCAATGGCGGAATACGGCAGTAATACTCACATTGTCAACAATTTGGTGGGTACTCCCTACGAGTTCAACTATGACGAAGATTTAGCATCACCTGGCGTAGAAAACTTACAATCTTTACGCGATCGAAGACGTTCTTTCGATTGCCGCAGCAATCAGAGCACGATGCAGCATCAGCAATCAACACCGGACCAAAAGTATACAAGCCCAACATATGCCAGCTGCAAAGTACGTACCGCTGGATCTACGAATGCGGCGGCTGGTGGAAACGGATTAGCAAACTGCAATAATAGCAGCAGCAGGACACAGCAATCGCATTTGGCCAACGCTCTTAAATCGGGCAGCAGTGCAGACAGTGATCACACTAGTCAGCAGTCAATACTACATTCGATAGTGCAGCCCGTGCTACCTGGCCCAGTTGATATGCGCACGTATAATCTCGGATTCGAGGCGCAACATTCGTCGGCTTCACAGGAGGCATACAATAACAACTTGCTGGGAGCGTTTGAATCAGGGGCGGCCGATCAAACACTATCCGAGTTCGATGAGGAGGATGAGAAAGAGTTCCAGTCGGCTCTACGAGCAACCGGAACTACAATGCCTGCTAAACAATTGCCATCCAGCCATGTACCATCCACCACTGGCACAACTGGAGTATCGGCAACACTAGCGAGCTCAGTGACGCCCGGATTAGTGGGCGACACTAATGCATTAGCAGGTGGAGTCGTCGGTGCAGGTATTGGTGGGGTATCAAACACATGCGCCGCCTCAGTAATGTCTGATCTAGCAATGGCTACTGACCTGCAAACATCAATGGAGACTACGTCTGAAGAAGTGTCAATCGATTCAGACACCACTTTAACAACCAAGGCCTCGCTGTCGGATTCTCGTAATCAACTTAAGCTGAAAATCAAGGGACCACTCGCTTATCCCGACAATTACAACACGTCGAATGCAAGTTCTTCGCTGTCGTTGAATGCGATCTCGCATACGACGAGCGTGGTGCAGTCGAATATCGGAATTGTACAGTCATCCGTGTCTGCACAAATATCAGCAACCGTGGTGAATTCAACAGCAGGCGGTGGCAGCAGCAGCAGTGGTGGCATGAATTCTAGACGCATGCGCAAAAAGGAGTTGCTCAGCTTGTATGTTGTGCAGAAAGACAAAAATATGGATGACTCGTCATGCGGATTGCCAGCCACCGATGTAAGCATGTCGAATGCTATGGACAGTATGCGTAAGACTGATGTTATTGGTAGTGGAATGGATGACTATGGTGGCGAATTGACGGCGGGCAGTTCAAAACGCTTTAAGAAGAACTCAAGTCGCGAGCTACGTTCAATGGATGTCGCTGACATGAATGACAGTGCAGGTATACCTTCAGGCACCGACGGACGGAGACGTAGTGCCTGTTCGTCCGGTAGCAACGATAATGGCAAAACAGGCGCAGTATCAAGCGCGAGCAAACGGCGCGGACGAAGCAAGACACTCGAGGGTTCCGAAGACGATCCACAGCCAAAGCTTCTCAAAATTAAGATTCGTGGCCTGGGTGATGGTAATGCAACTTCTGTTGGTAGTAACATGGACAACAGCTACAGCTATGAAATGTCACGACGCTCGGTTGGGTGTCCTCCAAAGAAACGGCTCACTTCGAATTATACGCCTCCCACGTTAGAGGATCTGAAGCGTGAATCAATGAACTATCGCAAAATGGTCATGCAAGACTTTGGTGAAGATGATGAAGAAAGAACGCGTCGGGATGCTGCTAACATAGAGACAGAATACCCTGCTGCACCAGCAACCAAGAAGGCAAAGTCTTCAAAACCGAAGAAAGACAAAAAGGAGAAACGACGTAATAAAGCGGAAAAGCAGGCAGTAATGGCAGCAGCGGGAAGTGCAATTTCGATGGCGAGCAACATGACAACCACACTGATCGAGAATACTGCAAGTGCATCGCCAGGTGAACCGCCAAAACTTATAATTCGCATAGGTAAACGCAAGCCAGCAGAGACGCCAATAGAAATAAGCGATCAACACCACCGTGCGTCGACATCGCCTCCAGCACCACCTGCTCCCACTGCTGCCGTCGACGAACCGTTAGTACCTGTAGCTGGTGCGCCAATTCGCTTAAAATTAGCGCGTGTCTCCGATGGCGGGGGTTATGTAATTGGTAACAAAAAGAAGAAAGTCAAACGCACCTCAACACCTTGCAGCCTTAGTAGTAGCAGTGCTGCAACCAAACCCCTTGAAGAAACTGAGACTTTAAACTCAGATAAACTGCAAGGGACAAATGTAACATCACCGCTAGAAAGAAGAAATGATAATTCAAATTCATCAGCTGCAGTTGCAACCTCGCAGATCTATGCAAATAATGCGGCTGACGACTTTGCTACCTCGATGTATACACCGAAAGACGCTAGCACTCCATCACCACGCCTGATCATAGATTCGTGTAAAAGTGTTGACGCCCACGATTCAAATACAGCTAGCTCTTTGCCCGACGTAACAACACCCTCATCCTCCTTGGCTGTGGCAGCTGCTACCGTTGCTAGTACTATGGCTACTACTTCTGCTCATACTCAACAGATTGGTGGACCAGTGCCTACGGCAGCACCGACAAATTACAATGAGAATAGCAGCAATAGTAATAGCAATAGCAGCGCCGCTAGTAGTAGTAGCAATTCGAACAATATCAATACTAACAACAACAACAATAGTAGTCACAACAACAACAACAATAGCAACAGCAACAATAATAACAACAGCAATAGCGGCTTACTTCCATTAAATAAAGACTGTGAAGTTAGATGATAATCATAAATCTTAAAGCACGAACACAAAAACAAAGAAAAAACGAAAGTAAAAGTACAGATATTGCTTGTTTTTCAATTGTTAATTTGACTAACTTTTTACTATTTTTAATTATAAGTCCACTGTTTTAGCTTGATATTAATATAATTTTTACGTTTTACTTTTTACTGACTTGTATAGAAAGTAGTTGTAAGTTCAAAATATGCGCTTGAAAATCGACAGCAAGCTGCTTTAGTTTCATTTGTTTTTGTTTTGTTTCAATTTAACTATGTACATAACAATATTTTTAAAAAGCTTTTTAGATTCTCGATTCTTCTCTATGTTGTATATTTTTACCTACTGTATATTTAAAAAAAAAATCATCCATCATGCAATATGGCAAAAACAAAAAAAAAAAATATTTATACATATATTTAACTTCTATTTACATATACATAATTATAATTAAAAAAAGAGAGAACAACTAATTTTGTTAGTTAAATTTGTCAATAGTGCGCAAATCAATTGACATTATTTAGTAAAAATTAGTTTTTCCTAAGACATTTTGCACCCAGGACGTGGAAATGTTTTTTTTTTATTGTAGTTGTTAAATTGTTTTAATTACATTTAAATTGAAAATGATTTAAAACAGCGGATAAAGCGACTACTAACAACTACTACTAAATAATTGTATAAACCGTTTAGCGAAAAATTTGTTAACGCGTAGTAGTTACAGTACGCCTAAATAAAAGCTGAGGAAATAAAACAACAATTAAAACACATTTAGTATTAAGAAATTAATTTCAATAGAACAGTGTTTTTAAATATATAATTTACATAGACATTTTATGTTACAAAGCAAAACAAACAAAAGAACACAAATTGAAAGTTTTAGTATAATTATCTATAAAATGCAAAAGTAAAAGAAAAGCGAGAATTAGATTTAGAATTAAATTTACTGTAACGAGATATTTTAATCTTAAGTAACGAAAATATAAATTATTAAAATATATTCAACAATTAAATAAGTTGAGACTACTGAAGCGAGTGTAAGGTTTTTTCATGTGCTGTATGAATGTAAATGGAAAGTGTGAACGGAATTGTTAGTGATTTAACTTTGAGAATCACAAAAATCATGTTAGCGTTCTAAATTAGCTTTTCGCCAATCACCAATAAAATCCAAAGACGTCATCTACATCAAAATGTAGCGAAAACTCGTACAACGAAAGCATGGCAGCGAACAATTTATCAATACTTTCGGTAGAGAAATTCCGATACAACTTTTTTGATTTTTTTAATGCTAGTTGGAATTGCAATTCTTCAGTGTAGCCGTGGAAACGATAGCGAAAGTGCAAAATTTAATATTCGTTACAATTCTGAAAATCACTTATGATCCGAATTTCCTACATTCTGATTTAACGCAGATATACCGCATGACTTATATGTAGTACACTTCAGATATGCTTTATTTTGATTAAACTGCAATAATAAGTCATGTGTACTACACCACTTTCTAATCCAGGTTAATTGTCTTTCGAAAGTCTTTCTTATGTAAAGCTTAGAAAGTCATTAACTGAAGTCATCATTTTATTTTTAAATTTAAAATTCTTCCTCACACCTACGGAGACGAAACCTATTCTGGCTATTATCCACTGGCATTGAGCAAATTTGCTCGCTACAGTTGATATTGATGTTGATGTCAATTAATAAGTATATACCACTTTCTTCGCGCTATAGAAAAATCATTGTAATTTTTCTGCAGTTTTCTTCACTCCTAGATTTCGTTTAGTTATTTATTTTATTTTTGCACCAGGTAGGCAATAGCAATTGTGAGATTGCGCGGCAGCTTCGCATTGCTCTGTTTTAGTATTTCGTGCAGTTAAACGGTTTAAGGAGCTGGGTCATGAAGGTGATCGTCCAGGCAGAAACCCCACCAATACTCTCAGGAATCGCAAAATCATTCAAAAGCGGGTGTAGTCAGTTTGACTTATAGCAAAAAACCAACTAGGACTCAATGTTTATAGGCGCGTACGACTCCAAAGATGTCACCTTCGTCAAGATGTCAACGTCGGGCCACAGGAATTGGGAATAAATTGGCTTTACTGTTGAAAAGCTGTTTACAAGCGCATAACCGTCAAAATGACAGAAGCTGGTCGACAGAAGTTCATTGGGTCATCCATCATTCATAATTCAACTTCGCCAAATTCCGCGATCCGTCATGGTATTAGGTGGGATTTTCGCAAATGGCAAGACACTATTGATTTTTGTGTAACAATGAGTTAAAATCAACCAAGAAGCGTAGAACCGTGAAATTTTGGAGGCTGTGGTACTTCCCTGGGCCCAGCAACACTTTGGCAATAATGATTTTACGTTCCAGCAAGACTGCTCCAGCTCAAAGAGCCAAAACGACACAACAATGGTGCTGGTAAAATTTGCAGTCCCTGAAATAGCCGCTGCGTCGTGAATGGCACCGAATAACGGTGGAGGAGCAGCTGCCCATAGACAAAAATGTTTCCAAGCATTTGAAGATGTGTTTTCGTGTCAAGGGTGGCCACTTCGCAACCGGCTGAATATATTTTTCCTCATGCATTATGTTATTTTTTCTTCGGTCTGTTTTTCTTTTTTAATTGCAACAATTTTTCTATGTCCAAAACTGTTGTATACACTTATTAATTGTCACCCTGTATAAAAAACTCACCAAACAGTCTTTATCGCGGCCACGATGAACGCTGCATTTGCGCAAAAGAGAAAAGCTAATTTGAATGATATTCTAAATCATTTTTAATCATTTATTTGCATTGTTGAAGTCTGAACGTACAAATCTGAATTGATGTTTCTGAATGAATATATCAAATGTATGTATGTAGTTCTAATAAATATAAATACATATAGGAAATAGAAGCAAAGCCTTATAAAAAATATTTACTTTAATTTTATATTAATTTTTTATACAAATTTATATGTATTTTTGAATTAAATGAAATATGTACTATATGCAAATTGTTGTTTAACACCTTTTCTTTCTTCTCATTTTCTAATTATTTCTTTTATTTAATATAATTACATTTTGTTTTCATAAAAGGCTGTTCCATTTTTCGATTCGATTGAGATTGCTAGTTATTTTAAAATAAACGTTTCCTATAATTGTACAATATATTAAAAAAAAAATTTTATCAAAAACAAAAAAGGCTTTTTTAACTAGTTTGAAATATTTCGGACTTTTTTTTTTGTGTTTCATGCGTTTCCATTAATTATTTCTGGTGTCTGTTCTGGACATGTCGATGAGTTAATTCAATAATATTCTTTGTAACAACAGCTGGCTGGGAGGATAACACTTTCTAAGTTCAAATGAGTATTCTAAAATTAATTCCTTGGTAAAATACCAACTTCAACGAATGTACTTCTTTATTCCAATTTTCAGTTGTAAATGGTAAATTGGAATCGAGAAATGGTATATTAAGAATTAATCAAAATCTGAAGATTTTGTAAGCCACGAATGACATTTTGGAAAAGAGAAATTTCATTGCATTTATAACTTGAATATACCAAAAGTTATAGTTTTTTTTAACAATCACTACTTTAGATACTTGATTTCGGATAATTCCAAATCCCTTCACAAAATTTCATTTCGATTTTTAATTTTTTTCAGATTTTCCAATTCCACTTCGGCATAAGCGAATGAAATTTAGAAAACCTCAAATTAATTACCGATTATTCCAAATATGCTCCACAATATTCATAATAAATATTTAGACGTAGGAAATGAAAAATTTTAATAATTAAAATAGATTTTCTGAAGCACAAAAGAAATATTCTGAAGTACATTTCGGATTATCCGAAATATATTATTCATAGTTTTGAAACTAATTTGGAATATTCTGAAAATAATTTTGAGTTTTTTAAAACACTGTGGACAAAGGCTTTAACTTATTTAAAATTATGTTTTTCATATCTATTTCCGTTTTTAATTATAAACGTATTTTTGAAATAGATTTGCAATGATGTTTCTCGGATTCATTTGCATGTATTTTTAATTTGCCTTAATTGCTTATGTTTCCCAACAAATAGTAAAAACAAGAAATTTTAATTAATACGAAAAATTAAATACTAAATAGTTATACATTAAACCAGAATAAAATCTTCGTACATAGTGTAAATTATATACATACATATTTATATATGTATGTATAAAATAAATTCGTAATATAAATACAGAAAAAATACAATTGTCAATTACAAATATTAAAATAAAAAAAAAAATAAGAAAATCAGTAAAATTTATATAAAGGTTTTAGTGAAACTGTTTTTTGCTAACCGCAATAAGAAAATTAAAATAAATGGGAGAACAAACATAATGTAGAATTGAAAATACGTATTAAAATGGAATAAAATTTGGAAAAATTAAAAATGAGTTATGAAAACAAAATTCTAAACTTTCTATAAGAAATCCTCTCTTGTTTTCTGAAGATCATAAAATCTAGTATCCCTTGATATTCAGGGAATGCAAATGTTTCTCTTCGAATGTATAAAAAAAATCCAAGTCTTCTTAAGTTTAAAGCAAGTGGAGCCAATATAGTTTAAAAACTTTACGTCAAGCTAACTAACCAATAACCAACAAGAACCCGCAAATGAACGATCGATTGGCAACGTCATCAACTCATCAACATCAACGCAACATCAACATCATTAGGATTAAAATCTCTATAAGACCAATACTGGGATTAATAAGTTTTTATTATCCCACCCAAACACCCCTTCTTACAACAGACAATGCTGAAATTTTTAATAAACAAAATGGTATTTAAGTAATATTTATTAATATACAAGAAACAAAACATAAAGTAGCTTAAGGAAACATAAACAACACACTAAAACTTAAATAGCAAAAAAATATCTGAACCTTCGTCTGTGTACATATTATGAATTTAAGTAATTTAGCAAAGTTGAGTAAGCAAAAAACGAAAAATATTAAATTGATAAATTAATTCAAATTAAAAAATATTGCGACTGTCAAAAAATGAATGAAAGGCTTAAGTTGATATGTAGAAATTCCAGACAGAATGTTAAATTTTATTAAGAAAATAAAACACAAAATCAATCAGTTTTTTCAATTGCATGTTACATGTTCAACAACAGAACAAACTCATCACAATCATTTTTGTATGTTGCGCATCAAGAATTTCATTAATTTTTATACTTTATGATTAATTGTGACTTCTCTACTGAAAAATCATATCAGAGTCACTTTTAATTGTAAGCTAAATACTCATATTTTTTTTCTACATAGTTTTACAAAAAACAAAAATATAAAACAAAACAAAAAATAAATATTTTAATTACAGACCAAAATTTTACTCAATAATATACGAAAAACAAAGAAAATTAAAAAAGTTATAAGCAACTGCAGTTTGTGTAAAGAGTAGTATTTTATATATGATACGATACAAAAATATTAAGAAAAACTAATTTAATCAGAAAATGAGAAACTTCAAAGCATTATTAGCTAAATAAGTAAATAAAAGTAAAATACAAATAAAATTTAAAGTAAACAAATGCTAGTAAAATCCCAAATATAAATCTAATACTGAAATATTAGATTTATTACACACAAAATCTACAAAAAAAAAAGAAAAAAGAAAAGATACATACATAAAAGTAAAGAAAATAAATTTATGAAAACTAAAAACAAAAAACAAAAAAAAAAAAACATCAAGATACTAAATCTTCGAATTAATCTGGTAACCTCTAAGATATGCCTAAAACAACAACAACAAAAGAAACATTTAAAATAATCAACTTTATATAATAGGAACAATTTTTATATAATATTTAAGTGTTTTCATTGTTTTATATTTTTCAAACACTTAATTACTTTGTTTTACTTTGTACAAAAATACTAATAAACGAAATAAAACAACTTTGCAATAGTTCTTTTTTTATATTATACATACATACATTGTAAATTTATAGTAATAAAAAAGTAAGTAAACCAAAAAAAAAACAAAATTATATTTAAGCTAACACATAAGCACATGTCAGTTTGCATAGGGAAATATTATATATTATAAATCTATATATACATACATACCTACATATTTGAAAATATTAAACTAAAGCAAATTAATTTAATTAACAACAATGAATTCTCCATGCTCTTTACATTATTTAATACTTAACAAAAAAAAAAAAAAACAAAAAAAAAAACGAAAACAATAAAATAAAAAAAACAAAGCAAATTTGTATAATAAAAATTCGTATGAACAAAAAATCATAAAAATATTTAATTTTAAGATTAACTCTTCACATTGTTTCAACACAAAAGTTTAAAAATAAAAACACAACATAAACATAAAATAGAGATGCGAAAACCCCTCAAAGTTTACATAAATACATATATACAATATATATGGATGTGTAAATATACTTGAATGTGTATTGTATTTAAAAGTATGAAATTGTAATTTATTAATAGTAATGTTAAATTAATTAAAATTATATCTATATAAATATTATTACTATTATTATTATTATTATGTAATATGAATATGTAAGGAACTAAGAAATATTATAATAGAAAAACAAAAACAACATGTACTCCTAAGTTGTATTATAAATACAAAAATATAGAAAGAATTATGCATAAATATTAAACAAAAATTCTTCTTCTGTTCTTTCTTTAACATAGTAGCAAATGGCATAATGGCACAGCCCATGGAAAGCCAAGGCCGAGCTTTTCGCATCCACTCATGTTATGCTAGTTATATTTGTACATGAATGGATCCGAACGGCGAAGTGAAAAGCATTCCATAGACAATTTTTACTTTTGCTGGTTTGCCATTGCCTGCCAAGATGTGTGCCGTGTAGTTTTCTTCTACGTACTACTAACTACGTCACGGCGACCAAAAATAAAATTTAAATTTAAAAAATATATAATTTTCTTATTTCCGATACCATGTGGTGTGCACGGTGCGCCCTTCTTCGTTGTATAGGGTGGTCTATCTAACATTTAAAATTATAACTACTGGTTGAGTGTCGCAACTCTAATGCCATTAGTATTATGACGGAAAATTAGTTTCATATTTGTGGTTAACAAAATGGGTTGATATACTCGTGAACAATGTTGGGAAATACTAAAAATTTACTTGCAAAATGTTGAATCTTCTATTGAAAGTGTGAGAAATTACGTTTAAAATTCCGTAGAAGAGAAGCGCTTTCCACGCAATTTGTGGATCGATGTGTGAAACGTGTGCGTGAAATTGGATCTTTATTGGATAAAACAACACGTTCTCGTAAACCTACAGTGCACAACCAAATAAATTGCTGCTGTTGCTCAGAATGTGCACGAGGAACCACATCAATTCGTCATTTTTCGCAGGAGTTGAACATTTCATGCACTCGGTATGAAGCCGCACAAAGTTCAATTAGTACAACAGCTGAAACCACATGACCATACGCAACGGTTTCGGTTCGCTAATTGGGCTCTCGGTCGCTTGGAAGAAGATGAGAATTTTTGGAGTGATCATTCTTAGTTTCTTTACGTTGTTGTTGTATATATGGCTTGTATATATGGTATATACGGATGAACTGTTACGGTCACTTTCCTGCAACAGTTTGTTGTGCTACCTTTGACATCAATTTAAATTACATGGATTCTGGCGGTGGCAGTTGCGTGTCGAATGGCCGGGACCCAAACATGAGAAACGTTATCGATGTCGCTTGGATTCGTTCCATCGTTGTTGCACTTGAAGGTCAAATAGCTTGTTGCAATTGGCTGGATTATGTCTACCTTTACAAATGCACCATATGTTCACATGAGCATATTAATTTTCATTAGAGTGCAACACGGGACGACGTTTTGCATTCACAATTGTTCGACTGCCATGGACCTTACTTACTTTACTTTTAATGGCACAACAGCCCATGGAGGGCCTAGGCCGAACTTTTCGCATCCACTCATATTGTGCGTGTTATATTTGTACATGAATGGAAGGAACCTACAGTTTAATGCCGAATCCGAACGGCGAAGTGAAAAGCTTTTAATAGCAATTTTTACTCTTGTAGGTTTACCATTGCCTGCCAAGAGGTGGTGCCGTGTAGAAAATTATTTATTTTTTCTACTTTTTATTATTTGTTATTTTGCCTGTGCCGAGATTCGAACCCCGGACACTCTGCGTAGCAGTCCAACGCATTACCACTACGCCACAGCGACCATCACTGCCATGGACCATGCATATTAAATTTGCTAATTCAGCTAGCCAATTGCTGAAATCAACAACTGTGAGATATGGTAAAGTGTTAGACGAGTACCTAGCTCATTATATTTGCTTGCTCATTGGAAGCTTGGCAATTAACAATTCCAACAAAGTTTGATTGGATAAATGTTGAGTACCGTAGACAAATTGCAAGTATACGGCGAGATTCGTGATCTTAGTTGTAAATGGAATTAACCTTTCCTTTGCGTGCTCAGGAATTGCCATAATTTCTAGAACTTGTCTCAACTGACTACGATAGATTTCTCTAACTTTTGTAAACGTTGACTCTTCCGGGGTGGAGTACGTTGCCAGGAGGCGGTAGCGCGCTAGATAAATCACGATAAATACGACTGCTGGCAAGCCAGCGGCAAGTGGTAATTATTCTTTGGTGGATGGTATAAGTCTGGTAAACGCACAAAAAATCTAATTAAAATTTTATGAAGATACTAATTACTTAGTCGTATAAGTACGAATTTATGGTGAAGCAAAAAATAAAAAGAAGAGGCGAGATTCGGCTAAGAAAGAGCAAACAAATAGAACTACTGAGGAGACTTATGAAGAAATCTGTGGACTACTCTATGATGCTAGAATAGCAAACTAACTATTGGTAAGTCGAATTTTCAAAAATCTCAACAATAATATCGGTAATTATCGAGGAAATTCTCATCACTATAAGTAATAGTCTAAAGTCTTTTATGAATATTTCCAATATCCGTAGGCAGTATTTAGGACTGCCTTTTCCTTCCCCTCACTGCTCGTAGGAAATAAAAAAACTACCAGAAAATTAGTTAGAGATTTTCCATTTTTATTGAATATATAGTTTATATATTTCTTTAATTTTTACAGTATGTATTTATAATAATATTTATAGATACAGTTGATAATAATACATACATATGTACTAATACTTTTAACTGAAATTGTATGACGAATTGGTTTTCTCTTCTTTTGACTAGAATACAATTTAAGAAATTTTATTTTTAAGTATGGTAAGTAGTTTTTCTTTTAATAAATTGTAAATGTTTTCTTCAAAATACTTTACTGTTTATAATTATTTTTATCCACATTTAAATCTAGTTTATTTTTATTTGCGGTTTTTTCTGTGATTTGCGTTCATTTCGAAAAGATTTTTTTAACAGGTGTTTGTGTGTTTATTTAGTTTTTTGGTATTTTGGTATTTTGGTATTATAAGTATTTATGGATTTTGTAATAATAATAAGAATAATTTTTTCGTTTTATTTAAGGGTACTCAAGTGCGTGTATTATTGTGTTATTTTGGTTTTATAAAAATAGGTTTTTATGTCTTTTGCCATTTGTATAATCGAATTGTCACAGCTTTAGTGCGCGTTCCCTCGATTCGTCAGTGCCTTGAGATAATCTAAACTATTTACATTTCTAGGCAACTCCTTTCTTTCATTTTAATTTACTGATTAGTTTTGTTAAATAAAACAACTCAAAACTGTGAGCATTTCCCAGCGGAGTCTTTCTTCTTAATAATTGATTAATAAATATGCAGGAATTAACTTTTTAGCTTTACAAAAATATTGATGGAAATTGTACTCAAAAACTTTTAAAAAAATTAACCTAACAAAATTGATTTAAATATGATATTGGAAGCTTAAAACTAAGCATTTACATTAACTAATTGAAGGAATATCCACTATATGAACAAAATGTTGTTGAGATTTATTGTACTCTGGAAAGAATTTCGTAAACATAACCTCAATTTTATATGTGAAGATATGAATAATTTTCAAAATTTATAGTTTTGCTTCGTTAATGTGTCATAGAGAAAATAAATATTCTTTAAACTGCTTAGATTTACTGAGTGAAATAGCTGCCATAAACAAAGAATATCTTCAACATTTTCAAATACATATGTATGAACTGAGAACTAATTTGTAAAATAAATATTTATATTATGTGAATATTAATTTTTGAAAAGTTCATATATAAGAATCGCATGTAAATTTTGATTTTTCCAACTGTTCTCCAAATAATTATTGGAATAATTTTATCATCTCATTGTTGAAGACAGGATATATTCAATTATATTCTTTTTACTTATGTAAAATAAGCGTAAACTGCATTCAATTTTTCACTTCAATGACTCTCAAACTGCTGTGTGTGTCTGTATTTACTCGATGTAAATGTCTTCTATTGGATATGCGGTTTCAATGAATTTCTGATAGAAACGTTGAAATGCACGACTGCGGCCAAAAGAAGAGAACAATTTAAATAAATAAAATATCTGATCATTTCACTTATGGTACTTGACACATACCCAACAGCCTCAGCTACCGGCCTTGTAGATTCAGAACCTTTAAAGACATGACAAGCGAAACGCTGCACAGTCGGATGTTTTGTAATGAAGCCAATAAAGCGATGATCGCGTGGATGAAATGCACAAAATGATACATTCTTCAATGAGTAGAAATAATCAATGCAGGGTTTCTTATCCTTTTTGTTCTGTAATAAAAGGGAACCAATTAATTGCTATTTTCATTTCAAAACGAAATTAAACGCATTCGATTGCTACTTACTTTCGGTCCCGATCGATCAACCATGCGTAGACCCTGATCTGAAACTTCTAAAATGCAGACTTGCCCTGTCGGTGAATTGCCATATTCGCCGACAATCTTTCGTACAGCTTGGCACACCACGCCGGTACCCTTGTGAGCTAAAGTCTCAACCGAACCCAAATATCCCAATAGATAGCGTTCCTTCTTCACTTGCTGCACCGTCGGATCAAATTCATTATAATCCAAGTCAACAGCATAGGCTGAAGGGAAAATTCCCTGCCTGCCGGTACGTAAATTTACGCCCTCACACCAAAGATCATCAGCTTCCTTTTGCACGTAGACTGCATCGCCAATTTCAATTTCGATCTCATCGTGATGGCGTGGAATGAATTTGTGCAGACCACGATGTGTTGCTTCAAGCATTTCCAACTGTGCGAAGGGTACACCGCCAAAGGGTTGTGGAAATGGTGATTGTGAGACGGGGGAAGTAATTTGGGGTGACATACTTTTGAAGTCATTGGGTGAATGTGCTGTGCTATGGCCACTATCAACATCACCCAGACTTTGTAATCGTTCCGAATCAGGACTGGAATCTTCATCGAGTAAATAACCGCATTTAAGTGAAAGAAATGAGCGTTGATTGTGTCGCATGCCACTGGTGGCAGAGCTGCCACCTAAACCAGTTGTACCAACCGGTGGTCCTCCTCTCCGTCCAGCACCAGCACCGCCAACGATCATTTCATCTGCCAGAGATGTTTGCCCGTATCCACTACCTAAAATATGTATAATGGAAGCTGCAACGAATATGCGTTTGTAAAGATTAAAAATCACTACATACAACTAGAGACCAATGGATTTGGTTTTCAAAACTTATGTACCACGAGTGGAGCCGTTTTGCAAAATTATTTATTACTTATCTATTAAGTACTTTCGCTACTACGTAAGGCAATGTTGTTCATAATTTTCGTAGACTCAGCCCTCAGTCGGACAAATAATAGTTAATAGCTACTAATTTTATAATGGAAACCGATTGTCACTCACAAGGTACAAAACATTGGCTATTGAGTATCGAATTGATTCGAAAACGAAATTGATAAATACTAATAAAATTGAAAATCTCGATAAACTCAGAAGAAAATTATTGTATCTTTTGATGAAAGTAAATTGATTTTGTCAAAATAAGAGTAAAATCTTTTTAAGTAGCTATGAACTAGGTATAGGTTTTAAGAATCTATTGATTCGAAAACTACAGTTTACATTAAATTAATACGTTATAGTCCTTTAGGAAGAACTTTCTATCCGAAATCTTGATTTAAATTGTTTATTTTTAATTGTTGTTTCTACATTTTGAAACTTACATTTCTTATTTTTCGGTATCTCTGGTAACTTTCGTCGCCGCCTTTGCTGTTGTTGAGCAGTGGTTGCTGCTGCTGCAGTATTTGGTGACAAAAGTAATTGCTGTGAGCCATCACTGTTGCTGCTTGCACCAATTCCTACTATGCCGCCAAAGGCTTCTTGATGATTTAATGGGTGATGACAATGCGAATTGAAGGAATCATTGGTATCCAAAGAACCATCCGATGAGAGCGATACCACTTTCAGACCATCACCAATTTCATCATCTTCCACCTGACGTTGTTGTAGTTTTGTTGGTTCACAAGTGCTAACAGCATCCTCCTGATCAGAGGCGTCACTCTTCGATGATGGCGAATCCTCGAGGTCATCATTTGGTATCAAACTGACAATGGTAATTAAAAAAAAAAACAATTTTAGATACCGTCAAATTAATTCCTTTATTCTTTTATTGTACAAAAATGTGGGCGTCATTCATTGAATGAACATGCTGATGCACTCAGAATTATTTAGCAACATTGATTTTCCATAAACTCACACACCACACACACACACACATACACATTCGGCAGCGTATCATAATCACAAAGGATATCTTTTAACTGCTCGTTTGTCCTGGATTTCTTTGCATTAGGTTGTCTTGGAATTTTTTATGTTTCTTTTCATTAATTTGCAATATTTTACTGAGCAAAAATTTTTCTATGTTAGTACTTACGAATAGAATGTATGTGGATTGCTTTTCTTTTGGCCTGCAGCTGTATAAGTTTGAATCTGATGTGATTCAAATATTGGTCGACGAAATTCTTCAAACTCAGTATCGGCCATTATAAAGGAGTTTTCGTGAAGCCTTTAAGGCCTCAATATTGAAATTACCCAAAATTCTTTTTGGCTTTCTTTTATTTCTTACTGTTTTCTAGTAGATTTTTACTGTTTTGATTGTGGAAAAAATTCACTGAAACGTTAAGTGAAAAGTTTTTCTTTCGCTAACAGAAACAGACGTTGTCGAATGACTTTTCCACTCTTATGCGAAAATCAATAAATATTTCCTCTTTCATTCGGATAATACGCGAAGAAATGTCCATGGCAGCAAGAGTGCGACGAATGCCTTGAAACTGACTTCGACAAGGGGGATGGACATTAGCAACAGCAACACAACAACAAGAGTGACAACGACGACGACACAACTTCAGAAGCAGCAGGGAAATTTAACTGTCAATTTCTGGTGGTCCTGGTCATTTGAGCAGTATAACATAGTTTTTGTTTACAAGAATTGTAAGGGTGGCTAACAGGTTACTCATCTTGATTATGGTATTAAAGAGCTAGTGGGTTGTTGTCATATGGTATCATATGCACAAAGTAGGTACTCGTGAATATGGCAGGCATGCGCAGTTTTTGTTTGTATTGTTTCGTTCCACGTTGGTTGTCTTTGAATATTGTAATAATTTAACTAGGAGATGTGTTTAATGGATTTCAAAATTTAATAAAAGGGAAAGATTAAATTCAATTAAAACAAGTATTCAAATCAAAGTTTGATTTAAATACGAAAATACTTCATATCATAATGTTTGACTTACAAACACGATGCACAAAAATCGAATTACTTATGTCTGTATGTTGAACAGAGGTTAGTTTGTTTTGAATTTGAGTACAAAACTCTAATGTATAGTTTCAAATATTACTTTTATGAGAGTGTATTTATAGAGTGTCCGCGTTCAATTCTCGGCACAAGCTAAATCAAAAAAGATTAAAATTATTTTCTACTGGCACCAATTCTTGGCAGGCAATGACAAACCACCAAGAGCAAAAAAATTTACTAAGAAACAGTTTTTTACTTCCCCGTCCGAATTCGGCACGAGAGTATTTCTACTTTTATCATCTTTTAGGTTTTCAATTTTAAAATATAAAATTAAGTTAAAATGAGTTAAGCTACATATGGAAACTAGATGAGTTTAAAAATGTTTTTAAATTTTAGATGTTCAACGAAAACGCGATATCATTGATGATAAATCCCGTGGTCATTAATAGAAAAAGGAAACAAATTTCAATAATGCATCTATATATGTACAAATATAAAGGGAGTTTTTTTAAGAGCTTTGTTTTTGATAATTCAAAAAAACACAGAAATTTTACGTAAGTGAATGAAATTTTTATTCGGATCGATAAATCAATTCCTGCCATTTACTATTTAAAGATAATTTCACTTGAATGTTGCCCGCGGCTACGTCCATTCTGAAGGTCCAATTTTGGCATACTTTTTCACACATTTCGGCCGGAAACTCAACAATGACGCGTTCAATGTTGGCTTCCAAAGCAGTAATTGTGTTTGGATTGTCCCTATAGGCAAGAGAATTAACATAGCCCCGCAAAAAATAGTCTAACGGGGTTAAATCACACGATCTTGATGGCCAATTGGATGCACTAAAACGTGAGATTAGCTGCTCACCAGAGTCTGTTCATCGTCTTTGAAGAAGTACCGCCTGCCCATAAACCGCACCCAACAGTGCATTTTTCGGGATGCATTCGCAGCTACTGAATTGCCTCTGGCTGGTCTTCACTCCAAATACTGCAATTCTGCTTATTCACGTACCAAAAATGAGCCTCGTCGCTGAAGACAATTTTGCTTGTGAAACACATTTTTCACAGAGTACGAATTTTGATAATTAATTTCAATAATTTGCAAACGTTGTTCAGGCGTAAGTCTATTCATGATGAAATGACAAACCAAACTGAGCATTTTTTACTTTAACACATGTCAACAATAACGCGCGAACTGTCTGAAATATAAACGACAAAAACCAAGTAGCAAAAAAATCACCCTTTAGCTGATTTACAGCAGGGCGTTCTTTCAGTTTAGAATGGGCGCATATCTACCTACGTTATGTAACTTTTGTTTTGATTATGCATCAATTTGCCAAAATGTAAGCAACATAACCTTTTTGCGCTACAAACATGTCAGCATACTTGCCAAATAAATAGTATTTACGGGAAATTTTGTGTATCTTCTTTAATTCGAAAATTAAGTGAAAATACTTCATCGATTAAAACATGCGGACACTTTAAAAGTGGAGAAGTGAAAAAGTTCGAAGATCGATAATTGGAGACTCGCAAGAAACGCAAGAGGAACTTACAAGTTACTCAAGCGGCAATTTCTAAACGCCTAATATCATTGGGGTTCATTCAAAAGGAAAGAAATTGGGTGCCATACGACTTGAAGTATGTCTGAAATGCTGCTTCGGCGTTTTTGCATTGAATTGTTACTGGCGACGAAAAAGGGATCATTACAAAACAAAAGAAGTTGTATGTATAGCTCTGCCAATCAGGATGATCATCGTCGAAGCAGAATATTCATGGCGCCAAGGTAATACTCTGTATTCGTTGATTTCAGAAGGGTTGCTAAGATCTGGTGAGACTAATACGGCAAAAATTACCAGAGTACTTATGTGACCAGGCACGAGACATTAATTTAGATCGGTTAAAAATTGTTTGGAAAATAGTGAATGGGAAGTTTTACCTCACCCGTATTCACCAGACCTTTTGCCTAACACTTATTTCGATCGATGCAGAATGAACTTACTGGAATACGCTTTACTTTAGTTGAAAGCATCAAAAATTGAATTAATTCGTTCATATCCTCAATAGATGGATGGTTTTTTATGGCAAGAAATCCATAAAGTTCCTGAAAGAAGGTAAAATGTTATAGCTACCGATGGACACTACTTTTGAATAATGTATGTATTCATTCGATTTGTTATTGAAATAAAACTATATATCCCTCATTTTCAAGTTATACACTCAATATATTTACAATATGAAATGTTAAAATGTACTAGATATGCCTTGAACAAGATTCAAGTTAACGCTACCGGTTTTATTCATTTTGAAATTCAGTTCGCACGGGTTTGGCACCTCTAAATCCGTTGTACCGGCTGCAATGATTGCTTCGATTCATCGAGATTACTCGACAACACCTTGTTGACTCATTTCCTTGTTCGTTTGATTCCATGCTTTAAACGTTTGTATATTGAGTCACTTGCTTTAAGTCAGAAACACGCTTCCATCCGAACCTAACCCGGTGTTGACTCGCTAAAGATGTGAATTGCTTTTCGCACCATTACACACCTTCGACCTCATTGGTAAGGGAACACTACCCAATAGTAAAGCTACCGCCGACATTGCTTTCAGGACTATGACACCTACTAATCGCTACAACCACGACAAGGTAGCAATCACCGGGGGGATATTTTATGATATTTTGGCGGAACGCATCTCTAATGAGGAATAATAGATGCGAGCAAACGCATATGACGTAGAAACCGAACTGAGAAATCTCAAATGGTAGCGAATTGGTAATACGGTTAGAAAACCGAAAACGTGTATTGCCAGACAAAGTCTGAAATGGAACCTAGGTAGCCGACTACCAGGGGCTCCATCAACAACTTGGTGCAGAATGATTGATGATGACCTCGCCAGCGAAGGATATACATGGAGCGATATTTACAACACAGTTCCTGATAAAATAAGATACAAAGGATTGGTAGAGGCCCTCTGGCACAACAGCCCATTGAGGCCTAGGCCGAACTGTTCGCATCCATTTCACAATGCTATTTACAAAAGGGTGGCTTTTGAAAGTTAAAGAAATTTATGTTATGTTATACTCGTATATTCCAAAATTTAATGTACCTATATAAACGTAAACATTTGCATAAGCTACACACTTAATTTTAAGATAGAAATATATACGAGTATCCAGCATCCAGTTGAAAACATTAATCAATGTTACCCAACATGAACCACCCGCATTTAGGAAACAGAAATACTTAATCTAATTATGTTTGAATCATTGGAAATCACAAAGTTCATTCATAAACTTTTCAAATGCTAATTTTGTAGATTCACAGATACTCGTGCATACATATACTTATTTTGTATATACTTACTTACATATAGTCCTTCTCTTACTGTCTGAATAAGAGTATCTATTTACACGTTCATCCTGCTACACACAAAAGCAGGCTGGCCTGGTTCATGCTGAACTGTCATTACTCATGTACAACATTCCAAATGCATTTTATTTGGAGCGTGGCGAAAATCTTCTGCCTTTCCTCTGTAACCCTCATACCCGTATCCATATACCAGCCTACTCGTTTTCTTCCAGCAAGTAAAGAACGATAGATACAAAGATATGTCCTTTTAACGAAATAGTATTGTACATACATATATAAATCCTCTTGAGAGCGTGCATAAATGGTTTGTTGTACAAATAAACGTTTTATTCTCATACACACGCAATATTTTCAATTGGCTGATAGAAAGAAAGAAAAAAGCAAAAAAAAAAAACAAAATAAACTCAGTTAGGAAAATTAACTAGAATAAAAAGAAATAAAAGCACCGGAGAACAGCCACACATTGAAGTACCTATTTATTTCTAGCATAGTAGAAGAAAGCTAAAGGAAGGAAGGAAGTCAGTTTGTCGGTCAGTCAAGTAGTTCTTTAGTATTTCAAATGTTGCAATACGTTTCCATTTCATTCATTCGTTTGATGTACATCACTTTTATCTCCACTCTCACTCCACTGCCCTTCTGCCTTTCCACACTCATGCCTCCTTCACTTCTCAACTGTAATTCGTATGCGCATATTTTAATAGTAAAGAGCTACTATTTTTGTTTTTCCCATATCTTTTTTGTGGTTCGGCATTGATTTTTTCTTTCTTTATACCCTACACTCAAAATTTATATTATGTCGTTGTTGGTAAGAAACTACATATATTCTCGTCACCCTGAGTCATTGAGTCAAAATGTGGTGGATATTTCCCATTTATTTGTAGCTATTTTTATCAGCAGAACGGCAAACCGGCTAAAAGCTGCACGCTAGTGGATCCAAAATTGTTCTTTAATCAATGATCAACAATTGAAATGGTTCATCGGGAAGAGAGTCTGCGCTAGTGTATGTTACATATGAAACTTCCACACAAGAATGTTTCTTAACTACATAAATCAAAATTAATACAATATTGCCTTGCAATTTTGCATATTGCTGTAATATTTTTGAAAAAGCCCTTACACGCATTTCTCAAAACTTTTCAGCAAACATTTTTAAACTTTAATCTTTTCAGTATTGTTTTCAAAATATTGTAATTTAAAGTTAACAAAGACGTACATTTTTGGTGTATGGCTCCAAAATTTTAGTGAAATATGCAGATAGATTATGTGGTCGCTGTGGTGTAGTGGTAGTGCGTTGGACTGCTACGCAGAGTGTCCGGGGTTCGAATCTCGGCACAGGCAAAATTAGAAAGTAGAAAATAATTTTTCTATACGGCACCAAATTGCTATGAAAAGCTTTTCACTTCGCCGTTCGGATTCGGCATTAAACTGTAGGTTCCTTCCATTCATGTACAAATATAACACGCACAATATGAGTGGATGCGAAAAGCTCGGCCTAGGCCCTCCATGGGTTGTTGTGCCATTAAAAGTAAAAAAAAAGTATGCAGATAGATTCGCTTAATCTTAATCCATTAAAAACTCATAGAACTCATAGAATAGCAACTATACAAAACTACAAAACTATATTTTGAATTATAGAATGAATGTATAGGTATTTAATGTTCGACTCTGCCCGAACTTAGATTTCTTTTAAGTTTCTTCTTGAGAATTAAATGGCGTTAAATGTTTGCTTTCATCCTAGGTTAACTTTTTATAGTTATAGTGCAAATGAGTAAAATAAACATGAAATTGTCGTTTTACAAATAAAACCACTTTCCCTATTATTGATAATTTGTTAAGCTGGGGGAATGAGGTTCTCAGCAAATGAAAGTACGAAATAAGGATAGAAAACTATGTGTGGAGAAAGATTTGGGGAAAGTTAGCTCGTTTATGTGTCATATTAAATCGTTGGTTTGTTGGTAATACGGTTTCAAAAGAAATAATTAGGATTTTTTTCTGTAGAAAATTTATTTAATTAGGTGTTAATTGTAATTGTATCATTGTTTTCACCCAATTATCTTGGATTTGGATTGTGATAGTGTGGTCACTATTACTCACTGAGATTCTTTTTTGTTTTTTTTTGGACATAGTCAATACATAGCTTGTACCCCTATGAATTTAGAGCATTGTGTTGATTGGAAGGAAGATTGATAGGTGGGAGGAAGAAGGAGGGAGAATGAGACAAGGAATGCAATCACAGGACACTGATAAAGAGATAGACAGCCATTGTGGCAAGTGTTAAGCCTATTTTATACTAACTGTACGCACTAAGAACTTTAACTGCTCTGAATTGAAAAAGCATATGATATGATGATAAGTTGCACATAAAAACTCTATCATCATAAGTAAACTTACAACCAGCATGAGTAGATTCATATAAACAAACAAAAAAGAAGAAACATACTATAAGTACATACATAAGTAATACAAAAGTCATACGCACACATTTGCGAATATGTTGTTAACAAGAAGAAAATTGAAAACAAATTTAGTAGAAAAGAATTTAATTTTCGTTGCAACGAAATGATCCGAAACAAAGTTAAACTGACGTCATGATGACGATGTACTGCTGCGAGTATATCCTGATTTTGAGATGATTTGGCCAATCAAAGCTTGCAGAACGAACAACCTACGCATTGGGAATGGGTGGAGTTACAAGTGGTAGGCTGTGGGAGTAGTATGTATTCAGTTGGCTAACTTAGAGTGAAGCATATTTTGTTGCTGTAACTTGTGCAACAGTTGCCACCACAGTCGTGGTGTGGCAGCCTAAAGATAATAGTATGTATAGGTTTGGGTTGGCATGCTGGTGTAGTAGCAAATATCACTTGTAGCTTTTATACCCTTGAAAAATTTATCTTTGCACACTTAATACATTCAATTGAATATGTATAAAGTAGAAAAAGGATACAACAACATTGAAAATGAGGTTGAAAAGAAGAAATGTTTGCAAAACTGCTGCTGTTTGCTTATAAAAGGTGCCAATACGCTGCGGGATTTTGCAGTAATTTGTGAGAAATCGTTGTGAAAACAACTCCAGTGATAAGGGTCGGTAGCACGTGGTACACCCATTTTTGGATAATACTTTTGGATTAGTTTGTTGCTGTAATTGAATTGTGTTTTGTTATAAATAGTTTAATTGAACACACACACGCACAAAATGAGTGCTTCTGGAAAAAGTTTACTTGGTCTTTGGCTCTATCGCAGCGGTGAACAGGAGTGGGCCGTCAAACATGGAAGTCCATTGCATGCCATTGGGAAAGACCATTCGCGCCAGAGTCTTGTAAGCAAAAAAACAAAACGCTTGAATAGATTCACAGAAAGTGCACCATCAGTAAATGCTTGTGAAAATGATAATTTTCAATGTTTATTACCACTACAGGATGCTGATGTCGGAAAAGTGGGTATACCCAAGGATGTACCGACTGTGGCTAATCACCATAATTCCTCACCGGGCGATAGAGTCTCCATAATATTCACGCTGAAGAACCAAGTTGGGAATTTGGCCAGAGCATTGCAAGTATTCCAAGAATTGGGTATAAATGTAATGCATTTGGAATTATCACCGCTAGAGAATGCAACCAATCAAGTGAGTTATTTTATGTACAACAAAAAAAGAGAAAAGACACTTAACTATCATATACAATTCGGTCATGGTGAACACGACGGTGTTCTCAGTGTTTATCCTACTATATATGTATGTCGTGATTAAAAACGGGGTTCATTGAGTTCACTGACTGCCAAAAAACTTGTGATGCATAGAAAAGAACTGAGCTAGTTATCGTGTTCAGCGAGTCCGAATTTTATAGTTACCATGTTATTGGAAACGGTGTGTAAAATTTGATAAAGAAAAGAGTGTAATACTTAATTTTTTTAATTTTATTTTTAATTTTTGACACAATGTAACAATTTGCAACTTTTCGAAAATGTCGTTAGCTTTCTAAATCGGGGGCGCTGATAACGAATCTGTATGTATTCAGTTTTTTCAAGTCAGACAAAGTTTCATAAAACTTTTAAAATGAGAAGAAATTTCGCAGTTGACTACTAAATATTGCCTGAACCTAAACTGAATACAGGTTCGTGACCAGCTCCCCGAAAATATTAGGCTTAATGTAGAAATCTAACGGGTTTTATTATTGTTCAGTGTAATTATGTAAGTAGATATAAACACCTTGCATCGACTCTGACTGCAATAAAAATTTTGTTTTATTTCGACTTCTTTGAATTTTCAACACAGTCTTGAGAGTGAATTTTTACTAGCTCCCATGACATTACATTTTTGGAAAACATCCTGAAAATGATCTACCAGTTTCGGCAACCTTTCTCCATGTAATTATAGAGAAACCTTAGCTCGTTTGCCGAAAAAATAAATTCCAATGGCTGGATTTCGATAATAAAAATATTTTTGATATTTACTCTATATTTACTCTAAAAAAATATTTTTTTATACCACAAGAATCAGTAAAAAAAAAACGATACTATTCGTAAACTCATAATTTACAAAATACTGGATTTACAAAATATTTCGTAAGTGTGATTGAAAGAAATAACGAGTCTAGGGTAAAGTAAATACCCACAGAACCAAACTTTTTAAAACTTTTGTTTAAAATTAAATACAAAAATAGAAAATATTATGAAGAAAAATAATTTATTATTTTTTGAACATTGTGAAGAAACCAATTTTGAATTTTCTTTCCCTTGCCCTTTTTGGAAGAAACATTTTTACATGACGAATTATGATTTCAGTCCCAACATTTTTTGAAGATAGTCACTCGTACATTTTTCGTACCTACACCGAATCTTCATATTCTCATCATTAATTTCAGGCTGATGTACTTGTCGATGTTGAGTGCGATCCGAAGCGTCTGGATAAAGTTTTACAAATGCTGAATCGGGAGGTGCACTCGGTAAATTATACTTCTGTAAATGCAAATCCATTAGCACGTGCGCCATCCTTATCAGCGTGTTCTAGTTTTGGTAAAATTCTGACATACTTCCCACAATTAACTACTCAGATACAAATACATTTCCGCTAATAGATTTTGGCGATATGGTATGGTTTCCGCGGAAAATTTCCGATTTAGATAAAGCTCAGAATGTGCTGATGTACGGATCCGATTTGGATGCTGATCATCCTGGATTTAAAGATCCGGTCTATCGTAAGCGACGTGAGCAGTTCTCAGCAATTGCCAACAATTTTAAGCAGTAAGTTATTCGCAGTATATAAAATGCGAAAATTACTTTTATGTAACAATATTTTGACTTGAATTAGTGGCAACCCCATACCACGTGTGAACTACACTCCGGACGAGGTGAAAACTTGGTATGTTTTACATGTGTAAATACACAGCTAAAAGATATTTTGAAAAAGCAATTAATAGTTTGCAAGTTTGCGCTACTTCATATGTACAATGTCTGTTGTGTTTTTTCTTTTTTTCTTCCCCCTTTTATCTGCCCAACTGCTGCTGCCCATACTCAACCATAAAGGGGGACAGTTTTTCGTGAGTTACATCGTCTTTATATAAAGCATGCTGTACCTGAGTACATGGAAAATTGGCCAGAATTGGTTAAGTTCTGCGGTTATCGTGAGGACAATGTGCCACACTTGCAGGACGTGAGTGTATTTCTTAAGCGTAAAACGGGCTTTCAATTGCGTCCAGTTGCTGGCTATCTATCACCAAGAGATTTTCTATCCGGTTTGGCATTTAGAGTCTTTCATTGCACGCAGTATATACGACATTCTTCGGATCCATTTTATACGCCAGAGCCGTAAGCTTTTTTTGTTAATATAATGTAAATTAATATTTATGTGTAAGTATGGTATATTTATTTCCATTTTAAGTGATTGTTGTCATGAGCTCTTAGGACATATGCCACTTTTGGCTAACTCCAGTTTTGCGCAATTCTCACAGGAAATCGGGTTGGCTTCATTGGGCGCCTCAGATGCTGATATTGAAAAACTGGCTACAGTGGGTTTTTCTTCTTTTTTTTAAACACCTGGTGCTACTTTTATTATTTCTCTCTTTGCTTTATTTACTTTACAGCTTTATTTTTTCACTGTTGAATTTGGGCTTTGCAAACAAAATGATAATTCTTTTAAAGTCTATGGCGCTGGTCTTTTGAGTTCTGTGGCCGAGTTGCAGCACGCCATTACTGCTGGGGAGAAAATAAAGAAATTCGATCCAGAAATCACATGCAAAGAGGAGTGCATTATAACATCATATCAGAACGCTTATTATTATACGGATTCATTTGAAGAGGCTAAAGAGCAAATGAGGTAATTTTATTTTATTTATTTCCACAAAATGGGCAAGCGAGTATAGATAAGTTTAATAACTAACAAAATAAAGATAACTTAAACTGGTAAATTTTGTAATAATTTGATTATTTTTTTAACCTTTCCCGCCGAAATATTATTTCTTGCCTATTTCTTTATAGAGCTTTTGCTGACAGTATTCAACGCCCTTTTGGCGTACGCTACAATCCTTACACCCAAGGAGTTGAAGTACTTTCGAATGCGCAGAAAATTACGGCCGTCGTCAGTGAGCTCAAAGGTGATCTGAGTATTGTGTGCTCCGCACTGCGGAAAATTTCAGCGACTGACGAAAATTTGGATGTTGAAACCATTGCAAATATGCTGCAGAACAGTTTGAATGTTTGCAGCGGCGGCTGCAACAGTGGCGATAAGTCACCGCTGTCATCGATAAGCCCCGATAATTCAGATAACTCGCAGCATTCATTTGGTGGTGGAGAATAAATGGAACATGAATGAAAGATAATCCAAAATCTCTGGAAACAATAAATATGGGACCATATGTCATAGCTGACAGAAGTTTTAAATGTTATAAAAAAGACAAATCTATTAATTATAAACTAACAAAATATTTAAAAAAAAAAAAAGAAATTTTTCCGTCTTTATGTGTGAAAATGTTGGACAAAAATTTCAATTTACTTAAATTTTAAAGTAAATACTTAAATTCCTAAACGTATGTACATTTATATACATTCATTTATATGTATGCATATATGTACGTATATCAACAAATTACATGCTTAATAATATATTACAAAACTGACAAAACAATTACAAAAATACAATTGTTTTATTTGCAAACATATTCTGCTACGAGTATATTTCTGATTATCATATTTATTTATTTATTTATTATAAATCATATCACATTCGCTATCGATAAATCGTTTACTCAAATAGCGAGTCGAGCAATCCATCAGATAATTGGGTATGGTCCAGATACTGAATGTACCCAAAATTGGCGCTACATGCCGCCTGACTCTGCTCACTACGAATACATAGGAATTTCTTAACCAATTACGTGATACTTTCTCCACACCGCGGTACACATTTTTCGGCAGCAGTATCTCTTTGACTTCAACACGTGGCGCTATTTGTATTTTGTCCACAGTTTCACAGATGCATTCGTTGCTCGTTAGTATCCCAGCGACAATGTACATTAATTTAAAGTATCTGTGCGTTGAAACGAGTATGATGAGCAGCAAGTCACATGTCACATGTCAATTAAAAAACAACAACAATTAATAAAAATTATGAAAATTAGAACAACAAAATTATACATTTATGTATGTAGTATGTATATAATATTATCAAGGGAGCGGCACTAAAAGAGCATGGAATGCCTATTAAAAAATGAAAAGAACAAAAAATCACCGATAAGATTGTTTATTTCCGATAGTGTATTTAAATATACTATGTACATAACTCGTGCATTCGGAATTTATGACACTACCTATGAGTTTTTATATTATGCATACATATAGTATGTACTTATATATGTACCTGCTCGAAAATAATTTGATAAACTCAAACTCAGTAATCTGAAAACTTAACTAGCAGAAAAATGTATTACTTCGTGAAAACCCATTGTTGATTCATTGGAACAAGCTTTCACTAAACTGTAATGATATGAATATGGTATGCTCAAAAGCAAATATCTTCATAGATAAGGTTTTTGGAAATGGTGCGTCACAAGACTGAAGTTCAATTCAGCAAAGATAGAAAGTTTCTTGGGTTCCCTAAATATTATCAGTAACTAATAAACGAAAGCAAATTCTCTATTTTTTATGAAATTGAACTGAAGTAAAACTCCAAATTATTTTTTATCAGCATGGAGAGTTTCACTATTTTGCGTCAGAAAAGTTTAGATCTACTTCTCAGATTGTCATACAATAGCATTCAACTAAGTATAAATTAAAATCTTTGTGCCATTTAGAGCTTAGAATCTAATACCCGATAGAAAAATTACAAAAATAAATGCCCGAATTGGTTAATCCGACTTAGGTGCTCTTGACTTAGATTACAAAGTCCAAATGATTTTAGTAAATCAGGTTTTTCAAAAGGCGGTGGATAAAACACCCAAGTGGCACCACAATGAACCATCTTCGGCCCAAGTGTGTCCTGATCATAATGTGGCAGTATCTTAAAGACATGATTAGGAAAATTAATTTACATATTAAACAGAGCATCAATTAAAATGCGAATGGGGTCTCTCCATAGGCCATGCGCCATGGGAACAATCGTGGAAAAACTTCAAAAATTCACATTTTTCTTTGAGAAACCACGCCTATATCCTAAGAAAATGGTCGGATGTATAAACAGTAAATCAGATAAATGTTGCTTGGAAGAAAATAGACTGGGTCCCTGAACAAAAAAACAATCGTAGTCCGTGGTTACTAGGAAAAAACTGTTCTGAAAAAAAATTTCACTTTTCTAGTGTGAAAAAATATACATACAAAAATTATTTTATATATATATATATAAAATAAGTTAAATAAAGTGAAATAGATATATATATATATTTTTTTTAATTAACAGCTGTTTATTCCAGAAAAAATGGGCCATGATGTTTAGTAACCCCAAATATTTTTTCCCAAGGCTGTGGTTATATTCAAAGTTTACTCGGCGAACAACATGTAATTGTTGTTGTCCGAACACGAAAAAAAGAAATTTTACTCACTCTCACACCAAACACTCTAGCTAGGTGAAATGTACACCGAGCACGCCGAGTATTCAGGGTTAGCAATGAGTTATTCTACAAAAAAGGAACAAAATGTATGTAAAATAATTTTTAAAAAATGCAAACCTGTACATTATTATTTTCATAAGCAGAAAAGCGAAGCGAAGAAATCATATTATTTTCAATTATATTATTAATTTCATATAGTATTAAAAAAAAACTGAGTTTCAACAAAAAGCAACTCTGTAACGAACACCAATGTAACCACTACATCCAGCACGAGAGTAAAATTTGATGTGTTCGTCGAACAGCGAACACCAGTATAACCAGCAGCTAAGGCTGTTGTTGCCCGAACACGAAAAGAGAGCTTTTACTCACTCTCACATCGAACACGATATGCTGGGTGAAATGTACACCAAGCACGCCGAGTATTCAGGGTTAGCAAACAATGAGTGATTCTACAAAAAAGGAACAAAAATGTATGTAAAATTGAAGCAAAACATGCAAACCTGTACATTATTATTTTCATATGCAGAAAAGCGAAGTTACGAATTTTTTTAGTTCTTAAAAGTGAATATTAAATATATTATTCATAAAACTATTGAAGAAAAATCATATTATTTTCAATTATATTATTAATTTCACGCTCCATATTAAAAAAAATCGTTTAAAGATTTTTGGTATACCATTTAGTGTTGCCGTTGCGACCAATATAGTATTACAAAAAAAAACTGAATTTCGACAAAGAGCAACTCTGTAACGAACACCAATGTAACCACTACACCCAGCAGCTAAGGAACATTTATCTGCTGTATTGTTTTTACCTCTGACCATTTACTTGGGAGGTTTTCTGCGGAAAAAATTTTGAATTTTCAAAAATCAATTTAAAACAAAAAGCATGAAATTCTCCGTACAAAAGAAAAACCCTAAATAGGTAACTAACATAGAACACTTGTTCGTTGAATCTATGGCAAATCAGCTTTCCCTACATCCAAAAAAAAATTCGAAGATTTTGAGAAAATTCCAGAAATTTGTGAGCTATTTATATCATTCTCTAACTTTTCAATATGGAGAGACATCATTCGCATTTTAAAAATTAAAAAATTAGCACACTGGTTATTTGATGCCATTAATAAATGGTGATTACCACAATCCTGATAGACATGCCAGCCAAATAATTATAAAATGTTCCTTCTATGGAATTTTCAACTATTTAAATCACCTTCAGTCATCAAATGTATTTAAAAATTAATGATTGATTTAGTGACAGATTGCATTTGTTAATTCCGTTACAGGTATATACTTGCACATACATATGTATTTCTAGCACTTATTTACGAAATTATTATAATTTTAAAACACTTTACTACATCTTTTATATGTAAATAAATATAGATTATTTGTTCCATGCAGTTTACTGCACTCTATATAATTTGATAGCATGCAATAGTTTCGAGTGGAAGAATGAGAGCTGGAGCTGGATCAATAGTACACACCTGACCGTACGTAATATCATGTTGATTTTGTCTTTTTTTTTTGGCTACGTTAAATCTTACGCGTTTTACCAAATATTTGCACTTGCACTTGATTGCTTTTACTGGTTGTTTTTGAACTAGAAATTTTCATATATTTTACACTACACAGATGCGTGTTGTACTAGGATTTACTTTTGTTTCGTGCAATATTTTTTAGTTTATTAAACAAATTATAACAATTATAAATTTCTGTCTGGCACTTGTTAGCGTTGCCCTTGATTTGATTTTTCTTTAGCTTGTTGTTGGTTAATTTGTTCAGTAGAAAAATTTTATATCATTTTGTGCGTTATTCTGAGCATGTCCCTATTGTTGTTGCTATTGATGCATAGTGAGTGAACTTCGGTCGCACTTATAACTTCCGAGCGTTCCAAATCAAATTTCGAAAGCAACTGCTGATTGCTTGACGTCTTAGCTGCGAGAACAAGCACATACAAAAAAATTTACTAATGAAAGAAAGTGATAACGTTATTTTACAAAGACAGTACTTATCATATAACGTGAGTGAGTGAGTTGAGTAAGAGAGAGAAAGAGATAAAGAAATGTTGTGTATAACGGTTTTGCCAGAGATCACTGAATATACTCGATAGAAAGCGTTTTACGTATATCGCCCTGCACACATATTAACATTTAATGGGTGACCTACGGGCACATAAACTGAATGCAGTATAGAAAATAGTACGAGATATGTACTACTTATACATACTATGCTCTCCTCATTGCAATATTACCATATCATTTTTGGCTTTTCAGTTTTCTTATCAGCATAAGTGAGAACCTAACTCAATTTGAAATACATAAGAACATTTGTGTCACCAATTGAAGGCAGACACACAAAAAACTACATACTTATCGAAATTTAGTTTTAATCTTTTCTATGATATTTCATTAATATTTTTTTTTTTGAAGGCGACTTATAATTTAACTGTAATTTTCCACTCAGTTGATAAATTTTATGTGCAATTTTATTTACTAATTACCAGTAATTTAATTTAATAAAATAAAATAAAAAAAACAATTTACGTAAGATTAGTAGTAGGCAGATACAGTAATACAGTAATTGCATCGATAAAATGGTTCAATTAACCGAAAAATGCAATACATTTTGAACAACTGTAAATGTAATATTTCTACCGCAATTAAACGGGAAACGCAATTAAGAGTGATTCAATAAACCAAGGATCGTAGATCAGTTATGTTTTCATTACTATCTTTTGAAATCTGAATTTCTTAACAATTTGAAAGTTCAAAAGGGATCGCACGTAGTGCAATATGGTATTTTCTCACAATTTAAATATAGTCAGCTCCCCATCTTCCGTCCGTTAACCAAACCCGTTGTTGATTGCATTTCAGCATTAGCTGATTGAATTCCCTCTCTCATTCTCCCTCCTTCTTCCTCTCACCCATCAATCTTCCTTCCATTCAACACACTGCTCTGGATTCATAGAGGTACACCCTGTGTGTTGAATATATCAATAAAAAAAAAAGAAGCTAAATGCTTTTGTTTTTCTAGTTACGAGTATTTTACCAAGATTTAAAAAATTTTAAATGAAACAAAATTTTCATCGTGTTGTTGCTCCTTATGTTATGTTGCTCTACCTCACACATTTCATGTGTGCACCAATTTTACTCACGTATAGATGGCGCTGTATTATATGTGCTATTTTGAAAGTTTTAGAAACTGTAGCAAAGAAATTAATTTTATGTAAAGAGCTTTTACATACCAGTTTTATGGTTTTAGACTTGGATAAAGCTTTGTGAGAGCTTTCGATGTAAATCATTTGTTTTACAATTAATTTGAGAAAAATAAAAATGTGTAGAAGAATAAAAATAAAAAATAATTAAAAATAGTTTCCATAAGATGTAAATATTTTATTATCACGTTATATTCGAAATAGTTTTGTTAAATATTATGTAACTGTCTACCGGCAATTGTGGATTTAATTCAAATTTTAATATTTCATATGCTTGAGAATGAATTTCGACGAGTAGAAAAAAATTCTACTCGCTCACGAAACATACACTTCGAGCGCAGTTTAATTGTACTGCTCTTGAATATTTCTTTTGGATGCCCGAGGAAAACCTTTTTGATCCGGCCCTAAGCTACAGCTCCCCTTCATTTCTCCTAAGAGATTGCTGAATTGTGTAATCACGATTATACTTGGTGAAATATCTTCTACTTGGTGAAATATCTTCTACTTGGTGAAATATCTTGAGCAAAACGAATTGCTTAATGACCGCCAATACGGTTTCCGTCGAAATTGCTTTACGGGCGATCTCATGGCAGTCCTCACTGAGCACTGGTACCATAGTGTCCATTGATTCGGTGAGAGAAAGGCGGTTGCTCTGGATATTTCAGAGGCGTTTGACAGAGTGTGGCAAAAAGCACTAGTGTCAAAACTAATTGCGCATGGGGTCGGGAGTAACTTCACACGATGGATTACGAACTTTCTAAGCGGCCGCTCTATCCGTGTTGTGATAGGCGGTATTATTTCGGAAGATCGTGCCATTAATGCTGGAGTGCCGCAGGGTTCGGTCCTCTCCCCTACACTTTTCCTTATCTTTATTAATGAAAAATCCTATTTACTCGTTTGCAGATGACAGCACCATTTCTCATTCATATGCCTGTTAAAAACGCCCTAACTCTTTGGCGATTGAGAGGAAAGAGCACGTTATGAATGACTCACTCAATAAAGATCTCCAGTCAATCTCCGAATGGGGTCTTACGAATAGAGTTGAGTTCAATGCGCGTAAGACTCAATGTTGTCTGTTATCTCACAAACGAGTCTCGCGACCCCCCGTTAACCCCCTAGATATGAGTGGGCTAGGTATTGCGGAGACAGCGACTCTTGATGTCCTGGGCATGTCCATCCAAAGTGATGTTCGTTGGAATAAACACAATTTTGACGTGTCGAAAGAAGCCGTCTAGTGTCTCGGCTTTCTTAGGCGGTGTAAAAAATATTTTACTTCGACTGATCTCCGCATGATCTACACCACCTATATACGTCCTAAATTGGAGTTTAATTCGCACCTATGGGCTGGAGCTTCACGAACGCAACTGGAGCTCCTGGACCGTATCCAACATCGAGCGATAAAGCTAATAGGAGACAGTAGAGTCTCTATTGAGTGCTTGGAACATCGTCGAAACGTGGCTTGCGTCTTACTGTAGATGTTCTTCTGAGATGCGGAAGCTGATGCCGCCAGTTCGTGTGTTCAACAGAACTACACGGTCAGCAAGCGGAACTCACGTCTTCCACGTAGACACGGTGTTCCATTACAGAGAAAGTTCGTTCATCTGTCGTACCGCGCGTATTTGGAATAAGCTCCCTGCAACAATTTTTCCCTTGCAAGTTTAAAGCAAACGTTCATAAGCACTTCTCCCTCCTTTTTCCTCCCACCTATCAATCTTCCTTCCAACCAACCCAATGCTCTGCATTTATAGGGGTACCCCTTGTTTGTTACAAAGTAACAAACTACATCTATTCCACTTCCATATGTAAATATGTATGTACATTACATACATACAAACATACATATTTCAAAATCTACCTACTGCAATAATTTAAAATGTAAATTCCATAACTCAAGAATCAAGAAGAAATCACTCCTCCATCAAGGAAAGTGTAAAATGCATTAAGTAAAACATAAACATCAAGGGCAAATGGAATGTTGAGCGGATAGATGCAAACAAATGAAAACACAAACAGTTTTGTTAAAGGAAATGTATACACTTACATATGTCCTTCTTGATTGCCGTAAAATTCTTTGGAAATATGTATTATATATATATATATGTGTGGTGTGTGTGTGTGTGTGTGTGTGTAGTGTGTAGTGTGTGTGGGCGAGAATGTGCTCAGGGAAGTGTAAAATGCATTGCTTATTGCAAAGTGCAACAAGTAACCAACCACAGGCATCATTGAGCTTAAGTGACCAAGAAGTCAATGTTTAAATTGTACAAAATTCACAGGACATACACAAACACACACACACACAGATACTAACCGACTTGTTTTCTTGTAGATACATGAATATGTCCATGAGACGATGGGCATCGTTTGTTGAAAGAGACACACGCCTGCAAAATTACTATAAGGATAAGAGGTATCTAATTCACAACACTTTTACTTGTGGTTACTATTACACAAATGTTTTGGCGCCAAGTGAAGGAAATTATATTTGATGTGTAATGAAATTGTCGTATTATTGAGTTTAACATAACGCTGACCAATTACAAAAAAAATATACATTTTAGGGTTGATCTGTTTCTTTTACTATAGTTTGATAAAGTTTCTTCATTGACTGGTGTGTCAGAGCATACAAATTTAGGCTTGAGTTTTGAAGGAACCCTTTAATACGCAGTGTGAGATGCCTCGAAGATTTTATTTTTATTTTACTATTTTAGTATTTAAGAGAGATCGTTCTAGCAGACCATTAAGTAGTCTCCTATTCAGGGCTTTGCTCCTTTACGGTTGACACTATTTCAAAAACTAATATATTACAGAGCTCTGTAAATGTATTTTTTAAAGCATTTTCTCATATAAACTATTATTAATAGTAGTTGTTTACTAGTTAGTCGCTTTTGATTGCTCTGATTTTATACTATAGATTGACTAGTCCTGCACGAAAGGGTAATCAATCTCTTGAAAAACAATTTTACGATGGTAAAGAAAGTCGTTTAAAACTGGATTAAGAGTTTTACCATGAAATGAAAGATAATTCTTTCGTGATATGTAATAAATTTATGCAGTTCTCTCATCACAGCTGTTAGCTTTTGCTAAAAACTGTAAAAGCTGTCACACTTTAGTATTTTGAATACGTCGGAAAATTCTGATAAAATACTTATTTATTTATCTGGAAAGCATTTAAGCATTAACTGCGTCAAGAGATTGAAATTCACCAAACTTTTCCCTCAATTTGCAAGTCAATTGAGCTCAATGTATAAAGACTTTCCAACATTTTCTCAAAAAGAGAATTCTCCAAAACAAAGCAAAACAAAACAAAACAAATAAAATGGTTTACAAATCCACCCTAAGTGTTTATGGTAAAAGTAAGGCAGATGAAGTAAAAGCCTGAAATTCAACAGGAACTTCCTTGTACAAAATAAAATATTCCTACACAGTTCAGTGTTGCATACTTTTAGGGTGAGCAAACAAATTGAAGTTGTGTTGGGCGCCGACCAGCACACACACACACGTACAAGGCTAAGTAGTGTCAATGGACAAGAGACTTGACTGAGGTTAATAAATGTTTGTATGTCTAGAAGGAGTTCAAAGGCTTAGAGTTAAAACAATGCTTATATTCTAACTACAGCCAATGAGACAGACAAATGTAAAATGTTGTGTTGGTTAGTTATTAAAGGATGTGTAGCTACACTCATTTAGAGCATATACATTTGCAACACATTACTACATGAAGGAATATGCAGCAGACATGTGAAGCGTTCAACTTGTGAACTTTATTATTGCCATTGTAACTTTAAAAGAAATCTTAGCTCTGCTGCTCGATTGTGTGTGTGTGTGTTGTGTGTTTATGTTTTCTTCATGCATATCGTAGTCGATGTTGTCGTCACTCAAGCTTTCAAATACTTAAATGTAGTAAATGTGTGTGTAGTTGTTATTACTCTTGTTACTACTGTGGCATAAGTATAAGCATGCATAGGGTGACCACCTCCACCGAAATGACCTTAATTCTATTTACAGTCTTCAGTAAAGCTCTAGTTAATTTATTTATGCAGCTTAACTTCTATCCCCCGTTAGGAAGTTTTAATACCTAGAGTCGATTAAAGAACTAATTTTCTCAGTTTTCGCCTTCAACTAATAAAATGCGAGGTATTTCTTTTTAATGTTGTCAGCAATGGTGTATCTAATTCCTTACACGTAACTTCTTTAATATGACATGCAGCAAAATCATCTAGACAGGGTCTCCGTAGTTTTTCTTGATAGATCGAAGAAGATCGAGTAACGTATCGCACAGTTCTGAAGTTTCGTAAACTTTAGGCAGTATACAAGTAAAATTATTATTATACCTTAAGTACTTTATCCTAAATTAGTAAATAAGTATATTACACGATCAGCTCATGACAAAAACTCTACTCACTACTCTTTAGTACTTAATAATTGTTTAGCATAATACATATTTTCATCGATGACTGATTTGTTGCAATTTAAGCTTATGCTACATATACATACATATATGTGTATATGTATATATATTTACATATAATAATTTCTTGAGTATCTGATTTGGCTAAAAATAGGTGGTCACCTTAACCATACAATTAACAATAAAAGTGACTACTACTACTTCTACTGCTTCTTGTGCTTCTTCCATTTATGTATACTTCTTCAGCTATGTATAGTTCCTTCGAGCTGCACCTCCCTTTCCATCGCATATCAGGATAACAACACACAAATGTTTCTCGGAAGAGGATAAGTTAAAGTCAATGCAGAAAGAAAGGAAACACTTGGGGTAGATTCTATTGCTTTGTGGTAAACCGCAAATTGTGTCAAGGTCGTTTTGTTGTTCTCATCTCTTTTTCTTCTTCAGTGTCTGAGTCTGTTTATGTACGTACATCTTTATACTTATCACTTTTCATACGCCCTCACACACCATATCCAAGCCGCCGCTCTGCCTTGTGCCGCCTCATCTCCCTCTGCGAATGAGAATGTGTCAGAAATATGGCAAAATGTTTGGTTTAAGTGGATTTTGTGTTGTGTTTGAGTCTTGGATGGGACGTGGGACGAGGGTCGACGTCGTCGTCGTCGTCGCCGCTCTTGTCATGTAGCAATTTCTATATACTTTATCAGACATTCTTGGGGAATACCTTCTGTGTTTAGTCTTGTCTGGTATACGTACTTTTAAACATTTTGCTGTTACTATTGTGTAGTGTTTTTGTTATTATTGTACTTGTGACATTTCCGCAGTAGTGTGTGTGTGTGTATGTTGTATGTATGTTGGTGTGTTTGTGTGCGTGGGAAAATATTTCTGTACTTTATGTTTTTAGAAATTTTCTCAATTGCCTTCGTGAGTATGTGTGTTTGTGTGTGTGTTTAGTTTATTGTGTGAGAATTGCTTTTCTTATTATTATTGTTTTTGTTATTGCTCATGCAGTTGTTGTATCTTGTAAGAAAATTTGCATGTCCACACTTTTACATTTTCTCTTGAATTATTGATAAGCATTCAGAATTTATCAGTCAACAAATAAGAATGTGTTGATTGTGAATTATAAGATTAAATTGGATTTAAGTTATTAGATTATTGCTTAGATATTGTATAACTTAATTTTCATAGAACTATTTTAATATTTTATGGTTGAAATGTTTCCTTTACTATTTTGCCATAAGCGTCTTTAAAATGTTATTCAATTAGTACTTACAATTTCCAGTATTAGCGAAATAGTTTCACATCAACGCATTAATTTCCGATCAGTGATTCAAAAAATCATTGTACCTTGACATTTTAGAGGACATCCAGGTTGCTGTTCAGCTAGGTGGACTAGTGTTTGTGAGACTTCAAACTCTTTGTCACAGCAACCAGACATTGTGGATTGGGGGGGACTGTTGCTCGTACGCATTGAAAAGTGCCCTGGAAATTGTTTCGAATTCGACATTTTTGAATTTTATTTTTTACACTTTTTTGCTGTTGTGGTTTTTGGGATACTTTCAGTTGGTTTTTTTATATTTTTTATTTGTAGGAAAGAGGACCCTCTTCAGATTTTCCCCCCTATGTGTGTTTTACGCCGAATTCGAACGGCAATACGAAAAGCTTTAAGGCCGAAATACTCTCAAAGTTTTGCCATTACCAATTTGAGAGGTGGTAACTTATGTTTTGGGAAACGAGATGATCAGTGTCAAGCCATCCAAGTGGATCTAACCAATGCACTAAACAACTGAGCCGCAAAGCTACCACAACTTCTTGAGTGTAAGTCAGTGTGTACCAGCCATCTCTTATAGGAGGCAAGGCTTAACCTAGTTTCTAGTTCATAAAAAGTGAGAGTAGAATAATATCGGTGAATAAACTTTATGAGCATGGTTTTATGTATTCGGAAAGGTTGAACCTCTAAACCCGTGGATATATTCAGATTTTGTTCGGCGAACACCATGAAATTGTTGTTGCACCGAACACGAAGAGAGAGCTTTTACTCACTGGAACAACGAACAAGATATGATTGGTGAAATGAACAGCGAGTATTCAAGGTCGCTGTGGCTTAGTGGTAGTGCATTGGACTGTTACTCAGGATGTCCGGGGTTCCAATCTCAGCACAGGAAAAATCAAAAAGTAAAAAATTTAAGTTTTCTACACAGCCGACCACGTACCTCTTGGCGAGTATTCAAGGTCGCTGTGGCTTAGTGGTAGTGCGTTGGACTGTTACTCAGGATGTCCGGGGTTCCAATCTCAGCACAGGAAAAATCAAAAAGTAAAAAATTTAAGTTTTCTACATAGCCGACCACCTACCTCTTGGCAGGCAATGGAAAAACTAAAAGAGTAAAATTGCATATGAAAAGCTTTTCACTTCATCTTTCGGATTAACAGGGCAATTCGGCGTTCAGTAATAAATATTAGAAGCTTGAAATGTGGAATTTTGTAGCTGTGACACTCAAAAACTCAAAAGTTGTCGAGTTCTGGCCAGTTATGAGCTAGCTTGGCCACTTAGCTCCCCAAAAGATAACATCGGCAGTTGGGGCAGTAGTAGTAGCCTTTTGGTGCCCCAACAGCCGATGTTATCTTTTGGAAAGCTGAGTGACTAGCTAGCTCATAACTGACTAGACAGATATATATACATATATATTTACACCGGCCTATGTGCGGTCGGTGTAAACGGTTGCGCGAATTCGTTCGGCCAGCCTAAACGCAGTGTAAGAACGGTCGTCTATTTTATATACTACATACTTTTTTATACAATTTCCAAATCACCATCACAAATATTCGCATGAATTAAAATTTTCCTGCCCATTTCGAGTTTTTTGGAATCCATCATTTATTTGGTGTGCTAGCGCGTAAACTAATGCCTGAAACACTTCTCTAGAATATATAAGAAAATGTTCTTTAAAAGTAACTAAATTATGCCGGCAGTAAAAAAATGTTCCACATTAAATACGAGTATGGCAAAACTGTAAAAAAAAAAATTTATAAAAAATCTAAAAACAAAAAATTTAACTAAAAAAACTGTAAAATAAAGAAACAAACTATCGAGTGGTGAAAAAATATTAAAATTTAAAATAAAAAAATGCATAAAACAAGAAAGCAGCAAGCATGTTCGTTCCTAAATACACGAGACAGTAAGTACAAAACATTACATACAAGCACAGCGCTATGATATATGGATGGGCTAGATGGAATGGTTGAATGAATGGTCGTTGAGCGGGGTGCCGTGTAGCTGTGCTTGAGTCAGAGGAAATAATTCTGACCACCACGACGACGATGACGTCGACTCTGTTACGGCATCGATGAAACCAACGAAGTCACCGATGATGTTGATTTCGATGATGAGAAACGGTGGGCTTCAGCGCCAACTACTTGCTCCAACGGAATATGATGTGATGTGTTGGCAAGAAAATGGGGGAAGTACACAGCATCGCAACAGCGTTGACTTCAATGTCTGATGCAAATAAAATGGGGAGTTGAACATTGAAGCATTTGAAGTAAGGAGGCGAATTTTCTAACATGCATTCATTCATTTATGCTCACAATCAGTTAGTCAGCTGCAAAGGACGACGATAACGGCGACTACGACGGCTAGGACTAGGACTAGGACGGCGACTTACTAAGTTGAGGTGTTGCTATGTGCGGCATTCATAGGTACACAGAAATACATGCATGCAGACATTTGCGCGTGAACCCCCCATCGGCGGTGTCGCGTTAGTAACGCGGTTCAGCATCGCAAGGATACTACAATGAGAATATTTAGATGGAGGAAGGCATGATGATGAGTGTAAAGTGTGCAGTGTGGTCGTGGTGGCTTGATTGGTGGGACGGACGTACGTGGTACGTGGTAAAGAACACTTCCGACATATCGCATACATATGTATATATACATAGACGGACACACACACACACACACACACACACACACACACATGGGTATTGTATGGGTATTTATACATATGCACACATAAGATACTCGTACATGTAAAATGCAGAGATGCAAAAACAAAAGTAAATACATAAAAACAAAAATTTCAAGTATCTGCATATTTGTTAAATAGATTTTACTTCGTTTTGGGTTGTGGGTGGGTGGGTGTCAATTCTTTTTTACGTTTTATTTCTTTAATTTATTTCTTGTTTTGGCTTTTAATATGTTTCACTTTAGCATTTTTGACTATGCTTACTTCTTTTATTTTATTTTGATAAAAAGAAAGCTTTTCGTTTCCTGCACATGATGCAAATGTTGTGTGTGTGTGTGTGTTTCGTAAAATATCAGAGAGGCGATGGTAGAAGGTGAGAACGGTGGTTGTGCTGGTGGTGTTACTGTTCGTCTGCATTCGTCGCCATACCCGCTAACATTGTAAAATAGAATAATACAACTTGAAAATTGCAGACACACATGGTTGGGAGATTGATATATGAACTTTTGTTGTCTGCGCTTATTATATTGATTCAATTTTTTCCACCTCATCATGCGATTTTAAAATTTTGGTATTGCAACTTTGTATCTACAATGTATGGAAATTGAGATATATTTTGAGGCAGTTATCGTTGATGCACAAATATTGCTGGATATGTATGAACTCAAAATTCATTTACAAATTAAAGTCTTCATAATTTTAATTTGATTTTGGCAAACTTTTATTATGATTTCAATTATGGAGGAATAGAAGAACGATGACTCGTGATGTACGAGTAGATATTCATTTTGACTAGAAGTCTTTTGTATAAAATATTGTAATTTTTTACTTCTAGGTACGTTTCGACAAAATTGTACCCAGAAATCTTTTTTTTTTCCTAGTTCTAGAAATAACTTTTGTGTATTATTGCACATTTCAATTTCTTTACATGCATACTAGTATATTACTTGAATTCGACTCTACCTCTGTCTGTTCACCTTTCAGAGAGCACTCTGTCTAGCACATAGCAGCAGGGGGTAGCCTTTTGTAATTCTGTCTTCCAGAGTCAAGAATTTGCTTTACTTTACTGCATGGGTTGATAAATTGCATGATTATAATATCTGATACTATCAACTCGATTAAATTCGGCGAAGAGATTGGTAAGTCTCATTTCATTGGTTATATTTTCATGGAATTTTTATTTCCGATAAAAGGCAAAGAACGAAAAAATCGCCATTCACAACTCTATTAAGTACTTATATATCACAGACTAAATACTGCCATATTTCTCTTTCCCATGTCATTGCCAGAATGATGGTGAGGATCAGAGGAGGAGGGTTTTGAGGGTTCTATTTTCTAAATAGAACTTCTATGTTACGTTAATTTTTGTTAAATTTCTATGATCAGAAATATAAAAAATATATGAAAGGGAATTCTATGTGACAGTTCTCTATTAGTCTCTAAGTTACGTTAAGTTTCTATAATGAGGTGTTAACACATAAAAGATCGATTAAACAAAATCCACTCTTGCAAGAACAACACGAACAGCACTCTCTCTCATATTTATGGATTTTGCACTAAAGGGAATTCTCGCAAAAACAACACACCTAACAATAACAGTAAATCCTTCTGAAGTAAGTCAATCGCCCGCGAGTTCTTAAATTCCATTCATTTCATTGGTTATATTTTCATGGAATTTTAATTTCCGATAAAAGGCAAAGAACGAAAAAAATCGTCATTCACTACTACTATTACTAATTGAAAGCATATTTCTGTTTCCCATGCCATTGCCAGAATGACAGCGAGGATCAGTACCCGATACGAGAAGAGGAGGGTTTTGAGAGTTCTATTTCCTACGTAGAATTTTTTATCTTAATTTTTTAAAGATAACCAGAATTAATAGATTTTTGATATCGTAACGATTTTTGGGAGTGTACTGGAACTGGATCAGCCAGCTTTTGTTTGACGAAATATTAAAATTTAACTTTGTTTGGCTCTCTGTGTACATATCAAAAAATTACAACAAACTCATTTCCCTCATTCTCATTATTGAGTAATAAAATCGAATAGATACCCTGTAAAGGTCTAATTGTAAAAACTTAACGTAACTTAATGTAACAAAACAGCGCTTGACAAAACTTAATGCTGATTATAGAAACATAGCATGAAATCAGCTGTTTTCGGAAATAATTAAAACAAAAGAGTATAGAAGAAGATTTATTTGCTTTTGGATTTACATTTTTTAAATCTATGTAGAATATATTTAGCTAATAAAATAAACATTTAATATGAAAATATTTACTTTTCGCCTCGATAAACAAAATCTAATAAAGATAAAGCAATTGATGTTATGAAATTCCACTTGCGTTAATATATAAAGTGATGGGGAGTGAAACGACTAAAACGAAAAAGAGATTAAACAAAATCCACTCCTTCTAGTAGAACAGGAACAGCACTCTCTCTCATATTTATGGATTTTGCACTAAAGGAATTTCTCGCAAAAACAACAAGCCTAATAATAACAGTAAGTTCCACTGAAGTAAGCCAATCGCTAATATAATTTTCCATATACTTAGTACCAACAAAATGCAATCACAATACCGTTCATATACTCAATGATACTGTCTCTCACATTTAAAAGGAGCGAACAGATATTCGCATGAGAATTCTGCGTTGAAATGATTATAATTTTTCATTTGACTTGATTTTTTCAACAAGTGGCTTAAACGTTTTTTCATTGCATTGAGTGAAATACAAAAAACATTGAAACATAGAAAACGTAAAAAACAGATTGATGTATAGAAGAGAAACAAGTTGGTAGTGATAAGTTTCACTTCACCCGCGAGTTCGTAAACTCTCACATTTTTTATTTATATTCTTTTAGAATTTAATCTGAAAATTTTTTTGTATAATTATACAATTAAAATTATTATAATGACAACATCACAAAAACTTTATTAGAGTTTTCTCTATAACTTTCCTTCAGGTTTGGAATTGATCCAAAATTAATTAAATATGTGTACATAAATAAATATCTTCACATTAATGAAGAACGCCCTGACTAACATTTTGTTCCATACTGAGTTATTAGCAAATTTTAATGCGCTTATGGAAATAAATATAATATTATGTCGAAAAATTGGCTTGACCCAGGAAACCCAGTATGATTTACAGAATCAGCACGAAATTGTAGGTACTTAAGGATTGTAATTAAATCTTTAATACAAATAAATAAATTTTTATAAAGATACACTAACAATTTTGTGTAATTATTAATGAATAATAATTTTTTGTTCGCATAAACAAAATATTTAAGGGGTGTATTATTATTTTATATACTAAAAATACTGTAATTTGGGATATAGAAATAGAGAAACAATTCATAGTTGCAAAATTAACTTTCCCCCGAAGCAAAAAGTTCCCAAAGGTAATCAATATTTTGACTCTTGAAATCTTTTATTTCTACCTATTGCTAAAATATATGTCATTCAACTATTTACCATATATTTTATATAGCTTTGTATGAAAAAAATGTATAGTAAATATATAGTATGTATATAAGGTTGCGGGATCGATTCCCGTCTTGGTCTGTCGGGTAATTCTCATAAATATGAATATGAAAGTGTGCAAGTACCTACACCGTTTGGTAGGCAATGACAAAACCACCACGTGCTAACAAATTGCAACCCAGCCGCACAGTGGCACATTTTTCTGTTGTTGCAAAAATTTAATTTTTCTACTTTATTTTTTCTAAAATATATTGATGCTGTTTTTATGCAATTAATATCCCAATATAAATAAATCATTTAACATTTTTTTATTTAAATAAATTAGTTTTTTTTGCACAAAAATAACTTAAAGTCAAATGATTTTGATGTTGCTAAAACTGCATTAAAATATCTTCATATGGACAGTTTTTTTTTCGAATAAGTAAATTGAGAATTAATGCTAACTTGCACAGTCTAGAGTTTAATAAGAAAAGCTTTTCACTTCGCCGTTCGGATTCGACATAAAACTGAAGGTCCTGTACAAATATAATACGAACAACATTATTGGATGCGAAAAGCTCGGCTTAGGCCATCAATGGGCTATTTTGCTATTAAAAGAAGAAGAAGAAAAAGAAGGATAGAATTTCTAATTTCCATTCCTACATAATTTAACTTGCTGAAACCTGCATTTTTTTTTAATAACAATCACTTTGGTTTCAATTTTCTTGCAAATATGAAGTAAAAAGCTGATATTTTTTAAACAAAGTTTTGTTGCATACTTTTAGGATTAATTTATAATACGTTGATCAGTTGATATTATGTGACAACGTCCATTTTCATATATAGGGTTCTTTATGTCGGTATGTGAATATTGAATAACTTAAAAAAAAAAACGATTTCCATGTATGAGGTATTTTTATTTGATTTGGTGCTTTACAATTTATTTCGAATAGTTTTTGAATACAACATCAATCAAATGGCCGCCATTATTGACCAAAGCAAAATGTGTCCTCGGGCATCTCGGGCGGTATCGTGATGATTTCTGCACGAATGTTTGCCTTGAATACGTCAATCGTCTGAGGCTTGCTGCTGTACACTTTAATTTTCAGGGTCTCGTCGGTCTTTAAAATTTCCTTTCAATAATCAGGTTCAGTGTAAACCATTCGAGCGATTGTTTGGCCGTATTCCAAGCGACGTGGACTGTCCGCAGTATTCTTTGACTCAATTGCACTTTATACTTAAGCAAATGCAAATCATCCTTCCAAATGCACCGCAAGGTGGTTCCACTGACGCATGTAGTTTCTCTGCAACACTCTCTCTTACCGCTTCAACCAGTTCATTGGAACGTCTTGGGCGTTGATGAACGACTTGTCGACGATCTCCCACTGTCTCGTGCTCAACAAAATTCAACACCATTTAGCGCGTTATTTCGTGTGAATCGATTCATGGTTAAAATTGTATTGAATTGACGTTTGAAAAACATGTTTACAATGTCAATCGGTTGATATGTGTTAAAATTATTCAATGTTCACATACCGACATAAAAGATGGCTCACCCTGTGCCTCATAAGCTATGCAATTCCTACTAACACTATTTGGTAATGATGTTATAGCGCTTTGAATATTAAAGTTAAAAACTTCACTTACTTGATTTGAATTAAAATTATTAAAATTAATGGAAAATTGTGCTTGAACATCAATCAAAATGAAAATATGTACATTAGGAATACACATTCAAATGTAAATTTTTAGACCAAAAGTCAACCAAATGTCAAAAATAAATTGTCAAAAAGATAATATAATATCAATTTATTATCTGCAGGAAAATAGAAAAATTCATTGCATTCTACTTTGTTTTTTTTTTCTGTACATTTTTTTAAAGATAATTTGATTTTAAAAGCGTTTTCCCTGAAAATAAATGCGATTATGCGCTACCAAAGTGCATTCTACCACACACACACACACACACACTCACACATACAAGGATATATGTATGTATGTATATGATTTCCTTGCGGCTAACGAAGCGAAAAAATGCAAAATTATTTCAAAGCATCAACGAAGCAACTAACAGCAACCAACAACAAAGCGATTATATTGCAGGACATCAAAAAATATTTGATGGGAAAAATAAAATTTTCTATTTCATCAAAAAATAAAAGGAAAGTTCAGAAAATTGCTAAAATTATATCAAAATGCAAAGATATGAGATGTGAGACATGTGTCATGAGTAACAGCAACTGCCAACAATCAAGCGGAGGAAGGACGGACGATATTCATGTGCGCCTCTGCACACACACACACACACACACACACACACATACACTTTCATAGCCTCACGAGATCATGACCAGTTGGTGGGTTGGACTGGGAACGACTGTAGTTCGATGTTTAATGCAGGCAAAAATGTGCACACGTCATGATTTAAAAAAAAAAAAAATATGAAGAAAAATACACGCTACACTTTGTCCGGCATTTACTTCATTTTTTATTAAAATGACAAACGTTTTTTATGCTCTCTCTCGTTGTTGTTGTTGTTACTGTAGTTTTTATTTTTTATTTTTGCAACTGTTTCATCTTTAAATTTTTTATTTCCTTATTTCGACATCATTGCATCCTTTATGTTTTAGCCTTAGCTTGTGTACGGGTACAACGAGTGCGCTTACATTACAAATACCAAAAAACAAAAAAAAAAACATAGTAAGAGTATGTATGAAAAAATTACTAAAATTGCTTTTAGTTTGACATTAAAGTTTTGCAGGAAATTCCCCTTTCCTCCCTTCCCACTGAAAATTTTTTCACATTTTTGATTTATTTGATATTTTTATTTTGTAATTGAGAAGTATAAGTAAATGATGAAACAGCGACATTCGTTGAAGAAGAGATAATTCTATAATTTAATAACACTGTGTTTCAAATTCAAATTTTTCAACGCACTGGCGATTGTACATGCCATCTAAAGTATGAATTTCAAGCTAAGCTAAGCTTGAATCTGAAGACTGTTGTGCTACATCACGTTAGGTTTTCGAGATAACGGTACATAAAATCAGAAAAAAGAAGTTCCAAAGACTGTACTGTCTAACACATATAGGAAAGTTGTTTAGTGTACATAAAAAGAAATTTAGTTTTGATGAACTCAAAAACCCTCCATTTACAACTCAAACTTCACTTTTAGGAAGTTTTTCCCAAACACATTGGCAGTATTTTTCTAAGCTATAGACAAAAAAGTTTTTAACGATTTTAACTGCGTTTTATTCTGCTTTTTTTTTGTTAGTGACTAAGTAGCAGGTAGGTGCTGAAGACCTGTTAAACTAACATTTCGTAGTTTCCATTGGACATGGATGACTATAAATCCTTCATTGGGGGAGATGGCTGTGTTGTAGTTGATAAACAAGTTCACAAACGCTTGCACGCCCGAAAAGGCAACATCTGTTATGTCACCGTAGAGTTGCTATCCAGCGCTAGTCATCAACTAAATTGTGAATGACGCTTTAAAGCGACCTGTTTTTCTTCTTGTTTTTTTTGGCTGTGTGACTATTGCTGTTCTTGCTGCACGAAATATCGGCCCCGATTCTGGTAGAGTTTATGGCTTCCTTAATCGCCCTATGATTTCCTTTACCTTACCGACTTTGGCAATATCGTACTTCTCTAACGACATGAGCGGAAACTTGGGGTGGAAGACAATAGCTAGGAGGCATTCCTGGTAAGTTATATTTAGTTAACGGACCTTTATTTTTGACTATGCGGCAATATCTTTAATTCCATCACTTTGCTAGTCCACAGTATGTGTGTATATGGAAAAGTAAATCAGCTCACTAAATGCCTAAATGACTTTCAGAAGAGATTAATACTCTTCCTATTTCATAGTTATATTAGAAAACCTATTTCAACTTTGAATCTCGGCACGATATATTTGTTGTTTGCCTTAAACTCAGTGGAGTCCAATCGACATAAGTGCTCATAAGAGAGAGGTTCAAGAGTTCATATTTTGGAGATATCAGTGCCTTTAATATTCTCAAATCAAGTATTATTTTTCGACGACCTCGATAGTCTAGCGGGTAGAGCAGTAGACTTTCACCTATGAGGTTTGGTGTGGTGGTTAGTTTTCATAAACTTCTCATATTTCTATCGATTTGAAGTGAATGAGAATTCTAAACAAGTACTCCACTTGGCAGACAACGGCAAAACCATCAAGTGGTAATAGATTTCCAGCAAACTGTTCGGAACCGGCGTTAAACTGTAGGTCGTTCTGGCGTAAGCGAGTTTTCTGGATAGCCACCCAACTAACCTTCCAATGTTTTTCAATAACTCAATTTATTTTCTAAACAATTAAGGTTAAGTATGCATTTTCCATTTTTGTGAATATATAAATTTCCTCGGGCCTGCTATTTTCATTAGTGATTTCCACGAGTATTTATGATACAGTTTGACCAATTCGATTGATTTGATTTGTAGTATTGCATATCAAAAAACTAATCCACATAATAGGAAAAACCATTAAAGGGAATTCGCATAGCAGCGACAGTATCAATATATCATCAACTAAGAATTATCTGTAGAGATAAATGAAATTTCTGTTTGTTTTTGATTTTTTCATGATTATTTTTTTCCATATTGTTGTCAATTTATGCATAAATATATAGTATAGAAAGAAGATAAAGAAAAAATGGAAGAAAAAAGTGATCAATAAGAAAATGCAATACAATATCTTAAAAATAGGCGTGCGATATGCGTGAAAGACGAAGTCTAGAACAGACTCCGCCTTAAAAATCACATTTTCGCACACACATTGGCATTTATGTTAAAGCAGAAGTATATAGATATTTTCTAAAACCATACGATATACTACATGTAGGTATTTTATATTGTAAGTATGTATATATCTATACGTAATCTAGGAACAGTTCGTTTGTATACATACAGAAGTGGGTGTGCCTAAGTGTCGTCCAAAGAATATCACAGAATATCTCGCATGCGAGCAAAAAGCGAGAACATTCAAGAAATATAGTACATCATCAGATTTTGTTGCGTGTGGGCCAAGGGAAAGAAGAGAGTTGGAGTATAGGGAGAAAGGGTCAAAAGTGCGGTATCTAATGTTAAGAATGCGTATGTAGGCGCACCAATTTCCTCCTTGCCGCTATCCTTCTAGCACACATTCGATTCTTTCAAATAAATCAATCATGATGCATTTTCTTCTCTCTCTATGTGCGTGCTGCATTGCTTAGGATATGAGAGTGTGTGGTATGGAAGAAAATGTTCATACATATGTATATGTGTATATACTATATGAATATGTGTGAACGCATCCCCATATGTACACACACATACATACATACACATGCTGCGTTTGCTGTACCATCATTCGATCTCATACACAATGTTCCCCATCAGTAGAGATGAAATTATCAAATTTTTTTTTCGCAGTCTCCTTTTGTGACGACTAGTTTTGCTGTAGCGTCTTTTTTGCCCTGCCTCTCCCTTTACCTTTACCTTACCCTTACTCTGCATACTGCCTTCTACTACGATAGTTACATGTATTTCGTTGTTGTCGACTCAAATAGAGGAAGAAAGACCTATAAGTTTGTGCTTGATTGTGAGCGTGTGTGTGTGTGTGGACCAGTGCAAAGTAGGCTGCTGCTGCATCATAAAGTTGCGTAAGAAAGAGAAGAGGAGTAACTGCCTGCGAAAGCTTACATACACGCAGCAAACTTGACAGCTACTCATACTGCATTTACATACATACTTATAAGCATCTATGTATGTATGTGGGTATATATTCGTATAGCCATAGTTATGTAGGAAAAATATCCGGGGAATCCACCTTTTTTCCTATTTTTTCGTGCATACTGTTTCTTATACGAGTATATGAGAGTTATTTTCTGTTAGGACACTCTAAAAGAAATAGGTATTGGAGTAGCAGCTGGACATGGTGATATATGAAGGAAAAAAAAGGGAATAAAACTACGCAAAGGAAGCCATCAATATCCTTTTTAGCAAATTGAAATGTATCAAGTGGCAAAAAGTGTAATCTATGAGAAACCGGGAAAAATTGCAGTTTGTAGGTAGTTTAAAAAATTATTTAGTAGAGTTAAGAATTTTTCTAAAGAATTGTAGTCTTTATTTTCATCGCTCGCACATTCGCTTTGCTCAATTTAATTTCCTAATTAACGTAGGGCAAACATAAACAAACACACACGTACATACTTACATAAATATGCAAACTGACATTATCCGCACTACATGCTAGAATGGCAACTTCCGTACCCTGTTCTGGTCAACACATTTATACTCGCTGATAATTAGCAGCAGTAGCAGCGGCAGGACATACGTTACTCCTTAACACTTCCAGTTCCATAGACCGTCAACTGTTACTACTTGGTGATGATGACGATGTTGATCCTTTACATATTACACACACACACACACATTCAAATTAAGTCAAAACAATTGACCGAAAGGAAAAAAGCCGCAAATTGCCTGTCCGTGTGTGTGAAGGTGTTTTCTTTTTGCATACATACTTAAAAGTACTTTTATTTAGTCGAAAAGACGAAGGTCAAAAAGGATAATGCAATAAAATAAAAACACTTTAACACATCAACACTTGCTCGCTCTGCTACTCGCGCATTCGCATACATTTCCTTGTGGCTAAATTTCACTCCTCTACTGAGTTCGCTAGAAGTGTCCGGTTCTCTGTCTGTCTGCTTCGAATACCAACAAGCAGCAACAAGGTTTGCTAATTTTTTGTTCTTTATTTCCAGCAGCATGTGTCCTTTTAATTTTGTTTGCATATTGTTTATATTAAAAATATTGTACAACTTTTTCATTGTTTGAAAAGTGTTGCCGTTTTTTTCTGTTTTATGTTGTGTACTTATGTGTTAATAAAGTTATTTGCCAGCAGCATTAAGTGTGTGACAGGATTTAAGTAATTAAATTGTTATTTGAGTAATTTATCTGTGTATGTTTGAGTGCATGTGAATGTGTGTTTTGGAGGTAGTGTATGAAAGCAGAATGTTTAAAAGCTTTGAAATTGATATCAAAACTTTTAACGCATTTAATGCAATGCAAAGAGTTTATAAGTACCAATTTATTTTACCTATGTCAAATAAATTAAGTTATTAAATGCAATGGAATTAAGATGGACTTAAATTTGGAAGGAAAATTGGAAAGTGCAAACAATAATCAGCGGACCTTTACTTTACTATATTTTTAATGGCACAACGGCCCATGTAGGGCTAAGGCCGAGCTTTTCGCATTCACTCATGTTGTGCGTGTTATATTTGTACATGAATGGAAGGGACCTACAGTTTAATGCCGAATCCGAATCCGAACGGCGAAGTGAAAAGCTTTTCATAGCAATTTTTACTCTTGTAGGTTTGACATTGCCTGCCAAGAGGTGGTGCCGTGTAGAAAAATAATTTTTGCTACTTTTTGATTTTGCTTGTGTCGAGATTCGAACCCCGGACACTCTGCGTAGCAGTCCAACGCACTTCCACTACGCCACAGCGACCACGGACCTGATAAAATATAATATGTAAAAAAAGTTTTCACTATTTTTGACATTAGCTTTTAAATTTTGTAGCTCTTCTGCTTTTTTCTTTACATACATTTTTAAATTTTGATTTTCAACATCAAAATTTACTACAGATAAAAGGTAGTTTCAACATTTTTATTCGCTCTGGTGATCACGTATATATTTATTTATTTAGTTACTAATAGCCAAATGTGAATCTTACTTTCTTACTTACTTAGCTGGCACTACAACCGATGATCGGTCTTGGCCGCCTCTACAAAGCTTCGCCAGTCACTTCTGCTATGCGCGCGCTGGCGCCAGTTGATAAGGCCAAGTGCAGTCAGGTTACCCTGCACCTGGTCTTTCCAACGGAAATTAGGACGTCCCCTTCTGCGTGTTCCTCCACCGTGGTTCGAATAAAACACCCTTCTAGCCGGAGCGCTTTCTTCCATTCGCTCAACATGACCCAGCCAGCGAAGCCGCTAGAGTTTTATACGCTTGACTATGTCAGTGTCGGCGTACAACTCATACAGCTCATCGTTCCATCTTATTCGATACACGTCGTCCGCGCATACTGGACCGTAGATCTTACGGAGTATCTTCCTCTCGAACGCTCCCAACAGCCTCTCATCATTGATGGTCAATGTCCACGTCTCTGCGCCATACATTAGGTTTATGCTGGATCCTAGATATACGAAATCCTTGACGACTTCAGAAGTGTAGTTGTCTACAGTGACATTTTATCCAAGAATGTGAATCTTAGGATTGTGTTTGAGAAAAGGGGATCAAATCATGGAATATTTAAGAATTATCAGGACAATAGCTAACCGAAGTTCAGAAGAAAATTAAACCCAATTCCGGACCAAAAATTAAATCCAAATTTAGATTAAAACTGATATCATATTCAGACAAGAAATCAAACCGTAATTCAAACCAAAATTTAATTCAAATCAAATTCAAACCGAAATACAGCAAATTCAGACTAAATTCCGAACTAAAACCAGATTCAAATCGAGTCAGCAATTCAATTAAAAATTCAAACGAAATTCAGATCAAAACTCAAATCGAATTAAGATAATATTTGAAACAAAGGTCCACCCCGGAATTTTGAACAAGAATTACATTAAGAAGTTGACCCAAATTGAGGCTAAAATCCAAATTGAATTCAGACCAGAAATCAAACTAAGATGTTGACCAAAATTCTCACTAAAAATTTTACTCTGAGTATGTAATAAACTGCTACATTGTATTGAAAAAAAATTGAGGGTTTTTTTGTGAGAGGGGCTGCAATCCCCGTAGCTATACTCAAGATGCAACACTGTCTAAAGAGACATTTTCACTTGAGTTTGAATTCAAAAAACACAGTAAATGCAATGGTCTGAAAGTTCAATGTTTTCAACACTATCGTGAACGTTCAAAGCAACTATTAAAAAGTTGAATTGGATTATTAGTTCCTATGATTACGAAGTTCTAAAACGTGGAAAAAGTACCAGAAAAAGAAGGCATGTAGACAAATCGCGCCGCGCTGCACTCCGTTTTCAGATTATGCTAGCTGCGTTTTTGTTGGCCATCTTCTTTAACATGTGTCAATATGTTATTCACAATGGAGATCGAGGTGAACCATTTTATGAAATATCGACATTGCGGTTAATCATCGGAATTATTTTTAGTTTTTACTCTTTAAAAGAATATTTAACAATGTGAAGACAAATAATGTTATATATTTTATTGAATAAAATAGTCCTACAGGTATTATATTATAAAATGCCTTTGAATGAAAAAAAAAACTATAAACTGTTGGCAATAAACAGAATTAGCACATCGCTGACAGCTGAGCTATTTATTTATATTTGAGGTTTTCCGAAAATTTTGTTATTAAATAGAACATACTTAAATGTCTATTTTTTATCTTTGCGGTTTTTAATGCTGCTTTCCCATACAATTGTCGCAACTAGTTGTAAGTACATAACTAGTAGTGAGTGGCGAATAAAACGCTGCTGTTATTAAATTCTATATGTCTAGATTATAGTTCCATGTGACCCTTGCTTATTCTTTTTCATGATTTACATCCTGAAGTAAATTGCGTTTTTCGACGAGCAGATGTTCAGTTCAGTAGTTTGATTTATTTAAGGATTCCTAGTCGGTACAGCGCAGTAGTTACCATGGAAGATTGTACTTGCATACTATATGAAACCAAAATCAGCCAAAAACATGATGCATTCAACTTGAATCAATATGAAAAATACTTGTGCCTTTATAAGGAATACATATAAATTCTTAAGCCTAATAAATGTTACTCATACGCACGGTACAACCACATCGAAACATGCCCAACCAAGTAACACTGCTTAAATATGCAAATGCAAAATTTATTATTATTACTAATTACTACTTGTTTAATATTATATAAATGTATCTTTAATAATCTGCAATGGATTTCTGTTGAAGCAAACCGGAAAAGCAAGCAATTTGAAATAGCACGCGAGCAGATTTCAAGCAAACAAACAAACAAAAAAATAAGGAAAATCTTTTAAAAATGACATTCTGTGGTACATTCTCGGTTTTCGGTTAAGTGACCGGAAAATTGGGATCCTTTACGGAACATTTAATTCGACACACATAAACATACACACACTCAGGCAAACACATACCACACTGAGTGTAGCGCCATTTAAGCGGTGCACATTCAAAAGAACAAGTGTCGACAGTGATTCAACACGACGACAACGTGCGGCGCTCGCATTTTTGCAAAACATATACTCACATCTAGCAAAACATATATATATATATATATATATAAAGGGCACAAGCAGCAGCAGCACATCCTTTAGATTTATATTTTTATATGTGGCATATGTATAGTAAGTTTATATATAAAAAGGAATTTATTCTAAGGATTCAACATGCTAGAATAAACCATAGCAATTGTGTATGCAGAGAATCAGCATAGAATGAGAGCGCACATCTATTGGAATGAGGAAAAGTAGCAATTTGGGTTTACTTTGTGCTTGCTTGCTAGCTTCGTCCCTTTTCAGTGTCTTCACAATGAGAAAGTGGAACATGTGAACGTAGTTTTTGTGTGTAAAAACATATAAGCACAAAAAAAAAAGAAAAAATAAAGTGTGGAAAAATATTTTATTTCAACAGCTTTAGAAAAGATGAGCTGATTTTAGATTTACTTGTAAAAATAGCAGAGGATTATTCTTCAACACAGCTTGTACAGACTCTTTTCCTTGTCGTGTGTTGGGTAAGGCACATCGAATGATATCAGCAGCACATCATATTCATTGTTGATGTTGTTTTTTATTAGCTAAATAAATATGGGTGTAAAAAAGGATAAGTTAGAGAGAGAGAGAGCAAGAGAGAGGATACTGCGTTGATACTTTGCGGCTTAAACAGGATTCTTGTGGTTTCTAAAATCAACCACTTCGAGGTGAGCCAAGCACCTTTGCTTAATTACAAATCCTAAAAACATATCACTTAATTGTTTTTGGTGTTAGGTCAACGCTAATTCAAAATAAAATGGCATGCTGCCAGTTAAGTGATTCTGCTTCTCCAATAAACTTACACTCTAACAAAAATTTACAAGAAAAAAAAAAAATATCTCTCTTTATAATATCTACCTACCGCAAAAGTTTATCCAAAGCATTTGTTGAATACGATTTGAATTTTCATCAGCACACTAGCAAAAGCAAAAACAAAAGTCAGTGGAGTCAATTAGACCTTGAACTTTAAGCATGCAGGCAGCTCCACTAGCTTGCTGCTTGCTCCTGCTGGCTAACGGTGCTTTCGGTTTGAAAGACTAATCGCGCGCTTTGGTTACGGTTGATTGTGGAGAGCTGAGTAGTTTCGTCGTCTCTGTAAAGGACAAAAGTACTCGACAACAAGCAGAGATTGTGTCACACACCCACACACATACAGAAAAGAGATTTTAAAAATAATGAAAAGGAAGTGCAGCACCAAAACAAAAAAAAAAACAAAAAAAAAGCCAAACAAAAAACAACGAAACGAGCAGCAAATGAGCGTATGGTGATGTCCTTTTCTGTGTTGTTTTCTTTTTTTTTGTTGCTCCTGAAGTAAAAAGGTTCAAATAGGGAATAGAAATAAAGTGGAAGTGGAAAACAAAAACGAAAGAAAAACAAAACTATTTAAAAGGATGTCGCAATTAGAAGATTAGACATTTTAATTGTTGGATTTAGTTTGCATTTGAGGTTAAATATCTGCGGCTAATGTGGATATTATTCTGAGTGTGATTAAGCCATGTTGAGTGAGCAATTGCATTGAGTTCATATGCACTCATTTTACTTACCATAGAAAGACGTTTTCAAAATAGGTGGATTTTTTGAAGCAGTGAAATTGCATTTAAAACCAAGTACGCAATGAAACCATTTTAGGCAAATTTCATAAAATTTTATTGGATATAATTGTGAAAATTGGTTTACTCTGGGGAGGTTAGAATATTTAGTAGCAATCGGTTTTATGCTGGGCTAAGAGCCGTGATTGTATTGGAAGAAATTGCACTTTCAGTTTGGATTATATCTTTCTTAAGTAATTACTTAATTCAGATAAGAAGAGTGTCGAAATATTTATGTACAATTTGTGGAAGGAATTAATCTGGCAACGTCGTTTTGATTTGACTTATCTCTAATTTGCAGAGCGCCATAAAATTTAATATTTTACTGAAATTATTGATTTATTTCGTGATTTTATATAAAAACAATTTATAAATTTCGGTTTATCAATCAGCTATCGTTTTCGCATAATATTATTTAACTTATGTGGCTTATACTCAACCTAAATTTATTTGCACGTATTTGCTATTATTTGCCGCATCTGAAAACAACTGTACCACTGAAAACAGCTTTCATTTAATTTAACTTGTTACTGCTTTTTTGAATTTTAGGATGAGGGTATCAACAGGCTGGTATTTATCTTTTATTTTATACTTTATTAGTCTCTTTACCTTTATTAACGCTAATGGATTATCATCATGTGTCTTGATGACTAAATTTCTGGGCGTTAAGAAAGATACTACTATAATCGCGGCCGATCTAACTCATCTTGGTGAGACAGTAAGTATAGTAAGTAGTTTATTATCTAAGCTTAATACATTGAGCGAACTCATGCAATTCTCTAAAAGTGCATTCTATGTTGCACTTAGAGAACTTACCCAAACGAGTAGCTTCGAGGGTACTAGATCCTTGAAACAAATTCTGCAGCTGTCCCTGCGAAACTTGATGCAGCCTCTTCAAATACTAGTGCTGTTTCTCTGCATCCTACCCAGCGAGTTCGCAAAGCAGTTCGATTGTTGTAGAAGTTCTGGTCGTTGAGCCGGTAGTGGGTGCTAGCAATTATGCAGTTTCAATTATACCTGATATTGCTTCATCTTTCACATCTTGATTTATCTTTGCTGCTGTTGTTGCTGCTTCACGTCCTTCGCTGTCAAACTCTGTCATCATGTTACCTGGCTTTGAATACTTAGCCGTTCCTTATGCGGTTTCGTCTCCTATTCCTTTACCTGTGGTTCCAGCTCGCAAGTCAATCTTTATTTCAAGATTAACAGAGTTGACCTCTGAAACTGACGTTGCCGCTTACATTAACTTCAAACTAGATGTAAACTCAACTGACCTCAAATGTTTTAAGCGGGAGCAGGAAATTGTCTCATTCAAGATAGTTTCTTCTGCTTTGGTGCTCAAAGCTCGTATCGTATCGAAAGGCTTTTGGCCAAAGCAAGTAGTGGTTAAAAATATTATTCCACGCAAAAGGGGTGTGTCTCTATCAATCATATCAGCATCCATTGGACTTGGTCATCCAAAAATGGGCCGTGACTGTCGAGAGACAGCTGTCAATTTTCCTAACTCTAATGGCAGTGGCCATACTTTAATTGGCAGTCGTACTTGCAAAAATGAATTGGCGTTGGTTGACGTCAATAATGATTCTTCTCTTAATGGCACAAGAGCTTATGGAGGCTGTTGGCCGAGCTTTTCGCATACACGGGGAAATAGTTGCAAAGATATATTGTAATTTCATTAAACTTTACTTCCACTAATTCTACAACATAAATCAAAAAAAAAAAAACACTGTGTAATATTCGAATAGGCTGGAGGAAGAAGGTTGGCTTCATTTTTAAATACAATTAAATTAAGTTTTAAATTTCTGGCATTAACAGCATCAGGCATCAGAGGGCAGTGGGTGGGTAATCGTAATTGAGAGGTGGCCGGTAAATCGGTGATTACTGTATTGATGGGATTAAGTTAAGTTTCTTAGATATTTATGGTAGCTTATGCATAGAGGTTGAACTACCGAAACCAGATTTCAGTTATTTTCTTACTTCTGTGCCTTGAGTTAATTTAGTTTTTCTAAGCACTCCTAGGTAATATTTAATGAATGATTTTAACACGTGACAAAGCACAGAACCAGTATGAACTAGCTGTGATTTAGGTTGCAGTGCCTTGATCGCTTAATTAAACTGTTTCTGTTTCTTTTCCAATGCATTATGAAATAATGTTACTCATACGCACCGAAAATCAGAATTAAACTAATTACATAAATTAAATTAATTTGGTAAAAATATGCAGTTATGCTGTTCTGATTTCACTTAAATTCATTAATTCAACCATATAGATAAAGGATTGGCTTTTCTCCTATTCATATGCTTAATTATGGTAGTAAAATTGTGGGATTCTGGAAACTTTTGCATTGTAATCGCATAGATACAGAAACAACGTAATTCATTCATTGTGCTATGAAAATATCGAGATTATTTCAACAAAATTAAAACACATTCAAGCACACTAAGCACACAGTGCGTGTGTAGCCTGCTTGTAGGCGCACGAAACGAAACTGCAGAGTTGAACAATGGCATGTAGTTCGTAGGTACTCGGAACAAATGTGTACGTTGTCTGATTGTAAGAATTTTGTGTACAGTATACGTAATGCGAGAGAAGCAGCTAAGCTGCATGTGCTTGCTGGTGCTTACCTACTTTAACCTCTTTCGAGCATATAGTGCGACTGCCGATATGAAAATTTGCTACTTGCTTAGATTCATTAATGGCAGCAAAACGAAAACTTGCTACCAAACAAGCTACAAAAACAATGTCAACAATGACAACAGCCGCGGTGACCAATTTACCTCGATGCTCCTCCATGCAAGCAAATATTGCGCTGATTTCCGATGCTATGCTTTAACTTTTACCTTGTCATCGCTTTCTTACATGGTAATGGTGCTGATAATCGTTGAAGGTGCAAGTGGAGGGTGGGTCGATTGCTAGATTGGCAGTTGGCAGCCTCTATTGCAGCTCCTTTGGCTCTGTGGCATTTTTCAATTTGTGTTGTTTATAGTTGTTGTTTTTGCTTACAAATCGAAATGCAACAAATTTTCTTTTGCTGCATTTTGAGCATAAATTGTATTTGGGTGCGAGTTTTACTTCTCTTTCAATTTCAATTGCCTTTTTTTTTGGAATTATTACGTTTTGGGTTTGCTCTTGCATTTTTGGACATTGGGAGCTTTATGCTTATCCGTTGCCTTACTTAGAATTTCTCTTGTTGTGCTGAACGAGTTTTGTTCTTTAAATTAATAGGAGTCGCGAAATGCATACAAGGTGCCAAAGTAATTGAATGATGGCAAACTTTATGAGACAGATGAGCCTAAATCATCAGGAAATATGTATTTATTTAGTAAATAATTGAGTTTTCAAAATTTGTGGTTACTTGATGAAAAATGTAACAAGCGGCATCATAGCTGATCCTGCAAAGTAGGAATTCAGTTTTATTAGGATATTTTCTATAAAGTTAAGGACAGAGAGAAGGCTTCCAATTATCTATATACTTGTGTATCAAGTAGAGTTAGTGTAGGCATCTAACGAGGAAATGAAAATGAAGAATGTATGGTATCGATAAATACGTAATCAGGACACAATCCCACAAAGCTCATGCGTTGTGATAAGGCCACTAGCTGTGTAACCTCATTAAATGTTTCTGTTCGTAATTGCAATGAACGGAGATTATATCACACCCTGGGTCAAACATCTCGAAGGAATATCTGTGGTAAGGTTTAAGCACTGTCTATCTTCTTTATTGATATTTATTATTAAGATAAAATATCTTCTAGCTAATGTACCACTGCAGTAGATCGACTTTAACTATGACTATGACTCCATTAGAGGAGTTTAACATGGGAGACCAATTTTGGTATGCGATCTGCAATCTGCTTCAAACAATGCGCAAACATACCGTGATAAGTACTTGACTGGCTGTAAAGCAAAGCCCAAGTTCAGCAATGTGGAACAGCTGAATAATATTTGTATTTTCTTACTGGGACTTCACGCAAATGCAGTTGCCTCATTTCTAAACACCCTATACCTCAACAAGGACCCCAACAACGGCATCGAATATAATAAGAACGGGTTCGGCTTAAGTTTGAGAACGTAAACTTGAATGTCGATTGAATTTATTTACGTTTATTTCCCTTCGCTGCCCACAACTATTGAACCTCACGGTTATGCATTGATACATAGGCATCTACTATAGGAGCAGCAATAACAATGGAATGTGTACAACACACATAGTACATACATACATACAAACAAGCAAGTAAAAACAATGAAATGAAAAACTCTTGCACATCGTATTATTCTCAAACGAACAAACATACTCGTAGAGAAAAATCATTAAAATCTTTTGTACAGCCGCCGAAGCAATCGCAAGAGGTTTGGAGGTATACTCGTAGTATCGCAGTAGCACGAGCTACGCAGGCAACTCAGCGAAAATGGCAACAGAAATAGCAGTGACAACAACAGGGGTAGCATCAACACAACAAGTACAACAAAAGCAAGGTTACGATGAAGGGTACGATGAAGGGTACGATGAAGGGAAGAAATGCTCGTACATAAAACTATGAGAAAACAAAAAGCAAAAACGAAAAAAGTCTAATGTTTGTTTGGTTAAAATTTTCGATTTTACATACTACAAGTTGCTGCCGCATGATTGTGTAAAGTGCAGATGGGTGATGGTGGAATAGGAGTATTGTGCAGAATGAGCAAGGACTTCAAAGTTACAACTGTTTGCTGCTCAACCTTTTCTTTACCATCTACCACCTAAAAGCGCGTCAACCAAATAGCACAACTGCCAACAACGTTGTCCATCGTTGTCCATCGCTTTTGAGTTGACCAAAGATGAGGAAACAGAGAGTTCCCTCTATATGGCAGCGGCGGTGGTTTTGTTTTTTTTGTATTGTTGTTGTTGTTGTTGTTGTTGTTGTAGTAGTTGATGGCTGCTACTTTTGTTTGTTCTTATTGTTGCGGTTGTTGTTGTTTTTGGTACATCATACAAATATGTAAATGTTGGTTTTTTCAAAAACCAGTTTCCTCAAAGTTTGCGAAAAGCCTTTTCGGTGAATGATTGTGAGTTTATGTATCTACAAGATTCATTTTGGTGCCTCCAGCTCATCCTTATGTGTTTTCTGCTTTGTTTGTTCATATGTGCATGTGAATGGTTTTTGAGCGATATTTTTTTGTTTTTCATTATGTTAGATGCAGTGATTTTGTGTTCCTTTTTTAATGGACAACAAAATGTCGCTGTCATGTAAAAGGAGCATTTTTTTATGGTAACTGGTAGTCAATAGAAAATTTAATTCTTTTTGTACAAGAAAATAAAGTTCCCCGGAGTATTTTACATATTTTTTGTACATATTTTATTTGTCTATTCTATTGATTTGTTTTTGATTTAAAAATAGTAGGAACAGGGCCTGAGGTTATGAGAATGGGATTTTATAGAAGGCGTTTGAAAGCTATATTTGCAAATTTTTAAAATAATGTAACTTCTATAGAAATTTAAGTATTTTTCTATATAATTTTCACATAAAATTTTTGGATCAATATTATCTGAAAAATGTATGGGGTTCTGTGAGGTTATAATTTCTATATAAATTTTATTAATTTATCTAGATGAATTTTTCATAGATAATCTTATTAAGTATTTGCTATTGATTTTCAAACCTACCTTCTAAACAAGTAGGTCTGTTTGCCTGACCTCTTAGTAAGGTGTGAAGCCAGAATATGTAGAAATCTTAAACTGTAGTTTACTTTACTTACTTTTAATGGCGCAACAGCTCATGGAGGGCCTAGGCCGCATGCCCTCATGTTGTGCGTGTTATATTTGTACATGAATGGAAGGGACCTACAGTTTAATGCCGAATCCGAACGGCGAAGTGAAAAGCTTTTCATAGGCAATTTTTACTCTTGTACGTTTGCCATTGCCTGCCAAGAGGTGGTGCCGCGTAGAAAAATTATTTTTTCTACTTTTTGATTTTGCCTGTGCCGAGATTCGAACCCCGGGACACTCTGCGTAGCAGTCCAACGCACTACCACTACGCCACAGCGACCACCACAGTAGTTACTTTTTGGAAATGTTTATAAATATATTTTTGATGAATTTTAGTTTTGGGAATGAGATTTATGTGCATACTTCAAAAATAAGGAGTCTGTAAGATGAAAAACTTCTTTCCCCCCGGGCGTGAGAAGGAACTCTATTTAACTTTAACTTCTTTTAAAATTGAGCAAGAAGTAAGTAAAGTATTTTCATAAGTAGGTAAAAGCTAAGGGAAGAAGATCTTTATTCCGAGTTAATTTCAGTATTAACACTTTAAAGTTATGAAAAATTATTGTTCGCAAATAAGAAGCTTCTATTATACTAAGATCCGTGATCCATTCACAAAGGCTGGTCTGATTGTAAAGCAAAAAATCGTTTCTGTTTTCTTATAAAATATAAAATGGAAGAGGAAGCATTGTGTCGCTGTGGTAGTGCTTTGGACTGTTACGCAGAGTGTCCGGGGTTCAAATCTCGACACAGGCAAAAATAAACAAACAAAAAATTATTTTTCTACACAGCACCACCTCCTAGCAGGCAATGGCAAACCTACAAGAGTAAAAATTGCCTATGAAAAGCTTTTCACTTCGCCGTTCGGATTCGGTATAAGACTTTAGGTCTGTTCAATCCATGTACAAATATATTATATTAAGATCCGTGATCCATCCACAAAGGCTGGTCTGATTGTAAAGCAAAAAACCGTTTTTGTTTTCTTATAAAATATAAAATGGAAGAGGAAGCATTGTGTCGCTGTGGTAGTGCGTTGGACTGTTACGCAGAGTGTCCGGGGGGCTCAAATCTCGACACAGGCAAAAACAAAACAAAACAAAAATTATTTTTCTACACAGCACCACCTCTTAGCAGGCAATGGCAAACCTACAAGAGTAAAAATTGCCTATGAAAGATTCGGTATAAGACTTTAGGTCTGTTCAATCCATGTACAAATATAATCCGCACAACATGAATTGATACGAAAAGCTCGGCCTATGCCTTTGATGTGCAGAAGAAGAAGAAATAAGACGCCATAGCCTTGTCTGAAGTCGAACCCGTGAGCCCAGATGTAAAATTATAACACGCTGACATTAGACTACCAGACGGGACTAATTTTGAATATACACTCGTGCAACGACAAGACTAAACTTATTTTGCTTTGACATAAGGTTCTTGGACTACATACATTTGTATGTATCTGCCTGCAGTCTTTATTTAAAATAACTAGGTGCTAAATACTTTTGAATTCTAAATTATACTTAGATGAATAACGTCAGTACACATTAAGTAAATGTTTTGCCTAAATTGTGTATGTTATTAAAGAGTTTTAAATTTAGAGTGTAGGTCGAATCATCTCTAGGAAAGCTGAATTGGCGATAATAGTTTTTCAAGTCTTGACATAACGCACGGACTGTAGAACCTTTGTTTTCTATTAGAACTGCCATAAGAATCTGATCACCATGCTTGAGCCTAAGTGAATATATTTACTCTACTGAAGTCTCCTTAACTTGAACAGGAGTTCGGATCTTCAATGTTTAAAAATTTTATTACTGTATGTTTTTTTTAAATTACTATGAAATTTATTTTCAGTAGTTTTAGCAAATATCATCCCATAGTTTATTCTTTTCCAATTCTAGGCCTTTACGTAAATACATTTGAGAATTGCCTAGAAAGCACCTAAAGCCAACGGCTGACTGCTCTTCTACTTCTTCATACACTTTGAACGCAACATTACCTTTCGCACTTACGTATGCCCGACTCCTGCACAGGAGGGTTAGTACTTTACCATATATATATTTTTTTTTTTTCACTTTATTTATGCTTGGCATATGCATATACGAGTACGAATATTGACGGCAGAAAAAAGTCGCTAGTTTTCTAACTTACTGAATTTTTTTATGTCGATTTTATACACCAGTATTTTTTGCTAAAAGGCTTTAAAATTGCTTTACTTCTCGGTGGAAGTGTCCACTTCCTGCGCTGTAAGTTGATTCTTTTTTTTTTGTGTGAATGCTGCTGATTTTCCTTTTACTCCTTTACTTTAGCTCGTGTGCGGATGTCATTTCTCGTAGATTTATTCTTTTTTTCTGCCATGTTTCCCATGTTTTGCATTTTAGTTATTTCTTCTTGTTCTTCTTCTTTTCACTTTGTTTTGCTCGATTTCAATTTGTCCTATCGTACTTTGATGCAAATTTCAATAATTCTACTTTGAAGTTTCCTTCTTACCCATCAATGTTTCTTCGGAAGCCATTTTTTCGCAGACGGAAACAGTTTTCATTTCCTTTTTGAGTGTAGGGAAAATAAGCGTTTTTTATTTGGTGAATGTGTCCATCGTGTTATTTTAAGTGAGTTGGCTCGTTCTCGATTCTTTTTTTAACCAAGAAATTTTACTTTTTTCAAAGGGAATAAATTTAAAAGTGCAAAAACAATGAAACATTATTGTGCGAAAAGTCTTGAAAAATATATTTTGTCCATGTTGAAAATGATTGATTTTGATAGGGAGCTTTCCTGGTGTTGAACCTTGTTCCGTAGGTGAAAAAGTTGGGCATTCGTGTCCACGCTTGGATGGAAAATGCGATCAAAGATGACGAGGTCTTCGATAAAAATTATAGCACTGTCTCTACTACGATATGATAGTCGTACCACGTTAACACCAAGATTGGCAAGGGTGTTTCAGAAATTTTTCCAATGAAACAACCGGTAACGTTTGGGAACGAATCGATGGCAGCACAGGATTTCAATATTTCGATATCCATAAGGTCACTTCACTTAGCTATTCTCTGATCGGGGACATGAAATCAAATGGATTATTTGGTGATCGAAGTCCAAAGAAATATAAATTGTCTGGAATATTTGCAAAGAAATGAGAATTTAGAAAAATCTTATGAGATATTAGCTGAATAAAGGAATGCTTATAAGAACACATAATAGTCAAGAGCATGCTGAGCATACTAAATTGGAAAACTTTTTATAATCCAGGCAAAAATTAGGCTCAAAAGTTTTGATGGCCGATCTTAACTAATTTGGGAATTCAATGGTATTCAACCGTTTTGACTAATTTGTTAAAAAAAAAATAAATATTAAATTTTAAAACATATTGTAAATTTATCTGTTGCATCTTATATTATGTATGCCAGTGGCATATATAGGATTTTGAAATGGAAGGAGCGCTTATTTGTTTGTTTTTTTGCATGGAGCAATGGCTCGAAGTTAAATCAATATAAAAACATATTCCTAAGAAGAAGAAACATCCGCTTTATGACCCATACCTACGCCATTTAAAGATTTAAATGAATTCACAATGAATTCTAACATTCTTCAAGGAAAATTTTCATAATATCGTTATTTCCATAAATTCGAACCAGTCTGACAAAACGGTTGGTAACTTTGAATTCCTCGAGCTAAATTAAAGTAAAATGCACCATCAAAACCATTACATTCATGTACAAATATAACACGCACAATATGAGTGGATGCGAAAAGCTCGGCCTAGGCCCTCAATGGGATGTTGTGCCATTAAAAGTAAAGTAAGTAAAATAACCATCAAAACCTCTACCCAGATTTTGAACTGGAACAGTGTAACCAGATACCAAAAGCAAATAAAAAATCGGTTGAAATGCTGACCAAATGACGTTCGTTCTTGAATCTAAGAGAATAACTAAAAAATTAAAGTAATATGATATTTTATGATTGTACCGAAAACATCGATAAATTTATTTTCGCAGCTGGGTGAATATTTAACTGCTTTGAATATTTAACTGTAAATGTGAACACAACAATCTTATAATTTTATAACTTATTGAGCAGAATACTCCAAAAGTAATTTCATCATTTCACTTAACTTTTTGCAACTATGATATGTCAGTTATGTTAATATTTTGGAAGCGAAGAATTTTTTTGTGATTCCGTATTGGTCTCATCTCATGAGAATAGGTCAGCTTTAAACTGTGACCACTAATTATGATGAGTCCTATTGTTTCATATGTTAAAAATAAGCTTACCGAATCCTACTTTTTAATTTTTCAATTTCTTATATTGATCTAAATTAACTTTTTTTTTTTGATATTTGGCCAGCTTTTATGAATTTAGGCCCATAGTGCACCATCAGCATCTCGAAACACGGATTGTTGCAACCAATGTCCGTAGACTCCTCAGTGTCTGTGGTGTGACCAAGAGATTCGCGTCGCAACTTAAACCTCTAGTTCCAAGGCAGGCCTCAAGACAGCCGTCACCAAAGCGGGTGTAATAATCAACAGAACAGTAGTCTTGAGTTACACTTTATCATATCGTATAGTGAACTCTCTGTTTTTAGGATGAATATGTAAATCTGGTCACAGATATTCAGGATATAGAATGAGCACTATTTGCAACTACTTCATGGTTATGATGGCAGCAATCCCGCTACTGGCGGGCAGCGTACTCTATTCAATCAACAATTCCCCGATTTGCACCATCTACTGCGGGAAGAGATGTTTTTAAATCACACACAACATTCTCATGAGAAAAGGTGTTTTTGTGGTTAAATCCTCATCTCTTAATATGCAATTTTTTATATCAAATTGAAAACCACAAAGTGATAACAAATCGCAAATCCAAAAGAGGTGGCCAAAAGTCAAAAATTAAAGATCTTTTGGAGTAATTTGTACTACTAGAAACGATTATGTACAGTTCGTTTAACCTGTTTTCATTTTTTATAACATTAAAATATGCCACAGTCCAAACATGGTCTACAGTTGCTTCAGCCAATTCAAAATTAAATTTTTTTTTTAAATAGTCTGGAAAATCCCGGTATTAAATACTTAAAATCCCGTAGTTTTGAGATCGGAATCTAGGGACTGGGACCTAAGTAAACATTTTTCTATTTTACATGTGTTTTTAAATTATTGGAAACCTTCAAAAGCTTTATTTCATCTTTGACTGCAGGTCCATATCGGACCTTGATAATTCCGCATAGTGATTTTTGTAACAATTTAAATATTTTTCGCAAAACCCATACGCCTTTTTGACTCATATTTTAAAAAATGTAACATCAAATTCGTAATCAGCAATTCCAATCTGATGACTTTACTATAAACATTTACTTTACTTTTAATGGCACAACAGCCCATGGAGGGCCTAGGCCGAACTTTTCGCATCCACTCATGTTGTGCGTGTTATATTTGTACATGAATGGAAGGGGCCTACAGTTTAATGCCGAATCCGAACAGCGAAGTGAAAAGCTTTTCATAGAAATTTTTACTCTTGTAGGTTTGCCATTGCCTGCCAAGAGGTGGTGCCGTGTAGAAAAATTATTTTTTCTACTTTTTGATTTTGAATGTGCCGAGATTCGAACCCCGGACACTCTGAGTAGCAGTCCAACGCACTACCACTACACCACAGCATATCTGATAACTTATCTGATAACTATCTGAAATGTCTGCCATTTTGCAACTGTCATTTTATTTTTTGGAAATTCCCTACTATTCGAAGTTTTATGCAAATCTAATGACTTAAAAAAAATATCTGTCATTTCATAGCCACAAATTTGGTTTTTGATAGTTTGACCTTAAATTCGTAATCAGCGATCCTTAAAACCCCCAAATCAAGGTTTGAGCTCAGATTCATAATCAGCGATCCTTATGTAAAACAATCATGTTCAGAGTTTTAATATTTTGGCCAGATTTTTGGTCACAACTGTGCGCCGTTCGGAACCGGCGCTAAACTGTAGGTCCAACCACGTGGTATCACACCTATGTCTTCTGGAGAGTCACCCAACCACCAACCAACCTTTTGGGAGATTGAAATCCGTCATGAATAAGTTGATTGCAACTTTTCAGCGTAGTTTCTTTGGCAAGTCCACCATTGATCAGTTATGCGGCCGCCATCAGATTGAATCAACAAAGAGCCGAGAAATAAAGATTCGACGCCATTTTAAAACCACCTTTAAAAATAACAATATGATTAGATTCAAGAAAATGGGAAAATTAAAAGGAAATATTAACCATCCAATATGATTGAACAACATTTAATGAATACAGAACTTTTAAGAGGTGTCTAAGATTACGATCACAGTTTGTAGCGCTTGCCAAGTAATTAAATATGTTATACGCTAATTATAAATTTTTTCCAGGCTTTCTCAGCAACTAATTACAATTCCACGTGGCTTAATTCAATTCAATTAAAATAATAACACAATTACAATATAAATCTAAAACAAGAAAATACGTTACAATAAAATCGTGTTTTATATTACAAAGAATCAAAATTAATCAGAAATAAAATCGAACAACAAAATTTGTGATAAATAATGAGAATTAAATTAAATACATATAAATGGCGACCAGGGCGATATATTTATTTATCACCAATGAAATGCAAGTGGGCGGGTAAATTTCATTTTCATCAATTTTCGACTAAAACCAGCAACAACTGCAAAAACAACAAGAAAAATGTCAAAATGAATTAAAATATGAAAATACCAACAACAATAACAACACATACATATAATATAAATACAGTTGTTGTTTTTACATTATAACATATGTACATATGTACATATATTGGATAGCACGTGGCATGAACAACAACAACGATAGTGCAAACTATTTGCATGCGTTTCATAACCTTACTCCTCCTTCTCACTGACTCATCCCCTCCCCAACCCACTCGGTACAATGCAAACCTTCTTTGCACTATCGCTTCTTTACTAACAAATTATAAAAAATGCGTTTTAATGGCACCGCCTATCACATGACGTCACACTGCACATTTGTTGTTGCCTTTTTTCTCCACAATCTGTGAGTATTCCTTTTTTAATATAGTTGTTGCTGTGTTAAATATGTAAAGCTTAATTTTTCTCTTTTTGGAGCTACCAAGCACCACATTGAACAATGTGTGCAAGAAAGAGAGAGAGAGCGAGAGAGAGAGTGTGAGAGTAAAAAATATAAACGAATGAACTTTGTGAGAGCGAGGCGCCTACATACCATTGCGCATAGTGGGGGCAATTGTAGGCTCCATAATGCTACTCTTCTTTGCATATAAGTATATACGAAAGAAACAAAAAAAAAAAAAAAAACAGAAAGCAAACAGCAACAACAGCTTTACTCATACTTTCGATACAAATCGAAGGCGTGGTTTCACATGTTTTTTATTCATTTTTATGCTCCCGGTTTTACTTGTGTTGTATACGAAAACCAACAACTATTTACTACTACTAAAACTATATTCAACAATACAGAAGACGAAGCAGAGAAAGAAGAAGAAGACTTTTTGCATCTCGTCGTTAGCTTTTCTCTTTCTTACTACCGCTACTATGGAAATTTCTTAAAGGTGACTGGTTTTTATTTCATTTGTCCATTTATTGTTGTTGCGCTTATTGTTGTTTTGTACATCATTCAATAGCGGCGAATTTGCATACAAATGAATTTTCTATATTAGCCAATATCACACAATAACGATGATGCTGATGATGATTTTATTGATGATGACTAATTGAAAAAACAATAAAAACCATACATAAAAAAGCAAAAGAAATACGGACATTAAAAGAGGTGCGATAAATGACAGATTTAAAAATATAGTCAATTTCTGGTATTTTTTAAATATACATACATACAATATTTCTGTGACTTTAATGTATGGAGGAAGTTACACAAAAAGAGCTGTAATATGAACCTAGCTATCTTCTAGCTTCTGGGCGTCTAATTCCTTCATATTTATCTCCAGAAAACTTGAAATTGGGACGGGAAAATAGGAATTGAAATTAAATGAAATTTAAATTTAATCAGTTTTCCTAAAATCTCTGATCTTGTGTGCCGGTTGCCGGTCGAGGAATTGCATTTATTTTCATGGTTGGTAAACATTGATCACAAAAAGGTTTTTGAAATTTAATTTTATTAAATTTTTTTTGGTGAGTTTTAGAAAATTTACTCACGTAAAAAAATCTTTTTACAAGAAGAGAAGAAATTTAAGAAGTAGGAAAATATCTTAATTTAAGTCAATGTTCTCGTATCATAACGTAAAATTGCATCTGGATTAGCCAAGCCATGCATTCAAAGTCATAATTTCCAAATCCAAAGTAGTGAGCTAAAGCAAGACAGAGAACAGTTTAACTTAACACTCTTCTAGGCTCTCGGTAATGAGAGCACTTATTTTGTTTGTGGCCCCTTACTTTACTTACTTTTAATGGCACAACAGCCCATGGAGGGCCTAGGCCGAGCTTTACGCATGCACTCATGTTGTGCGTGTTATGTTGTACATGAATGGAAAGGACCTACAGTTTAATGCCGAAACCGAACGCGAAGTGAAAAGCTGTTCATAGCAATTTTTACTCTTGTAGGTTTGCCATTGCCTGCCAAGAGGTGGTGCCGTGTAGAAAAATTATTTTTTCTACTTTTTGATTTTGCCTGTGCCGAGATTCGAACCGCAGGACACGCTGCGTAGCAGTCCAACGCACTACCACTACACCACAGCGACCACTTAAAGAACCTTAATAATAACAAGCTCATTTGATTTTTCCAAATTTCAAGATTTTTATCGAAATCTATTCCGTATACAGTAATCCCCGGTTAGTTACCGCTCTCTTGAGGGCCATTCCCGCTTTAGTGCTTGTAATTTCCAACTTTTTTCTGCAAATATCCAAGAAATTTCCCCTTTTAAGTGCCTTCCCCGCTGACGTACCTCAAATACCTGACATCTTCAACTGAGGTATTTAGCCTGTGTTTACAGTAATAAATATATTATTTGATTTCTACTTTTGTAGTTCATAATTTCAGTGTGATCATTATTTACTTACGAGTATGTATTAACAAGAAATAAATTTATTTCAAAGATACAGCATTTACATGACTCTTAGTTCATAATGAATGTTTTTTAACTAAACACGTAGTTTAGATTTTATGTTTTTCACGGAAATTGTGGAAATTGAGTGTAATGAACTGAGCTGAGCTAGATTCCAAGTAGCCCTAGCATCGATCCTCAAATAGTGACAAATTACTAAATTTGATAAACGTTTATTCGTTCTAAAAGTCGGTAACCAAGTAAGTCTCTCTCAGCTTAGATGTGCAGAAATTCAAAAAGTAAAAAGCGGAATTCACAATATTATTCCATATCGTTCCCCTGAAGCGTGCCGCTTTTAACAGCAAAGAATTGTTAGGCAATATTGTCACATTATTCGATTTGAATTTAGTTTTGAGTTCGGTTTTGGCCGATTTTTCAAAAAAGTCGACTTCGGTCGGAGCCAGCTTAATTTCATATATGCAAATACTGTAAAATTGACAAAAATTGTTACATATTAAACTTGCTAATAACAAACTTGCTGTAACAAAATCAAAAATGTTTTGCGACCCAAAATATTTGTCTAAAGGCCAAGTTTAGAGTCGCGTCCTATAGATTTGGAAACACTGCTCTAGGAACGCATTACTTACTTAGTTGGCACTGCAACTGATGATCGGTCTGGGCCACCTCCATAAAACTTCGCTAATCGTCTATGCTATGTGCGCGCTGGTGCCAGTTGGTAAGGCCTCTCCTGTACCTGGTCCTTCAAACGGAGATAAGTACATCTTTTTATGCGCGCTCCACCATCATGGCTCGAATAAAACACCCTTCTAGCCGTAGCACCTTCGTCAGTTAGCTCAAAATGACCCAGCTAGTGAAGCTGCCAGGTCCTCCTATTAAAATCAAAAGATAAACTAAGTTCAAAAGTTCTCTAGGAACAAATTTAGAAATAACAAATAGAAATATTTCTTTTAGGGACTAATTTTTTCTCTAATATATCTATTTTTAGAGCTGATAAAATTGTCCTGCCATGACTCACTTGGCTCTCAGAATTTTTCGGTAATGCCAGCATCGTGCTTCTTCCCTTTTTTTAGTGGTACAACAGCTCATGAAGGGCCTTGGTCCAGCTATTGGCACACTTTCATGTTGTGCATATAATATTTGTACACGAATGAAAGGGATCTACAGTTTTATGCCGGATCTGAAAGGCGAAGTAAAAGCTTTTCTACTTAATTCAATTTTTACTCTTCGAAGTTTGTCATTGCTTGCCAAGAGGTGGTGCCATGAAGAAAATTATTTTTTATAGTTTTGATTTTTGCCTGTGCCGAGATTTGAACCAGGGCACTCTGCTTAGCAGTCCAGGTTAATGCTAACTACGGCGACCAGTAGCGAACTGCCTGCGGATTTTTTGTTTGGTAGCTCGGAAATATGTATATATATTCAGATCTAATTTTATGAATAGCTTATCTCTTTTAACTGCTGTTTATTCCACACCACTTTGCGCAACTCACAGCCGTAGAGAGCCCGGGTGCACTAAGCTCCACCAACAATTTTTTAAAACTTATTAAAAATGTAACGGAGATTTATATGCGGTTCAAATATAGTAATATGTAAGAACAAATAATTTAGCTCCCCTAAAAATTTGGATCTGCCTACGGCCTTGGCGATTCTTTGACGAAATAAATGAAATTAAACATGAATATGGCAAAAACAATCGGTGCATTATCAAGATTATAGTTCAATAGGAAAAATTAGATAAGTGGAAAATTGCAATTGGTCACCACGGTTCTAACTTGTTCGAAACACTTAAAAACACAGCAATTAAATCTCTAAAATTAGCTCGTAGGGGGAGTGGGGTTAACCCAAGAACTAATCTTGTATTCTGCTTCAATGACGAATAAACGATGAATGCCCTACAATCAGAAATTTTAATACTTGAGAATATATAATTTTGTCGCTGTGGCGTAGTGGTAGTGCGTTGGACTGCTACGCAGAGTGTCCGGGGTTCGAATCTCGGCACGGGCAAAATCAAAAAGTAGAAAAGATAATTTTTCTACACGGCACCACCTCTTGGCAGGCAATGGCAAACCTACAAGAGTAAAAATTGCTATGAAAAGCTTTTCACTTCGCCGTTCGGATTCGGCATTAAACTGTAGGTCCCTTCCATTCATGTACAACATAACACGCACAACATGAGTGCATGCGAAAAGCTCGGCCTAGGCCTTCCATGGGCTGTTGTGCCATTAAAAGTAAAAGTAAAGTAAAGTAAAGTAAGAAAAAATTAGGAATATAAATTTACCAAACTTTATATTTTATTGAGTATTAGTACATATTGGAATATTCAATTTTCATATCGATTGAAGTTCATATGTAATTTTTTAAAATTGCTTCTACTTTACTTACAAATAATTTTTTTCCTATTTCATCACATTCCGTGAACATTTTTAATAAACAAATTTCTGTGCTCATATTTTAATTCCGTCTCACCTCATTTCCATTGCTCTCTTAAATTCTCTTTACTCAATGCTGCTTAATTCGCCGTGTTTGAAGCAAACTGTGTTTCAATTCCACTTTACCTTGCATGCTTGGCTAAAAGGAAAAATGCAACGAAATAAGAACTCTCAATTCTCACACCCTGCATTGCAGGAAAATTTCGGTTGTTTGCTCGCTCACTAATACCAACGTACAATGAGAGATAAAACAAAACCCATACACACAAAATCGGAAATGGATAAAAAAATTAATTCGTGCTCACGCATATACTCTCAGCGAAGAGCGACAGCGGCAGCAACAGTACTGTCAACGTTGACAGCGACTGTGGCAGAGGCAGCCAGCAGAGCATCAGCGGCAGCGAACTAAATTCTCGAAACGAAAATGTGGTCAAATGTTGTTTCATTCATTGCAAGAGAATCAGTTCGCATTCAACTGTCGTCGTCGTTCGTACACGAAAAATTGCTGGATTTGCAGTAGTACAATGTGAATGAGTGTGTAAAAGATAAAAGAGAAAGAAAATAAGTGGAAATTGTGAAAAGTAAAAACAAAACAAAAATACGTGCGTAAAGCAATGCACATAATTTACGAATACAAGAAATGAAAACAAAATAAAAAATCACAAAGATTATTATGAAGATCAATCGGTGACCAATGCTAACAAATTGATGTGACATTTGTGTGCTTTAATTATTTACCATTGACCCCTCGCAAAGCTAATTTGAAATAATTAACAAGTGTATGTGAAGAAAATACAAATCTTAATCAGAAAGAAACTAAAATACAAATAGAAAACATTTGTTATCTATAGTTCTATAGAAAAGAAGCAGGAAAAATCCTACAGAAAATTTTGCTAAAATACAAGAAAATCGATTTTCATTTTATTGTCGTGAGCTTGAAGTAAGCAAAGGAAAAACTTTTTCATTGCTGCAGCAGCTACAAATTGTAATTTATTAATTTATTACACTTTGGTCCGTTGTCGTCGTCGTAGTCATTCTCGTCGTTCTCGTAGTGTTGTCGTTATCGTCCTTTTGCTCCTCATTTTCAAGACACACACACACACATACTCCGCTCAGCCACGGTCACCCTCGCCCACCCAATTGGCAGAGACAGCGAGCGTAGCAAACTCACGACTGCTCCACACAGCAGCAGTCGCAGCAGCAAGGGGAAGAGAATAAATAGGGTGGCAATAAAAAGAATTTACTTTCTTCACACCTCACTTTGCATCCTTCGTAAATATTTGGTAGAAGTAAGTAGCATGCGGCGTGTATAAGAATTTCCCTCGACAGTAGCAGCAGAAATTAAGAACAGGCACCAGAAGAAGTGAAGGAGAAGATTGTGTTGGAGAAACCGCGTGCGCTCAAGTCTCTCGAGTGTAAAAATAAGAAGAATTTTGTGTTGCAACAATAATAGTAATAATAGCAACAACAACAAAATAAAACATCCAGGAAAACAAGAAAACAATTCTGTAAACATACACACACATACACACACATTTACTTCGTGACAACATTCCTAAGAAACGAAATCTTCACTGAACTCACACTTTGTTGTTGATTACTCATTAACATTTACTTGAACTCCTCTCGCAGCTCAGTCGTTCTCTAACCAGTAACAACAACAAAATATCCTTACGCAGTAGAGGAAGAGAATATTTTATGCCGACACTTTAGTTTAATTTATTACATTCTATATAAAAATAATAAATAAGGCATAAAATAAATACATACATACACATGCATACATGTGTATGTATGACAATGACTATGTGTTTATGTTTGAGTGAAAGAAAAAGAAGTAAACGAAACAAAAACAGCGTTAATAAATTAAATAATACATATAAATAAACAGCCAGAACACAAATAAGGATCAGTTTCCGTGTTTCTCTCTTGCCTCTTGGCGACAATGGTTGAAATTGCGCGCCCAACTTGAAAACTTTCATCGAGCAAGCACAACACCGTTGTGTCGTTATTAATAATTAATAATAAAAAATAAATAATATTACAAAATATCGTGAAGAAGCACAAAAAGAGAACAGAAGAGAATAACAATAACAACAGCGCGCCAATTTGAGTCAAGCAAAGGAACTTACACTCGGTCCCTTTCTCGCCCTGCTTCATGCGCACCCACACCATATCCACCATCACCTCCATGCTTGGGTGTTATAATAAGTTTTTGGGTGGTGACGATGACTGTGCAACTACAACAACAACAACAACAACAACAACAACAACAACAACAACATAGCTACAGTCACAAGATTTAATTGGAATGAAATAATAATAAAAATAATATAATAATAATAATAATAATAATAATAATAGTAATAATAAAAGCATAAAGAAGAGAGCAGAAAATACATGAAAACGAAAACACAAACAAAAAATAACAACAATAATTATAATTAATATTTATGATGTGAGTGTGTGTGTTCATAAAAAAAATTAATTATATTTTCTTCTTTATTCGAAAAATATTTTTGAAGTAAATAATAATAAACATTAATTAATATAGAAAGGCAACAACAGAAACAGCAACAAAATTGAAGATAACAAGTTTTAGAATACATGCATACTCGTAAATGTTTGTGTGTATAGAGAAAACCTTTATTACAGAAGAATTGCCAAATTATTTAATTAAAAGTGTAAAAAGAAATCAGAGAAAAAGAACTTTGAAAAATGCGCATTAAAAAACCGAATTAAAAAAGACAAAAATCTCGTGTGCAATAAAAGGGACAAATTTTTAGAAATCATCACAAACTAAACATGGATATGACAAAGGATATCATTGACTTTACGCAAAAGTCGTCAGAAGTTTCAATAACCACAGCAACATCTGCCGGCGATAAAGATTCTGTTGCCGGCAGTGATCTGGCAGTAGCAAAAGGTCTGACAGAGAGTGTCTCTCCCACGATCAGACATAGCACAGAACTAAGCAGAAGCCCAACCAGAGCAACGCCATCACCAGCAACAGCACCGCATGCTACATCACCACAGCTTGAGATCGAGACCGATGTTGCTTTAATTAATAAACAGCACGGAACGGCCACGGCAGCAGCAACAGCAATGGAGGCAAAGTCCACGCCAGTTGTAGTTTCAACAGGTGGTGACATTTCACCACCCCCTCGCCCACTCACATCAAGTGAGGTGGTCGGTCTCACCTCTGCGCTCGATCTCGACGATCCAGATATGCGCATTGAGCTGCCATTGAACAAATCGCGCTCATTGCCAGCATCGCCCAATCATCACCATCATTCACATCATCTGGGTGCAATGCCGCACATGTCCGCTTTATTTGAGTTCGGAGCTCAGCGCCCTCTATCGAACACTAGTACTAATACTACTGGCGGTATAGCGGCGACACCCTTAAAACTATCCGAACCCGTTACTCTATCCAGTAAGAGCACACGGGGCGCCACTTTGGCCAAGGCCAAGGTTCACAGCAGCGCTGCCGCAAACCAGCAATTTTGCTTACGTTGGAACAATTACCAAACGAATTTAACGAATGTCTTCGATGAGCTACTGCAGAACGAATCATTCGTGGATGTCACGCTTGCTTGTGAGGGCCAGTCGATTAAGGCACACAAAATGGTGCTCTCCGCCTGCTCTCCCTATTTTCAAGCGCTCTTCTACGATAACCCGTGCCAGCATCCGATTGTCATAATGCGTGATGTACGATGGCAGGAGTTGAAAGCCATTATGGAATTCATGTACAAGGGTGAGATTAATGTTAGCCAGGATCAAATAAATCCATTGTTGAAGGTTGCAGAAATGCTGAAGATACGCGGTTTAGCTGAGGTTAGCTCAGGCTCACACGGCGGTGGCGGCAGCAGCAGCGGTGCTAGTGTCGCTGCACATCCCATGGTGCCCGCCGATCAGCGCATGACTGTTTATGATGATGACGAAGATGACGTTGAACGTGATGATGACATTGATGATGAGCGTGACGATGATGTAGATGCTTGTCATAAGCCGAAACGCGCACGCGTTTTTAATGAAGCACTCGAGAAAATATCCACCGCAATCGACTTAAATTTAAGCGCACAACGCCAGCGTAAACGGTCACGTGATGGTCTGTTCATTGATGAGCATTTGGAACGATTTGCGTCACGTCGTCGCAGTCGTTCGCCGTCACCAGCATTGCCGCCAAGTCATGCGCGTCATCACATTACAGCTGATGGTAGTGGCAGTGTGGTGGCGGTGCTCAATGAGACCACGATGTCACCACCACCTCCCATCGCCATGACTACATCGACTATCGTGCGCAATCCCTTCGCTTCGCCGAATCCAACCGCTTTGCCGGCAGGCGCCAATGCTCCTTCGGCCTCGTCGAATTCCATTTCAACTCCGTCATCGAGTTCGTCTGGTTCTGGAACATCTTCGTCTTCGACTTCATCGACTTCCGCCGGTTCAGCGTATCCTCGGCCCGCCGTCAGCTGTTCGCCACCATTGCCGTCGGCTCATACGACGAATGGCTCATCGTTGCACTCGCCGTCATCAGCGGCCAGCAGCAGTGGCCGTGATGGAACCATCGGTGGTAGTGGCGGCGCCCCACATCATTCGCATTCCGCTACAGCAGCTGCTGCGGCTGCTGCTGCTGCAGCCATGGCTAATCAACATCATCCACACCATTCTTCGTCACATCATCATTCGCATCATGCTGCAGCTGCCGCTCAACAGTTGGCCGCACAACATCAATTGCATGCAGCTCATTCTCATGCAGCTATGGCTTCTGCACTGGGAGCATCCTTGGCAGCAGCAGCAGTCGGCGCAGGAGGTGGCGGATCAGGTAGTGGTGGCGTGGGTACCTCGGGCGTAACACATCATGATGAATTGGAAATCAAACCAGAAATTGCTGAAATGATACGCGAAGAAGAAAGGGTAAGTTTGAATGGCAACGTATTGTTTACTCTTTCAGATTTATTATCTTGTATGTCATTCATTCAACAATTCGAACTTTGTATGAACGATTGCTGTTGGCGGACAGCTTTCGAAGAAGCAGTCGACAAATTAAAAGTTTTTGCTCACAGTGCAAAGAAAAGTTTAATTGAATTCCATAGTATTTGATTGCCAAGTATAATTGAATCATAATGGTCATTGCGTTTCCATGTAGACTTTTGGCAAGAATTTAATAATACAGGGAAGATTTTAAAGTTCGAAAACAATAGTTTGAAAATGTCGCCTAAATCACGGAGGCAAACCGGTTTTGAACCAAACCAATTTAGAACCGAATTAAAATGCTGATGATACGCGGTTTAGCTGAGGCACTTTGAGTTGCTTGAACCGAACAGTGCACCAAACCTTTTTTGTTTATTTTTTCTCACTTGAACCAAATCAAAACGGAACAGTTTTGTTTGAAAAAATGGTTCGGTTCAATATAATGAAAGATAGGCTCATTATTACATAGCAGCACTATTTTTTATATGTTAAACTAGACTGTCGTGGTCTTTCTTTTTTGCACAAGTTTAATCGACAAACCAATTTTTTATACCATATTAATTTTGCGAGTTTTTGAGCCAAACCATTTATAAACCGATACAGGGGTTCGAAGTTGTGGCTGTGGTTCAAAAAACCGTGATCCGCTGCTTGAAATAACTGGTACATGGCTGGCCATTGTGCTGGCCATTACCATTTTGTACGTGAGAGAGTTAATTTTTTGTTGTTTTCGGATGACCATGTTAAATATTGATTTTGAATTAATGAATGAATAAAATAAAAATTCAGTATAAATATATGTATGCTTAAAGAAAAACTGTACAAAATAGACAAGTCCACTCCTTCTTTATTAAAGGCTTGCATCCACCAATGCTTATGATTGAAAAGAGAAACTCGAATATAGTACTTTGATTACTATCAATTAAATAATCAATCTCTCAATTTATATTTATATTTTATTTGATAAGTACTTGTAAGCAAAAAGAGCTCCGCGTAGTATTCAATTTTAGGGTAGTCATCCGATTTGCAGCTTCGAAGTCCAAGCGAACATATTTCAAACATTCTTTGGATTTTTACATTGGTAGTATTAAATTTTAGGGTAGTCTTTATTCTTTAATTCCGATTTGCAGTTTTGAAGTCCAAGCGAACATATTTCAAACATTCTTGGGATTTTTATTCAGTCAAAGAAAAAATTTATACATTTCAAAACATCGTTTCAGTATGTAACAATACTTAACCAAACGGCCACAGCCGTTACCAAAACGGATGTAAGAACCACCAGAACGGTAGTCTTGGGTTACACTTTATCATATCGTATAGTGAACTTACCAAACTTGCATAATAATGCTTCGGCTATGAACTGCGATGTGTATTACAGTCGCTGGAAGCAATCAAAGTCAAAAATGTTTGATAGTCTGATAAATTAATTATTTAGATTGAAAAAATAAAAATTTAGTTTAAAAATAAAAACAAATAAATAAAATACTTCCCATGATACTAACGGTATATAACTATAACTAGCTAAAAATTGGAATAGTTAATATTAAAATGTCTAGTCATACAAAAAAAAGAAAAAGAAATTGCTAACAGGCTCAAGGGATCTGTGGGATCCCGACTTCATAAATCTACACCAAATAATTTTTTTAAGTTTTGAAAACAGTTTCGTGCTTTTTACATTGATTATAATTTATTTACCTATTTATATATTTACCTATTTTATATTTACCTATTATAATTTTGTTTATGTTAATCAAAATTTTGAGAACTGGTGGTTTGAAAATATGTATGTATTACCTTGTAATCAGAATACTTGTTTTTGAATTATATTTCAAAAATCAATAGTTCACTACATGATTTGAATTACTTACTCTCGGACTATTTATAATTACTATAATTTAATTTATAATTTGTATCTTAGCATTGAATTTATTCTCTGGTAATCTGGTAGTTATTATTTAATTGGAAGCTAACTAATAATCTAATATAAGGTTCTACTTATATATGAGACTACTTACTTTTTGATAAGTTCAAGACAGTTTTTTAATTCAAATTTCTTTCTATTTTTCAATATTCTTTAATTGTATTTTTATATATTTTATTTATTACATTTCAATATATTTAAATTACATTGAAGTAATTTAAAATATTTATGCTGGTATTTCTTTAATTAAATACCAATTACAACAACAAGTAGAAATTTTTATTTATGTTTTTCAAAAGTTCATATTGTTAGAGTATATCTTTTGCATTTAAACATGCTTAATGAACGTTAGATTTGCCAGAGAGAATATACTTATTAACAATGTACATATATAGAACAGGCTGATCACAAGATCATCAGTGATCTTGGTGGTGCATAGTTTTTTGTTTTCTAATAAGTAATTCATATACGAGTTAGTTACTCATATTTGAAATTGTAACCGAGAATTACCATTACAAGAATTTCAAATATTTTCACCGAATGGTATTATTGAAACAGACATACGAGTACACCACATTGTTCTATGGACTTGTATTCCTTGTTATTCACTTTTTAATTAGAAATGTCTAATAAAAGTTTTTGACATTAGAATTGAAACAATAGTCTTAAAAATGATTGGGATTAATTTTTTCCTTTTACTGCTTACAATTTAAATACTTCGCAGTAATGAAATCAGTTAAGTAGGAAAGCGAAGTACTATAAAAGGAGTATAATATAGTGGCCAGTGATTTCTGAAAATGATTTTCGTAACTTACATACATACTTTTATATAATATTTACATATAATATATACTCGTAGTCATTAAAGAACCATGGCTATGAGGGCTGTTGTCTTCTTCTTTGCAGAATATTTAAAACAAGTTTATATAGATTAAGGAATTGGAAGTGGAAAACAGCAATATGTACATAAGAACTTTGTACTTACCATATAAATATCGATGGTCATACGTTGGCTCCTCGTAACTCACTTTGGAAAAGACAAAAATGGGATTAATGCTTTTTTTTTAAATAGATTTAAATATATATATATTTTGTAATTACTATCTTATTAATTTATATATCATGTTTTATGTCATCTCTTTTAAAGTTTGTGTAAAGTGAGCTACGAGAGGTCAACGTATGACCATCGACATGAAACTAAGTAGCTAGTGATTGGTGATTTCGAGTGGAAATGCTATGTATGTATGTATGTACTCGAATGTATGTGAAATATTTGATATATGAAATTTATGTACAATAGTTAAGATTAGATTTAGGAATAGGTTTAAATCGTTAATGGTTTTATCTTATCGTTTTTAAAAATTTATTATAATTGCTGTCATTATGTACTTTCGAGGAATGAAACCGAATCAATATCAATATGGTAATAACGTTCAGGTTTCGGTTTCGGCTTCGGTTATGTCACGTGATTCGGGTTTCGGAAATAGATCAAAATAAGTTTGACAAGCACACAGGAGTGTGTTTACTAAATAACTAATAATCTTCTACGGTTTGCTAACTTACTTCTCTTTTTTGATTATAAATTTACTTTTGTTTTTTTGTTTTAGCACAATATTCAAATAAATATATTGTCTCTTAACCTCGGCATTTTGTTTCGCAGATCAAGAACAATCAATAGATGTGAAATTTTACGTTTATTATTACGATAAAAATTTTAAAGTAAAGGAAGACAATGTAATTTTTTACTTTGTATGTTAGAAAACCATCAAACAATTATGCTCAATCAGTGTTGTCAGATTTTCAAGATAAAACATAGCCGATGAACCGCGCTGAAATGGCGTCAAATTCAAATTAAATAAATTTTGAAATAAAAAAAAAAACTGATCCCTTTACTACAATGATCGAGAAAATTTTTCTCAAAACCCATTTGAACCGGTTCCAATGTTTGGATCGGTTTCGTTTTGTTTTCAATTGAAAATAACCGTATTGGTTTTGGATTCGAAAAATGAAAAGATTTTAAACGGTTTCAAATGTTTTTTTTCCTTTTATTTTCCACATAATATTTTACATTTAAATGATATTTCAATGGGAAAGTACATACGAAATAGTAATTTTATTAAAGTATTCACAGTATTTACTTGCACAGTTGAAAAAGATGGAAAAACAAAATTATAAAATAATCATGCGTTTTTTTTTTTACTTTACAAATATTTACCTAGCTACAATTGCATTTACGAACGCACATCATTATGCAATTTTGTCATTAACATTAAATGTTAAATTATTTGAAGACAAATGAGGAGACACTTAATGCACATTTGTCAATGCGTATGTACTCGTACCTACTATACATATGTGTGCATGTCTACGTCTAATGGAAGAAGGGGGACATGTGGCGACTTAAAGTGGGGGGAAGAGTGATTGGAAATAAAGTGTGTCGCTCATTATAGAGTGTAGCAAATTTGCAAATATATATTTTTCAATGCACATAGTAGATATTTTTTCTTATGTAAATATATTTAATTGAAAGAAGAAGAAAAAAGAATAAACAACAAAAATAAATAAATAAATTACAAAATACTAAATGACGACAATACTTACTAACTTCAAAGGCAAATACAAATTTAAGTAAATGTATGTAATTCAAATACAAATGCATACAAAAATCTATTTCCAAATTCAATGACTTAAACAACTTTACAATTTACTTAAATTGTTGGGGTTTAGTTACTTGTTTGTGCATTTGTGGTTGTTGTTTTTAGTATTGTTTTCTATTTCGTTTTTGTATATTTTCTTAAACTATTGTTACTTAATTTAATATGACATGTTTTTAATAAATACTTTTATGCATAGCTCGTGTTGATTATATTCAATTTGCTGCTGAGGCGTATATAAATGTTTTCAATATGAAAATAAACACAAAAACTATTGGTAATTATTAATTAAATATTAAAATATTTATTTAAGCTTAAAGTGTTGGTCAAGAGTGCAACACACGCGCAGAGAGAGTAAAATATAGCGACAAAGTACGTGACATTCAAACGTTGCGTACCTACCCAAATACTAACATTTTAATAGGCATACAAAATCATCAAAATTCCTATTTACGAGTATGTGTGAACTTTCTGATAGAATCAAAATAAGAATATAATTATGAATCTTTACTTGTATAAGAAAACATGATTCTCGGCTCTGAATTTTTCACTAAATTTAAGGATCGCATAAAAATAGATCGCCAGGAGTGTAAGGTTTTTACATGATGCCACCTTTTAGTTAAAAATATTATATTTAGCCGAGTAAACACAAATTTTAACAGTATCACGTAACACTAGATTTAACCGAAATTCTCATAATCTAGCAAATCCTCTGTGGATTTGCGGCGAAGTACTAGATATTTTAAGTAAGGGAAAAATCTTAGACATATCCCAAGTAAGAATAAAGCTATCTAAATATGTATGTATATCTAAGGTTATAATTAAGCAATAATCTCTGGCAATGGTCTTTCGCATAATGTCAGTGAAGAACAGCTGCTTTCCATCCTTCATCTTCCCACAAGAGTTCTAATGCAAAAATATAAAATTTGTTTTGTAATAATTTGATTAATCAAACAACAATTAATCAAACACCCTGCAAAAGAAAAATATTCATATAAAATTATTGAAGACTAAGTTCATTATATCAACTGAATATAGAGAATTAGAGTTATTCCTCCTTCTTTTTAACCACGCTTAATTGCGTTTCCATTTTAATAAATTGCATCCGAAATATTACGTTTGTCGTTCCAAATGTACTAAAATTACTGGGTTAATTGTATTTACTGGTTAAAAGAAGTATACATTTAACATTTTCATCGATGCAATTAAGCGAAGATTCTTATAAAAATATTATCGAGAATATTTCTGAAGAAATTAATATTGAATTCTTGGATGTCCTCACAATATTCTATTTTCTATTTACATTTGTATATGGAAATAGTTATAAATAAGCTGACTTCAAACTTGACTTGCCTATTTTACATTTGTAATTTCACTTATAATTGATCACTTACATACCGAGTATGTGGAAAGTGCCTTTGCATAGTGGTACGACTATAGTCATCCCCTGTAACCGCAAGTAGAAGATATTACATAAGTAGAAGATCAGCCACTGGTTAAGTAAAAAGATTTTACATATGCCACACATAAGATTGAACAAATATAAAAATATCATTGTTTTGAGTGTTATGGATTTATTTCTTAATTTTTTTTTTATATATGTATAATAACCTATCTGAAATATACAGATTTATATAAAATTATAATTATAATATAATTTAAATAACATTTATGTTATAGAGTAAAAAAGAGCTTTCTACCAATTTGGAATGAAATAGTATAGTGCATATCGACTTCAATAATTCGTTTGTCTGGCAGCGACCTCTAACGGATGCTTTTTTTGTCGTTTTTGTATCACCTCATCTTTGTGCTACAGAAACTATAAACAGGAATAACTAAGTCAGCTCTTCCACGGTGAAACTAATTGAAGGACATTTTTTGGCATTCCCTTTTAAAGTTTAGTGTAGCTCTTACATAGTGAAAGAAGTAGTTGCATGCAATTTTCGCCATGAAAGAAACGTCAAAAAGTTTCATCAAAATGCTGCCCAAGCAATTTTATCTATCTATCCCCCTGACATTTCTCCCCTCTTCCCTACATTTTTGAAAGTTGCATGCATCTAGTTTCACTGCGAAAGAGCTGACTAAGCTTTTGATATCGATATCAAAAATTCAGATATTCTCAGTTTGAGGTTAGTTTTAATTAACTGGTTGTTGTTTCACCAGAAGTGCAGAGAATCTAATTAACGGAATGGCGCTTACAAATTTGATAGCAATGTCTCGATTTTGACTTTAGCAAATAGTTTCCATTCTCATAAAATTAGTATGAAAGATAGAGCCCCCGACTATATTCGGGTATAATACCCTATACATATGTATCTCTCATCCTTATGCTCAACTCAACTCTCATTTAACATTTCTTTGTTAATTTATTGAAAATAAATGGAAAATCTACAAACACAAATTCAAATAATAAAATATGTGGAAAAGAGCAAGAAAAAAAAAACGAGCAGACATAAAAGAAAAAGAAAATTAGTAAAAATTACTGCTGTTACGAGTATGCATAAAGGCGCCAACAACACGATGCGATGAAGACACCAAAGAAAACACACCCAGAAAACATTTTACAACAACAGCTTACTCACATACATACGAGTACATATTAACAAAGGAATAACACTTAAATAGTGTGGACAGAAAACAAAAGAAAGTTTCTCAACATTAACACCAACCAACAACATCAGCAGAGCACAGCTCTACGACCTCCAACTCCCCAAATAAACCAGACCACCCACTCCAAAATCACAGTCACATATATCCTACTCCTCATACTCCCCCCATCACCATCCATATACTCCCATCATCCATCCATCCCCCCCATCACCTTATACGCCAATACACTTCACAATAGAAATTTCGCAAGAAAATGCGTAGCTTCATTTTTGCCACTTCTGCGAACTCACGAATTCTGAGTTTTGCCTGCTGCTTGAAGATTTGTGCTCATACTCTAGATACGAGTACATATTTATGTGTTTAGAGAAATGGAATGGGAAGCAATATTCACTCACTCACATTATACAAAATAATATATGTGTTTATGCATGTAAGTAAGTAGAACTTTAGCTGAAATGCTTGTGCAATTTACTGAGCTCCTGTTTCTTAATACTCTTTTTCTTACATTTTACGTTGTCTACTACTACTACTACTACTATTACTACTACTGCTATACTACTTACTACTACTACTACTACTGCAACACATATGATTGTACTCGTGAACATTATTAGTCCGATACTCTTCGCGCTCACATTTTGTACGGTGTGATTCATACAGCAGAGCAGGGAAGAACCAGCAGCAGCAGCAGCAGCAGCAACCGAAGAAAAATAAGAAAAATTCATTCACAAAAAAGCAGCAACAAACGCACGTTGCTTGCCGCCACCTTCAGCATGTTGTTTTCTTCATTCAGAGCAGAAATCGCAGCAGTAGTGTTGAAACACATCATGATAACAGCGAGACACTCACACACATGCACGAAAAGAAAAGAAGCAAAAAGTGGTGGATGGAGGAGAGATTCCTCTCTGCCACTGCTGTTGTTGTTGTTGTTACTCTACTCTGTTGGCAGTTCGCTGTGCTGCTGAAAGCGTTCGCTGTGCTGCTGTTCATGTGCTCATATTCTCTGTTTACATTTTTGTGCGTTGTTGTGTGTATGATGAGATGATGCCAGCCAGTAAGTCAGCCAGCCAAAAGCAGCAGCCGCCTCTTGAGTTCTTTGACTTTTAGATCGGTTTTTGTTTTGGTATCTTTTTTTCGGTCTTTCGTTTATTTTTCTTTTGGGAAAAGGGTGAAGTAGTTAATTGGAGGATGGTGGAAGTTTTGAGAGGGTGGTGAACTAGGGAGTATGTTGGTTAGCATTCTATTGTGGAGTAATCGGAATGCAAAGTTCAAAAGTATATATTTTGGAATAAGAACCTATTAATTATAATTGATATTATACGTGGATGATGTGAGATGCAGATGTGAATATTGAAGATTACAGTGAACATTGCAAACAGTTGTGTGGCGGTGCTGGTAAAATTTCTGGAATTTTTTAATTTATTTTGAATGAGCAATTAATTTTACCTGGTCGCTGTTGGTAGTACGTTGGCCTCAAATCTCGGAACAGGCAAAATCAAAAAGTAGAAAAACTTATTTTTTAAATTGAATATGAAAAGCTTTTTACTTCGCCACTCGGATTCGGTATAAAACTGTAGGTGGTCCCCCTTCTATTCATGTACAAATATAACACGCACAATATGAGCGGATGCGAAAAACTTGGCGTTGGCCCTCCATGGGATGTTAACTTTAAAATCAAATGAACATGTGCTATTTTGAATGCACGATTGTGATGTGATCTAATAACTTATTTACTTTACTTTACTTTTAATGGCACAACAACCCATGGAGGGCCTAGGCCGAGCTTTTCGCATCCACTCATGTTGAGCGTGTTATATTTGTACATGAATGGAAGGCACCTACAGTTTAAGCCGAATCCGAACGGCGAAGTGAAAAGCTTTTCATAGCAATTTTTACTCTTGTGGGTTTGCCATTGCCTGCCAAGAGGTGGTGCCGTGTAGAAATATTATCTTTTCTACATTTTGATTTTGCCCGTGCCGAGATTCGAACCCCGGACACTCCGCGTAGCAGTCCAACGCACTACCACTACACCACAGCGACCACTGATAATAATAACTTATTTCTGATCTTTTTTTCAAATACGCTGGAACAGCATGAACTTAGTTTCTGGAAATGTCTTGCAGTTCTCAGGTACTTCGTTGGCATCGAATACTTGGCTTTTCTATTGCCTTCTAGTAATGTAACACAATGCATACTTATGTGCATAAAGCATGCTATCAAATGAACACGTGCTATTTTAAATGCACAATTGTGAGGTGATCTAATAACGAGCAAAAAAAAATATGGAAAGATAAACAACAAAAATTAACAAAACGTGTTTTAAGCCGAAACACGCACAAACACACACACTCATGCAAATGTGAATATACACATACACAACTGAGGTATTCAAAAAATTTGCTGCAATATTTGTAGATACTTAGATGCTCGTAGATCTGCAGTAACAATGACATGAGGGTTGTTTGCTTTTTACCTTTCAGGGCTTTTAAAAGCGCTGGCTCCTGCTTCTGCCCCTGCTCCCTTCCCACCGTTTTCTACGACTTCCCCCCTAATGCAAACAAAACTCAAACTACATGTGTAAATATAAATTTCGCTGCAGTGCACAGTTTTCAAATGGCAAAGCATGAAAAAACATTCAAACTTTTTAATGTTTAAGGGTGGTGCAGTTGAAATTCTATAAAACGGAATTAAAAACCTTTGGCATCTAATCTCAATAGAATTAAATTAATTACGAAATATTTATGTATGTATTTAACGCGCAATCATTTTTGTTTTAATTTTTAATTTTTTATTTTACAATGGCCATCAATTAATTTCATAACATCAAATAATTTAGTTCATTTGAAACACACACAACAGACCAAATTAGTAAAAAAAAAAAATCACACACGTCAAATTGTTATTAAAAACTATATATAAAATTTACAATCTACTACAGTAATTTCTTTAGTTCTCTTTATTTTGTTTCTGCTTTGTGCTTGTTAACTTAAAGTAATAAAGTTTTGTTTGGTTAATATAGTTACCAGCAACTTTTTTTGTATAGGTATTAAACCTTTAATGAAATAAATAAGTAATTTATTTTATTACTTTTCCATTTCTTATCGTTAAACACATCGCAAATATTTTAATCTTTTTAAGTTATATCTTCACAAGTACATTATATTTACTGTATACCAGCCAGCAATAATAATAATAATAATAATAATAAGAAATATTCTAAAAATGATAAGATTATTAACTAAAATATATCACAAATATAATAAAATTCAAACAAATACCATAAAAATAAGACCGAACAAAATATGTTGAGAAATAAAAGTTTTTAATAATTTTTAATGCATTCATAAATAAATAAATTCTTTATATGTATGATTTACACATACATATCTATATATTTTGATACGAAATGTATTTTTAATTAAATTTTTTTCTATACATTTCTAACGTAAGTAGCTGAATTTTCTTAGCTTGGAAAGCGAAGAAACACAGATGCAATTTCGACATATCAGTTTTGTGTTTAAATGAAACGCAGAATATTAGTGATATAGGGCTGTAATTTATTGCAGACGTAGTACACATGTTACATTTACGTATGCAATTCGATATAGCTTATATGACTTCCGCGAGCACTTTTGCAGCAATCGATTCTTTGGAGCCAATTTTTCACCAAAAATTGCCAAAATACTGCATGAAAAATACACAATACACCCTCAGTTTCTGTGGATGCTCTATGTAAGTGCTTGAAGCACTTATGATTTTGTAGCTCATATTTTGCTTATTGACAAAGCCGTTTAGTCAAAAATGAGCTTCATCGCTGAAGATGATTTTTCAATCAAAATACATCTTCAGTGGATGCTCTATGTAAGTGCTTGAAGCACTTATGATTTTTTAGCTCATACTTTGCTTATTGACAAAGCCATTTAGCCAAAAATGAGCTTCATCGCTGAAGATGATTTTTCATTGAAATTCAGGATTTTCTTTTAACTTTTGCCGAGCTCATTCGGATAAGTTTCGGTGTTTCAAATGATCACGAGGCTTCTCTTCTTGTAATCATTTGATATGGTAAGGGTGTAGGCCAAGATTCGCCACAACGTGAACTTACAGATTCCTAATTCCTACAAACGGCCTGGAATCGAATGATTTGACTCATTTTGAACTGATGGTATATTTTCAGTACAACGACCCCAGTGCGTTGTCTCTCTGGCATAGAAAGAACATTCAATAGTACATATGTTTTGAGTCGAATTTATCCACTATAAAGGCTCTTAAAGTTGGGACCACCGACTCAGAATTTCGCTAGTATTTTTAATAATTTCTAGACTTTGCTCGTTCGTAAACTTCACTATGATAAAAATGTTTAATAACGTTTTGGCAACGATGTGACAGATCACAAAAAAAAATTTTTTTAATTATTATATATTTTTTTTTGATATATTTAAGAAAGAGTGTTTAAAAATATGTGTTAAAGTAAAGAGCATATCTTGTAAATTACTTTGGATTAAAAACCTGCTTTTCATTAATTATTCAACCTAGTTTTTTGCTAGTTAGATAGCTCATATATTTTTCTAAAAATCAAACCTTAATTATGACAAAATTTAAATTTAAATTTTGATCAAAACTTTCTAAAATTTGAAAATGCAAAAAACTGAGTACGCCATCGTGATCAAACCTGCGAGTTATATTTCGTGTTGAGTATTGTAATTCTTGGAGTTAAGTATTAATACATAAATAAAAATAAAGTAAAAACCACAGTGTCTGCAATATTTACAAATGAATCCAACTCAAAATGTATGATTTTCTCTTTGGCATTCCTAGTTGGTGCTCCTAGTGATTACATTAAGTGAGTTTTATTCATTGTAGGGCAGCCACTTGCGCCTCTTTTATATAACGGATTTTAAACATGCATTACACTAAGCACCAGTGTTAATATTTAAATTATTTTGAAAGTACCTAAGTTAAGGGGAAATTGTACCTTTTTAAGTTTCACTAGGGGGGTTCTGTAGTAGTGTAGCATATGCCCTTGCATAGTGCAAGAGTAGCAGAATTGCAAAACTTTGACAGCCCTACAACGAAAAAACCACGAAAGTGTTGCTATTCTTGCCAGACTTACTACTTAAAAAAAGTATGATTTATTTTTCTGCTAAGAGGGAAGATCGTTAACTCTCTTTGCCCATTATTGGTTCAATTCAACCAGATATTGCCTCTCAATCTCGCACTTGCTCGCTCTCTAGGCATGCCATCTAATATCAACTCTTTTGAAAATAACGAGTATTTCCTTTTTGTTAATATGTACTCCAGTATAGTTAAAGTTTTGATTTTTGTTTGTGCTCAAACAATATGAAAACGATTAATTTCAGAGTAAATATCTTCAAAACTAAAAGGCAAAACTAAGTTTTAGTTGTTATAATAAATTTGGATTTAGTAAGCAGATGGGCTATAGGCCATTTACAGCACTCTGTCCATGGGACCAATCTTATTTTCTCATAGTATATTGATACAATAAATTATTTTAAAGAGACGACATATTTAAAAAGAAATATATAAGGCTCTGTAAAGCAGCCCTTCTCGTACAGGCAGAATACAATGTTGGTAATACGCTGTCTGACATGCCATGAATTGTAGAGAACAAGTGTAAACCTCACAAGGCTGACTTCTGTATTGGTGCATTGTTTCTGCTCACAGTATTTCACGTTATCAAAATCAATTTTTAGTTCCGTTACATCGAATCGAAAACGGAGAACTGTAGTCCGATAGCTAACTGTAAATCTGTTTATGTCTTGTATAATTTTTATCGTGACTAACTCCCCCTCTACTTGTATCCAAGCTGTTATGAGTTTACGTAATTCTTAAAAGTTCAAAGTGGCAATGAAAATTATAAAACTCTTTTCTAAATAATTACTTTAAAATGAACAGCACCATTGTTTTAGTAAGTGGATAGGACAGAGAAAAATTTGTATTTCGTCAATGACTGTTTTTATATCCCAGTTGCACAATTTTGGATTGCTCCGTAAATGATTGCTCTTTAATAAACTAAAGCGAGCAAAATAAGAGATTTATTTTCGGACCTAAGAAAAAACAATAACAACAACTAAAAGTAACAGTTTTCTCTGTGAGTCGACAACTCGTTAAATTGAGAATTTTTATGGTCGTTTTCATTTATAGTCTGTTTTCTAAATGCTTACAACAATAAGAAAAAAAAAAATGTATGCACAAGTACACAAAAATTAATGAATTCTTGCTTTTTTAACATTTCAATTTTATAAATAATAAAAATTTATAACTATGTATATGTATTAAGTATTTATATGTATGTTTGAGTACGAAGGCAGTAGAGTATTCATTCCTAAAAACAATTAGAAGCTTCTTAAAAGCTTTCAATGTTTTAGGAAACAAGCAATCAACTTTTGTTCAATTAATTCACATTTATTATTATATATTATATTCAGATTCAGTTAAAACAAAAAGTAAAAGTAAAGAATACAAATATTTTAAAAACATATTTCAATCCGCGACCACAGCGACCACATCAAGACTCTCTCTAACACTCCCCGCCTTGTCTCCAATTGCATGAAATGGCTTACTCAATAGAATAGGAAACAATTTACTAGAAGTAAAAGAGAGAACGAGAAAACGCCGATCATCACTCATGGCCCCCTTTATTACTACATTTGGAGGTCAAAAGGATTACCCTATGCCCTTGGACATGTTGTGTTAAAAAGGAGTACAAAGCGCAAGAACTCTCGAGCAATAGGGACTAATCCATTGCCAGGTATTAAGCGATGGATGATTTCTCCAACTATAATCCTAAGTTCTACTGGGATTAAAAGATTACACTCACATTCATACATATGGTCATATGTACGAGTATGTGTAAGTTCATTTTTTTGTTTTGTTTTCATTGCTTTATACCATAATGTCATACTCTTTGACATTTCCTCACTCAAGTACGAGTATATTTTCCTTGCAGCAAGACAACAAAAGCAATAGCAACAGAAACATCAACATCAACATCAACAAGAGTAAAACAGCAAACTTAATTATAACACATTATGCTGTCGATTATTATTTCTTTAATTGTAAAAAATAAAATAATATTAACCAAATGCGTGTAAGTAATATGCATGTATTTTATGTACAAAGCGAAGAGGAGAGAAGGGAGCGAGGCGCTGGATGAGGGGGCGCAGGGGTGAGGTGAACAACGGAAAGGGGAAATGAATGAAGTCAAATTGTGCTACATTAATTTTGTTACTTTTAATTGCGGACCATTGCGTTCAATTTCTTTGCAAGTCATTTTGCCACACCACAATTCATACACAGTGAGTGCCACACAAACTGGAAACACTCACTCGCATTATGTTGTACGATTGTACGAATGGCATTTAATATGGTATAGATACAAGATACAAGATATTCATTCATGATATACACAAGTACATATATATGTATGTATGTATATATGTATGTTTGTATGCAATCTGCCCCATACAAATGTCTGAACTCAAACAAAATAAATATAATATTTTTTTATTGTTTTTGTTTTGTATATTTTATTATATTTTATTGTTTCGCTTCGTTGCGTCTTTGCCATAAGGGCAAATACCTATAATTTTCTTACAACTTACAATTGAAGGCAGCAACAGCAACAGCAACAGCAACAACAATCAAAATATGAATACACTTTGTATGTACGATGTATGTATGTGTATTGTATGTATTGTAGATATATTATATAAATGTAATGTACGACAAACAAATATATAAAAATATATAAATACAACAATAAAAAAATACACACCAAACCGAACAGAAACTAAACTGAAGAAGTTGTACTGGAAGCAGTAGGAAAAACAAAATACTTAATACAATTCAAAATAAATTGACGTACCATAAAACAATAAAAATAACAGATGAGGAAAAAATAAGTAGTAAGCAGAAATAAAAAAGAATTGTACGAAAAATATAAACTACAATATATAATCATTATAATTTGTAGAGTACTACACACACAAACAAACACACACACACACACACACACACACACACACACACATAAATATCTACATAAATATGGAAAGTTATTACTAGAGCGTATTTGTGTAGCTTAAGCCTGCGAGTTTCGGTTCCCATTGAAGTTGAAACGCTGCGAAGGGAAAGAATATTATAGTAAATAAATAAATAAGTAAAATATGTACAAACCTAGTTACTTTAAATTTTTTGTTTGTTTGTTCTTTATATTCAGTCTAAAATTAGAGTCGATAATATGCGAGCGTAGTAATAATGTGTAATGTTAGTAATAATGTGGTGAGAAAAAAAGCATTATTAGGTTTAAATATAATGTAAGTTACACAACGCTACGCTCTAAGGCAGGGGAAATGTTTTGCCAACAAATCTAATTTTTTTACATATGCACAATTTGTTTATTTGTGGTCCATAACCAGATTTTGTTATTTTACTATTAAGCTTACATTTTCTTGGACTATTGTTGATATTTACTTATGTTTTTGCTTTTACACATCGCATCGGAAATACCCCATTGAGCATTGAAAACTATACAATTCCGTTGTTTAAAGTGTATAATCAACAATCCACTTGCCTCCTTTTCACTCAAAATGAATAACAACCTCCTTAAATTCCTTTTTTTTTACTCAAAAATCCTATTTTCCCTTCATTTAGCTTCTTTTTTCACTTTAAAATTGTTTTTTCCTTTAGTTAATCAAAATTCATATTTGAATTATACAGGGTGTTTTTTTTTAGAAGTGTGGTTTTCAAGGAGAAATAAAACGCATATAATTTAATGTTATGGCCAAGATAAGGATTTGTCATTATGTTTTAAAAATGATTTCGGGCAAGTGGCCACCGCGGCTGGTTCGAATAAATTCCAGCAATTGGCGCCGAATATTCTCTTCCAAGGCGTCAATCGTCTCGGGCTTATCTGCGTAGACAAGCGACTTCACATAACCCCACAAAAAATTATCCAGCGGTGTTCAATCGCACGATCTTGGAGGCTACACCACATGCCCACGGCGCGAGATAATGCGCTCACCAAAAGTTTCCTTCAACAAATTGATTGTTTCGTTGGCTGTATGGCATGTAGCACCGTCTTGTTGGAACCACAGATCGTCTACATCAACATCCTCCAATTCAGGCACGAAAAAGTCATTAATCATGGCTCTATAGCGTTCGCCATTGACTGTAACATTATGACCGGCTGCATCTTTGAGGAAATATGGACCAATGACTCTTGCTGCGCATAGAGCATACCAAACAGTGACTTTTTGAGGATGTAATGGCGTGTCAACAATGGCTTGTAGATTATGATCACTCCAAATTCAACAATTTTGCGTATTAACGTACCCATTCAACCAAAAGTGAGCTTCATCGCTGAACAAAATTTTCTTGTGAAAATCGGGATCGGTGGCCATCTCGTTTTGGGCCCATGCACCGAACGCACTTGATGGTCGTTCAGCTTCAATTCTTGAAAAGGCAATCCAAACTGAGCATAAATCAAGTGACAGCTGTCAAAAAGACCAACTCCGAAAAAAGTATTGCCAGATTGAAAACCACACTTCTAAAAAAAACACCCTTTACAAACAAAAATTTTAATGCCAAACCAATTCAATCTTGAGAACACGTGCGGAATACGATTAAACGTATTTTACAATTTATAACAAACATTTTATTCCAGAATATTTTTCTTCATTAAGTAATGAACCTCCCAAAAAACATTATTTTCAGAAAAATTACCCTCATTTTTGGTCAAATTTGGTGAAAAAAATCTGCTTTTTGACGGAGAAGAGATGAGATTGTTGTGTATATCTTGTGATGGTATAGTACATATCCATTGACTTCAGGATTGAAAAATCTTTTAAATATTTATCGAAATAAGTAAACTTGCTCTAATTTTTCAGCTGAAGGTTTTCAACTCAAATATTTCAAATAAGTATTATATTTTTTTTACATTTCTTAAATATTCAGAAACTTTTACTCTTCCGATGAGCCACCCTATCTGGTTTGGAAATTTGGATATTTTGCATTTATTGGTGGGCTTGAATTGCGACTTATTTTAGACGGAGAAAGAAAAAATGTAGAAAAATGAAGAGGATAAGATTTGAGAAAAGTTTGTGAAGAAAGAGCACGTTCTTTTTTCTCCTCGTGAACTTTATGTGGTGGCTGTGGCGTAGTTGGTAGTGTGTTGACTTGCTGCTTAGAGTGTCCGAAAATCAAAAAGGTGAAATCAAAAAGTAGAAAAAACCAATTTTCTACAAACCTACCGTTTCAGTTCGCCACTCGGATTCGGTATAAGACTATAGGTCCCAAAACTGTAGGTACAAATATAACAATCACTAATTAAAAGGAAGAACGAAGCATGTTACATGATTTTGTAACGATAAGTGAACTTTTATCAATTTGTAAGCAAATTTTCAGTAGTCATATGTAAAATTCGTTCAATAATTCCCCTTCGACCACTTTCACAAATACAAATTGCCATATCCCTTCTCAGCTAGCATTCTTTTGAATATGCGGTTAGATACGATGCACATCCTTTGCTTCTTATGCTAACACTTCTCTCTTAAACCTTCGTCCCGCTTTTTACTTTTCCACCCATTTCAGTTTTTGTTACCCAGAGTGAGCAGTCAGCGTAGCTACTTTTGTAATGTTGCTGCTATGGTAAATTTAACATACACAACCCACACCATCTACTTCAAACAACTTCACATTTTAAAATGCCCATATGCGCGAAAAACACTCATCTTCTATTATGTATTTACTTGTTGTGTGTTTGTGTAATTTTCCAAAAAGCTATTTTCCTTCAATTACACACACTTTTAGAGCATTTTTAACACTTTGCTGCAGTACATACAAGTAGCAACAAAAGTACATACAAGTAGCAACAGCAACAGCAACAGTAACAGCAACAGCACGGGCAAGGCAATCGTGATGATGATGATGATGGCGGCAAAGCATCTGCAAGTCTTTGGTAGATATTAAGCATTTTCATATGTAGATGTGTGTGTGTGTTTTTTGTATTTTATATATAATAGCGTTTTGCATACGAACACATACATACATACTCCAATACACACATATTTATGCTTCGGTATATGATGCATTTTGACGTTGCTGTGCCAAAGTGGGCACCTTTTCTATGCACATTCTCTCTGTGCATATGTAGCAATCAAACCTAAGCCTTTATCCTTTTTATTTGTATGCGCGCCTTGCTTTGCATTTGTTTGTAATATACTATTTTATGGAAAAGCAATTTGGTGGAAAATTTTTCGATTTAGTGATGAGGTGTGGTTGAATTTTTTTTTTACTTTATAGTAAAAGTTTAGGTGTAGCTAGGCAATTTAGACTTACAATTAGGTCTGTACTCAAAGCAAACAAACACAAATACAAACACACACACACACACACACACTTAAAGAGAGTATTTAAATAGGGCAGTGGTAAAGTATTGTGGTAATGGATATAGTTTCTTGAGCGTGTGTTTAATGTAAAACAAGATCATAATTGCCAAGTGTGACTAATTAAAGGAAAAAAAAGACAAGTAGGCTCTAATGTTCAGCAGCTAGCATGGGGGTGGTTGTTGTAAAAGGAACTTTGTACGAAGTACAAATTTAGTATGTGGCCTAGATATTGTAAGTACAATATGTAGAAAAACTATTATTTGAGAAAGATTGTAGAGAATTACCCTTAAATAAATGTAGGCAAAATTTATTCTTTAAATTCTACGAGTATTGTAACCTTTAACTAATTTTTAATATTTGGGTCTAACACATTTCGTTCTCCTTTAAATGGTACAGTTTCATCATTATGCCCTTTTAAGTCTAATCTAATGAAGCATAGGACGTGGCGTCTATAAAATGTCTTCAATGACTGTCGATGGGACTGTCAATCGTTGGCGATGGTTTTCATTTCCCATCATGACTTTTCTGACTTTTGAACTTTTCTTTAAAGTGCATGTTTTTATGTAGTTTTTAGTCTACATTTCTTTTCAATTGGGTGTTGGTTCTAATGTTGGTTTTCGGAGAGACCCATTCGCATAGCTTATGGGCTATTTGTCGCCGAACTATGCCAAATTGTCTTGATAAGGAGATACATATTTCAACTATTGTATTTTCTATTATTCAGTCAGCCGACTAGTTTTTCAGAGCAAATTTATTCCATTTGGATGCAATTTTAGAATACTTATGAACACTTGAAAAGCCACATGAAACGATTGGTATTAAGGGGTAAAAAGTTAATATTAAAATTCTAGGGTTAATTAAACTAATTCTATTCTTAAGAAATAAATAATTCTATATATGGTAATTCCATATTTGAAAGCAAATTCCACAATTTAATTTTTACTTAAAATAATTAGCACACATGACGGAAAAAGGCTCAAAGACCTCACTCACTACCTTACTACATAAATACACAGATATAGAGATAGAAAAACAATGAATCAAATAATAGAAAAAAAATATTTAACATTAAAATATTTACATTCACTGACAAATAAATTTGTAAAATGTACTCAACAAACGTACGAAAAAAAAATCAAAAATTAAAAAAGAATAAAAGAACACAACTAAAACTTATTACAATTATAAATGACTCACACATCAAAAAGCCAGCAACAACAGCAAACAAATGAAAAATAAAAATATGAATTAAAAATAAATACTATTAATTACGCACACAAAAATTATAAATTACAATACAAAATACTCGCTTGTAGATAAATTTATACGTTCGTTTCTTTCGCTTGTAAATTGTTGTTTGTACGACTATGTATGTATACAATTGAGGCAAGTGAGGCAATCAGGCAAGCAGGGATGGAAGGAGGCAGGCAGTCGTTCGAGCAGACAACAGGCACAAGCGTAATGACAGCGCGTATATATACGAGCATGAGTATCTGCTCTGCGGTGCAAGATACATAGCCAAGATATAGAGCTTTAATTGTGCACATTAAAAGATATAACAACAGCAACAACAACAACAAAGACAGCTACGATTTAAAATAAAATAAAAATAATCAAAAACAAAAAACACTGCAACACACAAAATAATAAATAAATGAATAAAAATAATAACGAAAACGACAGGCAGCATCATAAATTAAATTATTGCAACATATTTATTTAGTTTTATTATACCATACAAACAAAATGAAGTGAAAACAAAAAATTAAAAATAAGTAAAACTAATAGTGGCACACAAAGTTCCTGGAAAATTTTATTACTTACTTTTAATGGCACAACAGCCCATGGAGGGCCTAGGCCGAGCTTTTCGCATCCACTCATGTAGTGCGTGTTATATTTGTACATGAATGGAAGGGACCTACAGTTTAATGCCGAATCCGAACGGCGAAGTGAAAAGCTTTTCATAGCAATTTTTACTCTTGTAGGTTTGCCATTGCCTGCCAAGAGGTGGTGCCGTGTAGAAAATTTTTTTTTACTTTTAGATTTTGCCGAGATTCGAACCCCGGACACTCTGCGTAGCAGTCCAAGGCACTACCACTACGCCACAGAGACCACATACAAATTTTATACTTAAGCTATAAAAAAATAATACAATAGTTTAGATTATTATTATGTTTGGTTTTCAGATTTTTTCATATTATTATTCTTTTTAGTTGTTGGTTTTTCCATTTTTATAATCTTCTCTCCTTCTCTTTTAATCGCACAATAGTCCATTGGGGGCATTAGACCAAGCTTTTCTCATTCACTTGTGCTTGATATATTTGTACATGAATGGAAGACACTTACAGTTGCATGCCGAATCCGAACGGCAAAGGGAAAGGTTTTTTTTCATAGGTAATTTTTACTCTTGTATGTTTGCCATTGCCTGATAAGAGTAAGAGGTGGTGCCGTGTAGAAAAATTGTTTTTTCTCCTTTTCGATTTCGCCTGTGCCGAGATTTGAACCTCCGACACTCTGCGTAGTAGGCCAACGCACTACTATCTACACCACAGCGGCCATTTTTACACTCATTATACCTAATTTTTAAAAGTTATTTCCTGGCAAGTATTTCTTGATCCTTTCATGCACATCTAAATCTTTAGATTAAGAAACCGAAATCCTGGGGAATTTTAAGACTGTACCCAATTATTTTAAACAATTCACACAATGAACTCACTTACAAGGTTAGGTCAAATGGACATTCGTTTACGTAAGAACTGTCCATTGTTGGATCTATAGTTTAACTCCGATCCCAAATGGCGGAGTGGCCTACCAGGAGGTATACTTGTATACTTTCTTATAAATTTCATGCACTTCATATCGGTAGGAATAAGTATATGAGAACTTAATCATTAATTAGAAAATAGTTCTAAGTATTAACCATGATTGCATTATTCATCAAAAAGTTGTAAAAGTAAAGTAAAAGTTGTATAATTAGGTTGGTCGTTTCAAAGAATTTTTTTTGCAAGAAACTCACAAAACTTTTTTATAGGGACTAAATATTTATTATATTAAAATGCATACTCAGCATAATTTTAGTAAAGTTGCAATAATAAATATTGATTATTTCGTAAAGACAAGGCCATAGCGAAAGACGCCTCTTCTAAAACAAGGTTTGCGGTGACAAATTATCCGCACCGACTTGAGAAGTTCATTTTGAGAAAAACGCGTTTAAAGTTTCCACTTAAATTTTCACCATATTTTTTATGTTAAATTCTGTTCGTTCATATCGGTTGAATAGTGACTGATTTATATGGGATTATGTAAATCGATATTGATGAGTTTGTCGATTTGGGTCAATCTGGCAACTACGGTGAAATCATGTCAGAATTTTATTTTGAGACTGGTTATCACAAAACCATTAGCAAAGTTAGTGTGAAATCTGGTTAAAAAGGGTGAGGTCAACCTGGAATGGCCCTATTTTATTTAAGTGGAAATCGCATGGAAATTAGCGAAAATTGTCGAACCATCGAATCCAAGAAAAAAATTTAAATATTTGAAGTATGTATATTTTTTTTTAAGTTTTTCAATTAAATGCAAATTCATCGATATTCCTAAGTCATTTTTACTTCATTAATAATGCAATATTGTCCACTGTGCTGCAACGATAAAGTATAACAAAAACTAACACCAGCAACGACAGCAAATAGATTTTCTTTTTCCTTTTTTTTTCAGTGTTTTTTTTTTTTTGTCAGTTTTTCTTTTGTGTGTGTGTTATTTGAATCGCTTGCATTTTGTATAGCAATTAATAAAGTAAATTTGACCTCATATTAGCGACAACAGCACAAAAACAAAACAGGAACAACAAATTGATACTGCAACAGCGCAGCAGCGGTGGCACACTCAAAAAACAAAACAAAATATGTAAAAAACTACAAAATTAAAACAACTGAAACTAATGCAGCAAACCGCACCACACAGGCAGCAGCGACAAGAGAGCGACAATAATGAATGAACCTAACGTTAATTAATGCAAACAAACACTCGCAGAATAGGAACAAGAACAACTGAAAAATTTAGGAGAAAAATGAATAATGCTAGAGTGTGCATGAGTGTCTGTGTGTGTGTGGGTATGCAGCTCAGCTAAAATGCAAATGCAGAAATGTATCTGAAGGAAACGACCGAAACGCACAGCGACTCGGTGAAAACGCACAAATTTGCGCGTGTCAAAACAAATACACACATTTACAACGACAACAACGACGAACATTTTAATGTGCAAATATTTAACAACAAAATACAACTATAAATAATAATTTTTTAACTTAAAAATAAATGTATGCAAATCTATCTTACTGACAAAACATAACAGGACCAGGTGAGGGAAGAAAAGAAGAGAAAAACACGCGAATATTTTATAGCTTCATTTAATTGTGTGTGTGTGTTTGTGTGTGTGTGTGTGTATTTTTCTTTCGAAGACCCCAAAGACGAAGAAGTAGAAGCAGAAGAATGGGTGAGAAATAAAAGCGTATCTTGTAATGTTAACTTGTATCTTCTTCCTCTTCAACTTCTTACTTTTGTTGTTCCTGTTGTTATTGTTGTTGTCAGCTTTATTGCTAAGTGTAAACATTGTTGTATGTATAACGGTTTTACATTACAAATTGCAAACCTGTCGCGCCGCGCGGTTGACATCAAACGAAGGCGTGGCATACACCGCTGCAACTGAACTATTTGTTTACATTTATATTATTCATTATTTTGTCTTCATAGCGAAGATACTCAACTAACTACTTTCTTTTCTTAGTTTTTATCTCGTTGTATCTTATTTTTTCGTTACATACATACGAATATAGTTAAGCAAATAAAAGCCATGCCAGTAAAGAGAGAATCAATTGATAAACAAATATGTAAATGTAAATGTTTTATAGAATTGGTAGTAGAAATTATAGAAAACCCTTTACTAATATTATCTACAAAAAAATTTAAGACGATTAACGCGCCAGAGGCTAAGTGATAAACAAGCCATCTTCATATTGAAACAATTTGAAGGTTAATGCTGCAATAGGAGATAGATTGGGAAATAATTCTTACAATTTTCGTAATTGTAGTCACTCTCTTTTGAAAATTGAATGCTCTGACGCAGTGGCTTAGTGGGCGTTGGTAGGGAGGGAAATAAAGGGGTAATATACATCCACTTGGTACGAAAATTGTTTCATCAAGTCACTGTGCATTGTATAAAATAAAACTAATAAGCCTCACTCCGTTCCAAAATATTATCATAGTTTCTGGTCTGACCAATAACATAAACCGGGCTCGACAAAATTCAATAATCAGTGTCAATATGTCTGTGATTACTGAACATACTATTTATGGTGAAAGGAATAATATATAAGATTAGTTGTTAAACTGAAAAAAGATAGCCATATCTTTCATGAGACCAGAACCTTTGTCTCGTATAGGAAAAAATGGTTGGTGATTAGGAACTCTTTATTTAGATTGCGGCAAGAATATAAACTTACATGTTAAATCTCTGCATTAGCTAACCATGACTCGATTTCTTATAGACTTAATTTCATATAATAAAGTATGTATAACAAAATTATGTAAAGGTAAAGACCAAGCTCACTTCAATGAACTAGTCGGATTGGGTACAAAATCCCGAATTCTAAAAGCTAGAATGAGCAATCCCGAAAAATAACTCTCCCGAAAGGTAAAATTCTGAAATTCCACTTGCCGAAAAGCCAAAAGCCCGGGAATTCTCGAGTAATTAATTAAAAATCAGGTAAATTTATTTTTCCAAGATTTTTTTTATATAAAGTGGTAACACTAAAAATCTAGTTCATTACAAAATGACCGAACTATTGAACAATTTCATTTGTCTGCAGTAAGTCTTTAGTTCATTTAGTTCACGAACTACTTAAGCCCATTAAAATAGCAGACGAGCCTGCTAAAAAGAGCGTATAAGAGCGTAACGCTCCTCTATCTTTCAATGAAACTAACTCAAATGGGATGCCCAAAAACGAGTTTAAGTGACTGCTCTACAATGTCGTAGAACCATTAGGCATAGGAAGGAGAGAACATGAATGGGAAAACCTTGAACAGGGACAGGCAAGAATTGGATTTTAATGAGAACTAGACTTACTAAATCTTATCAATAACTTGTCGCCGATTTGCACTGACACTTTATACGGGTGGACCATTTATAATTTGAAATTTTATTTTAGAAAATGTGATTTTGATTATTTGAAATCAAAATCCTTCCGGTTGATTGTGGAACACATTTAAGCCCATACATTTGTAGATTTTCAACTGTATGTATGCATGCTGTGCACAGTGGTCGCTGTGGTGTAGTGGTAGTGCGTTGGACTGCTACGCAGAGTGTCCGGGGTTCGAATCTCGGCACAGGCAAAATCAAAAAGTAGAAAAGATAATTTTTCTACACGGCACCACCTCTTGGCAGGCAATGGCAAACCTACAAGAGTAAAAATTGCTATGAAAAGCTTTTCACTTCGCCGTTCGGATTCGGCATTAAACTGTAGGTCCCTTCCATTCATGTACAAATATAACACGCACAACATGACTGGATGCGAAAAGCTCGGCCTAGGCCTTCCATGGGTTGTTGTGCCATTAAAAGTAAAGTAAAGTATGCATGCTTCCCCAATTGCTGCAGCAATTTCGTTCAACCACACCAAACACTTACTCTTTGAGGGTGCATTGCCCAATTAGCCAATAAATGTGTATAAGTATATATTCTGATCTAAACAGCTGTCGAAGGAAATATTTCATATTGCTTTCTTTAAATATCACATTAAGTATCGCATGCGATAGGCGCAAATTTTTGTATGCTTATCAATGATAGATAGTTCATATACTTATGTTGTAGTTATATTTTACAATAACAATAACAATAACAACAACAACAACAACAAACAAATATATCTTCAAACATAAAAGATTATTTGTTTGTTCATCAGTTTCTTTCCATCTTCAACTTCATATTTTTCATATGTTTTGTTGTACGTAAATGTGCCTTTAATATTAAATTTTTTATATTAGTTTTCTTGCTTTTTCTTCATAAATATGTACTATGTATGTACATATGTATTTAGCTAATACCATGTCCCGCCCCTCCCCTCCCCCCCTACTCCATACATGCATACACACATCTACATCTACATAAATACATGTAATTTGGTTCCGCATTCAATATCTCAATATCTAATAGATGCAATATTTATTTATCTTAGATGTTAGTCACATCTGTAAATACAATTTAAAAAAGAATTCTACGTTTTTTTCGATTTTCATATTCGTTCGTTTTCTTCGTTTGAAGTCGTCAGTTTACAATTATTTTTCTTCTTGCTGTTGCTGTTGGTGCTGTTGTTGTTGGTGTTCTTGGTGTTCTTGTATTTATAGTTTTAACATGCATTTCATCATTATCATCACCATCGTCGTCGTCAGCATCAACAACGTCAGCCTCAGCCTCATCTTCATCGTTAACATCGTTAGATCTTCTTCCTCACTACCTATTTACCATGCACGTACTCGGCATCTTCTTCACTTCTTTGACTTTTTCTTTACTTTTTGATTACTTTAGAAATTTTAACACATCTGCTGAAATGCATTAAAACTATATATGTACATATATAAAGATGCATTCTTTTCTATCTATCTTATGTGTGCGTGTGTTTCTGTGTGTTTATGGAAGATGTAAATGCTTACTTTGTTTGGTATGTATGCATGCGTTTATAAATATTTATTACTTTATTACTACAAAATTTGAATTTCAAAGCATTTCTTTATTTCTATTTTCTGTTTTTTTTTTTCGTTTTCGTTTTTCTAATTTTATTTTATAAATGAAATTACTTTGTATAAACAATTCGATGCATGGAGTTACTAAATTATGATCAACAAATGAATAAGATACTCGTAAGATTTTTGGCATAAATAGCATTTGAAAATTTCAGAAATTTTTTAAATTACTAGCACTTTGTGGATTTTGAGTGTACTCGTAATGACAGAGTGAAAAGTTTCGAGTATTCGATAACAAGTGATTCCTCTAGTTGGTACTAGCTCCAAACGGAAACTGAATAACGCGAGGTCAAAACAACATACCCTCTAACGTGGAAATTTTACAGGTGGAGGAAAACATGTATGCATTTCCTTCCTTTTTGAAAGAAAACTTACTTGTGATTGCCGAAAAATTAATAGAAAATATGAACTCAACATTTTAGAAATCTGCCAACATTTTAGAAATCTCGGCATAATTTTGGGGGAAGAAAATGGTTCAACCCATTCCAAAAATTGGCGCCTTTCACGTTTTGACCCCGCTTCCTTCAACTCTCCTTTCTTAATTCAACGAAATCTTGAAAATTATTAGTCACAATAGACAGTGGGGGTGGTATTATTCCATCGTGCTAGATTCCTACCTAAGTAAGTGAAAAGCACTTGTTGGTAGGTAAACTTTTTAAGGCAACCAGGAGTAAAAGCATTCTGGCAAACAATCAGTGATTGCGGATATACATAAAAGTTTATCGTAAAATTTAATGAAAGATTATGGATTTAAAGCTGACTCTAAGAAACAGAGATTCGTTCTAAGAATTTGAGTTGGTGTAGATTCAAGGAGCTGGTACATAATATATCCGAATAGAGACGTTTCGCTGTGGCCCTTTGTTCCATCTTGGAACTGGGACCAGTTATGCCTCCTATTGTATTCCCAGTAAGAAAAAGTTGTAGATAGTCAGAAAAGCTGGTCTTACTGGGCAATCTCAGTAAGGACTTTGGCTCTGCATTTATGATGTCCAAAGTATCTGGCCAGTAGTGCCATAGATATTTTTATTTACTGTGATAGAGTGCCTCGAGAATGATTTTTTCGGCGTCTTATTTCTTTTCTGAAATAACAGGTGCTATCATATTCTATGCCAGGATTTTTCATATGTTTCTCCAGTCGACAGTTTCCTGAAAGAAAAATAGTGATGATTTTGAGTTTGCTTTGCTAAGCTTGCTATGAGTGAAAGACCTCAATTACATAATAAATTTAACTTTATATAAGCTTAGAGATCTTAGTTCAGTAAGCTGACTCACCGATTCTTTCCTTGTTTCTTAGTTCATCTATAAAAGTATTTAGCCCTATACCTAGGCTGTTGCCTACCTTGCCAGACAATCGGCCATTTCATGGTTCGGTATTTCTGTATTTACAGGGAGCCAGAATATAATCCTGTTTGTTTTGCCAAATTCATTTCTTACAGGTTATCTAAAAAGGTATCTAATTTTGCGGGTGTTTGATTTTCGAACCATAGGAGCCAGGTCTTCGCTCCGACGAGTTTAGCTCTCCAAGCATTATTGTGGGCTCCAAAAATATTGTTCCACAAATTTTGAGTAATTTATGGAAAAATTTTAAGTACTTTTAATGTCTTAAAATATTTTTTTAAAACAATATTAGCTTTGCTTACATTTCACCAGATCCCCCAATGTTTCGCTATGTGTACAGCCGTGGTCATCATCCAGTTGATGTTTTTTTTTCTAAATACCAAGTTTCACCTGAACTGAGAACAATTAACTACCATAAAGCAAAAATTAAAATTTGTTCTCTCAAATATTTATAATTAAAATTGGAATATAATTGATACGATTTGTAATCACATTCACTTACTTTAATTGCGAAAAATCACGCAGTTGGTTTGAATTATAAACAATCAATCAAAATTCAGTTAAACATACACTTAGAAGTTAACTCATTCTCATAATGATTTCGACAAATCTATATTTAAAAATCCAAGCACGTCTTAAGCTGAGCTATATTTCGAAAAAAAAAAATCATTAAAAATATCTAATAAAATGATATTGAAATAAAATACGAAAGGAAATAAAATTTTATACTTACAAATTTTTTACGCAACCATACGAACAGCCCAATTTATAATTAATGCAAATAAACAAAAACAATAATACTATCTAATACAATAATAATAAATAAAAATAAAATCGTTAAATGATGAAAGCAAAAAGGAAAAAAAAAATTTTAACGCACGTGTAACAATTTGATTAATAAATTTAGAAAAAATTTAAATAAAAATTATTAATAACAATTTTGGTTGATTAGAAACACAAACATAAAAGACAGATAATTATGCATATAAATAGATACATAAGAAGATACAAAAAGTTAGTTACTGAACAAGAGAGAAAAAAACTAAAGTTTCACAAATCAACAAAAACAAAACCTCAACATTTTATATAAATGCAAATTTCTTGTGTAAAATAAAATGTAAAATTAAAAAAATTAACATAAGAATTAAAAAGAAAAAAAAAAATTGAAAAATTAAAATTATTTAAGTTGGAAACAAAAACAAAAAAAACACATTATACTTATGTATGTCTGTGAAACTTTTTTTTTCAAATTTGAAAATTGCAATTTCATAATTTTTTAATTTTAGAAATTTCTCAAGCGTAAAATAAAAACTTTTTTGTTATATTTTTAATTACAATTTTTTTCCTTACAATGTTACAATATAAAATATGTATGTGTGTGAGAGTGTGTGTGTGTGTGCGCCTAGTAAGTACATTTCCTGTGGCCTCTTTTTCAATTAAATACTAGGTACTACAAGTTTAGGTTTTTTTTTCGTTTTTCTATAAATTTCATTTCATTACATTTCATATTCTGTTTCTTTCTCCTCCGCATGCATTAATTATAAAACCCGCTTGCAATATGTGCGTTTGCGCTGCTGTGCGGTGTGCTGCGTATCTTACAGATACAATATCTTATAGATACAAAAACAAAAACGTAAACGTAAATAAAAAATACAATTACTTGTCGTCGTGGAATACATAAGAATAATTAAGAAGTTGAAGCAGAATAAGAAGAAGAATAAGAAGAAGAAAAAGAAAAAGAAGAAGAAAAAGAAGCAGAAGAAGAAACGCACTGTCATGATGACAGTTGAGGAAAGGCGAATAAAATAAATACTCACAGTGATGCACACATACATACATACAAATAATAATATATGTATGGCAAAAAGAAAAGGAAACAAGACAATTTATAATTACAATAGTACCATACAATTACAACAATATCAACAGCAACAACAACAAAAATAAAAAAACAAAAAAGCAAAATAATAATAATAAAAACCATTAATTAAAACTATGGAAAAAAATTGCTCCGAATAAAGTTTTTTATTATTATTATATTTTTTCTTTTAGTCTACATTGCATTTCACAATTGAAGAAATACTTTCTGTATATAATTAAAATTTCTTAGTTTTAATAATAGTACCTATGAAACATATATACCTAGTACATACATTGTATACACTACATAGTATATGGTATACATATATTTTTTATATATTATTATTTTTATTGTAAATGAGTAAGTAATGTGTACTCGTAGCATATATTATATTTCTCAATAAACTGATGGAAAATTTTTAATTTCTTTTGAGAGTAATTAAATTTTAATAATAGTGAAGGCGTTAACATTTAAGTACGGGTACTTCTCAAGGTAAAGTAGGAAGTTTTTTTTTTCACATTTTTTTCCCCTGTTTATACTCGCAAGTAGAATGGAAGTGGAATATGTTCTGTAATTGTGCTGTGAAATTAATTAATAGTCAGTTAAAAAGGGAATTTATAATAAATTAAAATGTATATGCTATATCTTACTTACTTACTTTTAATGGCACAACAGCCCATGGAGGGCCTAGGCCGAGCTTTTCGCATCCACTCATGTTGTGCGTGTTATATTTGTACATGAATGGAAGGGACCTACAGTTTAATGCCGAATCCGAACGGCGAAGTGAAAAGCTTTTCATAGCAATTTTTACTCTTGTAGGTTTGCCATTGCCTGCCAAGAGGTGGTGCCGTGTAGAAAAATAATTTTTTCTACTTTTTGATTTGGCCTGTGCCGAGATTCGAACCCCGGACACTCTGCGTAGCAGTGCAACGCACTACCACTACGCCACAGCGACCATATGCTATATCTACATACATATATATCGTTACCCTTCCATCAAATTTTTTTTTTTGATACATTCAAAACTCAGGTTGTACACTTATGAATGCAGAGCATTGTGTTGATTGGAAGGAAGATTGATAGGTGGGAGGAAGAAGGAGGGAAAATAAGAGAGGGAATGCAATCACAGGACACCGATAAACAGATTGACAGCCATTGTATCAAGGGCATATGTCTTTACCACAATGTACTTTTTAGTTTATCAATTTCGGCTAAGGCCGAGCTATTCTCATCCATTGATGTTGTGCGTGTTAAATTTGTACATGAATGGAAGGGACCTACAGTTTTATGCCGAATCCGAACGGCGAAGTGAAAAACTTGTCATAAAAAATTTTTACTCTTGTAGAGTTACCATGCCTGCCAAAAAGTGCTGTCGTGTAAAAAAAATTTGTTTATTTTAATTCCGCTTTTTTTGCTTTTGCCTGTGCCGAGATTCGAACTCCGGACACCCTGCGTAACAGTCCAACGCATTACCACTACGCTACAGCGACCACATAATGTAAAAAGGACGTAGCTAAGATTCTTTGTAAACAAGATTTAACTCTCAGAAATTTTGTGTATGTTTGTTCAATATTTTTGAAGTTTACTTGTTTAGAATTGTTTTTATACTTACGAAGGGTTAAAAGAGGATCGTTGTAATGGAAAGATGTCAGGGAAATGAAGGGCAGCGCCCTCTATAAGTCAAGTATGAAAAAAATGAGGATGTATATTAATATACACATAAATGATGGGCAGCAGATATACATCCACATATATCCATGATTGTGAATCGAACTTGATTGATAGAGGGCGCCGAGTATGATCATACCCGATTGATAGATGGCGCTTCCAATTAGTTTCTCGTCAAATTTTAATTTTCACAAAATAATATAACATTCAGAATTTCTAGAGCTGAAAGAATGAATGAGTATAGACTGAAAAAAGAGAAAACAAGTCACAAACAAATTGCAATTGTGTTACGATAAAATCTCTATCACCAAAAACTCCGGCTGAGAGACAGCGAGAATGTAGACTTCGTCGAAAAATGGAGGCACAACAAAATTCTGCTACGGGAGTGTAGACTTTGTAATCAACTTGAGGCACAACAGAATTGGAATTTCATTGGAAAACAACTCGCAGAGACTAATGCGGAGAGACAGCATTAATGGCAAATGAGTTTATTAGAGCCGATAATTACAACAACACTCATGTCATTGAGACCCGACGAAGGTCTTTAGATTATACAGCACCAGGCAGAAATTGAGGTGCCCGAATTCCCGGCTTCTCAACGAAAGAGGAGGGCTGAAAATATTTACTCCGTGGAGAGAAATAAACTCGGATTAGCACAACAGAACGCAGATGAGATTTGCCAAGTTTCTGGTCAGTATAATGGCATTCGTGAGTTTTCAGACCGGCAAGTGGTAAATTTTCCAACTTTTGAGATCATACAACCTGAATATTTTGATGATGGTTATGATGATTATTATAATGATGTAGCAAATAAATTCGCATTCTTTCAATATGAATATTTTGATGGAGATGATGATTTTGCAGAGGGTGTTGCATACATTGGAAATGTAAACGATTAAAATGAAGTTAATCCAGACGTAGCACACCTGGTATCAGAGAATCATCAAACTGAACTTATCGTTTGCATAAATCAGCACATAAACAATTTCAAAACATGTTCGTTAAAAATTCCTTCGGCCACGCCTGTAATGTCTGACTAAGGCGGAGCGACAGCATGACAAGATTGCTAAACCAAAATTGAAAACCTAAAAAGGCAAATTTCTGTAGGGCGTCCCACTGCCGCACATATTTTTTTAATATTTACCTCACATTTGTAATGAGTCCCAATGCAAAAAATATTCCAATATCGTTGGAAAATTTTCACCAGAAATCAGTTTTTGCAAAATTTGTCACCATGTCAATTTGTTGGAAACATTTGCTAAAAAGTGTAAATTTCCAAAACTGTATGAAATTGAAATTTTTTTTTTAACCAATAAATTGACAAAATAATCATCTTGAATAGAAAATTAGTAAGAAAAATCTACGGTAGATTTATTTTATATACAGTAAAGCATTAGAAGCAATATAAAACAAAACAAATTATGTAATAACATTTTACTAAGAGGTAAAAATTCATTAAAACCAAAGTACACATGCTATTGCCTGTGTTCAATGCTGCTCTTAATCTCTAAGAAACCATCAAAGGCGAAACAATCATTATTTTTTACCATAAAACTGAAGATACGAGTATAGTCACAAAAAAAAAAAAAACAAAAATCTTTCAATAGAAACAAAAATAAATATATACATACATACATACATATAGTAGATATGTATGTAGAGATATGTACAGATATTAATCAAGTGAAATGTAGGCTATAAAAACAACAATAACAAACAAGAAACAAATTTAATTTGTCCAAAAAAAATAAAAATAAATAAATAAATTATTAATGTAGCATAACAATAACAATAAAAAAGATACAAAAAATAATACACTAATAATAGTAAAATCATGCAAAATTGAATTAAAAATTCAATTTAGCAATAACAGCAATAAAAAGAAATGTATAGAAAGAAAAATGAAGAGAAAATAAAAACTGAAGCAAAGAAAAAAAAACAAAAAATTAAATGAAACATTTTTTGTTTCTCTTTTTTTCCTTGGTAGATATATTAGGAAAGTGATATAATAATATTAAATTAAATAGAAAACAGACGCAGGCAGCGACGAAAGCTTGAGCTTGAGTGCTCGGTTGCCAGTTAGCAAAAATTAGTTTAAGTAAATTTATATATTATATTTATATTATGTATGTACTTCAAGTGTATATGTATTGTGTATTTATTAATTTATGTTAATGTTAGACTCAAGATTTCTGTGGAATTAGCTTTTCGCCCAGGCTCCGTGTCGCGCTGCTCGTGTTTCTTTTTCATCAACTCAAATTTCGCGCTGTCATTTTGTCTAGCAGCAACACACTGACACAGACACTCGCATGGTTCCCATATTGAGTGTGAGCATAAATTAATCAATTTTTATTATATTTTTAGACTTAATTTATGCACAAACGCTAAATTGTTAGAGGAGAAGAAATATTCGAAATATATAAAAATCACAAATTTGACATAATAAAGCTGAAACGTGTTTGCATAAATTAATTAATAAGTCAAGACATAAGCGACAGAAGAAGAAACAAACCTACAATGGGGCAGGCAAAATATATAAATAAAATAAGTTAAATTAACGTAAATTAATAATAAAAGGCACACTCAAACACACACACACACACACACACACAAATAAAACATCCAAGCGGAAAGAGACAATCTCAAATTAGAAGCAGAAAATAATAATAAATAATTAAATGCTCGATGAATCAGAATGCTACCAAAATTTTTGAGCGCAGATGCGACCGCGGTAAAGATAAAATAAAACCAGATTAATATCGGGGCGGCGAGCAAATTATAAAAACACAAAATAAAACTCAATAAAAATGAATAAAGGATAACCCAAGCAAGCTACAGTGAAAAGAAATTCCACGAAAAACTTAAATACAAAATTTCAAATAAAAAAACACACAGCTGTATAAATCAAGCGTAATTTATAAATTCGCGTGTCGCTTAAGTCAAATGCGGAAAAAAGTCGACAAAAAATCACCGTTATACTAAATAAATTTCACATTAGCCATACGATTTATTTTTACGATTTACGCGTAACAGTTTGGTTTTTGTGACTCTTTCTGGGCGTATTGTGTTTATTTTTAAATCAACAAATTTATTGTTTATAACTCGGTAATTGCATGTAAGAAACAAAATCGTTTAGCCTTTTTTACACGCGCACTCTTTATTTTTCCACATTATTTACATAAAAATTCTCTGCCCTCTTTTATTTGTTTAAATCATTAAAAAATAAATAACTGAGAAAGGGTGAAAAAAAACAAAAATTACTTTGGATATTGGTGTTAAATAAATATAAGCGATGGAAAAAAATATAATAAATAAATATTAATAAGAAATAAACTCAACACTATGCTAAATAAAAAGTTAATGCAAATTTACAAATAAGCGCAAATTTTGTTGTTTCTTTCGTCTTGCTTTATTTTCTTTATTATTATTACTATGTATTTAGTTAGTTGAAAACGATTGCGACATGTTTTATTAAGTTTTTTATTTTTTATTTTCGGTATTTCAATTTTTTTTCACTTTGGTAGTTGTTGCTGGTTATGTGTTATAGTGTCTCCCACTATTCCCTTGTTATTGATACACACATACACACATACACATGTTGTTTTAGCTTATTAAGAATTTTACCAATTATTTTTACTAACTGCAAATAATATTAATTCCAAAGAATTTTATATTTTTCCAAAGAATTGTTTATCCAATAATGAAAATGCAACAGCTAACAAAATGTACCATTTAACCCAAATAATATTAATAACTTTATTTAATAATAAGCAATTTTATTAACTTTATATTTATACATATATATTTATTAATTGTATTTTCTAAAGAATTGTTTGTCCAAGTGCATTTGCAATAATGAAATGCAATAGTTAACAAAATGTACAACTAATTCCGAATAACTTTAACTTTCACTTAACAAACAGTTTTAATCTATTTTATTAATTCCAAAGAATTTTAATAACTTTATTGATCGTATGCAATGTTAATAACCTTATTTCTTAAGAATTATCATACAGACATTTACTTTAAATATATATTTCAAAAATGCAATAATAGACAAAATTGTAATATAAAAGAGAGTAAAAAATAAAGAAGACGTTGATTGTTGATTATTCATTTGAACCTTAAACTTGGTTTTATTATTATTTTTTTGTTTATTTTCCGTTCGGTGTAAAAAGTGGCGCAGTCGGTAGGATACCGCAAATCCTATCCAACATAAAGAAATAAAAAAGATTTTATTTATTGTGCGCGATAGAACCAGGATCTTAATCCTTAGTGCGGTATCGAAAAGTTTTTTTTCCTTGATGCAGAAGATTGTATCAGAAAATAAACAAACACTGAAGGAAAAGAAATATCCTTTAAAGATTAAAGGACATACCAATATTTGTGAAATATCCTTTAAAAGATTAAAGGACATACAAATATTTGTGAGAAAATCAACAACAGCCTCAGAAACATCTTCTGATCAACATTAATCAACTTTAAATTCAAGAGCGCATCCTAATCAACTTCAACAACTTTAAATTCAACAACTCCAAACTCAACATAACTCATCCTAATCAACTTTAAATCCAATAGCGCATCCTAATCAACTTCAACAACTTTAAATTCAACAACTCCAAACTCAACATAACTCATCCTAATCAACTTTAAATCCAAGAGTGCATCCTAATCAACTTCAACAACTTTAAATTCAACAACTCCAAACTCAACATAACTCATCCTAATCAACTTTAAATCCAAGAGTGCATCCTAATCAACCTAATCAACTTTAAATTCAACAACTCCAAACCCAACATAACTCATCCTAATCAACTTTAAATCCAACAGAGCATCCTAATCAACTTTAAATTCAAAAGTAAGAATTTGTTAAACTATATCACAATCGAAAAAATAAGTATAGTATCAGAAATCGAAAGAAAATTACCATACACGTCTAAGGACCAAGAAACCAAAAAATTACAAAATTTTGGTAAAAACCAAGGCAAAGAAAAAGTACCGAAAACATAAAAATAAAAGAGAAGAACGCATTCGAATATAAGAGAGAATTTCCTTTTTCCATTTTTTTTAAAAACAAAAAAAGAAAAAGAAAAACAAATTTTTAGAAAAATGTCTGTTCAAGGAGAAGACCCACCGAATAGATTAATTATAAACCCCTTGAAATATTTGAACAGTTTACCCGAATTCTGTGGTGACTCAAGAGACCTACAGACGTTCACCACACTAATCGACCGTATACACCCACACTTACAAACATACGACGAACTAGCCCAATTACTTTTTTCGGACGTAATTAAATCAAAATTAAAAGGGAAAGCAAGACAGGCAATAGAAATAAATTGCCACGCGACCTCATGGACAGAGATTAAAAACATATTACAAAACAATTTTGGAGATAGACGTTCCTGCGAGGAACTCTTCGACGAATTACGAAGCGTAACCTTTAAGACAAATACGTTAGATTTTTACAACGACTTGAAAAGCAGATTACACAGATTAAATAATAAATTGGTAGTAATTTTAGGGGAATCAGAAGCAACCAGAGAGAGTGCGATGAACAACAAGCGCACTGCCCTCAATCTCTTTAAAAGTAAAATCCCCGAGCCCATGAAATCTATATTGTTCTGTAGAAACCCAAGAGAATTAGAAGAGGCTATGGATATCTTATTCCAGGCTGGATACGCTTATACCGAAAACAATAATGGAAATAAAGCACAGCCTAATGTACATTCTAATAAGCAAAACCATCAACTTAGAAACAACACACAATACAGAAATTTCCAAAGATCATCCCAAAACCATGAGAGAAACTTCCAAAGATCACCCCAAAACCATGAGAGAAATTTCCAAAGATCATCCCAAAACCATGAGAGAAATTTCCAGAGATCATCCCCAGATAAAGAGAGATACTTCCAACCACCACGTTCATATCAACAAATGAACACACACAACCATGTTCCACAAAATCCTCCATTTCAAATAAACAGACAAAATCTTAGACCCGAACCAATGGACGTAGGGAAAATAGAAATAGCCGAAAATTTTCAGGAATCGGCCTCACAAACAAACTACCATTTATAACCATAAAAACTAAACTAGGATTTATAAGACTCATAATAGATACGGGCGCCACAAACTCAATCTTAAATCCAGGAATTTGTGACCCAAAAAAAATTCATTCGACAAACCCACTTTTAATAAAAACCCTTCAACATCAAATTTTTGTTAACGAAAAGGCAGTAGTACCCATTTTCAAAGAATTTATTGAAACCGAAACCAACGAAATGCTTGAATTTTATATAGTTAAATTTCACAATTTTTATGATGGTCTAATAGGTAATGATATATTGAGACCACTAAACGCCTGCATAGATTATAAGAAAAAAGAAATTACCATCGGTAACAAAAAGTTACCAATGCATTTTGAAATTGAAAAACTAGACAAAAAAAAGATAATACCACCGAATTCTGATATATGCTATTTTAAGAAAGAATATGGTGGAAATTTTTTAAGGAAAGATATTCCAGCAATAGATCACGAAAATCCCAGCATAATTAAAAATAAAGAATGCAAACCCCTAGCAGAACAAATTCGAACAGAACATCTTAACACCGAAGAACAAACCGAACTTCTTAGATTAATAAAAAAATATTCAGATATATTTTACCAGGAAAACTCGAAACTTACCTTTACTTCTGCCATTAAGCATGAAATTAGGACCACAAATAATACCCCCATATATACTAAGTCTTATCGGTACCCCTATATACATAAAAAGGAAGTCCAGTCGCAAATTCAAGAGATGCTCGACAATAATATTATTAGGCATAGTAATTCACCTTACTCTGCACCTATTTGGATCGTAGCGAAGAAGGCCGATGCAAGTGGGAAAACTAAATGGAGGCTTGTCATCGACTACCGAAAACTGAATGAGGTAACCGTGGACGACAAGTATCCAATTCCTAATATTGAAGAAATCCTTGACAAACTGGGAAGATGCCAGTACTTTACCACGCTTGACTTAGCAAAAGGGTTCCACCAAATTGAAATTCGAGAAGAAGACATTCATAAGACCGCCTTCACTGTAGAAGGAGGACACTATGAATTCCTACGAATGCCGTTTGGACTGAAGACAGCCCCAGCGACGTTCCAAAGGTTAATGAATCACATGCTCAAAGACTATGTAAACAAAATATGTCTAGTATACCTAGACGATGTTATTATATTTTCCACTTCATTACAAGAACACATAAATTCTATAAAACTCGTGTTTGACAGGTTACAAGAATTCAACTTAAAAATTCAGTTAGATAAATCTGAATTTTTAAAAAAGGAAACTGAGTTCCTTGGTCACATTGTGACACCCGAAGGCATAAAACCCAATCCCAAAAAAGTAGAGTGCGTTGTCAACTTTCCTATTCCTAAAACACCAAAGCAGATCAAACAATTTTTAGGGTTAACGGGTTATTACCGTAAATTCATAAAAGACTATTCACGTATAGCAAAACCGATGACAAAGTATTTGAAGAAAGATGCAAAAATAAATATCTCAAATCCAGAATACCAAGAGAGCTTTACTACACTAAAAACTCTTTTGACTCACGATCCAATCCTGGCCTACCCTGACTTTACAAAACAATTTACCTTAACAACAGACGCTAGTAATTTTGCACTCGGAGCAGTACTTTCGCAGGAAAACCACCCGATTTGCTTCGCTAGCCGTACTCTAAATGAACACGAAACCAATTACAGTACCATAGAAAAAGAACTCTTAGCAATTATTTGGGCTACAAAATACTTTCGTCCATACCTATTCGGACGTAAATTCCTAATTGAAACGGATCATAAGCCGTTAACTTGGCTTTTTTCAATCAAGGAACCAAACTCGAAATTAGTAAGATGGAGGCTAAAACTGTCAGAGTTTGACTATGAAATTAAATACAAAAAAGGAACGAAGAACAGTAATGCGGACGCATTATCTAGAATCGGAAAAGAATCTGTCAACATTAATTCACTAGAAGCCATCCAACCAAATTTAATAGAGACAAATACGCCTATAAATTTGTTTAAGAACCAAGTCATCATAAAAAAAATCCCTTCTGGATCAGCGCGGATAAAAACAGAAACCATTTTTAAAAAAATTAGAAAAACAATAGCAATTAAAGAATTAGATAAAGAATACGCAATTATGATCCTAAAAAGTCACTTCCACCCAACCCAAGTAAATGCAGTCTTAATAGAAAATGAATTTTACAATATTTTCAAGAATACCTATAAAGAATTTTTCTCGAATAATAACGGATTCAAATTAGTTAGATGTTTTAGAAAACTAGACGACGTAGAAGACGAACTTGAACTTACAAGAATAATTGAGGAAGAACACTTAAGTAAAAATCACAGAGGTATTCAATCAGTGTTCGAAGAACTGAAAACAAAAATTTATAACCCAAATCTTAAAATAAGAATAACCCAGTTTATTAACAACTGCGAAATATGTACTGTAGAAAAGTACGACAGAAGACCACCCAAACTACCTTACAAAATAACAGAAACACCCACAAGACAAGTTTATCCTACCTAATCTCATAACAAAAATTAAAGACAATAGTAATACAACACTTGCAGACATAAAAATTGAATCTTTATATTTAAAACAAATAGAATACGAAGACACACTGAAACAAGTAATATACACAGATAAAAACTCAAAAATAATTAGCTATAGTATGGATATCTCAATCATTATATCAATATGTATCTTAATATACTTCTTTAAAAATAAAAAAATAAAATATATTCCAAATGTAGAATTAAAAAACGAAACTATTATAAATAAACCGGCAAAAATAATATAATTTCGTCGGAGCCTCAAACTAACGGTGGGGGTGTTATAGTGTCTCCCACTATTCCCTTGTTATTGATACACACATACACACATACACATGTTGTTTTAGCTTATTAAGAATTTTACCAATTATTTTTACTAACTGCAAATAATATTAATTCCAAAGAATTTTATATTTTTCCAAAGAATTGTTTATCCAATAATGAAAATGCAACAGCTAACAAAATGTACCATTTAACCCAAATAATATTAATAACTTTATTTAATAATAAGCAATTTTATTAACTTTATATTTATACATATATATTTATTAATTGTATTTTCTAAAGAATTGTTTGTCCAAGTGCATTTGCAATAATGAAATGCAATAGTTAACAAAATGTACAACTAATTCCGAATAACTTTAACTTTCACTTAACAAACAGTTTTAATCTATTTTATTAATTCCAAAGAATTTTAATAACTTTATTGATCGTATGCAATGTTAATAACCTTATTTCTTAAGAATTATCATACAGACATTTACTTTAAATATATATTTCAAAAATGCAATAATAGACAAAATTGTAATATAAAAGAGAGTAAAAAATAAAGAAGACGTTGATTGTTGATTATTCATTTGAACCTTAAACTTGGTTTTATTATTATTTTTTTGTTTATTTTCCGTTCGGTGTAAAAAGTGTTATGCTGCTAAAAATAAACTAATAATTTCTTGTTCGTTTCTTTAGTGTGAGTTTGCGCACATGTGAATTTATTTTATTTTGCTCATTCAATTCAATTCATTTTCATTTTGTTTTGTTTTGTTTTTATTTCATTTTATTTTTTGATAATTTGTATTTACATTTTTTGTTTCCTTTTTTTTCGTTATTGTTATTAAAAATTTCAATTAATAAATTTGTTTATGTTTATTTGTGTTTATGTAATTTACTCTTTTCTGCTTAAGCATGTTTTCTTTTAACTTTTATTGTTGGCATATGTACATATGTATGTATGTACTCGCATATATATTTCTTTAATTATTTATTTCATTATGTTTATTTTTGGTATTACGAATAATTTCCTGCGTCGTTGATGCCGCAGCCAGCTGCTTGCTGTACAGAAAATGACGCAAATATATTTAAAAGTATTTGCTCAGTTGCGCATGTATTACTTTTAATTATTTTTATAATAATACAAATGGAGAATTACTTATGAAATCTGAAATTAATGTGAAGAATGTTGTAGGTAAATATGTAATTTGTAAATAAAAGAATGTTTTTTAACGTTTTACTTCAAAGAAATTGTAAACTGTAAAGGAATTCACAGCACTATGCCCGACGATACTTTGTTGGAAAAATGAGAGTATTTGAAAGAGCTGTGAATAACTTATCTAAATCTAAATCTGTAGAAATTTTGGACATTATTGCCTTCAGTAATTTTCGCTTAGAGCGAGCGAAAGTGGGACTGTCAAAATCGTTCGTTCTAGGTAGGCAAAGCTCGCATTAACTGAAACATCGATTTACAAAGAAACTGTCTCAAAATTGAAGTACTTAATATAAAGATTCGATTTCGTCTTTTAGATACACTTTGCTGTTAAATTATTTCTAATTTATATTCGTGTTCGTTATATTGTAGTTGCTAGTGTGCTGAGGTGTTACGCAGAGTGCTCTGGCTCGAGACTTGACACCGCAAAATTTATTTTCTACACGACACTACTTCTTGGCTGGCAATTGCCTAAGAAAATCTTTTTGGATTCGGTATAAAATTGAAGGTCCTTTCTACTCGTGTACAAATATAACAAGCTCATCTAGTTTCTACTACTTTTTTTATTAAAAATGTTTGGTAACCGAAAATAATAAGCATTTTGAACGCTTATCAAATAGTCTTCTTTTTCTTTATACAATATATAATATAAAAATAAATGTTCAAATTTATGTAAGATGAAACTTTCGAAAATTGATATAAAGATGACGGATCAGGTTTGATTGAAATATGGTATGAATTGTCGATTGGACGTGCAAGCTCCCACATACAATCTTAATGCTTGTTTTTCGTGTATATCTCCGGAGTTACTTACAAAACAGAACTGGCATTTCGTACACGGACGATGGTTAACAATACCATGCTACAGCTAAAATGTTGATGAGTTCGAAAAAAAGGGTGTGGTACATGCCATATAACTTGAATTTCCATTGCAGTATATCTCAGGAACCATTTGTGGTACGATACTAAGATTTGATATGAAGTTATTTTTTGTCCATAGCTTTCTATGGACAAATAATTTGTAGGATTGGAAATGTGGGCGTGGCACCACGCTTGTTCAAAAAGTAAAGCATAGATTTAAAGTAAAAACTTCTGAGTCCAAGCAGCACAGAACTGGGAACTTACATTCCATTTATGTATTTTTTTGTTTTGCATTAGAGAATTTATGTATGTTTTACCCAGGGCTGCACAGTGGAGCAGAAAGTTAGTTTTAACCGGATCTGGCTTCAGTGCACAGGAATTTTAGTTATTTATAGTCGACCTAAGTTATACTTTTTAAATTAATTTACTTTATGTGAAAGTTTACTTTAAGCGAACACCTTAGCGAAAAGTACTATATACTCGTATATTATTATTCCATTTTTAAAATTTTGTTTGAATATAGAAATGATCAGATTTAAATATGTATATACATATTAAATTTCCTTGATATTTTCCCTGATAAAGTGTACAAATATTTACACAGGGATTTACTTCTTCTTGAGTGTAAACAAAAATTGATGGCTACAAATCACAAAATCATAAGATTATTTTTTTTATATTTTTTTAAGTATCTACATTAATTTTTATCCAATGACTTTTTCTTTTATTTTTATAGGTAAGTCCTCTTTGGTTGTTAATACAAAGCTAATCCTGTTATGCTGAATGTTGGTAAGAGAATTGTCAATATTCAATTGTCAATATAGGGTCATAAATATTACACACACTCATTCCAATAGTAGAATTGAACATACCCTGTTATTACCCCATGGTTTATGAAAGCTAACCTCTGTAGCGTTAGTCTGTAAGGGGAATTCAAAATTGAGTCAGCTCTCACCATGGAGTGGTCAGATAATGAGAAGCGTATCGCTGTTATAGCACTTTTTAAGTGTGAAATGGAAAAAGGCGATATTATCAAAATGCACCGTCCACTCGGGTTTAGTCGCATGTTCGTCTACCGGTGCATAAAGCTTTGAGGAGACTTGAGATATCAAAGACCACTACCGGTCGGCCCGTCCACGTACTGTTCGCACGCCGCAAGTCATCAAAGTCGTCAAACTAAGAATCCAGCGAAATCCGCTCCGAAAAGAGAAAATCATGGCCTTTAAGATGAATATCTATGAGTCGAATTATTAAAAAAGACTTGAGACTTGGTGCCTTCAAATGTCGTACCGGACATTTGTTGACTGCAGCATTGGAAAATAATAGGATAGAAAAATCTAAACGTCTTTTGGTGAAGCACGCTGATAACTTTAACAGAAAAATGTTGACTGCGCAGGAAATATTTAACAAGCAAAATTAAAGGGTGTATGCACAGTCATCTAAGGAAGCATCTGAACTGATTCCACGGGTCGAAAAGGGGCATCACCCAGCTTCAGTCATCGTTTAGTGGGGGTGTCTCTTACGATGGGGTAGTGACCCCACTGACTTGCATTTCTGCGAACAAGGGGCCAAAACTTCGGCCAAAGTTTACCACGAAACGGTTTTGGAAGTACCATTCCCTGTTCCAAAGCCATCCGTGGATTTTGCGCCAGCGCATAAGGCTAAGACGACCCAGACCTGGCTTCAAAACTATTTGCCAGATTTCATTTGCTCTGAAGAATGGCCGTATCGCAGCCCTGATCTGAACCCACCGGATTGCAAATTATGGACAGTTTTAGAGGACATGGTTTGCCACAAAAGATACCCCAATATTGATTCTCTGAAGACTGCTTTGATTCGTGCTGTCAGCACTTTTCCAATGCACGAGGTGCGTGCATCTATTGATGATTGGCCATTGCGACTTAAGGCGTGCGTGAAGGCCAAAGGCGGGCATTTCGAATAAGTAATTGCTTTTTGTATACAATATATATTAATAAATATATTTTAAAAAATTGGTCCAAAAAAACTAATTATTTTTAATTTTATAAAATCAAATGTGTGTAACAGTATTTATATCACTACTAAGTATTATTTAAATTTTTGATTTTTGTCAGTCACTGAATTAAGAGAAAATTATTGCCAGCGTGATTATATACTTTTAAATGTGATTTGTCTGAGACACAGCGCTTCCTGTTCTAAAGAGGCGGCCGGGAAAAAAAGAATGACTAATATCAAGTCTAATAATGCATAATTCCTTAACTAATGCAAAACAACGAAAAGAAAGAGAACATTTTATGAACATTTGACCTCATCATTAGCAGAATTATAGGCATTGCATTTATTTTTACGTAGTACTTATGCAACCACGTTTTCTAATATATCTGCATCTCTATTCAAAATCGCTCCGCACTTACTTACTTACTTAACTGGCACTACAACCGATGATGGGTCTTGGCCGCCTCTACAAAGCTTCGTCAGTCACCTCTGCTTAGCGCGCGCTGGCGCCAGTTGATAAGGCCAAGTGCAGTCAGGTTGCCCTGCACCTAGTCTTTCCAACGGAGATTAGGACGTCCCCTTCTGCGTGTTCCTCCACCTTGGTTCGAATAAAACACCCTTCTAGACGGAGCGCTTTCTTCCATTCGCTCAACATGACCCAGCCAGCGAAGCCGCTGGAGTTTTATACGCTTGACTATGTCAGTGTCGGCGTACAGCTCATACAGCTCATCGTTCCATCTTATTCGATACACGTCGTCCACGCATACTGGACCGTAGATCTTACGGAGTATCTTCCTCTCGAACGCTCCTAACAGCCTCTCATCATTGATGGTCAATGTCCAGGTCTCTGCGCCATACATTAGGACGGGAAGGATGAGGGACTTATAGAGCGTTATTTTCGTTGGTCGAGAGGGGGCTCTACTTCTCAATTGCCTACTGAGCCGGAGCCCGTAGTAAAACCTGTTGGCAAGAGTTAGTCTCCGCTTGATCTCAAGGCTGACATTATTGTTGGTGTTTATGCTGGATCCTAGATAAACGAAATCCTTGACGACTTCAAAAGTGTAGTTGTCAACAGTGACATTTTGTCCAAGACGCCGTGACTCTTTGTTTGTTGACACAAGTATTTCGATTTGTCCCCGTTCACCACTAGACCCACTCGACGAGACTCCCTCTCCAGGTTGGAGAATGCTGCACTGACTGCTCGAGCGTTTTTGCCAATAATATCAATATCATCAGCGTATGCTAGCAGCATGCCACTCTTGTAGAAGATAGTGCCAGAGATGTCGATGTTCGCAGCTCGAATTATTTTCTCCAGCATAAGGTTAAAGAAGTCGCACGATAGGGAGTCACCTTGTCTGAAACCTCTTTTGGTATCAAATGGTGCGGAGAGGTCTGTCCCAATTTTCACTACGCACTACGCTGGTGTTGTTGGTCAGTGTCATTTTGCAAAGACGAATGAGCTTTGCAGAAATACCAAAATCAGACATTGCGGCATACAAGTGATCCCTAATCGTGCTGTCGAAGGCGGCTTTATAATCGACATATAGATGATGGGTGTCGATCTGTTTTTCTCGGGTCTTTTCCAGGATTTGGCGTAGTGTGAATATCTGGTCGATGGTGGATTTACCAGAGAGTGTTGTATTATTTTTTATCAGGTATTTTTATAACTACATACTAACTGAAATTATTCAAAAAAAAAACCTCATTTTAAAATCTCACTTTATATTTCTATTCTTACAATAACCAAATTGCAAGTTAAAATTCATAAACAAAATATGTTGTCTGAATGTACGATTAGATTTTTTGTATCTTCTTGTATAATGCATATTGTTTTTTCATAATCACAAGGCAAAAGTTATTAAATATTAAAAGTGCATATCTGAGAGATTGTGTACAAAAGGTCTTGCGCAAAAAAAAAACAAAAATAAAAAAATAAAAATTTCAGAAAAGAAACTTAGAAGATCACAGTTTAAATAAATGAAAAAAAACACAGCGAAAAATTGCCTCAGGGCTTGAGTTAGATGAATTCTAGATGCGCCCAAACACACGCACACACATGAAAATTGCAGGTAGGTACTAACACATACGTAAACTCAAACACATACACACACGCACAAGCGGTGCTAAACATAAATGCATATGTATTTTGATATGAGATATTATGTTTAACGCTGTGCAGTGCAAAATAAGAAAGAAGGAAGTGTCACAGGGGAGCGAAAGGCTAAAAGTGAAATTCTCTCGCTCGTTCGTTAGCTTTAATCGCGACCAATACGCAAAAGGCAATAAACAACAAAAAGCATAGCTTCAAAGCAATTTCAAGCGTTAAAATAACAACAACAAAAAACAGCAAAGTGAATGTCCTGTGCAGGATATTAGTGTTGTTGGTTATTTTTTGCAACTAGTTTTATTTATTTATTATTATTTTTTTTTTGTTGCTACTCATGTGTACGCCCAAACAGTGTTGCCGCCATTTTATGCTTAGCAAGATTTTTCCTCTTTTTATTGCATGCTTTTTATTTAAAAAAAATTCTATTTAATGAAATTTTCAAAGAAACGATTTTATGTCAAGGTTTTCTTGTTTTTCAATGTTTACAAAAGTATCAATGCAAAGAAACATCAAAGAAATATTCAACTTCAAAGTATGGCAACTCTACTAATGTGTTCATATAAAGGGTGATTTTTATAAGAGTTTAGTTTTTGAAAATGAAAAAAAACACAGAATTTTACAAAAGTGAATGAAATTTTTATTTGGATTGATAAATTAATTCCTGCCATTTACTTTTTAATGATAATTTCACTTAAATATTGCTCGCGGCTACGCTTCAAGTGGACCATTCTGAAGGTTCGGCCGCAATCTCAAAAATAACGCATTTAATGTTGGTGTTGGCTTCCAAAGCAATAATCGTGTTTGGCTGGTCCCAAGAGACTTAACATAGCTCCACAAAAAATAGTCTAACGGGGTCAAATCACACGATCTTGGTGGCCAATTGACTGCACCAAAACGTAAGATTAACTGCTCACCAAATTCGCCTCTCAATTGATGCATGGTTTCGCCTGCAGTATGGTATGTGGCATGTAGCACCGTCCTGTTGGAACCACATGTCGGCCGAGTCCAATTCTAGCATTTTCTGCCAAAAAAAGTGTTATAATCGAACGGTACCTTTCTCCATTGACCATAACGTTGCGGCCTTCATTGTTTTTGAAGAAGTACGGCCCAATGATGCAGCCTGCCCATAAACCGCACCAAAAAGTGAATTTTTCGGGATGCATTGGTAGCTGCTACATTGCCTCTGGCTGGTGTTCACTCCAAATACGTGCTTATTCACGTATCCATTGAGCAGAAAATGAGCCTCGTCGCTAAATGGACGTAGCTTGCGAAACCCTTTTTACAGCGAATGAATTTTGATAATAAATTTCAATAATTTGCAAACATTGTTCAGGAATAATTCTATTCATTATGAAATGGGAAACCAAACTGAGCATAAATCAAGTGGCAGCTGTCAAAAAGATCAACTCCGAAAAAAGTATTGCCAGATTGAAAACAACACTTCTAGAAACAACACCCTTTATAATATATGTATAAGTATGAATGTGTAGGTGTGTTTGTGTATATGTGTGTTTGTGTGGGGGAGGGGGGAGTTTGTGCGCCTCGTGTGTTTACATTTTACAATGTGTAAACAACGAAAGAAATCATGAAAAATGCGTAAGTTTTTTCCATCACGTTAGTTAGCTAACATGTTGTTAACTATGTTGTTGTTGTTGCTGCTGTCGTTGTATTCGAAATCAATTTTCTTTTTGTTTTTTTTCTAATCTGTGTGCATTTGTGTGTTTGTTGAAATTCCAGGGGTCATCAGATGCATTCATACTAAAATAAAATGTTTTTATCCTATTTTATTAAAGCAATGTAAATGTTGTCGTTGTTGTCATCACCACAAATCCAATATATTCCATCTTTTGAAATGTTTTTCCTGGAAAATTTTGATAATCTTACCAAATTTTAAGTGAACGTTCGCCGGTAATTTGCACTTTGTTAAGCTGATAAATGAAAAATGTACGCATGCTCATTTAACTATTGAGACATCGAGGTATCTTTTTAAATCGACTGGTGTATTTGAGGTCGGCACCCCACAAACTTCAGACCCCTCAGCAGTCTTTTACAATTCTGCCCTAACTCACAATTCTCAAAACATTATTCATGAACATTTTGTTAGGTTAAGGAAAAATTATTTTAAATGAGATGGGATTACGAGCCAAAGATTAAAACTTCCCATTTACTGATATTGATTTTTTAAATGAATGAAGTTGCTCCAGTTCATTTCGGTGTTTTACAATGGTCTTATTTAGAAAATGAGATAGTCCTTTAATAGAAGTAAATAGTAATAGATACAAGTAGTTGTACATATTTCTAACTTAAGTAACACTTACACAGGTAAAATTCAAAGAATACATAGGTACACATTCAAACACACACACACACTCACACACATAGATATGTTTGTACATATAACATTAGATTTTTGTCTACACTTTTCTGCTGTATTTACCAGAGTTGCAGAGAATTTCTATTCAAAAAATTTAATGGCATTTTAAATAAGAAATTACGCTCGGCCTGCATATTTTATAAGATTTTGGGTGTATTTGTATACATACATACATACATACATGGTATGTGAGTCAAACTTACAACATACCTAAAGCAACCCAACGAACAAACGAGAGCGAGCGTATGATTGAGTGAATGAATGAGTTGGCTCTAGCTTGCCCCTCCCCAATGAATAAAATAGAAACTCTGGAGCTGTGTTTAGGGAGAAGGAGAACGAAAAATGCTGCCTGCTGCCGGTGTGACTTATTCTACTATACAGCAAGCAGTCAGTTGCAATATATGTATGTGAAAAAAGCAACAAAACATTGATTGCCACGAGTTTGAAGCTGATGATGTTGCTGTTGGTCGTGTTAGTGACGCTGGTGATGGAGATGGTAATGCCACCAACTGCCTTCCACAGCAAACACTTGTCACATGTATGTGTGTATGTACCTACAAACATACACTCCACATACGTTGCATTTTCGCCGTATTACTGAAGCATACCTTTGGATTTTCTAAGTAACACACTCATTTAATATTTATTTCTCTCTAAATATTAAATATTATTTCGAGGGGGGTTTATTCTCGGCATTTTGCAAACAAAATTGTGTGCACTGCATATATTCCTATGTATGTAGCTCTGTATGTATGTTTGAATATGTTTTGTAACTATGAGTGTGTGCGTGTTTGCAGTGGCTCTTTAGTGTAGCCCATATCTAGTGTAGATATGCATTTTCTGCAACCTGCAGAAAACTTGTGCATGTAGCGCTGCTGCACGAAACGCACATGCATGCAATGCAATGTCGCAAATAATAAAAAGCATGTGTATTTCTATGTATGTACGTAAGTATGTTTTTATGCATGTGTATTTTACCTTTTTGCCCATTGTAGAGAAAACCTCTGATTTCTATGTGAAAGCCTCTCTCCTTTCTTTCTACACATGTCCTGTGACAAGTTTTCCAATTTCATGTGAAATACAAAAATGATTAGTGTATCTGTATGTTCGTTATGTGCCTTTACGAGTTTGGTGTGTATGTGCAAGTGTGTATGCGAGTGTGTGCTTGTGACAGTGGCAATTGCATTTGTAGAAATAGTTGAAATTCATTTTCAACAATATTAGGCTTAGAGTTCTAGAAGTATTTTTCAGTGCTTATAGTGGCCAAAGCTGTATTCATGTTAATGCATGTTTAGATGAACACCCAGTAGGAAATTGCAGCAGTTCTAAATGTTAAAACTCTTTATGCAGACAATAAATCCAATTAATTAAGAGCTTTGATTCATGCATATATGGTTTTCAGTAATAAATACCTAAATATTTTTACATATATTTAATGCCTAGTGATTTGATAGCATAACATTTGTTGCAGGAATATTCTTAAATTTATATTAACCTTTTTTGAATATCTGTACCATTTTACAATTTTTCCCAAAAGTATTCACTGTTTATGATTTTCTGCACACCTGGGCACCTCACTTTCATCAAGAACTATTACATTGTCAAAAATTAAAAAAAAAATTGAATCGCGGCGTCTGGTATCTGTCCAAAATAGCTTAAGATGTTCTTCTTGATTTCTTGAAGGCCTGATTCTTCCTTTCAAATCTGATATGCAAACTCATATATTGGGTCATTATAAAAAGATAAGTGGTCGCTGTGGTGTAGTGGTAGTGCGTTGGACTGCTACGCAGAGTGTCCGGGGTTCGAATCTCGGCACAGGCAACATAAAAAAAAAGTAGAAAAAATAATTTTTCTACACGGCACCACCTTTGCCATTGTAAGTAAGTAAGGTTGTTGTTTAATATCGAAATTTCTGGAACGGAATCGAGCTAACTACTCCTGGGTCCGGCATTCAAGCACAGCATCCTCACCGTAAACCGAACAAATTTTTCGGCATGGTTTCGCAGCGGTGTTAACTTTTCTATAGTAACAAAGTATCACATAGCGTATTTCTTCAGATATTTCACTAATTTTCAAATCAATGTAACTTTTTACACTAGCAACGAATTACACAAATGTTGCCTGAAATGCCACATTTCAAGCATGTGTTCATCTGATATAATCGGACCAACATTATCTTGTAAAGAAAAATCGCGGATACTTTTTATATGGCCCAATATGTATAAACTGATTGATAATTCAACTCTTATGAGCCAGTATAAGGATATTCATTGTTTTCACTCCATCGTTTCATAATGTCCTTTGTCGCTTTGTAATCATTCCTTGGGGGACGAGCACATTCTCTACTGGGTTTGACTGAATCTAAATCTAAAATCTGAATAATTAATTTTACAAAATTTTACTTCGCTAAATTTTGCGTAAATTTTACATATTATTTGTTGTTACATTTACATATTGGTTGCTTCTACAGTTTTTGTTGTTGCTTCTTCCAGCCTAACACAAAACGCGATAATGTTTTCACATTAGCGATTTTAGATTATTTCTGTTAAATATTCATATTCAAATAATTGAAAATAAACCAACTTGTGTTAAAATAACCTAGATTTAGATTCAATGGGCTTATTACAACATTTTTCGTTGTTCATAGATTAACCCTGAGCTTTGCTTGAACCAGAAGTATGACCTTTTGTTTCGAAAAATTTATGCGAATAGAAACACAAGTTCGAGATTAAATTCTTGGTCAGATTTTGAAAGAACTTTGGTCTTACTTGTATTTTGGGGAGGTTTTCTTTCAATAATAAAGGTTTTTTGGAAAACTTTTGAATAGAGTTTTCAAATCATCCATGAATTGTTTGCTTTGAAATATATACTTACTAAGTAAATCTTTAGCCGCTGGATTAATGCTGATGCTTTGTTCTTCACTGGTATAAATATTTCGCGAATTTTATTCTCCTCTTATTCATTTACTAAATCACTCTCCAATGTGTAGTGATGTATAGATATATACATACATGCATACATACTATATCATTTTTGTGGTTGTTGCTGTTGTTGTTGCTGTTGTTGTTGTTGTTGCTGTTTATGTTATTGCTATTGTGTATGGGTTGCTGTTGTTGTAGCTATTGCTACTATATTGCAATGCGTTGTTGTTTAAACGCCTTTACCAACCAAAAACAAATTTGGATAAGTAACATTTACGCCTATGTCTATGCTAAAGTATAAATGCATGAGATTGCAAACATGCATATCCACATATGCATATGTATACATGTGTGTGAGTGTGTGTTTGTTGTGAATGTTTCTCCGTGTATTTGTGCAATCATTTTCCAATAATATATTCTCTGTTCGCAGCACATCGAAATAAGTAATTAATTCAAAATATACGTGGTTCGTAGGTACGTATAAAGTGTAAATATACTAAGTGGACACAATTTGAGATACTTGACGACTCGAAGCGATGGTGGTGCTATGTATGTATATACAAATATACAACCGCACATAAATATATGCTTGACTGAGTGTGTGTGTGTGTGCGTGAGAGTGTGTGTGTGAACATACATAATCCTACAATATATACGCAAGTATGCATGCATGTTTTATAAATACGCTGCGACAACAATTGAAACACGCCATGTCATATTGGTATGACCAACTGTCAAACGTAAAATAATACATACAGCAGACATTATCTATGGATATGTATAGTTATACATATGTATGTATGTGTGTAAAGCAGCATAGTGACAAAGCGACAGTGAGACACACATCCAAACAAGACAGGCAGACAGTCAGTCAGACGACAGTCATTTGGGGTAAGAGAGATAGTTAAACTTATACAATGCAAACGTTGTTGTATTACAAATTTCATAATATTGATTTAGTTAGAAACGGATGACGCGTACACAGCTTAAGATAATTATTATTGTTACATTATTGTAAACTCAAAGTTTAAGTAGGCGATGTTGGCTTTTGATACACACACTCACACACACACACAACCGCGTATACACATATTCATACATACATCCTTATTTATATGTGTATAAATTCCTCATACATAGAAGGTGGGGAGAAAAGTAAAGAAGAAGAAGAAGGTACTTAAGTCTTCAGTTACCAGCCGCACACTGAGAAGCCGGCATCAAGAAATAAGGTCTCATATAAGAAGTGCCAGGAAATATTGTTAAGACAATCGTGAATTGGCTGCCATTTTGTTAGAAATGTTAAAAGTTGTTAAAAGTTGGGTTCTGATATTATGTAAAATTCATTATCTCAAGTTGAAAAAGTTATATCGGTCAAATGACCACTTCGCTCCGTTGCTTTGTTGTCAGCTAATTCTCTACCGGTCTACAACATAAGTGTTAAAGCACTATGACCTTTGACGCCATTCGTCAAAATTATACCACATTCACATTATGAAATTACTTTTGCCGCACCCTGTATATGCTAATATCTGGTTCACTGGTTACATAAATGTGTGTGTAAGCATGGGTGTGTGTGTGTAAACGTTTGTATCATATGTGGTAAAGATTGATTTTAGACAGAACCAGCGTATACTTAATACTTGAGGATATTTGGCTTAACTTACACTTTGCTGTGGCTATAATGCCACCCACTATCATAATTATAAGAAAACAAAAAAAAAAAAGACAGAAAAATTAATCAGTAAAAAAAAAACAATATAGCCTTATTGAATGAATTGAAGATAGTTGATTGAAACCAACTGGTACTTAATATCCGCGGTTTGTGAACATTTATTCTTCTGCTCGGAACTTAAAATTATTAAAAAATAAGGAATACTTAGATAATGCTCGTTTGTTGCAACATAACTTAAAAAACATAACTTTCAAGAGAAATGCATTTATTTCTATTCAATTTACTTAACACTCCATACAATTAATAACGACAAATACTCTTCTCAAATGAAGACTTTATAAGATACAGAATTAATTTGCCAAACAATTAAATCGGTTGTCAAGAGCTTTACGAAAATCAGGAAATATTTATGCATAAAAAGTATTTTTGAAAATAAAGAAATTTGCACAATCATACATCATGAAAACTGTATAGAAAGAATAAATTTGTATTCTCTTTCGGCACCAGTAAATATTATTAGATTTGAAAAATTTGTTATGCATTGCGTTTCTCTTTACAAAGGACAATTAAAATGCTATGAAGTTTGGAGCAAATTTTGAGAGAACTAAAATTATGATAAAAATTTCGGTTCTTTTGGAACCCACGCAAAACCTGAAGATACTCGTACTATCTGATTTTGAAAATTGTTTTCCCCCCTCATAAGTAACAACTTTCATTGCTTTTACTTGCTTGGCTATTTATTGTGTGCTAAACATTTTTATTTCGAACGACAAATTTTGCTCACAACTGTATGTGTTTGGCAATTAACAGGTTATATGTAAAAAAGTGGTCGCTGTGGCGTAGTGGTAATGCGTTGGACTGCTACGCACAATGTCCGGGGTTCGAATCTCGGCACAGGCAAAATCAAAAAAATAATACACGCCACCACCTCTTGGCAGGCAATGGCAAACCTACAAGAGTAAAAATTGCTATGAAGAACTTTTCACTTCGCCGTTCCGATTGGGATTCGGCATTAAACTGTAGGTCCCTTCCATTCATGTACAAATATAACACGCACAACATTAGTGGATGCGAAAAGCTCGGCCTAGGCCCTCCATGGGCTGTTGTTCCATTAAAAGTAAAGTAAAGTAAATGTAAAAAGTTCATATCGTCATATGGAATCCAAAAAACCTTAAGTCCCAAAAATTTCAAAATTGACTTTTCGATTAATTATGATGAACCGTATAAGAAAACACGTTTTTGCAAAATTTTACACTCCTACAACTAAAAAATACGTTTTTATTAACATAATTCGAAAAGCCCTAAGTGCATGCGTTACCATGACTACTGAGAGATTAAGAATTTCTACAAAAAAGTGGGAACATCTTAATGATCTTATACTAATTTACCCTATGAAAATAAGTAATAGAAAATAAGTAATATTTTTATCTTTTTGTGATATGAAATTCCTTTTATTTAATTTGTTTTTTGTTTTTTGTGAATTACTTTTTATATTTTATTATTTAAAAATACATTTTATATATAATGTATTTAATGAAGAAAATATGAAATCGGTTACACAAAACAATAATCCTGAAAGAAGTAAATTTCATGGCTCTGTAAGTAGTACAAAAATTATAAATTTTTCTTTAATTACTATTTCTAATAATAAAAAATAGCTTAACTCGAAAAAATTTTTAAAAAATTGGTTTATTTTTTCATTTAGTAAGTTTTTTTGCTTCTCCTGTAAAATTTTTGAAAAGTAACTTACGGCTTTTTTGATATCATATGATGATATAATTGTTTTAATTTTAGAACTGTTTGTTCTAAAATGTTTACAAATTTACTATGTTAATTTATTGTTCTATTTATAAATTTATTTACTATGGAGGACACGAGAAATATTGTTTTTCTTCAAGCTTGCCTCATCGGAATATCATTTCCTTGACTTGACTTTCCTCTTGACTTTTATGTTGAATTTGTATAAAATTATATATCTATTGTAAACATTTTAAACTGTCCACTTGTAAAAACAATGCGAATAGTTAGTTGTCAAATTAATGGAGAGCTGTGGAATATATTAAGTACAACACATATGCAGTTTGTTAGTATGCATACAATTCTTATTTCGAATAACAAAATTCATCAGCATAAAGTATTTAAATTTTTCTAAAATTTTTTTTTTAAATTGCACGTTTTGTTTTGTATTTGTTTGTCTTATTTATTTTCACGATTTTCCATAAGCGACGAAACAAACAAAGGAAGGAAGTCATTTAGTTCGTTGCTGAAGCATTTGCATCAAGCATTTTGTAGTCCGTTCCTTCTTTCGTTACAATAACTATTGCCACTTTATTTTGAATTGAGCAGTTTTCTGCGTCAGTAAACTTTGAATAATTAAATGCAGTAGCAATAACAACAACAAAATATACAAAAAAAAAAAAATTTAAATAAATCCAAAACACACTTTAACAAATAAGCTTTACACGAGCTACTGACAGAGACTTGAGGGCAAGGCCAATGCAACATATTTGTGGCATTAATATATTTATATAAATATTTATTGGCATTCATAGTTCATATGTAGTTGCAGAAAGTGGACGAGTAAACTGTAAAAACAATATTTAAAATTCTAAGTTAGAATAATTATATTTGTATGAATTCAAGCAGGTCAAAAGCTTTGTAAGTGTCAAGTTATTTTATATATTTAAAAAGAAAAAAAAAATATTCCCAAGGGTTTCTTTTGTTTATTAAATACGCTTAAACTCTTGAACCATTATAGACTGTTTTGTTGTAAATAATATGTAAATTAGTTAAAAGTTATAATTGTTATTTGAAAATTGTATTGATTTACTTGCGAATCTAAGACTTGAATAAACATAGGAAATAAGGTAGGGAAAAGTGTTCCACTTTCGGACATGATCAATTCCGGACATTCTTTTTGTCTCAATATAATAAAATGTCACATTTGTCAAATTTAATAAATAGAGGCGCTATTAGTACCTAAGTAAACATTTGGACGAAGATTGACATTTCGAATTACCATTGATGTTGAGTTGATTTTGTTGCTGCATACAATTTAAGAATTTTGAGAAATTTTTGTATTTTTTGTAAGCATCAACAGCAACAGGTGCTTATTTATTGAATAACATAATATCAGTGGTTATGATAACAAACAAATTTTATTATGAGTTGTGTACTTGGGCAAAAAATATCATTAAGATGCAAAATATAGCGATGTGTTCTAATTCCAGACACCGTTTTTTACTTTATTTGTTGTTATACATCATAGATTAAGCATGTTTTCTGTATTTTTCCAGAATTTTGTTAATTTTTGATAGTTTTTAGTTCTAAATGGGTCGAGGTTACAAACGAAAAACGATGAAAATAAACCTTGACATTCTTCGACGTGCTATTCTTGTCGTACAGAGTCAGTATTTTGACCAATGATGAGGTCATGGAAGAGATTTTCGAAAAAGACCATCAATGATGACCATTTATCATCAATGATGAGAAGATGTTAGGAGCGTTCGAGAGGAAAATACTCCGTAAGATCTACGGTCCAATATGCGTGGATGACGTGTATCGAATAAAATGGAACGCCGACACTGACATAGTCAAGCGTATAAGCGGCTTCGCTTATATGGAAGAAAGCGCTCCGGCTCGAAGGGTGTTTATTCGAGCCACGGTGGAGGAACACGCAGAAGTGGACGTCCTAATCTCCGTTGGAAAGACCAGGTACAGGGCAACCTGACTGCACTTGGTCTTATCAACTGGTGCCAGCGCGCGCATAGCAGATGCGACTGGCGAAGCTTTATAGAGGCTGCCAAGACCGATCATCGGTTGTAGTGCCAGCTAAGTAAACAAAAACAAATAAAGAGCAATCGACGGGTGAACATACAATATAACATACAAGCAGTAGCACAGGCAAACGATCAGGAGTTACGATCCTTTCTTAAATATTAAGAATTGGGGGAAGAAGGAAAATTTGCTATGGAATTGTAAAAAAGTGTGGAAAAGGGAATAGGACCATGTTTTTCGAAATTGCTGATTTTGAACCTTTTCTCGTATACGTTTCTAACTCATAGGAGGACAACAATATTTAAAACTGTTCTACTGCTAAAAGCTGACTCGTATAAATAGCTTTCCAACTTTATACTATATTAAACTATCTAATTAAATAATGTTGGAGGCGATGGAAGAAGGTGTCCGGAATTAGGACATTTTCCCCGACAGTAAAAAACACATTTTATGTGTAATAAAATTCGAAAATGTGAGAAAGTATCACAGTGTGTGATTAACTTTCTATTGAATTAAAAATAGAAGGAAAAAAAGGAAGCAATCTTCAGTTTAACATTTCAGTAAATTCTTCTTAAATTATCTATTTTTAAGATTTATTCTATAAGTGCGATTTAGTATTTCTACACAAATTACAATTAATTCTCAACTTTCTTATTGTTAATTGCACATAGTACATATTATTTCGATTGTTATCCTTGTTACGAAATAAATTCTAAATTACTATTTATTTGCAAATGTTAATTTTTCAGACATGCACAATTTCTAAGAAATTATTTTGCTTACATTCGTACACATGAAATACACTGAAAAATAAGAATAATACAAAAATTACAGTAAATAGCATACAATAGCAGGTAGAGCAGTTCAGCTTAGCTCAAAGAAGTATTCAAAAAATATATAATAAAGAATATTTGCAATAATACAATTAAAATTTTACCATACAATTTTTACCATGTTTGTGTGTGCCAAATGTAATAAGTATAATTATTTATTGCATTTAAATTGTTGTTGTGTTGCTACTAGTACCTACCTATTTTATTTATTTTGTTGTTGTTTGTTTCTATTTTTTTTAATGTTTGCAAAACTTTTATTGCATTGACTTTTAAATTGTTATTGTAATTGTCGTTGTTATTATTACTACATATTTGTGTTGAAAATACGTAGGTAGTGTAGGTACAACAACAATTATATATTGTATGTACTTACATATACAATGCATATGTATATGTAAGTAGATACATATATATATATATGTATGTACTATATACTTACTTATAATGTGTATGAAATGAAAAAAGAAGTTGGAAACTTTTTTCTTCTGTTTTGCAATGTTATACTCATTATTCTATGAATAATTCATTGGTCGACATGCATATTTTATTTGAAATTCGTGCAATAAAATAGTATTAAATATTTAGTTGTATTTTATACTCAACAGAGTGTTGTAGGTTGGCTGGTAGATAGGTAGGTTGGCTTCAACCAACCAACCAACCAACCAACCAACCAACCAGCCAACGAACCAACCTATCTACCTCCGAGTACTAACTAACAGCACCTATTAAGTAGCAATTGCAATATATGTATGTACTCGTACTATACAGAAACAACTGCTATTACCATCGACGACACACTCACACCAATGTAAATATATACTTGTATATGTATGCAGTAGTAGATACAACAAAAACAACAAGTTTTTAGTAAGTGCAAATGTAATACATACGAGTATTGTAGAGCGCGAAATATTATTCATTAATTCTTAATTCATTCATTCATTCATTCAAAACAAGAACGAATAGTATGAATGTGTTCTGTCATATCTTAAAGAGTTTTATTTTTAATTGTTGAGAAGTTATAAGAAAAAGTATAAATATATCATCAGATGATTCGGGTACATTAAGTCAATAGATAGATCTCTGAAATTTAATCACTATTTTCATATTTATTTCAAATTACTGGAATCAAATTTTAGGTTGTTGAACCCAAACACACCACCCCCATTATAAATTTCCAAGTTCTAAAAGCTAAAAATTACACTCGGATGACTCAGGTCTTAAAAGTTCTGCTGACTTTGTGTGCCACAAGTCAACAGATCCCTCATGAATAAGAAGATTTAATTAACTATGACTCCAATAAATCCATAATTTTTCATAATGTCATAAAATATTCGAACCATATTTAGTATAACTATGTACATGATTATTTTATGTATATTCCACATGATTTTTTATTTAAATTGAGGAATGATTTTTTGTGCCAAAAGAACAGAACTGGCTTTTGTCCAATACTGCATTGTAAGATATACTCCACTTTAACAAAGCAATCTCCATAGGCCGAACCTTTGTGCATCCATTCATGTTGTGAATCCGAAGGGCGAAGTGAAAATATTTCAATGTTTAAGTACTACATATTGGTTTAGTTTAGAACATTTTTAATTTTGATTGAATTTTATAATTGTGCCGACACTTGAGCCCGAGTACAGTACCAATAACGCCACCGGTATCGCATTCTTCATTCTACAAATGTACTACTACTTCTCTTGTATCCTACTCCTAACCGTGAGCTGGAGTTTGACGAACTCAACTGCAGCATCCGCACCATATCCGTTATATGGTAGGGAGATTAGGATACCATCTCATTACCAGAAATGCCTTGCATCTTGTCTTCAAGATTCTTCAATATCAACGAAATAATTTGAACCAATCAACTGATTTTATTATGGAAATGGTTTTTTTGATCAACCTGAAGTTGAATAATTTACCCACTCTTTTATAAAGAAAAATACGTATTTGTAATCTTGGTCTATGTAGCTATGGCATCAATGTTGCATCACCCATACGCACAGATGCATAAAATTTATTGAAATTATTTATTCCGTTTATAAATGAAAAGATTTTATTTCCTTTCCTTTAACTAATTTCTTTAGAATTGATTATCTTTGTTATGCAGGATAAGAGGAGTACTTTAATAAGTTGATTATTAGGAAACGGATACGGATACAAAAAATTACGACGACGGCGATGACGACTGTGAACACGTTACATATTTTCTTATTATAAGTATAAGTACTCATTTGTTACCATTTTTGACGGTGCCGTTTAAATAAATTATTTATTATGCTATACAATTTCTTCTGCTTCCCTTCTTGTTCTTATAAAATTAATGAATGAAATAAGAGTAACACACAAAAACTATAAAATAACTACGATGCGATAAGAAATTCAAGAAAATAGCCAGATGACGATGACGACAATCCAAACGGTGCAGATGTTGGCGGTGTTGGTGTTGTGGTGGCAGCATGGGCAATGAATCCGAAGACGGACTGTGCAACAAACTTTGCATGGAGACCAGTGTACAGAGACTTCAAACGTGAGACGTGGGTTACTGGGACAGCATAAATAAATGGAAGCGTTATAAATGCAAAAATGTACATAAATAAATTAATGAATTAGTAAGTGAGTGATTGAAGAATATACCGCAGGAAGAAAGTAGTAGAATATGAATAAAAGAAAGAGGTACTGTCTTAGGCAAGTAACTATGAGTTACGATGTTTTATGTGTAGTTTTACTGCCACAGAAAGTTTATGCCCAACAGAAACTAAAGAAAATATAAAGTACGAAACGAAATGGCACGAAGACAACAATTAACCCGTTTTAACCATGGTTCCAAAACAATTTTTGAATTTCCTCGAAAAAATTTTGATTTTTTATCATCTGTGAAACTTCAGGATTATTAAAAGCTAGAAATATGGTAGAATTATCGATACTTAAAAATATACCTATCAAGCTCCATTAATAGGGGACTGTGGGGAAGCTGGCACATGGCATAAGTTGGTGTTCAGCTTTTTCAATGTACACTGCGGATATTGTATGGGTAAAGGAAGCTTAGCAATTGCTACTTATGCCGTCTATTTCCATGAAATGTCCACTCAAAAACACGCAGTTAATGGCAGCTCTTAAAAATTTATATTTAAAATCAAATATAAGTAGTTTTTGCGTATTTTTCAGGAGTTTGTGAATTGACTATTTGTTAATATTTCCCTAAGGTTAGTTATTGGATTTAAAACGGTTTTGCTTTTCTAGTTTTCAATGGTGCAATCAATTCTGGTGTGAGTAAAAATGCAAAAAAAACTTCAGACGAAATTTTAAAAAATATTATATTTCGAGTAATTTGATTTTCAGATTTGGAATAAGTTGGCATAGTTGGAATAAGTTGGCATAGTTCGGGACATTTCTAGACCAAATTTAGTTTACTGGTATATGTTTAAGGTTGATTTAATACTTTCTTTTCAAATTTAAGTTGATTTTATTTATTTCTTGCTGATGTTTTTCTAAATACAGCAAATACTCACTTTAAATTTTTCGCAATACAAGCAAACTTGATTTTATTTGAGGTGTGCTAATTTGATAGCCAACTACTTTACTTGCAAGCATTGTGATTCATTTTCACTTTTTTCTCATATTTCCAATATTTTTGTTTCATATTCATACTTTTTTGAGGCTTGACAATAAAATAATTACCATATTACTTTTATTTGATTTATTATTTGTATGAAATTTTCGAAGTTAGTTGATATTTTCCAATTTTTTCGAAAATCGAAAAATTTCGAAAATTTCTTGTTTAGAAACTAATAAACGGTTTTGCCCTAAAAGTTGTTCTATAGAATGATTATTTTATTATTTCTTTTAATGGCACAACGGTCCATGTAGGTCGAGGTTATCGCATCCATTCATGTTGTGCATATTATATACTCGAATATTTTTGTACATGAATGTAAGGCACCTAAAGTTTTATGTCGAATCCAAAGATTTGGAGCCGTGCAGAAAAAATGTTTTTCCTACTTTTTAATTAAGCATGCGCCGAGATTTGAATCTTGGACACTCTACGCAGCGGGCCAATGCACTAACAACTACACCATAGCGACCATAGAATGACCTACAAATACGTCATATTCCTTTTTTTAAATTCAACACGGTACAAATTTTATAGCCGAAACAAAAGCCATATGCCAATTTCTCCCACAGTTTCTTATTAAATGATCTTCCCGAAATTATATATATCACACTGACATTTATTTTCATATTCATAGTTCATTGTAAATTGAGGTAAAATTTTGTTAAAAATGTAGGATACCTTGGGAGAATTTGCAACAAATTAGAAGATACGATACGACACATTAGGGTGATACTCTATGTGTCTAGCATATGCCCTTACAAGGTGCAGATAATAGCAAAATTGTTTGCAGGGATGTCAAAATTTTGTACATACTGCTACTGCTACTTTTGCACCGTGCATGAGTACATGCTAGACTTAGAGAATACCCCTATTTAGTATATAATTTTTACTTCACAACGATTGGAGACTGGAAAAATATTATATATATAATTTTTTCTGAACATAAAATATTGCAATTTTACAAACACATATGTGATACGAAAAAGATAAAAAACAGTTCTCTCTGGAGCCTCAGTTAAGTAATACGAATATAATTCGTGATTAATCATTATAAAAATTTAATTCTTCGATGCATTCCTTGTTAGTTTTGATTGAGAATTTTAAAGGAATGATGATAAACATATTGTACCATAATATCCCAGCAATTTCGTTCCTTCATTCATAAATTACTAGTTTGACCGCTTAAAAATATTAGGTAGCACTTTGCTTTCGTTGTGAAATACCTTATGTAAGCAGTACACAGATAACCTTTAGGTACTTACTTTACTTACTTTTAATGGCACAACAGCCCATGGAGGGCCTAGGCCGAGCTTTTCGCATGCACTCATGTTGTGCGTGTTATATTTGTACATGAATGGAAGGGACCTACAGTTTAATGCCGAATCCGAACGGCGAAGTCAAAAGCTTTTCATAGACAATTTTTACTCTTGTAGGTTTGCCATTGCCTGCCCAGAGGTGGTGCCGTGTAGAAAAATTATTATTATTATTAATTTTTGCTTTTGCCTGTGCCGACATTCGAACCCCGGGCACTCGGCGTAACGCACTACCACTACACCACAGCGACCACTACCCTTTATCCCACCTTTAGGTATTATTTTACTAATAATAGTTTTTATAATAATAAGAGTAGATGGCCAATAATTTGCTATAAATTATTGTGTTAATAAATCGATCAGTGGCGAAAAATGGGTTGAATTCCATGTAGATATTTTTGGTGGAATTAAATGTTACTGTGTGAGTGTGTGTTTGTAAAGGAGTTGTGCAGAAGAAAATATACTATATTTTTGTTACAAGAAAGCATAATACGTAAATGCACATACATTCTACACACATACATATAAGTACATATATAGAAATCGAAAATGAATAATAAATAACGTGTTATATTATATAAGAAATATAAAAGAGAAGAAACAAAAACTTACACACATACGAGTACATATGTACATATATGTATGTATGTATGAGTAAAAGAGCACATGTATAGCAAAAGAAAAAGAAGAAGATGATATTTATCGTGGAAGAGTGATGTAGAGAGGGGTGATGTGGTGCGAAGTGGGCTAAGGGCTGAGGGCTGATACAGTACGAAAAAAAAAATTAAAATTACATTAGAGTCAAAGGCGGCAAAACGAAGGGAAATTTATACTTATTTTATTACGGTCTGCACATGTGTGTGTGTCCACACACTCAAATACATGCCGCCGCGTTGCATAAGCATGTGTGTGTGTGTGTGTGTTTTCAATTTGGTTGGTTATACTATAGAGAAGAAGAAGCAGAAAAAACCAAGAAAATAATCAATAAATTTTATAGAAAATTGTAGCAGAGGAAAAGTTAATTAAATAAATTATTATGTGAATGGGGTGTGCGCGCATGATGAGTAATGGAAAAGCAGCAACAACAACAGCAATAACAACAGCAATAACAGCCAGAAAGAACTAAATTGAAAAAATTACACACACACACACACACACACACACACACACACTCACATATACATACATACATACTTACATACATATAAATATATACATATATATTCATATAAATGTTATAAAAAGATATTGTAAGCGTATTTTAGCGGCTGAAATTAAATTAAATGAGTTGAAAGAAAAGACGCGTTTGTTCTTCGGAACTTTAATTAATTCAAAATGCATGTATATATATATATGTGTGTGTGTGTGTGTGTATGATCGTATATTTGTATAAGTTAATTATAGATAAGTTGAAGGTTTCATAAGAAAAATAATTTTAAAAGCGTTTATTCTCTTGTTCTTCTTCTGCGCTTTGTTACTCTTACCATACAAAACGCATATAATTTTTATTAAAAAAGTTGCTGATATACAATAATTAAGTTGACTTTAAATACGAGTATAAGTAATTGTGCATTTTTTAAAATAATTTTTCCATGTCGAGGTTAAGAAACCTTTTAACCCTTTACAATGAAACTGTAAATATAAAATCTAATATATGCCTTAATTACATTTGCGTGTTTTTATAACATTTTAATGCCGCTTAAGTCGTAGCGGAAGTTTTAACATTATTAAAATCCGTTTCCGTTTGAACAAATCCAACATAACATGAGCTTATTTCTTTTTGTTCACTGCTTAAACGCCTAAAATGCTGCATTTCCTGGTTAGGAAAATGAAAAAAAAAAAAATAAAAACAGAGAAATAGTAGAAGAGGAAACTAAAGGAATAAAATTAACACACAAAAAGCGCTAAGGCTAAGTTAAAATTTATTAATAAACGCCACAAGGATTTACATAAAAATTATAAAGTAACAAAAACAACAAAACAAAAAAAAAAAAACAATACAAAACGTAAACGAAGAAAAACATAGAAACGAAATGCAAAGTAAAAATCGAGTAAAGGAAGATCTCGTTTTTTATGCTATTCTCACAGGATAAGCAGTCATTTGGAAAACAGAAATATTACGGTATCGGCCAAACAAAAATGGCAACACTATTTCTGTGTACACTGTATCAGCTGCTCTCCACAAAAAGTCAAATTGATGTTCGTTTCGTGCCAATGTGAAATATGCAAGCAAGTACTCGTATGTCTGCAAAGGAAAGTAATAAACTTTGACTGACCCAACGAGGAGGTTGGTTCACTGTGAAGGCTGTTCCGCAGAAGAACAGCTTACTGCCTACAACATTTTACATACATACCTACATTTATTTACAATTTGGTGTCTCTCTTTCTCACTCTTTCACTATCTTTCTAGCTCGCTTCTATCTCCCTCTCTACCTCTCTCTCTCATAGCTACACAGCAATGCATGCATGCATTTTTGAAAACAAATTATTTTTGATTAAAAAAAAACCATTCAAAGAAGAACTAGAAACAATAGGTAAAGTACAAAAAGGCGCGAAAAAATGCCTTAAATATTTTAAATTAGGCAAGCGAAATAAAAAATTGGAAAATAGTAGCAAAAGTATATTGTATGCTACCGTATGCTAAAGAAGAGCCCATAAACTTGTATGAATAATTGATATAGAGAAATAGAAAAACGCGGTAGCATTTTTATAGTTCACGTATCCTACCCCTCCCTTGTTGCCGTGGATGGAAGGCACTTTAAAATATAGATTAGTTTATGGCAGTCAAAACAAGATGGCGCTCTAAAAAAAACAAAAAATATATTTGAAAAAAATGGAATACTAAAACACTTTGTTTTGATAGGCTAGCAAATTTTATTCCTAATTTGTTATGTAAATGAGATTTTCTTTTTAAACAACAGTGTTTTTTAATTGAAACTTAGCACTTTTTATTTACCATAATATTGTACATATGTATAGTTGTACCATAAATTTGTAGATAGTCGTTAATCTTTTTGTTATAAAGCAATAATAGTGAATAAATATTTTATTACCTCATGTTTGTGGCAACTAGAAAAATAACTCTAAACTAACATGCAATTTTTCTTATCTAATCCCCGATAAGGGTAAAATTTGTATGGAATGATATGACCTGTCTTGATGCATTTCAAACGGGATATCAGACCGTCACTATCCAGCAAAATAGCAGCTTTTTTATTTCCTTAGTTTTTTAAACTCGACTGGTTGTGGCTTTGTAAAGCCCTTAATTTTTCCTCCAATTGACTCAAAGCCTGTATAGTCTATATATACATATATTACATACTTACATTGCTCACAGTAAAGGCCTCGATTTCTTATTATATTCCGAGCATTAACTATTGACCTTAGTATAGTGTTTTGGAACCGCTATATTATTTGTAAGTTTTGTTTTTTGGCTGGTTCAACCCTGATATTGAATTCTCGTCATACCAAACAGGTTATAATAAATAAAAAATCCTTGATATTTCAAAGCATTAACTTTGAATACGTTAAAAAAAAAAATTTGTTCTTCCAACTTTAAGTTTAATTCTTTTTAACTTTACTTAACTTACTTTTACTTTTAATGCACAACAGCCCATGGAGGGCCTAGGCCGAACTTTTCGCATCCACTCATGTTGTGCGTGTTATATTTGTACATGAATGGAAGGGACCTACAGTTTAATGCCGAATCCGAACGGCGAAGTGAAAAGCTTTTCATAGGCAATTTTTATTCTTGTAGGTTTGCCATTGCCTGCCAAGAGGTGGTGCCGTTTAGAAAAATTATTTTTTCTACTTTTTGATTTTGCCTGTGTCGAGATTCGAACCCCGGACACTCGGCGTAGCAGCCCAACGCACTACCACTACACCACAGCGACCGATGGCTGCACCAGTTTCGTCTTTAAGAGCCTTATTCATTGCTGGCGACCAAAAGCTTGAGCGACGAAAAATTATATTGCACATTTTACATGAAAAACATTCATGGACCCAAAAAAAGGTTGCAAACCTAGTGGGTGTCAGCATTACAACGGTAAAACGAACCATAGAAAAGTTTAAAGAGAACTTTTCTGTTGAGAGAGTTAAAGGTTTCGGCAGAAAATATGGTCCAGTGGACAAAAAACTAGCTGGTTTTAGTTAAAACCCACTTGAAGAGAAGTCCAAAAGCATTTGTTCCAGATCGAAGCGAAGAAAAGGAAATTAAAGCCAGAACTCGAGCCAGAAGGCTATACGAAAATTTCACTAAAAAATTTAAATTCTGCATCTGGATGATGAAACCTACCTAAAAGGTGACTTTCAGCAATTGCCGGGATAGAAATTTTACACTGCCCAAGCTAGAGGCCAACAAAAAATGGAACGAATCAGCCAAAGACGTCACTGCTTCAAATGTGCGAGAGATGATGGAATTAAAAATTTTGGCAGAAATTCAGAAAATTAAATTTTTGTTTTTAGAAGTTATACACATGACATTTAAGGAAAACAAAACAAATTTATTACGAAAATAATATTGCTGTTTTAAATGAAATACTTTTTCGGGTAATATAAAATAATTCTAAATAAAAAGCTTTCATTGCCAATCTGCAGTAAAATTCATAATCTTTGGCTTTGGTTTCGGACATATTTAACGAATATGCTTTGTTAGACCGAATAACCACTTCACTAATATAAAGTTTTCTGATTCCTACTTAAACTTCAACTTCAACTTCATCTCGTCGCCATTTTGCCAATATCACTTTGATCTCTTTCCACGGTTCAAAATCGCTCTTAAAATCTCAATTTTTAATCCCATTATTACTTCAACTACTCAGTTATTTGCTGTTCAAGTTTTTCACACTTTGGTTTGACACACCCAGCTTTTTTAAGTAAGTCTTCCTTTCTTCTGCGCAGAATGGTCCCTCCTCGTTTTGTTTTACTAGCATTAAGCTTAACTTGGCTTCTATGTCTAATAACAATAAATACTTTTAATATTTTTCTAGCTAACACAAAGATTTCTTCTTCTACATACTGCTTCCTATTCCTCTTCTCCTACTTCTCCTTCTTCTCTTCAATTTCTTCATTTTGTATCATGTACGAGTTAATTTTATGGTATTTTGCATACAAAGTGCTTACCAACATTATGGCATAAATAAATTTTTATTACCATTAACGTCTCGCATAAAGAAAACTTGTTTTTTGTGCCGCTTATATATTTATTGTTTATTTGTATTCATTGTTTGGCTTCTTGCTTTACTTATGTATGTACATACTTGCTAACTCACTCTTCTCTACCTTTCTTTTTCTTGCAGGCTAAAATGATTGAAGGCGGACATCCTTGGATGGGTGGTGCATCAACCTCATCTGTTGCTGGTAAGTTTTAGAAAAAAGAAGAACTCATATATTTATTGTAAACTACTTTTTCTTTGTTTAGTGCTTGTAGTTATTTATGTGCGCCTTTGGTCTCCTTTTTGTTTTGTTTTTGCAATGTTTTAATTGGCATAAATTTACATTGCATATACTGCTGCCATATGTATATACTTTTTCTCCTAATACTTATTATTGCTTACTTACTTAACGTCCATCGTTTTGCTTTTTTTCTTGTGCTCCTTTGTCACTTCCGCTCCACACAGACAGCTACCAGTATCAATTGCAATCAATGTGGCAGAAATGTTGGAATACCAATCAGCAAAACCTTGTGCAACAATTAAGATTTCGTGAGCGCGGACCATTGAAGTCGTGGCGCCCGGAAGCGATGGCCGAGGCAATTTTCAGCGTACTGAAAGAGGGTCTGTCATTGTCGCAGGCAGCACGTAAATACGATATACCGTATCCGACATTTGTGTTGTATGCAAATCGTGTGCATAATATGTTGGGTCCATCTTTGGATGGTGGCACCGATCCACGCCCGAAGGCACGAGGACGTCCGCAGCGTATATTGTTGGGCATGTGGCCGGAGGAGTTGATACGTTCCGTTATTAAGGCGGTTGTATTCAGAGATTATCGCGAGATCAAGGAGGAGATGGGCCATGCGTATGCTAATGGACAGGTAGGTTAACCAGAAAAATTTATTTAACTTGAGATTTACAATTGCTTAGAGAAAACGGACTACCTCATTTTCTGCAAATTAACATTGATTTTATCCTCATTTTTATGATTCGAACTATTTTTCCTTTTCTTCGTTCTCTTCTCTTTTACAGCCATCACCTTTCGGCACGCCCGCCAACTCAGCCGCCGCAAATGGCTATCACAGTGCTGCCGCCAAACTTGCCGCACAAAATGCCGCCGCACTCGTTCCGCCCGATTCGCCCAGCCCCCTCTCAACAATGACCGAAACTTTGCGGCGTCAGATTATGCAACAGCAACAACAATCGCCCATATCACAAACAATGAATATGTATAAATCGCCAGCATATTTGCAGCGTTCTGAAATTGAAGATCAAGTATCAGCGGCTGCTGCAGCTGCTGCCAAGCAACATGCCGACCGTCGCAGCTCAGACAATCTGCCCGACCTTAGCGCTTTAGGGCTTATGGGTATACCGGGTCTGAATGTTATGCCCTCGCAATCGCAACGTGGCAGCCAAATGCATTCAAATGCTGCTGCATACTCACGCGAAAGAGAACGAGAACGAGAGCGCGAACGAGAGCGCGAGCGTGATCGTGAACGTGAGCGTGATCGCGATCGTGAACGAGAGCGCGAACGAGAACGTGAACTGAAGGAGGCGATGCAAGTGCGACAATATGCAAATCAGTCACGCGGCTCAGCAGCTTCAGGCAGTGGTAGTAGTGCACAGAAGCAAACGGCCAGCTCTGGATCATCGGTCGCAGATGCGTCTTCATCGTCGGCATTCCCACATTTCAATAAGACCAACAAAGACCATCCCAACTATGCTTACAATAAACGTTTCTTGGAAAGCCTCCCGCCGGGCATTGACTTTGAGGCAATAGCTAATGGGTTGCTACAGAAGTCAGTGAACAAAAGTCCACGCTTCGAGGACTTCTTTCCCGGACAAGATATGAGTGAACTCTTTACAAACGCAGAGGCGGCGGCAGCAGCAGCAGCCTCGTATCCGCCGGTACGCGAATCGCCGCTGATGAAAATCAAATTGGAGCATCAGGCCACTGAGGTGCCACACGAAGATTAAATCACACATCGCGAGGTGAAACCATTTCTAATTTTAATAATACGATTACGATTCTTTAAGAAACATTTTGACTGCTATTTATCCCCAACGTTTAATAGATTTAAGAATTTACAATATACATACGAGTACAGTAGGTAAAGTAGGAAGATACTTTAGGTTAGGCTTATAAGAAAAACTTAGAACTTTCTGCAAAAATTATCAAGAGCTACTTATAAATATGGACCCACCCCCTCATCACCCGCCATCGCTCTCCACCCTCCCACACACCCTATAATCTAAACATTCAAATAAAAAATATAATACTTTGAAAACTTTTCCTTAAGGCTAAGATCTCTTTTTAGTTCTAGTAGTTCTACTTACAACTACTTACATATATTTATTATGTTTAATGAGCAATTTGCAATGATTCACAGTTGCATTCGATATTTTAAAAATAAAAAACAACATATTTATAAATCTATGACGTATATTAATAAAATTTTAATAAGTAAAGGTAAAAATAATAGACTTGAGCATTTTTAAATGTAGTTTAGGCTTCAATGTTGCAAGCAAAATTATAAAAAAAATGCAATAAAAATAAAAAATTTGATATTAGCTTAGGAAGTACATGCATCTACCACACAGACACAGTTGCATTTACAGCACAGCTACATAAAGGGTGTTTTTTTTTTTTAGAAGTGTGGTTTTCAATCTGGCAATGCTTTTTTCGGAGTTGGTCTTTTTGACAGCTGTCACTTGATTTATGCTCAGTTTGGTTTGCCATTTCAAGAATTGAAGCCGAACGACCATCAAGTGCGTCGCACGTTCGGTGCATGGGCCCAAAACGAGATGGTCACCGATCCCGATTTTCACAAGAAAATTTTGTTCAGCGATGAAGCTCACTTTTGGTTGAATGGGTACGTTAATACGCAAAATTGTCGCATTTGGAGTGATCATAATCCACAAGCCATTGTTGAGACGCCGTTACATCTTCAAAAAGTCACTGTTTGGTGTGCTCTATGGGCAGAGGGAATCATTGGTCCATATTTCTTCAAAGATGAAGCCGGTCATAATGTTACAGTCAATGGGGAACGCTATAGAGCCATGATTAATGACTTTTTCGTGCCTGAATTGTGAATTGAAGGATGTTGATGTAGACGATCTGTGGTTCCAACAAGACGGTGCTACATGCCATACAGCCAACGAAACAATCAATTTATTGAAGGAAACTTTTGGTGAGCGCATTATCTCGCGTCGTGGGCATGTGGCGTGGCCTCCAAGATCGTGCGATTTAACACCGCTGGACTATTTTTTGTTTTATGTGGGGTTATGTGAAGTCGCTTGTCTACGCAGATAAGCCCGAGACGATTGACGCCTTGGAAGAGAATATTCGGCGTGTTATAACTGACATATGGAATTTATTCGAACCAGCCGTGGCGGCCACTTGCCCGAAATCGTTTTTAAAATATAATGGCAAATCCTTATCTTTATAATAAAGCTAAATTCTTGTCCATAACATTAAATTATATGCGTTTTATTTCTTCTTGAAAACCACACGTCTATAAAAGAACACTCTGTAGTACAGCTACATATTCTACATACACACACAAATATAAGTGCAGCAAAAGTTATAACGCATTTGCATCTTATTCATTCATTGCAACTGACGGTATAAAGTAGAAAGGAAATCAACAAATCGTAAAATTGTATACACAAAATATCCATTTCCATTGACCACATTTGATTTTGTTTGGAACACAGTCTAAAGTATCGTCACTGTTATTTGATGTATTCTAATAATTAATTAATATTTGTAAATAATGTACAAATTTTCATAGCTTTAAGCTCTTTAAATATTAGCCTAAAGCATACATACAATTATATATTTAATATTATGTATATTAGCGTAACCTTTCATATATGATACCTACTTACATGCATACAAACATAGTACATACATACATAGGTATTTACTTTCATACAAAAGTACGAGTGAGTATCACTAAATGTATCCGTAAATTGGTAATATTTAAATGTAATAAAATGAGAAAAGTAAAAATATTTGTGCTAATCTATAAGGTAAACATTCATAAAATACAATATTATTGACACATGAAATTATGAAATACATATTAAAAATACGTGAATAAATATTTTTAGTTAATCGTAAAATATTACAAGCAAAAAAGAAAAGCTAGTGTTTCATTTCAATGAGCTCTTATGTAAGTGGGTCAAAAGAAACGGTAAGTTATGTTATTCGGCCTAATTTTTCTCATTTATTTAGGTGGCATTTTAGTCATGAGTAGGTTCTCGTACTAGAATCTTAAATTCAATTCGAGATATCAAAAAGCTTCACTTGGGGAAATACGGTTTAAACTAGATTTCGATGACTCAGCTTCAATTTGAAATTGAAAAATGTTTACCATGAGCTAAAGTTTTAAGTTTTTAATTTTAAAATACCAAATATATTGAAAGCTGGTTGCAAGGAAATTTCTCATTGAATCACTAAACCATGGCAACATGCAAATGGAAGGGATTTAGCAAACGTTGATGTTTGTCTGTAACAAGATTTTCTTTCGTTTAAAACACAAATTTGTACATTCTGGGTATACTAAAGTGTATACTTTACCTTACAGGAGAATTTTTGGACTCCCCTTCGTTCATATAATAGAATCCTTATACAGGGTGTTTTTTTTAGAAGTGTGGTTTTCAAGAAGAAATAAAACGCATATAATTTAATGTTATGGCCAAGAATTTAGCTTTATTATAAAGATAAGGATTTGTCACACCAAACATTGACTTTTTGAGGATGTAACGGCGTCTCAACAATGGCTTGTGGATTATGATCACTCCAAATGCGACAATTTTGCTTATTAACGTACCCTTTCAACCAAAAGTGCGCTTCATCGCTGAACAAAATTTTCTTGTAAAAATCGCGCGAACCGAATCATTTTTTTGGTAATAAATTTGCACGAGTTGCAAACGCTGTTCAGGAGTAAGTTTATTCATTATGAAATGGCAAACCAAACTGAGCATAAATCAAATGACAGCTGTCAAAACAAAAGACCAACTCGAAAAAAGTATTGCCAGATTGAAAACCACACTTCTAAAAATAAACACCCTTTAGAAGAAGAGGAAGAAAATTGTAAATAAATGAAAAGTTCAATTGACAACTATTTTGTGTCACCCCTTTTGAGTTTTATTCACATTTCTAATTTTTAGATTAAAAAAAAATTGTCCTCCACAAAAATGATTATATCCTTTGAACCAGTAGTCCGATTTTTATTTTTATAAACAACATTTTGAATTTTGCATTCTTTTCAGATTAACATACAATATTAAAAAAATATAGCATTATTTTTTTTTAATTATAATGTATGAGATTTCTGGCACACCTTCCTTCCATTAACGTTTTTTTATAGTACTTAGCGATCGACACACGCAGAGCTGCTGAAATCTATAAGATATTTGGTAGCCTTTCTTGTTGTTTCCATCACCCTTTTAACTAAAGCCCAATATCACTCAAACGGTTTTAGTTCTGGGCAGTTTGGTGGATTGGCTTCGCTAGGCACCAAAATCTCGTCATTCCTTTGGAATCATTCTTACATAAATATTCCCGTTAATTGTACTCGATGTCGCGGATGTTTTATTTATTTTCCTCACTTCCAACAAGGAATTTATTGGTGAACTTTGTCACTTTTGAGATTTAAATTTTTCAGGAACATTTCCTCCAGATTATGCAGTATAAAATTCCTGTCCAGGAAGCTGGAAAAATTCTGCTAAAACGTAAGTGTAATCGTTCATTATGCACCATTTGAATTTGTTTAAGCTTTGTGATGTGCTGTTTTGCTGCTTTGTTCTTTTCTATCAGGAACTTTTTGAACTTTGTACTTTCTTAACCCGGCTTCCTTCTTAGCTCTGCGCATGAAATACTTTGAACTATCCGTTTTAATCGCAAATTTTCTTCCTGAAATGCTCATGGTCACAAACATTTTCTCCTTTTCACACATATGTGATCATTTCTCTTTTCCAGAACCTTCTTTCTGATTAATGCCCAGATCTTTGTTGAATCATTTTATAACGCGCGAAACTGTCTTGGGATTAATACTTACCTCCATGGCAATTTTTGTGTAATTCCACTGAGGTTGGTTTTAATAATATTGAATAATTTTTGATCGCAATGCAATTGAATTGCAATTTTTGCGTATCTTTTAATTGAATATAAGTAATACATGATATTTTCTGAATGAAAATTAATAAGATAAAAGCTAATAAGAAAAAAAATTTTCAATTTGAGTATTTCGAACACACAATCTGGAAAGAAATGTAACTTACAATTTTATTCGATGCAACAAAAGGATCATCGTTTTTAAAATATAATATTTAAAAATTGTTTTTAAGACCAATAAGTAATAAGCAAAATTATAGTAAGTCGTAAACTTGAATTTTATTTACATATATATGAAAATCTTAGATTATACAAATAGGTATAAGAATCGCTACAACAAAAGCTATCGAACTTGATTTGCGATAGTGTAAGTGAAGGAAAAAATGGGTAAAAAAGTGGGAGAAATATTAAATTTGTGACTACAAAAGCGATTGATTAGATGTGGTTGAGACCGAAGCGAAAGAGGCGGAAGCGAAATTATATATATATGTATACATATAATAATATTATTACATATAATAATATTATTACATATAATAATATTATTACATATAATAATATCCACCCACATGTGCGATCCGCCGGCATTTACAAAATCTTAAATAATTTTGTATGTGAAGTTTAGGTTGAATATTTATATGGGACAGGTATTGAACGTAGTAACCTGCTCATTGGAATCCGATACAAATATTATACGTTCACTAAGAGTAGTGGGAGCATATGAAGTATATGCCAGGGCGTCATCTGTCGATTCTGCTAAAGTGATAGGGAAACTCCGGAACATCCTAAAACATTGGAAAAAAGACATTTGGGTCACTACCACGCCGAAAGCAGAGATATCATAGTATACTATATACTTTACTGAGATTCCTCAGCTTATCTACCAGCATGTAACCAAGCCACTATCGGGGGTACAATAACCCTTAACGATCTAAATCAAACAATCAATAGTGGGGCTAGGATGCTGTTATCTTCTTTCTTCTCTGGCTTGTATTCCTACTACCTTCAAGGCCATTACCTGAAATGCAATCAACAAAAGGTATGAAAAATGGATGTTTTGTCCAGATTTCCTGGGATGAGATTTCTTATCACATATTATAAGTCAGCCCCTGGTTGTCTTTTAGCGATGATGGTTTTGTATCTAACATGCAGCGAGAAGAACAAATCTTTCCATATTACATATACATATGTACATATAATCTGGTCGATATGGCTATTAACGAATAACAAACTGATCGTAACGTTATTACTTAATTTTTTGATCTGATCTGAGTGTTACCATCTTACGAAGGTGCCAAAAAAAACTCTAAGAAAAGACACCAAAATGTGTGCCTTCGTCTCTAATGGCACGATATGGCCAAGGCTAATTGATGGCGAAGGCCGAGCTTGTCGGGTTAATTCATATTGTGCAAATGGAAGAGACATACAGATTTATGCTGAATCCGAACGGCGAATTTACTTAAAAGGCTTCATATAACCTTGATATTTTGCAACACCAATTCTTTGTATCCCATGTAATTTCGAAATATTTATTAAAACCTGTTAGATCTTTCATTGTATAAAGTTGAAATAGAACTAATCACCTGGGTAAAACTCTCTGGCCTAATATTCCAGGCTAATATTCTTTGTTAGTTGATGGGCCCACATAATTATTAAATGATTTAGAAAACATTAGCAATCAACACAACTACGTAAAATTAAATGAAAAAAGAAGGGTCATAAAGTAAATAATGAAATTTAGCATAAGCTTAACGAGGATCACGTTAACACTTAGCACAGCATAACAGAACAGCATAAAAGTTAAATAATCAACAAGAGCAACAACAATAGCAACAACAATAGCAACAACAACACTCACTAACTAGATTAACACCTTTGACAACTTAAATGAAGAGTTTCAGTATCAGTTCAGTTGGTTTTGCCAAACCAAAGTCATATGGCTTCTGCCTTCCAGTCCGTCTGTTCGTCCATTTGCCTCTGGGAGGCGACGACTAGGCAAAGTAACGACGTTCAAGGCAGACACAAATATGAACGGGATTCACTATGTAAGTACTATGGTATATCATTTTTATTATTATTACATATTATAATAACAACAACAATGACAACAGAAAATTGTCGCCCTTTTTTCCGCCTCTCAACGTTTTTGTTTTTGTTTTTGCTGTTGTTCTTCATTCTCGTTTGGTTGTATTTATGTAGTTGTGTGTTTTTACTGTTAATCTTTTCTATTACAATTGTGCACTTCCGTTGTTTTGTTTTTCTGTTGTTTTTTTTTGTCTCTTGCTTTTGAATGAGATGAAGAGATTTCGCTATATTTACTGTTGATGCTGTTGTTGCTATTGTTGTTGTTGTTGTTGTTGTTGTTGTTGTTGCGGTCTTGCAAGTGAAAAATCCTTACACAAGCCCAACGGCACTAAATTGACTTAACATTTGTGGTGAAGTAATATGGAAGTGAGCCAAAAAAAAAAGGATGAAAAAAAAACAAAAGGGCACTTTTCTACTACTATCACTTCAGTTCTATTTTTGTATTTCCCATAAATGCTTGCCTGTGCTGCCTCACCCCCTCCTTCATCGGCACCGAACAATTAGTGACGAACTGAGCGAATAAGGATGCTTGCTTTGTGTTCTGGAGTGTATTGTTTGTGTTGAAAGTTTGAAAGGAATCAAGGTTGCTGTGAATGGGACTAAAATACGATTTCACTACGAACGTCAAAGGAAAGCAGGCAATAGTGAAAGTTAAGTTAAGGAAAAACACACACACACACACACACACACACACAAACAAACACACAAGAAGCATGACATTCGGTTAAAATGGTGATGATAAAAAAGTAAAGGAAGATAATGAAGAAGACGATGGGACCCACTATGAGGACGATGGCGATATGAAAGAACATCAATATAAATGGATAAACGTTGTGGCGACAACCACTTCGTACGTAGCTCTTCCAGTCATCCTTATACTCCGAGGTTGTATATGTAGTAGTTTCTATGTATGGGTAAATAGTACTAGTTATCTTGACAACCATTTGTTGCTTCTTTTGTGAGTTGATAGACGGACAATGACATTGTTTATGCCGTACTTTGTTAGCATCTCAAGCGGAAAGGCTCGTATATACATGCATATATGCATACACACACACTTACATCCACAGAGAAACTGCTTGTCTTTTGATTTCATATACTTGCTTGCTGAATTGGCCAACAACGACAATGTAAATTAGTCCAGTTCGAGCAGATACAGGAAACATGAATGAACTTGCATGAGTTTTACATTCACTTACTTGGCACTTTGACACTTATACAGACACACTCACACATACATACATATATATGCAAGTATTTGTTCTCAGTTGTACTTAGAAGAATCCCTGCAACCAACAGCAGACCACTTCGAGCATGATTCTAGTCAATTAGAATGAAAATTATTAAATTATTATTATGTCAACACCAAACAAATCCGAAAAGTTTATATTTACCCGAATGTAAAAAAAAAATTTATTAATAATTTTACATTCGACTGCTCAATTGATATGATTGACATACTATCGAACGCAAACGTTACTCAACTGAGATATACATTGACTCATTGAAGAAGCGGCAAAGCAGCGAACAGTAGTTTTTTTGTTTGTTTTGTTTTGCTTTCTTGCTACTTTATACTACATATTGCTTTTGAAGCGATCGTATGTAAATACAATGCTCATGTAGATCACCTAATCAGATTTTTGGTCCATAATCCACAGTCACTGGTTCGAGCCCAGTAAACTTCATCAAATTTAATAAGTAATTTATTTGTTAAAAAGCAAAATAATATTTAAACAAATTTTTTTTTTAATTTGCCACGAAATCGCCAATAAATGGGTTTTGGACTAGTCTGTGAAGACCAGTACTGGTCCTGCCCAATGGCAAGCTTGTATAAAAATAACTAGTCTGCTCTCATATGTTTGGCCTAGTATAAAACTAGTATAAGACTAGACCGGTTGATTATAGGGATCTGTTATACACCTACATACATACATATACATACATACTTAGACTTATACTTCTACAATCATACAATATATGTATGTATGTAACAGAAGCCACATTGCAAGACAAAATGATGAAGTTGTAAATGAAGTTGTTTGTAGATGAAGTTGTAGATGTAGAAGTTATATTGCTGCAAGTGGCAGCAAGCAGCAAGCAAGCAAGGTCATTTCATAGTTTAAGCAATCGTTCGTTCGTTTTGTTGCTTTCGTTGTTGTTGTTGTTGATGTTGAAAGAAAACAATTGCTTTGCCACTTAACAACTTAACACTCAATGAATGAAGCACTTATATGTACACATACATACACACATACAAACATAAAACATAGATATACGAGCAGAATTGTGAGTTGAAAAGGATGCACCGAGCAGCAAGAAAATCTAAGGTTTTGCACAAGGACATGCAAGGACAAATTTTTGTGTATGTGTGTTTCCTACTGCCATTTTAACAAGTGAAGTTTTGAAATGTACGGAAATCATTTAAGTGGGTACCTACATACATACATACATACATAGAAATAAATTAACCTTTTTATAATCGTAGTATTTCATTGAATAGAAACCAGAATATTTGTTAAAGTATGACGAATTTGTTGAAATGCCATTTCGTAGGGAATTAAAATAATTAGCTCAAAAACTTTGATTTGATTCATTTGCGATTATGTGACTTCAGTTAAAGGTGCATACCAATGTTAAATGTTTCTTTAGAAAGCTAAATTCCTTTTTTTTCAAATGTTCCACATATCGATCATTTGCGGTAAGACATGGCTAGCATAGCTCATGAGTATCATAAAATGGGTTTTGTGTATGAAGATTTTATAAAACGGAGGCAAATTTGCAGATCAGTTTCCTGTTTTTTACAAACAGGAACAAACTGTTACAAAAGCTGTAGCTTTTGCAGAGCTCGAAACAAATCGAATACTTAAGTTTAGTTTTTGAATCAAACTGGTGCAGAATTAGGTTTGTGGAAATGAGAATGTCAGACTTATATTTGCAATTCCATCGATCAGATTCAGAACAAAAATTTGGGTTCTTTTCATGGGTGCACAACTATAAATGGATGCGACAAATACGGCTAAGGCCGTCAATATGCTGGTGTGGCTTAACAGTAGTAGTAGTTCAGAAATGCGCAAAATGTTTGTATAAAATCAAATAAAACTATTCAGAAAATAAGTTAAAGGCCTGAGAAAAAAAAGAGCCAATTTTTAAGAATCAAATATTCATAAACACAAGAGAAGTTACACTGAAATCTCAGTACAGAAAACGGGCAATTTATTAGAATAACTTGTATGTATTTGCTGTGAACAACATCGAAAGTCTAAATGAATCATTTAAGCGTGCAATGTAACAATAAAAGCAAACAGCAAAAGCATAAATGAATTAACAGAATCGTTTTCTTTCTGTGAGCATGTCGTAGGTGACTTCTTGTTCTACGCTTTTCACTGAATTGACGTCAATCAACTCGACTTGACTTTATGGTCTTCCTTAGTAGCTATTTCTACTGCTGCTGCTGATGAAACAAAAAGCTTTTTGACTTCTATTTAATCTGCATGAAGCTGAAATTGTTTGCTCTATTTCACTTTCATTTGAACACTCTTTCATGTAGCAGATGCAAAGAAACCCTTCGTTTGTAAGGCAAATATTTCATTGTTACAGGCGACAATGTGGGGGGGGGGAGGGGAAGGGAATAGAGCTGTAGAAAATCTTGACAAGCGAATTGTGGCAATTGTTGGATGCTGGCAACTATGTACATGCATACAGCTGCAAGCTGCTGCTACTATTTCTTACAGCATATGAGTGCAAATATTCATACTTTCATTCGTCTTTACAGCAGTCAAAACAACAGCAACAACAACAACATGGAATGCAATAACTTTTCTCACAAGTCAACATTGGACAACATGGAAAGGATAAGGCAACGACAATAACAAGAAGAGAAGTAGAATATCCAAAACCATGAGAATTTGTAAAATTTGTATGCAATATATTTCTCACACAAAATGCAATTTCCCCCTTTTCCCCTTTCCCCTCTCCTCAAGTATCGAAGGCAACGGACGACTCTGTAGCAAAATTAAGTGAATCAACGAGTGTTGGTGCTGCTAATCGTGGCATTGTGTGTGTGTGTATGTGTGTGTGTGTATGTGTGTGTGTGTTTAGTGTTTTGGGTGTCTTTGCTTTGTGCTGCAGCAGCATCTCAAGAGAAATCCAAAAGTATTGCATACTTCGGGGGGAAGACAGGGTTAAACTTAAGTAGAATAGCATTGTTTGTCTCTTGTTGTATGCACATGTAGCCTTCTAGTATGAGCACCGAATGTACCATTCAGAGAAATTACAGATAATTTGTTAAAAATGGAACACAGCAACAGGAGCAACATAATGAAAAGTGAAAGTTGTAGCAAAAGTCAGGGATGCTCTGTTATGAGTGTGGAGGAGATTGGTTGTGTGTAAGTAAGAAACTGTTGTTGGTTGCTCACATACATATACACTTGTATACACATATACACATACATGTACATCAGAAGGTCCTATTTCTACTTGGCTAGCATCTGTATGCATGTAGTAGCAACAGCATATGCTAAATGTACATATTTATTTCGTCTTGTAGTTAAGTTGTATAGAGCAATCAAGGAAACATGGCAGCAAGTATAAAGTGGTAATATGGCAACATGCCACACACATACTCGAACATTTGTATATGAACACATTCAAGTCGAGACATACTGGCAGACAGAAAAGAAAGATATATGTATGTATGGAACAGACTAACAGACAGTCATACGGAGTACAGACAGCCATACACAAATATGGTTTACCAGCCACACTTAGCTTCTCATACACATACTCATATACAATACCATATGCTTGTGAGTGTGCTTCAGAATCTGTGAGTGTGTGTAAGGAATTCCTCAAGGTTACTTGAGTTAAGCTTGCGACATGATTTCTCAAATATCTCATGATGTGATATTTTCGTATGTACTTTATATACAAAATATGTACATACATATGTACATATTTACATTCATATGATATGGTTGGGTTGGAAAAATGTGCTTTATATGTATATACGAGTATATTTGTGTGTGTCTATGTGGCATGAGCTGCTTTCACTTCAACAACCGAGAGATCAAAAGAACTCAAACTGACACATTCTATGCAAACGTACATATTTATATTTGCATGTAGTACATACATACACACTTGCATGTACGTGTGCCAATTTGCAGTAAATACTTTTATAAAGTTATCATCGTCATAATTCATTCTTATGCTTCAAGATGATGTAGATGTTGGTGACTATGACGATAACGATGACGATGATGATAGGCATCATGTTGATAGTAAAAACATTATTTGCTTGATTGCCTTATTGTATGAGTACGTAGCACGTACTATACATACTTAGTATGTACGAACGATTATGTATCTATAAGGTATCTGTAAGGTGTTCATCCGTAAGGTGTTTATGGTTTGACACTATCTGCAAATATACAACAACTATATTTATAGTATAATGTGCACACACATACACTTTCTTATCTCTTTGGTATTAAACGTTTGTAAGTGTGTGTGTGTTAATTTTTTTCTGGCATCTTCATCATCATATTAAAATTTTTTCATTGTGCTATCTTTAGGAAAATTTTATTGCTAATTCTGTGGTTTTTGTTGTTATTACTATTGTTGACATTATTCTTTACAGAGTTATTTCTAACTTTTTGTCTCTGCTTAATTTCAGTTTATGTTGATAATTTATTTTCAATGTTTATTGCCCTAATTGCTTAGGAATGTTATTACCCAAAGGATACTTGTTGATTCATGTTTGCACATGTTTATGTATTAGTCGAATACCGTTCTACTATTTTACTTATAACTTATTCTCCATCTTCTTGCATGGCACAACAGCTCATGAAGGGCCTATGCTGAGCTTTTCGAATACATTCAATTTATACGAATTAAGTTGTTCACGAATAAAGTAAACTGAGACTGAGATCCGAACCCAAATACCCTGTATAAAAGTCCAGTATACTACCTAATACACGACGGCGACCACCATGTAGTATAACCAGGTAGTACTTAACTGAAGCCATTTACTTTTTTAAATTGGAGAATTTTAGTTATGAATATGATATATCATGGTAGTCTTATGATCTCGTCATAATTGCGATGTACGACGGTAGAGTGGTCAACGGTTGAATGCTGTCAAAATTAAAACTCACTAAATTTAAACTCACCGACCCTTTTCGGTTGACTTATTCCATTTATTTCCATTTTTGCCATCGAGCGGAGTCGTCCAGGGTTGATTGTGATTTTACAATTGAAGTCATTTTTATTATGTTCAAAAAGTTTTAATTGTTAATATCCAAAGGATTTGAACGAGAAGCTAATTGAAGAAGTGAGAAATTATATTTATAAATATAAATGTTTCACGTCAATAAAAATTTCTAAATCCAAATGGAAGATGGATTACCGTTACCGTAGACCGCCGCAATTGTGTTTACTTGAACTGTTTTCACGGCTGCTACTAAACAGCTGTTTACTTGCCGTCGACCATTCTAAAGTTATTCGTTCAATTTAATTTGTCTCCCTCGCATTGCAGATACCAGTTCTGGCCCAGTCATTTCTCTTTCTCTCTCATTTGTAGATCAGTTCCCGGCATGTGCTTGAATTTATTCTCTTCCTTATTACTGAACCTACATTTTAAGATTCCCTCAATATTTATTTTTTATTTTTGTTTTCTTAAATAATCTTCATCTAAAGTCTTTGATTTTGTTAGATAAGTATATGTAATCTTAAAATATTTAAAGGAAAAATTTTATAAATCTTCTACATTTTTCAAAAATTGATAATAATATCGTACATAAAATTTAATACCGAAGTATCAACTTCATGTGTTCACTTCTGTTGACCTCTTTTCAGTAATACGAGCCGGGATGTATCTTGTTCCAGTGTCTGAAACTAATTTTTTAGAACCTTAACCTCCGCTTAATTGAAATACAAATAAACTTGATCATTTGAGCCCAAAAATATTAGAGAAGTTAAAATGGCCTTTTAGATTATGAAGCTTTATTTGTTTAACAGTGAACGTTTTTAATATTGTATAAGTGGAATTCAAATACTTTTTGAGTTATTTCTAATCAAACTCCTCCGTCAGTAGTAGCTCACTCTGATTAACAGGAGGTGTGTGTTTGTTTCTCGCATGAACTGGTTGTTATATCCTATATCAAAGGCTCTAAATTGCGTCTTATGTTAGGAACGCTTCAGACAAACGAATTTTTCCAATCATTCTAAGAACTAAATCAAACCTTAAATATCATTATTTATAATCAGATTTTTTCATATTTTTCAAATGGTTCATAAACTGCATCTTGATCCTTGAGATGCAGCACTTAGCATATTTGAATTGTTTCGGATTTGGGCTCATGCTATGCCAATAGATGACGAATTCTTCGGTAGAAGGCGAAGAAGATTTTAAAGAAAAAGTAAAAAGATTTAAATGAGGCTCAGCATTTTCAGAAACCCAGAATACATAAAAGTAGAAATAATAGATGTGGGATGGGCATTTGACAATTATTTTGTGTAGTTACTGCAGTTACTCAATTATCCTGGAACAACTTTGAATAGTCCTTCCATATATTAACGCAGTAGTCTTTGGCATCTGGCATATGTATTCACTGCATATATACATTTAACACACATGGTGTACCCCTATGAATGCAGAGCATTGTGGTGAATGGAAGGAAGATTGATAGGTGAGAGGAAGAAGGAGGGAGAATGAGAGAGTGAATATGATCACACAGGACACAGATAAAGAGGTAGGGAATAAGAAGGGAATAAGTTTGTTCGCATCAGTTATTTATCATAGAAAAGGAAATATTTGATCAGTTGGTTCGCATTAGTTAGCACTAGATTCTGTAATAAAAAACTTCGAGCCACCACCAAGGCTTACCCGAACATTTAAGTTCCAAAATAATCATTCATTTTAAATTCTTAAATTTATTTATTTGTTTAAGTCTAAATGAAATGGAAAACATATTTTTAAGATACGCCAATTGCTTCCACTTTCTGTCTAAGAATCATTCACTTGAAAAGCCCGCGATTTTCTTTAGAAGGAATCGTCGGTGCCTGGGTCTAATCATACTTGTTCTCTTACTGATTTTCAAAGTTTCAACATAAGTAAGTACTTAATTGATTCTGCTTGTTATTTTTAATTTCATTGAATTATTCAACAAAAGAATGAAAAAAAAATATTTCATTTTATGCATTCACATATTTCTTTTTTTTAATTTTTCTTGTTTCATTCAAAACTTTCCAGTTATACTTATGTATACTTTCTATAAATTTCATCAATATTTCATCGTTAAAAACCCCACACGTTCTATTGAAAAAAAAAAAAAAAAAATAGAACTTAATATTGAAAAAATTAGAGAAATTTTAATTCAAAAAAACACACAGGCACACACACACTTCTAAGCTGCAATAAAAATACAGTAGCAATAGAACGACAAAAACAAAAAACAAAATAACAAAAACAACATATATTTTAATTAAAAATTCAATTTTAATCAATGCATTAGCAAAATGTCTCGCTACCTTCAACGTATCTACATATGGATGTATGCATGTGTATGTGTTTGTATGTACGTAGCAGCAGCAGCAGCAGCAGCAGCAGCACAATAAAAGAAAATATCAACAACAACTACAACGACGTCGACCGAATAAAAAGAAGAAATATTGCTTCAAACCAATACAAAACTAAAGAAGAGAACAGCAGAAAAAATCAAGTCTATATGGAGAATAGCCAACGTAAGTGTATCTACTATATGTGATTGAATATTAGTATGTATGTATGTATATGTGTGTCTGTGTGTCTGTGTGTGTGTAGTGTATTGCATTTTTATTATAAAACTTGAAAATGTTGATAACTCCGCCTATTTCTAACGAACATCGAAACATTCTAGAGAACACACATTCGATTCAATTTAATATGCATGCATACAATGCCACACATGGAAGGAAAATACTCATACGAGTACGAGGACGAAAACGAAAACGAAAACGAGTACGAGGTACTCATGCCTCATGTGCATGTACACATATACACATACACAAATACACACATACATACATACATGAATACAATACATACGTACGAGCTTAACGATATGAGGAATATAGGAACAACAGAAGCAGCAGCATCAGCATCAGCCAGCATCAACGACACAGTTGTTGGTTGTAACATTCTTCGTAGTATGGGTGCACTGTGCAGAAACAGCTGGAGAAGCATCAATGGCACTCGCATTGCCAGTAACAGCAACAGCAACAGCAACTACAGCAGCAGTATAAGAATAAAACGTTTGCAAAGAAGCAATAGAGTACACTTGAGTCCTTTCGATGTTTACATACATAAAAACACATACACGCATTTCTACATATATATGTATGTGTGTATGTGTGTAGTGATACATTGCAAATAATTTCTTAAGTAAAACTGTAATATTCATTTATGCATATCGCGAATCGCTATAAAACGAATATGTCGTAACAATGTTTCCGAAAGAGATTCATCATGTGGTCTCAACACCTTAAACTCCAATACATCGTAACACTGTTTCTGAAAGAGATTCATCATGTGGTCTCAAGACCTTAAACTCCAATATATCGTAACAGTATTTCTGAAAGAGATTCATATGGCCTCAAGATTTTAAGCTCCAATATATCGTAACACTGTTTCTGAAATGGATTCATCACGCGACCCCAAGACCTTAAACTATAACGTAACCCTGTTTCTGAAAGAGATTTATCATGTTGTCTCAAGACCTTAAACTCCAATAAATGGTAACAGTAACTCTGAAAGAGATTCATCATTTTGGCATCCAGGACTTAAACTCCAATATATCGTAACAGTGTTTCTGAAAGAGATTCATCACGCGGCCTCAAGATCTTAAACTCGAATATATCGTGACACTGTTTCTGAAATGGATTCATCACGCGCCCTCAAGTACTTAAATTCGTAACGCTGTTTCTGAAAGAGATTAACACGCAGCCTCAAGACCTTAAACTTTAGGTCTATCAAGGAGTGATTTATGTGTAAGTTAAAGCGCATTGAAATTGTTAAATTTTATGTCCTATCATTGTGAAGCCTTTGTGCTGCCAGATATCTTCTTCTTCTTTTAATCGCACTACATCCCATGGATGGCCTAGGCCGAGATTTGCGCATCCACTCATTTTGTGCGTGTTATATTTGTACATGAATGGAAGGCACTTACAGTTTTATTCCGAATCCGAAGGGCGAAGTAAAAATACTTTTCATAGGAAATTTTTACTCTTGTAGCTTTGCCATTGCTTGTCAAGAGGTGGTGCCGAGTAGAAAAATTTTTTTTTTTACTTTTTGATTTTACCTGTGCTGAGATCGAATCCCAGACACTACCCTACACTGCGTATGATCTGAAGGAAACCATTGGTATTGAAATTTTTAGAATGTTTCCAATGTCGTCAGGATATCAAATATCAGGTTCAATATCGGAAATATTGCGCGCCGCTGAACCTCGCGAGTTAAAACTTGAACATTTTAAAATTTTCTTAAGCTAAGTTTACACCTGGGGATTTCTGACTAAAATCAGAATCTAAATAATTAATTTAACATTCTCACGCTGTTCTTAATATTTTAATTCATTATTGTACTTGTACGGCAAAAATTTTTCTTGGTGTAACATTGAAGGCAATCTACAGAATTTGCATTGATGACTAGCGGCAACTATGTATGGATATGCTGCTTTTGCTGCTGCTGCTGTTATTGCTGCTAACAACAGCGACGAAGAAGAGCCAACAACAACAACAGCATTGGTTATGACGATGATGCTGAAACTGCCCGCTCACAATTTTCTAATATGTAAAAATGTGTTCAATACAAAAACTACGGGCATTGAAAAACAGGCTAAACAACTGCAACAACCGTACTCCCTTATGCTATAGGCAAATGTGAGTATATACTTACATTACATATGTACATATGTATGCCACATATGTAGCTGGATATATGCATGTATGTATGTATGTTGGAAGCTAGAGCTAGAACAACAGAAACAACGACGATGTTAGCATAAAAATACGAAAGATGCCAGCAGTTTTTTTTAGACATTTCACATACCCTCCGATGCATGTGTGGCACCCTAAGCGCAATTGGACGCAAGGAAGTTATCAAATTCCCTACTATTACTGTGAACTACCACTACTATCACCGTCATCATCATCAAGAAGGCATCGGTGCTTGCGTTTTATTTTTTTTGTTTTTCAAAGTTCTGTGAGAAAAATGTTTCCACATATTTCATCAACGGTCCCGATTGCAGTCGTTGATGATGACGACGCTGATGCGACACAGTGAACGACGATGGAAGAGCATCAGGCTGAAGGATATGCAAAGCGCACACACAGCATTTATGCGCATACTATGTATGTATGTACGTTGAACAAAAAATCAATCATTCAGTATCTCACCTTATTCTCATTAATAGTTGAGTGTGTCTGAGGCAATGGTGGTGAGTATTGGTTAGTAGCACGTACGTTTGAAGATGTACTCGTATGTAGGTGGTAGGTATGCTGCATATTGATTTGGTTTGTACACCAGCGTTGAGTCGCAGCAGCAACATAAGCACAGAGTTGTGAGCAGCAGTAGTAAACGGGAACGATGACGGCAACAACAACCAACAACAATTCTACGCACTCAACCTTCTTCTTCAGGAAATATAATATACAAGCGTACACATTTGCTGATATGTGCACGAGTATATTTCCACACATTAACACACACACACACACACACACACATACACACATCTGATCGTACCCACCATTAACAAGAATTGCGATGACGCTGCAACTGAGATGGTGCGCAGCGCATAACAAAAGCTTAACCAACTACCATAACTACACCACTTCAACTCAAACTTCAAGTTACAAATTTCTGAATTCTAATACTGATTCTTTACTCTCAATTGTTGTTGAGTTTGCTGGTGCTGCTGATGATGATGGTTGGTATTGGGTGTTGGTGATGATGTTGCTCTTGCTGATAATGACCAAAAACTGCCTTTCATATGTAATTTTACTCACTCAAGTCTTCTCTGCATATACAGAATTTCATGTAATATTGTACATACATGCAGACCTTTGGGTTGAGCGTTCCATGGCGGTCAGTCAGTTGAAATGGGCGACTCGACCAAGAATGATGCGCGAAGTCCACGTTGTTCATATTCCTAAAGAATCCTTCTTAATGACCAATAACTAAACGCCTGAGTATTCGAAGCGACTGCTACGCTGAAGTAACTTCAGTTACTGTAATGTTTCTTCCTTTCTAAAACCGTTGTCACTGTCAATGATGATAATGACAACTTCGATTGCAACGTCAGCTAGGCTTCTCGAGATGTCGTCATGTCGTGGCGAATTTGTTAATTGTTGATTTAGTTGTCATTGAAGGTAGGTAGTTGGTTATCATTGTTAGCAGTGGTGAATTCAGAGAGGGGGGAAGCGGGCATATTGGGGATATTGTCCTCTCCAGAACAGTTAGATTGTTAAAATTCAAAATAAAAAATATAACTTTAAATCTAGCTTTGGCAGAACATAACTTGACTTTGCGCTTTATGATATGGTAAATACTCGTACGTAGCAAAATGCAGCATCTTTAATTTTAACTTTAACTTATGACCCTTTTCCACACTATTTCTTTTCACCATCGATCGATTAAGGCACTTAAGTCTGCAATCGTGAAATCCAAGTGCGTAGTGCACTGAGGAGATTCACATCAGCTTAGTTGGGTCCCTGGTCATCGAGGCATTTTGGGCAATGAGAATACTTACGAATGGCATGTGATCACAGACAACCGGAAGAATCGGAGGGGGTGGATGACATTTAGGAAATCGGATTGAGGCATCTGCTAAGAAACAAACAAGCATTCGGTGGAACTTGACTGCTGGACGTCGAACGTCTCATAGAATGTGGCCGAAACTACACAGAGAGACATTTTTCTTAGGCTTAGCAGAAGAACTACGAAATAATGTGGAGATTCTGACTGGGAAGTGTCATAGGCCTTATAACGACCAAATAAGGTAGTGAAGCACCTACTCTGCGACTGTCCATATTTCCAGAGAAGACAATGGGTATTTGTTTTCTTAAACAAGTATCGCAGGACCTTTTTGAGATATCGCTTATTTCTCGATTATGCCTACAGTTTATTATAGCTAATCGCCTAGGGTGTTTTACTAGCACAGTAGTAAACTTTTATCTCTAGTTTAGTCTAGGAGTGATAGTGCTTTTCTTTACATCTGATTATAAAGGATCGTACATATATTATTTTTGTCCTGAGACTGATTCATCTATTCTTCATTAAGGTAGAGCCAAAAACGATTAAATTTTTATTTTGGGGATTGAAAAGACCGTAACAATGACTCTACACTTCCACCAATTCTGCGCCGTTTGCCGTCATTAATTTACTAAGAAACAAAGTCTTCTTTTAAAGACAAGAATTCACTTTATAAGTCACTCATGCTTCCTGTCCTCAGGCATGGTGCTGAGACTTGAACGATGGCGATCAATAATTGGAGGCCGTTGGAATCATTCGAGCGATCTATAGTTCTACGAGAGCGACGTGTGTTAAATACTTAAGATGGAAAACATGAGTTGAAGGCGATTTTCGTGACTAGCTCATATTAAGTGAATGGAAGAAAGTGATTCGACTAGGAAATAATTATATATATGTACTATATTCAAATAACAAGTAGATCGGGCCAAAAACTTCTAGTGGCATCGTAGTAAAACTCTTTAGGTAGAGTTTTTTATAATCCATACAAATTTATGCACAGTAGAATATTCAGAGCTTGGATCATGTGATCTGTTCCTGAAACGATTTCTATTAAATCCTATATATATGGATTGAACTTTAACTTTTGCATTAAGCTCACTATGCTACTCAAAAAGGATACACGTTATTTATGATAATGGCTTCAAGAGTGAGAAAACAATGGTTGCCATTCACTAAACGAAGGAAAATGCATTGGATCAGAGTTGCACCCAGCAACAAAATAGGTTGTAACCTTGTGTACTACTACAAAGATGGAATCTCTCTAAAGTAACGAGTTCCCAGTGGAAACTATTCACTAAGCTAATTTTAATAAATTAGGGTAATTTGGAATTGTCTCTCTAGCTATTTTTAGCATTCTAGAGTTAAATAAAATAGGTTCTTAAGTTAGAAATGGAAAAATATTAAACAATTATTCATTAGAAGAGGTTAGGCACTTATTTTTGCTGGTTGTATGTATTTTGTATTGCATGTGCATTACTTCTATAACGCACAGATGCGACTGCTCCCACACTAAAAATCTTCTCGATGGTTTTGTTATTTCATGTCCTGCTGTTGAGTTATAGGCGCCTCGGTAGTGCCTCTAACCAGCTAGCATTGTGCCCAGTAACTGGAGGAACCATCTCGACGACTGTCGTCTTTACACAAAAGGATGACGGTGAGTGAGTGAATGAATGAGTTGCGTTTGGTAGGTGAAATATTCGCTGCTGTTTATCAATTGCTGCTGTTGTTGTTGCTGCTGCTGTGCTGTTGTGGCTGCTATATTATGGAGGCAATGATGAGGACGGCTATAACGACGATCGAAACAAACGAGTATGTAAAAGATTTGAAGCATGGTGTATGGAGTAGAAGAATTTCACTTTGCCTTACCATTTGTAAATTTCTTGTTTTTGTTGTTTTGTTGTTATTTCTGCATTGTTTGAGTTGTTTATAGTTGTTGGCTGCCTACTTTCGGCATAGGCTCAACAGCCATTCTTGCTGCCAACCGTCGTCCAACCGTCGGCGATGACGACGACGCAGAAAATCTCGCTGTCTTTCTCGCTCATAAATATATTTTAACTTCACATACATAGAATTTTGCTGTGCTGTGCGCTTTTGTAGTAAAGAAACCATAGGATGATTCGGGGATGTTGGAGAATAAGTTGGTTAGTGTATGTGCGAGCTGTATGCAATCCAAAAGCATTGGCAGCCTACCCAGCCTTTCCGTCCCACCGTTCTTCACTCTTTCGGTTTTTCATGCATGCTACTTCAATTTCCTTTCGAGGTTTCCATCAAGTTGTTGTCCAATTTCTAAAGTTTTTTTTTTGTACATATAGAGTGCAACAACAACAACAGGCAAGAGATGCGGCTGCTGCTGTTACTATCTGGGTTTGCTTTGCTCGGCCTGGTCTTTGCTAGTTTCCTTTTGCGCCTGAATATGGGAAGTTTTTACATACACATATAAATGCGATTGTATGTGTACCTTATGCGTAAGTGTGTACAACGAAATAACGGTATATTGGCTTCATATATATGAACATGTACGTATCAGTAAAAGATGCGTCCCAATGAGATTGCTGCATGTATTCCTCGCTAAACTCCTCCAACTACACAGATACTGGCTGCCACGACCGACTAATGTTGTTTGTTTTATTGGACAACTAGTATTGAAGTATTTCGCTGCTTTCGTCGCATGTCTTTATTGCCAGTTTTGTTGTTGTTGTTGGCCATATGTGCACAAACATACATATGCACATATATATTTTAGCATCTTCCTGCGTTCAAGTACAACGAAAAACTAGCTACATGCCGAAAACTTGAGCTGCCTTTTTGGCTGCATTTTGCTGCTGTTGTTGTTCCCAATTGCATATACACAAGCACACACCCACACACATGCACACATACGACACCAAGCTTATAAGGACGAAATGTCGTTGTGGTTTTTACTTTGCACTAGCTCACATTCGTTTCTGTTTGTGGTGGTGGCGGCTGGCGGTTGACGGCAGGCGTTGTTCGCTCCCTACACGTGGTAGGCAGACTACTTGCCTGCAATCCTCTATCATCGAATGCTACGTACAAATCTTCTCCTGCTACTTCTTCTTCTGCTGCTACTTCTTCTACTTTTGCTGGTGGTGGTGCTTGCTCGAAAAAGGTAATAAAGTTTTGTCATGGTTGGATTTCTAATTAAATTTTATTTTATGCCACCAATTGAAAATGAATGCATTGTAGGAAGCATACGAGGCACACGATTCGGATCTCGGGCTTTGAATTTATTGATGCACACATTTGAATTTGCCAATAGCACATTCTGGGCGATGCTGATGTTTCTTCTTGTTCCAAGGTTCTCGTTGGTAGGTGTAGAAAATGTCAGTTGATTGCTCTTTGATGAAAACTCAATTAGGGCCCGAGCTGAGGTTAGAGACGCAGAAGAACGGGAAATAGAGTGGGGAGAGTATTTAAATCTTTAGTTACGCATATATCTAATTGAGGCTTATGACCACATATCTCGTAAGCGCATCACAATGTGTTCAATTGAAAATTTCTCTGTAATATCTTTGAAATCGTTAATAAAAATACGGTGGAAATATTGTAAATAATCTCTTTGATCTGCTTTAAGTTGGTTTCTTTTTTTTGCCTTAACAGTGAATTAAGGGATTTAACTAATTTGGTAAGAATTACCGGGATTCGGTCATTTGTGCTTCCAGTAACTAGTAGGCCAAGTTTCGAGCAAACAAGGTCTTCTGTAAACAGTCCTGAATTAATGTTGCTACCATTTACATTGACGTTGCCCAGTATCAAGTTTCACCACACTGTACTGCGCATCCCGTTTTTATCAAGGCTGACATTTGTTGTGGTTCGTTACTGCTTTTGTATTCTGTAGTCAATCGACTTAATGTAGGCCAAAGGGATTATTTTAAGGTTGAATAGCTGTTTTTTTTTTGGCTGTTTGAGCTATTGGTGATAGCTGGAAAATAGTTAAATTGTTTGAGAAAATTGTACGGCCATGCCCTTGATTATAGTTTATCATTATAGTCTATATCCACCAGACTACCGAGGAGGCTTCTTTTGGAGATATGTTTATATTTAAAGAGACTGTTAAAAGGAATTCATTTCATTCATTTAAATTTAAATCGCTTTAGCTTTTTATAATAAGTGAAACTAAATTAACCAATATTTTCCTCAATGTCTTTCGGTGTGTTGCTACAGATTTAATACATATTGTGAAGAAGGAATAGAACCTAATCTGCTTTAGCTTGAGCCAATAATATTATAATATTATTATTTAACAGCAGCTCTTGATATTAAGTCTAAAATTTTTTCTTTAGGAATTGTTTAGAAATGGTGCCTTGTAGCTGTCCAACATCCAATATGTTGGACAGCACAAAGTGACAAACAATACTTTCAACACGAAAGAATATTTTTGGGACACGATAAATAGCCAAGAATATTGATAAATCGAAAAAGAACAGCGGAAAAAGGCAAGGGGTGCTAAGTTCTATAAATCAGATAATATCTTCAAACGTCAAATTGATCATGAAAATATTTTATTTTAGCGTCAAAATCTATTGAAAATACGTTACCCTGTTGTATACTTACATTGTTGTCGCCGTGGGTTAGTGGTAGGAGTGGAAATGCTACACAGGGTATCCGGGTTGAATACGGATCACACCGCCAAAAGCGGATGCAGCGTAATTCAAAGGGTTCCAAGAGAAAAGTTGCCCACGAAACTGGAATCAATTGTGAATCAGTCCGACTCATAACAGAATGTAAAAAACAAACGCTAAAGATGTCGCCTAATTCAACGTTGGGACGCAGGAATTGAAAAAAAATCGTCTTCACAGATGAAAAGCTGTTTACTGTTGAACAAGCGCATAAGCGTAAAAATGTCAGAAGCAGGTCAACAGAGGCCATCATTTGCTCTGCATTCATAGGGGCACAAAAAAAAACAAAATTTTCTTATCTCCAAATGGACCATCATTCGTTATTCAACATCGCTAAAATCTGCAATTCTTCATGGTGTGGGATGAAATTTGCGCAAATGTCAAGACACTCTTGTTTTTTGTGGAACAATGAGCCAAAATCAACCAAGAAGTGTACCGCACTGAAATTGTGGAGGCTGTGATACTCCCCTCGGCTCGACAGCACTTTGGTGATAATGATTGGATATTCCAGCAAGACTCTATGCCAACACACAAAGCCAAAACAAGACAAGAATGGTGGTCTCATTTTTCTGATTTTATAACATCTCAAGAATGCCAATCATATTCGCCGAATCTCAATCCATTGGATTACACCCAAACACAGGCTAAGAGCTGTGCTAAAAATCATAAAAAATTTTAAGTCCCTGAATCAGTGGTTACGTCGTGAATGGGACCGAATAACGATGGAAAAGCTGTGGACCATAGCCAAAAATATTTGCAAACGTTTGAAGCTGTGTATTCGTGCCAAGGCTGAATATATTTTTACTACTGCATTATGTTATCTTTTTCTTCCCTCTCTCATTCTCCCTCCTTCTTCCTCCCACCTAGCAAATCTTCCTTCCAATCAACACAATGCACTGCATTCATAGAGATACAAAAAAAACAAAATTTTCTTATCTCCAAATCTCTTGTATACACTTATTAATTGCCACCTTGTAAATACATCTCTCCCTTGATTTTCACGGTACTAGAATTTCACGGTTTACAATTTTGTACAATAACAAAAGTAAAAAATGATCAGCGGCTCCGATTTTAGCAAATGCCCTCATCGAAATCTAAAATCTAAATCTAGGGGCGCAAATTTATTGTTCCCCTGTGTTATGAATGTACTAGAGCATGAGTTTCACCATGCCTTGGCACTCAAAGGAACCATTTGCCATGTTCCAAACAATTCTTTTATCATTGAAGTTTCTTTATTTCTTTGTGATACGATTTACGATTTAGTTCCAATCCTACTTTTTTACATAACAGAGCTCTGCCTCGTTTCACACAGTTTCGAATTGTACGATTTTGTGTGGAACGTATTTGGATACGTGTTGAAGGATAATTCTTCTCTTATATCTTTCTCAACATAATCAGATGAAAATACTTAGCTGGACCTATGAGCCATAATACTTAGTAGTGGTATAGGTACATATGGATAGATTAGTAAATTCTGATGAAACAATGAAAGTATACATCTACCTGAAATAGAGGAAAATTATGTCAACATAAGTAAAATGAAATAAATTACAATGACATCCAATAAATTTCTAACAATCCAGAAACTAAATCTTATTTACTTTATTTTAGTTTCTTTTACTTTTTCAAATGAAATGTATGCAAAATTCTTAATTGTTTACGTAGAACTAATTTCAATATATCTTTTTTTAAACAGAAACAATAGCAGAATGTAGCAGATACATACACACATACATAAATATATGTATTTATTTCTAATACCACTGTGTACATACATATGAAACGATGTATAATATTTCACATACAATGCCATATTTCTTTGTGCAACAACACACATACACAAACACAAACTGACATCTTTGTAGAAAAAATTTGTAAAATTTTACTTATATATAAGTACATACAAATGCATGTACATATGTATGTATGTATGATTTGATGTATGTAAATATGTTTACATATGTAGTATAGAGACGTTGAAATGCTCCCTAGATGCGTCTCATCCATTGGCCGCATTTTTCTATTTTTTCCGGGTAGGTGTTACCTTTGTCAGTTTTTTTTTTTTTGTTTTAGTAAATACTTTTCCACTATTTTTTGTTATTTTTCTTTACATATTTGTTTGCACTTCTTGTTGTTTTTGTTTCACATTTATACATTTTCAATATTTCTTTACAGTTTGGCTGCATCCACGAGCACCAGCATCAAATTCAATATGGCAATTTTGTTGTTCCATACATATTTGCAATTTCTTTTTTCATTACTTTGTTTTCTTTTTTCTCTTTTCAATAAAATTTAAGCATTTTTTGCAACAAGAAATTGAAGAGAGAAAGACTGTAACTAGTAACTTGCAAGAATAAAAAATTAAAGTTTTTTTATACATTTTTTGTGTTAGAAACAAAAGGTGATGGATACTATTATTTTATCGTTGCTGCTGCAGCATTTCAATTGGATGCAATGCAAATACAAATTTAGTTATTTTTTGGAGAGTGTAATATTGGTGGTCACTTGCCCTGCATTTATTTATAATTCTTTATTACTACAATATACCTATTTACATATGTATGTATGTGTGTCTGTGTAACCAATAATATACATACATACGAGTACATACATTTGTACGTACAATACTTCCATCAATTCTCTACGCAATTTGCCAATAACGTCATCCAGCGTGCAAATTATTGATGGGTTCATCATCCAACTCTTCTTCCGTTGCTCTGTGCATGCTGCTGTTGCTGTGAACTAGCATTGAGCCAATTCAATTTTCTCATTTCTGAAATAATAATTTGGTTTCTCCAAACACATCGACCGAAAATCTAGAAAATTTTTCATTCTAATGACGTTTTGTCAGGGAGCGGAGTAGATCGGAGCCGAGCAGAGCAGAGCGGCAGCAGCAGCAGCAGCACTGGGAAGTAGCAAACGAAGTAGAAATAGTGTGGGTAGTTACTCATATGATGAATTGCATATATCACACATTATACTTGGTAGGAGTACGTACAAATGAGTGTGCAGTACAGCAGCATCAGCAGCAGCAGCAACCTGCTGCAATAGTTCCATACCATGGAGTAGCAACCATCAGAGTGCAAGGATAGAAACAACTACAACAACAATAGAAGCAGGAACATAACTTCATCATAGATTGATTGACACAAAAGTAGTAATGTTGCGAATATGAAATGTGAAACTGTATGCAGAGCCGCCAAACATTATATACCTGGAAGTTTCATACACTACGATTGAACTATTGGGTAACTATTCTGTGAGTAGCAGGACACTCACTATACAGGAGTTAGTGTTCATCTTCGTAGTTCAACTTTGTAGTATGTAGGTAGTACTTATATGTGCCATCAACGTGCAGGTTTTGTTGCTGTTGCAACAAATACATCGTTCTCTTATTTTACTACTCTGCTGTCGTCTGCCCATGATTGCAGTTGTTTTTGGCCGTGAGTTTATACCTTCGAGACAAATTGACTATAATTGATTTTTTTCTCTTTTGGGTGGGTTGTAGAGCGGTAAGCGAACGGTAGAATGGTGTATGCATAACGTAAGAATAAAAGAAAAGAAAACAAATTTCAAAACATTCACGAGCTTAAGCATATCTCCAAGCAGGTATACGAGGATATGGATGTAGTCCGGCCATCTTCTACATGCTATTGCTACCATTCCCAGTTGGACTGCCGTTGAAATAATAGTTAGAAGTTTTTAAGTTTCACTTAAACTAATACAAATGATCTGAATCTCGATCGTACTATTGTTTCTTTGAGTTCTATACATCAATTATGTTGTCTTTCTTGGAAATGAGGGTTCGTATTGTATAAGTTAATTGTGATTGATTCCATTGAAAGAACTCCCTAAGAAAGAGCACAAGATAGAGAAGTACTCGTAAATTCCAAAGAGGAAACTTAAGCAAAAGATAAGAAATACGTCCCAGATCGAAAATCAAATTTTGTCTAATAAGTAAGTAGGAGTAATGTCATATAGAAATCCGTTCATAAAATAAAAAATAGGAGGAACTCATTTTTAGGAAATGGAATAAGTCCTCAGTGAAACTAAATAACTCACAAGTATTCAAAATAATGAAGTGACTCACAACCAAAACTTGGTTACTTGTTTGAACTTTTTCTATTATGAAATAAGTCCCGAAAAATTAAGAAACTTTAAATTTTTTAAGAATTTTTACTTTATTGCATCATGTATGGGAAGTTCGAGGTAGTTATTTCTTTTGTGTTTTTGGGAGTTATTTTACTGGACACACTCATTATAGAGCCCTGTGGTTCAGCATTAGAAAACCCATGTTTAATAAACCCATGCCCTTAATACTTATACTAACATATCCAGAATCACTGGCCACTCATATTTCACCTATGTATATTAAACAGTATCATCGATTTTTTTTCCGAATATGAAGCCACATGAAAATCAGAGTTTTGAGAGACAGCAGCATAGTTGAAGAAAAAAAATTGGATTTAACCTTAAAAGTTTAAAATTCTCTGTAGAAATCCCTCGAACACCAACTGACTTTTCAAAATTGGATCCAATGAAAATATTGATGTTCGTGTAGGCGATGGGCTCGACTAAGAAAATAATGGAGAATAGTTGAGGAACGAAGAGAGAATGTGCAAAGTGTTTTAAAGATTTTTGACCTCACTATAAATGAATTGAACTTTTGAAGCGAAGAAAGGACGGAAATTCTGAACCAACTTAAAGTCTATGCATTTTTATAAATATGCCTACACTAAAAAAATATAAATTAGTATGTGGAAACAGTGTCACTGTTAATTTTATGGCACAGCAACCAAAGTAATCTAGTTAGGCAGGCTTTCTAAAAGCTGTTTTTTGGGAGAAGCACTTGCAGGCATTGTGCAGTCAGGTGCGTGTAACCAATTGGAAAAGTGGAAAGAAATGTGTGATATTGAACGGGACACATATCCCATTACCTCCTGCCATTTTGTTACCAACAGATCCATTTTCTTTTGACTTTCATTCTTTTTCGTTCTGATGTTTTTTTCCGGATAATCTAGAAAGCTCTTCTTCCGTAAGTACGTACTCCTCCAGCTGCTTTCAGTTACAATAATAGAAAGAAAGTACTACGAATATTGCTATCTATTCTTGAAGTAAAGCATTTTACGCACCACTACACCTTTCATTGGATATTTTCATTCTTTGAGCTCAAAGTGTGACATAACTAAATATCTAAAGAATGTTAAGCTTAATACAAAAACAAAACAAGTGAGGAAAAAAATAGCATAAAAGCATTCATTTTTTTCTGCATAGTTCTCAAGGAAATAGGCTCCAAACACTGCAAAAAAAAATCGCAAAAAAAATAGCAGCATGATAAAGAAAAATAAGAGAAAGGGAGGAAGGCAAAGAAAGTAGCATGCTGCACCGCTACCAACACCACAACAAAATGCGAAATATTTTTCAAAATAGAAAGACACATGCGGCGCATTTGTGTGCAGAAGAGAAATAGCAACACATACGCGCTCACACACACACTCGCACACAAAAATATAGGCCCACAAGAAAACAAAAGCAACCAAGGCTATGAAGAAAGTATGGAGTACAAAACAAACGAAAAAATGGAAACCAACAGAAGGGAGTTTCAAAGAATGACCATCATGTCCGGAAGGCTAAGGCTTAAAAATATGCGATGACGACGACGACGACGACATTCCAAACTATACATATAAAAAACACCATCAACAACAACAACAACAGTAGCATGAGGAAGATCTACTACAGCAAACACTGCAGCAAATGCTGCTATGAAAGATTGTGGTGGTGCCTAGCGCTTCCTTTGCTGCCTGCGGCTGCGCCTCTTGCCTCACCATCAACCAAAAGAGAAAACGAATGAACCTGCGATGGAGTGACGATGACGATGAAAAAAAATCATGGTACTTTCAATCTGAAAAGACACGTTTCGCGCAAAGTCCTTCGATTGGTCCAAAACGACGTTGATGCTAAAGTTGCTGGCCGTTGAATATCCTTTCAGAGACATGCATGCATGTATATGTATCTCCAGTCAGTGTTTGTGTGTGTGGACGCTCTTATGTCCCTCCAATGCATATATTCATGCATGGTGTAGTCTGTGGCGCCTTTTGTCAAGTGAATTCTCATTCGCATTTCCTACGTTAGCATCGCCGTTCTATTCAACCCCCACCCCTCTCCCCTCCTGTCCCCACCCCTCCATCTCCCTTCACAATTGGTTATCCTCCATTCACCTTGCAGGCTTTTAGTGTGTGCAGTGCCAAGCAGCAAATGTTTCTCGCATGCAAATTCATTTATTCAAATGTCCATCAATTTTTCAAGGATTTATAATATTTGCTTTCGTATCGTTTTGAATGGTTTTAGTTAGAGTAAGTAATGTGTTTTGCTTTTCAGTTCTTTTTTTTATTAATTTTTTGTGTTTGTTTTAATTTAAACATTTCTGGAAATATTTTATGACATTCATAGATGGGATGCAGATACGAGAACAGTTGAACGAGCACGCCCATTCGCAATCCATGAGATGCTTTTCAGTTTTGTTTCTTTTTTTCGATACATAAAGAAAATGGCTTGATATAAGTACGTACAGGGTGACAATTAATAAGTGTGCACAACTTTCTTCGATAGAAAAAGTATTGTAAATTTCTGCAATTTTCTTCAATCCTGTATTATTCTACGTATTCGAGAGTACATCTGATTAAATTTTTGTCACGAAACTAGAATCAATCGTAAATCAGTTTGACTCATAGCAGAAAACGAACTAGGACTCAATGCTTACAAGCTTCAAAAAGCTAGTAACGGATGAAAACAAACGCGTACGACTCCAAACTTGTCGCCTACTTTAACGTCGGACTGCAGGATTTTGAAGGGGAAAAATCGTCTTCACAAATGAAGAGCTGTTTACTGTTGAAGAAGCTTATAACCGTCAAAATGACAGAAGCTTAGGCTCTCCATGGGCTGTCGTGCCATTAAAAGAAGAAATAAAGAAGAATCGAAATACAGAAACAGTGAAACCGAAATTCATGAGAATTATACACAAACTTAGTGTTGTTCCGATATTGGCATGTACTCGATACCTGTACTCATTAAAAATATCTATGGAAAGTATCGATGCTAAAAAGGTATTTGGAGAAAATTACTCAATACTTATATAAGTATAAAAAAAAAGAACAATCTATTGCACGTAAAATTAACATTGTTTTAGACAAAAAAAAAACTCAGAATCAAGAATATAGTCCGCCATGGTGTGGGATAGGATTTGCACAAATATCAAGATACCCTTGATTTTTGTGGAACAATGAATCAAAATCAAAAAAAGAAATGTACCTCTGTGAAATTTTTGAGGCTATGTTACTCTCCTGGGCCGAAAGCATTTTGGCGATACTGATTGGACGTTCCAGCAAGACTCAGCGACAGCCCACAGAGCCAAAACGACACAAGAATAGTGCAGGGTTAATTTTTCTGATTTTATCATATCTCATGAATGACCAGCATATTCGCCGAATCTCAATCCGATAGATAACAGTGTTTGGTTCATTTTAGAGGCCAAGATTTGAGCTAAATATTATAAAAATTTGCAGTCCTTGATAAAGTCGTTGCGTCGTGAATAGGACCGAATAACGATAGAGGATCTGCGGTCCATGGTCAAAAATTTTCCAATCATTTGAAGCTGTGTAGTCGTGCCAAGGGTGGCCACTTCGAAACTGGCTGAATATATTTTTACTAATGCATTATGTTATCTTTTTCTTCGGTCTATTTCTCGTTCTTAATTACAATAATTTTTGTATGTACAAAACTATTCCACGATGTTCCAATATTCCAATTCGTTTCCACGATCAGCTGATCATTTGGTATGCCAGTTATAGCGTTTGTGATATTTCCATACATAATAATAGTGTAATAGTACGATGCCTGGGTGCCTGGATTCGATATTATCAAAAAATTAAAAATAGAAAAATATTATTACATACTTATATATCTTATAGGTTGTTACCACTTAAGCAAAGTAAGAACTTGCTTAGGGCACCAAGCAATTAACGCACCAATCAGTTAAGGCACCAAGCAATTGAGATGGAAAATACGTTCGGAAAATATGTAAAAAAATTTTATTTAACTTCATATTTCAGTTTAGTCAAAGAATAACCAAGTTCATAGAACAGACAGATCATACGATCGTTTCGGAACCCGTCACTGTCAGCCCATCAGTGATCTTTGTGATACATCCATTATTTCAAAAATACCTATGTCTCTTTTTCATATTTAATATATTTTATAAAATCTTTCTATACTTAGAAAATAACAATAAATTTTTCAAATCTTAAATCTAAAAGCTAGTTTCCATGCCAGTGCGTGGGTTAAAGTATTAAAAGAGCAAAAGGGTCTCGCATAAATTTTAGTAGACTGAATTGACATCGAACAAGAAAGTAGTACAAAAATGAGTTTTGTTGAAGAAGTAATGTTTAGCCTCCCTCTTGTACAATATAGAACCAGACTTACTGTGCCCGTTTATTTTATATCAAGATCTATGTTGTCTTGTATAAGTTTCTTGCCCTGCTAGTAGGATGTGTCTTCTATTTCAAGGAATATTATTTTCAAAATTTGTATACATATTTCAACAGCTACAATAGTCTTTATGATGATTGATATTTATTATGTGCCATGAAGATCCTGTAAGAGTTCTGAGCATTTTGGATTGCATTGTTTGAAGTTTTTCCACGTTTAATGGAGGCGCGGTTCCCATAGTTGAATGCGGTATGTCCAGATAAATTTAATAACCACTTTACTTAGTAGGGACATAAATACTGTTACAACATTGAACTAACCTATTCCAGTAGTAGAATTGAACATACCCTGTTATGACCACATGGTTTATGAAAGCCAACCTCTATAGCATTAATCTGTAACGGGAATTAAAAATTGTGTCAGTTTTCACCATGAAGTGGTCAGATAATGAGAAGTGTGTTAAGTGTGTGTGGTCGCTGTTTCGTAGTGTTAGTGCGTTGGACTGCTGTGCAGAGTGTCCGGGGTTCATATCTCGGCACAGTCAAAATCAAAAAAAAATAATGGCAAACCTACAAGAGTAAAAATTGCTATGAAAAACTTTTCACTTCGCCGTTCGGATTCGGTATTAAACTGGGACCTACAGCCATTCATGTACAAATATAACACGCACAACATGAGTGGATGCGAAAAGCTCGGCCTAGGCCCTCCATGGGCTGTTGTGCCATTAAAAGTAAAAAAGTTAAGTGTAAAATTAAAAATATTTTCAAAACTCTCCGGCTACTCGGGATTAGTTGCATGTTCGTCTTCCGGTGCATAATCCTGTTTGAGGAGGCTGAAGATGTACAAGAACGCCACCGGTCGGGCCGTCCACGCACAGTTCGCACGCCGCAAGTCATCAAAGCCGTCAAATCAAAAATTCAACGAAATCCGCCCCGAAAACAGAAATTCATGGCCCGTGAGATAAATATCACGCAAAAGTCCATGGGTCGAATTATTTAAAAAGACTTGGGACTTGGTGCCTTCAAACGTCTCACCGGACATTTGTTGACTGCAGTTTTGGAAAAAAATATGATAACATGCACAAAAAATTCTTGTTTACGGATGAAAAAATTTAACAAGCAAAATTATAGGGTGTATGCACGGTCATCTAAGGAAGCATCTGAACTGATCCCACGGGTCGAAAAGCGTCATCGCCCACTTTCAGTCATGGTTTGGTTGGGTGTCTCTTACGATGGGGTCACTGACTTGCATTTCTGCGAAAAAGGGCTCAAAACCGTTTTGGAAGCCACTTAACCATTTCCTGATCCAACACCAGCCGTGGTGCAGAATTATGGGCCAACCCACAAGGCTTAGACGACCCAGACCTAGCTGTAAAACAATTTGGAACCCCGGTGTAGCAGTCGAGCACACTACCAACTAGGCTACACGTTACAAAAATTCTAATCTTGGAAGTAAAAAATTACTTGGGCGAACATAAAAACAACAATGCAGATAAATTTGCTTAGAAGAAACTAGGTGAGGCCACTGAACATAAAAATAATCGTAGCCTCTGGGGAGCCACTAGGGAAAACAGCTCTAAAAAGCATATCACTGCTGGTTGCTTATTGCCTGTCGACTGACTAAGGGACACAAAAAGCAGTAACTGCAACAATAATCGTGGATACATGTGATTGCATTCCCTCTCTCATTCTCCCACCTATCAATCTTCCTTCCATTCAACACAATGCTCTGCATTCATAGGAGTACACCCTGTGCATTGAGGGTACATATAAAAAAAAAAAAAAAAAAATCAGGCAACCTTAATCCTACCTTGGCCGCTGTGTCTTAATACTTGGAAGTAAAATCATTATTGTGTCTAATTCGATGGACGACTGGTGAATATGTTTATATGTATTCATCTTTAAGTACAAAACCTTTCCATGGACATTGCAAAAGTCATTAAACGAACACACATACTCATATTCATTTTAAGTTCCCATAATTTTCGACGTATCGATACAAAAAAAAAATTAAGAATTACAAATTATTTGATAAATGCATGAACTTAAAAAAAAGTCAAATTGCATATTGATAAAAAGATACCATTAAAAATGCATCATTATTGTGCAGAAATGAACAAAAAAAAAAATAAAAAAAAATAACAAAATAAAAACGTTTCAACTTCTTTAATTTTCTCGTGAATTTTCTGTTAAAATGTTAAACAACTTGAAGAAATAATAATAACTACAGCAGGCAGGCAGCAGCAGCAGCAGCAGTAGCAAACGGCAGCAACTTCAGCAGCAATAATAATAATATATTATAATAATTTGCTGAAAATATGATTAAGGCTGATGAATGCGGCAACACGCTGCTGTTGCTGGTGCTGCTCTTCACAAATACCACGCACGCAGAAAATAAATGAAGCAGCAAAAACTGGCAAGAGACCAACCAGAAAAACTAAGTACCCCTACGAACATACGAGCCAGAAATCCTTCAAAGCCAAAGGCGCATTTTGGCATTAAAGTTTCGAATAACTACAATTGAACGATGTAGAACTTATCAGACTACACTCGTCCGCTCGTCGTCAACAACAGCAACTGATGCAGCAGCGGAAGATGAGGAAAAGCTAAGAAGCAAAACTGTTGGGCAGTCAAAAATAAAAATATAAAAACGAACAAGCTAGAGCATAAGTTACCACAAAAAAAGTGCTGCAAAAGCCCCAAGCAACTAATTCTACCCACCAACTGCCAAGCAATGCAATTCTATTCCATGTTGTTCCGTCAACGGTTGAACGATCGTTCGATCGATTGATCGCTCGATTGACCGATACGAAAGGGAACAGCGAACACGGTTCATCTTCTTTTTTTTGTCGACTACGGTTTTGATGAGTGTGTATTGTTCTTTTTAGCATTGTCTTCATAGTAGTGGTGTTTGCTGTACTACAACCTGTAAATGAGAAGAGGCATACACATGTGTGTGTTTGTGTGTGTGTGTGTGTCTGTGTATTGCAACTTAACACAGACAGCTTCTGTTGTACGCAGTAATTTCGTAGGCTGTGCTCGACAAACTGCTTATTACCATTAATTTTGAATTGTTTTTCGTGATCTTAACGATCGCGCGCAGCTACAGCAGCCAACAATGGTAGCAGCAGCAGCGGCAGCAACCAGTCACAATAACAGTGGCGCATAAAACGCAAAATGAGCTCATGAGAAGCTCAGCACAGTTGATGGTAGAGACGAAAAAATGAGACAAAGCAACAACAACATGCGACTACATACTTCACATACCATATACTCGTACGTACAACAACATGTAGTGGTAACAACAGCAGCAGCAAATCGATAGCAATTGTTGCTGCAGTAGCATTTTCAGTAGCTGTTGTTGCTGTCGGTTATTTTTGCCTTTTAGCATGCTTGCTGACGACCTTTAAAGGTTTTAATTTTGTTTCGTTTTTTGTTGTTGGGCAGAGCACATGCACGTTTTTAAAGTAATTTAAAGAATATGTGTATGTATGTATTTGATTGTTGTTTCTGCAGTTGACGTCTTTCATATTTTTCTACTCTATTGCTGTTTGGCACATGCAAGTGTACTTTATGTTTTTGCTGCGGTGGAATATTTGATTATGATGTTTTGCTGGCCAGAACTCTCTTAACCTATCATAATGATTTCTTTTATTTTTTTTTTCTCTTAATTTTGTGTTTCTTAACAAAAACAATATGCAAAATTAAAGAGCAAACATTTATGAAAAATCAACGAACGAGCAAGCAACAACAAAAAAGTAATTACTAACGTATAAAATTGTAGTCATAATATTGTTATAGAATTTCAAAAAATACAGGGGGTTGTGGTATGTAAGATTATTTATCAATGATGATTTTAGTACAGCGCATATACTTCGGATTTGTGGATTTGTGTATTCACATAGTGAAAATAGTCTAATGAACTCATTTGTCATTCATGCTGTCTCTCCCCATTAGTCTTTGCGAGTTGTTTTTCAATGAATTTTGAATTCTGTTGTGCTTTAAGTTGCTACACTCTCGCGATCTCTCGGTGCTGGTTTTTTGTTTTTTTTTCACGATCGCAGAATCTGAATTTCTTGTTTTTGTTTTTTTCTCCAGTTCCTGCTAGAGATTTTATCGTAGCACAATTGTCATTTGTTTGTGCGTCGCGTTCTTTTTTCAAACTATACTCGCTTATTCTTTCAGCTCTAGAATCATTAAATGTTTTTGCTTGAAATGCCAATTTTTTGTTTGAAATTACAAATTTGACAAGAAAATGATGGGCAGTGCCTTCTATCAATTGAGTATGAAAAAGATTTGACGAGAAACTGATGGGCAGTGCCCTCTATCAATCAAGTTTTATACAAGATAGAGTACGCTGCCCATCATTTCAGTTACGATTTTCTCTGCGACGATCATCTTTTATAAAAAACGATTATAGAGAACTAAACTTCAAAATGTTCTGCACGGCACTACCTCTTGGCAGGCAATAGCAAACTTACAAGAGTAAAAATAGCCCATAAAAGGATTTTCACTTCGCCATTCGGATTTGGTATAAAACTGTTGGTCCCTTCCATTCATGTACAAATTTAACACGCACAACACAAATGGATGCGGAAAGCTCGGCCTAGGCCCTACATGGGCTGTTGTGCTATTAAAAAGAAAAACAAAATAATGTTAAATATCATCTTTGCTGTATTCCATTCACAATGAAACTGCTTTCGACACCACTGACTGCAGGATTCACAATGAAACTGCTCTCAACATCACTGACGGCTGGAAGTGATCTAGCACATAATCTTGGGTATTCTTCTTCTTCTTTATATTGAAGAAATCGGCCTAGTTCATTACATAACATTTTAAATTTAATTTGAGTGGCGAATAAAACGCTTATATTGCTCCCCTACGACGATAAAACAACACTTCTTATATCAATCAAATCGGTGATAATTCCCCACCCAGTTTTTCTGAATTGCTCTGATTTTGTTTACAAGCAAATCGAGTCGATAAGATGCTTCGGAAAACGAAAACTGAAAAAAATTACATTCTCATCCTTTTTACGAATCAAATTCAAAAATAATCACGGTTGCATTTATTTTCTTCGGTGTTTTTCTCATACATAAATGAAGAAAATTTGTTGTAATTACAGTGATACAGCAATATCAACAACAGCAGCAGCAGCAATAAATAAGCAAATCGCTCCAATTGTATTGAATAAGAAGTAAAAATTACGAAAAACGAAGTTGGTACATAAATAAGCAAAGGAAAAAAAAAAATCGCATGCAAGAATAACAAACAAAAAAATGTAGATACTCATAAAGTTTTCAAATTGTTTTTTCGTTTTAATAAATACAATAAAAAAAGAAACAATTTAATACTTATAAGCATTCAAGTGGAAATTGCTTATAATAATCTTATGAACATAAATACATAGTACATATGTATGGTATGTATGTAGGCAAATACTTATGTAAGATAAGTTAAAATCGCGCATATCTCAAAGACGGATCAAAATTTTATTGCATGTAATTTTTAAAGATTTTTTGCTACCTAGTTCGTTAGTAACCAATTTGATTTGAACTAAAAAAAAATATCAAGCTGCACAACATAAAACCTTAACGATGGAGATATGTATGTATGTAGATACATATGGTGGTTAGTGACCAGTGTTGCCAGGTACTGTTGCTGTTGTTGGTGCGGCCTGCTGTTTATGTTCGTAATCATTCAGAATGCTCATTATAAATTTAATAATTATTTTCAACAATTTTACTTTTAAATTAAGTGAATTTCGTATAGTTTTTCGAAAACGAATGTGTGTGTGTGTGTGTGTGTGTGTGTGTGTGTGTGTGTGTGTGTGAGTATTATGTAATACACATACTCGTAATTATTGGCAAATCGGTACGAAATTTCGAAATACACACTCACACACATATACTATATACATATAAATTTGTGGTACTTACATCCACGAATATAAAATACACAACAGAGGTCGAAATATCGAGAGGATTTTCAATTCAGCAATACTGAATTTTCTAAATTTCCACTCAAAATAGTGGAATAAATTACATGATAATTGGGTGATAATTTTCAAGTTCTAATATTATTAGTTGGTACTCCTACTACTATTACAATAAAATTCACAACCTTCTTGAGAAACAAGAAATGGTATCAAAAAAGATTTCCATTAAATATGGAAACAATTAATAGCTTTAATAGTTTTATATTGTTTAACGAATAAATATAATAAATACTCTAATAAAATATCTTATCTGCCTCCTTAGATAGGTGTTATATGGTTAAAACGATAAATGCTGTAAAAGGACTTGTAATATTAGGCCCACAAAAGAAAACTGGGCCTATTTACAACTAAATATGTTGCAAAGTCCAGGTTGGGATATAATCGATTCCTAGAATAAAGCTTAACACACCTAGGTTAATACTTTCTTTACAGTACAGCAAATCTTACAAAAGCCAATATTTTAGATTTCTAAACTTTATCAGAAGAAAGGGCATAGCTCAAACAAAATGCAGCATTAGTCTCTTAATCTAAATACAAGTATAGTTTTGTTCCCATTATCCTCACACAAGACAAGCCTCTGTGCAGCAAAACGCTATGGATTTGAACACAGAGTAAGCTGGATGTCGAAAAGCTGCATCGAGTCTCACTCCTTCTTCGCAAACCACCCCTCAGCTTGATGATATTTGCGCGCAATGGATATAAATTTCCGACTCTATGCGTGCGGCTGCCGAAGTGGTGCTAGGCTACCACCGGCGACGGTGAAATCTTTGGCACGACCATGAGTATTCTAAGGCTACTGAAGCACAAAAGGCAGTAGGAGAGCTACCCTCCGGTCAGTGAAAACGCGATCTACTAAGGAGCGGTACAGAGAGTTGAGGGGGGAGGAGAAAATTATTTTCGAACCTCATCGTAATCTGCCTAATCCATAAGAAAGATGATTCCACGATCTGCGCCATCGATCGTGGGATAATCCTCCTTAACCTTAATATAAGGCCCTATGGAGCGCATTGTGTGAATGGAGCGGCTGAAGATCATCGTCAAGAAGTTGAAATCCTGGAAAAGACCAGTGAAAAACAAATTGACACCCAAAATTTATTAGTCGATTATAAAACTACCTTCGACAGCAGGATTAGGGATCATTCACTGTGGCACTGTCTGATTTTGATATCCTGCAAAACTCATTCGTCATTGCAAAATGTCACCACTAGCGCAATGAAAATTAAGATTGTCCGCTTCGGCACAATTTATACCAACGAAGTGATTCCCTATCGTCTTCTTTAACCTTATGCTGGTGAGCATAATATGACCTCCAAATATCGGAATCTCTGGTACTGTTTTCTTATCTGACTCTTATGAGTGTCATGCTCATGATGTATTTATCAGTGCCTGCTTTTTCTCACCTGGAAAAGGAGTCTCGTCGAGTGGGTGTAGTAAACGTGGACAAAACGAAGTACCTTGTGCCATCAAACAAAGAGTATTGAAAAATTTGTTCGATTGACAACATTATAAGTCGTCAAGGATTTCGTTTACCTAGGATCCAGCGTTAACACCAACAATTATGTCAGCCTTGAGATCAAGCGGAGATTAACTCTTGCCTACAGGTGTTACTCACCCAACAATGACATAAGTATCTACCTATTGTTACATTCACATTCACCGATTTGACTTGGTTTCGAGAACTTGTTCCATGAGAACTACGTATACTATTAAAGAATACTTAATGTTGCAAATCTTCACAATCTCAATTGTTCATCTTTATAGAGATCGTGCATTCCACAAGATCATAGTTAAAGCGAAACCACCTACATTTTCGAAAGTGTGTATCACTCAATATTACATTTTATTTTATTTTCGAATGCTTAAATACATGATGCCCACTGTAAGTATGTACAACGAAACTAACAACAAAAATTCGCCATCATTGATGCAATACGAATGCACATTTAGTTTTGTGCATGACAAGCAGCGTTGCGTTATGGTTACCTCCCTACGATGCGTAGGGAGGTAGGTTGCTAGCTAGGGAGATAGGGCGTTAGGTGGTATAGTATATATATAGATGCGCTTAGCAGCAGGTGGGGGTGAAATTAGAGTATGAGTACCGTAATAACAACAGCAATGTAGCAACAACAGTTTTCACTACTTGCATACAAAATGCAATACAATATTCTAATACTGCATCATATAAGTGGACGAACGACCGAGAGCTGGACTGCAGCACTGCACTAAACTGCAATAGATGAACGGAGGACCGCATTTGTGCACCAATGCAACGTTTCATGCCGCTCTTCACCGCATCACATTAGATGCATTCGAATGTCAAAGAGAAATTGGGTGCGTGTGCAAATGCGTTGAATTTTCTATCACGACGACGACGACGATGATGACGACACCAACAACAACGACGACAGTATAAACGAACGGCACGGGTCGGCCGTACGGGCATCGGTCATTTCTGCAGCAGTTTTGCCCGAGATGTTGAATACTTATTGTAGTTTCTGTTGGTATATTTCTGCATCTGTTGTTGTTGTTGTTGGTGTTGGTGCTACTGCTGATGTTGTTGCTAGATTGAGGGCAACGTTTTGTGATTTATTTTTAATTGAAATTCTAGAATGCGTGCAAAATTGCATGGAAAGTGTCTGGCTGTATGCTGAAAAGAACCTACATACAAGCAATATAGGAAGTAGAAATAGGGATTCAGTATTTGCGTATGCGTGTGTGTGCTGTGGTATGGTGTGGTGAGATGAGTTGCATGTAGGTGTAAATTGCGTATGCGAAATACACAAGTTTGCACGTGTGTGTATGAGATGCGTTTGTGTATGAGAAATGTGAGAAGTTTTGTTGTATACTCGTATGCGTGCATGCGTTTGTGTGTGAGTGTGGAGGAGGTGGAATGTGTGTGTGTGTGTGTGAGTGCTGCTCGATGCTATGCTGTGATGTGGTCAGTTGAGAGCCTAGAAAATATTCTACAAAAACAAAAATGGAATTAATTTTGTTTTAGAAATTTTTGCTCGCAGGCGAAAATACTGCTGCATATTTGCAGATAATAATTAAGTACGTCAGCGAGAAGCAAATAAATGTGCGTAGCTCGATGAGGAGTCGAGAAGAGGATGCAATTTGGAGCGGCAATTTGATAGTTGGGCGCAAATTTAGATGTAGGGAGAGATTCTCATAGAGGAGTATGCAGCTAGTAATAATATGTACATATGTATGTACTATGTATGTATGGAGTAGTATTCGCTTTCTATATGTGGCATTTGTTATTGTCAATGCAACGACGCAACATTTGCGCGATGCTGATGTCGTCGGCATTGTTGTTGTTACTTGCAGTTTTTGTTGTTGTTCTTGCTGTGGATGATGCTTTCGGTCATTTCCGTTGGAAGAGCGTAGCAGAAAGGAAGGCTCTAACGAATTTTATACGATAAAATGTTGTTGTTGTTTGTTTTTGTTGTTATAGCATTTGTTAGACATACATATGTACGCTTGTATGTTCATCTACGACATGTAGATGCAAAAATAAAATAGGAAATGTTGCGAAAGTGTTCGCACAAGTCTCGACGCCATCATCATCGTTATCGACAACAACGACGACGACGACGACGACGATGGCGATGGCGATGGCGATGGCGATGGCGATGGACGACGACGATGTTGATGCCTATGATGGCGGCCATTGCAGGCACCTTAATACTAACACCGTGTGTGTAACACATTTACACAAACATTTACATATATACAATATTTATGTGCGTGCACTCGCCAGCCCAGCCAGCATCCGTTTCCGTTTTAAATCTAACATCCGTTGAAGTTTAGATATACATGTGTGTGTGTGTGTGTATGTGTGTGCGTGTTTATATGTTTCATTGCATTTGTTCGCATACAATTCGTAGGAGAATACAGCAAGGAATCATGAAAGAAACAAAAGGAAATGCAAAACGCTATAAAACAGAAAAAAAAACTACAATAGCAAAAACAACAGTAGGAGCAAGCAGCAGCTGCAACTAAAGCAACCATAACATAGGAAGTTCTCTCCATGCCGAAGGTGCTGGACATGAATTTGGTCGTTTGTAGAAAAAATTGCCTACGAAAGCTTTTTGTAAGTAGAAAGCAGCAGAAAAAACAAACGCAATTTGGGTATTGGAGGAGGAGACTGCGGCACAACGGATGCGAGCAAAGTAGATGCGCGCTGATGAATACGAATACAGTTGTTGCCGTTTGCTGCATGGGGAAATATATGTGCACACATTACTCAACACACAAGAAACACTGTCCAGCAAAATTTTGCAGTTAAATTTCGCAAACTAATTAAAATTATTTCTTCAATATTGGAGAATAGAGTTATATGAATATTCTATGAGTCTTTTCTGTGCCTCTAAAACTAAGGCTAAGAAAAGCCACATGTAATACAATAAATTTCAGCTAAAGGTCGCACGATTTAATTTAAAAATAAAACGTGTATTTTTTGTGCGAGTAGTGATATGGGGTCATATATGTATAAGCAGATAGTTTCCGCGGTTTTTTCGTTATAAGATGATGTTGGTACCCACAAATCTGGGTACTTCCCCGATTATGTCAGGCGAACACATGATTGAAAGGTGGCATTTCAGTCTACATTTTGTTGAAGACAGTTGTGTAATTCGTCGCTAGTGTAATAAGTAACAATCATTTGAAAATGAGTGAAATATCTAAAGAAATATGCTATGTAATGCTTTTTGTTATAGAAAAGGTAAAACCGCAGCAAAACATGCCGAAAAATTTGTGCGGTTTACAGTGAGGATACTGTGAGTGAACGCCGGTTTTTTGAGCTAACGCTCGATTCCGTTCCGGAAATTTAAATTTCAAAGATGCACTGAAAGCCACTGGAAAATATGAAATTTTGAAACTAGACTCTCAAGCTGTCAGGATGCCTCACAAACGACATAAATCACAAGGCAGTTTGGAATCATTTAAAGAGAGCAGGCTACGCAAAGATTGAACAAATTACCATCAGTGAAACACTGCCGAAATGCAAGGAAATCGAATTGATCACGGTTAAAACGCATTGACCCTTCACAAACGACTTCCAAGCCTGGATTGACGGCAAACAAGGTTTTGTTGAGTGTTTTGTGGGATTGGAAGGGAATTGTCTAATACGAGATGCTCCAGCCGGGTGCAACGGTTAATTTGGTTTTCTACTTCTCTCAGTTCGATCGCCTGAACGAAGCAATCAAGGAAAAGCGATCAGAATTGGCCAACAGTAAAGAAGTTGTGTTCCATCATGACAATGCCAGGCCGCATACTTCTTTGATGACTCGGAACAAATTGACAGAACTTGGTTGGGAAGTTACAACGCATCTACCGTATAGTTCGGACCTTGCACCGTCTGACTATAATTTGTTTCGGTCTCTGAAAAACTTGGTCTCTTTACGAAGTTTTCCACCGATGAAGAAATGAAATTGTACTCCGATGGAATTATGAAGCTACCCGAAAAATGGCAAAATATCATTAATAATAAAGAGAAATTTTGTTCAAAAATGCACCAACAAACCGTGGATACTTTTTATATGACCCAATATTTTTATTGCATTTTAAAGTAGGCATGTTCCGATTAAGTATACAATAAAATATTCTGCAAATGGCCCAGGGGCTCTGATCACAGAACCTTGCTCTTTGAATGAAATTTATTATGGCAATTTGAGGAAGGTACGGCGCTTTGTTGGATTCCGGTCTTGAGTTTAGGAATTGTTTGAGGTTTATTCGCATTGACATGCTATTTCACAATCGGTTAATTTGCACGATGTAGGGGGCCAATGACACCGGAAATTCGGGATATTATTCAGTTTGGAAATCGTTGCTCTAATAAATCGATTGTTTCATACGCAATGTGGCAGGTGGCTTCGTTCTGCTGAAACCACATGGCGTCCAGATTCATAACGTCCAGTTGAGGCCACAAGAGCTTAGTTATCATATTCCCCTAACTAATGCCATTCACAATCATCTGCTTAATTATCACAATGATAAGTCGTTTTTTCTTTGTGTGGCGCTCCATTTTTAATAATCGGAACAACGACAGCTGTTAAATATCAAAGATGCCCCTTACAACGAAAAAAAAATTGGTGCAAACTTTAAATCTTGCACTGTTATGGGACATCTTTTATTATTGTATTTGGGTATAATCCTAAACGATTCTAAATTATGAGTTAAAAAGTACTTCTATGAAAGACTCTTTTATGGCAGGGTTAACCTCTTCTTGGAGTCTTTTCTGAAATGTTTTAGAGTTTTCTATGAGGGCGGAAGCTCATATGTAAGAGTCATAAAAGAGTCTTTTAGGTATTATCTTTAAAGCTCAGAGAGAAGGACCATTTTCCTGAAAAAAATACTATTTTCCGATTCTTTTATGAACTGCTTATGAGTGTATTACCTCCGGATTTAAAGTCATAAAATAGCCTTTTAGGATTCATAAGCTGGAAACATATAAGTGAAGAAATACATACGGATACATAGAAAAGTGTAAAATACAATTAAACAAACAAGTTAAAATATCATTAAAACTAAATTGAGTTTGCTCCAAAAACTACGGTGTTTTTATTAACCCTAACAAACCCATATCACACCCCAACAGATATCAAAACAGCACTAATGATACTAAAATTTCGGTCGAACACTGGGTCACAACATTAATCTTACTTTCAACAAGAACTGGAGAAGTGATATCGGACAAAAGGTTTTAGGGTATTTAATGGGACACTTTCCACTCTAAACGTTTTACAGACGATTTTCCACAGTTGTTTTTACCTCCTAATGGAAAATTGTATTTTATCTAAACTAAATGCTTGCTCAGGAGCGATTTACTTAATTACTTCAACGCCTCTACTATGTTGCTCTTCAATGGTTGTTCGATTTTTATATTTTTTATATGTTTAGATCCAAGCGTGATTGACGCAGAGCCAGATTGGAATCAAGCACATATAAGTATTGTGTACTGCTTTCATACATATATATGTTATCGAAGACTGAAAGTTACTCCATCTTGGCATTACAGAGAGTTAAATAATATTTTTAGATCAAAGACAATGCAGTTTCGTATTGTTTAATATGTTAGTAGATTTCATCGAAGTAGAAGCTCGAGTCTAGCATTCTGGAAAGTTCCTCGATAGAAAAAGTTACATCTCAATTGAAGTAGATGCTTTTAAAAAGAGTTACTTTTTAGTTGACACGAAACAAATGTACTTAGTTATTTTTGTTATTAATGGATGTCCAAAGGTAAATGAAGTTAAAACCTTGGCCCTCCAAATTGATATAAGTGCAAAAGTATTCCTTATTATGTTGAATAGTGTGCCATAGGCAGCAAGACAAAGCAACGGGCATATACGCACAACGAAAATGGAAATCGACGCTGAAGCGCTATGGACAGATGAACGATGAACGCATAGATGGCCGCCATTACAATTGCCAGCCTGTCAAAATGGCAAAAAACACACTATTTCGCCCTTAGATTTTTTTCTTATAATGCCAAAGGAAGGCGGAGAGAACAGAAAAGCGAAGGGAAATTTTAGTTTTTACATAAAACGACGACGAAGAAGAATTCATCTGAGCTTATGTGTATGGGTGTGTGTGTGTGTGTATTGCGGCAGCAGCAACCACGACGAAACTACTAACACTGAGTTTATCTGCAAGATACAAAAACAACGCAATAACAACAAGATAGCAGTGTAGAAAATTTAACGCAACGCACCAGTGAGCGAGTATGTACGTACACACATACATATGCAAGTGTGTGTGTGTGTGTGTGTGTGTGTGTGTGTGTGATGCGTATGCATGCGTTGTGTATGTGGCGCATAGTACAATATTTGCTTTACATTTGCATTTTACGAATATCCTTTTGAATTAGAAAATACGACGACGACGACGACGACGATGACGATGACGACGACGACGATGACGACGATGAACCAGTATTGTTCAGCATAGTGCAGGAAGCCCAAAAATCGGGTGAGAGTCACACTCATACACACATGCTCATGCAAAAGTGGCAGGAATCGAGGAGTGAAGTGGATTAAATAGCCACCAAGAACCAAAACATGCAGAAAATAGTAAACCCAAACTTTTTGTCCAATGCCACTACGACTGCGACGAGGGCTGACGTTGACGACGCATTCCACCAGCAATGGCATCGGCACCAGCATCACTCACCCATTTCGCCAGCACCTCTGTGCTTTTCTGCACTGTGTTCTGTACTAGTTCGCCTAAATCTTATGCTGGACATACTCGAGGGTTTTTCGTTTGGTTGTTATAGGATTTTGTTGCTCTTTTTGTGTTTGTGTTTTCTTCTTCTTTTTTTTAGTTTTTTCTGAATTTCAAATTCACATTCGCAATTTTAACGAATTTCATGTTTCTTTGTTGGGTGTTCTGTTAGGTTATTGTTGTTGTTGCGGCGGCTGTTGCTACTGTTGCCGCTGCGGCACTGCATTTTGGATATGCTCTGTATTCAAATGTTGCTTGGTTGCTGGTGCTTACTGCTTACTGCTGCTATCTGCTGGTGGTGACTACTTTTGCGAGAGTACACTTTTTTGGTGTATTGTTTGCATACGCCTCGCCGCGACTGCCTGCCTCGCTTGCAGTAAATTTCGAAACTAAAATATTTTTTGGTTGGTGGAGCCCGAATTCGCTGCAACAAAATGCTTGCAAAAAATAAACATAAAACAAAAATCAACAACCAGAATATTTTTCTCAAAGCAAATGCAGAAAATATATTTTACTTACGACGAGTGCGAACCAACTCCTCACATATGTACTCGTATTGGCTCCTGTACACTGTGTACACATGGACACACACACACACTCAAATAACGTAATGCCACATTTCCACATGTGTGTGCGTGAACATTGTATTTGAGTGTGTGTTTGTGTGTTTGTGAGTATGTGAATGTAAAAGAAATGGAGTTTCCTCTATTGCGCGAATACTGAAGTACACGCCCTCATATTCAATGGCAGCGTATTTTATATGAATAAAAAAAAAAAAGAATATATATTTTTTATTTATTAACTAATACATTATATTGTGATTTGTTAAATTCAAAACAGATTTAAACTAACTTACTCGAATATTAGGTGCCATACTCGTTGTACTGAAGTTACACAGTTTCAGCTAGTTTCATGGTTTCGGTTGAAATAGCGAAGATGAACCACGGAAGTATTGCAGTTTCACCGAAACTACGTCGAAACTGAGCAAAAAATCGGATGCAACCCTAACCTAAATTCATTACTGAACTTAATATTGAAATTAATTTGATTTGTTTCATTATAAAACAAGTTTTATTTGGTTCGATTGTTTGTTGGTGGAATAACGTGAATACAAAAAAAGAAATGTATTGAGTTCGCGGTAGAAGAAGCACATAGCCGTGCAAAAGTCAGAAAAGGTGGAAGGGCTGTGTAAGGTGAAAAAAAAAACTTTCGTACCAAAGAGAAAATGCTTCAACCTTCATCCATTGTCTCTGCCAGTTCAGCGTGTTAGCAATCAACAATTGCCGCTTTCTCCTATGCACTTTTATTGCTTTGCTTAATATTTCGTCTTTCATTTTGATTCTGCCTCTATTCAAATTGTAAATACTGTAATACTTAGCACTAATCATATTTTCTTCGGACATTTTACAACAAGAAATACTCGTAAACAATGATGAATTGTTAAACGAAACCATTGAAGACTGCGCAATTTCGACTCAATGGGAACATTAGCTATGGATTTTATTATTCGAAAGTACAATCCTTTCGGTTAATTGTGGAACACTATTTTATTCAAATGACTGCCTCGGCTGGCCTACGATCAACCCAATTTTGCAGTACATATTCGACTGTATTGATCTACACTTGACCGAAGGCTGAACCAATTTCGTTCTTATGAGCCTCAATCGTTGCTGTATGGTTAGCACAAAACTTGTCTCTAACAGCTCCACATAGCTCCATAATATTCCAACGGAGAAAATCGCAATTGCTTGGTTGCCAATGTTAGTCACCACAACGGCTAATAACGCGATTTTCAAACTTCCAACGCTAAAGATCGATTGTTCCACGATTTTTGCGCCATCCTGTGACAAGATGTTGGGAAGTAAAAACAGTAACTGGAAACTGAGGTCTTTCAACTATATTTCATCTGAACATCCCCCAAAACTGTTTCAAAAGACACTAAAATGAGGTAAATGAAGAAAAGAAAAAATTCCATTCACCCATACCTACGATATATGTATGTACATATGCGGTTTTGATCTATTTAAAAAAGACTGGCTATTCCAAGAAACTGAGTACTTGGGTACCACATAATCTGTGTGAAAAAAATCTTGCTGACCGCATTTCAGTACGTGAATCTCTTCTAAAAAAGGAATGATCTCAAACAATTTTTACAGATTGGTTACTGGTGAAGAAAAATGGATGACGTATGATAATTATATGCGAAAAAGATCATGATTAAAACGAGGTGAGCCTGCCCAAACCGTCGCAAAGCCGGAACTGACGCCAAAGAAGGTATTGCTTTGGTGGAATTACAACGGCCCTGTGTACTACGAGCTGCTTCTGTGTGGCCAAACGATTTATTCCGAACTGTACTGTCAACAATTAACAAGATTAATTGAAACGCTCAAGGAAAAACGTTCGGAATTAGTCAATAGAAAGGACGCTATCTTTCATCACGACCACGCTAGACCCCATACTTCTTTGGTGACCCGCCAAATACTGAAGGAGATTGCCTGGGAAGTTTTAATGCATCCAGCATACAGCCCAGACCTTTCAACTTCGGATTACCATTCGTTTCACTCGTTGCAGAATTATCTTAATGGCGTAAAATTGAATTCCCAAGAGGATTGCAAAAAGGTCTTGGCCGAGTTTTTCGACCATAAACTCCAGGAATTCTTTAAGCACGGTATTATGATTTTGCCCGAAAGATGACGAGAGGTGGGGTCAATAACAATGGAAAATATTTGACTATATAAAGATATTTTGATATATGAAATAAAATTGGTTAAACTTAGCTCACTTATATTTAGTGAATTATTATAAAATAAACTGAACTTAATTTTTAGGAGGGTACATTAAATTTATTTCAATTTCCCCTGAAATAATTTTATATGCAACAATTTTTTCCTATATTTCTTAATTTAGAATAACGTTACCATTTTGTAGAGTATGTCCTATTTTATACCGTACGCACTCTCCGTACAGGGTTTACTGGTTTTGTTTGAGTAACGGTTGTTCGTAATGCCCACAATTAGGCATAGTAGCTATGAACATGTATAAATAGCGAGAACAGCTGAGCCATGTCCGTCCGTTAATCCGTCTGTGAACACAATAACTCGAGTAAAACTTAAGCAATCCTAACCCAATTTCATACAAACATTTCTTATTGCCACAAAAATGTTTAGTTCTAAAATAGGGGAAATCAGTCAAGTAGGCGTGGTACCTCCCATACAAGTGAAATTTTCAAAGAGTGATAGCGAATTGAACCAAACTTGGTACACATTATTGAAATAGTTTCCTAGACAACTGTTCGGAAAATTGTCAACGAAATCCACGCCTACTTCCAATAAAACTGAAATATCAAGGGAAATAGCGAAGCAAGTGGTTTAAAATTTTGCACTTACTTTACTTACTTACTTTTGATGGCACAACAGCCCATGGAGGGCCTAGGCCGAGCTTTTCGCATCCACTCATGTTGTGTGTGTTATACTTATTTGTACATGAATGGAAGGGACCTACAGTATAATGCCGAATCCGAACGGCGAAGTGAAATGCTTTTCATAGACAATTTCTCTACTCTTGTAGGTTTGACGTTGCCTGTCAAGAGGTGGTGCCGTGTAGAATAATTATTTTTTCTACTTTTTAATTTAAAATCTGTGTCGAGATTTAAACCCCGGACACTCTGCGTAGCAGTCCAACGCACTACCACTATGCCACAGGGACCACCAAAATTAATTGTACACTCCTCAAAATTAACTGATGCGAAAATTATCATCATTGGGCAATAACCTCGACTACTTTCAATACAATTTTTTATATAGGGAGTCAGACTGATAAAAAAATATATTTGATGCAAAAACCATAAAAATTTAACCCAAAAATGCCACGTGTAACTGCAATTTCGGATGAAGAGCGCGGTGTGATTAAGATATTGAGCCATGCTGGCATGAAAATTGGCCAAATAGCTGCTGCTGTAAATAGGCTTCGCAATACCAATGCATTATTCCTGAAAAATCCGGAAAACGATGGCGCTACCAAGCGCAGCAGCCCAGCAGCAACCATTGATGACCAAACGCTCCGTCCAGTTATTAGCTGCCAACGTCAACTTGAGTTGCAAGAAAATGAAGGTGCAGTTGGACCTGCCAGTCACTAGTAGACGGCGCTTACAACTAATAATTAAAGTGAAGATAGGGCAGGGATAAATTATTAGGCAAAAATAGCCAAACCGCGACTTACTCAACGGCACCGTGAGTAAGATGGCAGTGAAGAATATTTGAATATGTTATGATTTTTGCGTTGCATCTAATGTTTAATTTGTTTAAGGAATTTAAATCATAAAAATTATTATTATTAATTTGAGTTAAACCATTTTGCAGTGGGGAAAAAATCATTTTAAAATATTATTGTAAAGTGACTTTAGTTTTCAGAAAAATTGTTAAAAGCTTGTTAGTTTGTAGCTTATGATTATTCGCATGCATCTTGCCTTAATTGAGAATTGAATCAGTTTTATTAAAAGGAATTTTTTCCAGTGTAAATATTAAAAAGAATAATAATGAACACGTAGGCAAGCAACAACGAAGCAGCAACGAATAAGAATAAAGCTATTATTACATTTTGTATACAATTTAATTTGTTGCCCATTTATATAACAAAGGAATTTACTGCTGCTGCTTCTGCTGCTGCTATTACTGTTGCTGTTGTTATTTAGTTGCATACATCACGAAATCTGAATTTCTGAATCTGCGTGGATTTCGCTAGTGAACTCATCCCAACATTGTATAAATTCTTCGTTCGCTATTCGCTGCTGCAAGTAATCTGCTCGGCACTTGCTGTAACTTGAGGATGGGCAACTGCACAACTTTTGTTGTAGGTATTTCGCTTCATGTTGATGTTGATGTTGTGGTTGTTGTTGCTGTATTCGTACTAAAACAGTTTACTTAAGGTTCATTTTAGTTGTTGTTGCTATTACTGCTGCATCTGCTGCTGATTTTGCTGTTGTTTATAACTTATATGAATGTTGTTATTATTATTTTTAATATTAAATTGCAAATTTGCATCAGGCAAAAATTGGATTTGTTTCAATACGAGTATTAATAATAACAACAACTACAACAGCAACGCGAAATGCTTTTATTGCTAATCTGGTAGATTGCAGATGTTTTTTGGTTTCGATCATAACAAAGTAGCAACAGCTACAACAGCACCGCAACACAGCAGTAGCGATATGCATTGAAAGTAGCAGTAGAAGTTGTGTGCCTGCAACAAATGTAAACAAAAAGTTGCGCATATTCGTTGCTGCAATTTACTATTACTCTAAGCATTAAATAAATTATTTTATTTTATGTAATGTGCAGACGCATTTTATTATTATTTATTTTTTCTTCAACTCTTTTTCTCTTCAAAATTAGTTCCTGTTTGTATTGTGTGTGTGTGTGTGTGTGCAATACACACGCATGTTTGCATATGCGTGTATAATATTTATGGTATAAATAAAGTGGTCTGCCTGTTTTTTGCATACATCGAACTCTTTGACTTGCTACTGTTGCCGCTACATCTCTTCTAATGTCTGTGATATTTTTAAAATTTGTTAAATTTTATTAAGTTTCTCCATTAGGTTTTGCATTTAATTTACTATATTTTATATTATTGCATACTACCAAATAATAATAATAAAACTATTCATTTCGAAAGTGGAAATGCATTTGCAATTTTACCAATTCAATTTAATAAGCAACAATGTATCGTGGCTACGTGTGGCAGCAGCAACAGCATTACTGCAAATTTGTGCACTTTAATAATGCACAAGTGTTTGTATGTACGAGTATGTTAATGCAAGTGTATGTGTGTGTGTGTGTGTGTGTGTGTGTGTGTGTGTGTGTGTGTGTGTGTGTGTGTGTTTGTGCGTCTGTTCGATTTTGAGTGCGTGGTACGTGAGGTTGTCTGTCACTGCATTGCTGTCTGTCAGTTTTGTTGTTGTGGTGGTGTTTATTTATGTTGACGTAAGGAAGTGCATTTTCTATTTCTTAAATAATTTCTTGTAGCACATATATTCTTTCCATATATGGCCTGGTAATCGTATACATAACTAGTATGTACATATGCAATGATATTACTTTACTTCAATTCACAGACAACATTTACATACCATATGAACAACGAACACAACAATAGTGAGTAATGTCTTTGATTCTTTTAATAGGCGCAAATATCCGCTATTTCATTTTTTGAGTGACCATTGGCGAACATTTATAAAATTTAAGAAAAACAGTTAAGATATTGAATTTTTTATCTGTTTAATTCGCTATTACCTTGTTTTTCTACCGATCTTTTCTCATCCTTTATACAAAAATGGAAGCGACCTACAGTTTTATGGCAAATCCAAACGGCGAAGTGAAAATGTTTTTTTTTTTTTTTTGGCAATTTTTACTTTTGGAGTTTTTCCATAGCCTGCTAAAAGGTGGTGCCGTGTAGAAAAAATAGTTTTTGGAATTTTTGATTTTTGTCTGTGCCGCGATTTGAACCCGGGCACTCTGTGTGGCAGTCCAGTACACTGCGAGAATCAGGCTGTTGCATCGCTAGATCACACAACCGCAGTATTAAATAATGTTTAATTCAGAAGTGAATTAATGGGATATTAAAACACAAGAAATTTGTATTTAAATTTAACAAGATTAACAAATTTATTGGAAGGAAAAATTGTACAATAAATATATTGAAGAGTCCAACCGACCGGTGTGAAAGTGTTCTAGAGAAGCACTAAGTTGAAAGCAATAGCAAGAAAAGAAATAGAACGAAAAGAAACAAGGATAGAGAAAATGAATAGGAAAGAAAAGGTGCAAGCCGGGTGGCTTAAACATCCCGGCCCCCTTGCACGAGTGAAAAATTAAATGGCTCCTTCAGACGCTGCAGGGTCCTTATACCGTTATCGAACAACTCCTTGACCCTGTGTCCTCGGAAGTGGGACGTCTCGAGACTATGGATGGTACGGATGGCGGCATTAGCTGGGTGTGCCGGAACGATGGCATTGGCTGCTCTTTGACCGGGAGCAACGATCACCACTGCGGAGTGAGTCATGTTGAGCTGTGTTGCACAACTTTAGTCTGAGGACTGGAACTGTGGAGTACTGGAACTTCTTGTGTTTTAATATCCCATTAGGGTGGTTTAAACAAATAATAATATTCCAAACAAAAGTCCTGATTCAACAAGCTACGAATTACAGCATACCTATGGTAAGAGTAGGCGATGGGATTCTTCTCGAGTGTATTTGTAGTCTGGTGTTCGAATCTCGGCACAGGCGAAATTTAAAAGTAGAAAAACCATTTTTAGTAAATATGCCCAAAACCTTTTCATTTCACCGTTCGGATTCGGCATAAAACTATAGGACCATTCCATTCATGTAGAAATATAACACCAACAACATGGTTAGATACGAAAAGCTTGGCATAGGCCCTCCATGGGCTGTTGTGCCATTAAAAGAAAAGAAGAAAAGTATTACTGTGATGAATCAAGTTTTTTCTTTTGCCAGAGTACATGAACTAGCGTATTCCAGGCAGATGTGTTTGATGTACAACAGCGGTAGGTATGGTAATCGAGGACAATGCACTGAGAGTGAAACACACAAGAACCAGGAAATGATCATTTTAAAAGCCTGCTTATATGGATTGTAAAAATAGATTTGTCGCTTAGTTGAACTCTATCTCAATTTGATAAGTTAATCTCAAGTGTGTGTTGCGATTTTTACAATGAATAATAATATCGAACAAAGAATTTTTCTCAAATTTTGTATTGTGCCGAATCGTTGAAAATGTTACAGAAGGCTTACAGTTAATCGACTTTATCAAAAACACGCGCACATTAGTGGTACAGAGCATTCTTAAGCAGTCGAGTTGTGGTTGAAGATTTGCCTCGATCTGGTCGTTAATGTTGGCTGTTTTCTTTGATTATCGTAGTGTTGTGCACCCCGAATTCTTACCAGACGGTAAATAAAGAATATTATTTATTATCTGGCTGTTATGCGGCGTTTGTGAAAGCAAATTTGTCGAAAAGGCCAAGTTTGTGCAAAGAGAACTTTTGTATTTAGCACCACGACAACGGACCTTCTCACAAAAAATACCATTTTCAACGAATTTCTGGCCAAAAACCCAACAAATAGTTATCAATGAACAAACACCGTATTCATTTGATGTGGCTCCGACTTTTTTCTCTTTCCAAAACTCAAATTACCACTTCGAGGCACCCGTTTTCAGTCGTTTTAAAAGAAAATTCGCGGCGAGAACTGAAATCGATTTGATGATTGTATTATTCGTTGTTGGACTGTTCGTGTACTACTTCGGAAGGGGCCTACTTTGAAGGCGTTACAATAGATTTAAAACGAATAATAAATATTTTTTTCCACGTATATTTTTGACAGAATGTGTAGCAATTCTTTCTGTTATTCAATCCAAATCGAAACTAGTGAACGAGTGCAAGAGTGACCTTGTCAAACTTGAACCAGCCCATAGGAACCAAAGAAATAATCACAAATCCGATGCTCTGGTAAGACATGATTCTTCCTTGGGCATGAACAAGTTCACACTTCTTACAACAACTCAACTTAAATGGAGAGTCTTAACAAATTGCGCCATCTGAAGAATGATGTCAAATCAATATAATATCTCCAGAACTATAAAACATTTTTTTTCCTAGTGGATATCCTAAAAATATTTCCATTATTAGCAAATTTCTCGCACCAGACTGGGTGATCCGCATACAAATTTTTGGCGTAGTTGTCATTGTCATACGTAGAAGAAATCGAAGCTCTCTGACTGACCGGCTCTAACAAAATATAGACCCAAAACCTTTGGCAACCCATTCCTCTGTCGTGTAGAAGAGGCCGCTAAAGTCAAACTCAACATTCTGCAGAAATTTTGTGATCTGACTAAATGGTTTCGTAGACCAATTACACTGGAATAGGAATGAAGTCTTCTTTTCAACTAGCCTTCGGATAGTATTTTTGATACCAACCACCACCAGAAAGTGCTTTCGCAATACTTGGTTACACCGTTTATTTGGAGAAGCAAGGACTTAACCTAAGGTGAACTTGCTAGCAACACATACTTTTAATGTCAGCAAATTTTCAACTCATTCCATTATTTAAGAAGCTTTAAACTTATCAAACTTGTAGCCATACTTACTTTTACTTTTAATGGCACAGCAGCCCATGGAGGGCCAAGGCCGAGCTTTTCGCATCCACTCATGTTGTGCGTGTTATACTTATTTGTACATGAATGGAAGGGACCTACAGTTTAATGCCGAATCCGAACGGCGAAGTGAAATGCTTTTCATAGGCAGTTTCTACTCTTGTAGGTTTGACATTGCCTGTCAAGAGGTGGTGCCGTGTAGAAAAATTATTTTTTCTACTTTTAGATTTTGCCTGTGTCGAGATTCGAACCCCGGACACTTTGCGTAGCTGTCCAACGTACTACCACTATGCCACAGCGACCACTCGTAGCCATAGGCTTATCCAATCCATTGCTCAACACCACTAACTGTTCAGAACCACACAAGTCAGAACCACTTGTTGCTTCTTCTGAGCAAACAAATATTCATTTGTTTCCGATTCAGAAGATATAGAAATATGGACTGAATGATTGGAAGGCAATATGTGTTTTGAAATCAATGTCACTCAATTCAATTTTTAGCAATATTTTCGAAAAGTGACATATAGGTTTTAGGGCCGTCAAACACTAATCAGAACTTCAAACGACGGCTGACAGAACATAACTATCGCTTAAAGTTCTGATCAATGCTTAATCGGACATTTGAGAAAACAGGGCATAAACTTTTATAATGCCTAAAAAAATATTAGTAACTGCTAATGTTTCTCTACAACTGGTCACCTTAAAACTGTTTACTTCAAAAGACACCATCAATGCCTGATGTCTGTCTCACGTAAGTAGAATTTAACATGCGACAACAAAAAAATAAATAAAATACAAACATATGTACATTTACCCATACATACATAAGTATGTACATACATATATGTATGTATTTATCAATACATTCTTGCATTGAATTTGACATAAATTTGATATACCAAATTATTTACAATATTTTTAAAGACGTAAAGTTTATTTAAGAAGAAACTTGTTACGTGTTATTTTTACTTTTTATTTTGTTGTTGTTTTTGTATTTGTTTTAATCAAAACCAGCCAGACAAACAAGAACATTTGCCAACTTGATAAACACACACCGTAGAGGCAGCAAGCAGGCAGCAAGCAGGCAGCCAGCAGACAAACAGGCAATCGAGCAATGCAACAGCTAGCAATATGGCTGCAACATTGTTGCGTGCAACTAAATGCTTTTTGCTAATGTTGTTTATGCTAATGTTTTTAATTCTAAGCAAATTGAGGAGAGTCGTCGTCGTCGTCGTCGTCGTCGTCGTCGACATCGTCATCGTCATCGTCGTCGTGGTTGTCGTCATCGTCATCCTGTTGATCAAATAAACAAAGTGATTTGTTTAGATTTAGTTTTAAGTTTTAAGTCTTTAACTATCTACATACATAAATTGTATATATAAAATTATATAAATTACTGAAGTTTACCATACTTATAAAGAGCGATTTTGCATTTCGGTCTTCGATATTTTCTTCTTAAAGAATTTCAACAGTGCAGTAATTAGTTTATTCTTTCGTGTAGTAATGATACAAGTTAATTAAAGTTAAGTAAATCGTTTAGTGCAGACTTTGTTTATCTCATTTTGTTTTACACGTAAATGAGCTTTTCTATTTATATCTATCTTTATTTATTTATATATGTATTAAGTATATTTTTTTTCGTGTAATATAAATTACTTAAAAATTAAACTCCAACTAATTCACACTGTGGTGCGGCATTTTTCTTTTGATAACTTGTTGCACTTACAATGCACGAGTACAAGCCAGTAAAGATAACAGAAAAAACGAAACACAATCAGATGAGCACCGCACAACCAAGTATTTCATAAATAAAACTTATTAATATTTTTTCAACAATAATATCTCCACTCACATACACATACATACACACACATACAAGCTTTACACATCTAAAGTAGGTAGGTAAACATACTTGAGCTACAAGTACAAAATAGGCAATTAATTATTGAGAGAATATTTCGTAATGAATCTTCGTTTTGAAATGAATTTATTTTCCAATAGAATTTAATTATTTGAATACACTCTGAAAAAAGTTATAAGTATGTAAAAGTGTGGGTATGCAATAATTTAAGCAACTGTATAAATAAAGAAATTCACACATTCTATGCGTTAAGAAATTACACATTAGAGAGATTCTATAAGACTAGCATATGCCCTGCACGGTGCAAGAGTAGCAGAATCACAAAACATTGACAAATCTACCATAAAGAAACAACAAGCAACACTTGCATCATGCAAGGGTATACATACGATAGACTTAGCGAATCCCCGTATTGAAATTAACAAATTAAATAAAATACGCACATTGCACATTGCAAAAGCAAGCTACAAGAATGAATAATGAATTGCTAATTAATAGATATAGGTGCAAGATGATACTTGAATCGAAAGAAGTTGAATATTCCTGAAAGGCAGTATCCTGAAACTTCAATACCAAGTGACAGCATGCAACCGAAGTTAAGTTTCGTAAAACGATTCAAAACCTAATTAAGTAACAAGATGAAATGGGAAATGAACTGGGTTTTCATAAATATTGAAAAATTTTAGCATTTATCAACTGATTGACATGAGCAAACATGTTTTTGAAACGTCAATTCAATACAATTTTAACCATGAATCGCTTCACATGGAAATAACGCGCCGAAATAGTGACGTGACGCTGTACATTGAAAATAGTCGTTCAGTTGTGTTAACTTAACGTGGATATCGTCGAAAATATCGTGGCCAACCAGCACCGTCTGAAAACACTATTCGTCGTTTGGTGTTGTTGATCTTCCACGGAACAGTGGAAGATCGTCGAAAAACTGTTCATCAACGCTCAAGACGTTCCAATGACCTGGTTGAAGCGGTGAAAGAGAGTGTTGCCGAGAACTCACATGTATCGTATCGTCACCGCGCTCAGCAGTTGGCGCCAGTGGAGCCACCTTGCGGCACATTTTGAAGGGTGATTTGCATTTGTTTCCGTATAAAGTGCAATTGACTCAATGAATATTGCCGACAGACCGTCCACGTCGCTTGGAATACGGCTAAACAGTCGCTCGAATGGTTGACACTGAACCAAATTTTTTGAGGAAAATATTGATGACCGACGAGACCCATTTCACACTCTCTGGTACCGTTATGAAGCAAAATTTCCGTACTGGGGGGTCGGAGAATCCACACGAGATCCATGAAATACCATTGCATGACCAAAAAGTGACTGCTTGGGCCGGTGTTTGCGCCAAAACCATCATTGGGCCATTTTTTTTCAGAGAAGGCGAAAAAATGGCGACATTGACATTGATTTGACACCTCCGAACTTATTTTTGTGGGGTTATTTGTTAGCTCAAGGCAAACTTTGATGGAAAATACAGGAAAAAGAGCACTTTTTGCTTTGGCCAATAACGGCGGCCACTTGATTGATGTTTTCAAAAACTAGTCCAAATAAATTCTAAAGGACCAAATTATTTAAAAATACCTCATACCATATATGGAAATCGGTTGTTTCTGTTTTAAGTTATTCAATATTCACATACCGACATAAAGATGGTACACCCTGTATAATGTAAACCCATGTATGATTCCATATGGTATACGGACGGTACCCTTACTGATAAAGTAACTAGAGAAGGAGTGGATCACACGAGGAGAAAATACTATGAGTCCATCGGCATCTTGAAAGCAGAAATACACCCCCACTGACAGGTGTGCATACTTTAATCACAAACGCGTCTTCCCGAATGAAAACAGTACGATGCTTACTGTTTGTCAAGTAGCTAGCAACGATTAAGTGCCTTAATAAATTCATAACCGGCTTTGGAATCTATGGTCTCCTGGGCAAAACGGTATTGAAGCAAATGAAGTTGCTGTTGAACTATCGAAGAATGGAGCATCTACTTACACATATTAGTTGCTCCAGAGCCAGAAGAAATGCTAAGTAAGAACGTAATTAATTTTATCTTCACTAACCAGTGCTTAGTGGAACTCGCTCCCTTGCTCTCTTTTCTTTCGTTTACTCTTCTGTAGAGTGACTCGGGTCGCTATACTACGGTATCCATAAGTAGTTGGGAGCGCTTTCCGGTCGGCAGGGCGTGTGGGGGACGTTGGGTTTATGTCGTTGAAAAAAATATGTATACCATACATAGTTGCAAAATCTACCAGGACTAGAAACCTCGAAAGCACTTATCGGAATAAAATATACCCTAAAGCTTTTCAAAAAATGTAAAATTATCAGCCAAGTACTGCATTTCGGTTTCGAGTGAAATTGAAATTATCGTAATATGAAATACAGTGTTGCGATTTCATTTTCACTCGTAAGTGGAATTCAGAACATGGCTGTATGACAAAGAATAATTCCATTCATATACAAATATAACACGCACAACATGAGTGGATGCGAAAAGCTTAGCCTTTGACGCTACATGCGGTCATAGTCGACTCTGACAAACTGAAGTTAATTGTGGTAAAGGCATAACACTTGCCACAATGGCTGTCTATGTCTTTATCGGTGTCCTGTGTGATTGCATTCCCTCACTCCTTTTTCCTCCCATCTAACAATCTTCCTTCCATTCAACACAATGCTCCGCATTCATAGGGGTACAGCCTGTGTGTTGAATGTATCAATAAAAAAAGGATACAGGATATCTAATAGGACAAGGTTATCATCTTATAAAACATGAAATTTTTTCTAATGACTTTTGCCGATTTTACAGAGCTAATAAGAGAATTGTAAAGCATATACTAGGATATTGCCCTGCACTTATGAATACTCGCAGACGGCATATGGGTCACCAATCCGCTATTGCCAACCAAATGTCAATTTGAATTCCATAGAAGTAGGACCAATGTTAAAATTTGGATTGGATTTTAAACTTTTACAAGTAGTGTAGGTCCATTTACGGACACAATAGTTTTTATAGATGCACTTTTCAACAATAATAAAAACATTAACAGAGTAGGCACATATGTTAAAAAAAAACCATTTACACATAATTTGGTTTTTCGAAACTGATTAAAAATGGGTGCAAAATTACCACCTTCACTTCATAATATTTTCCTATTAATTCCTCTCAGTGTAACAACGTATATGTCAAAAGATACAATAAGTATAATATAAACTTTTATTTTCTACTTATATGGTCTGTCTGTAAATCGATAAAGCGAATTTCAATTTTTGATAATAATTAGTAATTTTTATTGTTGTAAAATAAACATGTTATGTTATTTTATATCACAAAATCAAACATCAAATCAAGTATATGAAAATAAAGAAAACATACATACGTACATCAAGTTGAAATGAAAGAATGCGCTATTTTAATTACAAATTGTTTAATTTTCGATAATGATAACAAAACATATTCATCGAAAACAAACACAGAAACACTTACTACATATCAGAAAAACTTGGAAAAAGTAAATACCCAAATACAAAAGACTGTAAATTGTTTGTAGATCCTGAATGAAATTTCCATTATTAACATGAGTTAACGTTTTCATTAACGAATATTTATGAATATATGTATGTATGGTCGAACATGAAGATATTTATCGGTATCTGCATAGAATATTTGAGCAAGAGAAAACTCATTTCATAGTTATATTAACCCAGTTTAGTTTTGATATGTTTATTTATTTACATTATATTTTACATACTTTTTTCCTTTTTTAGTTGGAAGAAATAAAATGCATTTTAATTAAAAAAAGAAACCGTATGCATTGTAATTAGTAAAACAGGATTAGCAACATTTATTTGTCAATTTAAGATACAAGACTCGCATACAACTACAAAGTATGTACAACGAACGATTTTGCCTAGTTGCGTTGTTTACACCTCAAACCAAATTACTTGTGAAGTTTGTCAACAAAAAATTAATAAAAAAATATTAATACCATTAATAGAAATATAATTGGTACTACAATCCGCTATGGCCAACTATTTAACTATTAATTTATTTTGCATTCATTCGACCGTTTCATGTGTTATCTTTCTGCTCGAATGTAGGAGACGGACGTACGCAAGTTTAAAGCTGTAAACGAAAAATGATTTCTTTACGAGTTTTTTATTATGCGGCAATTGATGTAAACTCGATCAAGCTTACTACATATCTTACAAATATAAGTTTACTGATAGGATCCAATATTAAAAGCTAAACCGAGCATAGATCGGGTAGATCAGAACACGGAGGAATATTGTCTGGATTGATATTATTACCGGCGAAGTATTTCGATCAAGACCTCATCAAAGTTATGCATCTGAACAACAGTGGATCCTTGTATCACTTTGATAGGTGCACCTGAACTAGGAGACTGACTTTGTGAACTAGCTTACAGTGTTTTCGATAGTTACATGATCAGCAAAACATTTTGATTATATCATAAGTATCCCTGCGAACTTCCTCCAACTGATTCATGGCTTCGCAAAAAGGTCTACAAAAGATAATTCGAAAAATACAAGCCAAATTTAGCTTGCCTTTGAAAGAATAATAAATTAAAAACCTATAACTGTCTCTGTATAAAAGAGACAGTTCACCTCTTTACCAACAGCTTCCCGCTTTTGGTCAGAAGGTGAACGAATATGTACTGCGATATAAAAAACTTAAGTGTTTCGGAAAAATTTGTACTTGTGCAGCAGGTCAACTTTTCACATGAGTGGACTATTTCAAAAATTAATTCAATTTTCCAATTCCAACATCAATAGCTTCGGAAGAACATTCGGTTTCCGCTTTAAAAATAACTAGAAAGTATTTAAGGTTAGTCATGAGTCAAGGAAAACTTTTTTACCCTTTCGTTGAAAGCAATTAGACTTAATAAATCCTGATGAAATAATAACGAAGTATTATTTAAAGATTTTGGAATTATTTACCGTACCTATTCTTTGTTTTTTACTTTGTTCAAGTAAAATAATTTTAAGAACTTTTGAATTTCACAAATTAACTATAACTTTTTTTGGTAAAAGGGTCTGAAAAATTTTACGCTGACATGTAAAACCAGCTTACTTTACTTTTACTTTTAATGGCACAACAGCCCATGGAGGGCCTAGGCCAAAGTTTTTTTTTCTAAATACATAATAGTTGGTAAATTTTGTACAAATGTTAAATATAATATTTGATCGTTATCAAAATTATTTGATCGTTATCAAAATTGTTTGATCGTTATCAAAATTAATTCATTCCGACTTTCAGTTCACATCCAAACTGAATTTTCCCTTACTGACGATAAGTTAAAACCTATTCTTTATTTTGAACAAATAATCTACTTATTATTTATGTATAAGTTTTAATTCCAAAAAGAATTTCAACATTGTTCATACTACAACAAACATTTATGTTAATTGAAATTCAACAGAAAATACGTGCTAAATTTTACTACTGCATTTGCAGATTTTTTTTCGTTTGTATACCACCGGGCAGCATGGCTTATGCATATCCCATTCCTCATTGGCATCGTGTCGATTTTTATAATTATCAATAAAATATTCAACAAAATTGCAGCACAGTCGGCACATTTAGCAACACTGTGGATTGTGAACTTTATTAAAAAAAGTAAAGGAAAAAGAAAAGTAGAAAAAGAAGGCAAAAGAAAGAGATTGCGGCCAAGTTGAATGTCTTTGCTTTAGACAAAACACAAGTAGAAACAAATCGACAAAAACAAAATAAATGCAAAAAAGGAAGCAACAGTAATAGTGGCAACAGCAGCAACAGAAGTAACTACAACAACAGCAGAAGAAGCAGTAGAAATAAAAACAGAAAAAAATAAACTAACTCAACTATAAAAATTATAGTTAATGTATAAATTTAATGGCGACTCGTTTATTAAAAATTTTATTTGAATTTTTTTCTCCAATGCAACAAAGTTGCATCACAAAGTAAGTATATGGCGAAAGGGGAGAGAGCGAGTGCCGTGCATAAATCGGAGAGAAAACATTACACAAAACAGTTTCACGCTAGAATCGGACGTATCCTACCCCGCTCGCTCCTCACCAGACACAAAATGCGTTCCTTCTTCGCAGAGTTGTCAAAATAAACCAAGAAAGACAGCAAAGTATAAGGAACAAAAGCAACTGCGGCTGCTGTGGCTGTTGCTATTGCTGCTGCTAGCACTGCTGATGCAGTTCTTGCCACAGTGCTACAGATACAAGAAATATTTTTGCATTTATAAGATACTTTGTGTGTGTGTGAGCATAGATGAGGCACATAGAATGTGCAGAAATTCGCAGCAATGGAATGTGTAGTTGTGTGCGAGCTGAGTTAAGATTATGAGGTCATTATTGAATTTATTGAAATAATTTTTTACGCCTTAGGACAGTAAGTATGTGTTTGTGTGTGTATGTGTACATGTATGTATGTATATATGTAAGTAGAAAAAAGAGAAGAAATATGTAAAATAAATGTATATATGTGTGTGTGTGTGTGGTTCTTTGGCTGTGTGCAACTGCCCTGTGCCGCGTTGTCGTCGACGTCGTGTCGTCGTGGCCGTCTCCATTAAGGAACTCCAAGCTTTTTATATTTTGTATTCTAAAAAAGAATATTGTTTATGACGCACGCAAGCAGCGCAAACACTAAGTTTATGTTCATTTCTACAAACGACGACGAGCATGAATTTGTTGTGCATTTTCGTTCGCTGCGTGCTGTTTTCACTCAGCGAACGATTTCGTACTTAAGATACACAATTTTATTATATTATAAAAATGCAATTTCTGTTATTTATATTTTTTTTTTTTTTTGCTTTTTATATGGCTTGCCTTTTTCTTTACAATATACATATAAAAATACAATAATAAATTGCAACAAAATATCTACACATGTTTCTGCAACATTGTTGCAAATGCTGTTTAGCGATCGTTTGCAAATGCTGTGATTAGCACCAAATGAAGTGTGTGGAGTGGTGATGGTCCGGATGGAGTTTATAGTGACGATAAAAAAGAAAGCAACAACAACAAGCCAACAATAAGAGAAGAAGAGAATATTGTGATATTGATATTTTATAAGTAAGTAAGAGTCGGCGTTGTTGTGTACGCACTAAAGTGAATTCAGGCTGTTAAAATTAATTTGTTGCACTAGAAAACGAAAAAGGAAATGCTTAATTAAAAATCAAATATTATCTACATATGGTGAGGAAAGAATTCTGAATGAGTAATAAAAAATATCAGCCAAAGATATGGAATGTGATGGTGGACATGTTTTTAATATAATAGGGGTAATTAGTAAATTTGAATTATAACTAAAAATTAAGTAAATCATAATAATCATTTGAATCCATATTTTATATACTTAGGAAACCAAACCAAACTAGTTAGGAGCTAGAAGCTAGAAAATAGTTAGTAAGAATCCAGAAAAGAACTACTTAAAACCCAGAAGGGAATTACGTAGTAAGAAAGAAACAAGAGCTGGAAAAAAACTATAAAATGAGCTAGAAATGAGATAGTGAGAAAGTAGCAAAGAAAATGAACTTATTGGAAGCTGGAAGGAATTACAATGGAACCAGTTAGGAATTAGAAAAGAACTGGAAACAAAATGGAATGGAACTTATAATAATAAAACTAGAAAGGAACTACTGAGGAACCAAAAAGGGCGTTAAAGTATAATAATAAGAAACTATTAAGGAAATTGGAATAAAAATTCTAAGGCGAAAGCAAGAACCAAACAACGAACTAAAGTGGAAATTAGTAAGAAACCAGAGAGACCTATACAGGAACTACTATTAAACTTGAAAGATTCTGGACAGAAATACAAAAGGAATTCTGTAGAAGCTAGTAAAGAACCAAAAAGAATCAATGCAATAAGTTGACAACTAGCTGGTAAGGAACTATAAAGGACTGAGAAACGAACTAGTAAAACACTACATGTACAAATATGACACGCACAATATGAGTGGATGCGAAAACCTCGGCCTTTGGCGTTACATGGGGTCATAGTCGACATTGATAAAACTGAAGTTAATTGTGGTAAAGGCATAACACTTCTCACAATGGCTGTCTATCTCTTTATCGATATCCAGTGATTGCATTCCCTCTCTCCTTTTTCCTCCTTCTTCCTTCCAATCAACACAACGCTCTGCATTAATAGGGATGAACCCTGTGTGTTGTATGAATCAATAAAAAAAAATAAACTAGTTATGAATTAGAAAAAAACTTGAAAAGGCTTCAAAGTAGGTAGGGAAAAACAGTACAGAAACTAGCAAGAAGTTTAACAACAAAAAGTAAGTAAAAAACAGTAGTCCGGAAAGGAGCTACTTACCAACTAAAAAAGACATAATGCTGATATAAATAAATTATCTAGAACTTGGGAGCTAATAATGTACTAATAAGAATGGGACATGGCTCAGAAAACTGTAATATGATCATAACTAAAGAGAACAATAAAAACATTTTTTAAACTGGGGCTGATGGTGAAAGTTGTTGCGTAGAGACTGCGAGCGTCTGGCAATCGAGTGAGACCATACTCGGTTCTCAGTTCGAGATTCTCAGTCTTAAGTCGACCGGCAATCACCTCGTATCTGGATGCGATCTGATTTCTTTAATGGCACATCAACCAATGAAGTGTCTAGGCTTCGCTTTTGGCATCTATTCGTGTTGTACGTTTTATGCTTGTACAAACACGAATGGAAGGGAACTACAGTTTTAAGCCGACTTCCAACAGCGAAACGGTGAAATGATTTCCATAAACAATTTTTAATCTTGAAAGCTTAGTGTTGACAAAAAAACTACCAATTTTTCATTTTGTTCCAGGTGCCAGGTTCTTTTTTCTGTTTTAAACCACATTGCAGCATGCAGATGTTACTACCATCCAAATATTGTAACTCTTGTAAAATCCAAAAGAATTTTATTTTCCTTCTTTCTGGTTCCTTTGAGGTAATTTTTTTCTACTTTTTGCACGGCCCTTTAATAGATTTTATAGAAAAACTCGGTTTAAATAATTTTGAATTGCCTGCTCCGAGCGCTTAGAGCTATCCGGTTTAAACCAGGTTGACACCAGGTTAACACCACCAGATAGTTTTAACCATGCCAACCCTGTGCAGATTTGCCATTTCCTGCCAGGAGCTAGAGCCTAGTATACAAAAATAATCTTTTTCTTCTTTTTTCTTTTAATGGCACACGAAAGCTCGGCCCTCCATTGGTTGCATGGAGGGTATAGGCCGAGCTTTTCGCTTTCTTTTAGTATTGCCTGCTCCGAGCTAATTAATTGCTATGTTTAACAAATATGTTAATATTGATTGTATTGTGGAACGCATCTTTATCATTTTGGCCAATGGTTTCATTACGAGATGTAGGAATTATTCGAAACCTGAAAAACGTAACATTTAACATTAACTTAAAATTGCTTCTGTGAAAATTTGACTGTGACCAAAGGACGCTTGAAGTTTTAATACAAAAAATTTTGATTAAGGTTCAAAAGATTTTATTGGTGTGCAGTAAAAATCTCCTTCTTCTATTTTGTCTTTAAACGAATATCTATAAATACATAAATTTACTTCACACCACCTCGCACTTCGCAATTGCTTTCAACTACTCGTTAACTTTCCTCTTGATTTCTTTTAAATATAAATAAATGAAAATGAAAAAAAAAATACAAACAATTTTAATGTAAACAATTATTACAAGATGATCACCTTTTATCAATGCCGCACAGCTTGCTTGACTTTACAAAGCAATTTAATTTTTGCTTCTCCCCCGCAACATTTGATTCCACCTTCATGTGGCTGTCATCTTCTATTAGTTACTTCTACTATTTGTACATATGTATGTACTTATTTGTTTATATGAAATTCTCTATAACACAAATAAGAAATTAAAAGAAATCACAACGTGTAGACCGCAGCTTGCCGATGCATGCGGCAGTACCTTGCCCCGCTCTATGCCGCACCAAGCAATTGCATTTCTTTTAATTACAAAATTCTGTTAGAATATTTAAAAATTTGTTAAAATACAACTAACTATTGCATGATAGTTTTGCCGACGCGCTTCAAAGTGAATCTGTTAGTGTGAAGGAAAAAGTATACCCAGTAGGAAATTAATTAATCAAGATGGAAATCTTGATTAGAATAGTGGGACGAAATAACTATAAATTCAAATTGGAAAATACAACGCACATTTCGTACATGTACAACTACATACACACGTCAAATATGAATAATAAGTGTTGTGCAAGACAATATACCTTGCAACAATATATCCTTGCTACAGTGCTTTGCTCGACTCATTTTGTTGTGACATTACGGAATAGTTTACATTTAATTTGTTGAATTACCCTCAATGCTACCATTTAAAAGCTTACCAGTACAAATTATAGACAAATTTAAGTTTAGTTTTTAAAATATATATAATATTTCGTCTGCTGTTCTTATTGCATTTTCCGCCTTCGAATGCTTCGCTTCAACTTTTTTGTTTGGGAATCCCCAAAAAATATTTAAATGTATTGTTGCCACCTAGAAATTTATAAAGTATATACCATACCATTTTATTCTCTCTACAAATTGTTTGCCATAAGCAGTCCGATAAAAAAAAAATCAATCGATGTTTTATAGTGCAAGGTGTTCTTATTGTATTGTCCGACACTGTAAGTATAGCCAAGAACTTAAGCAGTCATGAAATAACAATAAATGAAGGACCTATATAGTAAAACAAAAAAAAATTAATATGAAAACAAAAAAACTGGAAATGTTAGTTTTTTGAAAGTCGATTTTCGAACGAAATGGTTTTCTATATAATTTTGTGCAGTGAATCTGAATTATGGGTATATCACATCATGATTTCGAGAAATTTGAACATAAATGAAAAATAACTGGTTTGAAAAATCGTTTCAAAAATTCTTCTGTCACCTTAACGCTCATGGAACGCGCATTTTAAATCCCTTCATATTAAATTCCTTCATATCACAGGCCTGTGGAGTGGGTAGAAGATAAAGGAGAATAGAGCTTAACTATTCAATAGACACTCATGAGAAACTCTGATATGAACACACAGAGTGAAAAGAAGAAACATCGCAAATACATTTCTAAGCATTTATGACTTATTCAAAATCAATTCATTTTAGCCTTTCGAGTATTGGTATGTCCTGACTTATTGATATTTACCTTTCGAATTTAAAACAAAAACTCAAAACTTATACCCGCTAAACGAGGTTTCTTCGTTGTTCTAATTTCCTACTGGGTATCTAAAGATAAAATATAACGTACGTTTGTATGTTTTTGCCGTCATGTTGCGGTCGCATATGGAAACAAATAAACAGCAAATAATATGTTGATGTTGTATATGTTGTTGTTGTTGTTGTAAAGTTTTAGAAAGACATGTTTTGTTTTATTTATTTATTAAAAAGATACAAAAATAAAAAAGAAATATTAATGAAAGATCAAAAGAAAATCTAGCGGCATTACAAAAATTTCCACATACAAATTACTGGAATGTTCCGATGAATGTTGCACAGTTGAAGCGAAATGTGAATTAGAACATTTCGAAATATTGTAGAAAAACTAGAAGTTTGTTGTTAGTTTTGGAATTCATAATTTGTCTTTAGTATGATAATTAAAAATAAATTTTCAAGATAAACATTTGCGAATGAATCCTTTTTCGGAAAATCGTATTTTCATATTAACAAAACATTATGCAAAATTCGATGTGTGTGTGTGCGTGTGTTCTAATGACATACTCACAAATTCAAATTAACAATTTGTATATCAGCATAAGTATGTACATACATATGAACATATAAGGATGTACTTTTGAATGCGTTTGTGCATACATAGACACACACACACACTCACACACACACACACACACACACACACATATGCGCATATGTAAATGCAAAAATACATTTGTCATTTTTTGATCGTACATCACAAGCAAATAATTTAAACGAAGGCAAAGAAATACTGTAGAGAAAGCGGGACTAAAGGAGTGAGGTGCTGAGTTGGGGATGTACACACACACACACACACACACACACACACACACATACACAAACAAAAACGGCATTGTAAAATCAACATCAACGCAATACGCAAAACGCAGAACAATACTAAAAATCACATTAGAAATGCAACAATAACGCTGATGTGTCCAAAAACTGCTCACAAACACCCGCACACATACACGGATATAAATTCGAATGTACGTACAAATGCATGCAGACAAAAACTATAAAATGCGAATCTGACCAAGTGTACGCTTTAGGAGGAGCCTCCTACCGCTACTTAAGTACTAACCGAACAAACTATAGACTGTAGAAATGACACCATGCTCCCTTGCTTGAATCTTTGTGCATACCTTTGACGGCGCGCACCCTCTCCCTCACCCTCACCACCACTACCACCATCCCCGTATTTCAATTCAAATCTAATTCAACGCGCCCATAAACTGTTTTCAAATGCATGAACTAACACACACACACACATGCATTCCCGTTTGTATGTATTTATGTATGTGTATGCATTTGTGTTGATGAAAAGAAAAAAAAAACTTTCGTACTTTTGAACTTCCTTAATAGAATTTTTGAATACACAAAAACACTTTCGAAGAATATAAATAATGACCAGTCGAATTATCATGGACTGTGACTGTAACTCACATTGAATTCATATATTTGTATATGTATGTAAGTATGTATGTATGCATGTAGGAAATGATAACAACAAATAAATACAGATGCAGCCACCACACTAGACCGCAACCCACCCTACCTCACCGTATCTTCTTCCACAATGGACGCACTCACTGCGTATGCTTTGCTGTTGTTGTTGGTTAGCATTTAGTAAAAAAAAAAAGGTTTTGCCTGCAACTGTAGCTCCAATAGTAACAACAATTGCTGCAGGTTGCAGTTTGAATGGCTAGTGATGATGACAATATCTACGATGACGACAGCGATGTCGGTGATGATGACCATGATGTTAATGACAATCAACAACGGTAAAAATGCAACAATAACAACAATAAGAGTAGAAAAAATAACGTATGCAATGAGATTTTCAGATTTTGCATTCATTAGCACACAGGATTTTTAGTTGCCAACACAAAACAACAACAACAACAATGTGAAAGAAATGCTTATGTTTGATTTTCTCCGAATCGGTACTCTACGTCAAAGTGTACGTTGTTGGGACGTTCTGAAAAGTTACAAGTATACTTATTAGTGAAGCCTAAGAATTAAAAACTTCTTTGATTTTCGAGGGTCGGACAAAAAAAGCGCTCTTTGCACCGATAAATGTCTAAAGTAAAATGGAAATCTCTTTGTAAGACAAAATATTATTCTAGGGAAAAGTCTTCGATTTCACAGCACATTGAATTTTAAGTGAGGTCTATTTTGAAGGCCATAACTTTGAATACATTTACTAATATCTTAGCAAATATAAAAGACTAAAGGTTATTATTTTGATTTACTATTTTCGAAATACACTTACAATTTGTTATTTTTTTTTTTTTGTCATTCTCAGATTCAATGTTTCGGAAAAAAACCTCTCCCTCAAAGTCGAACACGCATGAAGTGTAGTTGTAAATGTAAACGAGCGGTCTCACTCAAGCGCCCATATAAGATTGGTTTTCATTCGTCTCACTTATTTGATACTCACCCATTTCGTTCGTCATGCATCTCGAATAATCGCCAATGATTCTGTACTGTTTATAGCGGTATTGCTGTTCGACTTGAAGCTACGTCTACATTCAAATCAACTACCATTGTCTCGAGTGTTGTCGTCATTAGAGAGTGTGCATTTTGAATTTCTTAACTCTAGAGTGTGATCGAATTTTAATCACTGGGCTTTCCAACTACATACATATACTTGTACATAGTTGTTTGTCAAGCAAATGAAACTTTATATGTGTAGTACTTGAAAATACTTGAATTACTTGAAAGTAACTGAAAGTAATTGAATTTGAAATACTGAGTACCTGTACTTACTTGAAAAAGTAATGGTACTTGAATTTAATCAAGTATCAGTACCAAAATATTAAGTTCGAGTACCAATGCTCGGCACAGGCAAAATCAAAAAGTACTTAGAAATAATAATTTTTCTACACGGCACCACCTCTTGGCAGGCAATGGCAAACCTACAAAAGTAAAAATTGCCTATGAAAAGCTTTTCATTTCGCCGTTCGCATTCGGCAAGTAATTCTCTAAATCAATGTTAGCAAATTTATCCAATTGATTTTGGTCCCGAAACATTTTTAACTTTTCTTGCAGAAGTAATTTTGATATTTATAAAATTTTCTTAATATTTCTGAACTTTCTTATATGAAACTAATCATTATTTCTGATAATCAAACAATATTTCCTAATGTTTATTTGCAGGCAAATGCGATACGAAATTTCGAACCGCTTGAAGTGTCAGCTGCATACAGAATGTGGGCAAAAAAAGAAGTGGTTGTTAGAATATAAATATTTACACGGTAGGGGCAAACCAATCAAGGGTACTAAATTCACTAGTTCTTCAAATAGTTAACGCAGCATCTAGTTTTTAAAGTGCTTGAACACAAATGCAGTGATCAACCACTTTAATATATACTACTAAGTATATAGTGAAAATATTATCTTGTAATTGTTATCTACTTCACAATAATTTTCTATTATATGAGATGTCACAAAGGTCACTGATTAATATGAAAATGAAATATAGAATATGTTTAATTTGGAAAAATGAAATAAATGTTAATTTTTTCCAATTTAAAATTTTTTTTTTTTAAATGATATTTATATATTATTTATTTAATTAATATAGTAATTAATCCTAATATAACCACCAGCATTTTTAAATTATAGTAGGTACTAGTCACGAAGGGAAAAATATCTGAACTGAAATAATTCGATTGGGCTACAAACTATTCCAAAAACATATATCTTTCAATTAGTTGAATTTTGATTGGTTTACAAACTCTTCCAAAAACATATATCTACCAATTAGTTATGACTAGGACAACACAATGTTAAAGAAACCAGTTCGCGATAAGGAAAGACACCAAATGTGGGACTAGTTGAGGTGTTCAGTAAAACAGTTATTTATCGACTATCTTCAGACCAGTTGGTTTTCCAAAAGGGTTAGTAACATAATTGTTGTTATTGTCTTTTTGAAATAAAATTGTAGTTTGATGCAAAGATGGCGCTAACGAAGTTGCAAGCTGAATGCGGGTCTTGAAAAAATTGCCCTGAAAACATTTCTCAAAACTGTTGCATGTAGGGTATCAGTGCGTACACACACACACATACAAACCCAAAAAGCCTTATTTTACTGATTCAGCAGTAACTAACTACAACAATAAAAAGTACAATTATAAATAAATATAAAACGAAAATTTTGAACTTGCCAAATGCAAAGATGCAAAAGTCAAGTAAAAATTTAGTTTTCTAATGCTAACGAACTGAAATGCTCCGGCGCTTGCCCAGAGTTTTCGCCAATAGCTACCAGCAACCACTGCTCGTCGTCGTTCACTACTTGAGCTTCCCCTCTTCCTTGTGTCCTTTATGTTAGAACAAGGAGAAATATTATTACTATTATTACTATTATTATACTACAGCGTACTGTTCTGCTCATATTGGAATACGCATTTACTCGTACTATTTTACGTATACAAGGAAGTGTGTATACGGACACACACACATACATATATATGTACATAGATGTGTATCTGTAGAAGTGTATGTGTAACTCGTTATATGTAGGCCTCGCCAAGGGACTTTTTCCCAAAACAAAAAATATCAAATAAATCATAATTTTCCCATTTTCAACGTTACGTTTCAAAACTCGACTCCTCCACACTCACCCAAAATGTGCATTGTAGAAAACGAGAAAACGCATACACATTGAAGTATTAGTTGGAAATATTTCACAGCCTACAATTGCTTGCACTAATACAATTGCAATCTCACAGTCACTTGCATACGAATGCAATGCATGTTTTACTGCTGTTGCTGCCGTTGATGCGGCCGTTGCTTCTGCTGTTATTATTATTTTTAGTTGCATTTGTGGCTTTTGCCGCAAAATATTTTCCCAAAAATTATATTTTATACAATTTCGCTTGGTTCTAGTTAGCGACAGACAGACGGACAGACGTACACTATCGTATTGAGGCGTATACAATACTCGTTCATAGAAATATGTACATAAATATAAGCGTGTGTGAGAGGATTTGAAAGCGAAGACAATATCTGTGCTTGCACATCTCATTTCACACACACACACATCTCCTCGCTCACATGTGCATGCGTATGCACTTGTACGAGAATACGCATACAAACATTCGTTGTTTTAGTAATATCCGCTATAGATTATATTTGCTTGCTTTTTTGCTTTTTGCAATCCTTGTTGGTGCTGCAGATATTGTTGATGCTGGTGCAGCTTCTGTAACGCGGCATTTACATTTTGTTCATTCATCTATTTCCTTTTTAGCATTTTCATTTCATTTCGTTTCTCAATTTTCCTATTCTATAATATTTTCCTACCATTTTTCTATGTCAATTTCTAAAGCGAGCCGCTTTCCGCAACCAGAATGCAATTTACGAATTCTTCTACTACGAATGCACATTTCGTGTGTATGTGTGTACCATATATATTTCTCATCTAATGTGCATGTGAAATTCGAATGGACGCCGATACTTTTGTTGTTGTTATTGTTTTTGGTGCACAGTAGGCATGTAGTAAAAATAGAAGACTCTTTTGCTTGTTTGCCGAGATGTATTTACTTTTTGGATATTGAACGAGTATGATTCTAGCAGAAGGTATGCAAAATATGCTGGCACTCGTCTAAGGGAACGTGAACCTCCTCGATAACGTTTCAACTGCACAGTGAGTAAAATTGTTGTGAATAAAGGGTGATTTTTTTCCAATAGATTTTTTACGTTTATATTTCTGACAGTTCACGCGTGATTCTTGACATGTGTCACGGAAAAAAATGGCTCAGTTTGATTTGCCATTTGATCATGAATAGACTTACGCCTGAACAATGTTTGCAAATTATTGAAATTTATTATTAAAATTCGTGCTCTGTGAAAAATGTGTTTCGCAAGCTACGTCCGTTCAGCGACGAGGCTCATTTTTGGCTCAATGGATACGTGAATAAGCAGAATTGCCGTATTAGGAGTGAAGACCAGCCAGAGGCAATTCAGCAGCTGCCAATGCATCCCGAAAAATGCACTGTTGGGTGCGGTTTATGGGCTAGCGGTACTTCTTCAAAGACGATGAAGGCCGCAACGTTATGGTCAATGGAAAAAGGTATCGTTCGATGATAACAGACTTGCAAGATGCAAGAATTGAACTCGGCCGATATCTGGTTCCAACAGGACGATGCCACATGCCACACTGCACGCGAAACCATGCATCAATTGAAATGCGAATTTGGTGAGCAGTTAATCTCACGTTTTAGTGCTGTCAATTGGCCACCAAGATCGTGTGATTTGACCCCGTTAGACTATTTTTTGTGGGGCTATGTTAAGTCTCATGTCTATATATACAGCCGAACATGATTGCTGCTTTGGAAGCCAATATTGAGCGCGTAATTGGTGAGATTCCGGCCGAAATGTGTGAAAAAGTGTGCCAAAATTGGACCTTCAGAATGGACCACTTGAAGCGTACCCGCGGCGGCCAACATTTAAGTGAAGTTATCTTTGAACAGTAAATGCCAGAAATTGATTTATGATTATCCACATAAAAGTTTCATTCACTTTTGTAAAATTTCTTGAAAAATCACCCTTTATATGAGAGCAACAAATAATTTTAAGTTAAATTTTTTTTGGTTCTCCAGATTAACCGTTTCAAGCAAAATTCCTTTGTAATAGAAATTCAGTTCAGTTTGCGTAGGAGGTGCTGTTCCCACTATCGAAAATGGACCGCCATTTCAAGCATTTGATTTCTATAGGAGGTACCACGCTCATTTTTCCAAAAACGAACATATTCTTTCCAAAGTCAATCACTAAAGTCCCGCCTTTACACATAATTTTAAACTTTTATCTTTCTATGGATTCTCAGTTAAAACATAAGGGATATGTTTTTCATATCCTCTAACTCAAAATCTATTCATATTTTTCCCACATTGTCAATCAACAGCAAATTATTCCTGAGATATCCCATACTGATAATACATATTATATTATTAAGTTGGCTGATATCACAAATCCATACCAGACATTTTGCAACGTTATGTTACGTATGCATAATCAAGCTATTAGTTTTGCCCGATTTTTGAAATCTTTCTTTTTTTAAAATTAATTATTATTTTATTTTTTTATTTTAATGGAAAAATTAAACTATAAAGTATATACTTTGTGTAAAACAAATAGTCTTTCACGTCGGAAAACGTTACCAAGCGATGGCTTGTGAATTAGTTGCGAACATTCTATAAAATGCTTTGTAGGTCAGAGCACTTCTTTTGAGGATTCATTGGGAGATCAAGACCGATCATTGGTTGTCTGCATAAGAAGATATATTCAGAGTATTTTAACATCAGTTGGGGATACCAGGGATAACCTCTATAACCTCTCCGCTGCTTCCCTCTATTTTGATATCCTTATAAACTTATAGGCACTTAATCATAGTCCAAAATAAAGTGTACTATTTCCAAACTAGGCTTTACTGCCACGCATTTCATATGAACTTATAGGTACTGCACACTTTATATTTGAATTTTGATCTGAGATTTCGATGATAACCAATGAATGTAAAAAATTATATCATAATGTATTCTGCTTTTCACAGTAGAAAGTAGAAAAGCACACAGTCGTAATAGGCAAACTCGGCCCACAGTTACCAAATCGCAACCGCAAACACAAATAATAGAATTACAGTAAAATTGCATAAGAAGAAAAAGAAAGAAAAGAAAATGTCATATGACAAGCGCTGTCAATGCAACGTCAACGTCTATTCTGGATATTTTTAGAAATTTCCGAAATGCATTGCTGTGTTTTGGGTATGACTATTGCTGGAAAACGGACACGCATACATCTACATCCATATATCTTTCGAATAGTACTAAAATCCTAATCACCACTATAGCACCAGAAATGTTATGGGTACACATACCAGTATACACATATGTATGTATATACACACACTCACACGCATATTATACAATGATATTTACGAATGCTGTAGATGGTTAACAATGCGAGTAACTACATAGTTAGGTGCCTCTAGAAAATAGCATCTCAAATTCAAAATTCTACAAAATTCCACATTCAAATCAAAAGTATAAAATATCCTGCAGATAAAATACAATAACAGCAGCAAAAACAACAACGACAACAGCAGCAGTAAAAACCACAGTAGAAATAATGAAACAAACGCGTAGAAACGCAAACTAACGCACTCTACTCAATGTAGAGGTTTTTCAATAATGAAATGAAGAACACACACAAAACTAACACAACAATAGCAGCAGCAGGAGCAACAACAACAACAACAACAATTAAAATTGGGCTAACGAAACTGCAATGAAATTTCACGCAAAATGCAGCAGCAACAGCAGGAACAGCAGCAGCCGCATTCACAGCTACATATTTCAACTACTACTACCAGCCCCACTATACTCACTCCATTTCAGTCCAGTGGACTCTAAACTGCAACGCAGGCATTTCGAGCCAGGGCCAAGATGGTTAAATAAATATGAGTTCAAAATTTGATGTTCGAATGTTTTATTGTTGTTTTTTGCACGGCGTCGCATTGTTTTGATGCCGCCTGCTGCCTACACACACACACACACACACACACGCGCCCACACACACGGCTACAAGTAGATGGGCGGTCAGGCACTTCTATTCTTCGTCAATGATTCTTCAACGAAAATTAAAGGGCGTCCACCTTTCGTTCCCGCCACTCTTAACTTCAAATTTTGTATCCTTTTCAGTTGTTGCGTAAATGAATTTCATTTTGTTTGCGTGGTTGAATTTTCTATTCTGCTGCAAGGTACATTTCCATCAATTTCATTCACTCATACGATTTTTGTTCTGTTTTGTTTGTAGTTTTGCTAGATGGTAGATGTTGGTGATGCTGCTGCTAAAATGCATTTGGTCAAGAATAAACAACTAACTACATACTACAAATTACCTTCAATATGTAAAATTTTTTTGCTTTAATATTGCACAAGTAGAAATTTGCAATTTGCATATGCGAATTATAACAAAAATTTCAAACCTGATGTACATTTTTGCTGTTTGTATGTAGCTTTCTAGGAAAAATAAATCATTCAATATCAATAACCATAATTATTAGCATCGTTAGCAGTAGAACTGCTATCATTAGTAATTTAAAATTAATCATTCATTTGATTTTGGTCCTTTTAAAATGCATCTCTCTATAAAAGTCGTTATATGTTTCCCATCTTCTTATAAAGTACATACTTGGTGACTTAAACCTTATCGTTAATCGATATCCATTTTCGAAGTGGTTGTTTAAAGGAGAAACTGGATCATATCATATCTATCATATCTATGGTTTTTACACGAAACCTTTAGTTTTCAAGATAAAGCCACTTGCAGTCAGTTCCCAATCACCATAAAACTACTAAGCATTTCTCTACCTACTAAGCGTTCTTGGATTAAGAAAATCGTTTCCGCATACCCCATCACTATATATATTTGAGTTTTATTCCTTTAAAATCATGCAAAAGTATCTTCATAGAATTCAATATTTTTCAGTTGTACTCGTATAACGGGATAGAGGGGACCCAGAGGAGAGCTAATCATTCTGATCGTTAATCATTCTAGTTACATAGTTTATTATATACCTACACTTGTTTTATTTTGAACCCCTATTTCAGAGACAATTAACTAACATATGCCCTACTCTTGAAGAGTTTTTTGAAGCGTTTCTAGGTCTGGTTTTGAGTCTGAATTTGAGTCTGATTTTTTTCCGAATTTTCGGATTGATTTTTAGTCTGAGTTATGTTTTTTATCTGATTTTGCGTCCGAATTCCAATATGATTTTTATTTGATTTTTAATCTGTTTCTTGTCGCTTTTTATTTTATTCTGAGAGGATCTGACTATGGCTTTAATTTTGATCAGAGCTTTTCTTTTCAAAATTTTTTCAAATTCTGGTATGAATTTTGCATTTGTTTTCAGACAAAAAGCTGAATGCTGATCTGTTAATAATGTTTGAATTTTGATCTAAATTTTTGTGTGAATGGTCTCAATTTTGATTTAAGTTATTGACTGAATTATGGTAAGGTATGATATTTGTTCTGAATTTTAGGTCTGAGTTTTCATCTGAATTTTCATCTAAGTTTTGGTTAGAAATTTGATGTAATACCTGCTTTCCTTTTGGTCAGAGTTGTGCTTTGAGTTTTTAATTGTCTTTGAACTAAAGATCTGAATTTAATTAGATCTAAGTTTTGTTTAATGAATGAATTTTGGTTTGCTATTGATCAGATTTTTGGACTGGTTTTGCACTACTTTTGCTCAGGGGTCTAACTTATCTCTACATAATTCTAAGTCTAGTTTTTGTCCTGCATTCCTTACAGTTATTAGCATAAAACAATTTAGTATCTATATACATATATCATTGCTTCGCCTCTGTAACTAAGCATGCTTTTCTCAAGAAACTGGCTTGCCACGACCGTCTTGAGACCACCTAGACGGAAAAAATAGTTCATTGAAAATTATTAAAACTCATTCATTAAATTAAAAATCAGAAAATTTATGAAAAACGTCATTAAATCAGTGAAACCCTCATTGATATAATTATTATTATTATATTATTTATTAATATTGTAATAAACTTAATGAAATTTTACTAATAAATTTTAATGAATTCGTTCATTAAACTTTAATGAACACATTCAATGATTTGGCCTAAAAACCCTCGTCAGAATGTTTGCATTAGGTCATATAAAAAGTATCAACGTTGGTACCCACAAGTCTGTGATGTGATAGGATATGATGTTCAGTGACACCGCTATCTCCTAACAGCCTGCACGTCGATCTTGCTCCACCAGTTGCAAATTCATTGACTTTTTCAATGACGTTCAGTGCATCTTTCAATGAATCTTTGATATACTTAGGAATTTCCGGAATGTATTCGAGTAAACCACTCCTGGGCCGGCGTTCACTCACAGCATCCTCAACGTAAACCGTAGCGGTTTTACCCTTTATATAAATATAAAGCATCGCATAGCGTATTTCTTTAGATATCTAACTCACTCATTTTCAAATCAATGTAAATTTTTACACTAGCGATGAATTATACCACTGTTTTTAAATACCTTGAAATGCCACCTTTCAAACATGAATTCTTTTTAAATAATCGGACTAGTGTTGCGAGATTTGTGGGTACCAACACCAAAAACCGCGGATACTTTTTATATGTCATTGTCATTTTTCATAGAATATGTTTTAACGAAACTTTTCATTAATTTTTCATTGATTTTGTGAAAATTTTTGTTCCGTGTAGTAAAAAGTATTAAAATTTAAAACTTGTTTTGTAAAAATATGTATAACATTTCTCTTATAAACTTGACCTTAAATTATTCTTCCAATTGATAGAAATAAATAGAAGCAAGCGTTGTCCTAATACGCAGTGTCCGGAGTTCACCTACAAGGCAGGCAATGTCAAAGCTACAAGAGTAAAAGTTGCCTATGAAAAGCATTTCACTTCACCGTTCGGATTCGGCATAAAACTGTAGGTCCCTTCCATTCATATATAACTATAGCACGCACAACATGAGTGAATGCGAAAAGCTTGGCCTAGGGCCTCCATGTGATGTTGTACCATTAAAAGAAAAACGAAAAGCAACGAAAAACATTGTGGTCGCTGTGGCGTTGAGGTAATGCGTTGGACTACTATGTAAGGTGTCCGGGGTTCAAATCTCGGCACAGGCAAAATAAAAAAAATAAAAAAGTAGAAAAAAATAATTTTCTACACAGCACCACCTCTTAGCAGGCAATGACAAACCTACAAGAGTAAAAATTGCTATGAAGATCTTTTAACACGCACAACATGAGTGGATGCGAAAAGCTCGGCCTAGGCCCTCCATGGGCTGTTGTGCCATTAAAAGTAAAGTAACAAGAAACATAAGATATTGAGTCATTCGCTAGACCGCCATGGCCGCCGAAAAGGAAAAATATCTCCAACATCTTATACGTGGTTATCCCAAAACTTTGGCAACTTATCCTCGATAGAATAGAGGTGACCTATAACTGATAAATGAAATACTGAGAATGGCATTATTATTTCGAGTTCATTATTAATATTCAAATCCGGAATCAAGACACCACAGTAACTGAGAGATACGCTGTCTTAGTTAGACACTGTGGGTTAGCCTAGACGATATGTTCATTCAGAAAACTTAAATAATGAAGTCTATGCCATATTTCTCATATTTTACTTTCAAATAACTCAGGAGGTAATATTGAAAGATTGCCATTTTTTCATATTAATTTGATGGGAAAAGTACTTTTTCAACTGCCAGTTTTTATGGCTGCATGATAAAATGTTGCGATTGTAACACATAATTCTTCAAAGAGATTTTTGCCACAAGATTTGTAGTTTGTTTTTTGAGGTTTATTTGAGCTTTTCTACCACAGTCCTTCAATCTGTCTCTTCATAACTTTTCCTAAACTTTCATCAGGGCAATCTCTTTTGAATATTTATGTCTCTCGCTATCGCCAATGGAAAGTCTTCATGAAACAATTTAAGATTTTTCTTTGTTCAAACATGAAAAGAATTTATTTCCTTTGTCGAATTGTTCTTAAAATGTTCCCATGCAAATATGCAAAAGCAAATGAAAAATAAATACTTCAGTGTGGCATATTTTTCTGAATGCAACAATTACTTTCGGCATTTCATAATTTAAATACTCTGTCGCCGAACCTAAAATGCAAAAATTCAAAAATCGCAGAGCCATTTAAAGAAATAATAACATAAACGATAAAAATGTACAACATATGACAATTGCCATAATATGAAAATTACATAAAAAGGAGTAGCAAAAACAACAACAACAACAACAGCAAAAATAACAGCAACAATGAAAAAAACTTCAAAAAATATGAAAATCAACAAATCATGCTTAAAACAATGGGCAAATTTTTAAACAATTACACATATTTTGCATGCAACTGCAACTGCAGGAGCAACAACAACAACCATACCGGCAGCAGCAGCAGCTCTAAAACTTATTGTTGCAACAATAAAACAATTGCAACAAGGCAAACCAAAAACAGACAAAAACAACAACCACAATAACAACAAGAAAAAATATTACAACAAAATGTTTTGTTACAATATGCAAAGTTATGTGTCTGTCTGTTTGTAACTATGTAATTGATAAATGCATGTGTGTGTGAGTGTGTGTGTGTGTGTGTGCATTATTGACAAACTGTTGCTGTTTGCGGTCTTTCTTGTAGTTGTTGCTGCTTTATTGTTGTAATTGTTGCATGCAACAAGCATTATTTCTGCAACAAATACTTATGGTGGTAGTAGCGGTAGTAACTCTTCTTCAACTTCGATGCGCACTCATATGTATGTAAGTCCGTCCTCCGTCCTCCGTTCGTTCGAAAGTCTGTCGGTCCGTCTGAGCGCCGCCGCCGCCGCTGCCACACATCTCGACAATAATTCAGCGTATAACAGAACGAGGAAGACGCAGAAGAAGTCGATGAAAATGAATGCAAGTTAAGCATCGCCCACGATGAACACGAAAACGTGCAACGATCGCGCAGTAGCAGTAGCAGCAATTGCAGTGGTACCTACCTACAACTACAACGCAGGCGCCCAAGCGCAGCAGTAGTAACCAAACAACTACACTAACAACAGCAACACAATAATCTTTTGGCAGTAGCAGCAAGTAAAATTCAGTAACATGCAGCTACTGTCTTACCAAACTGAACTACCTGATCTTCCTCATGGGCAGCAGCAACGGGGGCAAGCGCCGGCATTGCAACCAGAAACAGCGGCATTGTTATTGTTGTAATGACTTTTTTCTAACTAAATCTCTTCACTCCTTACTTGGGTTGCGTCTGCTACACACTCGCTCCCCTTCCACGAGCACTATATGATTGTTGCTCTTCACTTTCAGTAGCCGATGCGATGCGATGCCATAGCCGATTTTCCCCTTGGACAGGTTTAATAAATATGTTCGAGGAAATGTTGTTTGGTAATTGTTTTATGGGGGTTTCAAATGTCTTCTTCTTTTTCTTCTCTGCTGCTGCTATTTTATCTACCGATTTCTACAGCTTTCTTGTTTTTTTTGGGAGGGTTTTTGTTTTCTGCGAGGGGCTAAGGCGCACAACACCAGTGCGGTTCAAAATTTTTGGTGTTTTTGTTCGTTTGCTTGGGTTTGCTTTGTTTGAGCTAAGCAGCAGGAAATGCTCCGCAATGGACCTTTACTATCTTAAGTAGTAGATCTTTTCTTCTTTTTTTGTTGTTGTTGCTGTTTCGTATTTTGAATATTTGTTTCTTTTGTTGCAGTTGTTGTTGTGTGTATTATTTTGCAAAATTTGCAATTATTACTTTATTGTTTTCGCTTTATGGTGTGTGGGTAGTTGGAAGCGTTTATTTGGCAATTGATTGTGGCTTTAATTTTGATGGCTAAATTAAGTAATTTCATTCTGCTGACGTTTTTGATTTCATTCGGCTTCGCCTATAAGATATTGTTGCCAATCAGTGCATAGCTCAGGAATTTTTGTGTTTTCTATGTATTTCACTGTGGTCATATGTCGATACTTTATCGATTGCCAAATGTGCAAAAGAATGAATACTTTTCAGTTGGTATCGAAGGGAAATAATAAATAATGCGCAATAATCTTCCCAGTCATTGTAATCTGCGTGATTGATCCGATCTCGCAAAATCGGATCGGATGACAAATGCATCTTCGACTTAGCTGTGTTCTTGCCTACAAGTAAATGCATTTGATAATACGAATTTCTGGTCAACATGTTTGAAGGATCCCCAGTGTTCATCTTCATATTTACAAATACTTCAAGAGCATACATAAGCATAAAGGTTTCATGTTTCGCATCCTTAGAGCTTGTACATTGAGATTAGATTACGCTTTGGACGTTGAGATTAGCATAACAATATCAATATTGGGTTCAACATGTCATAAGTTTTGCATTACTAAAAATAGCTAAATGGTGATAGCGAAATGGATCCAACTACAAGAAGGCTTTCTTACAACCCAAAGTAATACCAACACCCAGGGACTCAGTTATATAAGCGAGTCAAACTAGACATTTTAACAGATAAAAACATGAGGGCGAACCATCTAGCAGATGAAGATAATGGGTGGTCTCATCAGGGTGTTGTTCCCATATACGAAGGCGGGTTAATAAGACCTTGTGAATTGAAGTAATGGACACTTTTTTCGGCAAATAACGTTTTATTTTTCAACATAGTCTCCTTTTAGGTCGATACACTTCCAACGTTTCCCCAATGGTTTCATCGATAACCTCTTTATTCGATCCAAATCTCTTATTTGGAAACAAGAAATAGTCACAGGGGGCTAAATCTGAAGAGAGTTCTTCGCCAATGCGGTCGTTTTTGCTTAAAATCCGCTTGGATCCAATAGCTCTGCTTGGATCCAATTGCGCCTGTGATCGTTTAACACTTTTCAAGGTAGTCGGACGCATCCCAAAATACTATCGCAAAAACAAATATTCATGCCAACTGAAATCACTGATCCACATGATAAGCCTGTAGCGTATTCAAAATCGCAGATTTTATAAACCATTTCTGGTGTGGTTACCTCAATTGGTCGGCCAGAAAGTTCGGCGTCACTTGTACTGGTATTACAGCACCGAAATTGTGTAGACCAGTGGTGGATTGTTGCAATCGTTGGTGGTGTGTCACCATAATACTTTTGAAGCTTTTGGTTGCTTGACGTGATGGTTTTTTCGCGCAAAATAATTGCGTTTACTAAGCACACGAAATTAACTTTTCTCGATTTTTAGGAAAAAATCTTATTTGATAGATCAAAACTAATCGATTGCATTCGCTTGAAAGATGCTTATTGAGTAGGGAAATGTTGAATTTGAGATGGCGTTGCCACTTGTTTTAATTCTCATGGTTGCTGACCTGCCTCGTATCTATGAAATCTTTAAGTCAGAACTTATTTCTGAATCATTTGGTTTAATCAATTAGCTGAAAGAAATACATATCTTATTATTAGGAGTTTTCGTCGCAGAAATTTTAATTTGATCATGAAATGTATCTTTAATATTGTTCCGCCTACTGTCTAAAGTTTTTGCATTTTTCCGCCTATTATTTTTCCTCAACTCATTGTCCCACCCATCACCATCTCTTGTTATTGCTATTGATGCTGTATTTCCTTTTGTTGATGCAAATTCGAGCTTTGAACAATTTCTAGCAAATCCCTTCGCCTAAAGTAAGCCTAGATAACAAAAACGAAAAAAGTGTAGGTTTGTATTTAGGTACATACATATATTTATGTATGGCAAATATATCGCATGAGACTTATAAACAAAAAAAAAAAAAAAAAAGACACGAAGAAAAATACTCGTACATAAAAAGTACACGAATATTCAAATTTTTTCATTATTTTAGTTAGTTACATTTTTTATGTTTCTAATTTTTTATAAGGCTCTGCACACATGTAACAACATTTCATGCAACAACAATGCAATTGAGAATGAGTATGCTGCTTCCGATAAAAAGCCTTCTCTAACGCCTAAATGTATGCTGCAGACCAGTGTGTTTCCCATATAGAAATTGAGATCGAGTTTGAGAGAAGAACCGCGCGGCGGTTAAAGTGTGAGAAGATGAGTGAAAAAGAATTTATGCATAGAGGTTTCTGCATTAGACACAGCATCAGAAACGACAGCAGCAGCAGTAACAGCAGCAGTTGCTAGTACGTTGCATTGTATAGTAAATTCGCAATTTTTATCGAAAAGTCTACATGAATATTTTTTCGTTTTGTGCACTTTTTGATGAGTACATGCACACACACACACATATACCCCTAGATATGTATGTGTACAGGCAAGGCAGTCAGGCAGGCAGGCATCAAGTATTTTTCTTCTTTTTCTGAGATACATATACTGTTTTTCATTTCGCACATACTCGTATATGAAACATGTCGATGCTATGACGACGACAGCGACAACGACGTGAACGTGGACGTTAACGGAGAACGAGAATGACTACTGTCATGTTCCGCTCATGTCCAAAGTGTGTACATGTCGTTTTCGACTCGATACTCTTCTTTTTATGCCCACCCCCACCCACCCTTAGTCATATTCTTGTACATTTTTGAAACTGAGGAGCACAGACGAACGTGCAACTGTGCCGCTTGTTTTTCTATACTGCAACAATCTCGCACCCTTTTTTCTACCACCACCACTACAACTCACCGTCAACAATAAACAAAATACTCGTACACAAAAATTAAAAACTGAAAAATAAAAATTGGTTAGAAAAATTTTCTAAAAAATGTTCTCAATGTTTTTATTTTAAGTTTTATTGCTTATTTTACCAGAGACAGAGAGAAAGCGAATTTCGCAGCCACGTTTGATAACAGCAAGCAACAAAAAGACTAGCAGAAATATTTTGCCAACTCTTTTTTCCGTATGCGATGAGTTTCGCATTACGTTTACTGCGAATGCCTTTGATAAAAACTGGTTGAAGGGCGGAGGTTGGGGTGCAATAAACCCATACTCGCACTTCTTTCACTGCTGCTGCTGCCGCTGCTTGCCCGTCAATGGGGGAACTTTCGCGTATAAATGGCATATTTTAGAGCGGCGTAAGCACCATTTTCAGTTGTACGTAGCTTTTTATTCTATTTCTACAAAAGAAAAGTGAAAAAAGAAACAAAAATTTTTGCGTACAAGAAAATAATATGCAAAATGTTTGTGAAAATTAAAACAAAAATTGACGCTTTCTGTCTCGAATCTCGACTGTTTGTGTATCTTTTAAATGCGTTTTTGTGAATTTGAATTTTGAGTGGTAGCTGTGGAGTCCCATCCCTGCCTGACTTATTATACCTACCCTCAAATGCCTCCTACTGCATAAACTCTTCAGAGCAGCAGCAGCAGCAGCAGTGCTAGCACCAACAGCACCAATACAGCACCCATGACTGTAGCGGGGGTATAAAATGCTATTAACAATGGACAGTCACACTCATACTACCCCTATCCACTTGCAGGCACACACACACACACACACACACACAGTCATAAGTACATATCTAGACCCCAGAATGATTTTGCTTTTCGGAATTGTCAAAAAAATTTCTATCTGCTTTCTGTCTGCCTGCTTTGGCAATTGGCAACGAAATGAAAAAAAAAACAGAAATAAATGTAAAAGAATAAGTTAATATTTTTGACATAAAAATAAAAGCAGGAAAAACTGTTGCTTCTCCATCGTTGTTGTTGCTGTACGTGTCCGATAGCGTGTGTGTGTTTGTGACTGAAGCATCAGTAAAGCACTTAGTGCGCCGCCTGTGAAAGGAAACGCTTTGCGTTTTCCACGAAGGGGGAAATTTTCCTCCTCTTTTCGTTGCTTTTAATTTTTGTCATTTATTTAAACTTTGACTTTTTCCCCCCATCAAAGAAACCAACATTTTAACATGAGTGTAGAATTAATGGAATTCTATAACGTAAAAAATATGAATATTTGCAAATTTATTCCTGTGTATGTATGTGTTTCTATATCAGATGTGTGTAGGTGTGAGTCGGATTCAAAACATATGCAAAATTTTTGTTAGTATTTTAAAAATTTAAGAATTTTCAGACACGCTTCACGTGAAATCCCAATGTCGTATGTTAAAAATCATTAATATTTAATTATTTATTGATATTTATTATTTGCTTCTCATCGGTTTTGCCGACCACCTAGTATAACACCAGTTGTTGGATCCTCTATTTTCTCTACTTGAGCAGTGAACGCCTGGATTCACTGATATTCCTTGCGATTCCTCCCTAAAACCACATCAGAAAGCACTTGGCTTCCAGCCTCCTTTGGATATACTAAGTTTCCAGATACCAGTAGTACTCCAGATTATGCTTGGTCAGTATATACTTGATTTTATCATGTCTAGATACCAATTCATCAAGATAGCTCATTTTGCTGTCAAGTCTTTGCTCTTATCATTCAAGTTTTAATGTTATTTTCAGGTCACGACGTAATAGTTCGATGGTCAACCTTTGTTTTGTTAAGGAATATTCAATCTTGCTTAGATTCTGCACACATTCTAGCACCAAGATTGAGTCTATATCTATGCAAAACGCTTAATCACTGACTGATTATAATCAAGTTCAATTTCTATCTGGCACTTGTCAATTCATTACGTGATCCAGCGTATGAATTTGTTCAAACAATTCTGCTTAATAAAGCTAATGGTAACATAGATTACATAACATCTTCTATTTATACTTTTTCAGTATCAGCTCTAATCGAGAACTTCTAATTACTTCTCTCTGCTCGGCTACTACTAATTTATCTACTTGCTTTGATGTTCATTTGGGCTAATCTGCCCCTGTCTGTTAACTTAGAAAATTAATGCTTGAGAATAGCTTGTTGCGTAAAAATTGCTTTGGTGAGGCTACAATGGCTTCGTTGAACTTCACATCTTCTCGTTGGTGTTCGGTATTTATGTTGAGTGTCCTCGTGACTCGAGTATATTCAGTAGTGGCGATGTCATATATAAAGGGATGCAGGTAATCAGGGAGACGCTGTCATACACCATTGATGTCATTGATAAATAATCTTGCAAAATAATATTGGTGAGATGTCGTACACTCAAGATCTATGTATGTATTATGAAGAACTGGGCCCGCTATCTCTCTCTGATATAAACTGACAACAACAACTTATTATTCTTCTGTGTTGACGCCCCAGTATGACTTATTGCAATAAGCTATCGGGAGAAGAGAAGTCACAGTGTAAGTCTGAGTGTCTTCCTCTTTGAAATGCAGGTGCTTGTCCATAATACCATATATTATTGTTAGAAAACGTTTCACAATATTTTTATACCCTACACACTCTTTAAACAGGGTATATTAGTTGTGATCGAGAAAGGTTGTTTGTAGCGCTTACAATTAGGAGTCTAACCTTGTCCGTGTGTACGATAACTTGAGTAAAACTTAAGCAATCTTAACCAAACTTGATACAGGTATTCCTTGCATTAAAGTGGGCGTGGTACCTGCCATACAAGTGTATTTTTTTTGAAAGAACAATATTGAAAGGACAATATTACAGGAAATAGCGAGGCAAAGTTGGAAAATGTCTATGAAGAAAATTGTTATCATTGGGTAATAACCACGGCTTCTTCCCATACAAGAGAAATCGTCAAAAGGTAAAAGACAAATACAACAAAAATGAGCATAATAAGTTAGGCCGAAAAAAAAAAAACGCAAAAACCATTCAAATTTAACCTACCACTAAACGCAAAAACTTGTTTTATAAAATTCAGCCGCGCCCGAACTTAACCCTCCAACTATTTTATCTCATGGTTGGTTAGCATTGATGATGCTTCCAGGGTTTTAAAAGTCAGGGTTTTAAAAGTCATACTGACTTTAGTTAATCTCTTGGTATATGAAAGCAGAAGTTACAGGTTTATACCAGATTCGCTCAGCTTCGCTGTCTGGTTCTGGCAAAGTTTGGATGGTACAGAAATTACAACAAGTTTCTTTTTTAACCGAGAAGAAAAGCATTGAAAGCATAGTCAGTGCGAGGCTTTGCCCGCTAAAACTCCTCATTTCCGTACTGTTTATCCTCCCGGAACCACCGTTAAGTATTTCGTAGGGAGGACATCCAGTGCATTACTGATAAATCGTTAGTTTCTTTGTCGGTCTAGTTCGTTACCGTATACAGTTATACCCTAGTTTCTTCGTTCCATCGACCTTTAGCGCTCAATAACACGAAGCGTTATCATTATTTTTGCTTCAACTGCTTGGACATATTGCCATTTCTGAGTTCTGTCACAGTCAAGCGTCTTCAATTTCGTTGAGGCAATTAGTACAAAACGGATTTTCCTCGTTATTAAAGCGATAGAGATATTTTTTAAAACACCTATGTCCGCTTAACAGCTGCATCAGATATAAGTCAATTTCTAAATGTTTGCTGTTAACTCATCTATCAAGAAATGGAATCAGTGAAAACGTCGATCTCCGCTTCTCTGATCTTTCCCACCATTGCTGCCATTCATGGACACTGCGTCGCCTCTCATCTATTTTCGATTCACCTGGACCTGCCGCGAGCCAATATATCTATTGGTAGCATACCCCCAATAACCAGTATCACATCAGATACAGTACTGGTCACTCATTGTGCGCTCAAGCTATATGCGTCAACCCAAATCAATCGGGGCAGTGTAGAGCACGATAGTTCATGTAACTGCTGCTAGCAACTTCCGTTGACTTGAACGTGGTCCACCTAGATTCACCGCGATACGTGATAAGGCTCCATTTACCTTTGCAGCTTCATTTACCGCAGCCAGATGAACCTTAAATGATATTTCAGTGTCCTCGTACCCCAAGATATCTCATTTGCGGCTGGAAATGTTAAGACTTTACGTGTTTTTCGAGTGCAGGTCTGCGCTGTTCAGTCATCGTGTGACCCAAGTTATTGGCTCATTGCATAACTCCTGGTTTTTTGCGAATACTATGTACCAATGCAATATCACCATAGATTACCAACTTTATGCCTGCAGATACGCTAATCCTCAGTACTTCTTCATGCATGGCATTCCATAAAGTAGGTCCAAGTAAATAGCCTAGTGGCACTCCGCGAGAGACTCTGAACTGCCTTACACCATCATCGATATGCTTCGGTCATTCTTGGCTAGTTTACCAACGAGCTGTGTAACTCACTTTCGAGATTAAGAAACTATTATTTCCTTTGTTAGAATATCCCTTTCCCTTGATATCTGCTACGGGGTACGTATTTATATACATAAATATTAGCACTAACTTTAATGAATATAAAGTAAAGTTAAAAAAATTTAACAATAATAACCAAAAAAATTAACACCAGTAACTCATTCTTCTTTTTGTTAACGGATTGTTAACTTAATCACCAGAAACCAATGTGCTGCTATGTGTACGATAATTACCAAATTGTTGCAATCGCTAACCAATTTAAACCAACAACAAATGAGGCTCTCATATTCATACAACAAAAACAAAAATAACAAGACCAGAAAAAAGTTCACAACATTAGCACCCGAAACGAAACAAGTGTGGCTCACACTCACTATCACACGCACATGCACGCACACATCCAATCTATGAGATACTATAACAGTACTCCTGTGTATAACGGTGATTGTGAGGCTAATTTGCCAAAATGCGACGCGTGCAATATTGGTGTAACAATGATAGCAACAACAACAGCAATAACAACAGCAACTGCAACACATACATACATACAACATATCTGCATACACCCACACAGAGCGTCAACAATAATGCAACAACACTTTCGCTTTCATTTCACGCGCACGAAAAAACAGCAAAAGAAAAAAGAAACAAGAAGTGAAATGTGAAATGCATAAAAAAGAGTTGAAAACTTGCAGCGACAGTGTGAAGGAAAAAAACGTGCATATAGATGCAACAGTTGCCACTGCTGCTGCGACTGCTGCCGTTGCACGTGCCATGTTGCTGCATATGTGAGTATGTGCGGCGCTTTTTAACACACTTGAAAAAAAGAAGTGCTGCCATATTTTCCCAGCCATCGCCAAGCGTAAATTCAGCCGCGAAGAGCGCGGTTAGCGTAGAAGCTGAGGCGATGCAATTGCGATGCGACGCGACGCTGCACGATGCAACAGCCACACAATTTTCATACTACCTTATTGTTGTTGCTGCTGCTGCTGCTGCTGCTGCTGCTGCTACTGCACTCTCGTCTATAATCCCATTGATGCACTCAAATGCATTGGGATTCACATTTGTTGCTGTATTTTAGTTAGCTCCATACATCGATGGACTGCGATGGAGGCCAGAGCAGCGTTCACTTTCACACGCTATTTAGGCGCTAAATGCATGGGCATGCGCTGCCTATTTATACTCTGCCAATGTTATGCACTGCAATAAAATTCGCGACAAAAACGCAGTGTGCAGAATAAAAAAGCGCGACAAAAAAACCAAATTTTCAACACCTCATCAATTTCATGTGTGGCAGCCAACAACAGTGGCGGCAGTAGTAGAACACCATCCTCATAGCCGTCAAATGATTTGTTTTGTGTTGCTTTGGTTTCAGCTTCAACATCATCATCAAAACAAACCACCGCGCAGTGGAATCTATATGAAAACACACACATACACACGCTGAAAAAAAAACAGGAGAATAGGGAAAGCATATTAAGCCAACCTTTAGTAGCTTTTCGCCATTGAAAGCATATAGCGTTAATAAATTGAGGCGCCATTCATATGCATGAATATGCACCACATACTTATGTACATGAATGCATGTGTGCACGGCATGCGTGACGCCACCCACTCCATCATCACAAAATGAGCTGCTGCTGTCAGTACTACTTAGCGCCCGCTTTAATGCACCGCCGTCGTCCTCACGTTATGCCATCACGTTGACACTGACGCTGATGTTGCTTGCAACAGGTGTCAACAAAAGTGCATAATACCGATAAAGAATGAAAAAAACATCACAAAAACACCACACAGGCTAAACAAAACATAAAAAAACTACATATAAATAATTGCAATTTTGCATTTTGAGCATGCATGAAAAACTGAAAAGAAAAATGTTGAAAATCGTTTTTCATTTTTCAGTTTTCCACCACACACAACAACAGCCAATACTGGCTGCAACAACAATTGCAGTTGAAGGCAGCATCGTTTTGTAGTGCTAAATTTATGCCATTGGTTATTGTGATTTAAATGGGAGATTGTGGCAGCCGTTGAATTTTTCTCATTTTGTATTTCTCCAAATTGCTGGTGGGACAATGCGAGATTTGGTTGAAAATGCAATTGATTTCACATGCGTATTTGATAGGTGAATTTTACGTTTAAGAATTATGCACAAGTTTTTGGATTTTTCAACTAATTTTGATGAGTCAATCGAATGTTTGTTATAAGTTTTTAGTACTCACGCTTACGAGCATATTTATGATACAACCTTTTTGATTTGAAGATCGATCGCAGGAGTCAGTGATCTGAGCGGAGAAAACAAAACAACAGACAGTAAGCGACACGCTTTACAAGCCGCATGGAGCCATGCGAAGCTGTCCAAAAGCATCCACAGAAATTCTATTACAACTCACTTCTCTTCACATTCATATTCAGAGCCAGATGAAAAAGGAAATCTTAAGGATGTCTGATGAGGGGGTAAGGGGATTTTTAAAACGAAAGGGACAAATGCAACCAAAATTCAGTTTTGTAGACAAAACCGAACTTACAGACAAAAATAAATGGGCAAGTTTATTTGAAACTTATAAGATAGACCAGCATATAATAACTTGGTATGCAGACGATTCATTAAATGAACCGGAACATGAGTATTTGGGCCAAGGATAAAATACCTCAAACCTCATCAGCTAACCTCGAAACTAGTGTTGAAGTGCCTTAATAAACTAAATAAACTTGGTTTATAAAATCGGTTTTGGAATCTATGGGTTCCATTAGTTAGGAAAGAGGTAACACAGATCTGGGTTAGAACATTCGAAAGTACTTTTAGGATTATATAACCCAAAACGCTTTAAGGAATATATGAATTTATCAAAGATTTTAGTTTAAATTATCACCTAACAAAACTGGGAATTTCATCTAATGAGTGCGAAGCATATCGTGGGACCGTGTACTGCAGTTATGCTGATTCGTAAAATGAATTTGAGTCACCATCAAATACCGAAACTTATATATCTGCTTTATTACGCTCTTTTTAGGATATCAAATCTAGGCAATCAAATCTACAAAGCTAGGCAATATCAATGTCAAACCATTGCAAAGGTGAATAGCTTTTGTTTTGAATTGACTTGATGAACTGGGAAAGTTTTATCCGAATATGCGCTCAGGAGGTTATACAATTGCTTAACCTAGTAGGCTTGCTTTAGTAAGGAAGCGACGCACTTTAGTTGTTGCATGAGCTTCAAATATACCTGTTCATGCCCCGCCACTTTCAGGAAGTACCAATTTCCTCTCTATCGCTAGCGACGTAGCTAGCAATAAATATGCCAGTTGAATGAAGTTCATGCATATCCTGCTTGATGTTATTCTTCGTTTCGCCCTCACGATCACTACATTATAAAACGAGGTAGTTAGACGAACTAGATAATGTAGATGGTGACAATTGACTACCTTCAATGATATGCTTATGTTTATATCGCAAGTTATTAGTGAAGAAAATAGATCAGCGCGAACCAAACAAAAGAAGCGGGCCATATTTCTGGATACAGAAATATGTGAGTGTCTGCCTATCTCGTCGGATATAAAGGGCAGTTGAATATATGTAAGAGTAAGATAGAGTATATGTATGATTTTGGCACTCGCTGTAATGTTTTTATTGATGCGTGAACAATACAGTGATGGAAAAAATAATAGAAACGACATACATTTTAACAATTCTAACCATACCGATAATTTTCTAGGCGAATTCTATGCGTGAAGCCTACTGTGCACGATTTGCTGATAACGATACCTTATTTTGTTTTAAATTTTGTGCATATTTCGGCATGAATTTGAGTGGTTTTCAATCAACCACGTTTTTGCCTTAGAAAAAAAAATAGAAACGCGATTAAATTTCGTCAAAATTAAAAAATATTGCACACGATCCAAAACACACAATAAAACCGATTAACCATGGTGGTGGCAACATAATGCTATGGGGATGTTTTTCAGCATTCGGTGTTGGTCCAATATATTGGGTGAAAAGTAAAATGTGTGCTACCGACTACGTTAACATATTAAATAGTATAATGCTACCATGTGCAGAGGAAGAAATGCCAATAAAGTGGGAGTTCATGCAAGATAATAACCCCCAACACTCATCAAAACTTGCCAAAAAGTGGTTCAGGGACAACCAAATTTCTTAGATGGAATGGCCTTCACAATCACCAGACCTGAATCCAAAAGAACATCTTTGGGGAGTCTTAAAAAAACAAATTGCTGGGTTTAAGTCCAAAAATAAGGAGGATTTATGGAGAAAAGTACAGGCTGAATGGTACGCCATTGATCCATCAATTTGTGCCAAACTGGTGGATTCCATGGATCGTCGGTGTGTCCAAGTTATAAAAAATCGTGGTAGAAATACTAAATATTAAAAAAAAAAAACATTCTACTAATTTTTATCAAAGACTTTTACTTTAACTTAGTTTCAAGTTTTTTGTTTCTATTTTTTTTTTCAAGCGTAATAAATGAAGTAAATTTTTTTTATATATGGACTTTCAGAAATACCTTCTTATTTTTTTATTTTGAAATATAATGGAATAAGTAATAAATAAAAATTATAACATTGAAAAGAAAATTCATTTTACAAAAGAAAATTTGAACATTAAAAGAAAAATAGGTCGTTTCTATTATTTTTTCCGTCACTGTATTTGTATTGCTGCTAAACATAGTCAGATCTTAGCTACTTCAAGGTACAGTAGTTTCAACAAGAAACCAATCGGCTTAAGTCACTGAAAAAATTAAGGTATCTTAAAAAAAAGTCCACAGCGTCTTGAAATGATTAATTATTCATTGCGCAAATATATTAATATGGCGTCCAGTCGCCACCATTCTTTGTAATTTCATTACAACGGAAACGCATGCTATCGATATATTCAGCATATGACCGTGTTAAACTTAAGAAGCCGTTTCAAATGATTTATTGAACGTATCTTTTTTCCTCGTAGTTTTAACTTCATAAGAGCCCAAACATTTTCGATCGGATTGGCATCTGGCGACTGTGAGGACCAATCCAATGAAGTTATGTTTTCCTCTTCCAACCGTTTTCCTCTTCCAACCGTTTTCCTCTTTCCAACTGCTACACAAGCGACTGCGATGTTTTGGGTCGTTGTCCTCTTGAAGAACCCAATCTCGGCTTCCTGCCCCAAACCACATATCCGTTGATGGCAGAAGTCCACGACGGTATATCGTGGTCATGAAGTTGGCATCTGAATTCCTCGTGAATATGATTAATTTGTCAAATCCTTCTTATGTGAAGCACCCCCAAACATGAACCTTTCCTGGATGTTTCACTGATCGCTGGAGCATCTTACCGTCTTTAGTGGACCAAGCACGCTTTATAGTGTTTGTTATACAAAAGGAGGATTCGTCTGTGAACACCACTTGGCTCCAATCGTCATCCACATGTTCAGTTGCCTACTCTTGGCGTCTGTTTATTTGCTTTGCAGTTAGTAAGGGTTTTACCGTCCTTGCTCGAAATTGGATCTGAAACTCCCTCAAACGATTTCTTATTGTATTCAGAGAGACATTTACGCCCTTTCGAGCCAATTTTTGTTTAGCTGCTTTCAAGGATATGGCTGGATTAACTCCGAAAATCCTCTATATAACCAAGTCCTCCTGTTTCGAGGTAGCTCTGCAAATGCCGCGATTTGGCAAGTCGTCCACATTTTTGTACACCAAAACGTGTTGGTTCCAATGCTGGACAAACGCCTTCGACTTTTTTAAGTACTTCGAAGCACTCAAGTGGGACATCTTGGGACCTTATAGATGGGAACAAAGAAAGACTGCTTCAAAACGTTTCGCGTATACGGAACTCATTTCTTAAATATGCTCTTGAGACGAAAGCGTATAATGGACTGTTTCTACAATTTGAAAATCAAGACCTACTTGATATTCAAATTATTTCATGCGAAAAAGCCGATCGCTTTCTTCTTGAAAGTTCTGTATATCTTGTGTTGCAGGAAGTGGGGATTTTCCTTATCGTATACAAGTGTTGCCCAGGACAATATTCTGAGACGACAGCGCGCCATTGGTTGGCCTGTCCGAATCAAGTTTCCAACTGGATTATTGGCATCATCGCTACTAACATCGGACAGGTAAACCTCCTAGGAGTAACGTTAATATTTACGGATGCTGAATTTAATGCAGAAATAAAAATATTTATTAATTTATTATTTTCTTATAGTTTTAAAGTTTTATAAAGCAATTTTTAGTAACCAAACACTTAGATTTCAAACTCTTCGCAATCGAATTCAATTAAAGAAAAGAAAATTGGACTCGGAAAATTTACGGGATTTACCTTGATAGGATTAAGCAACTCTGTGGGAAGTTTTCCCATAAAATATTGTACTTTAGACATCAGGCTTCTACATTTTCGCACTCGAAGATAGCGAAGATCAGAGTCTAATTTTGTTTGTTGTCATCTAAATTTCACTCATGTTTTCTGCTTTATTGTTCTTGCATATGAAAAGAATTGTTTACCCCCAACACCATAAGCCAAAGTTTTCAATATGTCGCTAAATAATGACAAAACTACAAGCTTTAACTTTTAAATGAATGCATAAATCTCACAATAACACATCAGCATCATCACATATTGAACTCTTTCTCCTACTATTTTCAAAAAAGGCATCAACCGCAAATTTGTGGTCAGTTGGTATTTGAATATTTTTACACATACATTTACGAGTACTTGTATGGTACGAGTACTTGCATACATGCATACAAATACATGTGCATGAGAATGTAGGGAAAAGCTTCAAAATTATAGCACGCAATTGTACATGCAATTTGCACATTCCCTCCTACCCCATTTCCTTTTGTTTTGGTCTTTTTGCTATGATGCATTTCACACTTCATACAGCGGCAAGTGCAACCAACAGCAAATAAAAAACAAAACAAAATAAACAGAATGCCAACATATCAAACGAGCCAAATGGTTCCAATATCACAACAACAGCAATAGTAAAAAAAAAAGAAATCATGACAGCTGAAAAAATAGAAGCAAAAAGGCAACGATTGCAACAACCACAAAAGTGTGTGATATTTTTTTCCACACCAAGCCACTCAGCCAGTCAGTCATCGGCAATGCCAATGCCAGTGCCACTGCCAGTCAGTTGCCATTGCATGCAACAAAATGCCGAAATCCCTAATAATCGTTGCAATGCATACATGCATATGTCAGCAATATCAATGCAATTCGCGGGCAAATGTGAATAAACCGAAAAAAAAGCGTCGGAAAAAAATGGAGAATAGTAACAACACAAATGCTGCGCGCCAACAACAACAAAAAACAACAACATGAAGCAGAAGTTGAATTTTGTTATGTGTTGTTTGTTGAGAAGTGAACTGAGGCGATGCTCTGCTGCTGCTTAGGTTGGTGAGAAGGTGTCGTTGTACCAGCAAACAGCAGCCAGCAACAACATCGGCAAAAACAAGCGGAAAAAATGCGAAAACACCAAATTGATGCAGTTGTTTAATTTTTTTTAATTTCACTGTCCGTCTCCCTATTTCCCATATGCTGGCAACTGCTGCTGCCACCTACAGCGTCATTATGCTGCAACGGGCAATGCTGCTGTTATGACTGTTGCTGCTGTTGATGTTGCTGCGACAAGGATATTCATATGCAACACTACAGATACCGTGTACTCTCTATGGCAGGAACATAAACACAGTTTACCGAATTGCATTGCAATGCATTGCAAAGTGAAAGAAAAAATGCGAAAAATTTCCGCATATGTCGATAAGCACAACATGCAACAAGCGGCGGCATATTGCAATATAACCTTGCCACAAATGCAAAAAAAGCAAAAAAAACTGAAATGGATGAGTATAAGGCGCGAAAAAACTCGCGGAAAAAGTTGCGTCCGCCTGTTTGCTTTTACCTTTTTTTTTTTTTGGGAGTTTGTTTGTAATTGGAGCAATACAAAGGCAAAAATGCACACAACACAAGAGTGCAACAACCACGGCAACAACAATAACAGCACACACGTTGTTGGCATAATTTTTGCAATGACCTTGACGCGTGTGCCGCATTGTTGAACACAATTGAGTGAGTGGCAGTGTCAGTGGCAATGGCGGCGACGGTGGCGGCGGTGAGTGTGAAAATGTGGTGCGTTTGCTGCTATTTTTTTTTTTTGTTTGCTGTACTATTACGACAAAACGCCGTAAACTCAGTGTATGTGTGAGGGGGAGGGGAGGAAGAGGGAGGGAAAGTGAACTAAGTGATGTCACGCAGTAGCATGTGATTTTCGGCGGCAGTCAATTTGACAAGCCATAAACTGTCATAGACTCAGACGACTCCGTGCAGTGTGCAGTAAATATGTACGTGATGCGTGCAGTCACTGTCAGCGTACAATACAGCAACATGTTGCTACTTCTGCCACCAAATTTTTATGTTTACTTACTTTGCTGCTGCACTTTAAGTGGCTGCATTTCAGTGTTGCTGTTTCATTTTAATTTTGTTTCCCCCAATTTTGAACACGTTTGACTTTTTCTCGCTGTTGTTGCTTCCGTATCGGTGGTGGCAATGCATCGAACAGCGCATCCCATCATGTCGCGTGAGTTATGAACCCAAACACAAAGAAAAGAATGCCGTTCGAGTAAACATTACGTCATCTTTATTACAACCTTATCTGTAAACATAAAGAAATGTAAACAAACTTATCTAGTATAAATATAAGAACAAATTAAATAAAGAACCAGTCATTATAGTTATGAACCCAAACACAAAGAAAAGAATGCCGTTCGAGTAAACATTACGTCATCTTTATTACAACCTTATCTGTAAACATAAAGAAATGTAAACAAACTTATCTAGTATAAATATAAGAACAAATTAAATAAAGAACCAGTCATTATTGAAACTCACAAAACTTAACTCGTCTTATTCTTGAACCCCACCCGTGGTAATTCTCTAATAGGAACTTAAGCTAAAAATAATATTCCAAGTAGAATATCGTGAATAAATAAGATTCAAAAACAAAATATTAACTTCCTTCGAAATCAAGAATATTTTATTCTTTTAAAGGAATTAATATTAAAATTGGCGCAGTCGGTAGGATATCAACATTCGGTTTGATATTCGTAAATAACAACCTACAAAGTGACTAAGTGAAAAATACAGTTTTGAACGCAAATCAAAACAAGTAAAAATACACACAGTGACTTTTGGAAATAGATTCCAAATAAAACCAACACACGTACGAACACCCAGAGTGAACAGCAACGCAGTTGGAAAAAGACTCAACAACGAGTAAAATAAATTCTACTTATCAGAATTAAGATTCCCACAGGAATAAAACTAAATATAAGAAAATGGCACTAAGACCAGGAAACGATGATCTAAGGAACGCAGCAAACAATGCAGGAAGATCACTCGATATAAACCCTTTAAAATATATAGAAAGAATACAAACATTCGATGGAAGGAAGGAAGACCTATCCACATTTTTAACAAACGTAGATGACATCATACCCACATTGTCATCATACAATGAACAAGCACAAAGAATGTGCATAAACGTAATAAAAAGCAAACTAATTGGAAACGCAAGAAGAGCTATAGAAATACACAATCACTTGAGCAACTGGAATGACATAAAACAAATGTTAACAACCAATTTTGGAGGATTTTCTACAGCTGACCAGCTATACGAACAATTAAGAACAGCAAGTTACAGAGGAAACACCATGGATTTTTACAACTTCATATGTCACAAACTAGCCATGCTTAACCAAAAGAGCTTACAAGAAGGAAGCAGCGATGACATACCAAAAAACATCCAAACAGCATTAAAAGTTTTTACAACACGCTTACCCCAAAACATGCGTACTATACTTTGTGCACTTAAAGTATCCACAATGGAAGAAGCAATCCATGAATTAGCATCAAATGGATTTTTGCAAGATGAAAGAAGAGCCAGACCACAAAATCCATTAAAGCAACAAGAAGAAAGGAAACCAACTATACGTCAACAACAACCTTTCCAGAAACAACCTTTCCAAAAACCAAATTACCAACAAAACAACAACTTTAGACAACCAGGACAAGGATATCCAGCAAAGAATAATTGGCAACCAAAGATGTACTTCCCTCAACAACAGCAGCAGCAATATCAGCAACCATATCAACCAAGACAGCAACATAACAACTACCAACCCCCAGTAGAAAGAATGGAAGTAGATACCCAACAGACCAGAAGGCAAAACAACTACCAACAGTACTCTTCAAAAAACTACAATAGTAAGCATAATAATATTAATAGTAATAAGTATCCCCAACCTTTACAATACAAACAAGACAATACAACTGACTATAATCACTATCAGGGCGAAAATTTTCAAATACCAGCCTCGAATTTTATAACAGACTCCCCTATATTCTCATCAGAGGAAAATCAAGAAATTGTAGACTTTTGATCGACACAGGATCAACAGAAAACTTTTTAGACTATGACATAGCACCCCAACACTTAATTAAAGCAATTCCCAACCCCACGAAAATTAAATCAGTATCAGGTTATTTTCAAATAACACACACCTGTACTATACCAATGAAAAACCTTAACATTAAATTAAACTCTGACACTACATTTGGACTTTATAAATTCCACAAATTCTTTAACGGAATATTAGGACACACTACCCTTAAACAAAACAAAAGTAAAATAGATTACGAAACTAATGAAATAAGTATAAATCAAACAAAATACAAATTATATTATGAAGGAGATTCAGAAGAAATAAAAGATAATACACAATACTTACCTCAGATATTTTCAATGGAAGAATTAGTAGGACCAGGTATATTAAGATTAGAACATTTAAATTCAGAAGAAAAACAAGCTATAAAAAACGTAATCGTACAAAATGACGATATATTCTATCACAAAGGTGATGATCTAACTTTTACAAATGAAGTAAAACATAATATAGACACAGGAAATAATGGACCTGTTTATACAAGAAAATATAGATACCCTTCAATATACGAAGAGGAAATAAGTAAACAAATGAAAGAATTATTAGAACAAGGAATCATTCAACACTCCAGTTCACCATACAATGCACCTATTTGGCCAGTACCAAAGAAAGCAGATAAAGAAGGAAAAACCTCACTTAGAATAGTAGTAGACTATAGAAAATTAAATATGAATACAAGAGAAGACAAATACCCAATACCACGAATTGACGACGTACTAGACAAACTAGGAAGAGCAAATTACTTTTCAACCTTAGATTTAACTAAAGGTTTTTACCAAATTGAAGTTGACCCTAAAGACCGAGAAAAGACAGCTTTCACAATAAACGAAGGACATTTCGAATTCGTAAGAATGCCATTCGGACTAAAAAATGCACCAGCAACCTTTCAGCGAATGATGAATAACGTACTCAGAGAATATATCAACAAAACATGCGTAGTTTATATGGACGATATACTAATTTTCTCGACATCACTCCAAGAACACATTGACAGTTTAAATAAAATATTCGCAACCTTAAGAAAATCTAACTTAAAAGTTAGCCTAAATAAAAGCGACTTCTTAAAAAAGGAAACAGAATTTCTAGGACATATTGTAACAAAGGACGGAATTAAACCCAATCCAAACAAAGTTCAAGGATTAAATCAATTCACAATTCCCAAAACAGTTAAAGAAATACAAGCATTTCTAGGACTATCAGGTTACTATAGGAAATTTATACCGGACTATGCGAAAATAGCAAAACCAATGACGCATTATCTTAAAAAAGGAACGGAAATTAATTTAAACGACAGAAAATACGTAGACTCATTCAACAAATTGAAAACAATACTCATGTCAGAAACAGTACTACAATATCCAAATTTTGAAGAAGAATTCACCTTAACTACAGACGCTAGTAATCACGCACTAGGAGCAGTACTTTCACAAACTAAAGGACCAATAGCTTTCGCATCAAGAACTTTAAACAAACACGAAATTAATTACTCGACAATCGAAAAGGAACTATTAGCCATAGTATGGGCAGTAGGACAATACAGACACTATTTGTACGGAAGAAAGTTTAAACTCTTGACAGATCATAAACCACTAATTTGGCTATCCAAATTAAAGGAACCAAATCAGAAATTAATCAGATGGAAGATCAAACTCAACGAATATGAATTTGATATAAACCATGTGGAGGGAAAAGAAAATAAAGTAGCAGATGCTTTATCTAGGATAAAAGAATGCAACATTACGAACGCACTAAAAAATTGCAAATATTGCGGAGAAACATTTACGACAAAAGAAGAAATAACATTACACATAGAAGAGGAACATCCAAATATGGAAACACCTTCAAACTTTAATAGAAAAAAAAAAGAACCTTTACTTTATAGAACCTCGTTAACAGAGGAATGGATAAGCAAAAATATAACAGAAGAATTAATACAACAATTAAACTTAGAAAAAGAAAAATTAGAAAGGCAGGATCAAACTAAAAAAGAATATCAAGAAGAAAGAGAAAAACCCTCAACTAGTAAACAAGCTCTAAAACAATTAGAATTAGATAAAATAACGCAAAGTATTAAAGAATACGAAGAAAACAAGACAGTAGAAACAATTACAGTTACTTCAGACAAACTAAACACAGAAGAAAACTTAGAAATCATACAACAATCAAAAGACAAAGTCAGACAATATAGAAATAAAGACAGAAAAGACGAACCAGTAGACATTCATTTCACGAAAGAAAACGACAAAAATAAACTTGAACAAAAAACGAAAGAAATAAGAAATCCTATACAAATAAACGAACAGAAGATAAAAAACCCACTTAGGAAAAACTTGTATCACAAAGACCAGTTTATTAAACAAAAACGATATTTCAGGGTTGTGGAAGACGATACTCCTCCTCATCCTCACTATTAAAGGAATATACGCACAAAAATTGACAGTAACAGACCTAAACCAAGGAAATGGATATACAATGATACAGCTTGAAGAAAAAGCACTAATACAAAATTTCTCGAAAATACTTCACGTATTTAAAGCAGCAGATTATTTAAATTATCTTATGAACTTAGACCTTACAATATACCCCTTAGCAGAACCACATTTAACACATCAATTAGAGCATACAAAAACACAATTAAGACAGATTATACCCATATATAGGAATAAACGCGGATTAATCAATATCGCAGGAACAGGAATAAAATATATATACGGATTAATGGACAATGAAGACAGGGAACAAATTGAACAAAAACTTAAAATAATTACAGACAATAACCATAATATTATAGAACAAACCAACGCACAAGTAAGCATAAATGAACACTTTAACGATCAGTTAAAAACATTAACAACATTAGTTAACAAACAAACAAACATAGTAGATCAAGTCAACAAATTAACAGACAAACATGAAAGAACGATGAAAATACTACAATTAAATTACGAATTAGACCACATTGAAAAGATAATAGAACAAGTACGAGAACTCATATTAAATTCAAAACTTAGAACTCTTAGCAGAGACATACTTACCACAGAAGAACTAGAAACATACGACATAACTATAACAAAACTAGAAAACATAGAAATGGACTTAGCAACATACAAATCAGATATCATATTCATAATAAAAATACCTAACCTAACCCAGGATAGATATAAACAATTATATATACAACCTATCCCAAATAAAAATAAGAAACAATTAATATTAGAAACTAAGAAATATTTAATCAAAAACAATACTATATATTACGATACAAACTATGTAAAAACATTACAAAAAGTAACAGAGGGATGTTTAGAACACCTCTTTACCCAAAATCAAATGAAATGTAATTTTGAAACTAACGATAAACAAGAAATTATAGAAATTGGAACAAATATTATACTTACCTTAAATACAAACCAAAAAGTCAATCAAACTTGCAATGAATACCCTTTAACTCTTAAAGGAAATTCTTTATTAACTATCGAAAATTGTCAAATTTATTTAGACAAATGGTATAACAAGAAAGAATACAAAGATACAATAATTGTACCAAACTCTATAAAAAATATCACAGAAATTAATACATTACCTATAAACTTAGAAACCTTAAGCTACAAAAACATTGTAAACACCAAGCTTATATCAGAATTAGAATATCATTCAAAAATTACTTACTCTATCACAACCTTTATAATTATACTTATCATAATTTTAATAATTTTACACATTTATGTTAAAAACAAACCTAAAAATACCAAAATTATGGTAGAAATTCCTTTACTCCCTACAGAAGCCGGAATTTCATCTTCGTCGGGTGGAGTTATGAACCCAAACACAAAGAAAAGAATGCCGTTCGAGTAAACATTACGTCATCTTTATTACAACCTTATCTGTAAACATAAAGAAATGTAAACAAACTTATCTAGTATAAATATAAGAACAAATTAAATAAAGAACCAGTCATTATAGTTATGAACCCAAACACAAAGAAAAGAATGCCGTTCGAGTAAACATTACGTCATCTTTATTACAACCTTATCTGTAAACATAAAGAAATGTAAACAAACTTATCTAGTATAAATATAAGAACAAATTAAATAAAGAACCAGTCATTATTGAAACTCACAAAACTTAACTCGTCTTATTCTTGAACCCCACCCGTGGTAATTCTCTAATAGGAACTTAAGCTAAAAATAATATTCCAAGTAGAATATCGTGAATAAATAAGATTCAAAAACAAAATATTAACTTCCTTCGAAATCAAGAATATTTTATTCTTTTAAAGGAATTAATATTAAAATTCGTGCGTGTTTATTAAAAACAGCGGCCTTTCATGTTTTTTTTTTCTGTTACCGTGATTTGATCGCATGCGGGACAACAACAACAGCAGCAAAGTGCAACACAAAGCATTGTAACGCGTTCTGAATAATACGCGTTTTTGATGTGATGTCTTTATGCTGTTGTTGTTATTGCTGATATTATTATCTTCTTGGATAAATGTGCAGTTGAATTGGCATTTGTTGTTGTTGCTGTTGCTGTTGTTGTTTCTGTTATCTATCGAATTTTATAAATAGCAAGCTTACTATGCTGTTGTTATTGCTGCTGCTATCGTTGCCGTTGTCATGCCCCACAATTTGTGCTGTTCGCCGTTTGTTGTTGTTATTTATCTGCCGACACTTTGACATCTTTTTTGTTTTGTTTCCCTTTTGCTGTTGTTGTTTTGGTATTGTTGATTTTATGATTTCCCACCTATTTTTCGCCACCGATTTTTATCAATTGACTTGTTGCCATTTGGCGGCTTTGCTTTGAGCTTGACGTGTGCGATCGACCGCCCATGAAAATCATTTACAAAGCCTTAATGTAGATTGAGGCAGGTAAGTACTTAGTAGCAGAGAATGGCACATACGTTTTTATTTTTGTTGATTAACTTACCTCATATTGTCCTATTTATCGTATAGCAATTTATGTAGTAGCCTGTTTCTAATTATGTCAAAGACTATGATATTTCTCGATTATTGTTTATACTTAAATACTTGCATTATATCTTTACTTAAAAGGAAAACTGCCCGAAAACTAAAAAAGCTAAAACTCAATTATACAATTTTCATTATATTTAAAGATATCCACGATTCTCCTTAATCCATTTCGAATATAAGTATAAACGATTTTTCGTAACTCCTCCCAAAAGTTAACTCTGTTTAATATTTCAATATGCGCTGCCTTTAGAATTGCATTCAAATAGTTGAAAACTATTACGCCGCACTGCAATAAAAGTCCAGGTTAGCAGACAGTCTTGTTTTGGCAGGTAGTTTTTAAAATCAACCAGAAATAGCAAATTTGGTTATTGACCAATTAAAGTAGCATATTAAAGTTTTATGGTTGATAATTTGTTTATCACAGATATCTCAGAATAGATTGAAGTCGATATCGATATTGCATTGCAGTCACTAGTTTGTCTCCATAAGCATACGTGAGATACAAGTTGCCACCTTGTTGCTATGTACTACAACGTGACGACTTTTACTTTACATTCCATTGAAAGTGTATTATGTACTTATATTCTGTATATCTTTTTATAATTTAAATTTTGCAGTTTCTCCTTTTTTAACTCTAAAATGTTGGTCGCGTTTATTTCGCATTTTTTAACCCGAGTTATTAGAAGAAGAATTGATGTAGGATGGTCGCTGTGGCGTAGTGGTAGTGCGTTGGATTGCTACGCAGAGTGTCCGGGGTTCGAATCTCGGCACAGGCAAAATCAAAAAGTAGAAAAAATAATATTTCTACACGGCACCACCTCTTGGCAGGCAATGGCAAACCTACAAGAGTAAAAATTGCCTATGAAAAGCTTTTCACTTCGCCGTTCGGATTCGGCATTAAACTGTAGGTCCCTTCCATTCATGTACAAATATAACACGCACAACATGAGTGGATGCGAAAAGCTCGGCCTAGGCCCTCCATGGGCTGTTGTGTCATTAAAAGTAAAGTAAGTAATTGATGTAGGAGAATGTCGTCAGGGTTGAACCACCACCAGCAATGTTTTTACTAATCTTTGCAAATGAATTGGGTGATTAATTAAAAAGATACAGTTATTATAAAAAAAAAATGTTGTCAGGGTTGAGCCAAAACTACGATATATTTATATGCTAAAACGATTGAAAATTAGCTCGATGTGAAATAAAAACTTTTATTTGTTTTTTTTTCTATTTGTTTTTATTGAATTTATAGAAGTTGGACGGAACGCATGGATGTACCATGGAAAATGATTAGAATGAACAACGGTAAAATCAATATTTCCGCGTTCGTCCGTTCGCTTATGATCTGACGTGCTCTTAAAGCGTTAAAAAGCACATGAATAAGTACTAATTTTTAAGTTTATAGGGTCAACCCTGACGGCAACCACAATTTCAAAATATCGTAACATTTAAAAAAAAAACGTTCCGTGATTGCATTTTTCACTTGGTATTTTGTGATTTATGACCAACACAACAACTACAATATTTTCAAATTCTTTTAACAATTTTCGTACTATCAAATGAATATTTTTTTTTAAATACACTGCTTCATCACGCATATATCGTGTTCACTCTCTGACTTCGTAATCACACTGAAAGTTTGCTGTCATTGAGATATTGAATGCAGGTAAAATAACTTTGAAATAACGTGTTAGCTTAACGCTGACAGCGGCTTAACCCTGATAATATTACCCTACTCAGGAATACGTGTTGAAAATTTTCTAATCGAATGATTTGCGTTAGTAAGAAAAATAAGACTTTGCTGCTAATTTTCTCTTTATTTTTTTTTAACTGAGTCATTGAGTCGATGGAAACTTATTAAATAAAAACTCGCTTATCTTCGCTATCAAAATGTCTCTTTTAATAAAACAAAAACTACTGATGCACTACAAATTCCACTCGATAATTTCTTAATTATTACTTGGCTTGCGCAGTTATCCCTACGTAATTGCATTAATAAAAATGTATAAATGGGAATGCAATTAACCGAGTAATTGGAGTACATTTAGAGATAAAAACTTAATATTCCTAGAAACGCAATTAAGCGTTGTTCAGTTAACCGGATAAAATTAAATATCGAACAAGTTACCTATGAAAAAACAAATTTAAGTTAAAACAACAGTTAAGTTAGGTTAGATTAGATTAAATATCTACCCTTCATCTCGGAGACAACTATGGCCATTGTGTTTGAAAAAATTCCTAGTTGGAGACATATTTCTCTATCTGTGGATTTCATTTAAGGCCAATATGATATCCTTATTAAACCACTTGGGTTTCCTAATGAAAGGAAGGAGCTCCGATAGTTCTGTTATCTTTGGTAGGCTTGTGAAGAAACGTAATCGCAGGCAATGGAGCCATTTCATCTACAGTGTGTACCATCTTTTATGTCGGTATGTGAATATTGAACAACTCAAAAAACAAAAAAAAAGCAAAATCTAAAGAGATGATTTCGGCACGAATGTTTGTCGTTTGCCCACTTTGCTTTTCAAATATCCCCACGAAAAGAATTCTGGAGGTGTCAAATGTAGAGATGTGGCCAGTAAATGTCGCAAGGGAATTTTCGTAGCAGAAACTGCATTTTTTGGTTTGCAGTCTTCTTGAAACCAAAGGCCAGACCTTTTTCACACATTTCTGGGCAGACATAATGAGCCAACATACACCGATATCGATTCCCATCGACTGTTTCGCCTTCACTGAGGAAAAATAACTCAATGAGGGTTCTGGCGCAAACGCCGGACGAAGCAGTCACTTTTTGGTAATGCAATGGTGTTTCATGGATCTCGTGTGGTTTCTGCGTTCCCCAAATGCGGCAATTTAGCTTGTTAACGGCGCCAGAGAGTGTCTCGAATGGGTTTCGTCGATTATCAAATTTTCCTGCCAAAAATCAGTTTCAGTGTCAATCATTCGAGCAACTGTTTGGCCGCATTTCAAGCGACGTGGATGGTCTGTCGACGATATTGTATGAGTCATGCTTCAAAATGCGACGCAAGGTAATTCCACTGACGTCAAAATGCTGAGCGTGGTGACGATACGACACATGTGGGTTCTCGGCAACACTCTCTCTTACCGCTTCACCCAGTTCTTTGGAATGCCTTGGGCGTTGAGGAACGGTTTTTCGACGATCTCCCACTGTTCCGTGGGACCAAATGCTTAACCAAATTCGACACGAAACGACGAATAGTGTTTTGTTGTTAAACAGAGCTTGTTGTCAACGATATTTTCCACGATATGCACGTTGAGTTAACACAACTGAGCGACTATTTTCAATGTACAGCGTCACTTTTTCAGCGTTCGGTGTAAAGCGATTCAAGGTTATCAATCGGTTGATAAATGTTAAAATCATTCAATATTTACATGACGACATAAAAAATGGTGCAACCAGCATAGGCTTGGGCATCAACAGTAGAGAGGCAGAGTTTAGAGTAAAGATTTATCTTTTGATTTCTGTTTAAATTATAACTATTCTATAGCAAAGTGAACAGCACACAAATCTATGAACCCAGGATCGCCCTAGGTTCACGTCTGGAAAGTAGACAAAATATGTATATTACATCAATATTGACGTATTTCTGATTTTTCAACTAAAGACTAGATTTACAACAACTCCAACTAAAGATCGTCCTTAAGTTCGGCAGTCAGTTTAGGAGAATCGAAAACAATTTCCAAAATATAAATGTTTCATGTTTATTTTTAAATGTAATTACGAGTGTATAGGCGCGTCCATTGAATCACAAAAACGATGACCTAAGCGAATAAAAATTATTCAAGTAGAACTATAGTCAATATGCAAAAAATTCAAGTCAAATACCATAAAGAATTTATCTATGACTTCCACGCCTCTTTCCCATTACAAATTTAGGCTTTCAAAGAAAGTTTCGGCGCTTAGTATCGAATACAAATAAATGAAATTGACACAATAGTGACATCAGCGACGACAAAAACGACAGAAAGTGTACGGGTCAGACATTGCTTCAGCACTTAAACTCACAGTCATAGATTGTGTGTGTGTGTGTGTGTGTGTGTGTGTGTGTGTGTGACGATTATGCGTCGGAAACATAGAAAATTGTCGCTAAGTCCTTTTCATGGGGGCTGATGTAGCAAACAAAAACAACAGAAACACTCACACACACACACTCGCACACATACATTTACAAGTATCTACAAATATGTATAAAAGGGAGCGACAAACTAACGCGACAATAATATAACGCATATGTAATGCCCATGCATGTATGTATGAGAGTGTTTGTAAGTATTCGATTGCGCCTAAAAACAGCTCCGCATCACACGCACACACACACACAAAAACACCAAAGACTTGGCTTAATTTCTGTACATTGCGTCCACAGTTGTGATGCGACAACTTCAAAAACTTTTTACACAAACAAAACCAACCAAAAGCATTTGGTTGGCATGCGGAGAATTTAGGCAGCGCATATTGTGTTCCGGGCAAATGTGTGGAAGCAAAGCGATGGTAGCGACGGCAAGCAGGAAATCCTAACGTCAACTAGGTTTCATTGTATTCGTCACCAAATGTCGTGCCAGTACAAGGCTAATGTCGTTCCAGGCAAAGGGTCGTTGGTTGCAACGGGCATGAGTTGATGTGAATGAATTGTTGAGGTTTTTAGTGAAACGCATTAGAATTATTGTGAAAGAGTTTTCGGAACCTCCTGAAAATATTCGTCAAACATATACAAAATATTGTAAATGCACAGACAAGCCTTTCAGATATTTAGTACCTGAAACTGAAAAATTCGGTGTCTTTGTCTTCAGAATGCAACTATACTTGAATCAGGAAGTAAATACATAAGTTTCATTTATTTTTTGATACCAGGCATGGCGAGCTTAAGCCTTGAAAAATACTTTGTGTCTAGGCCTTAATTAAGCAATATACTTTATTCGAAAGTGGAGGTAGGACCTCAAGTAGGTCTCCTCGCGCTTACGCCTTATAAGTTCCCAACGTTTGTAATATATTTCCTCTACAAATAATATAGATCATTGATAACGGAACAAAGATCGGTTCACACCTAATCGATAGCACACAATGTTATAAGTACTTAGTAAGAGCTGCGAAACCGCTAAAGAAAACATTAAACGAACGACACCAACAATCATTTGAAACCGCCGTTTCGGTAGTGTCGGGCCGGTTAAGTGTGAACCACTAAATACAAATAGATTGATTTTTTCTACTTCCGTGATCAATAGTATACATGACTTGATTGTTGGCGCAATTTCTGGCAATTCGTATCGATTAGGCTGGATCAATAATGCAATAGCTTGGTTTTCGTTACCCTTAATTTGTATCGTGTCATATGTGTGTAAGAACCTGTATTACTTATTTCTCTGAATGAAGCTAAAAGTTCATCAAACATTATGCACATTGTTTTACTACGGAAATATTTTGCCCCACTGCACTTCTGTATTTTTAGAATATATTGCAGAAAATATCCTTTTTTGTCGTTTTGACTAAATTTAAAAAAAAAAACATAAAAAAAAGCTAAACATTAACGAACGAATGAACGACGAAATTTCGCCAAGACTAGAAGCGACAATGGGTGCGCACATTTTAAACGGAAATTTATGTATTTAGCGCGGGTGACGATGACGAGACGAGACGAGACGAGACGATGTGAAGACGAAAAGCGCTGATGACCAACGCCAACAACATGACGACAACAGCAGTAACACGAGAGGGTGCAACAAAATACACACGCCCACATACAGGCACATATGAGATGTGGTTTGAAGTGCATGAAGGTGACCAAACGTATAATAAAATACAAGAGTGGAAACCCCAACATACTATGTATATGCACCATGGCAGAGTAACAACGGCAACAACAATAAAAACTTGAAAAACTCCTGCTCACAGCTGTTTCGCAAATATCTCCCACATGCCCCACTCTGTTGTCCCGCACTCCCAACAACAATTGCAAATATTAAAACGTAAAATAGAAACGAGCATTGAGAACATTGCAATGCGCGAACGGGCAGAAACGATGAAGCAGCAAACAACAAATGCTGGTTTTTGCTGCTTCATCGGTGAATATTGCAGCAGCAGGCAGCAAGTGGCAGCTGGCTGGCAACGGGCGGGTGGCGGTAGGCAATGTGTTAGCAGCAGCATATGGGATCTAGCGTGAGATGGAGTCGCAGGCATTCAATGAAGTTTGAGAGTTAGAATACCCCAACCATTATGCCAGTATGAGCGCCGATGCTTCAAATATGCAAAAATGCCTCGCAAACGTCAGCGCATCATATAAGAGGCGCCCAGAGGGGAGCCAGATAGCCGAGAAATGGACGAGAGACGAAAGGATGCAGCACGGCAGCATTCTCGATGCGATGTGGCATATACTCGTGCATATGTAGAATGAATGAAAGGCAAGGAGTTAGCCAAACCAAGCCAAGCCAAGCCAAAATGTGTGATATCAACGATGCCGATTACGACGAATGCGATTGTAAATTGCGTATTCGCCTTTCTAGCACACCACGATGTTTTTGCTGGACAACATTTTTCTCCAAAGGTTTGGGGGTGATGCATACACACATTTGGCAGCGCAGGTTCGATAGAGTTGGCGATGATGATGGAGGTGATGCAGGAGGCGGCAGTGGGAGCTAGAGACTGACGTTAAGGTTTTACTGTTGCTGCTGAAGCTTTTTGCTAAGCCTCCACCAATTCCACACAGCTCTAAAATGGTATTGCCTGTGCTTGTTTTTGTGCTTTTGGGGGCATATGTCTCGCTTGATACGTTTTTGCTTTAAGGTTTCTGTGAGGATTTCAGTTATAAAGCGTAGAATTGAGCTTAGTGCGGAGCGAAGCATGGTGTGGAGCGCAGAAATGATGATGAACGAACGCAGCTAACGCGGTCGGTCGGCAATTGCCTGCCTGCATACATACGTAAAATATACACATACCTATACATACATAGACTGGGTGGCATAACGCGCGAAATATTAACGCGAAACTGTACACAATTGGCGGCAGTAAGCAGCAGCCAGCCGGCATTTACTGACAGCAGCAGTGTACTCGTATGTACACCTAGATGCCACAACAAGAGAACAAGAAGCAGAAGTAGAAGCAGATGAAGTCGAAGAAGTGGGAGCTGTTCCTGTTCAATGGTGGTCATGGTGACCAGCATCGCAGACAATCACACACACACACATACTGCAATTGTGTATTCTTGTGCCTATGCAGCTGTTTGTTGTTGTTGTTATTGTTGTTACTATTGCTGCTGACAAGAGTTTCAATGCAGTTTCGTTTGCATGCATATGCGTGCTCCATAAGTTTGGAGGCGAGTGTGTGCCCATCATCTCACTATAGTAAGTTTTGCATTGCCATTGCCGCGCATATTTAAACACACACATGCATCCAAATAACCTTATATGGAATATGAACTTAATACGGCAAAACTTTTTGCGCCCCTTGCGGCAAACTTGCAGACAAAACCGAGCAATGGAGACCAAGTGGATTGTCATTTCTAAAGCGAATGTCAAGCAAATTCATATACAAATATTCTCGTATCCGCGCATAAATACACACACACACACACACACACGCATTCATATCCGCATCCGCATCCTGTTGGGGTTTGTTCTTATTGTTGTTGCTATTGCCCTGCATTTCTTTTTTCGACATAAGTACAACGATATATCGCTGATGACGCTAGTCTGCTGTCTGCTTTTCTGTCTGTCCATCTATCAGACTCAACGCCGGGATATTTTTTAGATTTTTTTTTAGTTTTTTCCTAATTGACATCGAAATATCTTTTGCCAGCAGCAGCAGCAGCAGCCCCTCGATTGATGTTGCATTCTTGTATTTATTTTTTAGAAATATAGCAAACAGCGGCCAGGGAACAGGAAGCATGAACATGTCGTTGTTTTTGTGCAATTCTTTTGTCTCTACATGGAGCCATGCCCCTTCACCTCCTTCTTCGCAACATGAATGCGAATTCGTACGTTGTGTTCTTGTATCAAATTTGTTTATTGTTGTTGATTTCAATTGCAAAAAAGTTAAAGAAAAAGAAGAAACACTCTCATATTTTTTAGTTTAAAAATTAGAAAAAGAAGTTTTGATCCAAAGCTGAAATTCAGTGCATTTTTTTTCATTTACTTTCGGGTTTTTCATTTTTTTTTTTTTTTTTTGGTGCCCATGTTCTTTTTATATAAGCTTCATTTGCACTTGTTCACTTACTGCAAAATAAGAATAGTGCAAATATTTTTGTGGCATGTGCACGGGCAATATACATTCGTAGTTTTTTTCTTTAAATACTAGGTGGGGTGTAGCATGGGGACTGGAGTAAGAAGAAGTAAGGCTGGAGCTGGAGCTAGAGCTGGTAATGCAACGAATGTAACTATTGCCATTTATGTCTGGCTCATTCTTTCAATATTCTACACATTTACTTAATGTTTTGAGTGTGGGGAACATTTAAAACTTGAAATACTTAAATAAGTAGAAATTAAAGTACAAGTACGTTTATTGAATGTTTCTAATTCTGGAAATTGAGTTAAGGAAGGAAGTTGACCAGACTGATTCAGTAAATGAAGGAAGTGCAGCCGACTTCGTATGGCACACTTCTTATAGTAGTTCCTTAAATAAATACCTTTCACGTTTTGCTGCATTAGTTAAGCCAGACAGTTTGTATTTGTACAGGTAGTAATTGCTAATCCACCTCGGCGTAGTTGGTAGTGTGCTAGGCAACTCCGCAGAGAACAAAAATTAAAAAAGTTTATAAAATAAAAATGCATGGCACCACTCATTCCTTGGTAAACAATGGTCTAAATCCAAGAGTGAAAGTTGCCTAAGGATAGCTTTTCAAGTGAACTTTTTTTTCGGGGTTCTCATTAGTCCCGCACAACATGAAAGGATGCGAAAAGCTCAATCTATGGATGGCCTCCATGCGCTATTAAGCCCAATAAGAAGACGAAGTAGTTGCTAATTTAATTTCTCTTACTTCATTGCAAAATTGACGGTAATTAAGTATTCTCGAAGTTTTGTCCACCGGCAATTATCAATGACCAATATTATTCTCCTAGTCCAACGAGTGAGATTTTTATGACAATTTCAATGTTTTTATGAGGTTTACTCGTCATGACGTCCCATCATGCGGAAGTTCAGCTGAAAATAAAAAATTGTATTCCTGCAAAAATTACCACATTTTCCCTGTCCAAGAAAATATTCGACTAGGCTGCTTGGTGATGATAAGATTGGCATTTTCTTCTCACAAAAAGATGCTTCTAAGTTTAAATCGGGGGTCTCCAAACTCCCGGGAGCATAACCATTCCGGCTCGCGGTAATTTACTTTGATTGCATTGTAAAATTTATCAATCTAGTTGCCAATTAATAGATTCACTGATATCTTTCGAGCCCTTATGTAGAAAAATCACGTGAAAAATTACGAAAGCAAAGGTCGGGTGCGGCCAAGCGGTGGGTTAAATTTGTAGGGGTTTGCAAGAAATATTTCTTTTTAACAGCCTAACTCATTATACTAAATTTTGTTATTGTAAAATATATATATTTATAACAGTAGCTCCTTTACATTGTTGAAGATTTCAATGGTATGAGAGGTAGCCGTGATTATTGGCCAATGATGATAATTAAACTAGTGGTCGCTGTGGCGTAGTGGTAGAGCGTTGGACTGCTGCGCAGAGTGTCCGGGGTTCGAATCTCGGCACAGGCAAAAAACAAAAAAAAAAAGTAGAAAGAATAACTTTTCTACACGGCACCACCTCTTGGCAGGCAATGGCAAACCTACAAGAGTAAAAATTGCCATGAAAAGCTTTTCACTTCGCCGTTCGGATTCGGCATTAAACTGTAGGTCCCTTCCATTCATGTACAAATATAACACGCACAACATGAGTGGATGCGAAAAGCTCGGCCTAGGCCTTCCATGGGCTGTTGTGCCATTAAAAGTAAAAGTAAGTAAGATAATTAAACTAAGCACTAAGTTTTAAAGCTATTTTAACTGCGTATACTGAATTTTGATCCATTTGCTTTACTATTTCTTTTGATATTCTTCTTTCTTCTTTTATTGTAACAACAGCTCATTCATGGAGGGCCTCATACATGTTGTTTGTGTTATATTTGTACATGAATAGAAGGGATCTATAGTTTTCCGCTAAATTTGAACGGCGAAGTGAAAAGATTTCCATAGGAATTTTTTGCTCTTGTACATTTGCCATTGCCTGCCAAGAAGTGGTGCCGTGTAGAAAACCACAACATTTGATCGATTTTAGCCATTTCAGAACTTACCCGCTAACAAATTATGAGGAAAGTCTTTCATTTAGTTTGGTTGAGATTGCTCTGCACAATAGTATGTCGCTTACAGGTAGGTGTTTGGCCCTTAGGTTACATGGAAGAAATTTAATGGAAGCTAATCAACCCCTTAATGGTTTTCGACATTGACGTAAAAGTTAAACGTTAACCTCAAACTTAATGCAGTTAATTAACGAATAACGGAAGCGATTTTCTGCCCAGCTCTGAGTGATAGCAATGCCTTCTGCCTCGACCGTGGAGTCAAAAAGTCTTCCTTGAGGTCGAAATATTAGCTCTTTCGATAAAAAAAGCAAATTCTTTTCTACATTCATTTCACTAATTTGATTAGGCTAATAGTGAACGTGTGTGTCTAGCAGAAGTTTCAAGCTTGGTAAAATATTTCAAATATCTTTATACTATCGAAGGTTCCTTGTGAAATGGCACAATGCAGAGAAATACTTAGTTCAATGTTCTATGGTTTCTGGATTCAGAACTCAAATCCGGCACTCAGCATTTCAACAAAGTACTTGAAAGTAAAGTAAGCTACTGAGAATGCCCTTAAAGGTTTTACATGTGTACTTATACATACATACATATGTATATTTAAATAAGTATTCATCTGACATGTATTTCATCAGAAATAAGTACAAGTATGTAAGTATGAATGTTACATGTTATTAGTCATTATTGCATTCTTTGATTGAACGCTTGGTTGGTAACGACCAAAATTATAGCTTTACCCAGAATCGTCATAAGCTCTGATTCAAAACTGACAAGAAAAAATGAAAGACAACTAAGGGACTGCATTTTTTTCCGAATAAAAAATACTTATTACTTACGAGAAAGAGAAATATTAATACAAATACAAATAAAAAAAAAACCTACAATATTTTCTCATTAGTCAACTTAAGGAAGTTGTAAATTTGCTGCTGCTTCTTCGTTTTATTGTTGTGGTTGTTGGTTGCATTTTAAAAATAATAATTAATAATAAACAAAACCTGCTGCAGCAGCTTTCAACAGCAAAAACAACAACAACAACAACAAAACCAACAACGCATTCAACTGATCAACAACAACCAAAACGATGACTAAAAATATCTTGAAGATGCTTCAAGATTTGTATGAATGTGTGTGTGTGTGCAATTGAAAATGAATCACAGTTGGTTGAATTTGAGGGGGGTGGGGTGAAGTGAAAAAGGGAGAAAATAAGCAAAATAAATAATTGCAAATTTTACCATCCATAAAAATTAGAATAAAAAATAGCGAACGGGTTTGAGTATTTATTATAAAGCAGCAAAAGTAAATAGCACAATTGAAGGAGCAAAGGGGGAGGCTGCATATTTCTACTTCCTTGTTGATAACATAGAAATTCGCAATACTAAGCAAATGACAAGGCTGTGGAAAATCATGAGAAGAAAAATATTGATTCTTAACACAAGGATTAGAGTCGCTTGAAGATTCTTCAAAAATAAATACACCTTCTTAAGATATTCTTTACATTAGATTACAGTCAGTTAAAAATTTGTGCTTATTTCACATTGAGTGCATAAAAGATCGTCCAGTGCGTACATAAATATGACAGATAGTGACAGCAACTTTCAGCTTCTGAAATAGGTACCTACATAAATATAAAGCCACAATGAAAAGGTTTTTTTTGTTTCATTTCAAAGATATTTTGGGACATGTTCTTGCACGGGTTTATATTATTTCCGCCAAAAACTCCCGGCACAATTTTAAGGGAAATCGTTAAGCTGAAATAGCTCATTGTAAACAAGACATTCAAATGGTTTCTTCAACATGTTTTCATTGGCAGCAAAATGAAGATCCAAAAGCCAGTGTAAGTCCGTGTACGTAAGCTTAAAATTATATTTTTGAAATATTTTTAAGGAGATGGCGCCAAACTTCTCTGGAATCGGACCTTGCTAGCTATGTAATTTTACTATAGCCAGAAAATCTTACATACTTTTGCTTAGTTTGGCTGACTTGTCAAGAAGGTATTGACTCAAATGAGAACTTCTTTTTTGACAGAGGCTAGGTATGTATGTATATTGGAGGTTGAGAATCTTAGAAGTAATAGGTTCTTCAATGGGTCTAAATTTTACAGTATCATCCTGGCTAAAGATCTTTTTAGATCTTCTTAGTCCAGATTGTCGTTTTTGACAATTTTTTGTTAATATTGAGAAGACTTAATGTCTGAATAAATAATTTACAGTATTTGAGTATTACATACAAACATCAGGTTCCGAATAGGTTCCGATTTAGAATTGATGAGGTGGATAATTTTTATGTTCAATAACATAGGTTCGATAACACAAGAAGTGATGCCTACTTGACCAGATTATATGTATTTTAATGCCGGCTTCATTTGGCGGGGTCACGTCATAATTTTGATATAATCTGTTTTTCTTTCGGAATGATATTTTTAAACAACATTGTAAACGAGATAACGACTGCTGATATTCCCTAGATAAGGCCCAAGAAATTTAATGCTGCCAATCAGATTGGTTTCAATTTTCCAGATAACGGTCAAATATAAACAAATTTGAATAAAAAATAATCGGAAAATATAGAAAAACAAATTTTATGTCATGTTAATACTTAGGGTGCGCCATCTTTTATGCCAGTATGTAAAGATTGAGTAATTTTAACATTTATCAACCGATTGACTTGAGTAAACATGTTTTTAAACGTCAATTTAGTACAATTTTAACCATGAATCGATTCACACCGAACACCGAAATGGTGACGCTGGACATTGTAAATAGTTGCCCAGTTGTGTTAACTCAACGTGCATATCATCGAAAATATCTTGGCTAAGCACCGTCTGACAACAATATTCGTTGTTTGGTACCACTTTTTGGTTGAGCACGGGACAGTGGGAGATCGTCGACAAACCTTTCATCAATGCCCAAAACGTTCTAATGAACTGGTTGAAGCGGTACGAGAGAGTGTTGCCGAGAACACATATGTGTCATATTGTCACCGCCCTCAACATTTTGGCGTCATTGGAACCATTTTGCGGGGCATTTTTAAATATCATTTCCAATTGTTTCCGTATAAAGTTCAATTTACTCAAAGAATATTGCCGACATACTGTCCACGTCGCTTGGAATACTGTCGCTTGATACTGAACCTGATTTTTGGAAGGAAATTTCGATGACCGACGAGACTTATTTCACACACTCTGGAGCAGTCAGCAAGCAAAATTGCTGCATTTGGGGAATGCAGAAACCACACGAGATCCATGAAACACCATTGCGTGACCATAGACGACTGGTGCGAAAAAAGGGCGACTGGCCACACAAATCTCCAGATTTGACACCTCCGGCCTTCTTTTTGAGGGTTATTTGAAAAGCAAAGTGTACACTAGCATGCCTCAGACCATTAACGAGCTCAAGGCAAATATTCGTGCCGAAATCATTGCTATACCTCCCGAAATGCTAAAAAATGCCCCACTGATGTAAATATACATAATTATTAAACAGTTTGAAAGTATGTGCTGATATAAGCACGTTTCTCAATGAAATCAAAGAGCCTTCTAGGAAAATAATTAAATTACCGTTACGCACAAACCGGAAGGCACTATTGAATTCCTTGGGTTCAATTGAGGTACAAATCAGAGCGTTTGATCTAATTTTCAAAGGATTTAAAAAAAATTCTGATCCCAAAAAGAAGTCGTTTTTTATTTTAAAAATTCTGACGTGACCCGGGAAATTGGAGCCAGGAATCATATTCAGCTCGTTAAAATACATAAGAATGACATGATGTGTTCAAATAGGCACCACTTTTTTTAATAAACCAGTTTAAGTAATCTTAAAAGTAATCTGCCTCGAATGGGATCGCTGTGGCGTAGTTTTTAGTGTCTTAACCTGTGTCCGGGGTTCAAATCTCAGCACAAGCAATTTATTTACACGGCACCACTTCTTTGCAGGCAATGGCAAACAAGAGTAAAAATTTCAGATTCGACATAAAACTGCAGGTGTCTGCCATTCATGTCGAAAAATATATCCAGCAAACTATGAGTTGGTGGTCGCTGTGGCGTAGTGGTAGTGCGTTGGGCTGCTACGCAGAATGGCCGGGGTTCGAATCTCGGCACAGGCAAAATCAAAAAGTAGAAAAAATAATTTTTCCCCACCTCTTGGTAGGCAATGGCAAACCTACAAAAGTAAAAATTGCCATGAAAAGCTTTTCACTTCGCCGTTCGGATTCGGCATTAAAATGTAGGTCCCTTCCATTCATGTACAAATATAACACGCACAACATGAGTGGATGCGAAAAAGCTCGGCCTAGGCCCTCCATGGGCTGTTGTGCCATTAAAAGTAAAGTATGTAAACTATGAGTTGATGCGAATAGCTTGGCCTAAGCCGTCCATGGGCTGTTGTGCCATTAAAAGAAGAAGAAAGATATATAGTTTTTTGTAATCCCATAAATATTAAGTCAAATTTGTATAAAAAAAACCATCCCTTATTTATTGACAGCAACAATAAAAATAAACGCCTACTAAAATAATTTACACATACAGGCTTATAGATAGGTAAATAAAATTGAGAAACCCGCAAAATATAGAAATATAAATAATAATATTTTATAAATTTGTATTAAAACTATTCACATACCAACAAACCTACAGAAAAAAACAAAAAACCAGCCATATCCATGGTGAAGAAAACCACAAATACACAACGACCAATAACAAAAGAGTGTATACATGTCCAAAACTCATACCAGCCAGCAGCAATGGTTGTTGCTGGCTGCAGTTGCTGTTTTTTGTTGTTGTTACTATGATTGTCAATGCGACGGCAAAAGTGAAAATGAATCAGAACAACAACAACAAATAAATAAATGATTTTTTTCCATTTTAAAATACATATATATGTGTATAAAAATTTCGTGCAAAAACTTAGCACAAACAACAACGGGACAAATAATAATAATAATAATAACAAAAACAACAATGGCAACAGCAAAACTAGCAACAACACTTTAATTCAAACAAAAATCATTGGCGATCTCTGTTACTCTTTTTATTCCATATGCATACACACGTACACACATGCATATATGAAAGAGTACCTGCCATACATGTGTAGTGAATGAAATATATTGTTATTAGTGCATTTGTTGTTTTTTTTTTTTTATATAATATAACATATTTTAAAAGTATTTTAAATGTAGTTTAAATGAGAGTGTAACACGTATGAATGAACGAAAGTAAAAAAAAATTGCAAACAGTTGCACACTCACACAACACACACATGTGTGTGCTCTCGCGTATGTGTGAATGTTGATTGCTCTCACATGTGATGCCACAACAACTCATTGGGTGGGGGCTGGACTAAAATGATGTATGTACATGTATGGTTAATGACGATGATAACGAGGAAGGAAAATAACAAGGAAAAGAGAAACGAGCAGCAAGATGCAGAAGCAAAAGAGATTGTACAAATTAATGAAAGAGAGTTAGTAAAAAATGTAAGAATCTTCACATTCTGTAAGGAATTTATCAAAAATTAAATTCGCCGTAATTAGAGTAACAAAAGTGAACAGAACGAGAGCGATATTTTTGAAACGCTTATAAAGTTAAAGGAAACTTAAACACAACTATGCCATCTCATGACTAAGCAATTGCTGAGAATTCGTCTTTGTGTTACAAATGTATACTCTTTGTTACACGCAAAGTAAGACAATAGTAGATACATTCGCCTCATGCTTATTGAGGCGAATTTATCCACCCATGTTGCTGTTCCATTTCAGTGAATTCCCGTGTTTCATTCATACTACATTGCTCCGCATTTATTTACTTTGTTTACAATTCACATCAAATGCGCTCATTGAATCTCAAAGAAAAAAAACGCACCAGCAGACACACATACATTCGCCAGCTAGTGAGAGAGTAATTTTGTGTTTGAGATAGCATATGCGTGTGCGAGGGTACATGTTAACACGACGTCGACTCTCAGTTGGAGGCGCAGTAGCAGCAGCAGCAAAACCGAAAACGGTATTAATTAATAAAATTTTGAGTGAGCAAAGTTCAAAAACAACAAATACAATAAAAAAAACGAGAATATTTAATTTGTATAATTTTTCAGAAAATGAGAGAGTATCAGACAACGGACAGCATGAGTTTTGTATCTAGTAAATTACTATTATTTCAAATGCAAATTAATAAGTAAAATTAGACATGGTTAACTGAAAATAAAGAATTTTGGGTATAAAAAGACTTTGTAAGGCAAGATGAGAAATTACAAGATCCATAGAGATTATTAAGTGGTGCCTGTTCCCTACATACATGTAACAATTACCTTCTATACATGAAGTATTTCGTTGCATTATACGAGCTTCCTTCAACCCACACATTTCACTATCCTGCCAAATTTATGCAATATAAGCGCATCAAAATTTGCCATGTAGTAAATGAAAACAGAAAGCACATACCTCTCCCATCCACCCACTCACACATACATACATATAATCGACGTCGACTCACGAGAATATCCCATAAACAAAACAGCGCACCAAATTTTCCACATTTTCTCAGCAGCACGACTGAAGTACGGAACAGCTGAGACTCTAATCGCAACGTTTTAAAAGAAAATATTCGCGCTTTGTGGGAGAGCAACGATTGCACCCACATACATACACACACACACACACACACACACACACACCCACGGAGAGGCGAGCAGTTTGACAAAGCAACAGAAAGAGCGGCCGAGGAATAGAGAGAGAGTAGCAAAATAAAAGTTTTGTTATGTACTAATTGTGTAGAAGTTTGTCATCGTCGGCTTCGGGTACAATAAATGAGTCAAGTAGCCGAAGACTCTAATGTATGGTGCAGGGTGGACGAGTGACGAATGAAGGGTGGCTCTTTTGGTAATTATTGTTGTTGTTGCTGCTCTTGCAGTGGGTGCACACAACCGGCATTACGTTTAGAAATTCTTTTACACGGGAAAATTTCTATACGCAACCGATGCGGAGAAGAAAACGATAACGAAGTCAATGTGAGCAAGCACACAAAATAAACACAAAATAAACACAGAGAATACGCAGCAGAAAAGCAGAGTATTACTTGCTGCATGCTAGCAAAGAGTGCGCAACAATGCATGTGTACATTTGTATTGTTGTTGTTGCTTTCAATGCCGTCGAGTTTTCTCATCAACATTAACATCAACAATGGCAAAAACGTCGTCGGCGATAGTCGGCAGTAGGCTTCACCGCCATCGATGTACGCACATGTTTTTACATCAAATTCGTTGCTGCTTCTGTTATTGTTGTTGCGTTGCTTTTCTTTCGCAAACTTCTCGCGTTTATGCTGTTGTTGTTGCTGCTACTGCTGCTACTGCCGGCTTTGCTGTGGCTTTGAGAGTTCGCAATGTTGTTGCTCTTATTGTAAATGGAGCGGCGCATACGAAGGCACCGCCGGAATTGCAAAATACGTGTTGTCGAGTCCGTGTGAGAGTGAGTGTGTGTAAGCGCGGGGACTGAATGCTGATATGCACCACTGCCTCCGTCATAAAGGAGGCACAACCTAAAGCATTTCTTCTTCTTTGTCTTCTTGTCGTTGACTCACACGGAGATTTTTTTGTTTTTAGAGAAACGCGTCGTCGTCCGTTGTCGTCGCAGCAGCAGTGATTGTTAGTCTCGTTGGTTGTTGCGCCGTCGTCGTTACAGTTGCGTTGTCTTTATGTTGTTGCTTGTGTTCGTTATAGTTGAAGTTGTATCTACATAGATTCGGAGCCGCATCGTCGTCATCGTCGTCGTCGGTGTTGGTATCGGTGTCGTTGTTGTCGTCTACTCCAAGGCAAAGCAAGCAGTACACAACAATTGCACTGAATTGGCGAATCTCAAAATTGAAATTGTACGTATGCACATTTGAGTACAGTGCAAAAGCAATGAACAAGAAGAAGAAAAAGGCAGGAAAGCAAGCAAGCAAGCAAACAGAAACTGCTTGCAGTATTCATCACTGTTTGTTGTTGTTGCTTTTGTACATGAATGCGGCGTATGGCGCCTCAACTTTTGCTTCACAATTTTCCCAGTGTTAAGTTTTGTTTCAGCAGTTTTTCCATATCAAAATGTGCGAAACGATTTCAGTCTAATTCAGACGGTCGTGCTGAGAAGACTTTTTGTTAAAACGAAAATCGAAAATTTCCACAACAAACGATAACTGAGATTTTGCTACTACGACGACGACAACGACGACTAAGTACTACGACAAACGATTCTAACGAATACGACGACCGGAGTACGTACGATTTTAGCTTTTACTATTATTGCTGCGGTGTTGCTGTTTTTGTTTTTGGTGGCAGCTCCTTTTTTCCTAGTTTGTGTTGGTGGGGTGGTGAGGTGGTGACGCACGCAAACACACATACAGAGTTGCACACAGCCATAAAGATAGGGGCACAGATTCAGCTTCAGCTACGATTCGAGTCGATACGATTCGATTTGATTTGAATGCATACAAAGTAACGATACCAAAAACATATAAAGAGATGATACATATGTATATAATATAAATACAATATATTTTTCGTAAACGTAATTTTAGCGTAAACGTAAGCAATAAAAACAACAACAACAAAAATCTAAAAAAATTTTAATAAAAAAGAGCGCGCGAAACGAAAAAGTTTTGGTTTGGTTTTACCGAGCGTGCATCATTGCTTGCTTTTTCATCGGAGCAGTAAATTGCAATTTACTTAGTTTGTGTACTTCCGGTTCGTGTTAATGTAGTGGTGTACGCGCCGCCAAATACATGTGCGTTTGTGTGAATGTGCGTGTTGAACATGTGTGTGTGCACGCATGAAGACTAAAGAAGCAGCAGCAGAATAAAAAGCTCTCTTTAATTTTACCAGAGCCTTTTTTTGGCACAAATTAAATGAAAAATCGTACAAAAAATGGTAAATTCTGACTCCTGCACACTCTAAAATAACACAAGATCGCGTTAAAAGCAAAGCCAACTAACCCAATGGCTTCCTCCAATTCACCAGCAACAACACCACCAACCGAAACAAGAGCCAGCGTTAATATCTCGCCATTTCGTGCATTGCTCGAAGGTGCCACGAGCACCACGCAGCGACAGCTTCATCGCTCTTCAGCCGAGCAATTATCGGCGTCATCACCACAACCCCCAACGCGCCCGTCATCAGTGCTACCCGCTGGTATACTGGCCTCTCTGACGCCCACTCCGCCACCACCTTCCACCACAGCACAATCAGCAGCAACATCCTCAGCGCCAACAGCACAATATCTACAACTCAAATTAACAGATCGCAGTCCATTATCGCATTTGCGTGACTCACCACTACCCTCATGTGTGCCGCCAGCTATAACAGCAGCTACCACGGCATCAGCAGTGGAGACGGCGTCATTCCACCGACACCTGACTGCCTCACCCACCTCTCCACACTCGGTGGCCGCCTCGTCCAATGGCTCCGCTGCCTCTGCTTCAGTACCGCAACAGTTTTGCCTCCGCTGGAATAACTATCAGAGTAATCTCACCAACGTATTTGATCAGCTGCTGCAGAACGAGTCATTCGTGGATGTCACACTCGCCTGTGATGGACGCTCGATAAAAGCACACAAGATGATCCTCTCCGCTTGTTCGCCCTACTTTCAGATGCTTTTCTCCGACACGCCGTGCCAGCATCCGATTGTGATTATGCGCGATGTGAGTTGGTCGGATTTGAAGGCGATCGTCGAATTTATGTACAAAGGTGAAATTAATGTTAGTCAAGAGCAAATTGGACCACTCCTGAGGATAGCAGAAATGCTGAAAGTGCGCGGCCTGGCTGATGTGAATGGTGGTGGTAGCGGTAGCGGAGGTGCTGGTTGTGGTAGCAATGCGGAACCGGTAAATCGGGGCGGCGTACATGATGCCGATGAACGCTGCTCTGTGAAAAGCACACGTCACTCGCCCCCGAAGCTTACTTCCTCGTCGCCGAAGCGCAGAGAGAGCTCTTCGCCCAGCGCTAAACGCGAGCGTAAAGATTCCGATGATCAACTGGATAGCGATCAAGATCTTTTATCGTTTGTTGAACCTGAGAAGAAGTTGCATTTAAGTCGCAGCGAATGGGATTTTGCTGGCAGCGGCAGCCTAAATAATATCGGCCCTAACAATAGTGCACTCGAGCTGAGACTCTCTCCGCTGCAGCATCAGTTGCAGCGGAATGTACGGAAAAGACGTTGGCCCTCAGCTGATACAATATTCAATCCGCCCTCGAGCCCTTTAAGCGGTCTAATAGCTGCTGAGCGAGCCGAGCGTGAACGTGAGCGAGAACGTGAAAGAGAACGTGAGCGTGAATGCTCTTTAATGACGCCACCACCACCAATTTCCAGCTCCAGTGGCATCAGCAGTAGTGGTGGAGGTGGTGGCGGTGTTGGCTGTCAAAGTACTAGACCCTCAACGCGTTTGACACCTTCTGGCATGCTGGAAACAATAGCATCGCATATTGACATTCCTTCACCTTCACCAACTCCAACACCGTCATTACTGCCGCCTACTGTACGCACACCCTCAGGTGCACTTACGCCATCTCCACAACTGCAACACCAACTGCAAGGCAGCCATCATCAACATCCACACCAGCATCATCATCATCAGCAGCAACATCACTCACATCGTACTTCACCAGCATCGTCGTCAGCGACATCAACACACCCGTCCAGCGTAATTAGCGGTCCGCTAACACCTTCGCCTGCGCCGTCTGGCATGGGAGGCGGACGTGGTGTCGGCGACGGTTCCGGCGGAATGACAGGCTCTGGTGACTCTCGTTTTCAACTTGGGTCCGCAGCCATGGCAGCGGCTGCAGCAGCAGCACAAATGGATTTGAGTACGGCTGCCATGGGCATGGCGCATCCACCGGTGCCAGGTGGACCACCACCGCATGCATCACATCATCATTCGTCCATTGTTGATGAGCTGGAAATAAAACCGGGCATCGCCGAAATGATTAGGGAGGAAGAACGGGTAAGTTAATTCATTAACACGCTTCTCATTCATAACTTGAATTTCATTTGTCCAAATTATTCACATGCATTCGACAATTCTACAATAATTCTACAATAAAAACACCTAAAATGCTCGTTTAAATATTTACGTGATGACGATCGCAATGCACGATTATCTCCACAGCGGAATCGCCGTCCTCCGTCCACCAACACCGCCACCACAAACAACAACAAACCGCACCGCATTTACTCTCACTTACTCACAAGTTTACCTATATCGTCACTTGTTTGGCGTTGTCTGTGCCAGGGTTGCCGCAAGGAAATTTGTTTCCTACCAAATTTTTCCAAAAACCTACCAAAATCGCTTGCATCCGAGCAAATTTGTTATATTAAAAAGGAATATTAAAAATTCGATTAAACATCACTACTAATGAAAACCCTTTTGGCTGACCACAGATAATGCGAGTCGACGCTGCTGCCGAGATCGCCGAAACTACGTATTATCATTGAATAGATTTTTAATTGAGATTCCTTTCGCAAAATACATCAATATTAGTCTATTGAGAGATTCGTCACGTGTGTCGAAATGAGATCAGGGAACAATCTATGAAATTGGGATTTTTTGAAATAAAGGGCAATATGAGTAAATCCTCATTGGAAAGCAGCGGACTGGTGCACAATTACAACACAAAAGTAATTGCAAACGTTTTTTATCATCTCCAATTTTGCCAGAAAATAAATCTAGCAAATTAGGGAGAAAAGGCCGAAAACGACAACACTGGTCTGTGCCCCAACGGTGACTTCGTTGCTCTGTTTCTCCTCGCATTTACTGCGACTGTGTTTTGGTTGTTGATGATGTTTCTGTTGTTGGCGGCGCACATTGTGTTCGTTTCTTTTGTTTTGATTCTTGTTTCGCACGCGGTCGATGTGTTCGCTCACTTGCTGTGTCGTCGTTGTCGTTATCGTCATCGTCGTCAAGCACATGCCACTTTATAGAGCAAAAGCAACAGTCACAGCCATGAGTGGGTCGCCGCCGTCGTCATCGTGTCTTTTTGTTGTGATCTTGCGGTCTCTTGGTCTCGGCCTTTGCCGATCATTAGTCTTTTTTTTTGTTGTCTTTGTGTTGTTGTGTTTTGCGGTGAGCAATGCAAAATTCCAATGCAACAATATCTGTAAAAAAAAAAAAAAACAAAAATACTGATCATCACGATGACGCTGCTGCCAACGTCACAATATCATCGCTATCATCGTTATTTCTGATGTCTGCTTTTAATATTACAGTTCTTGTTGCTGTTGCTGTTGTTGTTGCCATTGTTGTTGTACACTGACATTCGCAAAGCAATAACACATGGATTTTTTGTATGTATAAATACTTTGTCGAATGATTGACAGCACTCACGTGAGTTAATCGTGCGGATACAGACATAGAAATACATACATATGTATGGTATGTATGTATGTTTGTATAAATACGTATAGTGCCTTGATAGCTTCAGGTTTTATGCTTGTTGTTTGAGTTGTGTTTTTTTTTATGTAGTCTTCGTTTTCTTCCTATTCCATCGTAGATCGTTTTGACATTGCAAATTGACAAATGAAGAGAGTAATATTCTTAAAGTTAGGATAGGTTGGAAGCAGATTTTTTTGAGGTTATTTTTACATACAACATGCCATCAGGTTGGCAAGCATTGCATCTGGCATGATCTCCTGACCTAATCTTTGGCATGGGATCAACTACTTAAATACAGTTACTGTCTTCTCTCTTCGAAGATATAAGAAGTGAACTTCCTTAAGGTCACCTCACTTACCAAATTCCTAAACCAAATAAAATAGATTTCACCATGGAAAAATTGATTTGACCTGGATGGCAAATCTTAATCCAGCAAGGCTTTTCTAATTTTTGTTTAAGTACAAAATATCACTAAGTTCATTGAGAAACGATCATATATCATACTTTTTAAATGGGAAACTTTTTAACCAGTTTATGTAATTATTAAAACTGACCGCCTCAATAAAGCCTCAACAATCGATTCCGCTATTTACGCGCCGGCGCCAGTTGGTAAGGCCAAGTGCAGTCAGGTTCCGCTTCACCTGATCTTACCAAAGGATATTAGATTGTTCTCATATGCGTATTCCACCACCGTTGCTCGAATACCATAGAATACCTTTCTAGCCGGAGTATTTGCTTCCATTCGCTTAACTGTTTGCTTCCATTCGCGAAGCAGCTGCATTTTTATGCTATCAAATATGTCAGTATCGACGTACAGATCATACAGATTATGGTTCCATATTCTTCGATACACGTCCTCCACGCATATTCTAGTACAGATCTAGCGAAGTATTTTCCTGGCGAACGCTCCCAATAGCCTCTCATCATTGGTAGTCATTGTTAATGTATCAACGGGAAGGTTAAATGACTTTTAGAGCGTTATTTTTGCCCATCGAAAAAGGATCTGCTTCTCAATTACCTGCTGAGGTCGTAGTAACACCTGATGGTAAGAGGCATTCTTCCCTTGATTTCAAGTTGACATTATCGTTGGTGTTGATGCTGGATCTAAAATAAATAAAATCTTCAACGGCTTCGCATGTTTAATTTTCAACAGTATCATTTTGACCATGACGAAGCGTTCTTCTTTGTTTTTTGGCACAAGGTATTTTGTTTTGTCCTCGTTCACCAATAGACCCTATTCATATTGTACAATCAGAAAATTATTAAGTAGAGTTTTATGTTTTTTTTTTTAATATTTCCAAAACAAAATCAGCTACTATTAAAAAATATAAGAAGATGACAGATTTTAAAGCTCTGAATGCATAAGAATAAAGCAGTGAAATCCATTTATGTTACAATTTTGTTTGCATATATTTAATTTTTACTTAAAGCTCACTGTGTATAGTCATAGATGAGGGAAAAATAATTTTGAAAGCAAGATTTGATTGAGCTACTCAACTTCCAATTAGCAGCTTTAGGAACTCTGATGTGTTGTCCTTCTGCTTTTTACTACCTTCGTTACTCTTCCTAGTGATTCCCAATGAACCATTGTCTGTGATGCCCATTTTATCTAGTCGTTGTTTTTGCTTAGTAATTCGTTTAGGATTTTCGGGCACACCTAAATGATTTTGAGCTCATGAATTTAACCAAAATCATTTTAACTTAATAGAAGCTTAATAGTTTACTATAGGTTTATACTCGTAGATATGAATAAATTTTTGTTAAGGCAAGGAATTTCAAGCAAACGCATGTTAGTCCTACAGTTTAATGCCTGTTCCGAACGTCGAATTTCTCATACATTCTAAGAGATTTCCACACCATGATTTCCATGATTCAACTGCATATGTACATTAGGGTGGATTGAAATTGTAACCCCCACTTAACAGCACTTTTTGAGAAGCGGGGTAAATACTAGCAAAATTTTTTTTTTTTTTTTATATAATTTCTACTACCTTTTATTCCGGACCCCTTCAGAAACTATTTTAAGTTGAAATCCAAGCTCAAAGTGGATTCCTTGAATTAAGAGGCTCTGCTACAAAAATTTTAAACCAAATAGGTCAGTCCAGGGGTCTCTAGTACAAGAGAATGATCTTTTCCAATTTTGATTTCAAAACAAATAATCGAATCATTAAAACATTTTTCACATTTTCCAGGAATATACTTTAGTTCTCACCGCGTATTCTCTTTTATATCTTCTATCGATTGAAAAAGGGTGCTACGAAGTGATAATTTGAGTTTTGGAAAGAGAAAAAAGCCCGCCGGAGCAACATCAGGTGAATACTGTGGTTGTTCGATGATGTTTGTTGAGTTTTTGGCCAGAAATTCGTTCACAATTTTCAATAAAATTCAGGTCTTTCATCACCTTATCCTTCACTTTTTTGATATTAACTTCAGTCGAAGACTTTGATGGCCAACCAGAGCGAGGAAAATCGTCCACTACATTTCGACAGCTTTTGAATGCACTGTACCACTTATGTGCACGTATTTTTAATAAAGCCGATTCACTGTAAGTCTTCTGTAACATTTTCAGTGATTCGGCTCACGAATTTCCATTTGTAAGACAAAATCTGAGAAAAATTCTTTGTTCGATATTTTTATTGATTATAAAAATCGGAAAACACACATGAGATGAACTGACAAAATCGAGCACTGTAAACATTCTAGATAATAGATTGCGGTGAAGTCAGGATAGAAGACAGTGGTGCCAACTTAGCGGCAAAAATAATTTTTGCTATCTCTTTAAGCGGGTTTTTATATGATAATTTCCCAGTACATTAATAATATTTATGGTTCCTATTACCCCATTTTCCTCAAGAATCTGACGTCTTAGAAATGTGTCGGCTTCGGATTCACAATCAGCGCAACAAAACTTATGGAAAATATATTTAATATGTCATTACCTGTATCAGGCAAAATTATAATTATAAGCAATACATACATTACGAGGTATGCGCTATATTCCCTTATAATGGAGCGCCTTATATAGACCGATTTTGATGGAATTATGTGTATCAGAGATTTTTGGACCAATGATCACATCTTAATGCTAAAATTTGTCCTGAGGGTGCTCCGGCGTAAAAGTTAATAAAAAATTCGTAAAAACCAAATAAAAATAAAAAATTTCAGGCATCTAGTATTTACCCTTCACTTCTCAAAAAATTGCTGGAAGGGGAGAAGGGGGGGGGAGCAGTTACAAAAGTCCCCTGTATGGCGATCCATTCCAACATACATACATACATACTTCTTAGTAAACATATATGTAAATACTATGGGCAATAAAACAAAGTCAATTTAAGTATCCGAAAGAATTCATGAGAATGACTTTTTAAATAAAATTAATAATTCCCTTGCTTCCTGTTGTTAAAACAAGCCTCTGTCTTAAATGCATCATCCTCCACTTAATATAAATATAAAAAAAAAATATTAAAATACATAATTGATCACTTCGAGAATAAACTTAAGTAGTTCATTGAACTGTATGCAATAAAAATAAATAAAGAAAAATTATAAGAGAAGACATTGGTAAAATGCCATTTGCATCAAGAAAGAACGAAGAAAAAAATATTAAAAATTATTATAAATACTTAAAAAATAACACTCATATAAAAATACAATTAATCAAAGAGGCAAAAGGCAAATGCAACGTTTCACGAAGAAGAGGAAGAAGCACAGAGAAAGAAATATAAAAACGAAAATTCCATTTCTACCGATTTGACTGACTGACACTTATCTTCTTTTTATCTGCTTACAAAAACAAAACAACAAAAACTAAATGAAATTGATTCTTTTACATTTAAATTGAATGAATGCAACGCGCAGCAAACATAAAGAATAAACTTCATCTGTCAATATTTGAGTTTCATATAGACAAACACATACACACGCACACACATAACAAACGCACACACACACACCTACAAACATGTGCGGTATACAAATGCCAGAGCACAGAGAAACAACTGACACAAACAAGAAAGCAGCAAGCAAATATCCGAAAGAAGAAGCAACAGCAGCTCCACCAACAACAAACAGAAATGGATGCAGTATTAAAAACAAAAAGAAAAAAAACTGATCGCACATGTGCCGCCAAATGAATAAAAATGCATACATAATGCAGCATGGTTCAATTTTTAATATTGTATGTAAATAGTTACAAAAAACCAGAGAAAACAAAAATTATAAGAAATGTTTATAAATGTGTGAACTCATAACGAAAAATAGGAAAAATAACAACAGAGAACAGACACAAAACAATAATATAAATAATAATGAATATTATCTAAAGAAATATTCAAATGGCAGAAGCAGAAAGGAGAAGAATTAAAAGAAGCAAACACTAACGAGCCTACATACACACAAAAACCATACAACATCCACTTAAACGGATCTTACATATTTAGACTTTAGTAATTTTATGCCGTTGCCCTGCAGTGCAAGCAACTACCTCAAAAGCTAGTTAATTAGCTGACTCAAAGAAAAAAACCACTACTACATAAGTAGTTCATTCTTCGATCTCATTTGCACTCCAAATATTGGATATTTTTCCACGCTGATGTCCTACGAAAAGACAATTGTCGATAACTTCTGAACTAGCTATTGAACTAGTATTTTTTTGATATAGTGTCAAACTAGCTGCAGACTACATACATTGCTTCAGACTCAGTACAACAAAAGAACAATAAAAAATTTTATATTTTCAGAATTTATATAAGGAGTGAGATCGAAAAAATTTTAACATATATAAAACTCAATAATTTTTGAACGGTTGATTTTAGAGTTTTGGTTTTTTTTTTTTTTAATTAATAATAATTTAAAAAGGTCAAATTCTCCTGAAACTGTTTAATAACATTGGAAACAGTTTGACGGCAGACCTTCAATTCTTTGGCCAATTTTTTGTAAGACCAATATGGATATTTTTGAAAATTTTTAATAATTTTAAGACGTACTTCTTTTTCTTCACCCATTTTGATCAAACTCACAATAAATGTACATGTTTGTCATTAAAAATAATAACTGACATATTTTTCAAAGATAACTAGATCAAAGAAATTTTTAAATTCTACACCCAAAAAAAATTAATAGGTAAAACGTGTGTTAAAAACTTTTCAATCCCACTCCTTATGTAAATATTTTTCAATATTTGGATTTATAATAGTTGCGTTTTATAATGACCAGGTTTTAACATTTTCTATCTTTTTCTTATTTTGTCCTATGTACTTACCTTATTTCAAAAATCCAAAGATGTAAGTGAAACATATTGCAAAGTATATGAGAATTACCAGACAATATTTTCATTGAATAGAATTACTGAAAGAAGTTCTTTGTTTTTGAATACAAGTAAATAAAAGCAGAACAATCTTCAAAGTCTTCAAAGCGACTCATCCAGCATCAGCTTTGCGCTACATAGTACATATCTTATCTGTCTCGACTTTGGCTAGGTAATTCTTGAGACTAACTCATTTTTGCATTTGCACTGCAGGGTGATGAGGCAACATCATCATCAGCAGCAGCAATATTTGATTAATGCACTCAACATAAATACAATAAATGTACGTAAAGATGTATGAGTGTGTGTATGTGTGTTTGTGAGTTTATATGACTGGAATTAATCAAATGCTGGACGTTGGCATAAACACATAAATGGACAGGTTTGCCGTACCTGCACCGATTCGTGAAGAACCAAACATTGGCAATCAAATAAAATAGCGAAAGATCTAAAGAATTAAACATGTAAATAAAAATTTATGTTAAAAGTGTTAATTACTTAGATTGTCGCATACAAGAATAATATCGTGGTAAAATAGCATTCACAAAATATGAGTACCTGAAATTAATTAGTTAATTGATGGGAAAGTGCTCAGGCTCAACTCAGTAACTTATGTACCATACTTATAAATTATGTACCGTCATATTCTATAAAATACTTTTGTAGTTTTGCAAGTCCGAACTTCATTAGGGGTGTAATTAGCTCAGACCTTTGAACCAGTGAAATTTTGCGTTTAGGTTAAAGTGAAGTAATAAAGCGCGTTCGTATTTAAGTTCAAGTTCGAGCTAATATTTTCAGTTCTATGATGTTTTGACAAATGTTGCTACTTACTACTGCTTGGACTTGTTTGAACTCAAAACTCGGTGCCAGCCACAAGCTGAAGAGACGGTCGGTCTCAAGTCTAACTCTTTTATAGTATGTATATGTATATTTATATGTAACTCTAACTCTGAGCTTCAAGAAGAATATCAGAACAAGTCACACAAATCGTAACTTGGCACCGAGTTTTAAATATCGAGTACCCGAAAATTTCGACATATGTATATTTGTTTAGTTAAGTTTGCGGTCTAAATTTATATACACTAAACACCCTCAAAAAAATGTACACTTTACTTAGGAATTCTGGAAAATTCAATATCCAGCAGAGGGTGCAATAATATTCTGTTCAATACCATGCCCAATTGCCAACATGATTTGTCAGCTTGGTTGGTTTAGTGAAGAGACCGACTGCAGATCATTTTCTCAGTATCTGCCCAGCTTTATATCGAACCATATTTGGTATTGGAGTGCTGAGAGACGAGCACCTGAGCACTTGAAGATCTACATACATTGATTTAAATAATCAGTAAAAAGAAACACAGTACGAGTATATAGCGCAAGTTATGTAATTTATGAGATTACATACGATTGAGATTGTTGGAGTTCCATTTGAGTTATCGGCAAACTTCACTGGTAAGAGAAGTAGGCGTGTTTGTGATTATTGTTGCAATTTCTACCAAATTCTACCAATTTGACGAGCTGCAAATCAAAACGCAATAAACGATACTGAATAATTGTATTTTTATTGCGTTTTGAATGAACCAAGGAATACAAGTTACATTTTAATTTCAATCTTAAAATTATTTGTGAAAAAGCGATGCAAAACTAAAAGAAGAGAATATTTGTATTTTTTCTTATACTATCTTTCCTTATACCATCTATGGACCCACCGATTTTATTTAAATTTTGAGTACCACGGTTTTTTAGGCCAAGACCCCATTCTTGGCATTAATTTTAATTCCAAAATTATTCCTGAGGAGGTTCCACAGCAAAAATTAGTAAAACCATTTTTGACTCCCGTTTTGTTTCTCCCGAACAAAACTTAATAAAACAAGAGAACATTTAAATGCTTCCTTGTACTAAAGCGCCATTTATGGATCAACCGATTTAGTTGAAATTTGGTGCATAACTTTTTTTTTGGTCAACACTTTTTGAATATGATTTTGGTTAAAAATGTACTCCAGAGGCTGGTCCGGAGCAAGAACTTAACATTAATCCACTCGACTTTAAGAGCATGAACATCTTGGAATATCATTATTTTTTTTTTTGCAATATTTTTGATTCGGACTTGAACCACAACAAAAGGAATTTTTTACCAGAGCATGAGGGTGGACCATTTATAATTTGCTATTTGATTTTGGTGTAAGACACGAATAATTTTCAGTGTGGCTTTTATTATTTGAAAGTACAATCCTTCCGGTTAATTGTGCAACACTATTTCATTCAAATGACTTCCTCGGCTGTCCTTCAGAATATTTTCAACTTTATTGAGCTGTACTTGACCGTTGGCTGCACCAATTTCATCTTTAAGCGCCTCAATCGTTGCTAGATGATTAGCGTAACACTTATCTTTAACGGCTCCCCACAAATAATAGTCCAACCGAGTCAAATCGCAACTGCGTGGTGACTCACGCAAATCAACTAAAAAGGTTAATAAAGCGATTTTCAAACTTCTCACGCAAAAGGTCGATTCGATTATTAAACGGCTTGTGTGACACGGCACGCCACATAAATAACATAAGTTGCGCTATATACTCGTACTGTGTTTCTTTTTGCTGATTATTTAAATCTATGTATGTAGATCTTCAAGTGCTCAGGTGCGCCATGTTGGAACTCAATGTTGTCTAAGTCTGTTTCTTTTAAAATACGCCACAAATAAGCAGTTATCAATCTGATTACATTAGAGTTGCTACATTCAAAATAACAAGAAGTTCAAATTTCAATTGTTGGATGGACCCCTCTATCTTAACCGCTATTTTTTGTACCCAAACCCGAGAAGGGAAAGGAGCATCAACGAATGAAATAATTATTCCGAAGACGGCCAAAAATATCTAATGTTTACATACGAGTCTTGTTGCACACAGTTTACTGAACACCGCAAACTGAACTGAGTCTGAAAACCAGCACTAAGAAGTTTAGAAGTTCCAAGTTTAAATGAAATTGATTTAAACTCGGATTATAAATTCTCATAATTATTTCTGAATAAATACGATCAAGTTTTTTGATTTATTACATAAATTAACTTAAAAATAACCAAACTTGAGTTAAACAGAACAAAAAACTCATTAATTTTTCATTCTTTTCGCTTACTTACTCGAATAAATATAGAAGAAAGACAACAGCAACAGTAATAAATATTAAACGTAGAAACATTAAAACTTATACACAAATAAAAGAACACACACATACATATACATGCTCACTTACATACATACATATGTATACATATGTATATGTAAAAATAATAAATACATACATACATACTCGCATATAAGCAAAATAATAATAATAATCACGATGCACATCTGCGCGTTAAAATAATTCAATTGAAAAACTGGAAGTAAGAAATCAATTTAAACATACTCACGCGAACACACACACACACACTCATTCATTAATTTACAAACACATTGGCACAATTGATAGTTGCCAATATGTATGACTATAAACTAACTTTTAAAGTTTTAGTCCAAAAGTAAAGCCTTTTTGAGAGTAGACTTTGCATTGGTTTCTTAGAAAAAACAAACACAAAAAGTTGTTATTAATTTTTAAGAAAACAAACGAAAGAGAAAATGTCTCGCTACCTTAATTTGTTAACGCCCTAATATAAAATTTTTCAAAATCCAGTTTTTTGGATAGATTGTGTTATAGCATCAGTATTAAAAATATTAAATTTTATGCTAACTTTTTTTTTTTTTGGTTGGTTACGGTTTAATTATTTATAATACAATTTTTTTAAACAATACTCCGAAAATTTTAGTAACCCTAATGTTTTTTTATTCTTGTTAAATACCATATATGAAATTCGTGTTAGACCTTTTGAAAATTAAGCTGGTGATCTGTGAGTATGTAGGAAATAAATTAAATAAATTAAGTGCAATAAAAATTTTTGCAGATGTGCGAAATTCATTTCATTTTTATTGTTAATTGTTAGGAAAAATAAAAATTGTTTATTTATTGAAAACGAAAATCAAATATTGCGCAAAACTCCAAATTAATATGAATTCGATCAATGATTAATCCACAAAGAATTAAAAAAAAATAAAAGAGTTTCGAATTTTTTTTTACCTTTGTGTGTCTATGCAGTGGTATCTTGAGTTCGTTTATCTTTTTGTTTTTTTGTTTTTTTGTTTTTTTGTTTTTTTTTACTTACGTACTGTCTGCTGCTAAATTGAAGCTGCTGTTGCTGCTGCTATTGCTGCAACATTCTTCTAATCGGCTTTAGTTTATACTTCGGTAGAATTTATTTTATTTATTTTTATACTCTTAATGCGGCATAAATAATTTATGCATATAAATAACATACATAGCATACACTCAGTTCACAGTCAGAGTCATAAACCAGCATCAGCAGCACCAACAACAACATACGCAGTCAGTAATAGCAAAGCATCAGGAGGGACTGAAATTGGGATTGGGACCCCTGCTTAAATCTTTTTATATCCTTCTAAAAATATTTATTTATATATTTCAATGCTTTCGTTCGTTTCGTTCATTTCGTTTTAGTTTTTTTTTTTGCTCTCTCATTTTTCTACATTTGTAACATAGTATAAATTTATTATATTGCATTAGTAGATCTCGTTTGTTGAGGTTGAGGCAGCAGCAAAAAGGTATCAGACAAACACACCAATACAGCGAGTAGTAGATGGGAAGCTAAGCTAGAGGGAAGGAGAGGAAGGGGGGCGCAGGAAGAAGTAAATGTGCGTTAAAAAATTAAACTTATTATAAATTACATTATAAAATATTACAACATCTTTCGAATAGAAATAAATACATAAAAATGAATAAATGTATGCGAGTAGAGGCAGCAAAAGCGATTCACTGAGGCAGTGGCAGCCACAGCAGTGAGATGAGGTGATCATCATAAAAGGCGCGAGAGGTAGAAGATTGTGGTGCAATTTAAAGATGATTTAGAAAATACAAAAATGGCAGTTTCTGATAATGAACCGTGGAGCAAATATTGTTATTGGTTAACAGCAACGATTTAACGGTCAAAGGAAAATGTTTTCAAATAATTCCATTGAAAATTGTATTGCTCTTCCGGTGTATAAAATATGTTGTATTAAAAAGCCACTAAACTTTTTAAGCAAGTTGATAAAATTTAAAAACTTCTTTAAATTTAGAACAGAGAATCAAGATTAGAGAAGAAAGTAAAGAAGAATTTGGGGACCACTGTTGCAAAGAGAATCAACATATATGTAGAAAGTAAAGTAGAATTTGGGACCCACTGTTGGGGTATGTCTATTTACATTTTGTACCAGTAATTGGTCAATTGGTGGTCGCTGTGGCGTAGTGGTAGTGCGTTGGACTGCTGCGCAGTGTCCGGGGTTCGAATCTCGGCACAGGCAAAATAAAAAAGTAGAAAAAAATAATTTTTCTACACGGCACCACCTCTTGGCAGGCAATGGCAAACCTACAAGAGTAAAAATTGCTATGAAAAGCTTTTCACTTCGCCGTTCGGATTCGGATTCGGCATTAAACTGTAGGTCCCTTCCATTCATGTACAAATATAACACGCACAACATGAGTGGATGCGAAAAGCTCGGCCTAGGCCCTCCATGGGCTGTTGTGCCATTAAAAAGTAAAAAAAAAAAAAAAAAATTGGTCAATAAAACACAAAATATTTATTATTCATTCAAATTTATTGTAACGCCTTCCGAAATAATTCACTACAATCAAACGAACAAAATTTCTCAAAAGCATTTTCCGGAATCGACTTCAGTTCCCGCCGCGAATTCTCTTTTATGTCTTCTATCGACGGAAAACTGGTGCCTCGAAGTTATAATTTGAGTTTTGGAAAGAGAAAAAAGTCAGCCGGTGCCACATCAGCTGAATATTATGGTTGTTCGATGATATTTGTTGAGTTCTTAAGCCAGAAATTCGTTCACATTTGATAGCCTTTTGAGATTGTGCGTTGTCGTGGTGCTAAATCCATGAGTTTTTTTCCACATACTTCGCCTTTGTTGACGAATTTGCTCTCTCAAATGTCGCATAACGCCCAGATTATATTTTATATTTTATATACCGTTTGACCTTCTGGTAAGAATTCGGAGTGCACAACACTGCGATAATCAAAGAAAACAGTCAACATTACCTACCAAAGCGAGGAAAATCTTCCACCACATCTCCACCGCTTTTGGATGCACCGCATCACTCATATCCATTAGTTTTTGATAAAGTCGATTCGCTGTAATTCTTCAGTAAAGAAGATACAGCGATACCGCACACGAAATTCCATTTGCAATAAAAAATTTTAGACAAATTCTTTGATCGTTATTTTTATTTATTGTAAAAATCACAAAACACTCTTGAGATGAACTGACAAAGTCGACTGTAAACTGTAAAGAAACTAAATTGCAAACGATAGTATAGAGAACAGTAGTGCCAACTTAGCGACAAAGAATTTTTACAATTCCTTTAAGCGGGTTTTTAAATTATCATTTAATTTTTGATTACTTTGGTGCCATCAATTTTAATATCCGAGAAATAACACACTCTCATATAAACGCAAACGTTAAGATTTGTTCAAAATTTAAAAGAATCGAATAAAAATCAGTTTAAAAATATACAAAAACTGTGAATTTTTAATCAGCTCTAAGAAGAATCAGCCAAGAATTTAAAGTTTTTAAGACAAACGTTTTCATAAAAACTTTTATTTATTTTGTCAATATTTCGACTTTAAATAGAAGTCATCAGTAATTAAAATGGAAATATTGACAAAATAAATTTATATAGTTTTACCATGTGACTGACCATAAAACTCCAAGTGGCATTTTTGCCTTCTGGGCAATGTTATGTCCATTCGCCTCTTTTTTAAATTGGTGATGTAAATAAAAGAGGAATTTTAGATGTTTTTCGTCTGCTAAATCTATATTTGAAATACTTGTTTAAGATATTATATTCTAAAAAAATAGTGCCTAAAACCTTTTTTTTTATATAAGTATTTACCTAGCTATCAGCTTTGCTTAGACTCAGAACAGAATTATATATTTTGGGTCTTCATATATCTACAGATTACGAATCTAGAACAAAATTTGAGTCAAAAACAAAGAGGGACCTTTAGAGTAAATCGGTTAAGGCTCAAGAAAAATGTGAAACATTAGTAAAAAAGAGAAAAGTCCAAAGCATGGATTTCAATTAAGGTTTCTTCACGTTCCTTCAAGTTTAAGTCAAGAAAACTGAAAACCTTTAGTTTTTTACATTCTAGATTTCGAAGCTGGATTTTCCGAACCGTTTCAGTTCTCAATGTATGCATGTTTTTTAGGTAGTATGCTCATCAGTGTTTTTATAGGTAAGTGCTTCATAATTAATTAATAAAATTCAGTTAAATTCGAAAAATACTAAATGTAATATTTTAAGTTTCGAATATATGACATATTTTTGTTCCTCGTTTTATGGATCCAAATTATCAGAACACTTGGAACTTTTCGGGTTAACTTTTCTGCAGCCACAATGGAAATTAATTGATCTCAGGAACCGGTTCTATCGGTTCATTTCATATAAATTGGGTAAAGATCTTAGAAAGTCTGTTTACTTAGAAACATTACTTTATTGAGTTCTTATGCATAGCAATAACACACTTAAAGATATTAGAATTTATGCAGAATAAAAAACTTAACCGTGTAACCGCTATACACCGAAACAGTGAAAAATCTTTACATCTCTCCTCCTTGCATATTCTCTCTTCCTTCTACTAACAGCTTCTCGATATAAATGTTCAAACATAAATACTTTTATAGAGAGGGGCCTATTCTATTTCTTTTGAAAGTATATATACTATAGTCTAAGATCCCGAACCAAAACTTTGGGAATGGGATTTTTTTGTAGAAATACAATTTTTTTTGAGTTATCAAAGGAAAAGAAACCTAAAACCTTTTGATACCCTTTCCACATATATTGATGTGTCAGGGGATTTCTGCGCAGATAAACGTGGCACACCGTATTGAAATATCCATTGGGTAATAATTGATCTTAGTGCGCTGATTTGCCCTAGCACACCAGGAAATCCGTGCATGTCTATGAGCAAGGCTCCAAATTGGTTATTTTAGTGATAAATTTTTCCAGAAATTTTGAATCGGGAACTCGTACGAATAGAATTTTAAGATGGAATTTTCGTGCCGCCTTCTAACGATACAATCAGTTACACTTATATTTCTATAGTTTTCCTATAGTTTCCAAAAGAAAAGAGAATCACTTATTGCAAAATGTTCTATAAAAAGGGTATTTTATTGACTGTGTAACTACCATATAGACAGACGAGAGCGGATTAAAGTTGACCAGATTTGCACAAAACTCGAAATCAGTAATAAATATGAAATTTCCTAAGTCTACTACAGAAAATAAAGCTTAAAGTGTAGGTGTTGAAGACTCTTAAATCTCATCCTCTGATCTTTTTACACCCAAGAAAATAATTATTTGTACAATAAAATTAAATTAATTCAATATTCCTCCATATACAAACTGCTCACTCTGCACATCCAAAATAAATTATGCGTAAGGAACTAATGAAAGAAGAAAAACATGAGAAAAACGACGATACATCAAAGAAGATTATGAGATGCAGCTCAATGAAAAACAACAGCAAAAAAAAAAACATTTTGGTTTTGTATTTATTTTATATACTTATATATTTTTTTTAATACATTTCACATATTACATACATACTTATTTATGAAGCTGTGCATTTTTTCATCATTTCTTAATGCTATTTATGTATGAGTAGTTATGTATAGAATATATCTTTTATACATATATACTTATAGACGTACTCGTACATACTCGTATATGTTGTAATTTATTATTTATTTTATTTTAAAAATACACTATTTTTCATACTCGTACGTGTTACACTAAACATATCCGATACAAACATCAGGCAGACACCGGGCGAACATCATAACACATCGAACACATATAACAGAACGACGGTGACACCGACATCGACATCGACATCGACACTGATACCACAGTAATAACCAAAGAGGATCAAAAGAACAAGCAAGCACAGACACACACACACACACGTCTAAGAGGTACAGACTGTCAGTCAGACAGACAGATAGCGAGACTTATTGAACTGTTTGAGACGGCAATGGGTGTAATGGCTTTTGTCGTTTGGGTTAAGTGGATTGTTGGCTTCCTTCATCTACATTCATCTACTTCTGGTTCTCGTTCTTGTTCTTGTTCAACATACATCTTTGATAATTTCTTTTCTTGGGTTATGTATGTAGTATAATTGAGTGTATGTGTGTGTATGTGTGTACGTGTTGTTGCATGTCGTTGCTGTTTAGTTTGATGGTGTTGGAAATGATGTTACTTGTGTGCATCACGTTGAAGGTAGTTTGCACACATCAACAATCAACGGGTAGGGGATGAGAATCTTGAAGGATTGTAATAATTTTTCTTTTTTGCTCTTTTTATTTATTTTTTCTTTATGAAGTTCGTATGAGATTTCCTTTTTAGTTTAATTTGTAAAAATTCTTTGTTCTTTTTTTTTTCTTTTCTTTTTTTACAATGATTTTTAATTTGCTGATGGTGCTATAATTATTTGTCTGAGCATTTGTTATGTTGTGGTGATTGTTGTCTCTTTGTTCATTTCCTCGGTTTTGTATTGATTGGGTATATACAATAACATTTTATATATAGGGTGAATTTTTTCAGAGTTTGGTTTTGAAAATGAAAAAAAAAACAGACAGAAATTTTACAAAAGTGAATGAAATATTTATTTGGATCGATAAATCAATTCCTGCCATTTATTTTTTAAAGATAATTTCACTTAAATGTTGCCCACGCCTACGTTTCAAGCGGTCCATTCTGAACGTCCAATTTTAGCACACTTTTTCACACATTTCGGCCGGAATCTCACCAAAGACGCGTTCAATGTTGGCTTCCAAAGCAGTAATCTTGTTTGGCTGGTCACTATAGACACGAGACTTAACATAGTTCCACCAAAAATAGTCTAACCGGATCAAATCACACGATCTTGGTGGCCAATTGACTACACCAAAACGTGAGATTAACTGCTCACCAAATTCGCCACTCAATTGATGCATGGTTTCACGTACGTGGCATGTGGCATCGTCCTGTTGGAACCACATGTCAGCCGAGTCTAAATATAGAATTTTCGGTCAACGGTACCTTCCTCCATTGACCATAACGTTGCGGCCTTCATCGGCTTTGAAGAAGTACGGCCCAATGATGCCGCCTGCCCATAAACCGCACCAGAAAGTTCATTTTTCGGGATGCATTGGTAGCTGCTGAATTGCCTCTGGCTGGTCTTCACTCCAAATACGGCAATTCTGCTTATTGACCTATCCATTGAGCAAGAAATGAGCCTCGTCGCTAAATGGACGTAGCTTGCGAAACACTTTTTTCACAGCGCACGAATTTTGATAATAAATTTAAATAATTTGGAAACACTGTTCAGGCGTAAGTCTATTCATTATGAAATGGTAAACCAAACTGAGGATAAATCAAGTGACAGCTGTCAAAAAGATCAATTCCGAAAAAAGTATTGCCAGATTGAAAACCACACTTCTAAAAAAAACACCCGTTATATAATAAATACCATTATTATTTAGAAATATATTTTTTTTATAAATAGATTATGTACTTTATGTTTTTATGTGAAATGCCAAAAATACTTGTTTCTCTGCCGTTTCAGAGAATGCAGTGAACTGTTTCACTTACCATACTCGTAAACAACTTATCTCAATTTCTGAGAGATACCGATCTTGTTTGATGAGTTTTTGGGTTAAAAATATCTCCTGCTTGCAATTCTGAAGGCATACTTGGTTGAAATTTATGGAAGGAATTCAAATTGACATACATAAATGTCACTTTAAAACTATTAATATTGTTTCATTATTATGCTATAATAAATTGGTAAATAAATATTTAGAAATGTTTAGTTTTTTTTTTTATATAAAAACAACGTATTATAATTCCAGGTGACTACGAACAATATACACAATGTTGCTTCAAACGTAAAATAAAAATAAATGAACATTTTATTGTTGCATTTATTGTTTTCACTAAATTGTTGCATAATAGGGGTACCCCTATAAGGTAGGAATTCAATGTGTTGATTGTAAGGAAGATTGATAGGTGGGAGGAAGAAGGAGGGAGAAGTAGTAACGAGCGTTTGCTTTAAATTAGCAAGGGTCATAATAATCGGGAAAAATATTTGCAGGGAGCTTTCGACGATGTTTAGAATGTTCATGGTCCATCGAGTGAAGTTACTCCCGACTGCATGCGCAATCAGTTTTGACACCAGTGCTTTATGTCATACTCAGCGTTGTCGCACAAGCTCGCAATACATGTGCTGGAATGCCATCGGATCCCGAATCTTGTTTATGTTAAGATGTGCAAGAACTCTCTTAACTACTCGAGTTCGAAAATGTCATAGCACAAGATACAGATTCGATAACGGGCAGTGGTTGATCGCTAGCTGGCAGAGAAGAATTCTCTGCGAAAATGGTTAGCTGAAAGGTTCGCTTTATCAACCGAGCTAGTAACAAGGCGATCCCCGTAAAAGATTTGGATTTGTCGAAGAAGTTTGGTTCTTTACTCTCTTTACAAATGACCAAAAGTTCTTGGAATTGTAAGACTTTGTGCCTCAGGCACTGTTCGTGTAGAAACTTTTCCTGCTTTAGAGTGGCATTACAGCTATTTCTTTCCTATTCACGCAACTGTTCAGTAATCAGTTCCATATCATTAAAAAAAACTTGTCCACAACATAATCAATATGAAAATATATGGGCCTTGGCCCATGGAGGGCCAAGGTCGAACTTTTCGCATCCATTCATGTCGTGCGTGTTAATTTTGTACATGAATGGAAGGGAGCTACAGTTTTATACCAAATCCGAATGGCGAAGTGAAAAGCTTGGGCAATTTTACTCTTGTTGGTTTGCCATTGCCTGCCAAGAGATAGTGCTGTGCAGAAAAATTGTTTTTTTAGTTTTTTGATTTTGCCTGTGACGAGATTCGAACCTCGGACACTCTCCGTAGCAGTCCAACGCACTACCACTACGCCACAATGACCATTTGCTGCATCATTATAATTATAATCTTACCATCATCAGCATTATTATAATCATTATAATAATCATCATCATCTCATAATAATAATCATATGATCTCAATATGTGGAAAATTTACCACTTGCCGGTCTGAGAACTCGCGAATGTTATAAAGTTGACTAGAAGCATTTCAAATCTTGTATATGTTTTCTTATGCAGATGCGAGTTGTTTTCCTTCCACGGAGCAAAGATTTTCATGCAAATTTTAAAGTAAATCTTCAGTCATTCTCTTGTTGAGAAGCTGGGAATTCGGCCCCCTCAATGACTGCCTGGAGCTGCATAATCTTATAACTTTCGTGGGGACTCAATGAGATGAGTGTTGATGCAATTATTGGCTCTAATGAACTCTCCGCATTAGTCTTTGCTAGTTGTTTTTCAATGAAATTCGAATTCTGTTGTGCCTCAAATTGGTTTTTTTCCGCCAATAGCAGAATCTGACTTTTGTTGGGCCTCCGTTTTTCGACAAAGTCTACACAATCTCTGTGTGTCAGCCGCAGTTTTTGCAGGAGTTTTTACCGTAATGTAATCGCCATTTGTTTGTGCCTCGCGTTTCTGTTTTTTTAAATCTATTTTCGCTCATATTTTCATCTCTAGAAATTTGTAACAATTTTTGTTTTATATGTAAAATTTTTTTTTTAAATATAAATATTTATTACTACATAGAAACTGATGGGCACCGCACTCTATGAATCGAGTATGATTCATACTCAACGGAATCAGCATTTTGGTTTCAGTGGAACCAACTTGTGGTGTATTTTGAAGCATGATTTGCATTTGTTTCCGTATAAAGTGGAATTGGCTCAAAAAATATTGCCGACAGACCATCCACGTGGCTTGGATTATGACCAAACAGTTGCTCTAATGGTTGACACTGAATCTGATTTTTTGGAAGAAAATTTAGAGGGCCGACTAGGTCTATTTCACACTCCCTGGCACCGTTAACAAACTAAATTGCCGCATTTGGTGAACGGAGAATCCTCACGAGATCCATGAAACACCATTGCATGACCATTAACGTGTGGTGTCAAAAAATGGCGACATTGACTGGCCACCTAGATCTCCAGATTTGACCCCTCTTGACTTCTGTTTGTGGGGTTATTTGTAAAGGAAGGTGTACGCCAGCAAGCCTCAGACCATTGTCTGGCTCAAGGCAAACATTTGTGCCGAAATCATCGCTATACCACCCGAGATGTTCGAAAAAGAGATGGCACTTTCTTCTTTGGCCACTTGATTTTGTATTCAAAAACTAAGCCCAGTAAGGGACCAAATTAAATAAAAATACCTCATATATGGAAATGGTTTTTTTTTTACTTATTTATTATTCACAATCCGACGTAAAAGATGGCGAACCCTGTATATACGCATCCTCATTTTTTCATAGTTGATTGAAAGTGGGCCTCATAAATATAAAAACGATTCTAAAGAAGTAAACTTCATATCAGTATATAAGTATTACAAAAAATGGATTGATTTTCGATCATAATCACGTGATGGAGTAAATAAATTGGCTTGAAAAATCAAATTTATAATCAGGATGATAAATTGACAAAAGCATAAAACTATTCAAAACAAAAAAAATTTATAATAAAAAACAATACGAAACAATATGATAAACAACTAGAAATTACAATAAAAATCTAAATAATTTATATATAAAGTATTATAAAGTAAGTAATTAAATTTTAAATAATTTTTTTCCGTAATATCATACAAAGAAATCCAACTTTAGTTCAGTTTATTAATATATTCGATATTATATATTATAAATAGTAATTAATAACAGCAACGACAAGAGCAAAAGTAAAAAAAAAAATAAAAACAATAAAAATAATCATCAATTAAAAATATCAAAAGCAGAAAAGTTAAAATAAATTAAAATAACACAAAATAAATAAAAAATGAGCGCAGAACAGCAAAAAACCAATAATAAAAGCAACAACAACAAAATAAAACGGAAAAAATATATTAAAACTATAAATAAATAATTTTTTAATATTGTTGCGAAAAGACGACGACAAAAGGACGGACGACTGACGACGGACGAGCGGACAGGCGGACGCACATCGCAATGAAGGTGATGAGAGCAGCAAGAAAAATAAAAAAGGCATAAGAAAAACAGCTACAACAACAATATGGCAACAGCAACCAAACAAAACCTTCAGGCTAAAGCAACTGTTGTTGCCTGCTGCTGCTGTTTATTGTTATTATTTGTGTTCCTTGTGTGTGCTGGTGTGTTTTTTTTTTTTTTTTTTGTTGTTCTCTTCTTGTTTGCATCAACGACGAACTCCTTTTACGTTAACTCCTGCCAAATAAATATAAAATATATAAGAAAAAAATTATATAGTATACCTACTGCACCAAAGGGAAACACACGCGGCAAGGAACAAAAAATCAACAATAACAACAACAGACATTTTAAGATAAAAACAAAAAAATTAAATGAAATAAAATAAAAATAAATACAAAAAAAAAAAACAAATAGAAAAGTTGAAGAGGAGGTGTAGAAAACATCTGCGTAGCATATGCACCATACACACGAACTCAAAGGCAGAAACACACACACACGCATACATACCTATAAAAATAATAAAAAGAAAAATATTTTATTTATTTAAAATAGTAATAAATAAAGGAAATAAATTAAAGAAAAACATGATTCATGCTGAATGTATGCCACAAATTTATATTGCTTGATATTTTTGGGAGCCTACTTACCAAGTTGTATTGCTTTTGTGCGCTACATTCAGCTTTTACGATACACTATGTAGCACATATTGAGTGTAAATAAAAACTTCTTACTTTACTTTGCTCTTAATGGCACAACAACCCATGGAGGGCCTAGGCCGAGCTTTTCGCATCCACTCATGTTGGCGTGTTATATTTGTACATGAATGGAAGGGACCTACAGTTTAATGCCGAATCCGAACGGCGAAGTGAAAAGCTTTTCATAGCAATTTTTACTCTTGTGGGTTTGCCATTGCCTGCCGTGTAGAAAAATTATTTTTTTTACTTTTTTTTGATTTTGTCTGTGCCGAGATTCGAACCCCGGACACTCTGCGTAGCAGTCCAACGCACTACCACTACACCACAGCAACCACCAAATAAAAACTTCATATGTATATAAATTGGCTCACGAGACCCGCTCACTGATGATTGCTGTTATAGCTAGACTGGCGGGCATACAAAGCTACCTGGAAGCGTTTTCGAAAGGCGAAACTGATAAATCGGCGTGTATCTGTTTGACAACCAGATGCTTCACATACATATCCGAACACTTACATAGATGGCAGAAAGTGAAACATGGGCCATTGACTTGACTTCGAGATCACTGCCCTATCGCTTTGATTATTAAGAAGATCGCACTTAAACCAATTTCTTTGGAATCAATCTGATAATGATGATTTTCGGTTCATTGGTATTATGAATACATTCATTATAATAATTATAATGAACCTATAAGACTGAAGAAAGTGCACCGCAATATCACGAATTGTGCTTTATGAACGATAATTATTATAATGATAACACTACTTATTAGACAAATTTTTTTTTTTTTTATGTAATAAGGATTTGCCTTTTATTGTCTTTTTAAAAGCTTAGATCTAATTTTATAGTTTCACGTTTGCCTAAAATTTGACCATTTTTAAGAAATGAATTAAAATAAATCATACGACAATTTGTTAATTTTGCATCAAAGATTGTTTGTGTTTATAGTGAAACAGCTGGCTCAAATTTATAAACCCATTAGCTCCCTTCCTTGTGGGTCTTTTTTGCCTTTTCGGAAGAAATCAATTTTTGAGCCATTACGAAGGTTGGTAGAGGGCTAATAAGTTCTAGAAATATGTTGCTCATAAAATTTACTACAGGTCAATGAACACCAAAAACCTGTTAAGTTAGTATTAGTAAAAATTAACCAAAATTTTCAAAATGATTCAAAAATCCAACGCATTGAACAAATGTGTCTTAGAAAGTAAGTATTTTAACCAATTTAAGGTTGCTAAAATCAAGCACTTATACCTTCAACGCTGCCTTAACCCTGCAGCACTTCTCTTGTGGGACTTTTGAAGTTTCAACAGAAAATGCCTAATAGAATATTAAAGGTCAAGAGTCGACAGGTGCTAAGCGCCTTTTTTAATAGAACAATTTGATTTGATCCTGGGATTTTATATGGTCTGGTCAGTGAAGCCGCAATGAAAACATTTAATAGTTATCAGCTACAATTTCATCTTTAAATAATCACAAGCTCGCCAGATAGCAGATATTGTGATTTCTTTGTGATTGCTTTAACTTAACGATACCCGAGCATTTACTTTCCCTCCTATTACAAATCAGTTCTCTGTTTTAAATAAGTGCACTTCAAACTTGAATCTTGCTGAGCGATCGTCTAGTAACAATCAGCAACCAAAACCAATTAAATATGCTTGAATAATTAAAAGAAGTTGTATGAAAAACTAAATCACAAAAGAATTAGTAAGCATCAGTGATTGAATGTACTCCTCTTTCTTATATTCGATCATGACCGATCGTGAATAATGGATTTGGTTTGTTTTTAATAATTATTTCCTTTTTCATTTAATTTTTATTTTATTTCTTATTTTACATAATATAAGTAAAACGCTTTCATCTTTGCGTGTGCCCTCAGTTTAAAATGTTTCCTCCCTAACGCCACCGCAATATCATCACCATCGTGATCACCACCAGGAACAGCAAGAGCATCGGCAGCAGCAGCAGCAGCAGCAACAGTAATCATACAACAAACACCAAAATTGAATCTTGACAGCTCATGCCACCTCGATTTGTACGATTTTGCGTTGACTCCGCCGCTCGATACTCATCGCTCTTTCGTTTGTTGGTTCGCGATCGCTTGTCGCGGGGCTGATGTTGCTGTTGATGCCGCTGGATGTTGAATGCTCTTGCTTGCTAGCTTGCTTCCTTAGATGATCGTTTTCATCGTTTGGTGTTTGTTGGCTGGTTGTTGGTTTGGATGTCAGCAGTCTGACATGCTGTCTGTCTGTGCTGCTTGCTTTAGCTCAACTTTTGCGAGCATTTTCAATAAGTTTTTCTGCAAATACATACATATTTACAATGTATTTATGTATACCCGTGCCAACTCATTGCCCCTTTTCGCCACCCCAATACAAATAGTAGATGTTGATGGCTTTTATAAATTATAAACATCTTTTTCTTCTTTTAATTAATTTATTTTTGTCGATTTTATTAATGTTCAATTCATCTTTGCTTTATTGTGCTGAGATGTATGTATGTATGAATGTGTATTTGGCTGTGTGCGAGCGTATGTGTTTAAATGTTTGTTTACAGCATATTGCTGTATGACTGGCATCAGAACAGCGGCGCACTACGACGACCAGCTACAAAACTTATTCTTCTTCTTCAGCTTGAGTTTGTTTAAAATAAATTTCTTTACTCATTGCTGATCGTTAAGATATGTACGTATGCCGGCATCCTTAAGATACTCATTCGTACGTTTTACGTACGCATCATACGACACCGTTCAAGCAAGTCAGTCGAAATGCGAAGTGCGCAGATACACGCTTTGAACTTCATGCAATCGATAGATCGAAAGATCGATCGATATTGATCGTTTTGTTTTTTGCATTTTTTTTTTCCTTTTTTTTTTTTTTGAAGATTCTAGTATTTATCTTTTTCATTTAATTTTTGCAGACATTTTATTGCTGCATGATTAATTCAGCGAACTTATTGTAAATATTTGCTTTAAGTTTGATGCACTCTACTCTTCTTATTCTTCGTTCTTTCTTTCTGGATTTAATGTTGTTTACTTTGACATTTGCCATAAAAGCAGCAGCAAGAATGCAACATGTAAATAAAATAATCAATATTTAAATTGAAAAAATATTATTATTAGTTTTTGAAGTTGCAATAGTTTGGGAAAGAAACTGAGAAAGAGCATGGTTTGAACAATAACCAGAAGTAGGGAAGTGGTTGTTTAAATCGGCGTACCCCTCAAATTCCTGATGAAAATAATTTTTTCAAAAAACGGTATTTATGAAAAATCGAATTTTTACAGCTGGAGTACTTATCTTTCCAGCAATTTATAGATGCCCATTTTAAACAACTATAGAGAAAAGTAGTTCAAAAATTTTAATTTCACATATAAAAAAATAGATTCATGCAAAACAACATTCTTCTGTAATATTTTGAAGATTAAGTCAATCCGGGCTCAGGGCTCAGAAATGCGCAAAGTAGTTGGCTAACTGCACGTTTACAGAAAGCTAAAGTTAAAAAAATACTAATTGGAGGGAAAAAAATTAATTCCATGCTATGGTATGGTCCAGCAGAAATAACTCAGCCGGTTTTCAACACTAAGCTATTTTTAAAGACTAAGAAAACTATGGTTAGTCGAAAATGACCTTTATCGCAGTAAAACTTTGAAATGACAATTTTGGTGATTGGTGCTCCAGAACATTTTTTCATAGAATTTAAAAATAAATATTTGATTCCTACACACTTTTGATCTTAGTATGATGCATCATCTTGTTGTAAGCGATAAAAGATAGAAAGTATCGTAAATTTTGGTGTTAACATTTATTGTTGATGGTAAAATTTCTTCTCATACACAATAAAATAGAAAATAAAATGTACATTAATTAGAATGATTTATTTAAATGAAATACAAATTTTTAGAGTTTCCCTAAAGTCAAATTTTGCCTTTAACTTGGATTTCGCTGATAACACAATTCAACACACGAAATATTAAGGTTCTAAAACTGGCTTTTGATAGAGCTCGGTGAAAAAATTATACATTTCTCTGCTTTTTAAAAGTTCACAACTAATTTTTATTTTACGGGGGCCTAAACTTTGCCCATTTGCATATTCCATATATTTTATTGTTGCTCTGTTTTACATACACAGAAAATTCAATAAATTACATCTAAAGCTTTCAACATTATGAATTTCAGAAATGTTTACTTGACATATTGAATTTCCACTGCGGTGGTCTAGTGAATGAGTACTACACTGGAGTTAGCCTCAGCATCGATTCCCACTCAGTGAACATGAGTGGATGCGAAAAGCTTGGCCTGTGACGCTACAGGCGGTCATATTCGACACTCATAAAATGAAGTTCATTGTGGTAAAGGCATAACACTTGCCACAATGGCTGGGCTGTCTATCGGTGTCCTGTGTGATTGCATACCCTCTCTCATTCTCCCCCCTTATTCCTCCCATTCAACACAATGCTCTGCATTCATAGCGGTAAACCCTGTGTGTTCAATGCATCAATAAAAAAAAATATATATATACAACAACGGTTAAAACTTGGTTTAACAAGTTTTTTTTTTAAATTGCTTGGGCCAATTATTCACGTTCGTTGGTGGGACCATGTTCATAATTTGAAAGTTTTCTAAGCTATTGACTTAGAAGGAGAGAAGAGAACCTTTAAGTTTCAAATTAGACTGGACGTCTAATCCAGAATCGAATGGATTCAAAACTTTTGAGTAGAGGCCCAACTCGAATTACAGTAGTAGCGGCAAATTGAAAATTCAATTTGAAAAATAGAAAATAAGTAGGTTAGTGATTCCGATTTGATGCAGATTATTCAATACAAATTGAAATAATAAAATCTCGTTAAAATACACTATCTATATTAGTTTTACAACCCCATTTCGTACACATGTGGCTAGGGTATGTAATACCAAAGTTTTATTATCTTTTTCCCCCTAATTTCCGTACTCAAGTATCTTCTAGCTTTCGACTATCAGCAAAAAAGTTACCACAACTGGTTTTCTCAACCTGAAAAATCTCGGCATAAATATCGTAAATTAATTTCCAAAAAAGTTAAAAAATACTTAAATTCCATGCTATGGAATTTACTGGCAGTGATCTTTATCTCCTCCCCGAAAAATCACGGTATAAATATACCATAAATGAATTTCCAAAAAGGTTATAAAGAAGAATAAAATCCCATGCTACAGTGTCTTATTTACCGGCAGTGATCTTAGTCTCCTTCTCCAAAATGGGTAAAAAAAAAGTTAAATTCCATGCTACGGAATTTACCGGCAGTGATTTGAATTTTTTTCTCCAAAAATCCCGGCATAAATATATGTAGAATAATTTAGTTCAGAAAAAGGGTACAAAAATAAAACTGAGATAAATTCCATGCTACGGTGTCTTATTTACCGGCAGTGATCTTATTCTTCTTCTCCAAAATGGATAAAAAAAAGAGTTAAATTCCATACTACGGAATTTACTGGCAGTGACCTTCTTAATCTCCTTCCCATAATAAATATAGTATATCACAAATTAGTTCCCAAAAAGGGTAAAAGAAGAGTTAAATCCCATGCTACAGTGTCTTATTTACTGGCAGTGATCTCAATCTCCTTCTGCACAAAGGGTAAAAAAATTAGTTAAATTCCATGCTACGGAATTTACCGGCAGTGATTTGAATTTCTTTCTCCAAAAATCCCGCCATAAATATATGTAAAATAATTTAGTTCCGAAAAAGGGTACAAAAAAAAACTGAGTTAAATTCCATGCTGGCAGTGATTTTAAACTCCTTCTCCAAAATTGTAAAAAAAATTAGTTAATTTCCATGCTACGGAATTTACTGGCGGTGACTTTAATTTCTTTCTCCGCAATATATATATGTATAATAGGCATAAATATATGTATAATAAATTAATTCCGAAAAAGTGTAAAAATTAGCTAAATTCCATGCTACAGTGTCTTACAAACTTGCAGTGATCTTAATCACCTTCTCCAAGCAATTGCTTGCAAATCCTTACGTGTATTAACTGAGCAATAGCAGTAATAGGTGAGTTCTTTATTGGATCGAACTTAAAAGAGAATTAAGAAAAAGTCTTTAGAAAAAATTTGCAAGTCAATTTTTTTTGGACCTCAACACTAACTCCAATATCCCATATTCGCTCAATTTGGGAACGATTGTTTTGTTTAGAAAAAAAATGTTATCAAGAAAGAAAATAACATTCGTTATCGTTTCTTTAATGTATGTACATATGTTGGGCATAAGAAATGAATTACAAACGCAAGTGCTGCTAACTTTGGCTACCTTGACTCACTGGCACTGGCAGAAAGCATAAGGTGCGTACAAATAAATAGCAAGCAAATTGTTGTTAATACTTAAGCATTGCCTACCTCAATATCGTCAAGAGCAGAAAAGATAAAAAAATTAACAATAACAACAAAATAAAATACATAACAACAAAACTCGCGAGCGCAATGACTTTGGCTTGGAAGTCATCGCAAGGCATATAAGCACAAATACATACACACACACACACACACACACACACACACACATATATATATATATAACATACAACATATTTACGTACATAAATCTGTGGTAAAATATAAAACCATAACAGCTTAAGTCTATTTTCTTGTTCGGCGAGCTTGATAGCTTCGAATGGAAAAATTATAGAAACTACAATACAGTAAATTTTTAGAGAGCTCTATAGTCTGCTCAAAGAACATTCGTGAAAGAATACATGTAGATATACATATTTCTCAAAATTGTTTCAAAAATCGTATCAATGTGTTATTTGTAGTCAACAATAAAATGAAAAATATTTTCGATCTTAACTCGACTTAGGCTGTTATTGGTTTTCAGCACAGAAATATACACAGGTAATCATCGTATATTCTCCTCATGCCTACAGAGAGTTTGTGTGTCACATTATTGATATGAGTACCTATGCACGAGTGTGTCTGTGTGTGTGTGTGTGTGTGTGTGTGTGTGTGTGTGTGTGTGTGTGTGTGTGTCTTGGGTACAAATTGCGTATCAATTCAATTACTTCGGTACAATTTTGTATCTTTTGACATGAATTTTCACACCTTTGGCGAATTTTTACGTTGCCGCTGCTGTTGTTATTATTTGGTACTCAATAGAAAATCACAAATAGCAACAAACATCGATTTACATAATTATACACAAGTTATAGCAGACGCTCACACACACACACACACACACAGATTTATAAATATTAACCTTACGCTTACCAAAACCCACCCCGGGTGACCTCAAACTTTTACAAATTTCTTGATGTATATACAATTTTGATTTAGTTTATTGAAAACAGTAGAAAAAGTAAAATAAAAGGTTTTTCTATAGTAAACATTAGTTCCAATATTATTTTTGTTTTGAAGGCCTTGATAGTCTAGAGGGTAGAGGACTAGACTTTCACCCGGGAGGTTGGAGTTTCAATTCCCTTCTTGTTCTGATGGTTTATTCTAATGCAACTTCATATATCTCTACCGATATCAAGTGACCACTTGGTAGGTAATGGAAAAATCATGAAGTGATAACAAACCGCCATTTAGAACCGGCATTAAACTGTCAGTCTATACAGGGTGTATGACCTCATTAGCCATCACTAATCCACTTAATCCTTCTCCTATCACTTTTTTGGCCAAGTAGAGTGGCCCCGCGAAGTGAGTGCTATGGAAGATCTATGGCCATCCGGCCCACATCCAAATTTAATCTGTACTAAGTATTTTAGTTCTTTGATGTGGTCAATATTAGAGGAAGAGCTCTTCGCCCTAGCTCTCGGGGAACTGCTTTCTTTTACTGCGCAGTGTTGTTCTCTTAATGGAGTATTGCGACTACATTTTTCCTATCGACTTCGCGCTTGGTCGATTTTGTTATAACACAAAACAATTTTTTAACATCTCCATCTCTGTGCTACTAGTCGTTAAGAGCACGGTCTTATTTTTAACTAGAATACAGTGCCGTTCTCACAGAAGCCAAATAAAGTTGAATTCACTTCCCCAGATGGTGATGCTTTCAACTCGTTTGGTATTTTCCATGTCATATACCAATTTGCCAGCTCTTTGAACAATGGATGTGTGTGTTCTCAGTGCAGACAAGTATGTATATTGTTCTTGTTTAAGCCTTAGCACCAGGCGCCTTTACCTACAAAATTCATCTGGGTCTGGCGGGTGCGTTTGGTAAGAAGAAGGTTAATGCACGTTTAGCGCACAGTATTGAAATTTATGAACTTTAATGTTTTGAGAAAATTTTCGCTATTTTTCCTTTTTTTGTTTTTTGTTACTTTGTCAATTATTTTTTTTATTTCGGTAACTTTTAAAATTTTCCATTTTTTAAAACAACAACAATAACAACAACAACAAATAATAATAATTCCTTAAAGGTTTTCGTTTTTCGTTTTTCTCCTTTATTTTTATATTTATATTTTTATAACATTTACCATTTCATATTTTGTATGTGTGTGTGTGTGTGTGTGTGTGCGTTATTTTTATTTATTGTATACATTCTACATCTTTTTGCCACTTCGGCAACAAACAGACAACAACGCGAACACAAACTCCGACAGCAACAACAACAACAAGAATCGTACGTACGTACGTTTTTGAATTTTTTATATGATCGTAATAAAGTTTCAACATTTTTCATCATTAAAATAATATAAAGCCGAAATTATATTTTATCGTCTTCGCATCATTCTTATTCTTTTCCTTTAAAAGAAACGAAAAACCAAATTACAACAATAACAACAGCAGCCAGCAAGAACTAAAACGACACATACAACAACAGCAGCAAAACTCCAACAAGGAAGAAGAAATGAAGCAACAGCAACAACAATAACAACAACAACATATTATATATGCATATTATATTTATATATGAGTAACGCAAGAAAACCGCACTTTAAATGGAAAAAAATTAAAAAAATTATAAAGAAAAAACAAAAAACCAAACGAAATATTCGTTAATTTAGCTGAAAAATAAAATATAAAATAAATATTTCAAGAGTACATTTGTTATTGTTGTTGTTGTTGTAGTAATTTATAATATTCTTTAACGATGTTCAATGTACAGTGGTAACAATTGCAATAATATTGCATCTAAAAGAAATAGAAATTCATGTATTTTATGTGAAACATTAGAGTATGTTACCAAACGATTTCATTAAGGACTTCATCCTGGGTCGTAATCAGAACCAGAGAAGCATAACGAGCGGCCCGATGAGTCCTCGGGCCGAACCTCTTATGAATTATTTAAAGGTATATGTGTTATATTTATTTGTAGACGAATCGAATAAACCTAGAGTTTTATGGGATGGAGAATAGCTTTCCTGAAGCAATTTTTACTCTTGAAATTTTACCATTTCCGGGCAAAAGGATGGTGCCTTTATTTTTGATTTACACTTTTGACTTTTTTCCCCCCCGATTTGATATTTATCTGATTCTCTAGCTCTCAATACTTATACCACGGTAGCCATAAAGAAGTACATTCTGTTACTAAATAGTGCCAGGCTACGAATCCTGCGAGTTATCGAACTATTTAAGACCATGATAACCGTCGTCTAGGTCATTTATCAAGAGTAAAATGAATTGCTTGATGATGGACGATCGACAATATGGTTTCCGTTGAAGTCATGCTTAGGTGCAAGTTTGACCAAGAGTGCCATAAAGCACTGGTACCGAAACTGATTGCGTATTGAGTCGGTAATATCTTCACTTGGTGGATCACGAGTTTCCTAAGAGACCGCTCTTTCTCCTTGTTGTGATAGATGGTATCTCCCCGGAAGATCATTTGCAGGATTCAGCGTCTCTCGATGTTCTGTATATGCTTATACAATTTTACCATAGATACTTAGAATGATCACATTTTCCACATGTCGAAAAAGTATATCTTGGCAAGCAATGGCAAACATAGAAGAGTAAAAATTTCCTCCGAAAAGCTTTTCACTTCTCCGGCATAAAACTGTAGGTTTCTTATTTTAATTTTTTCTTTTTTTCTTTTTATTGATACATTCAACACATATTCCTGTGAATGCAGAGCATTGTGTTGAATGGAAGAAAGATTGATAGGTGGCAGAGAGAAGGAGGGTGAATGATTGAGGGAATGCAATTAACAGGATACCGATAAAGAGATAAACCGCCATTGTAGCAAGTGTTATGCCTTCAGTTTATCAGTGTCGACTATGACCGCATGTAGCGCCAAAGGCTAAGCTTTTCGCATCCACTCATGTTGTGCGTATTATATTTGTACATGAATGGAACAATTAAATAAATTATAACATGCATAACATGTTGCGCCATTAAAAGAACGAAATAAAGTAGAACAGAAGCTTCATGACCGCAACTGGAACTTCTTGACCGTATTCAGCACCGAGCTTATACGGTCCAGCCCATGAGCTAGACGAACCGTAAGTGGATTCATGCATTCCACGTGTACACGCCACTCCAACGCACCACAAATTCGAATCGATCCTGAGGCTACTGCAACCCCAGTCTACCACTCATTCACTAGACCACCGAAGTGGTACAACACATTACAGTGACAGATATTTTATCTGTCGTATGGCGGGTATATAGAATAAGCTCCATGGAACTATTTTCCGGGATTGTTGTAACCTTTGCAACTACTTATTTCTCGGGTTTTCCTCCTCCTTCATATCTATATACCTTCCTCAATCAATACAGTGCTCTGGATTTGTAGGGATACTTCAATGTGATCTTATTGCATGCTGAGAAAAAACACACTAGAAAAATAAAATCTGGAATCTTGGACTGAAAAAAATTTCAGAATTTTCTAAGAGAAACAGAGCTGCATAAAGTTTTGAAGCTGTCCCTCATCAGTATAACTACAGTATCTAAATCTCATTCAACTATAAATTTATACAACTAAATACTTTTATAGTACATAAATAAAATTTCAACTGAATCACAACCATGAACTGCACATACCTAAAATAATAATTTGCTTGAATAATTCCTGGAAATAAATTAGCATTATGTTAAATATTTTTGTATAAAATGATATAAATTTTTAATTTATTAATTTTCTTTTTCATACAATAACACACATAAAACATAAAATCAATTCAGTGTTAATTTTTCCCAGAATTAATTAGTATAAAATATGTTTGTGCATTTGTAAGTGTATAATTAGTTCCACTGTATATCGCCAGCAAAACTTTGGCGGCGCTGTATTATTAAACTCACGCCGCAGCTGCAAAGGAAATGATTTTCGAAAATTGAAGTTTATGACGATGAATGGGAATGGAATGGAATGAATGTTGGCGTTGTTTTTTATTTTTTTTATTTTATTTTCCATTACTTATTTATATACTATGTATTGTGTGTTATTTCATATACAGTGTCGGACAATAAATAAGAACACCTTGTTGTGAAACCAAAAACCTTAAAAAAATATTTCTCTAAGCTTATAATAAATTTAAAAGGTATTTACATTTATCCCATAGGTTTAATTTTTTCTTAAAACAAAACAAAACCAATTCAGTGTAAAAAAAAAATTTAAAAGTTATATATAAAATCACATTTCAAAAGGAAAAAAAATTAGAAAAAAATTTATAAAATATTGACTCAAATTGTTCACTAATGCTTATACTTTTTGAAATAGCCTTTGTTAATTAAAACCGTCTTACACCTTTGATTGCATTGATTCCACCAGAGACGCGCAAGTAGCCTGGGGTATGGAATATCACGCTCTTTGAATGCTTTGCCATAATTAGTCTTTGTTTTTAGCTCTACTACTGCCAATCTTCTCTTTGACAATATTCCACAAGTTCTCGATTAGATTAAGGTCAGGGAATTGTGCAGGCCAGGTCATAACGGGAATCACATTACGGGAAAACCAATTTCGCGTAAGGATGGAGGTGTGCTTCGGGTCGTTATCCTGTTGCATTTGCCATTTGAGGGGCATTTCCCATTCAGCATAAGGAAGTATCACCTCCTGAAGGATGTTTACGTAAATAAATCTGCTTATCTGCTTACCTCCATACTTAAACGTCTTTCTAGTATATTTTGGGCTCAATTTTGCATTTTGCAAAACGTTTGCCATCACTTCCAACAAGATTCACCTTGCTTTCGTCTTTCCATAATACGTTACGTCATTTTTTTGTTGCATTAATTGAACCATCCCACACAATGTGCGCTTTAGCGAACTCTATGCGACACTTTCTATATCTTTGTGTCAAGATTGGTACTTTTCGTGGTGTTCTCCCATACAGTTTTTTTTCCACCAAACGTCTTACTGATCGAGCACAAATTTGAACCCCTGTCTTCTCTCTAATTGCGGCAGATGTCTTAAATGGATCGCGTGCCGCCAAAATTTGTATGCGATTGTCATCATTGTCATTGCACTTGTAGTTTTGCGATTCCTACCTCTCTTGCAATTAAATTTTTGAGGTAATAAAGACAATTGGTAGACAAATGTCGAGGATCTGCTAATAGTTTTAGTTATTTGGCGGATGCTTTGTCCCTCATTTCGCAGTTTTTTCACCAAATCAAGCTCCTCCGTGCTACAGTGCTTTGTTCGACCCATTTTGCTGAGACATTAGGGAATAGTTTACATTTAATTTGTTGAATTACGCTCAATGCTACGATTTAAATGCTTACCAGTCCAAATTATAAACAAATTTAAGTTTTCTTTTTAAAATATAAATTTTTTCGTCTGCTGTTCTTATTGCATTGTCCGCCTTCGAATGCTTCGCTTCAACTTTTTTGTTTGGGAATCCCCAAAAAATATTTAAATATAAATATACCATACCATTTTCTTCTCTATAAAAATTGTTTGCCATAAGCAGTCCGATAAAAAAAATCAAAGGAAGTTTTATAGTGCAAGGTGTTCTTATTGAATTGTCCGACACTGTACATACATATTAAAGCGAGCAACAACAACAACAATAACAAGATCAAAACTCTCATTTATTTTTATAATTTCTTTATATATATTTATTTTTATTGTTAAATTTTTTTTTTTTATGTAATTTAACGAAACGCAGGAGGCGTTCGTTCAGTGTTCGGCGTTCGTTCCATGATGGGCACAACGAACTTTGGCTCGATTAAATTTTTATTGCGCGCTGACTGACTGTGCTTCTCAAGAACCTCTTCACACATTTCTCTTTAACACAAATTTACAATAATAAAACAACTTAAGGAAGGCTGAAAAATAAACGGCTTATGCTCATATTTTGTATTAATTGCTTTCTTGGTAAAAATAACTTTAAAAATACATAAATAAATTCTTTAAATTTATTTCAAATTCATTGCAATGGCTTGAAAGAAGACCCAAGAATTGTTATGGAATGATTAAGTATGAAAAAATGTAAAATAAAAATATATTTGCTCGCTTATGCTTTGCTGTGCTTATTTATGAATAAGTGCATATGTATGGACTCATGTATTCAGATACATACATAAGTACATACATACATATGTATATAAGTAAATATCATACCAACAATTTATCATCACGTTGATTTTCAATGATTTTTTTAAAATACTCCACTTGCATTGACTGCAGCAAATAACATTGCCGCATAAGATTTGCTTGATTTGCCATGCCCATTGTAATCACAGCTACCCAGCAAAAAAAAGCTAACACTACTTTCGCTAAAAACAAATTCTGTGTTAAAAAACAATAACAGTATAACGCGAGTTAAAATGGAACATATTTTTAATGTACATAAATACCAAAATAATATGAATTTATAAAAATAATTTTAAAATCTTATAAATATGCCTACATACATAATTTCTAGAACGTTCTGAATGGTTTGATCTGAACATAAAAGAGGTTTTTGAAACATTTCTCCAGTATATATAATATTTCTATTCAAAGCTAACAAACTCCCCTACACTTAACTGTTACTGTTTTTTACCGCAGAATTACATACTTCAAGATAATTGAATCTCAAAAGACTGTGCTACAAAATCAAATATTTTCCATCGGGTTGGAGATTTAATATGTATATGTTAAGTATTTGATTTCGCTAAGCTCGAATCTGAAAACCATTATGCTACACCACGTCTGGTTTTTGAGATAACCGGCATGAAATCAGAAAAACGACATTAGCACTTCTTTAATTTGATATTTATCGTTTTTGGGTGTCCATTAGAATAATATATGTACATAGACGACCAAAACCCTTAATCTACATCTCAAACCCAACTTTTTGGGAGTTTCTTCCCAAACACAAATATGAAAAATACTTATATCATTCGTTTATCCCATTGGCAGTATTATTATAAGATTTACTGAAAGATATCGAAAAAATGTGGGGTTTGGGTTGTAGATGAAGGGGTTTAGTTTTAACAAAAAATTTTCTTTTATTATCGTTTTTCGTATACATGAATACATGTTAAACCGTCAGACTGAGATTTGCTGTTGCACAGTGTAATATACCGCAAATTTAAAATCAGTGTAAATTAAAATCAGTGTATTTTCGAATCTCGGGTTCGAATCTCGGCACAGGCAAAATCAAAAAGTAGAAAAAATATTTTTTCTACACAGCAGCACCCCTTGGCAGGCAATAGCAAACCTACAAGAGTAAAAATTGCTATGAAAAGCTTTTCACTTTGCCGTCCGGATTCGGCATTAAACTGTAGGTCCCTTCCATTCATGTACAAATATAACACGCACAACATGAGTGGATGCGAAAAGCTCGGCCTAGGCCCTCCATGGGTTGTTGTGCCATTAAAAGTAAGTAAGTAAGTAAGTAATAATAAATGCTATGTACATTTCAAGAAGTACTAAGTATACTACTTATACTCGTACATACGAGTTCTTATATAAATCTTAGTATTACCCAAAAAGCATTTGCACTTTTTTCGAATAAGAAACCAATTGTTAAGCTTTGCTGTAGTTACAGTAATTGATTCCAAAAAAAAAATTCGAATACATATGTACAACATTATAAAGGGATTTCCTAAAGGGACATAACAACTTTGTATGTTAATAAAACAGAGAAAATTACCAGCGCACATGATTACCGTACTTCACCTTCCAAAGATAAATTGCTTGACCAGCTCTGTGGCACCATCTTGTTGGAACCACATATCACTAATGTCAATCCCCACAAATTCTAGTCAAAAATAGTCTTCCAACATGGCACGATAACGAACTCCATTGGCCGTAAGATAGCGGTCCGGTATGAAATCCACACTACACGGTCAATCTTTGTGGATGCAATGGCGACTCTTGAAGTACATGTTGATTTATTGCTGTCCATATTTAACTTATTGACAAAGTCATTAAGCCAAAAATGAGCACTAGCGCTGTAGATGATTTTTCGATAAAATTCAGGATTTTATTCAAACTTAAAGTAGCGAACACCGACTCAGAATTTCGATAGTAATTTTTAATAATTCCCAAACGTTACTCGTTCGTAAACTTCCCCATGATGAAAATGTAAACTTTATATAATAATTTAACATTGCCTGATAAAACAAAAAACCAAAAAAATAGTGCCTTTGTAATTAAATACAAATTATTATGCATATCCCTATTGAAAACCCCTTTATTTCAATGCAAATGCAATAGAAATGGATTATATTATGATATTTGAATTATGAATGTTGTCAATAACAATAAAATCGTCCTTACATTGAGCATTACCATTGGTATTACTTACTTTACTTACTTTTAATGGCACAACAGCCCATGGAGGGCCTAGGCCGAGCTTTTCGCATCCACTCATGTTGTGCGTGTTATATTTGTACATGAATGGAAGGGACCTACAGTTTAATGCCGAATGTGAACTGCGACGTGAAAGGCTTTTCATAGCAATTTTTACTCTTGTAGGTTTGCCATTGCCTGCCAAGAGGTGGTGCCGGGTAGAAAAATATTTTTTTTTTAAATTTTGATTTTGCCTGTGCCGAGATTCGAACCCTGAACACTCTGCGTAGCAGTCCAACGCACTACCACTACGCCACACCGACCACCATCATTGGTATTAGTATTACAATTTTAAAGTTCAGTGAATGCTCCATTACTAAAAGTATTCCAATTGCCACTTCGATTAAATACTTAGTGTTTGGCGTTGAAGTTGAGTTTTTAGTTTTTGTCTGCAATAAATTCTTATTTAGGTAGTGTTACAGCCAATTCTTTAGAAGCTCTAGTATGAATAAGTCCTATGAAGAATGAGTTAATTTTCTTTGTCGAAGAAGTGGCACACAATTTTCTTCTGGGCTCCGGGCATCTAACCTCAAGTAATCGTTCTCTTAAGTACAACGTAATGCCTTTTGGGATTATGACAATGCATATTTTTATTTGATTGACGTTAACATATTTTTTCTTCTCCCCTTAGCGCCCGTTAACATTTCTCTCTGCTCTCATATACCTCGTACATATTTATGCCTCAAATATAATTATTATTAAAAAATATTTGTAACGTTTACACATTATTAAAATTCAAATAAGAGTAAAAAATAAAAAAAAAATATTGTAGGAGATTAAAATCGTACTGGAATTCGACGGCACGATGATGCAAAAAATTCAAACCAATTCAATTGTGTTTTTTTTATCTATGTATGTATGTGTGTGTGTGTGTGTGTAGTATCTGATATATTTGTTTGTAGGTATGTCGTTGTGATTATGCATCTGCATAGTGTACCTGGGACTTTTGACTGTGAAATCGAGTTTGAGAAAATGAAGCTTTTAACTCTTTTTGTTTTTGCTGTTGTTTTTGTTGTTGCAATGTGTCGTTGTGGTAGGTATCAATATACGAGTACATATGTACATACATATGTATGTTGGTAGTACTTACGTATATATTTGAGATTAATGAATTTGATATGATGACATTTAGATTGCATCTGCATAATATTTTAATTGTGTCTGCTCTTTTTAACGAAGTACACAGCTTGAAATTATTTTCGTATCTTGTCACTTTAATTTGTTAATATATTTTTTTTTTGTGACATATTTATTATTTGATTTTTTCGATTTATCGTCTATTATTAGTGGAAAATTGCAGGGATTTAACAAAAAAAATCCGTATTCAACATTACTAGGGAGACTTCAGAACATAAATATTGTTTGCTAGTTCTTCCAAAATCTTAAAATTAATTCAACATTTCCTATACTGAGCCTTGATAGTAGCCTTCATATCTTTAATAGTAATCATTCGAATAGCGTCAACAATAGACCAATTAAAATATTTAATATAGAAAAAAAAAAAAAAATAATAGTAATAACAATAACAATACAAAAAAATCATTATGATAAACTTAAAATTCAACAGACTACACCGTTAAGAAAAAATAAAGAATTAAAAATAGAAATAAGAATGACATAAATACATATATATATTATAAAGGGTGTTTTTTCTAGAAGTGTGGTTTTCAATCTGGCAATACTTTTTTCGGAGTTGTTCTTTTTGAAAGCTGTCACTTGATTTATGCTCAGTTTGGTTTGCCATTTGATAATGAATAGACTTACGCCTGAACAATGTTTCCAAATTATTGAAATTTATTATCAAAATTTATGCGCTGTGAAAAAAGTGTTTCGCAAATTACGTCCATTTAGCAACAAGGCTAATTTTTTGGCTCAATGAATACGTGAATAAGCAGAATTGCCTTATTTGGAGTGAAGACCAGCCAGAGGCAATTCAGTAGCTACCAATGCATCCCGAAAAATGAACTTTTAGGTGCGATTTATGGGCAGGCGGCATCATTGGGCCGTACTTCTTCAAAGACGATGAAGGCCGCAACGTTATGGTCAATGGAGAAAGGTACCGTTGACCGAAAATGCTATAATTAGACTCGGCCGACATGTGGTTCCAACAGGATGATGCCACATGCCACACTGCACGCGAAACCATGCATCAATTGGTCAGCAGTTAATCTCACGTTTTGGAGTAGTCAATTGGCCACAAAGATCGTGTGATTTGACCCCGTTAGACTAGCCAAACACGATTACTGCTTTGGAAGCCAACACCAACAATGAACGCGTCATTGGTGAGATTTCGGCCGAAATGTGTGAAAAAGTGTGCCAAAATTGGACCTTCAGAATGGGCCACTTGAAGCGTAGCCGCGGGCAGGTATTGATTTATCGATCCAAATAAAAATTTCATTCACTTTTGTAAAATTTCTGTGTTTCTTTTTTCTCATTTTCAAAACTTCACTCTTATAAAAATCCACCCTTTATATAGCAATAATAATTACAATAATAATAGTAATAAATTTTTTGCTGAATGTTATGGAATAGTTTAGAAAAATGTAGCACAATTTATTATTCATACGAGTACGTAGTAAAAATAATAATAACACAACAGTCATAAGAAAATGACATGATAATGACAGGTGCGGAACCTATATAATATGTACAAAGTTGAAATTAAAGAAGAAGCAGAAGAGGAAAAGAAAATTTAAAATATATATTAAATGCACGAAGAAAAACACATGCTATAAATCCAGTTTTAAAATAATTTTGAATCATTACTTACGTTCTAAGATGCTCAATGATGTTTTTGGACCCATTACACTCAATAAACTTTCTATGTCTAATACAAGGCTACATTTCAGTTCCTTATGGGTGGAAATTTCATTCCTGCAGTATTGAAATTTGGGTTACTTATCGCCAAAAAGCTTGATATGACATGATACTTATGATCAATCTGAAATTCTGTTTCTAAAGACCAATGCCGTTCCGGTGCTGCTCTACATTTCCATTTGGCTAGCAACTGACTATATTGCTGCGAAAGTTCAAAGCTTTGTTTCGATCAATTAGTTAGCGGCTAGACATTAGCAATAATGCTAACTTAACAAAACATAAATGGGTAACCAATGGCAAAGAATAGAAGAAAATCCATATAATTTTAAGTCGCAGTATCTCTAAGACCAAATAAGATCTCCCACTGTTCGACATATCTCTAATGTCGTTTTTAGCAATTACACATTATGAAGAAAAATACTTAATTTTCACAATATTCCTGAATGAAATACCAAGTCTCTAGCAAAAGTCATGTGCTATCAATGGCAGACGTTTAAAAAGTAAATCTCAAATACTCATTGGAATGTATACTTCAGATTAGTTTACCGTGGTGGTCACATTGGGCCAATCGATTATAGATTAGATTTGTAAATTCGTGAGCAAATTTAGGAGATTGTTTTTCTATTTAAGTATCGCAGCCTTTACATTGATTTTTCTGTTCTTTCAAATTTAAACTTTTTACTGTCTTTTAATTTTGGCTCAGCTACCTCACATTTCTTCCAATTACTAATAATTTATGTAAAAATACACAAATACTTGTATGTATATTAAATATGGGTAAAAATGGGTCCAAAACATATAAGCATGGACGAATCAAGAATTTTCCACAGAGGGGGCTCAATTATTTTTATAGTACCTACAATTAAAATTGTTTCGATTTCAAAGGTTAAAAAAAATATAAACGGACTTTTTCAAAGTTTAAGAAATTGTTAAATAAAAAAATAAAAAAAATAAATGATACATACTAAGTACATCAAAAGGTGTACAAAAAATGAGGTATGGATTATTGATGTAAAATAAGTATTTGGTGCATAACTTATGGGGGATTCACAATTTGAGACGTAACTTGTACTAAACCACATCTGGCAATACTGTAACTACTTTCCTGTTTTAGCTACGTCTTTTGTTTTGATCATGTATCAATTTGCCAAAGTGCAAACAACATATCCTGTTTCCGCTACAAACCTTACAGAATACGTGCAAAATAAATAGCATTTTGCGGGAAGTTTTGCTTTTCTTTTTTCTTCTTCGAACTTGAAATACGGTGTTACTAAAAAAAATCGATTGCTGTTTTAAATTTACGGTGTATATCCACCATCTTCATGTGTGAATACACACACATGAAGATTTTGTCACGGAGCGTCCTTAACAAATGAAAAAATTCGAAAATGAAGAATTCGAGATGTTACTCGACGAAGACCTGGACCAAACGCAAGAGGAAGAGGAAAATAGCAATTTCCAAGCGCATAAAATCACTGAGGTTCATTCAAAAGTAAGGAAATTTGGTGTCATACGACGTGAAACCGGGAGACGTCGAAAGCCGATTTTGCATGTCTGAAATACTGCTTCTTCTTTTTTTTTTAATGCCACCCATGGAGCTTTTCGCATCCACTTATTTACTACGGGATATATGTTTGCACATGAATGGAAGGGACCTACAGTTTTTTACCGAATTCGGACGGCGAATTCGAATTCTTGCTGGCGACAAAAAATGAATTCATTATGAAAACCCGAATAGCAAGAAATCATATGTGAAGCGCCAAAGCAGAATATCCATGGCGCCAAGGTAATACCATACTTTGTATTTGGTGGGATCAGAAGGGTGTCATCCATTATGAGCTGCTAAAACATGGAGAAACTATTACGGGAGAGCTGTATCGAAAACAATTGATTCGTTTATAGAAAACAATGACCGAAAAACGAACAGAATATGCTACCAGGAACGAGACCGTGCTAGACCGGTTAAAAATTATTTGAGAAATAGTTGATGGGAAGTTATGGTTCACTTACCGTATTCACCAGACCTTGCTCTGTCTGACTATCACTTATTTCGATCGATGCAGAATACCCTTACTGGAATACGCTTTACTTCAATTGAAAGTATCAACACATGGATTGATTTGTTTATAGCATCAAAAGATGAACGAATTTTTTGTCAAGGAATACATAAATTGCCTGAAAGCTGGCAAAATGTCATAGCTTCCTATGTACTTTACTTTACTTACTTTACTTTTAATGGCACAATAGCCAATGGAGGTCCGAGCTTTTCGCATCCACTCATGTTGTGCGTGTTATATTTGCACATGAATGGAAGGGGCCTACAGTTTAATGCCGAATCCGAACGGCGAAGTGAAAAGCTTTTCATAGCAATTTTTACTCTTGTAGGTTTGCCATTGCCTACCAAGAGGTGGTGCCGTGTAGAAAAATTATTTTTTCTACTTTTTGATTTTGCCTGTGCCGAGATTTGAACCCTGAACACTTTGTGTAGCAGTCCAACGCACTACCACTACACCACAGCGACCACTTTTGCCTATCTTTTCTAAATATTCTAAGTTTCATTATAAAATCTTTCTTTCTTTATTTCTTTCTTTGGGAATATGGGCCAACGCCAGTCCATTCAGCTTTTCATTTTATTGGATTTAGGACAGATAGGTTTTATTCAGGACATTCAGGAATTTTCACTCCAGAGTTGCTGTCGTAGCTGGAACAATTGCAGAAAAATGTTTATGCCATTGCATTGTTCTTGCGACTCGATCGCTGTATCTGAAACTTGAACCGCTGACTCAATTTCTGCGGAGTTGTGTTGTATTGTGTTGCGCTAGAATCGGGTACAAATTATTATTTGGACCCTGGGTCCCCCCTGGATCTGAGCTTGTGCACAAGTATATGCTTGTACCTACATTTGCCCCGTTATTATTATTAATATTTATTTTACGACTATTTATCATTGTGATTATTATTATTTTATTACATCATGCTCACATTGTATGCCGCGCACACTCGTAACTACACACAAAGCAAAACGAAACGTAAAAATAAAAAATATACTTCATACTTATACTTTAATAATAAAATGTTGGTAATAAAATATAATATATGTATTTACTTTTTTCTTTTCATATTTTTCATTTTCATTCTCTGTGCACTCATTGTAGGTTGACAATAAAATTTTATACATGTTCTTTTGGTTATAAATATAATAATTATCTCAACAACAAAAAAGAACAAAAAAATATTTCATTATTATTATTATTATTATTATTTTTCCTTTTTCATTGCGAGTATATGAATACAAGAATATAAGTACTTAGTAATAGCAATTTGGTTCCTATGACAGTCTGCATTTTTATTAATAGGTCGAACGTGTTTTGGGCACAACTCAATTCAAACATACGAATTCAATAAAGAAGGAGACATACGAGTACATATTTGTTGAAAGCACTGTTTTGTAAAAACATTTTTCTTTACATTAATTCTTAAATATTTGTAACTCACTATACATTTTTTTATTTAATTTTTTTTTATTTGAAAATAATATTAACATATTTACCCCAACTATTAACAACATTTACATTATTAATATTTGAGTGTACTTAACACATTTTAATAGTTAGTAAGTTTTCTTCTTGGAATTTTTATGTTATGCTTTTACATGATGAGCTGGTTTTTTTTTATTATTATTATTATTCTCCATATCTTAAACATTTTACATCTTAATATTTGCTCAGCAAGTCAAATTATTTACCTTTGTATTTATGTACATAGTTTGACTTTACATTCACTTGAAGTTAGCTGCGCGCCTGTATATTTTTGAGAATTGTCAACAATTTTTCGAAGAAATTTCATTTACATTTAACTTAATTATTTGTTGTAACACATTTGCTTAAATAAGTAATTTAAATTATTAGTTAATTATTAAGAAAAGGAATTTCTTTCATTGGAGTCGATAAATTTTAAAATGATCCCAATAAGCTCTCAAATGTCTCAGAGGTCAGGTTGAGGATTCTTTCATTCTAAGCTATTTTACATATGTAAGTGTGTATATAAATAAATTCAATAGCAACTGCAAAGTTTGTTCTTTGAGATCAAAATACAATAAGATTTGCCGATTAGCTTCACTACACTATTCAATTGACTTCAAACGTTATTTTAACGTAAGTATATGTAAAAAACGATAATAAAGACTTATATCCCGAACATGCTATTCAATCAGGTACATATTACGGCAACGCCTATTAGAGTAGTTCATAAAGTTATTTTAGTAAAAGATTCTGGATTGTATGTATTATGATCCGGAGGATTTAAAGCATTAAATTTTTAAAGGGGTGACGCTTGGGTTCTCAACTCCAGAACTTTGATTTGTGGGACAATTTTAGAGTTCATATACAAATATGAATAATCCGGAGGATTTAAAGCATTCAATTTTTGGACTCAACTCCGAAACTTTGATTTGTGGGGCAATTTTTGAGTTCATATTCAAATGATTTTTCATGCCTGAACGAAACAATTTTTTATAAAAAGCAACAATTTTTTTTTTACTTTACATCAAGTCTTCCCCCATTTCCCCCTCCGGTCCCACCTTCCCCTCTCCATTCACGTTTTTGTTGTGTAATTCGAGACATTTACATTCACGAAATCCGAGACAGTTACTTCGTAACCCTACGCCTTAAGTACAATGGGCTACATGGGCCTGAGTGCTTGAGGAACTGTCCTGCACTCGTAGGTCAGGTTCTCGGCCTTCTTCACATCCATCCATCCATCCGACCCTAGATGACCCTTATATTCATTTTAGAACTATAATCTGGTATTAGGAATTGTTAAACGAAAAATCTTTGAAGCCATCACCAAAATCTCGTCTCACTCTTGGTGCAGAGTTTTTCAAGTTGAAATTGTTGGCCTACATAGTGTATTTGAATTAATCTTAACAAGGATTCCTTTTTTTCTTCTTCTTTTAATGGCACAACAGCCCATGTAGGGCCTAGGTCGAGCTTTTCGTATCCACTCATGTTGTGAGTGTTATATTTTTACATGAATGGAAGGGACCTACAGTTTTATGCCGAACCCAAATGGCGAAGTGAAAATACTTTTCATAGGATATTTTTACTCTTGTAACTTTGCCCCAAAACGAGGAAGAAGATTATGGTTTTTTTCGATCTCTCTTTCAAAATTTCTATCAGCTCAGCTACTACGATTATAATGGCTCAGATCTTTTTCCTGAAAATTTACCCCCTCTTCTTTCTTCTTCTTTTTTAATGGGATAACAGTCCGCGAATGCCCTAGGCCATGCGAATTAGAAGTATTTCTTTGGCATTTTACCCTTGCTGGTTACTTGCTGCCATTACTTGCTAAGGGGTGATCTCTTTTACTATTAAGCTTTTGGTACATGAGCCTTTGGCAGTCATAAATGAACTAAAAATATTGGTATTTTAATAGTTTAAAGATAGAAACCAACCTGGCTTATGGCTTACGCCGGTCTGAACTCAGATCATGTAAGAATTTAAAAGTCGAACAGACTTAAATATAAGCTACACCTTGATTGATTTCACGGAATTATAAATCATTAGTTGTGATATACTTAAGCTGAAATAAAATGGAATTATTTCAATAGAAATTGAAATAAGACGGACGCCCTCTTTAAATGCCAACTAGCAACAAAATACAACAACAGCAATGACAGCAGCAACAGCAACAATAACAACAACAACCACAACGAATCAGCAATAAAATGCGTACACAATTCAAGAGAAAAACAAAAACTCAAGTATATAATTTATTTAATTCCACGAAATGGCGCAAAAAAAGAGATAAATAAAAATATAATTTTAAAACAAAAAAAAAATATACTTATAAGGATGTATACATATATTATAAAATATTACTTACAAAGTGTACAGACGCAGACAGAAACTCTGACGCACACACACACACACACACACACACATGCTTACTCAGGTAAAATCGTGCAGGGGGCAAACTCAAGTCCAAAGTACTTTTTGCGTAACAATGAGGAATCGCAAGCGAGCAGCAGAAGAAAACGAGGAAAATTTCGAAGGGAAGAAAACAAATGAAACAATAATATAAAAAGTAAATATTTTATGTTATAAAATAAGAAAGAAAGGAGAACACATTATTTTCATATTGTATGCATACTTAGTAGGTAGGTAGGTTACCTACGAAGGAAGGAAGCAAGGAAGGTGAATTTCTGTAGGCTTCCTTCCTTCTTCCTTATGAATTCAACATTTGACGCCACAATCGCCACAAAAACCACCATCAGTTCGTAAAGCAGCGAGCAAATAAAAACCAATTTCAAAAAACTTGTGTTCGCATGCATTTGTACGTACACGAATTGTATGGTGTGTGTGTGTGTGTGTGTGTGTGAGTGTATGTATGTACGTATGTATGTAATATGGTGCATAAGGTACAAGTATCTACCTATAATAATTTTTAATTCCTGCCTGCTCTTTTTGATTGCCCATAATAACTGAGTAGAGTTGCCGCCTCTCATCTCATCTCGACTCTCAACTCAACTCAAACTCAAACTGCTCCACACAACTGCTCCACTCAATTCAATATTCAATTCAACTGCTCTGAACTCGCAATATATTGTAATGTAATGCAATGTGAATGCAACGTAACGCAATGCGCCGCCACTTCATTCAATTCGATTCGATTCCGTTTCCATTGTGGCGGTGGTAATGGTGAATGTGAATGGAGGCGATGGTGTTGGTGGTGGTGTTCACCTTTTTGCTACTTTTTTTCTGTGTGTTTTGGTGTGTGTGTGTGTGTGTGTTTGTTTTTTCGCTTGCAAGCAACGTGGACGCAATCGTCATCATCATCAAAAAACTTCGTCATTGTCGCCGTCTCCGTTACCGTCGTCATCGTCGCCGTTATCGTTTGTTGCCACAAAGTATGCGCGCAGTAGTTGCAACTTTTTGGTTGCTGTCGTTGTTGTTGTTGTGGTTGTTACAAATATTATTATTTTTTTTTTTACTGTTCGTACTCGTACCAGCATTGCCATATATTTTATTTTTATTATATTGCATTGTTTATGATGCCAAAAGTAAATTATTATTATTATTACTATTGTTGTTGTTGTTATTATTATTATTATATGTTTGGCTATGTGTGTTTGTGTGCGTCTCTCTCTCTCTCGCTATAAGTTTTTGTGCTTGTGTGCGTACTGTCATTTTAGAAATTATTGCAAGCGAAACGTAAACTTAACTTGCAGATATTTTTACCATTTTTTTTTTAATTTTTTTTTTCTCTTTTGTTTTTTGTATTCTGCTTTTGTGCTTTGTAGTGTTTTTGTTTTTTTTTTGTTTCTTTAATTTAATTTTTACCTTGTGCTGCTGTTATTGCTGTTGTGGTAGTTTTTTCCTATTGCTGCCACAAAGGCCAACTGTTTTGGTGTATCTCTCTAACCGCCGCCGCCGCCGCCTTTGTGTGTGTGCGTGTACATCGTGCATACACTCATGCATACCTACATGCATGCATGCATAGGTACAAAGTGTTCGCTTAGCAAAATCGTGCATATATTTTATTATTAAAATAATAATAAGTGGCTATTAAGTTAATTGGCAAATTAGCTACACTATACACTAAATTATTAATTGCAGGATTTTTTTTTTCTATTAAAAAATTTTAATGTTTTAAACATAAGAATTTAAATATTTTTAAAACAAAATATGTAATTGCATATGCGAAAGAAAATCGATTCGTTGATTTGTAGTTATTACCTTTTGTTTTCTCAGGCCAAGTCGTCCCCGACCTGCTAATAGACACTTACCTCAAGAGTAGCATAGTCATGGTGAAATTGTTTTACCGACACTTTTGCTTGAAGTTCATTTTATTTGATTATAAATCTGATTTAAATATCAGACCTACATTATGTAAGATCACTTCGCCAAACGAGTTATCAGGATTTTAGTGATCTGACTGACTTTACTTGCACTGACTTTAGCGTCGCCTGTTTTGTATGAATCGCTTTGCGAACACCAAATTGCATTGAATTATGTACAGGGTGCGCCATATTTTATGCCCATGTGTAAACATTGAATAACTTTAACATTTATCAACCGATTGACTTGGGTAAACATGCTTTTGAAACGTCAATTTAGCACAATTTTAAACATGAATCGCTTCACACCGAAACAATGCGCTGAAAAGTGACGCTGTACATTGAAAATAGTTGTTCAGTTGTGTTAACAAGCACCGTCTGACAACACTATTCGTTGTTTGGTGCCGAATTTTGTTGAGCACGAGACAGCCCAAGACTTTCCAAAGAACTGGTTGAAGCGGTAAGAGAGAGTGTTGTCGAGAACCCACATGTGCAGTATCGTCACCGCGCTCAGCATTTTGGAGTCACTGGAACCACCTTGCGGCGCATTTTGAAGATTGATTTGCATTTGTTTCCGTATAAGGTGCAAATGGCTCAAAGAATATTGCCGACAGACCGTCCACGTCGTTTGGGATAAGGCCAAACAGTGGCTCGAATGGTTGTCACAGAACCTGATTTGGAGAAGGAAGAAATTTTTATGACCGACAAGGCCCATTTCACACTCGCGCCCTCTAGCGCCGTTAACGATCAAAATTTTTACATTCGAGGAACGGAGAATTCACACGAGATCCATGAAATATTATTTCATGACCAAAAAGTGACTGCTTTGGCCGGCATTTGCGTAAAAACCATCATTGGGTCATGTTTTCTCAGAGAAGACGAAGCAGTCGATGGAAATCGATATCGGTGTATGTTGGCTCCTTTTGTCTGCCCACAAATGTGTGAAAAAGGTCTGGATGGTTACTGGTTTCAACCAGATGGTGCGCCATGCCACACTGCAAATCAAACAATGCCGTTTCTGCAACGAAAATTCCCTGGATGTGTGGTGTCAAAAATGGGGGCATTAACTGGCCACACAGATTTCCATATTTGACCCCTCCGGACTCCTTTTTCTGAAAAGGAAAGTGTACACCAGCAAGCATCAGATCATTAACGAGATCGAGGCAAATATTTGAGCCGAAATCATCACTGTTCTTGTGTAAATTTAAGCGCTTTACTACCTTTGCAATCCGTCCGACTTTCAGTTTTCCTGATTTTTGTCGTTAGAATCTGGCAATCAGTATCATTGAATCTACTTATATGGTATTCCTCTTGATCACCGCGCATTACAGATAGTTCTTTTGTCATACATAACGAAAAAGGAATCCATCGATTTCCTAATCGCTGTGGCGTAGTTGCTCATGCGTTGACCTGCTACGCAGAGTGTCCGGGGTTCAAATCTAGGCAAAGGAGCAAAACATTTTTCTACACAGCACCACCTCTGGGCAGGCAATGCCAAACCTAATAGAGTTAAAATATTCTATGAAAAGCTTTTAACTTCATCGATCGGATTAAGCATAAAACAGTAGGTCCCTTCCATTCATGTAGAAATATAACATGCGCAATATGAATGGATGCAATGGAATGGAATGGATGCCCTCCATGGGCTGTTGTGCTATTAAAAGAAAGAAGAAGAAGAAGAATAACCTTTCCAAATTCAAAACAAATTTTCTACTAAGACATTCAACCACGTACTCCTCCCTCCAATCTATCTATTCCTACCTTAATCAGAGAGCGGTGGGCATCTCTGTGTTGATTACTAGTTAAAAAAAAAACGAGAAATGACAGAAGCAACCATGACAAAATATATTCATGTTCCAGAACCAAGCACCAAAGCTATGAGGAAAGCACTTACTAACTTGTTAGCTCAAATACCAAGTTAGATATATATTTCAAGATATTGATAATCTGAGTAGCATGGAAGTCGTGAGGCCCTTATGATAGTGTAGTTGAACTTTTTCCTTTAATTGAAAATCCTATAGTTTAGATCAGAAATGGGCAAAGAGCGTAGAGAGCTTCTCCCTTTCAATATATTTTATATGGAATTCTTAAAACGTTATGTTCGCGTGCAAGGTAAGTAGTACCTCAACAATGGTTTAGATCAGTGGTGACCACCCACACACAGTCATAGCTAATCAGATGAACTCTTTTTTTTAATGATAGTACATAAATGAGGGAATGAGTGAATGAGAGACATCGGTGTGCTTTACTTTCCTTTGGCGAACAAAAATATTTCAGCTCAGTATTTTAAGGAAACCTCTGAATCCGTTATCTGAGTTTTCTGGTATTTCTTAAAAGCAATATAAAAAAGGTTGCCAACATAAAATAGTAATTAAGTTGATAAAAGAATCCAGCCAAATAATTATTATTATCTTATAAATATTGTATTAGAAAAATTTATAGTTTCAAATCGAGATCAAAATCATTCAAATGTCATTTTTGGCATCGTAAGTATTTTTTATCGATATTAAAAATTTTGTGTGGCCTGCGCTCCAGCGACAGTCGCAGCAGCAGCAGCAGCAACATATAGACCACCAACGACAATGAGGCGCTATCCTCATATGTATGCGAATGCAAAAGCATAACGATGACGACGCTCCTAATGATGACTTTGTTGATGACAATTATGACGATGTTGGCGATGTGTGATCGCTCGCAGCCAGCAGCAACAAACTTGTGTTAGTGCTGCATAAAATTGTGTTTATGCGCGTTTCGTAATTTATAAAAGTTAAATTAGTTTACGACCATAAATTGTTGTTGCGTTGTTAGTGTATAAAATGCGCCCATAATTTTCCTTTCCATTTTTCACTTTACCTTTTCTCTCACTCCGCCTCTCACTCTCACTCTCACTCTGTCTCTCTCTTTCTCCTTGTAATTTTTAATTTTATTACTTTAATATAAAAGAAATTCAAACTTACTTACGTTTTTCGCTCTTTCGGTGAGTTAAAGTAGTAAAATTGCAATATAATCGTACGCGAGGCTGCCTGCATGCAGTTGCCATAAAAAAGTGTTGCTGTTGTTGCTGCTGTTACTATTGGTGGCAATGATGATGGTTGATGATGGTTGTTGTTGTTGTTGTTGTTGCTGCTGCTTTTTCTGATAGTTATGGTGGCAATGGCAATAATGATGGTGTTACATTCTGCGAAAAAGAAAAAATTTATTTCCATTTTCTTAAATTTTTTTGTTGTTGTCTCGTTTTTCTTGATTTTTTTTCTGAATAAAACAATATGTTGCTACCAGTAAAATAATGGCAAGAACAGCACAACGTCTAAAAAGGAACACATTGCATTGCTCATAAAGTATGAATGACGCGTGTGTGTATGTTTGTGTTTGTGTATGTGTATGTGTTTTTTTTTTTTGGCAACAATGTTGGCATTGCAATATTATTAGAATTATTATTACATTTTAATGGTTAATTCTAATGATATGCGACATGAAAATGAAATGAAAATGTAATCAAAATAAAATGCAACGAATCGAAATGAAATGAGATCGCTGCTTGGTATGTTCGTTGTTGTTGTTGTTGTTGTTGCTGTTGTTGTTGTTGCTGCTGCTGCTGCTGCTGCTTAGTTAGTGCATAAATATGTATGTATGAAGTTTGATTTTATATGTTTTTATATGTATGTATGTATGTGTTGTGTATGTTGTTTCTTATTTTGCTGTGTGTGCGAATAGTTTTACTTACGCATGCCATGTCATGCCAATAGTTACCACCACATACATAGACACAGTGGGACATTTTTGCACATTGCACTCAGCATAAACATATTTTTTGGTTTTGTTCTTGTTGCCTTCTTCTTTTTGCTGTTTTGTCGGTACTTATATAAATTTTATTATTTCATCTACAATGTTGCCGAAGATTGTGCGACTTTATGAGGGCGCTGTCGTTGGGAAGCGATTTCTTTTTTCCTTTTCTTTAATTTTAATTACTTTTTTAGTTTAAAATTTTTTTTATTTTTATTTAAAATTTTTATGTATTTCTATTTTAATGTTCGTGCGAGAGATTTGCATACATATTTATGCAAAAACGAAAACGAATGAAAAAATAATTAATTAAGTTGCAAATGCAATAAAATTGTAATATTTAACGACATTAAAAGGAGATACCAAAGCAACTAACCAATCCGCCAATAGAATGTTGCAATCAATCTAAATTGTTTGAGTTAAAAAGCAGCAGCTGTCAGCTGGGCTTGTTTTTTTTATTAAATAAATTATGCACCAAATTTATTCGATATTTTTTATTAGTTTATTTCAAAAATTCTGTATTCATTAGTAGCCATGATTAGCTTGTTTCCATGGCATTAAAAAGTAATAAAGTTTTCTGTTAAATCGGGCAATAAATTAATTTTAAATTTCACGCTAATCAGCTTATTCGTATGCAATCCGGATAAGAAGTTATAAGATATTATCTTGATCTAGAAAAATTTTGAGAATTATAAGTACATAAATTTTTAGTTTTAAGTACTATATTATCATATCATATATCAGTAAGCTTTAAATGCGGTCTAGGTCTTGAACTTCTTTTCTCATGTTGTTGAAATACTAAATATTTATGTTATTAAAAGATAAACATTTTGTCCCAAAATCGAAGAGGATTTCAAATTGAACTGAGATTTTTCTAATAAAAAATCTGTAGTACCCATTTTTTAGAGCAAGAGCGATGCGTGGTTTATTTATTTTTTGTTTATTTTTTTCCTATTAAGTATACGTATGCACCATACAAATTTTCGCCCCTGGTGCTGTCTAAAATAGTGGTCGCTGTGGCATAGTGGTAGTGCGTTGGACTGCTGCGCAGAGTGTCAGGGGTTCAAATCTCGGCACAGGCAAAATAAAAAAAAAGTAGAAAAAAGAATTTTTCTACACGGCACCCACCACCACCTCGTGGCAGGCAATGGCAAACCTACAAGAGTAAAAATTGCCTATGAAAAGCTTTTCACTTCGCCGTTCGGATTCGGATTCGGCATTAAACTGTAGGTCCCTTCCATTCATGTACAAATATAAGACGCACAACATGAGTGGATGCGAAAAGCTCGGCCTAGGCCCTCCATGGGCTGTTGTGCCATTAAAAAGTAAAGTAATTGCTGTCTAAAAACAAATAGGCAAACGCTTTTGAGATCCATAAATTCAAACGCAGATACACTATAGATATTATGAAACCTCATTAATTTATTTCACATATTTTTACGGTTCCTAAGGAACTATTAAACGGTCGACCTGTTTACTGACTTCGCAAAGAAATTCTCAATTTTACCAATTAATATGATCAGAAAAATTAGAAATGTTGTTATTTCTGTTGTTTGCTTAAGGTTTTTAAAATTTGCTTGCTGACATATGTGAAATAGGACAACCTCGATAGTCTAGTGGGTATGTTAGGTTAGGTTAGAACGGCTGTCCTATAGTAGAACAGATTTAGGCCAGAACAGCCCATTGTGATGCCATATGGTTTCGATTGCCACCCGGTTCCGAATAGAGGGGAGGCTATTTTTTATCACTTAGAGGTTTTGTCATTGCCTGCCAAGTGGTGTGCTTGTACACTTTCTTATAATTCTCATTCACCTTACAACGGTAGGATTGTAAGAAGATCAGACTAAGAAGGGTATCAAACCCGAAACCTCACCCATGAGAGTCTAGTGCGGTTGTAGTCTAGTGGATAGAGCACTAGATTTTTACCCGGGAGGTTGGGGGTCCGGTGGTTAATTCTCATAAACTCCTTATATATTTACCAATATGAACTGAACGAGAATTATTAGGAAGTGTACGGTGAACCACCAAAAGATAATAAATTGTCACCCACCGTTCGGAACTGTCGTTAAGCTCTATACCATATACCACATGGTAATCTGGTATCACATTAAACTGTTCTAGCCTAAGTGGTTAGACACTCAACCCAACCAAAAGGATATCATAATGGACCTATTCGGCCGTAGGCGCTCAGACCTTTCTGAAGACTTCCCTTCACCTAAAACTACGGTCAAATTAACTAGTACCTACTAGTGTACTAATACAAAAATTTAAATTTCCTACTTAGTATCTAACAAAAAGAGACAACCAATAGCTTGGGATAATGACTACTTTTTTGGGTAAAAATGTAAATATAGGTACATCCACACGAACACCCACCACAATTGAAGAAAGTTTAGAAAAATTTCTATCAAACACCCTCGCAAATAAGAAAACGTAGAAGAGGTAGAGGGTTGGTGTGAAAACAAGAAATATTAATCTTTTCACAGTGAACAACTTTCCCTCTGTATTTAAAGTACTAAATCTTTTAAATGAGAACCTAACCCACTTACCCAACAGCTCGCCACCGTTATCTTAAACGATACTTAATTATGATGAAACTGTCTCTATCATTTTTTGGATTTGGTATTATTATCCTTTGTGGAAAGGGATTTTATCAGTGGAGTTTTCTCTAAAACAATATTTTCTATTGTTCTCTTTTACTTTATTATGAGGAACATCTTTGACAAAGTTTTATTTACCCATTAAAATAAAAGTTCAAAAGTTTTAGGACTTCAAAATGCTATACTGCTCGTCAAGTTCAAGCATTTAACCACCGTAAGCTTGAACATCTCGTTCAAATATTATGTGTGTCTTCATTATTGTGGAAATCTCCAGAATCTAAGATGTTTTTGTGTGTGTTAATACCAGCTATTTTGCTTCAATTGAAGCAGATCGATCAACCCAACTATCAAATAGCTACGGGTGTGGAAGCAAATCTGTGGATTGGATTAATCAATTTGAAAGAATGAAAATTCCTAATATTACCTAATTCAAAATATTAGGTAATAAATAATATTTAAGCATATTGTTTAGTTTATATAGAAATATTATATTTAAAGGTACATACTGTCAGTATCACAGTGCAGAGTGACAATGTTTGTGTAGGGAAGACTGCCATTTTAACGTAAATTGTCGATAGTTAACGATAATATGCAATCACTTAATTAATCAAAGGAAACAATAAATCACATTAGACACTGTCTCTTTATTGTGGCACACATAACGTGCATACAATTTCTGTATCCTAGCACACATGTGCCACATGCATGTGTAAGTATTTATGAATAAGTATTTATATGTATACAAAATTTATAAAATTATAAAATAGCCCCCACCTAAAGTGGCACATGAAAAAATTAAACTTACGAGTACATGGTAAAATTGTTTCGAAACATTTGATGTGCGGCAGATGGTTCTTCTTTCCTTCCTTCATTTGTATACCCTCATATACATACTTACAGGGACAAATCGCTCGTTTGCTGCAAGATGGTCATAAATTAAAAAAAAAACAAATTTTCGAGTTAAGTACAATATATAGAAATAACTGTTATTTACTGTTTTCTACTTCTTTTTTAAATGGTACAAACAGCTCATGCAGGGCCTAGGCCGAGCTTTTCGCATCCACTCATGTTGTGATATACTCGTATATTGTTGTATATATTGTTGTAAAAAGCTTTTCATAAGCTTTCACTTTTGTAGGGCTGGTGTGCCATTAAAAGAAGAAAGAAGAAGAAGAGTTATGACAGTCTTGCAGCAAACGATCGATGTGTACCAGTTAACAATATTTAATATTTTATAATGAACAATTTTTTTTTTTTTTTAAACAAATTTCCTTTGCATAAGAACAAAAATTAGTGGAAAATTGTTTAGCAATTCCTTTACTTCGATGTTGTCGTTGTATATTGCTGCTGTTGTTTAGTTCACATCAAAGTTAGACTGTTATATGACAGCAATGTGAAATAAAGTTTATTTTTCAATTATCGATAACATCGTTATATAATTATTTATGTACTATATATGGCATGTATGTGTTTTATACTATTAATTCATTTACATCACTCATTTACCCGCACTCGCCAACAGAAACAAAGTTCTCATGTATGTACACTTATAGAAAATTCCATGAAAATGTTACCATGCTAAAAATTTTTAGAAGCGTTTTTCGTAGAAGTTGTTCATACAAAATACGACTAACAACGACGATGATCAATATGATATTTGTGTAATGAAATTTTTGCTGTGTGAATTCGTAATATTTATGTACCTATGGCACATACTACTGTGGGCAAAAAGTAGTAAGACTTTTTAATTTAAATTTCGCGCGGAAACCCGTTCATCAAAATATTATTTTTTTAAGGTTGGTATGACTGTCGGTGACATCTGTGCCAAATGTCACATCAAAATAATCATTAGTGTTTAGTATACGCTTGTCTTTCTGAAGTACAAAATGTGCATTCGGCGATTTTCACAATGAGTGAAATTATTCAACAAAGAAGTTCCATTAAATTTTGTGTGCGGAATCAAATTTCTGGTGCCGAAACGTTCAGAATGTTGCAAAAGGCCTTCGGTGATAATTGTATGTCGCGAGCAAGTGTTTTTGATTGGTACAAATTGTTCAAAGATGGTCGAGAACGCGTTGACGACGAATCACGTCCAGGACGGCCATCAACATGAACTGATGATCAACACGTCAATAAAATCAAGGAATTGGTGCTCGAGAATCGAGAATCGACGATTAACAGTCAGAGACCTTACTGGCATCGTTGGAATATCGGAAGGATCAGTGAAAACCATTTTAAAACATCATTTGGGCCTAAGAAGAGTGAATGCACGATTGGTTCCAAAATCATTGCATTGGTTTTACGAGACCATTTTGCCAAAAATTCGACTGATATCGTTCCGCAGCCACCCTATTCGCCTGACCGTGTGATTAGCACCGTGTGACTTTTGGCTATTTTCTAAACTCAAAAAACCGCTTCGTGGACACCGTTTTGAGTCAATTGAAGACATTAAACATGAATCGCTAAGTGCATTGAAGGCTATTCCGGAAATTGACTTTAACAACTGTTTCGAGAATTGGAAAAAACGTTGGTACAAGCACAAGTGTATTGGGGCCGGGGGGGATTACTTTGAAGGGGACGAAATAGATTTGGAAGAATGAATAAAAAAATTTTAAAATTATGAACAAAGTCTTACTTACTTTTGCCCACAGTAGTATTGCATAAAAAGAACTTTATGTGAAAAGTTAATCATAAAACTATGAACATGTACAAATTTGAAAAGTCTAGGCACAAGTCTCAAAGGTTGAACACAAATTTTATTGGATATTAGATTGCTGGAGAACTTTAGACCCGAATGAATGGCTTCGATGAGATCTGGAAGACAGATTTTTCATACCTAAGCCGCTCCAGGTAGGCATGTAAATAGACAAATCAAATACTACGGCTGATAATACCTACCTACACCAGTTTATTGTGCCTCAATAAATAATTTATAAAAAACATTCAACATATGTACATAGCATAAGATTAAATGGCTGCACTTAACTTATTTTACGCAAAAAAAGAAACTCTCAGCATGACGTCACAGGTGCGAGTATGCGGTGATATTCATTTACTACCACAGTATCGTATCCAAGACAGATATACATACTTACATACATACATGTAGAGACAGAATGTCTATCTGCACACATGGGAGGAGGCACACGACAAAGCACACATATTTACACATACATAAATATTCATGCACAACGTGAATTGTCAATGCTTCAGCAGTATTACAACAACCACAACAGCAAGTGCTGCAACATCATCATTATCATCAAGTTGTCACACAAAAACTACAACTTTTTTTTTCCTAAATAATTGCATGCTATACATAATATAAATAAATTTGTTTTGACATTTTTGAAATATTTATACTAAACTAGACTAAAAACAAAACAAAAAAGAAAGATACAAAAAGCATAGTTGTGGCAAGTGTTGTTTACAACAATTTCTTGTAGCATTTTGACTTTATTTTAAATTAATTTAATAAACACTCGTTGACTCACACACATTCACACATGATTACTTATTATGTATGTGAAAACTGCAAATTATGTTTGCATTTCATTAATTATCTTATTAAATGCAATTAGCTTGTGTTAATAAATTTTGAAAATTAAATATGTACAACACAGATACGAGTAATGACAACTGCAACAGCCACAACAAAAATATTATATAAAGGGTGTTTTTTTGAGAAGTGTGGTTTTCAATCTGGCAATACTTTTTTCGGAGTTGGTCTTTTTGACAGCTGCCACTTGATTTATGCTCAGTTTGGTTTGCCATTTCATAATGAATAGACTTACTCCTGAACAACGTTCGCAAATCGTGCAAATTTAATACCAAAATAATGGTTCGGTTCACGTGACGCATCGCGCGCTGCGTCCAATATTCGGTCGACATAATCGCCGAGTCGGTGATTCGAGCAACCAGGGATCGGTTTCGCACCACGTTTACTCTAGTGGATAATGCGCATCCTCAGAGACGCCGTACAGTGCGTCCCAGGCTTCACATGAAATTTGACACTACTACATATTCTTGTTTGGCCTCTATAAATGGTTAAAAAATTATAGTTGTTGAGCTCGTTATAAGTATATAGAAAAACATGATGAAACCTCTTTCTTAAAATTATTAATTTTAATATTCAATATGTTTTTCAAATAGACATACCAAATTTGAAAAATAATTTTTCCACTGGTATAAATTTCTTCAAATTCCTTATGCAAAGGATTTTCCAAATTTATGTTGTTGTTTAGGTTCTGGAAACAAGGTCCTGCACAACAGCCTATGGAGGGCCTAGGCCGAGTTTTTCGCATCCACTCATGTTGTGCGTTTTATATTTGTACATGAATGGAAAGGACCTACAGTTTAATGCCGAATCCGACGTCCTTTCATAAAATTGTTGATAGTAATTTGAATTTTGAAAATGAAATATTACACACATTTGCTGATATGAAAACTTTGCGGTAATTATATGCACATTTTTTCTCAAAAGTTCCATAATAGATTTTTTCTAGAAAAAAGATTCATTAATACATATAAAGTAATCATACGTTTCCTATGGGAATCGGCGCCACCTTTTATTTACAAAAACCGAAACCAAAAAAAAAAAAAATGTTTTAACCTTCAAATGATTTGAAAATATTCTTAAAATAATCACTTTTTTGAGCAGCTATGTAAGGTATTCAAAGCTTAGTACAATTTCCCCACAACTTATGACACCTTAAATTTTTATGAAAAATTCGAGTATCTAAAAGGTAAAACAAAGAATAAAAGACCCACAAAACTGCGGAAAGTTGAAGCATTATCACTTATTAATCATCAACTTTCCGCTTACTTTTTTTTGGCTATTCATCAGATTAGTGTGTAACTCTTAATCCCACACATTCATCGTCGATAATATTATTAATTAAAGTCACTTGCAAGAGAAACTAAAAATAATGTTTACAATAAATTTATAATGAATTCCATATGCCTCTTCGCTGATCATGAAGTCATGAAGATTTCAGTTTTCTTTTCTTTATTTATTTTTTTTTTTATTGTATTCGATTTTGATATTATGTGCGTTTTTGCTTCAATTAAAATAAATTAAGTAAATTTCCTCAAAAACAAAAATATGCACAAACAAAAAATAAATAAATGAAAAAAAAATAAATAAATTTTACCAGTCAGTGTAAGTAGTGCAACAAGCAGCTTTAGTTTGTAAGTATAAGGAAATAAAATTGAATAAAAGAAATAAAATCAAAAGATGTTTATCTAAAAATAATAATGCGTGCCTGCCTGACTGACTGAGTGACTGCTTGCCTGCCTGGCTGTAGCTCGGCTTGGCTTGGCTTGGTGGCCTGCCTCCATGTCTATCTTCCTGTGGGTTGCTGATCGCATTTGAGCAACAGCAATTCCAGTTGCAAGTCCGCTTCACATACAGATGCATTTTATTATTATTATTAATATAATCATGATGCAGCATCTGTGAGCTGTGCTGCAGTTGCAGCATTCACTTTTAATTTATAATAATTTTAAACACATGCGCTGATAATTAGATTTCCTTTCATATGTATGAAGAATGTTCTTAAGTTTAAGTGTAGACGCACACATTCACATAACTGCACAACACACACACACACACACACACTCTGAATACTTCAAATTCAAATTGATATGAATTTGAAAGGTTTTATTAAAATAATGAGCTAAAATGCTTTTCTACTCTTTGCCATAAAAAAAAAACAAAAAATTAAAAAATGTTTTTTTTTATTTTACAATTTATTTAATTTATGCCTTTTCTTGCTTTTCTACTCTTTATTACTTCTCATTTTGTTGTTGTACAGCAAATTGAAAAAGAAAACACAAAAAAAAAACACCAGAAATTTTATCAGCAAAACATATTGCATTATTTAATTATATCTAGATACATTTTATAAATTACAACAGATGCGTTGCATTTATGCTGAAATGCATCATCATCATAAGCTACAATAATAACAATTTTTATTACAACTTTTCCGCGGCACTTATGATTTTTATTAAATTTTGTGTTTTTCGTCATATTAATTTTGTATGAACATATGTAGTTAGTTATGTATATACTTACATATGTACTCGTATATGTGTGTAGCAGACACATACATACATCCATGCATAATTGCAGTCGCATACAAATGCATACGCCTAAAGAAACTAATGAAATAATGTACATAACTTTAAAATACCACAAATTAGTTAAGAAGATGAAGACGATACCCAATAAACATTTACGTTCAAATAATGTGAAAGCTGCTTACAACTACTTCTTCTTACTTTCAATGGTACAAAACCACATGGAGGGCCTAGGTTGAGCTTTTTTTCTTACAACTAGGGGAAAAAGTTATTATAACAAACGGGAAACAATATATGGAATATTAAACCAAAATATTATGTTGTGAATTTTGCTAAGTTAACGACAATGTGGTGTTGTTTTACTCATACATTCAACAGTTTAAACTATGAACATGAATGAATAGTTTTTTCTAAAACTGACAGTGAATATTTTTAAAACGAAGGAATAATTGTTTTAATAAAACTGATTGAAAACTAAAACAGTCAAATGAATTATAATTCTGTTCTTTCGTATTCGACAGTAAACACGGTGAAAATAAAAGTAAAGAAAAGTCTGTAACTTTTTATTTTACAATTACAAAGTATTCAGTCCCATACAGAAACATGACATACTCTATAAGATTCATGGTCAGCAATGAAAAATAATATTGCTCCCACAAAAAGTATAATATCAACTTTGAACCTGAAAAGTATAGCATGCTGCTAAATGCACGTCACTGCATCTCAGCTCACCAAACTAGAAAATTTGTTGATAACAATTTGTTTGACATGTAGAATAGGGTGAATAAAACAATTTACAAAAGTCATATCTAGTTTTTATTTCTGACAAAACAGACCAAAACAAAAAATAAAAATATTATTTTTGAAAATAAAAGAACTAAATGTGCAACTAATATGTGCAGATATTGTTAATGCAACAGAAAAAACTGTTGAATCAAACATTTTTTTAAGTAAAATCTCTCATTCAAATGTTTATACTCAGCTTAAAAATCCTTGGATTGACCGAAAAAATTTCTTTCACCAAAATTTAAAATTAAAGGTAATATTGTAATTTTTTTCAGGAATCTGAAAACGCTCAGTTTATTATGTATACAGCCAAATTTGGAACAACCCGAAGTCAATGATGCTAAAACTTTTCATGTTGTAGGCATGCCCATTAGACTGATTCACCTACTATGGATGGAAATTGAGTGCGACATAACTTATTTTGAAAGTTTACCCCGAGAGTCAATTTTTGTCGTTTTTCAACGAAAAAAAGGGGTTACTCGAATCAACCCCCCTTTATTGATAACGAATTTTATTTTATAAAATAAAATTTTATTCTAAAAATATATAAAATTTTGTGTGAGAAGATAATTAATTAAATGATATAAAAACTAACTCGCCATCAATTGATATTAATGCCTTTAACAAATTGAGCAAACCCTCCTTTTTTTAAAAAAAAAACGAAAATAATTGTAATTACTAGCCCAAGATTACACCATAGGCCAAAATAACCTGAAAAGAGCTTTCCAACGATATGTATATGTATTATACTTGACAATCGGACATAAAATAACCATTTTTGGCAAACAGACTGATATAGTAGTTATGCCAAATTAGGGGTCCGCCCCTAATTTTTGGTGACCCATCTTAATGTGCATTCAAACCTTCTAGTGTGGTGTAAATTTACATCATCTAAACCACCAAATGCAATTCCATTCGTATATATATGCAGGAGCTTCACGGAGGCAAGTGAAGCTTTTAAACCGAACATTAAGCTGTACAGATCTGAGGAGAAAGCTGGATTTTCAGCTGTGTTGATTCTTTTTTTGGAACACTAAAAAAAGACTTTAATTATTAACTATCTAAGCTTAGCTACCATAAGTTGATTGAGAGAGTCAATTACAATGGACCAATACTTATAGGGTAAAGTAAGCCTTAAAGTTTTAATGAGACATATATTACCTGATCCAACGTAGAGGAGTCCCCTCTCCGAACAGAGTACAATTGGCTTATTTTTTTTGGTTTTAACACATTTTAATTATATTTTTATACCTAGATGATGGTCTGCAAAAGTGTGGCATATGATGCAAAGCTAACCGAGTCGCAAACAGAACACATTACATCTGTCGTGGCGCTATTTTTTGAAAGAGCTGAGGCACACCTTTCGCCTCCATTCATTTTGTGCGAGAGTTATTTTTGCACATGAACGGCAGGGACCAATAATTTTAAGCCAAATAGAAACGGCGAATTAAAAAGCTTTTCTTAGACAATTTTTTCTCTTGTACGTTTGCCATTTGCCAAGAGATGGGCTCCGTTTAGACAAATTTTTAATTTATCTATTTTAATTTAGTTTAGTTTTTTTAATGTACCAAGAGTCAAACTGAGATACCGTGTATCAGTCCAGTACACTATCAACTACGCCATTACGACCAGATTAACAATAAGAATAAATAGAACAAGCTCCTCGAACACTCACCGATTCTTCTACCTCTTTCTTCTCACTGCACAGTTTTACATACTCGTAGATATGAGCTCCGAATAAGATCACATGAACATGGATGGAGCTTTGTAATGAATTGTTTTGGTAAATGTGACTTGTTGGTAAAATAATGATATTGAGAATTTTTTTTATAAACAGTTGTTAGTTTGAGGAATTTTATGAAAGAATTTTTATCAAATACAATTAGATGAGTAGGGGATGAGTAACTCGTTTACAATGAACCAAAAATTTCATATATATGTAATTCAAGAAAGCATCAGTTGAACTGGAGCTTACAAGGTGACGTTTCATAGTGCAAGAACTATATAACTAGCTTATAAAAACTAGCACGTATGACGAATAGAAAATGCTACACTAAACCGAGTGAAATGCAATGCCATGTAGAAGCTCTAAGCTTCCAAGAGATGGTAAAGAAAAATTTCACACAGTTTGAAGAAACTTTACCAAATAGAACTTTCCGAGCTATCAATTTGAGAGTTACGAGTATTGCTATAAACGTAGGTATTTTCAATATCAAATATTCATCAATGTCGATTGGGATATTTGAAGATGCAGTTGTTATTTACGAGAACGTGAAGGGGGAAGAGAAATGGGCAATGCAATCGCATAAAACTTAATGCATTTTATGGCAATCGCAATCACAATCACAACAACAATAACAACAACATTGTTGGAAATTCAATTTAACTATAACATTGTTTTTTTTCATAAGCATACACATACACTGTTACATATATACACACACACATAAATATAAATTTAAACATGTATTCCTCAAACATTAATTACATTGAATTGTATCTATCAGATAGAAAGAAAACTTGCGTCGCGTATACGAAACCGCATCATATTTATTTAGTTGCGTATATTGTTTCTTTGTTGTAGTTCTTGTATTTTTTTGTTATTTTTTTTTTTTTTTTTTTTGTTATTATTATTATGATTATTATTATTAATGTGGATGTTTTTTATTATGTATGTATGTGTGTGTGCTTGTTTGTGCTTTTATTGTTGTGTGATATCTTTGCATCTCGAACATGCTGCATAATATTAATTTTTGTTGTAAAAAGTTAAAAAATTTCCAAGAAAATCGAATAGAAAAAAATATTTATATTTGATATACGATGTATGTACTTACTACAATGAATGTATTTTCAATTCATGCCACCTACACATGCTGCGCCCTACTTTTTATTATTTAGGCTGACGATGTTGAAAGAAATTACTGAAGAAAGAAACGAAAATGAAAAGGAAAACGAGAAATTATTATTGTTAAAAGAATAAAATTAAATATATCTGAAGAAAAGACAAGACAACAAAATGCCGCAATTAGATAAATACTAATAGAGGGGGGGGGAAAAAACAAAAGCAAAAACAAGAAAGACAATATCAGGAGCAATTGCTGTTGTCGATGATCTTGTTGTTGTTGTGATGAGGTAAACTAAGGTGCAGTTGTACGATGCAGTCGCTGGAGTTGAGGGTGGCAACGGGGCCATGGTGGTAATGGTGCCTACTAAACAATTACAAAACAATAAGCTATGACATATTTCGATTTGCCTTCTTGAAATTATGTACATATGTAATCGCATATTGCAGTGCCATAGCGACGCTTTACAATTCACTCTCTGGAATTATAAGCATTTAAATTTTAGAGTTACCAAAATTTTATCCAGGCTAGAGCTATAGATGTTATCTGTAAGTAGTTCGTCGATGAGCAAAAGATGGTGTTTTAAGCTCGAAACTGGCAAATTTTGTACAGGCGCTAAAATTCATGTGCCTTATATATATGAGGATATCTATTTTTAGTACCGCGACATTTATAAAATTCACACACGTACATAAAGAGAGAAGACACTATTGTTGTTTAGTCTAAGAAAAATGATTTTTCAACTTCCAATTGAGTTAAAAGTAATACTAGAGTTACCTACATACATTTTCTTAACACCTACAAACTTAGAAAAAGGGGAACTTAGGGGCACTTAGCTGCCCCTATATTGGTTTAACTGATGCCTATGTCAATCATTACAATTTGATGTCAAAGTTCACCACTCTTATCATGCAGAAACATACAATTTCTTTACTTTAACTAAGTACTTAGTATATGACTAGGTACTTTTCCCTACTGGGATATACTATCATTTATAACTTATCGTTTATATATATGGTACATAGTTAGTACCTAATAATAGTGGTATTTTTTTTTCATTTTTGTGGTCATATCATAGAAAATTTCATATGCTTAGATACATTACTACATAATTACCACAATGTCGTTCTATATATGGTACATATGTAAATGTAATATTTGTATCTATCTTTGTATGTTCGTATTAAGAAGAGGTTTCCCAGAATTCCGGATCTTTTTTCCCGTTCCGAAATGTCAGGATTAAAGCTAAGCGATCCCGGGATATACATTTTTAATCCTAAAGCTTTAATTTTAAACTTCTCACACTATCCCATTGTATAATCCCAGGATACCGGTGCGTTTTCCCCCTCCCGAAATGTCGGAATTGGAGCTCCAAAATACCGGGGTTTAATTCTTTAATTTTTATCATAAAATTAGAAAGTTTTCACTTCATTTTTATTCGCTCATAATGCAATCCTGAATTTTTACATATTATAGTATTTCATGTCAAGAAATTTTAATCAAATCTTAATCACTTAATATCGTTACCTTAAAATAGAAAGTCTGAAACTGAAATATTTTTTGTATTAAAATTTTTGGCTAATTGGAATAGACCGTAACGCATCAGAAACTGCCGAAACCCAGATTTTAAAAAATAAAATTTGTAGGATCTTTCTACATTAAGGTAACGACTTCTCAAACTAAAGTTACAGAACAAAACTTTTTGGATTTAAAAAAACAAACAAAATAATTTTAATAATACAATTATTATAAACAGGGTGAACTATTTGACATAATTTGTAATTTGATTTGGTTATAAATAAGAAACGAATAATTTTTTTTTGAATGTGGTTTTTATTAATCGAAAATACAATCTTTCCGGTTAATCGTGGAACACTATTTTATTTAAATGACTATATCGGCTAATCTTGCAGTAGCCTATACGATCAACCCAATTTTTCAGTACATTTTCGACTGTCTGGAACAGTAATTGATCGATGGCTGGCCGAATTTCGTCCTTAAAAAAGCCTCAATCGTTGCTGAAAGGTTAGCGTAACACTTATCTTTAACGGCTCCCCACAAATATTGGACCATTTGACCGGAGTCAAATCGCAACTGCGTGGTGGACAATGCACATCACCAGAAAGGCTAATAACGCTATTTTCAAACTTCCCATGCAAAAGATCGATTGTTGCATGGCGTGTGTGACACGGCGCGCCATCGTTTTGGAACGAAATGTTGTCTAAGTCCATATCGTGAGGTAGCGTTACATTTCACTGTAACATATCTTCCTTTCTCTGAGCAACAGCAACAACATTTTCGGTTTTGCTCACTGTAGTAGTTCGAAAACGTATTGTTTTCTCCAATAAACATCCAGTTTCACAAATTAATCCACAAATTGCGAGGAAGGCGCTTCTCTTCTACCGAATTTTCAACGTAATTTTCTTACACTTTCGTAGGAAGATTCACAATTTTGCAAATAAAGTTTTAGTATTCTCCAACGTTATTGACCCATTTCGTTAATCGAAACTATTGAACTCCTTTTCCGTCATAACACGAATGACATTAGCTTTGCCACACTCAAAATAACCAGTAGTTCAAATTCCAAATGTTTGATGGACCACCCTTTATATAAAAGCTTTCAGCTATATTTCAATAAATTTCACATCTGGCCTTCACAAGTTCGCCTTCACAAATGCCGTATTTTCTATATTATTTCTTTTCTTTTAGATTTGTGACTTATCATGTTTTTGCAATAATCCTAACATATAAACATGAAAGTAATTAAAAGACATTACTTAATATTTGTAAAATCTTATTGTTGTATTTTTAATTTGTTCCGTACATAAAAATCGAGATATTGCGGGACTCCCATCCTTAGTTCGTATGTACATACTTATGTACGATATTATTTACGTATCTACGTACATACGTACATACATATGTAGTTTTTCCAATTTATTTTTCTACTCATATTGTTTTTTTGTTTTTTTTTTGTTTTTTTGTTGTTAGTTGTTACTCAAACTTTACTTTAGTTTAATTTTAATTACATGTACTCGTAGTTTTGCGGATATGTTAATTGCTTCCGTTTTCAACACGATAAATACATAATATGTATACGTACAGAAATTTCTCTGAATATTTGAAAATAATGTTTGTAAATATGTATTTGTTTTTCATTTCCAAAGAAATATTTCTGTCATTACGACAGAAAACAAAAACAAAATAATATTGTGAAAATAATTTTGTTTCGTAATTGCTATTGTTTAATTTGTTATTTGCGATTGTAATATCTGTATAATATGTATATAGCGAATTAATTATCGTACCGTCACTATAAAAAAAAAGTTAGTTGTATGCCACGCAAGTCAAGGCAAACGCTCCATGCGCTCCTTTTTGCCATAAAACGCTTCAAATAAAATCTAAAGCAATGAAGGTTTTTGCATCACACGTAATACGAGACGAAGCAGATGTCGTTTACTCTTGGAAATTGACATATTATGTATCATAAAGTGACGGTATGATAATCAATGTGCGTAATGTAATCGCAAAATATGCGGAATATAATTAACATAAAAAGTTAGTGGAGAATAAAATGATGAGATTTAAATGCATTCATACCTACATAGTTACATATATATTTATAAAACACAATTGACTCAGCTACAAAAAGTAAAATTATAAAAATCACTTATTTATTTTAGCCATGTTATGTAATGCATAACATTACACGTGCAATCACAATCTTTGTCCGACAGAAACGATATATTGAGCTTCTTACAGACATTTCACAAATTCAAAAATTAAAGATCATAAGCGGCCGAAATTTTATATTAAAAATTTTAAAGCTAAAGCGCTTCTAATATATAATTTTTATTTTAGTTTTTAATAAAGTAAGACCTTCGGAAAATATCACTCTGTAGAAAAACAAACACCCTATCACTCGCTCAACTTCCGATGGTTAAATTGAAAGGAATTGGTCAATTTTGCATTTAGATAGCAGACAATCTTTGGTTGTCAAAAATATGGTGTCTACGATTTTATCGTAAATTAGTATAAAATAATAATAAGTCAAAATTGGAGCAGACCTTTCCGCACCATTTGATACCAAAAGAGGTTTCAGACAAGGTGGAGAAAATGCGATTATCAACATCTCTGGCACTATCTTTTACAAGAGTGTCATGCTGCTAGCATACGCTCACGATATTGACATTATTGGCAAAAACGTTCGAGCAGTCAGTGCAGCATTCTCCAACCTGGAAAGGGAATCTCGTCGAGAGGGTCTAGTGGTAAACGAGAACAAAACGAAATACCTTGTGTCAACAAACAAAGAGTCACGGCGTCTTGAACAAAATGTCACTGTTGAGAACTATACTTTTGAAGTCGTCAAGGATTTCGTATATCTAGGATCCAGCATAAACACCAACAATAATGTCAGCCTTAAGATCAAGCGGAGACTAACTCTTGCCAACAGGTGTTACTACGGGCTCCGGATCAGTAGGCAATTGAGAAGTAGAGCCCTCCCTCGACCGACGAAAATAACGCTCTATAAGTCCCTCATCCTTCCCGTCCTAATGTATGGCGCAGAGACCTGGACATTGATCATCAATGATGACAGGCTGTTAGGAGCGTTCGAGAGGAAGATACTCCGTAAGATCTACGGTCCAGTATGCGTGGACGACGTGTATCGAATAAGATGGAACGATGAGCTGTATGAGCTGTACGCCGACACTGACATAGTCAAGCGTATAAAACTCCAGCGACTTCGCTGGCTGGGTCATGTTGAACGAATGGAAGAAAGCGCTCCGGCTAGAAGGGTATTTTATTCGAACCAGGGTTGAGGAACACGCAGAAGGGGACGTCCTAATCTCCGTTGGAAAGACCAGGTGCAGGGCAACCTGACTGCACTTGGCCTTATCAACTGGCGACAGCGCGCGCATAGCAGAGGTGACTGGCAAAGCTTCATAGAGGCGGCCAAGACTGATCATCGGTTGTAGTGTCAGCTAAGTAAGTAAGTAAGTATAAAGTAATTCCTTATATGGTGATCTACAATCAAAAAATTACAGAATATCTGGGGTAAGCAATATTCAGAATCGTATGGGTAAAAGGTGGATATTGCAATATTTTCAGTCTGACTCTTTTGATATTCCTCAAAAACAAAGCTGACGAACTTGAAACCTTGATTTAGTTAACTGGACACAGAGCAAATAATTGTAGCGAAAAAGTAAATGAATAGTTTCATTTCTGAATGTAAAAATTCAAACGAATTCTTTTGCAAGGATTTTTATGCTAGAAAGAACCTAGAAATATATGTAAATACTCGTACATAAATATAGTAGAGGGACACACGTGGTCACACACACTTAGTCATACGAGGTGTACATGTATGAAAACGGTATTAACAAAATACACGTTTATATAAGAAAAATGGTTATACATTCAATCTTCAAAGTTATAGCCATTGCTAGCTACACAATTTTCCCATTTCTTTGGCAATTTGTGAATGACTCGCCAGAAAAACTGTTCGTTTTTTGAGTCATTGCACCTGGTAGACTGCTTTGCAGAGTGCCCGGGATAAATCTTGTCACAGTCAAAAATCTAAAAATATTGTTTATACACAGAACCTCCACTTGGCTGCCAATGGCAAAATTTCTAGAGTAAAAATTACCCAAGAACAGATTTTAAATCTCCGTCCAAATTTGGTTTAAAAAGTCTAGGTCACTTTCATTAGTGTACAAATCTAACTCACACAACATGAAAAATTCGATCTATATCCATGGGCTATTGTGGGTTATAAAAAATTTAATGCGACCAGAAGATGTGGTAAAAAAAAGCAAAAAAAAGACATAAAATAGTTATTAGCTTAAGTCACCTGGCCCTGGACATTAAAAGTTTCTAACAGAAGAGAGAAACTGCTGGTCAGAAATCAAAGTTATTATATACATAGCTGAAGCCACATTTCAACCCAAAGTTCCTTAAAGGGCTAGTCTAGTTATAACATCCAGAGATTTAGATAATTCTTTTTTTAATGGCAGAACAGCCCATGGAGGGCCTAGGCCGAGCTTTTCGTATCTACTCATGTCGTGCGTATTATATTTGTACATGAATGGAAGGGGCCTACAGTTTTATGCCAAATTCGTAATTTTTACTCTTTTAGGTGTGCTATTGCCTGCCAAGAGGTAGTATAATAGTTTTTTCCTACCTTTTGATTTTAGCCTGTGCCAAGATTCGAACCCCGGACACTCTGCGTAGCAGTCCAACGCACTATCACTGCGCCCCAGCGACAACACAAAGATAATTATGGCTCATATTTTGATCTTGATGAAGATAGGGCCCCCCCCCTTTGGATCCACAAGTGCACTGTAGTGGAATATAGTAAACATAATGGATTACAGTACTTATTAGTGTAGGATGACACCAATAGCGTCAAAAATTAAATTTTGATCCAATTTTGAATATATTTTTAATGTCGAATTTTATAGCATAGATTTTTTACAAGGCAAGTGTAACTAGTGGGATAAATAGAGGGAACTATTACATTTTTTGCTTGCAAAAAAAAAACAAGTTAATTAAAAGTTTGAATATTTGATAAATTTAATTCAATTCAATAATATTGAAAGCAATGCCAGCAATTGGGCACACAAAATCTAAATTCAATTTTGCGCTAATAGGAGCCGCTCCAATCACACAAACCAGAAAGTAACTAATTTTTAAAATATGTTCAAATATTCTTTCACATATGTAAATAAATTTTGCTATAGGTAAAACTATAAAAAATAGAAAAATATATTCAAGTATAGTGAATGGATAGATATACCCGTACATATCTATTTTTACGTACTTATGTATGTATATATGTGTGGTATGTACTCGTATCTGCAGATGAATATTTTGTATCTATGTGTTCGAGTATGTATGTATGTATTAGCGAAAAGCGAAAGCAATTAAAAATGTAGAAAATTCAATCGGAAAAATCTAATTCGATTTTGATGTCCAATGTTGCATGCGCTGCTGCTGCATGGGTGAAGTTGAATCGGTTCGACTCCCGCATGGCGGGCGGAAGCTGCTGCTATGTCCGCCTCACACATACAACACAAACACATGTATACCGATAATGCCTCGAAAGAGCCAATAAGGACGAAATAAAAAATAGAAATAGCGACGACATTAACGACGACTTCTCCATAGGCGGCAGCGGCAGCGGCACCAGCAGCAGCAGCATAACTTTTTATTAATGCGCATATAATAAAATTCTATATTTAGGGAAATTTGTAATGAAATTATAGCTACATACATATTTTCCCTTGTTCCCCGCCATATTTTCCCATATTTTCCTTCGATTTTTTTCTTATAATTTTACACTGCCGCCTTGCATTCACACAAAGTCGCTGTAGGAATAAGAAAAAATGTGGATATAATAGAATTTGTAATGAAAATGAAAGAAATGTGAAAAAATGCTTAAAAGTGAAATAAAAAATGGCTGCAAAAATTAACAAGGAAATGGAAAATTGACAATGTAACTTTTACTAAGTGTAGAAAGAAAAAATAATATAAACTTTTTTCTCATTTGTTGTGAGCCACAGAAACTTCAGGATGAATGAAAATGAGGAAGTGGCTTATTTAAAAAATGATTTCTTTGTTCCTTTACGTGCGCTAAAATAAATTAAACAATATTATACATACACAAAATTAGAATGTTATTGCTGATTCACTTGCAGCATCGGCACTGCAAGGATTTGTTAGGTTTCGATTTTTGTCAAAGCATTAACTCTTTCGGGAGATATCGCGCAGCGCCAGCAACCAATTTTGCGCCTCAATTGCAGCAACAAAACTAATGAAATTTCAAATTTCAAAGTTAACGCAGTCTGTATAACATATACAGATCCATATCCCATTCGCATTCGCATACATATGCATTTTTAGCATTGCATCAAAGTGTAAGCAACGCCAGAGAGAGAAGCTTATCCTGCACGAAAACATTAGGCTTCAATTCCTTTTTCTATTTCAATTCGTTTGCATCATGGGCACCTCTCAAGTTCTGTTGCAGCTATGTACGGCCACTATGGCGACTATCATTGCAACGAAAGCAATTGCCCAGCAAAACAGAAAATGATCAACTTCTTTTAAGAAATTTAATTCTATTGGATAATTTATAGGAACGTAAATAAAATTGTTATAAAATTAGTTTCCTGACTTCCGAATGCGCAATGTATCACAAATGAAAAACTTGTATTTAATATATTTAAGAAGGCTTAATTGACTTTTTTTAATATTTTTTTTACTGATACATTCAACACACAGGGTGTACCCCTATGAATGGAAGGAAGATTTATAGGTGAGAGGAAGAAGTAGGGAGAATGAGAGAGGGAATGCAATCACACAGGACACCGATAAAGAGATAGATAGCCAAGCCATTGTGGCAAGTGTTATGCCTTTACCACAATGAACTTCATTTTATCAGTGTCGAATATGACCGCATGTTGCGACAAAGGTCAAGCTTTTCGCATCCACTCATATTATATTTGTACATGAATCCGAAGTGAAAATCTTTTCATGTGCAATTTTTACTCTTGTAGGTTTGCCATTGCCTGCCAAGAGGTTGTGCTGTTATTATTTTTTTTTTTTGCCTGTGGCAAGATTCGAACCCCTGACACTTTAGGATTACCAGGGAGAGTAAAAACAATGATATAAAGCGGACAGATCAGATGATCGTTTCGGAATCAGCCACGGTTCCTCAGTGGTCTTAGTCGTCGTTGTTTGTATTTCAATAATACATACTTTTCTACTTACAAATTCGATTTTAATGCTCGTAAGCTAAGTACTTTCAGCTTTAAGACTGTGGTCATCATTCTTGCTCTAAGGCGGAGACGTCCAACCCACACCATTCAATAATTGCATTTGCATTTTTGCTTAAAAAATCTTCGTAGCCAACAGCTTTTTGCCAGCACCATGTTAAAAGCTTACACCTTTTTTTAAGTACATATAACATTTGGCCGTAACTACTTATTCTAGAGTCAATGAGATTAACCAGGTTTTTTGAATTGATCACTATTACTTTTTCTGAAATGAGTTTCTCAGAAAGTAGTTACACAGTTCTCGCTGGGAAACTATCTACCACCACTACTTCCGATACTACTACTACACACAGAAACTTCAGTTTTGGAATTGCAGCCAAGCAGCCTAGCAGCAGCAGCAGCAGCAGCTTTCGAATGCATTTTGCCTATTTTTCACGACTACATATCTAAGCTATCTAAGGCTCTCGCTCTTACTCAGTGCTATGTAGTAGTTGTATGTATTCCAGCCTGGGTTTGTGTGGTTTCGCATATGCATGATATGTGTGTTTGTGTGTGTGTGTGTGTGTGCGTGTGTGCACTTTGGAGTCGTTGGCGGCATTTTGTATATTTTATAGGATACGAAAATGAATTTATCTCGCACTTTTGCATCACTTCATAGCTACATGCATACATGCTCGTACATGTGCAATCCTCTGACTCTATACACCCCCTCACTCGACCACAGCAACAACAACACAAAAAATGGAATTTAATGCAACCGATCGTCCAAGCAATGTTATTCAGTTGGTTTCCCATTCAGGCTCGTTTCGATGAGAGTAGCTCCTGCTGCTGCTACTAGCCAGAAGAGTTGAGTTTTCGTGTCATTGGCATGGAAATCTGAAGAGTTTTTGTGTTTAGTGGCATTACAAAAACAAAGTATAAAGAATAACTATGCCCGGTCATGCTAGCATTAAGAAATACCCTACAATTTAATATGCTCAAGATAATGTAGGACTAATGCTTCGGTACTTCAGAAAATTACAAGAAAAGCTAAAATTCAATCTTTATTTTGAAGAGCAGTTCTCTATTTATAGAAAATCATATGAAAATTCTGGAAAATTAAAAATTTGATTCTATTTTTTAACGCCAATGTCAAAAATTAATATTGTCATTTTAGGGGCACTCAAAATTTTACCAATTCTGCAACTTCGTTCCGCAAAACTTCAATTATACGTACCTCCTCTTTCTCTCCACACCAACTCAATTCATATGCTTTTAATTTTGAAACGTCATATTTTCATTTACTCACTTAAACACACACATGCAGGCATCAAACACTCTCAGACACACACGCATCAAGGTATACTGGGTGTAGGTAGTGCACCCACTCAATCACACTTTGTACGTTGATATTTTGGTGAATATTGCCACTGTTGCTACCATCATTGCATAGCCAGCAAGTGCATAGGACTACGACTACTTATATCGAAATGGTAACTATTTTATTATTGATTAGCATATGTCCGTAAAATGAAGAATATTTTTGATTTCTCCTTTTGTTCAGAGTTTCTAGTATTGCAACATTCCTGCTTGCTACAGCTATAGGGATGTAGCTTTTATAAAAGTTGAACATTTTTCAACATTTAAAATATACTTTCAGTAACATACCTTCAGTACTTTTTAAGTTCGATGAGAAATTTACGTATTGCCTTTGCTCCAGAAATCCAGACTGGTCCAAAACGCAATGGTCAGTCATATCTACTTCCGAGTTAGATGCCATTTCATGAGGCAGCCCAACATATTGGCCCACTAACCCTCGTAACAAAAACTTTCAACAGAGACTAATTAGAAGTGATATCCTCTCTAGATTTCTCCTTTTATCATTCACCAACAATAATCTCATTGAAAAGTCTCAGGGCTTGACTCGTCTCATCAAACTACACACTGATTTTAATACAGAAAATATATCACTGCACATTCTCAATTGAAGGATCCTTGGAAAATGGTTCTGATATTGATTATGCGGTGTCAGGCTTCTCTACATTGATCAGAAAAGTGATGCCAAGTTAAAGTTCACACAAGTTCTCCAAAGATACCACTAGGCTGCTACGTTAAAATCGGCATATACCATAAAGTGTATATGGCAACAACATAGATCTCCTTACCTCAAAAAAGGGCTTTGATTTTATAAGAAGCCACTTCAATAAGTTTTAAAACTCAACAAAGAGGAGTTTCTGGCTTAACAACTCAATCTATCCCTAACAAAATTGACCGTATATTGGTTGATCGACGTTTCACCAAAAAATTCAACTGGTCTATGATCAATCCTGCCATATGTCTAGCTGATGAATTTGTTAACCATCTGAAGTCAGTATTTACTCCCAATAATCCCACTACTAATTTTCAAATATCATTATACCCTATTAGCTACACTTTACCATCCCCTGTGATAAAGAAAATAGACATAAGTATGTAATATAAAATGAAATCGACCGCAATAAAGCTACAGACTCTGATCTTATATCAAGAAAGATGGTCGAAGAACTTTCACAAATTAAATATACAAAAGTAACGCATCTCTTGCATAAATTCAATGCCATCCTTCGTATTGGATACTAACCTCGAGAGCGGAAGTTATCTCAATTTTCAATTGTCTCTAAACCAGGAGGAGATCTATTACAGAGCAATAAGTCTTTTGTCTCTTCTCTCCAAGCTATTTGAAAAATTTTCTCCCAGCTCTAGAAAGTAAAATAATTATTCCACAACACCAGTTCGGCTTTAGACAGAAACATGATACTATAGAACGAGTGCATCGTAGCTTTTGAAAATAATAAGTTCAGCTCCGCAGACTTCTTAGATATAAATCAAGCTTTTAATAAAGTATAGCCCGAGGGCCTTCGCAGAAGACACTGAAATTCTCTTAACCCAACCTAATCACATACCGGCCTCAAATTTTTCTAGAAGATCATTTAAACTTCTTGGAGAAATGACTTGACGAATTTGATTAAACGAATCAAAAGGCGGCCAAAACCGATCATCGGTTGTAGTGCCAGCTAAGTAAGTAAATGTTCACATAACTATCACATGTACTCTTAAGAACAGACACATGTCCACCACCACTGGTCAATGGAAAAATAGTCACCCAGTTTTCTAGCACTAAATATCTCAGCGTTCACCTCGGTATATCAGAAACGAATGAGGAAATTTCTACCTTCAGTAAAAAATACATCGATAAATTAGAAAACCGTCCCAATATGCCAGCTTGAAGCCTCTTAATCAATGAGCGTCACAAATGTTTAAACACGGAAGATACCATTAATTTCTACTTAGTAATTTTTATTCTTGTTAAGCTGCACTATTTCTAAGCATTGCCATAGAAAATAGTGCACATAATTGTTAGTTCTAAGCATTGAATAGTTGTTGTTATTTTCTTTTATCTAAAAACGAAAAATTCAATAAATCTAAGTATTGATAAAAAAAAAAAAAAAAAAAATTTTAAGTGACATTTTTTGTCTGTCATAAAACTAGCCGCTATCATCATATCATCAACGGCTTTGCGGGTTGGTGTTTTTTTTAGAAGTGTGGTTTTCAAGAAGAAATAAAACGCATATAATTTAATGTTATGGGCAAGAATTTAGCTTTATTATAAAGATCAGCATTTGCCATTATGTTTTAAAAACGATTTCGGGCAAGTGGCCGCCGCAGCTGGTTTGAATAAATTCCAGCCGAGAGGCCCAATTTTCGATCAATTTTCGACCACTTTTTGTAGCAATTGCGGCCGTATGTCAGTAATAACGCGCCGAATATTCTCTTCCAAGGCGTCAATCGTCTCGGGCTTATCTGCGTAGAGAAGGGACTTCATATAACCCCACAATAAATAGTCCAGCGGTGTTAAATCGCACGATCTTGGAGGCCACGCCACAGGCCCACGACACCAAAAGTTTCCTTCAATAAATTAATTGTTTCGTTGGCTGTATGGCATGAAGGGCCGTCTTGTTGGAACCAAAGGTCGTCCACATCAACATCCTCCAATTCAGGCACGAAAAAGTCATTAATCATGGCTCTATAGCTTTCCCCATTGACTGTAACATTATGACCATTCATCTTTGAAGAAATATGGACCAATGATTCGCTCTGCCCATAGAGCACACCAAACAGTGACCAGTGACTTTTTGAGGATGTAACGGCGTCTCAACAATGGCTTGAGGATTATGATCACTCCAAATGCGACAATTTTACTTATTAACGTACCCATTCAACCAAAAGTGAGCTTCATCGCTGAACAAAATTTTATTGTGAAAATCGCGCGAACCGAACCATTATTTTGGTAATAAATTTGCACGATTTGCAAACTTGGTTCAGGAATAAGTCTATTCATTATGAAATAGCAAACCAAACTGAGCATAAATCAAGTGACAGCTGTCAAAAAGACCAACTCCGAAAAAGGTATTGCCAAATTGAAAACCACACTTCTAAAAAAACACACTTTTCTAGTGCCTAGGTCAAGTTTTTCGGCTTATTTTTCATTGTATTTTATTTATAAGTTCCTTGCTTCTCGACTGCCTCTTTGTGTATTCTGCAATCACTTCGATTACAAAGTTTTACAGACTAGCTGAGACATATTTATACTTACTATATGTTCAAGAATTCAAGGATGTACGTATGACTGCTTGACTACTGTATGTATATAAAATCATTTCAATCTTTGAGTTTGTTGTATACATATTTAGTTCAGATCACGGCTGACAACTCGGTGGAAATTCTCCCTTTACGGAGAAATCGCGAATGTCATCAAAATCTGATAAGTTTCCGTTTCAATCATTACATTTTTTCAGCAAATCGGTATTCTTTGCTTTACTTTACTTTTAATGGCACAATAACCCATGGAGGGCCTAGGCCGAGCTTTTCGCATCGGTATTCACTACACACATTATTTTACCCCAGCAATATTATTATTTTATTTTATTTTTTATATTTACTGTATCGAAGACTTATCAGGTCTCAGCATATATCATACATATTTACATATAAATTGATTATATTACTCTAATGTATAACTTTTTTCCTTAATTGCAGGTAAGTTCTGGAGCACTTAATTCCCAGTATTTATAATTATCGTAAGTATGTAGTACCTACATGCATTTTAATGTTATTCAAGCAAAGATAAACCACATGTTTAAGGTTCGATAATATGAAGGCGCAAAATTAGTCCTTTCTTCCTTTAAGTTAATGTCTTTAAATTACCATTTACAAGTTGAAGAAACTAAACTGAAGACAAAACTAACCAAACTAGGTAAGAAAAAAAAAAACAAATTACAATTTTATTTCATTTTGTTTGGTGTTTTTTAAATTTCATTTATCAAATGGAAATGACCAAAGCAATTACATTTCATAATTGAAAGTATCTGGAAAAGGCAAAAGAGCATTATAATGGTGTAATGCAAAAAAAAAAAAAAAAATAAAAACATACAACAAAAAAAAAAATTTATAAATACAACTGAATATTATGGGTGAAGTGAATTTACTTTGACGATGTTTTATTTACAATATGTAAATTATTTCAATGGAAAAGCACAAAAACAAAAAGGCAGCAACAATAAAACAACATAAGAAAAAAAGTGGCAAATGAAGAAAATAAAAACGCAAAATGAACAAACAACAAAACAACATTTTAATTCATATCCGGTGTACGAGTATGATTATGCATCGAAACACAAAAATTACTCGCGAATATAATTTGAAGCGTTTTTTCTTCGAAAAAAAATAAAAAATAATAATATACAAGAATCAAATAAAGGCAAAATTTAACTGAGTCTAAACTAAAAAAAATATTTATGCGAGTAACAGAAGAAAATGTGCAACATATGAATTAAATAGTTACGAAAAAATTACGGAGTATGGGATATTTAAAAAGATAAGAACAACAATAAAATTGAAAGAAGGTATGAAGTAAAAACAAAAGAAAGATATTGAAGAAAAGACCATCTGAAATTCAATCTAGTAAAATTTTAATTTCTAACTGCCCGTAGAATTTATTCGTATTCATAAGTCCGAAAAAATTTCAAATTCTAACAAAAAGAAGAAAAATTGCAGTGACTGGAGATTGCCAACTGGAGATGATTTTCAATCAAAAATTTAAAGTAGAGAGCTTTCATGAAAAATCTTTTCGAAAAACTCTGAAACTGTAGCAAAGTTAATTTATTTTAACAGTCTATGAGTCAAAATTCCCAATCTCGTTGAAGACAAGTCAGAGTTCTCGACAAGTGCCAAATTAACAATTTTCAATTCAAATCTACATAGGATCATAAAATTTATGGACCTAAAGTGAGCCGTAGGAGTAAAGAAACCAGAAGAGTACTGCACAATGAGCCCAGGTAGTTTTTCTGGCATTGGAGATTACTGATTTGCAAATCGCTCGTCTGCTGCAAGACTATCATCACTTAAAAAACTTATATTCTAAGAAAACACATATCAACTTTCCAATTTACCTAACACTCTATACAATTGATAACAACTCTACTCACGTGACGAGTTCATAAGATACAGATATGATTTGTTTTACACAAGACTAAGTAACAGTTTTTTCTGTATACTTAACTCGAAAGTTTTTTGATTTATGACAGACACTATAATGCGGTAACCAATATGATTTAGTTTCTGGAACATACTAAAATTACTTATGTATATTTCTGAAACAAACGAAATTGGGCAATGTTTTATGCAGCTCCTGAGCATGTTTCTTACTTTATTCTAAGTTGGCCTGAAATACATACCACTAGTTCTTTTCATGAGTCATTTTATATTAGAAAAAATTCAGAAGAGTGCTATATAGATTTCCAAATGACACAGATAATTTTTCTGGCATTGCAAAACTGATCATTTTGCACCACGCTATTTGGTTAACCACCATCATATTTTTCCCAAAATTTCCTGGGACTTTCCAAAAGGTCTCAAAGCAGTAAGTAACTTAAAAACGTAACAATAAATACAAATGAAATGTAACTAAGATGAAGGAGTTTTCCACACTGTTCCTAGTTGCTTGAGTACACAATTTTTCTCAGAAAATCAACGTGATTGCTTCATGCTCTAGGTGGAATAGCCCCTCGGAATACCCAAACTTTCATCCACAGACATTTCAAATAAAATAGCAATTATTATGAAAAAGCTTTTAATATTAAGTGTAGAAGAAATTAGAGTTAATGAAAAATATCTATCAATATCAAAACTTTCACTGCATACCTGTATTAATTTATTACACAGAATTTAATTTAATTTTGGTTTTTTTTTTATAAATTACATGCTTCTTAAGTGGAAAAAGGAAAACTTTTAAAATTTCAATAAAAGAAATATTAAGAAGAAGAAAAGAGAAAAAACAAAGATTTTTTAATTGCAGCAGCACTGCCAAGTGCAACATTTATTTAATTGCTTACAACAGTGTGCGCATAGCAGCAGCAGCAGCAACTACATACAGCAATTTTGCTGCTAACTTCATATTGCCACATTAATTGAACTTTATATATACTACATACATATACATATTACATACATTTATATATAGATATACATATATAAGTATATATGTACATATGGATGATCTGTATGTATGTATGTATGTAGGAAGAATGAAGTATAAAAACATTTTTTAGAAGGGTAATTAATCTTTTTCATTTCCTTTACTTTATTTTTACTACACTTTGGCTTTTTCACTTCCACTGCTGCTGCTGCTGCTGCTGCTGCTGCTGCTGCGTATGGCATCGAATCCGCGGTATTATTCTCTGGATATGTATTTATGGTAGAAGAAAAATGCGAGTGATTGTGAGTGAGTGAGTATTCGGTATAATTTTTCATTTTCCACTTGAACATCTGCATTTTTTCGAATTTATTATTTTATGTTTTCTTCTTTTTTTTTATTATTATTATTATTTTTGTTCTCTTTACTTTGTTATTATTTATATCTTTTATATTTATTTTTATTTGTATTTCTTTCTATGTATGTATGTATGTATGTACAGGGTGCGCCATCTTTTATGCCCAAAGCAAAATGTACCCTTATTGCTGCGTTTTCCATTACTTTTTCTAACATCTCGGGCGGTATAGCGATGATTTTAGCACAAATGTTTTCCTTGAGCTCGTCAATGGTCTGAGACTTGGTGGCGTACACTTTGCTTTTCAAATAACCCCACATAAATCAGTCCGGAGGGGTCAAATCTGGAGAATTGACCCAAGTCAATGTCGTCATTTTTGACACCACACGCCCAGTGAATTTTCGTTGCAGAAACTGTATTGTTTGATTTGCAGTGAGGCATGGCTCACCGTCTTGTTGAAACCAGTAACCGTCCAGACGTTTTCAGACATTTGTGGGCAGACATAAAGACATAATGAGCCAAAATCCACCGAAATCAATTGAAAACCAATGATGGTTTTGGCGCAAACGCCGACCCTAGCAAACACTTTTTCACCATGCAATGTTGTTTTATGGATCTCATTCTGCGTTCCCCAAATGCGGAAATTTTTTTTGTTAACGGCGCCAGAGACTGTGAAATGGGCATTGTCGGTCATCAAAATTTCCTTCTAAAAATCAGGTTCAGTGTCAACCATTCTGATTGTTTGGCCGTATTCCAAGCGACGTGGATTGTCTGTTGGCAATATTCTTTGAGTAAATTGCACTTTAAACGGAAACAGATGCAAATCATTCTCCAAAATACGCCGCAAGGTGGTTCCACTGACGACAAAATGCTGAGCGCGGTGACGATAAGACATGTGTGGGTTCTCGGCAACACTCTCTCTTACCTCTTCAACCAGTTCATTGGCACGTCTTGGGCGTTGATGAACGGCTTGTCGAATATCTCCCGCTGTCCCGTGCTCAACCAAATCGGTATGAAGCGATTCATGGTTAAAATGCTACTGAATTGATTGATAAATGTTAAAATCATTCAATCTTTACATACCGACATAAAAGATGGTGCACCCTGTATGTTTGTATGTACAATATATTGTATATGCTGGCTTTATTTAATTTGCTTCATCTTCTCTGGATAATAATTTCATTTCACTTTTCATTTTGAGTTTTTGTTGTTTTTTTAATTGAATTTTGATGGCGCGCCTACATTTTATTTTTTCGAATGGGGATGAAATTTTAATAGCTACGTATTTATTTGCTTCGTTTTCCGAAACTAAATTTTATTTACGACTCTGCATTTATTGGGTAGAATTAATTTGACTCACTCACACCTCATTTCATTTTGGGTTTTTTGGGTTCGATGTTATTGTTGTTGTTGTTGTAAAATCGTAGTTACATACTTTCGGCAATTGAAACCAATAATTATGGAAGAAAATACGGGATCATAAAATAATATATAAGAATATCCTTGATATAAATTAAATATATGTATGTGTGTATGCATCTGTGTGTGTGTGTGTGTGTGTGCAACAGCTGTTGTATTTGTGCAACAAAAGCGGGTAATTAATACTTGAGTTTTAGAAGATCTTTCTATACCAGATCTAAAGTGCATACTTGTTTTTTTTATCATGGCATAACAGTTCATGATGGACCTAGGCCGAGCTTCTCACATCAAAGTGCATACATCAATGTATAAGTATAATCTCTTAAATGCTTCAAGCCATTTGGTCCTGAGTCGTGCTTGTAAAGTAAAACAGAAACTGGAATAAAATATTTTTCCAAAATTGGCGTCATTACCCTTTCTGTATTCGAAACAAGCTTATAGCAGAACAAAAAAGGCTTATCTGAGCTCCATAGCCCATCACTTCAAAGCATCTAACATACCTGGAAAGCAATTGAACTTATGATCGGTGTTCAACACGAAGCTCTTGAGCATTATAGCATTTACCATCTAGGGTTTCCCTCATTTCTCTTCTTTCTGATTAGAAACACCTTTATGTAGTGAATTCCACGCTCAAAACACAACATATTTTGATTAAAGTCAAAGAGAAAGAGAATATTAATAGTTTATCATTTGAAATGTGGCATAATCCTATCCGAGAAACTCCAAGTAAAAGTTCTCAATTTGTTAAATCTACAAGTTCCATTAAGTAACTTCCATGGTTATTATTATTGATTGTTAACGAAATTGTCCGAAAGTATCCTGTTACTATCCTTCAATCTTTCGAATTAAAATTTCCGAAATAGAATTCTGTGCTATTGAAATCTAGGGACTCACAACCAGTATTTCATTTTACAGTGCCTTACCTTCTTCTGTGTTCTTTGCTCTGGGAAGGATTAACATTTATTGTAAACATTAAACTACTCGATAAATTTCTGAAAAAATCTTCATTCTTTAATTCTGCGGCACCTCTATTACAGTCTGTTACTATGGTTATCCGAAATCCTAACCCATTTTGAAAATCTGTACGATTTTCGTACAACAATTTTGAAAATTCGGCACAAATCCATTTAAAAACCCAATCCATTTAACCAAAAGTAATCACTGTTTAATATTTCAACATATGCTGGCTTTGAAACTGCATTTACTTACATAGTTAGCACTACAACCGATGATCGGGGTCTTAGCCGCCCCCATAAAACTTCTCCAGTCACCTCTGCTATGCTGGCGCCATTGGGTAAGGCCAAGTGCAGTCAGGTCATCCTGTACCTAGATATTTGAATGTCCTCTTCAGCGTGTTCCTTCACCGTGGCTCGAACAAAAAATCCTCCTTCTAGCCGCAGTGCCTTTTTCCATTCGCGCAAAATAACCCAGCCAGCTAAGCCACTGGATTTTTATGCGCTATGTCTCGACGAGATTCCCTTTTAAGGCAGGAGAATGCTGCGCTGACTGCACGCGCGTTGGTCGCAATGATGTCAATATCATCAGCGTGTGTTAGCAGCGTGGCACTCTTGTAAAAGATAGTGCCAGAGATGTCGATATTCGCAGCTCGATTTATTTTCTCCAGTATAAGATTAAAGAAGCCGCTCGATAGGGAATCACCTTGTCTGAAATATCTCTCATTATCTAATGCTGCGGAAAGGTCTCTCCCAAATTTGCAAGGATAACAAAGGTGGTGGATGTCGATTTGTTTCTGTTGGGTCTTTTCAAGGATTTGGCGTAGTGTGAATATCTGGCCGATGGTGGATTTACTAGGCCTGAAGCCACACTGATAAGGTCCAATTAGTTTGATGACAATGGGTTTCAGTCTGTCACACAGTACGCTCGATAGAAACTTATATGCGATATTAAGGAGGTTTACCCCAAGGTAGTTGGCACAGATCGCACTTTTCTTGTGGTTTGGGCAAAATACGCTGAGGATCCAATCACTTGGTATATTTTCATCAGACCATATTCTTCATAGAAGCTCATGCATACGTTTTGTGAGCTCTTGGCGAATACTTATTCTTGCAAACTATGCTACGTATGAGTATTTATGCTTTTTGCTAACCTGTTAACTTAATTTTTTCGAGGCCAAAAACTTACACATCCAATAAAACTCTTCGTGGTACATATTTTCTAAAATTTGAGTTGGGAACTATCACATAGAAGAGATGTAAAATCTTTATTGGAAAAAAAAAATCAAAATTGTATCGCGGCTTCTGGTACCTATTCAAAATGGGTTAACATGGTTTAATGCAAATTTAAAAATTTCCACAAATTGCAAGGATTCGGTAGTTTTTGTATTCATCACAGTAATGAAAAGGTCTAATTTCATTATTGACAGGTCTATCAGAGGTTGACACAAGGTTGACCAGCTGGTTTTTAAGACGTTACATGCCAAAAAATATATTTATTTCACTTTCCTTTATATAAACCGGATTAGGGTGTCGAATAAGCCACTAATAATTCAATAAAAACTCCAATCTTCCAACGGCCATATTACGTTTTTTTTTTTTTGCATCAGTTACTCAACATGAGAATTTATCTGTATTGTATTCTATAATTCGAATGGATAAATATGACATGACAGAAATGGGTTAATAGAAATTGGAAAACAATATTGCCACTTTACTTGACTCAGTCAAACTCAGATATCCAATATAATAATAATATGTACATCAAAGTGCTTACCAACGCCATCTTTCGGTATTACAATTGTTTTTATGTATAACGATTATCACTGCGATTTCACCAGTTTAATCTATACTAGTTAAAGATAATAAAACCGACAATAAAATTTATATATTTTGTTTTGTAGAAATGTAACTTTTTTTTATTTATATGAATCTGTATAATTAAATACAAATACGTCCCCCCTCCCTCCCCGCCCCCCCCTCAGCTACCATACGCTGTAAACAGAATTGAGCTCAGTTTTATAGCATTTGCTAGGAAATGCGCACATTTGGCTTTTTACCCTTAACTATGCGTTGAAAGCAAATTAAGTTTAACATTAGATACAATTTTGTTTTAATTGGAATAATTTTATTCGTCTTTATGTTTATTCATTAAGGAGCTACAATGTAGAGTTTTACTGTGGGATGACGAAGAGATGAGGTGCGCTGGGTGCACGGCTGCCAGTGACTATAGACATTACATTATAAATACAATACAACGACGGGGTTGGAAATTATTTATACATATTTGTTAACAAAAGAGAAGTTGCTTATTAATTTTTATATCTCAATGCATGTGTGTGTGTTTGTGAGTGCTTAACTATTTGTGTTTGTGTGTGTGTGTGTGTGTGTGTGTACTACTACTATTCAGTAATGCGATTTAAGCAAAAAACGAAATTATAAATATTAATTATATTATTAGATTTATTGATTTATGTATGATATTTTTCTTTTCGCGCTTATTTGTTCGATGCCATACATTAAGGTTGAGTTTTCTTTATTTTTAATTTGATGATGGGTTTGTTTTTCGTAGTGCGATTTTGTATGAACATAAATACGAGTATAATACCAAAAAACACAAAAAAAAAGAATGTATCAAATATTTCACAAGAAATTGTTTGCTCTTTACTTTTGCAAATAAAATATCAACATAGAAGATTCTTATCGTATGCATTTGTTAGTTGACGCGCACTACTTTGTAATTTGCTATAGAGCAGACCCTCCACGCAGCCCACTGACGCCCTACCTCCTCCTCCTCCTCCTCCTCCATCATCCGCTATTCAAACTTCTTCGCTTCTTTTGGATTCCTTCCAAGTGTGAGAGCGTGTGTATATATAAAAACTTACTGCACTTTCTTTGGAATCCTGACTGCACACACGATTTCTTCTTAACAAAATACAGCAAATAAACTTTTTGCGAATGCTGTGCTCCTGGCTGTCGTACAGCTTCAGTTTTCAACTGCATTTTTGTGCTACGCAATATTTCTGCAACACCACAAAGAAAAACGCATAAAACTTGCGTTTTCTGATATTTTTTTCAATTTAGTTTTTTTTTTTTTTTTGTGAATTTGTTTAGAGGTATCTGATAAATTTTGTCTCACAACTGCAGCAACCAACACAAGCAACAGAAAGCAGCAGAAGCATAGTGTGCGTATACCAAAAAATGCATCCATTCGATTTCAACTTCGGTGTCTGCCGCTGCTTCTCCTCCCATTCTAATTGCTTCACCAACTTAAGGGTGGCTCTGGCAGCCCACTCAAACTTTTCTCTCAATGTCGCACACAATGGCACACAAACGCTTTAGGAGAAATTTATACTCGCGTATATATGTATTTTAGCGGTTACAAGTTCGATACGCGCTGATTTCATTGTTGTTGTCGGTGCTTGTTGTTTTTGGTTTCATTATGTGAAACTTTGGAAAATCGTTAAAGAATTTTAGAAAGGGCGCACAAAATGTGTGCATCAAACGTTTACTGTACTGCGAGAGTAAAACTCAAATCGCACTCGCACCCTGCCAGCGTCATCTCCACCCATGCTCCCCTGCTACATATATTCTTCAGTAATATTAAATTCAGTTTCTAGTCTAAACTTTATATGCAGTCAGTCGCTGCCGTTTCTGCTTCGCAGTCGTTTCATGTTTCCCTACAAAGTCTTCAGAGAGTTGCATAGGAGATTTCGCGTAGTCATCGCCGCGCGTTATTGCAAGTCGTAGCGTGGCGGTGTAAGGTGGCAGGCACTGTGGTTGTACTAAGGTAGGTATGTCGATTAGCGTGGATAGGGAGTTCTGCTAAAAATGCCACATGGCATCTGCTTCTGCTCCTGCTCCTGCTCCTGCTAGCTACTACTACATAGTATGTAGGTACATACAACTGGCTGCTGTATTGATTTTATCTGCGCTTCTGTTAGTTGTTGCAACGCGTATATCACTAAATGCATTGCTGCGTCGAATACGGTAGGGTTGCTTGTTATTTGAGACGTTGGCTTTAAGGCACAACATTCTGGCCCTTTTTTCACCACCACCCACCACTTTTACTTGATGTTGGTATTGTTGTTGTTCTTTTTTCTTTATATTTATCGTAATATTTACAATTTATATTGGCATCCTCTTTGCAGCAAGCAGCATTTTGCCAGCAATATTGCAACGTTGCATTTGGTGGCGTCGCTTTGCTTTTCTATTAAAATTTTTCATATTTTATTTACGATTTACTCTTGCTGGTACACGTATGTTTGTATGCAAGTATTTTGCGTATATCTATGTGTACAATACACCCTACACTCGAATTTGGAAGTTATAAGTTCCAACTACTTTTCGTTGTATTAATCTATTTCAAGTCAACATTACTGATTACAAGTACAGAACCGAGCACAGAAGTCCACTCTAGGTTTGGGTTCGAGATTCACATATGCCGGCAAAATCATGCAAAGACAGAGGAGAGTGAAAATGGAATCAAACCAATTTAAAAGGGACTTTGTTGGTTCAGAACTTTGCTATTGTCTAGCTGATTGCACTAGCGACTCCAAGGTCGCGCTTCAGAATGACTAAATACTACAGAACAATCTTAGTTTGGATTTAGTTGAAGTTAAGCAGCGCTGCACGTTTCATTTGTCACTGCGATAATTAACTTATAAAGGGTGTTTCTTTTTTTAGAAGTGTGGTTTTCAATCTGGCAATACTTTTTTCGGAGTTGGTCTTTTTGACAGCTGTCACTTGATTTATGCTCAGTTTGGTTTGCCATTTCAAGAATTGAAGCCGAACGACTATCAAGCGCGTCGCATGTTCTGTGAACGGGTCCAAAACGAGATGGCCACCGATCCCAATTTTCACAAGAAAATTTTTTTCAGCGATGAAGCTCACTTTTGATTGAATGGGTAACGTTAATAAGCAAAATTGTCGCATTTGGAGTGATCATAATCCACAAGCCATTGTTGAGACGCCGTTACATCCTCAAAAAGTCATTGGTCACTGTTTGGTGTGCTCTGTGGGCAGAGGGAATCATTGGTCCATATTTCTTCAAAGATGAAGTCGGTCATTATGTTACAGTCAATGGGGAACGCTATAGAGCCATGATTAATGACTTTTTCGTGCCTGAATTGTGAATTGGATGATGTTGATGTGGACGACAACAAGACGGTGCTTCATGCCATGCAGCCAACGAAACAATCAATTTATTGAAGGAAACTTTTGGTTGATGTTGGTGAGCGCATTATCTCACGCCGTGGGCCTGTGCCGTGGCCTTCAAGATCGTGCGATTTAACACCGCTGGACTATTTTTTGTGTGGTTATGTGAAGTCGCTTCTCTACGCAGATACACCCGAGACGATTGACGCCTTGGAAGAGAATATTCGGCGCGTTATTACTGACATACGGCCCCAATTGCTGAAAAAATTTGTCGAAAATTGGGCCTCTCGGCTGGAATTTATTCGAACCAGCCGCGGCGGCCACTTGCCCGAAATAGTTTTTAAAACATAATGGCAATTCCTTATCTGTATAATAAAGCTATATTCTTGGCCATAACATTAAATTAAATGCGTTTTATTTCTTCTTGAAAACCACACTTCTAAAAAGAACACCCTGTATACGCGTCAAAAGAAATAGAGCTAATAATTGTCATGGGTAAAGTGTGACCTTCCTGCATACTTTTGCTTACGATTCTCTTTCACCTACACAAGCTTACATGTAGATAACGTAGGGTATCTCATAAACTCAGCATGAGCATGCCAGTAATCTCCTATTTTTTATTTATTTTGATTTGAAATATCTTCTAGAATATTTGTCGGTTGTTCGTCTTTATTTTTCTTTTTTGTGCTGATGACGTTGTAAATTTAGTATACGAATACGTTTATTTATGTGTGCACATTTTAAATTTATGCACGTTGTAAAAAAAGTTTTGTAGAAAGTTCTGTTTTATTTTTTTCTTGATTTTTCTACAATTTATTCTTTTATTTTGATTATTATTATTTTTCTTGCTGTTGTTGCTGTTGTGTGTTTTCAGTGTAAACTTTCTTGTAATTTATTATGACATATACTAGGAGGTAACCAAAGCCAAAAGCAAAACAGAATCCACTTCCAGTACGCATTCATACTCATCCATACGGTAACAATATGTAATAATATTGTTGTTATCCTAAAAGGAAGTTTTTCAAAATATTGTAGCACAAAAAAGAAAAACAAAACAAAAAATATAATATAAGGAAAATTATTTATTGCACATTGCAATAAAAATTTATATAACTGCAATATGTAATATTTTTTTTTTTAAGTAATGCAAAGAAACGCGTTAACATCAACATCATTAAATTTATATTAGACGCGTATGTTGCAATGTTGCATGCATTAATTTTTATATGCCATTCTAAGTCGAATGCAATTATTAAATACGCCGTATGACGTCCTTTTTTCTATGTTTGTTGGAATCCTTATTACCTACGAGTTGCCGCCTGCTACGCGGATGCCCCCTACCCTCCCATTCCACTTGAACATGCTGCACCATACTTCTCACACCACCGCAAGATAAAACGATACTTTAAATCAAATGCAACATTTTTGTTGCAATTTAACTGCATCGCAAATGTTGCGTAATAAAAATAAAATGTTGCAATTTTATAAGCCACCCAGAAAAATATTGTTGGTGTATGTACAACAAATGTTGCAAATGTTGCAAAATTGTATAAAACACACATAGCACACGCATACTTACTTATGTATATATGTATGTATACCTATGTAAATATACTTATGTAACATATACTATACATACAATACGAAGGAATGAAAATGCAACACCAGGTAATAAAATTAAATGGAATTAAAAGAAACAAAAACAAAAAACAAAAATGAAAACAAATAAAACTAAAAGACCAAGAAAATGCGAACTTAAACTATAAAATAAACATTAAACATACTAAAAACACTTTTTACGAGGCTTTCAAAAGTGACGGAATCGTATACACATAATGGCAAATGGTTCTGTCGATGGAGCTGGGCTGGTAGATACGCGTACAATGTGTGCGTACGTTTCCCTCTATGTGTGTGTGTGTGTGTGTGTGTGTGTGTGTGTGTGTGTGTGTGTGTGTGTGTGTGTGTGTGTTTGCTCCTAGGGTTATTGCAGGCCGTAGTTGTTGCTGCTACTGCAGCCTAATATTGACTACTCACAGCATATGCATGGCGTTTATCTTCTATGTGCGCAGAATGTTATAGAATTTTTATGATTTTTATGCGTTTTCAATGTGAGTGTAATGAAGTTGTGCGGAATATCTCAAATAGTCGAAATCTATAAAAATAAAATATGTCTTAATAATGGTTTTAAAAAATATATTGTTGCACATTTTATCAAAAGGACTTCACAAATTAATTGGACGAATATGAAATTCCATCCACTTTTTATGAAAAGTTTCTAGCAATTACTAGACTAATGTGCAAAAATTTATCTATCCTATTTATAAAATAGGATATCTAAACGCCAAAGTAGCTAAACTATGCTATAATAGGCTGTTTGAACTTGTTTGAACTTCCAACACTCCCCCATATTTTTCAGGACCAATACTATTCCAGAATAAGTACTTCTTTTTGCTTTTCTCAATGGTACGTTCTGTAGGCTTATGTCATAGGTCCGTATTGGTTTTAACAGTATAGGTTTTTTTTTTCGCGATGATATACTTTCATATTTCGTACTGCCTTTTGTATTAATTGTGTATAACAAATGATTCCACAATCACGCAATACACAAATATGCAACACTTTATCATACTTTCATAGATGGCACAACATCCAATGATAGGCCTTGACCGCCTCAATATAACATCGACAGTCGACTCTACTATGCACAAGCTAGCACCAGTTGGTAAGGCCAAGTGCAGTCAAGCTCCCCTTGTACTTCATTTCCCCAACGGAGATTAGGTTGACATCTTTCGAGCCTGAGCTCAACATGACCGAACCAGTAAAGTTGGTAGATTTTTTGCATATAACTATATCAGTGGTCCCCGTGATGTAGTTGGTAGTGCATTGGCCTGCCACGCAGAGTGTACGGGCCTCAAATCTCGGAAAAGTCAAAATCAAATTTGGCAATCCTACAAGAGTAAAAATTACCTAAGAAAAGCTTTTCACTTTGCCGTTCGGGTCCGGCATGAAACTGGAGATCCCTTCCATTCATGTACAAATACGACACGAAGAACATGAGTGGATGCGAAAAGCTCGGCCTAAGCCCTCCATGGGCTGCTGTGCCATTAAAAGAAAGAAAGACATCAGTGAAGTTTTGATTCCATTTTCTTCGATAAACGTGGTAGGTTTACGCATATTGGGCCATCGAGTTTGTGAAGTATATTTCTTGGAATACTCCTGGCAGTCGGGAAAGGCTATGAGTGATGACTTATAGAGCGTATATCGGACATCGAGAATGGGGGCTACTTTTCAAATGCATACTGAACCCGTAGTAACACTTCATTTTGTTGAATATTCTAATACACAAGCCTGCAACGTTAAACTTCTTTTATATGATTGAGAACAAGGATTATTATTGATTACACACACTGTGCAGCCGCAAATGGTGGTGGGTGCAGATGGAGATGGGGATCCATAAAATGTTTTGAGCTTTTTTTTGTCAGAAATTGTAGGTGAAGGATCTAGTGGGATTAATTCTGTTAAAGTAGAAAATATTTAAACTTCCATGGCAAACAATTTTATCTCAGACCCCAAAACTATGGTATTCAAAATTATAATTATTGTAAGGCGATATCTGTGTCTCGGATATATATACAAAAACACTTCAACTAACGAAACGATATTTCGAAAACTTAACGTGCTTCAAAACACTGACTACAGGGTCGTGATCAGCGGACCAAAATTAGTCAAACATCTGCTAATCAAACCAAATTTTTCCTGTCCCGAATATGATCCAAAGATTTAGCTATATTTGCATTTACAAGAAGGTATTTGTGTGCATACATTTCTAAAATATATATAAAAGGTCGGACAAAAGCAATGTTATAGTGTAAATGTACACATTAAATTTATGCAAATCGCGTCAAATGTCATTGTGCTTTGACATTTATATTTTAAACAGATAGAGAGTTAGTGGTCAACAAGCAATGGGGCGATACACAGCTCGGCCCATGATGGATATTTTGAAACATCAACTTCTGGGCTATGTGATCTCCCGTTTTATTTTGATTTGAACTGGACGCGCCAGATTTCTTAACGCCAGACTTATTTTCTTGAAATCTTGCGTTTACCACAACAAACCACAAACCGGTGTAGTCTTGAAAACAAACATTGTAGAAGAAGCCAGATGTTTTGCGAGCAATAATTCAAAATGGAAGGAGGTGGTCATTTGACCGATATCATATTTTCAATTTAATGTCATCAATTTTACATCTTCATGTAAACTTTCCGTGGAAACAGGGATTTTTCTAACAAAATGGCAGCCATTTCACATTGTGACCTTGCTTTTGCCCCACCTTGCACATTAAGAAGACCGAAGATATACGGGCCGAAAAATATGTGTTCATGTGTTTGCCATGCGATTGATACATTTGGGTCATTGGGAGTCTAATGCCATAAATCGTTTTTCATTTGCGTACACACATCATGAGCTGAATGGTCTGATAGATCTCACTAATAGCTGTCTAACAAATTCTTATTTAAAAAATTTGTGAAAAAAAAATTATGATATACATATGATGGTAAGGAACTTGTTCTTCTTCTTTTCATAGCACAACAGGCCCAGCTTTTCGCATCCACTCATGTTGTGTGTGTTATATTTGCTCATGAATGGAAGGAGCCTACAGTTTTATGCCGAATCTAAACGCAGTTTTTACTCTTGTAGGGTTGCCATTGCCTGTCAAAAGGTGGTGTGGTGTAGAAAATATGTTTTGTCTACTTTTTGGTTTTGCCTGTGCCGAAATTTGGGCCCCGGGCACTCTGCGTAACAAATCAGTGCACTACTAAGTAGGCCATGGCGACCAGGAACACTAACGAACGCTAGACTTAATTTCACCCCAAAAATCACATAATAATGCAGTTCCTAATATTTTTTGATATTCTTTCATTTGAAACTAACTTGCAATGAGATAAAACCAAACAGCAAATTTTTACCTAATATATATTTTTTGTTTTGGAAAAGCAAACTTTCTTGCACTAGCCAGCTCATGTGTTCGCAATCAAAAACTTACAATGGCCAAATGTATCAATCGCGGGGCAAAAACATGAACCTTTCTTCGGCCCCTTTTAATGTATAGGTATGTATGTACATATGTAGGTATATTGTTTTAAAAAATCAATTCCATCCAATTACAGAGGCACAAGCTAATCACGTCAATTTTTATTATTCCATTCATTTGTGTGCTTACTAATTGCAATAATGAAAATCATAATTTCCCGGCTAGAAGCAGGCAACCCCAAAAAGCGCCAGTTCGTGGTCTCTTGCATGTGCATACCTACTTACATACATACTTACATACTTACTTACATACATACTTACATACTTACATACTTACATACTTACATACTTACATACTTACATACTTACATACTTACATACTTACATACTTACATACTTACTTACATACTTACTTATATGTAAATAAGTGTTCACGTATAAATGTGAGTGGTTTTCATATTTAAATATGTAACATTTTTGAATTCTATTTTACGTCAATTCATTGTTCTAATAATGAAACAAACGAAACACAGTAAAAAAATTCTACAAAATCATTAAAATCATTTGAGTTAATTAAAATAGTACAGAGAAACAGAGAAAACAACAACATTAATACTTAGTACAATGAAAACAAACAAAAAAAAACTCTAATTAAATAAAATAACTAGCAGTTGTTGTAAACTAGATTTTACTCTACGTTGTGGTGCGGTGAGCTGTTTCTTTGAAAACCTTTTAATCCATTTTTCCATTAATTTTATTTTTTTCTTCTTTTTTTTTTTACTTCAACTACTTTGCTGTTTAAACCATTATTTGTTGTTATGCAATTAATAATAAATAATTAAACACGTCAATTGTATCGTTTTTATTATTATTGCGTTGACATTTTTACAATGTCTCTCGCACTCTCTCTCACTCTCTCTCTCTCTCTCTCTCTCTCTCTCTCTCTCTCTCTTTCCCTCTCTTTCCCTCTCTCACCATGTGTATCTCTGGCCCTCGCAATGGCAAATAAATATTTCGTGTCAAACTGACATTTGTTTCTTGTTTACATTTTAATATTAAATAAATAAAAAATACCAACAGCAACAACAACAATAGTGAAAACTTTACCATTACCATTGCTGCTGCTGTTGCTGCAATATTTTTTAAATGCATTTACAACAATCATACTGTAACAAACATTATGTGAACTATAAGCGGTCGTTGAGAATATTTATAACAGGAAATTAGCTTTATTTTTGAGCCAGGTTGAAAGTCATGGAAAATAAGAGCTTTTTTATGTGTCGACATCTGTCGAAAGAGCTTCTCAGTTTATTTGAAAACGAACATAAACACTTTCACATGATCTTATACCTATTATTTTGTTCTAGAGGCAATTACTTAAAAGGTTAATAAAACACCGGTTTTGCAAAACCGCAAACATCCACATGTAGTGTGTATAATTTAATGTAAAATATTATTGCAATAATATGAATTACAATCTCACATTTTGGACATACATACCGCAATCACAAATATCGTACACACACCGCAAACTGGAAAATAGTGCATTTCACATACACACACACACACACACACACATACACACACACACACACTCATACACTCATACATGCAAAGGTCTTACTTGCGAATATTTATTGGCATATCGTTGCCAGTTGATGTCTTTGTAGACAGCAGCAATTGGTTGCTGTTGCAGGTGGGGTTTTTTCTTAATTCGCATACATCATAATAAAATTAATGTCGGCTTTTTTTTTTCTTTCTCTCTTTCAATACTTGTAATAAATATATTTTATTGCAATTACAATAAATTTATTTGTAAATTATATTTTATTGTTCTTTCAATGTATGTATTTTTAATAACTTTTTTTTTACTTTACGTAATAAACTAAGCAAATATTAATTTTGTTTTCTTTTTTTTGTTCAGTTCTTAATGAAAATTTATGCGATTTTATAAAACTTTATTTTTCAAGTGTAGGTAATCTTGTGTAGGTAATATATCTCGCTTCCTCTCCCCTGGCTCGTTGGCTTTGTGGATTGCTATGGAGCAACATTGTTTCTTTTATTATAGCATTATAAATTTAAAAAAAAAACAACAACATTTTATACATGAGGTCATTGATATAATAAAATAAATTTTTTTTTATTAATGTTGTAAGGTTTATTATTAAGTAATTTGAAATAATAGTAAATATACTGAGCAGTTGTTATATGTATGAATTAGTGCGGAAACCAGTTTTCATTCGATCTATAACTCTATTATAAAACTATTAAAAATTATAAAATCAGCACATTAAATCTGCCATTGTTGGTGTAGAATAGTACCTGCGAAAGAGTAGCTCCTAGAATGCCAAATGATTTCCTTTCACAAAGATGCCCCAATCTCAGTCGTTCTTGTTCTATATAAAACGGGTTTTTTTTTTTGATATTCTACTAGTAATTCTTTTATTCTAGTTGAGTTAAGGAACTGTGGCGTAATCGTAGTGCGTTAGACTGTTACGCAGAGTGTCCGAGGTTCAAATCTCAGCACAGGCAAAATCGAAAAGATGAGAAAACTATTTTTCTAGACGGCACCACCTCTTGGCAATGGCAATGTCAAACCTACAAGAGTAAAAATTGCCTATTAAAAGCTTTTCACTTCGCCGTTCAAATTCGTCATGAAACTGTAGGTCCCTTCCATTCATGTACAAATATAACACGCACAACATGAGTGGATGCGAAAAGCTCGGCCTAGGCGCTCCATGGGCTGTTGTGCCATTAAAAGAAGAAGTTAAGGAACTGAAAACTTCTTTCACAAAAGATTTTGGGTAGGAAACCTGCCGGAATAATTCTTTTACCATTAATTTAAAGCCTACGACTATTTGGTGCCGAGAAATCTGATGTCAGTTGGAAATATATACCGTCCTCTTCGGTCTGCGGAGGCTTTTCTCACAGAGTTTTAATTTATAATCATGTGTATTACAAAAACTGTGTGAAATCTTGTCAGTGATCTAAATTTTTCTTCCATTTGGTTGCAATTTTGGGGGGTGAAATATTATTGTGAAAGTCATACTTACCTTATAAAATAGACTAAGATCGATTAGATTCTGCTGGTATAAAAAAAAAATTTCTAGTTTTAAAAACCGTTAAGAAATTCAGGAGGTCGCTGTGGCGTAGTAGTAGTGCGTTGGACTGCTAGTGGATGCGAGAAGCTCGGCCTAGGCCCTCCATGGGCTATTGTGCCATTAAAAGAAGAAGTAAAGGAACTGAAAACTTCTTTCACAAAAGATTTTGGGTAGGAAACCTGCCGGAATAATTATCCGGGGTTCGATTCTCGGCACAGGCAAAATCGAAAAGTTGAGAAAACTATTTTTCTAGACGGCACCACCTCTTGGCAATGGCAATGTCAAACCTTCAAGAGTAAAAATTGCCTATTAAATGCTTTTCACTTCGCCGTTCGAATTCGTCATAAAACTGTAGGTACCCTCCATGCATATACAAATGTAACACGCACAAAATGAGTGGACGTGAAAAGCTTGGCCTAAGCCCTCCATGGGCTGTTGTGCTGGGTTTTCTACAGGCGATTGAAGTATTACCAACTTGTCACCGGTATATCTGGCAACGCACGACATTGCCAACTATATCAAATTCATATCAATGACAGCTGTTTATATTGTTTAGAAGCTACCACAAGGATTTGTGTTTAGGTTTCATAGAACAAAAGTTATTCGAAATGGAATTCAAACGTAATAGTGTGATTGCATTATACCAATTTGAGTAGAAAATCACAACCAGCTATTGTTCGTGAGCTCAGGTATCTCAAAGTGAATAAGATGTTTGTGTATCGCACCATAAATCGTTATAATGATACAGACAGCATGGCCAAACGCTATGGTGGTGGACGAAAAAAAAACACCACATCACCTGAAATGGTTCGGAATGTGAAGGCTTGACTTGAACGAAATCCACGTCGTGGTGGTAATCAAATGGCCAAAGAACTGAAATGTCCCAGCGAAGCATCTGACGCATATAGAACACAATGCCTTTCGAATTCGCCAGATGCAAATCCGATGGACTATTCCATCTATGTCATTTGGGAGAGCAAGGTGAGGACTTAAAAATATGCCAGTATGGATGCGCTGAAGATAGCCATTGTACAGGAATGGGCCAAAATACCGCAAGATCATATTCGTGCAGCATGCAACTAATTTTTTTACACTTTGAAGGCCATAGTCAATGCAAAAGGTGGCCACATCGAGCTAAAGTGAATAGATTCTAAAATTTTTATTATTTCCACACATTTTTGTAATTTGAAACAATGAAAAATAAATTCATACAAAAAAATATGGTCGTTTGGTCGTAACAGTTCAATCGCCTAACCCTGTATTGTAAAATATTATCAATTTCATACTCTTAACTATTTCAATATTAATTATTTATTTTCCAATAAAAATTTAAATCAGTAAAACGTCTATGTACTTATGGTAGATATTACTAAACCTTCCGCCAATCTCATTTTGTAATTCCCAAACCATTCATCATTGTCATTTTGCACAGGATAATAAAAATAAGTAAAAGAAAACGGACGGAAAGAAAAGTTAATAAGTGTTTTTATATTTTTGAGTTTGCAACAGAATTTCATATAAAATGAAATTGTAAATATTTCTGCATACACAAACACATCCAAACAAACACACACACACACACACATATATATATATATGTACATACTATATAAACATAGCGATGTTGTAAACAATATAAAGTTACTCTATACAATATTATTATTTACATTTGCCGCAACATTGCTGTTGTTGTTATTGTTGTTGTTTCTATTGCTATCGTTTTCTTTAATTTTTTTGGTTTTTTGTTTTGTCCTGTTGCCTGCCATTTTACAGTTGACGATATAAATGCGATAAAATGTTGCTTAGGTTCATTCACTGTACGTACGGCATTGGCATTAAAATGTTTTTAACTCAAACTAAAAGACGCTTTCCGAATACAACAAACACAGCTGTAGCAGCGACGAAAATAGAAATCCTTGCAACAACCCAAGAATTTCATGCACACTCACACACGCAGCAAACACACACACACACACACACACACACACACATAAATTCACATCTACATATGTATGTACATAGACACCTTGTACCATGATTCGATGGCGACTCTGGTGTTGCACTGACTTTCTATTAAATTATTGGCATTCTTCTCCTTGCTGCTTTTGCTACTTTTTCGTCTTCTTCTTCTTCTGCTACAATTGAAAAATTCAACAAAGCTTTAACTTTACTGCTTTCAACTAAATTAATTTACTTTTCCTCGAATGAACGGCGACGCCGTTCACCACGACCGCCCTTGCTTGCTACTACCATCGCGGTTGATGATGACGATGACAACAGTTATAGCAATATATCGCCAACAACAACAACAACTACAACCACAACAGCAACTGTAAACAGTTTCGCTGAAGACCACCATCGATTTCTAGGAGGACGACAACCACTGGGCGACAACCACTGGGCGACAACAATGATGCAGTTTGTTGTATAGAATAAAATAATAATAAAAAATATAAATAGAAACAGAAACGAGAAAGTAAAAAGTAATAAATGAAAAACAATTAAATATTTTCACTGTTCTGAGTGTTGTGTAGCGTGTTCAAGTGGCAAGAAAGTCGAAGAAGTACAAAATTTATGTAATTCAGTTGGAACAAATTTAACAACTTTTCCGATTTCTATTTCTTAATCGAACGAAATCTCACGTCTCGTAAATCTCATGCCTGTAAGATCCGAGTTTTGTACGAAGCGTCTGTCTTCGTTATGGTTACCAAGTACTAGATTAATTCAGAACTTTTTCGTGGAATACTTAAGCTGAACAACGAGCAATATGTACGCGATGCACGTTCTCTATCAGTTTGGCAGTGTCAAATTTTGTAATGTCAAATTTTACCTTCAAACGTTCTTGAGGTCCAAGTATTGTATTTATTTGGAGAGTTAAGTTAAACATTACCTAATACAGGACTGAACTACGAAGGGGGTCAGATACTACTGTTAAAATAAGTATTATTAATACATTAATATCATACAATTTCTCGTTAACCTTTTTTTCCAGACAATTGACTTCACTCTAACTCAATTCAATTTAACTTATTCACAAGTGCAAGTGTTGACTACTTCTTTTGTTATTTACTAAATTGGCGCGCAAATGCCGAGTGCAACATTGAATGAAAAACAAAAACAACAGCACCAACACCAACACCAACTCAATAACCACACAGAAAACCTCCATTCTTGGGTAAAAATTTTTGCGTTTACTTCACAAAACCATAAAAGAAGCAATTGCGGTGCGCAAGTGAACACCATATACAAAAACGAGGCGAGCGAAAGAAAAAGACAGAGAGGGGTAGATAGAGAGAGATAGAGAGAGAAGAGAGATGGTGAAACGAAGGAAGCAAATAAAATTAATAGAATTCCAATCAAGTAGAAAAATTGCACGAAAATGATATTAAATTGGAGACTAATAAAAAAAGAATTACTTGGCAACAGTACAAGAGAGCAGCAACAGCAGCAGCAGTAGCAGCAATAGTAGTAGAAAATATGTAGTAGTACAAAGCTACAAACAGTATTACTTATGAAATATTTGAAGATCATAAAAAATAAAGAAATAACAAATATAATAGAATACGAAGAAACTTAAAATGTATGCAAATTGCAAGCAATATTTCAAGGCTAATGAACCTTTGCGCTTATAAAAATGTAGGTAAACAAAAAGGTGGAGAACGTGGGGGGCACGAACGAGATGAGAATGAATCTCCACATTTGTTAAGAAATAAAATTTAAATTTTTTAATATTCCACATTTGTTTATTTACTCACTAACTTATTTGTTTATTTTTGGTTTGTTTATGAGCTTCATTTGCTCTTCTTGCTACATAAAAAAAAATATAATTTGCCAACGACAATTTCTTATGCCATGCAACAAAATATTCCCTTCTTCTTTGTTGCCTTTTGTCTTAACAAATAAAATTAAAGAATAAATAATAATGGAAAAAAAAAAAATAAAACAAAACTTATCATCAACAAGAACAACAGAAAAATGCGAAAATAAAAGAGGAATAACCAACAACAGCGAATGGAAAATAATAAAAAGAAAATCCTCATTTACGAGGCAAAAGTCAATTTGCATAAAATCGATTTTCTCTTATGTTGTTGTTGTTGTTGTTGTTGCTGCTGGTGGTGTTGTTGTAATATTGTTTTAGATTAAAAAGGAAAAAAACAAATATATATAAAAATATAGATATAGTACGTATGTATATACATAAATGTAATTATGCAGCAAGCACGAAAATATTATAAAAATGAAAAAAAAAGCTAACAAGAGAGAGTAATGAAAGAATATTAATAATTATTTTATTTTTTGTAATATTTTTTTTTTCTTTTTTGTGTACTATAATGTACACAGTCACAATAATATTAGGGGAAGGATACCGTAGTACCGTAGCTACATTGGATACCCTACCGAAGCTTCACTCTTGGAGTATAGTTAAGAGCGATAGGTGGAACCCACTCAAGAGAAAGCAGTCACAACCCTGTAGTCCCCCAAAATTACTAGTTTTTCAAATATGTAGTTATGCAATATCTTGTTTTTAAAGTGATTGAAAATAAATGCAGTGATCAAACATACCACACTTCTTCTATATTTTTCTTTTAATGGCACAACAGCCCATGGAGGGCATACGCCGAGCTTCTCGTATTCATTCATGTTGTTCGTGTTATATTTGTACATGAACGGAAGGGACCGAAAGTTTTATACCGAATCCAAACGGCGAAGTAAAAAGATTTTCATAGGCAAGTTTTACTGATGTAGGTTAGCCATTGCCTGCCAAGAAATGGTACTGTGTAGGAAAATTGTTTTTTTCTACTGTTTGATTTTGCCTCTGTCGAGATATGAACCCTGGATATTCTGCCTAGCAGGCTAATACACTACCAACTACGCCCCGGCGACCACCTACTATTCAGTGAAAATATTTTCTTGTAATCCTCATATACCTAACAATATTTTTCACTTATATGTATTTTGAAATGTCACAAAAATGTCACTGATGAATATGAAAATAAAATACTTATGTATGTCTAATTTGGAAAAATTAAACAAACACATCTCACAAATTTATACACAAATTGTGTGGAAGGTTCTTTTTTCCAACGAATTTTGAACGTAATTTTCTTACACTTTCAGTGGAGGATTCATCATTTTACAAGTAAATTTTTACTATTTCCCAAAGTTGTTCATTTCGTTAACCGTATATATAAAACAAATTTTCCGTCATAATACGAATGACATTGGATTTGCCACACTCAAAATAGCCAATAGTTTAAATTCCAAAGGTTAGATGGCCCACCCATTAGTAGCTACTAGTCACTAACGGAAAAATTTGTTACATTATTCCATCTAAAACTGCAAAACCATAACAATTCGATTGGTCTACAAACTAGTCCAAAAACATGTATCCTTCAACTAGTTGAATTTTGATTTACAAACTATTCCAAAAACATCTTTCTACCAATTAGTTGGAAGGATATGTGCAAGCCTGGACAATTGACTTGTGCCGACGACAACAACACAATATTAAATAAACCAGTTCGCAATGAGAAATAACACCATAATAACATAATGTGGGACTAGTTGTGGTGTTCAAGAAACCAGTTTACCGACTAACTTTAAACTAGTTGGTTTCCTTCAGGGGATAAGTTACAGACAATATCAATTGGAGATGAAGCTTATTTGTCTGCTACTTAATATGAGTTTTTAGAATCGGTGGTCCATAAACTTGAGTTCAAATAAGAGTTTACCAGGCACAAATGCCCTTCAAATTGCCTATGTTTAAGGCTCGTCAAGAAGTTCACTCAATCTCTTGTTTCATTTTTAGTAATACTTTGGTGGATGAACTCAAATGAGATAGATAGCAAACTATGTATATAAAGAAATGGATTCAGTACCCTGTTGTTGGTTAAATTGATTATCCGCATGAATTACTAAGTTTATTCTGAAATACGAGTATCACTGCGATCAGTAATGAAGTTCCAATAACCGGCAACCGGTACAACTTGAACTTGGTGTCATCGATGAATGTAAAAACTTGCATGAAAGGAGGGTGCACTTAACTGTGAAGAGTAAACGTTTGATGAAGAACAATAAGGGAAAGGGGGTTGTTGACACTATGAAAACTTGCATGTACTCGAATATATTATATTTATACAAAAAAAATTTAGTTTATAACGTTGCAACACAAACAACAACCAGAACAACAATAACAATGTTTGTTGGTCTGTAGTCAGTCCGCACCGGATGTCGCGTCATTATTATAATAATAAATTATAAATAAAGCTTTGTTTTTTCTTGTTCTTCTTCTTCTTTGCTTTCGAATTGTGTATTAAAAGAAAAGAAAAATTAAAAAATTATAATGAAAACCTTTCAAAGCAGGCAAAAGTATGCGTTCGAGCAAAGAAGAATGAGAAGAAGAAGAAGGAAGTAGAAAAAGAAGACGTGGAGAAGTAGAAGAAGAACCATGGTCGCGACCACGTCACTCAGTGTTGACAATATTACCAAATGGACGCGTTGTCACATGCCGCACATATACACGCACACACACCCATGCACACCCATAGTGCTTGCATTTTCCATGAGCCATCGCCCCTCTGCCTCCATCATCAACTACTTACTTCATGTTTGTTGGTGTCGTAGTAGTTGACTTTTTACATTAACTAAAGCTTTAGGCTTTTTTGTTTTTTATATAATACGTTATTTTTGTGGATGTGTGTGTTTGTGATTATATGTTTATATGTATATGTGCTTGTAATTATATCATGTGTACAACAATTTAAAAATTCAATATAATGAAATTAACTTAATTGTTAAATATTGTAATTCATTTACTGATGGCAATTTTAGTAGCATGAGTGAAAAAGCAAACTGAAGTGAGGTGGAAGCGAGGAAGTAAATTATGAAAAAGAAATGATGTATTTTGAAAGCTTTTCTCCTTATCCTTTTGAATTTACCAGTATTTGTCCATAATAAATATTTAAGTAATTTAAATTTCTGTGGAATTTGGAAGGAAAACCTATGATATGATATGTAAGTAGGTTTTTACACACATGCTGCTCATAAATATTTAATATTTATTAATTGGAAAAAGTTTACATTTTAATCTATTTGTTATTAAATTAAACGCATTTCAGTTATGTAATATTTAGAAAGGAGCACGACCACGACCACTTTAACTTCCCCAGGAATTGTGGGGTTAATTATGTATCTCAGGCAGTGGCGTAGTCAGGTCGCATAACACCCGGGGCGGCCCTAAATGGTGTCACCCTATAATAGCCCCCTCTTCTTTTGAAATAATTATACTATGTGTAGGTATGTACGATTATTTTTTATTTAAAAGTAAGTATTATCTACTAGATAATACAGGAATTCATAAAGATTAGTGAGCTTAAATTAATGCGTACTTAATTTAAGTCACAAAATAGTTAAAACCTCTACGAGTATGAGAACAACAAGGGAAATTTTTATTTACAGCATGTTCTTCTTAAAGATCTTGGAAGATGTTTGTTTACATACAACTTTTTTTTTTAAATGACTATTTAATTGCTGTTGTAGGAAATTGATGTAAGTATGTGAGTACATATTTAAAGTACCAAATTTTCATTGCGATATATGAAGCTTTAAAAAATTATTTTAAAAATTTTGCATTTTTTCGCAGTAAATTCTGAAATAACATTGCCGAAATCTAATTTGCTAGAAAATTCGTTTTCTATTGATAAAATGGCTAGGTCGCATATCCTAGATTGACACATAGTTGCGCGTAAATCTAATTTAATTAGATTTAACTTTGAAAAACTTCTTTCACATGAAGCCACAGAGACACAAACCGTGAAGAACAATTGAAGAGCTAAAGATACGTTTGAAACAGACTAAAGTCCCATTCTATAATAAAAGCTAGAATATCAAGCGTAGTCCATTTACTTGCGACTTTAAATTCAATGTTTGCTGCCTTGATTTGTCTACGAAGTCTTTGTACTTCTACTTTAAGTTCTTCTTCTTTTTTGCATTTATATTCAGTTCTTCATCCGTGCAAAACTGCAAGTCATTTGTTTTCACAATTTGAAAGATATCGGCTACTTATATCATTGAATGCCCCATGGTTCGAGACTTTAATTCTGTCGAGAAACGATCGATGCATTCAATTATCGTCCTCTTGTTTTCTTCTTTAGCAGTTAAATCAATATCTCGTTCCGTTTCACCCGGCATTCTTTTCTTGTACCTTATGCGCCGGCTGATGCTTATTCCGAGCTTTCAGCAAATAATACTAGTCTTCTCCAATTCACCTTCCACTAAACATTCCCGCTTTTCTTTTAAAAAGAGAATTAGGGCATTCGATTTCGCTATTACTTTATAGACAGTTAGTCCTGGAGTTTGCAAATGTTTTTGTGTAGCATCCACTTTCTCCAACACATCGAGCAAGAAACAAATGAAAACAAATGATAGTATAATTTTATACATTTACACCTACTTAGGTAATTGTAATACTTTTTCCGCTTTGTGGACATTGCGGGTGTCACCCTCCCCTCCTGCCCCCCTGGCTTCGCCACTGATCTCAGGTTCAGGGAAATTTTAGATCGTGAGCTACTTTATATTGGAAATTTCCTCCTCATGATATTATATTTGTACCAGTAACTTTGAGACTTTCACTCAATTCGAGTTTGGCCCCTTACTTTACTTTTAATGGCACAACAGGCCATGGAAGGCCTAGGCCAAGCTTTTCGCATCCACTTTTGATGTGCGTGATATATTTGTACATGAATGGAAAGGACCTACAGTTTAATGCCGAATCCGAACGGCGAAGTGAAAAGTTTTTCATAGCAATTTTTACTCTTGTTGGTTTGCCATTGCCTGCCAAGAGGTGGTGCCGAGTAGAAAATTTTTTTTTTCTACTTTTTGATTTTGACTCTGCCGAGATTGGAACCCCGGACACTCTGCGTAGCAGTCCAACGCACTACCACTACACCACAGCGACCATTCGAGTTTGGCCCCAAAAGGTTTTAACTCGGATGTGTCAGTAGTCTATAGTAAATTATAAGTCATCACAGCGAAAGTTTCGACATTGACTTCTACTTACATTGTCAGACCTTAAATTAACTACCAGAACCATTTATGTAGTTGTTGTATTTAGGGCAAAAAACTGTGTTGCCCAACCCGAACACCTGGCAATTAGGAAATCATGCAAATATCTGATAATACTTAAAGAAAAATCTGGCAAGCAGCTATTAAGATTATAGCCTCCAATTTACTTAATATCTTCTAAATTAGCTAATTATGGTAATGTTGGGAGTTCCATGTCATTGGAATATTGAAGAAATGAAAGGTCCAATGAATTAGTGAGACGAGGATCAGATATTTCTCGGGCATAACCTGTATGAATTACCCTCAGCAAAATAAAAGCAAGTAAGCATGTATTCGTTGTACCGTACCGTTCTGGTAGTTAATTTAAGGCCTGACAATGTAAGTAGAAGTCAATGTCGAAACTTTCCCTGTGATGACTTACAATTTATTATAGACTACTGACACATCCAAGTTAGAACCTTTTGGGGCCAAAATCGAATTGAGTGAAAGTCTCAAAGTTAATGGTACAAATATCCTGCAGTTCTTGCATATAGCAGACTTATGAAAAGCAAACCCCAAAATAAGACAGATTACAAAAAAACAAGGGTACTTACTTCACCACATCCACTCGTCTGTAGCCAGGCCGTCTGGAGCACTCACAGAACACTGATCTGCAGAAATTGAAAATGAAGAACTCTTTTTCGAGCTTCTCTGCCAATACCCGATTCCTACCAAGACCAGACTGGGCATAATTGCATAATTATATTTTATGCGTTTGTATTTTGAATAAAAAATAATATTTTACAAGCTTTTCCTCGGACTACCTATGTTTTAACCTGTAGTATAATTTGTAAATGCAATTTGATTTTCAACTTTATTTAAAAACATAAGTAGATGCCTATATTTTATATTATGGTACAAATCGAAAATAGGCTTAAGTTAGGTTAGGTTTGAGTGGCTATCCTTGAATAGGACACATTTAGGCTATAGCTGTTCACCCATTGTGATACCACATGGTTGGACCTAAATCGCCAGTTACGAACGGCATTTCTTGACTTACCAGATGATTAATCTCACGCGTTGGCTCTCGATAAATAGCTTTTATCGTACTTCCAGAGTGGACGAAGTGGGTAAGATATTTACCTATCTACCAGTCTATAGTCTACAGACTATTGAATAAATTGACCGGCTTACAATTTGAATAAAAAGAGAAATAATCCCTCCACAAACATTCAAATTGAACTCGCTTGCTAATAGAAAAAAGGTTAATCATAAATTGAAAGTCTTCAATAATTTTTACATATTTTGTAACCAAAACTCAGAAAAAAAGAAAGTGAAGGAAATATGGAGCACCATATACAATTGTGCCATTGTGATTGAAAAACCAGAAGCAAGCTCAATTTGGGGAAAGAAGAAGTAGACCCCTATGAACGTTTTATCGTTAGGTTACTTCAAGCACCCTTTCCCATGGTGCATGAAAAAATTAAATTTTTAATAAATACAGGAATTAAATTGGACCACAAAATAATACATCTGGAGCATTTTTATAAACATAAATATTCGTGAAAGACCCTACAATATTTTGCTTCCCGAATCCATGCTTATTTCTTTTATTCCTATTTTCTTTAATTATCGAATCTAATTCAGTTAACTAAAACATACAAACGCATTTTTATAGTCACTAAACTTTTAAACTAACAACTAAATAAATGAATAAATATTTTTAAGGAGGCTCGCCCATACTCATGCCCACCGCCATTGTGAAAATTACTTTGTATCTAGAACTTAAGTGCCACAAAACTATAAAATTTACAGCGAAACTACTCAGCTCGGAAATGTAATAAAATATTTGTACGTACGTTCCATACATACTCGTATAATATAGACGTGGTGGGCCTGCATCGCATTGCACACACACACATACATACATACATATATACATATATACATATTTATAAATATATACCATACACATACACACATATATTAAATGTATATAGAATACTTTCATTCATATGCGCAGCGGCGTTCTGAACATGCCCATATCATGTACGCCATGACGCTGTAAGTCCGTGTGCGCCTCTGCGTCCTTCTGCTCCGGATTGCAAAAAGAAAAGAAAATGAAGTAATGCGGAGCGCCAAAGAAGTAGGGAGCGTGCTACAATGTAAGCGATGCTACTCATGACCATTGGTAAAAGTGAAACAAGATGGTAGCCACGGCAGTTACCAGTTAAAGTAAAGCGGCGACAATGTAGAGAAAGTAAAGCAACTCAATATCGGTGGGCAGGGGGGGAACGAAATGCATACAAGCTTAACCCTTGAGTAGTTAAATGAAGAAGTAAGTGCAGTAATACATAGTGGTCAATAGTAGGATAAAAGATTTTATGTGCATTCCATTTTCATTACTTTTAGTGCGAAAACAATATGTGGTCGAAAGGAAGGGGATGGAGGGAGGGAGCGAGGGATCGAGGGAGCGAGGGAGGTTGTGTAAATGTGGAAAGTGTTACTCCTTCTGGTTATATTGCAATGTTAGAGGCAATAAAAAATTATACGAATGCACTGTAATAAAATAGAGAAAATTAAAAGCAGAACAGCTAAGAGCCAACTGCTGTGCGTCTCATTTTAATTAAATAATAAATATTTTCAATTCACTCGAAAAAATAAAAATAAAAATAAAAATAATGTATCCTTGAATGACCATTAACTTTATTAGAAAAAATCAACCCCCCAAGACCTCGGCAACTCATCAGAATTATTAATAATTCATAAAATGCATACACGTACTTTAGTTAAAAAAAAAAAAACAAACACTCTCACTCACTCACACACAAACACACACACATACAAGCGCACATACATCGAAGCGAAATCAACCCTGATTATTGTAAAAGTCCGAAGTAAAGAAATATGGTATAATGAATTCACCAAAAACACCCTTCGCCTTAATTTATTATTTATTTTAATACAAAAACGAAAGAAAAAAAAAACACAAATTATACAAGCAAGCAAATTATAAATAATGCAAATTTTATTCTTATATTTATATTTCAAATATATAAAATAATGAAGACAAGCCACGGCGACGGCAACAACCACCAGGCCACCCTTCGCTTGCCGTTTGAAGCCGCCATGAAAATAGTAAATAATTTATTAAAAATGAAGCCGGAAAAAAACGAATTTAAATAAAAACGACAACGGAACAAGGGCACATGGCGAAAAATGTATATATTTTTGAATTTAACACAAAGAAATCGAAATATTTTAATACTCGTCGCATTTCAGTGCCGCTTTCCTCCTCTACTCGGGCGGCTTTATCCACTCCCCCACCGCCGCCGCCTTTGCCTGCGTTTGCACGAAGTGTGAGCGCGCGCGAAATGCAGACAATTTGAATTTACCACCGCGACTCGACGTGCGCAAATAATTTTTCATTAAAACTTGGCAATAAAAGTTTTTTTTAACACATCGACTTCAACGGTAACACTGGCGGCAGCAGCAGCAGCAGCAGTAGCCGCAGAAGAGTGTCTTTTATATATTTATGTATATAATTTTTTTTGTTTTTATACATTCAAATATATATAAATATATATGTATGTACATAGGTATATACCACAAAAAATATATTAAAAAAATATAAATGCCATTATGGAATATTTATGAGACATTATAAATTATATGCTGCAGCTGCCTGACTGCCAGCCTGGTTGCCAGTGAAGGCAAAGGAAGTTTCCTTCTTTTTCTCTTTTTTAATATTTTATTTCATATACTCACACATACATACTTGGATTCACAAATATTGTATTAATTATTAATTTTTATGACAAAATTATCCGTACTTTTTTATACAGCAACCAAAACAAAAAGAATCGAGCTTCATAATTTACAATTCGTAAAGGACATTTCTAATCAATATTTTTTTACAGTGCATCATTAATGATTTCTTTTCTGCTTATTTACATATTTGTATGTACTACATACATATGTGCTTCATGCTGATAACTGATTTCTGCCCTGCTCTCAATCTAAAAAACAAAAAAAAAACAAAAAAGAATAATATAAAAACAAATACTTTGAAATGTCTACAAGTCATTTCTGATTTTCCTGCTATTCGCAAAAGGCGCAATTGTTGAAATAAGTAAATCTGCAACGACAATCGCATAAAAAAAAAAATAATAATAATAATAAATAATAATATAAAATATTCATGCAAAATCAATTGCTGCTTCCCTTCTACATACTAACACACACAAACTCCCACTTTCACATTATTTCAATACCCCACAGAATTTTATCCCACTTTGTTCATTCAATTCACTCAATTCAACTCAACTTTGTCGAATTCATTCGATTTTCAGCGAGTGCGAAAGAAGAAAAACATGCTCGAATATGTATGAAATCATATGTAACGCAACACACAACACACATACAGACATAAGGCATATTGTATGCTTCATTTATCCTACAAGTGTAATAATATTAAATTTGATATTGAATATATCTAAAAAAAAATCCAAGGAATATAGAGAAAATGCTGAAAAATATTACACTGATTGTGCGTATCATGTGCACATGTACTCGTATACATATTGTATAAACATAAAGGGTGGTCCATCTAACATTTGGAATTTGAGCTACTGGTTATTTTGAGTGTGGCAACTCTAATGTCATTCGTATTTTGATGGAAAATTCGGTAGAAGAGAAGTGACAAAGGTAAGTGTTACGCTAGCCATCCAGCAACGATTGAGGCTCTTAAGGGCGAAATTTGTGAAGCTATCGGTCAAGTACAGCTCAATACAGTCGAAAATGTTCTGAATGCCAGCCAAAGAATTCGTTTGAATGAAAACCGGTAGGGTTGTATTTCCAAATAATAAAAACAACATTAAAAAAAAAATTAAATGTTTCTTATTTTCACCAAAATCAAGTTCCAAATAATAAATGGTCCACCCTGTACATAGATACATTTTGTATGTATTTGTGTGTGTGTTGATTATATTTTTATATATAGGGTGTGAAAGGCGTGTGCACACTGTCATTTAAATCAAATTTGTGGAAAAATACTTCGATAAGTGGATAGCTTCATAATAATTACGTTAATATCTGTTGGATAACGGAAAAAACAGCATATAAAGGGTGCTTTTTTAGAAGTGTGGTTTTCAATCTGGCGATACTTTTTTCGGAGTTGGTCTTTTTGACAGCTGTCACTTCATTTATGCTCAGTTTGGTTTGCCATTTCATAATGAACAGACTTACTCCTGAACACGCGATTTTCATAAGAAAATTTTGTTCAGCGATGAAGCTCACTTTTGGTTTAATGGGTACGTTAATAAGTAAAATTGTCACATTTGGGGTGATCATAATCCACAAGCCATTGTTGAGACGCCATTACATCTTCAAAAAGTCACTGTTTGGTGTGCTCTATGGGCAGAGGTAATTGGTCCATTGCTCCATATTTCTTCAAAGATGATCATAATATTACAGTCAATGGGGAACACTATAGAGCCATGATTATTGACTTTTTCGTGCCTGAATTGGAGGATGTTGATGTGGACGACCTTTGGTTCCAACAAGACGGCGCTACATGTCATACAGCCAACGAAACAATCAATTTATTGAAGGAAACTTTTGGTACGCGCATTATCTCACGTCGTGGGCCTGTGGCGTGGCCTCCAAGATCGTGCGATTTAACACCGCTGGACTATTTTTTGTGGGGTTATGTGAAGTCGCTTCTCTACGCAGATAAGCCCGAGACGATTAACGCCTTGAAGGAGAATATTCGGAGCATTAATACTGACAAACGGCCCCAATAACTGCAAAAAGTGGTCGAAAATTGGGCATCTCGGCTGCGTCGGCCACTTGCCGAAAATCGTTTTTAAAACATAATGGCAAATCCTTATAATTATAAAAAAGCTAAATTATTGGCCGTAACGTTAAACTTTATGCGTTTTATTTCTTTTTGAAAACCACTCTTGTAAAAAAATACACCCTGTACTTATAGTCATATAAATTAAGAAAGCGAAATAAATATGGGAACGTACATAAATATTTGATATGTTAGAGACATTAAGACCTCAAGATTTTTAAAACGATACCAAAGCAAATTTCTTGCTTAATGATGTAAAAAGACGCTCTCTTTTTTTATATCTCTGGATTGCTTAGAGCATAACTTTATCAAACTCCAAAGAGTCTCAGCTCCCCATTTATGCTTAACTCTAGCTCTGTTGAATGAATTCGAGGTGCTGTTATAGAAAAAAAACTTAAATCCACACATATTTATTAAATATTTTTTTAACTAAAACCATTTCAACTAATTTCTTGCCAAAGATATGTGAAAAAATAGGTCAAGATTAATCGTATTAATCATTAAGAATGCAGAGTTATTTCCCAATATGGTGCATAAAGTTTGACTGTAAAAAAACTTCAAATTCTATCAGAAATTTAATTATATGGCAGCATTACATTTTCGTGTCCACTGATTGGTAAATACACAAATGCTATACAAAGTTACAATGGGCTCTCGCCTTTTTTGCTGAACATCGAATGCATAATCCTGCATCTACTTACTTCTCTTCTCCCGATCGTTCTTCCACTTATAGGCAAACTTAAATCGTTTTGCATAACTAAAGCAGGTTGTTAGATCTCTCTTAATTTTTCTTTTAATCAAGGAGTATTCATGTTATAAAGTTTTACGCGGCTTTCCTACGGAATGTACAGAATAAACGTAACTCTGTGATTGATGCTTCGAAATTAATTAATCTGATATAAATAGTGATGTTCCCATCACTGTTAAAGAGAACTTATGGAAATCGAGTTCTTTTCTAGTGATACTTTCCACAATCGGGTATTTTACGAGAGAATCTGGTAAATATATTTTTTTTTTAATATTTTACGAGGGGGTAAAAGGTGATCGTCGCAGCGAAAATTGTCAAGGAAATGAAGGACAGAGCCCTCTATCAATCAAGTATGAAAAAAATGAGGATGCATATGTATTAACACAAAAAATATGGTAAGCACATATGCATCCACTATACACAGAGGAGCCTTCTATTCCTCTATAGACTGATAGAGAGCGGTGAATCGCGTATGATTCATACTAGATTGATAGAGGCCGCTGCCCAATTAGTTTCTAGTAAAATTTGACATTTCAAACAAAACTCTTTAGAAATTTCTATAGCTAAAAGAATGAGCGAGTATTGACTGAAAAAACAAACGCGAGGCACAAAAGAATTCGAATTTCATTGAAAAACAACTCGCAACGATTAATGCGTAGAGACAGCATGAATGGCAAAGTACAGTTAGTAATTGCTGGAACACTCATGTTATAAAAGTCCTGAGGAAAGTTCTAAGATTATGCAACTCCAGGCAGTCATTGAGGTGGCCGAATTCCCAGCTTCTCAACAAGAGAATGGCAGAAAATTTACTTTAAAATTTGCATGAAAATCTTTCGTCCGCGGAAAAAAAACAACTCGCACCAGCACAACAAAACATAGACAAGATTTGAAAAGCTTATAGTCTTATATATGTGGTCGCTGTGGCGTAATGGTAGTGCGGGGTTCGAATCTCGGCACGACAAAATCAAAAAGTAGAAAAAATAATTTTTCTACACGGCACCACCTCTTGGCAGGCAATGGCAAACCTACAAGAGTAAAAATTGCCTATGAAAAGCTTTTCATTTCGCCGTTCGGATTCGGCATTAACCTGTAGGTCCCTTCCATTCATGTACAAATATAACACGCACAACATCATGAGTGGATGCGAAAAGCTCGGCCTAGGCCCTCCATGGGCTGTTGTGCCATTAAAAGTAAAGTAAATAGACAACCTTATAAAATTCGCGAGTTCTCAGACCAGCAAGTGCCAAATTTTCCACCTGTTGAGAACAGCCGTTGTTTTTTTTAAGAATCAGGTACTTACTACTTTATCTACCAATTCTGCCCAACACTAGATACAACTGATGTAACTAATCTAGTGTTCGAATATTTTCTTACTTAATTGATGTCCTCCAATCGTCAATAATTTTACATTTAAGTTTACTCTACATTATTCTTAACTGACTTAAATATACTCTTACACAAAAGTTTTAACTTCATATAACAAACTATAAAATTTCTTTACATGAAATCTTGTAAAATTACAGTACTGCATTATTTGACAATTTAAAGTTTTGATATTGTAGTTAATCTCTTCAACTTCTTACCCACACAATATACTTACATACATAAACCTTGTTTTCGCCCCCATTCCCACATTATTTACGACCTCACTCCATCAATTCGATCGTACTTTCCAATACCGTCCTTGTTTGAGTTTGGATGCTAAAACGTGAACCTCAAAAAACGAAAAAATTCGACATTAATGTATCTCTGGAGACTCTGAAATAAATTACTTTCTGGATCCGACTGAAATTTTTTTGCCAATGCTATACGAACTTTTAGTCTTTGCAATTTTTGTCATTAGATTTCAGCGTCTGATTATGTGATAAAAGATCAAAATTTGTAAACCTCTCAGCATCCCACTGCAACAATTTATGGGCGTGAAATCCACCTCGAGAATAGTGTGCTGGTTTGCTATTTGAGCTAAACTATTGATACCAGGACAAAAGCTCAGTGTAAATATAAAATATTTACTAAATTTTACTAATTATGTTGTTTTTGTTTTTTAGATTTACCAGGGGACAATGGATAGCGTAGGTACCTGGATTGAAAAAATAACATCGTTTCTTTTAGTTAAGTACTTAGTTATATAGTACTTAATCCTCTAACCGCCTCCAGACTAATCATATTTACATAAATAAGTACAATACTTAGAAAAATAAAGCTGCTACCTATCCACTGTTATGGTAGTTAGGGCCACCGTGGCATAACATTACTAACTTACTTTTCATGTCACGTAAAACAGAAAGTTTTTAAATAAATAAATAATTGATTATAAGTAAGTATAATATAATATGTATTGTATTATGTAGAACAATGAAAGAAATGTATAAAATAACAAGGAGAGAGAAAGAGAGACCGGACAGAACACCATCACCCATCCAACACGATTCATTCATATATTCAATACATTAATCTATCTACTTACCACCCCACCACATGCCACCTTCCCCACCTAAAGAAGTATAACTTTTTCGTTGTACTAAAGAAATACAACTTTTTCATCTACCTACAATCACGAAAATGTATTTTATTTTATGATCACTCTCAGAAGGAACGGAATTTTATATAAAGTTTGTTTTTCGTTTAAACTACCACAGCCTGGGCCATTTATCTGAATACAGAAACAACAAATACAATGCACACTTTCTCCTAACTCCTTGCCGCCCACAGAGTTGCACAGCACATTCGCACAAACACACACACACACACATACACACATATATAACAACTGGCCTTATTTTCTTCATCATTGTAAAATTTATTGTAAATGAGCATAAAGAAGTTATGTACGTACGTGGCTAGAGTACCCTACACAACAACTACCAAGCACACCACTACATACTTATGGTACGTAGACCGGCAGCCACCTTGGCTTCACCTGTACGAATAACTATACTCCTCAAATGCATTTATTGCCATGTGTCTGCAACATTGTTGCTGTGTTGTATAGGTGAAATGCATTGCAATGTATTGGGTTTTCAACAATTTTTATGAGCGCAAGGATTTTGTTTCCTTGCTTTACTTCTCAGACTCTGTCTGTCGGTCTGACTGCCACACTCGTTTGCTTGACTGCTCGCCTCCTGCCAATGTTGCAACTTTTGTGGTATTTTAATATTTTATATAATTCGGTGGCAATCGAATTGATGATGTGGCAGTGATGGTGGGCTGGCAGTGGTGATGGCAGTGGTGACGGCAGTGGTGGTGTTATTAAGAAAAGGTGCAACATTTTAATACTTTCATACTACCTTCTATTTAATTTCTTTTGCTTGCTTATGTTTTCAGAATTTATAAAATTCGTTTTTTGTTTTGTTTTCAGCTATGTGCCTATGTGAGTATGTGTGTGTGGTTGGTGTAGTAAAAATGTATACTTACTTGCATTATAACTCCTGTAATTTGATAATAGCAAGCATGAAATTGCTTAGATACTCGAAAATTTCATGAGAACCAATTAAAATTTGTGAATTTTAGAATTGATTACAGAGATCAATAAAATAGTGACTCTTGCATCTTCTTTTGCTGATTCATTGCTTTAACTTAATAACGCTATTGTCGCGGGTTATATTTCTTTTTATGTTGTTATAAGTGATAAGCTACAATGAAAGAGGTTCTTGCCTCAGAAATATTATGTTTATTTTAAAATAAAAGTTTTGTTTTCAAAAAACGCTGGTTATTCCCCACCATTTGACAGATCCAAATGCGATCAAGAACATATTCCAGCATACTTACTATGGGAGATGAAATCTTCCCATCATATATTATTCGCAGATATTATTGATTTGTCTAAGGGTTTTGATAACCAACTTAACTTAAGAAATGGTCGCTCTCCTTGCATCCTTTATGCTTTCCTTATTGTTTATAGTAGTTCTGCCTGAATAGAAACAACCAACTTCAGGTAGACATAAAGAATTTGAAATTCATGGAATAGAAACTTGCACTGAATCTGATTAATTATGCATTTTTCTTACAAGTACATAAATATAAGAAAAGATCCCAAATAAATAAAATCGTTGACGCGGGGTATCAGCCGGTTGTTCATAGTCCCAGTTCCTACATAAACACACAAGAATTTAATCTTTGCATTACATATTATTATTATTATTATTTATTATTGAAAGTGTGCAATTAACAATCATGTTTGCAACTGTAACAACAACAATTTCAACAACAAATTCATTCATCGTTCTTTCAAATGCTTAGTCACTCACTACTTACATGCATACTTGTACACACACACACACACACACATACATATAATGTACGCGTTTGTATTATAGTCAGTATGTCTGTAGATATTTCTCAAACAATTGTTGCTACTACTGCTGCTATTGTCTTGTTGCTACTACGCTTAGATTTTTGTGAGCGGTGGCGGCAATGGCCAATCAACATACATACTACATACATATATCGTACATATATATATTTATTTTCTACTATGTAAGTCTGTGTGTAGTATAGCTTGGGAAAATTTTGTACTTTCCTACAATTATAAAATTATTAAAACCCTCTCATCTCTTAAATATTAATTTAAACTAATTGCTTCAAAATTATTTTATAAATGGATGCAGTAAAAATATGTTTTTAAATTGCAATTGCTATTGTTGGTATTGTTCCTGTGGTTGTTATGTCCATTTAAATGTGAATTATTGCAAACATTTGTATTCAAAGGTAAACTAATATAAACAGCGCGTTCTTAATGAACAAGTTCGCGTATATTTGTACTATTTATGTGCATATGCATGTATGGTAGTTGATGAAGTATGTCACAGTGGGTTGCAGAAGGTTATAAAAATAAATACAATAACAAATATGGTAAATACAAGCGCGAGAGTATGAAAGAGATATTTTTTATATCTTAGCAAGATTATAGAAATCATATTGTGAGGAGTGATAGTAAGGGTAAGTGGCGCCAGATTGGGGCAAACTTAAAAAAACAGCTAGGAAAATCAGCAAACTACTCCAACATTGGTCAGGAAACACTCCTAGAGGGTTAAAATTTACAACCGACCTCAATTAGTTTCCAATGGCCGATATTTCTCTCCAACATTCTTACCCTGCATCTCCAACTGTTAAGAAGGCCCTCATACATAATATACTTTTTCGTGAAATAGGCTACCCATGCTTTCAGTATGATTCTAGAGGGTTAAAATATAAGATGCACATCCATTAATTTTCGCTCTCCAACATTTTTCTCTAATATACTTACGCTCCATATCCAAACCTTGAAGGGGCTTTTTATGAAAATCGACCAGTCACCCGACAGCTGGCGAGGAGTCGTTGATTTGATGGCCCCAACTATTCTTCACTCCTCCAACAATTTCGCCAAACATGCTTACCCCTCATCTCCTACCATTAAGTCGGCTACCATACAAAATAGCTTTTTTATGAAATGGGCTCCCTACGTTCCCAAAGTGATCTGAGAATGGTAAAATGTAAGATCGACCCGCATTAATTTTCCCCCTTCAACATTTTTCCCGAAAGTACTTACCACCTTCTCCAACCCCACGTATACAAATCGAAATGGCGCACTACACTACTTATATTTACTAGCTAGCGGGTATGTTAGATATAATGAACCAACAGGTACGTTTGCTAATTAATGTTTCGTGAACAGTGATTCTAAAAATTCGAGCTTCCCTTAAGCTCACACGCTTAAAAACTAGGAAAGAAAAGAGTAGGCACCAATGCTGACGAAAAATTAATTGTGACATATAGAGGATAAGTTAATGGAATAAAATAACTTTTTCCTGTTTTACTCATAGTAGAGCAGATTAAAAATAAGTTTTTACGACTAACTTTGAAGGAGAAATGTTATCAGATTGAAGCAGTGCTGGAGATTTCAATGCATGTGTTCAAAAATCTATATAAAGCTGTTTTTCACCACAAAAACTTTTAAGAGCTGTGATACCGATTATAGCTCTAAATCTTTAGCTTGCGAGTACTGATATCCACTTGTAAGCTTAATGCTTTTTCGCTAACAAGTATGGAAATTGGCATCACTGTTATGGAAACTACTTTAACTGCTCAGAATTTCTTGATAGTAGCTCGCAAGCTCTATTCTAGATAGGCCTGCAGAATTCGACGATATCTTAGCTAGAAAAAATATAAGTTAATTAAATTTAAGATAAAATAAAAAAATGTGTCAAATTTTCATTAATTATGTGCTCATTGCGATTCTATCAAGGCAGTTAAATCTCATCAGGTTACTTTAAACTACTTTAAACGATAATCCGGTTTCGATTTGGTGGGTTTTGCGCCATACCAGCATTGAAGGGAATGAAACTGCTTATGAACTAGTTACATGAAAAGAACAACTAGTCTTTCCGTGGGTTCAGAGGCTTTCTTCAGCTGGTGGTTTAAGCCGGGTTTAACCTGGCTTAAGTCGTATAGCTAAGAGCGCCTAAAATGATTTAAATTCCCTTCTTCTCAAAAATCTAATGAAAAATATAGTATATGTAAGACCTGAGGCCTTTTCTTGTCTTAATTTATTGTGCGATTGCTTCCAAACCTCAGCAACATTAAAAAAAAAACTCTTTCACTGAAAATTCCGTTGGATTTTACAAGAGTTATCATATTTGAATCGTTATCATATTTGAATGCAATGCGGTTTAATTTAATTTAAGCCAGAAAAAAACAGTTTCAACCATTTTTTGCCACCTGGCAAGAATAAAACCAAAAAAGACGGCTTTTTGCCAATCATGATTCGGAGAGATGACAAAAGGCAACCTTTCTTACTTACTTACTTTTAATGGCACAACAGCCCATGGAGGGCCTAGGCCGAGCTTTTCGCATCCACTACTCATGTTGTGCGTGTTAGATTTGTACATGAATGAAAGGGACCTACAGTTTAATGCCGAATCCGAACGGCGAAGTGAAAAGCTTTTCATAGCAATTTTTACTCTTGTAGGTTTGCCATTGCCTGCCAAGAGGTGGTGCCGTGTAGAAAAATTATTTTTTCTACTTTTTTTTTTTATTTTCCTGTGCCGAGATTCGAATATAAATATCCGAGTATAAATATTTTATTAAGTTTTGAGCGTAACCAGCGTAACCAGTAGCACTCAGGAACAACAGAAAAACGAACCCACTGTGCACAACTTACAAGGCATCGAATTAAATGCTCTTTTTAATCTTTTGTGAAAAATCTTCGTTCTTTCTATTAATGGCACAACTGCGCATTGAGGGCCTAAGCCGAGCTTTTCGCATCCACCACTTATGTTTTGTATATGAATGGAAGCGAAGTGAAAAGCTTGCCTTAGGCAATTTTACTCTTGTAGGTTTGCCATTTCCTGTCAAGAGGTGGTGCCGTGTAGAAAAATTGTTTTTCTATTATTTGAATTTGCCTGAGCCGAGATCTAAACCCCAGACGCTCTGCGTCGAGACCAACGCATTGCCGACTACACCACAGCGGCCACTACAACTAACAACTTTATTACTAATACGTAAATTGCGAAAAGTAAATTAAACAAAATGCAAATTACTTACATAATTTATAATAAAATAAATGTAGGCAAAACTAAAAATGGAAAGAAACTTAAAAAAAAAATTACAACAATCAAAAATAGTTGAATAAAAACAACAAAAATTATTCACAATGCAAAATGATTTCCTTTTTACAAAATGCAAATGTATGTGTGTGTGTGTGTACGTGTGTACGTGTGTTGCAGTAACAGCAGCTGCAACAACAACAACAACCACAATAATGATAATAATAATCACACATATTGTAGAAGAAGCAGCAGCAGCAGCAGCAGTGTAGAAAAATTTCATTCATTCATTTAAATATACGAAATGTGAAGGAATGAAAAGTTTTCACATTTCAATTGTTTTCATTTGTAAAAATGTTAATTTAAGACTTCAACATTTTTCGCAAAGTAATTCGCGAAACGATTTTTTATTACACACAAACATCAAGTCAAGTCGTCACTTTGTCAGTTTTCATTGTAATTTATATTTGTTTATAATAAATTATAATTTTCGTTGTTGTTTTTGTAAAAACATTTCGCTGCTGGCAGGTGCGGAGATTGTAAGATACTAATATATTTCCTTCAATTATAGATACACCCGTAAACTTCCCCGCGCCTATATGTAGTTACCATAGTTCAAGTTTTTGTTTTTTTTTATCTGTTTTTTTTTTGCGATTTTTTGATGCATGAATTAATGTGTTTATATTTTTCATACTAAACGAGTGATTATTTTTTTGTACTTTTTGTTTTTCAATTTTTTCGTTGTATGTACTTACATATAAGATACGAGTATAGGAAAATGAAATCAGCAATTTCTGCAGCAGCAGCAGCAGCAGCACCAAGCAGTACATAACAAAAACTAAATACTACAGCATTGCATCACATCCTCTTGTTAAGTAGGAATTATATAGTAATAAAAATGTTGCATCTACTTAGTCACAGCAACTGCTGTAGTATACCGATGATGTTGCTATTGCTGTTGCTGGGGCACTGCTGCCGCTGCTGCAGATACACAGTTGCTTGGCGTATGTATGTGCATATGTGCTGTGTCGTGGATATGTACTTTGTGTGTTTGTTTATTTGTATAGTTTTAGATATGCACGTATATATTTTCAGTTTAATTGTGGCAAAATGTGTCTACTACAATGAAAATAAAAGCCACAAACAAATAATAATAAAAAAAAAATGGAATAAAATGAAATGGTAAAAAAAAGTACATTACATATAATTTAAATTTAGTTTAATTGTTATTCTCCGGTGTTTGTGTGTGTGTGTGTGTGTGTGTGTGTGTGTTTGTCTATAACAACAAACGTACGTTTCACCACGACCGTGTATGTATGTATGTGAGTAAGTATGCCTGGTTATAAGTAGTAAGTGCAGCATTTGTTGCCGGCAACGCTGGCTCTTCTGGCTGCTGGCTGCAGTTGTTTGTCAAGTTTTATCATAAATTCAAAAGAAGAAAAACTATATACATACATCCAAACGTACTCGTATATAAATAAATAAATATATATGAAATTTACTTCAACAAAAAAAGAAAATTCAAAAGTCTACAACTATAACACAAAATTAAATAGATACAATTAAACATCCGCTAAATAATAAATTTAAATTGTAGACATATTGTTGTGAGTATGTTTGTATCAATGTGTGTGTGTGTGTGTGTGTTTCTTTTGGTTGCAGAAGTTAGTAGAATGGCGAAAACAAATACTCACTCGTTGTAGATTGAGTGATTTGAGGTACGAACGAAGTTTTTCCTGCTTCATTCATACAACACAAATTATTATTATAATTATAAATGAATTCGTAGAAGTAAAAATATGATAATTACTATTTTTAAATGTATACACAATCACTTTTAATATTATATGTGTAAGGACAGGGTAGTGGTCGCTGTGGCGTAGTGGTAGTGCGTTGGACTGCTACGCAGAGTTTCCGGGGTTCGAATCTCGACACAGGCAAAATCAAAAAGTAGAAAAAATAATTTTTCTACACGGCACCATTTCTTGGCAGGCAATGGCAAACCTACAAGAGTAAAAATTGGCTATGAAAAGCTGTTCACTTCGCCGTTCGGATTCGGCGTTAAACTGTAGGTCCCTTCCATTCATGTACAAATATAACACGCACAATGTGAATGGATGCGAAAAGCTCGGCCTAGGCCCTCCATGGGCTGTTGTGCCATTAAAAGTAAGTAAGTAAAGTAAGTACAGGGTGTTTTTTTTTTTGGAAGTGTGGTTTTCCAGTAGAAATAAAATGCATATAATTTATTGTTATGGCCAAGAATTTAGCTTTATCATAAATATAAGGAAAATAAGAAAATAGTCCAGCGGTGTTAAATCGCACGATCTTGGAGGCTACATGCCCACGACGCGAGATAATGCTCTCACCAACATCAACCAAAAGTTTCCTTCAGTAAATTGATTGTTTCGTTGGTTGTATGGCATGTAGGGCCGTCTTGTTGGAACCAAAGACCAAAGGTCGTCTACATCAACATCCTCCAATTCACAATTCAGTCACGAAAAAGTCATTATTCATGGCTCTATAGCGTTCCCCATTGACTGTAACATTATGACCGGCTTCATCTTTGAAGAAATATGGATCAATGGATCAATTCCCTCTGCCCATAGAGCACACCAAACAGTGACCAGTGACTTTTTGAGGATGTAACGGCGTCTCAATAATGGCTTGTGGATTATGATCACTCCAAATGCGACAATTTTACTTATTAACGTTACCCATTCAACCAAAAGTGAGCTTCATCGCTGAACAAAATTTTCTTGTGAAAATCGCGTGTTCAGGAGTAAGTCTGTTCATTATGAAATGGCAAACCAAACTGAGCATAAATCAAGTGTCAGCTGTCAAAAAGACCAACTTCGAAGAAAGTATTGCCAGATTTATAACCACACTTCTAAAAAAAAACACTCTTTATAAAAGATAAAATTAAATGCTTGATATGAAAGGAAATCAATTAATTTTTTTTCTTGTACATACTTTTTGCATAAAAGAAACATTACATCTCATAACCCAATAGAATGATTCCGTCTTTTAGAAATAAACTTAGTACCTACTAATTATCGTGAAGCACGTTTGCAGACATGCAGAAGTCGCGTCTGCAATCTCCAATCAGAGAGTGTGTTCAGATCTTCACTACACAACTAGTTCACCACCCATAACAAAATTGTTAGTAACACTATTAATGTGCTCAGATATCACGTAATGTCAGCTTTATTTAGAATACATATGTTAAGATAACAGCTCACCTTCTTTCCCATTATTCAGCTCCCGTTGTCCTTTTAAGAAGGAAATCAGATCTATTCTTCAAAGGATATTTTACTTAGTCGTCATTAGAATACATATGTACATTCATCTTGTCCTAAATAAAGTTTGGCACTAAAACTCATTATTCAAAACTCAATTGTTCATTTCTTATTAGCTAAAGTCCTAACTCGTGTTTGTCAAATTTTTTAGGAAAAACAAAAAACATTTCAAAACTTTAATATTTTCAGTACTGTTTTTAAGAAATTGTAATTTAAAGTTAAAAATAATAAGACGTAAGTTTTTGGTATATGTTTCCATAATTTTTGACAGAGGTAAAGTTAAAAAAACGACTTAAGTTTTTGGTATATGTCTTCATAATTTTTACGCTTAATCATAATCCATCATAATCGATTTACAAAATTTAATGTTAGGAGCTTTAGCAAATTAAGGAAGCAATATGTAGATATCTCTTTTCTCTTTTATCTCTTCACCGAAACCAAAGTTATCAGTATAAGAACTTCCTGAACATAAATAGATGAATAATGATTTACTTTGGAAAACGCCTACGATGTTGAAAAGAATTCTTATTCTTTCTCATTCAACAGCCCATGGAGGGCCTAGGCCGAGCTTTTAGCATCCACCCATGTTGTTCGTGTTATATTTGTACATGATTGGAGGGTACCTATAGTTTTATGTCCCAATGTCCAAGTTGAAAAGAACTACTACAACTAAAAATTCTCTACCAAATATTTTCGTAAATCTTTTTTTTTCGTTCATTCGATGACATTTTCTTAACCCTTCGTCGACGAGACTTTTCCCTGTGGGACGATTTCAAAACAAAGCTGATCAGGGAATTCAAATTTAATTCCAAGTTTTTAACGCCAATGGTAGCTTAGCAAATATATTTGACAATTAGCCGCTACGTTAAACAAATTTCAAAGTTGTACAGTCAAATGGGATCTACATGAGTAAAAGATGTGGATTTGAAATATAGAACTATGAGCTATAAAACTCCTTGCTTCCATCCAGGAGCGCACTTCCATTGCCCCTGCAAATTGACTCTGGGTATGAAACGTTTTTAGACAAACTTTCTTTAAACTTAACGGCCTACTGGAACCAATTACAAATAAATATGACGCACACTCAACTTTTATAGCCCCAGCTCTACCCTATAATTGACCTTTGAACAGAAATGCCCTGTATACAAACAAAGCAAAACCAAAAAAAAAAAAAAAAAACCGTTGCCAAGCATATGTCCTATCGTCGTCAAAGGGTTAAATTAACAAATATTATCGTAAATAAGATACCATAAATTCTTTGTTACGTGCATTTTGTAAAATCTAAATTCACGAATAAAATTGCTGATCTTAAAGTCAATGATTTTTTGTGTTCCTAAAATGATCAGACTACCACCTACTGAAATTAATGATATTTTACTTAAGCAATCCACAAATCTATGAAATTACCGAAAGTTCCCAGCGATACGGGTTTTTTTCGTACCATATAAATAATAATTACTCGTTGAATGCAAAAGTGGCCCTAGCCACAAAACTTATAAAATCAAGTTAAATTGCTTAAAAGCTTACTCTGTAGACTGAAAATGTTATTAGGCAAAGTAGGTCCATGCTTAATATGGAAACACTGCCATGAGATGGCATTGAAATCCACTCTTACATAAACTTGTTTTTAAAGTTCTGTAGAGAAGAAGCGGAGTAAATTGATTAAAAATAGAAATGTGGCCTAAGCTTCTTTTAAGCTCAACGCCTCAAATCGCTGTGTGTCGCTGTGCGGTGTAGTGGTAGTGCGTTGGACTGCTACACAGAGTGTCCGGGGCTCGAATCTCGGCACAGGCAAAATCAAAAAGTAGAAAAAATAATTTTTCTACACAGCACCACCTCTTGGCAGGCAATAGCAAACCTACAAGAGTAAAAATTGCTATGAAAAGCTTTTCACTTTGCCGTTCGGATTCGGAATTTAACTGAAGGTCCCTTCCATTCATGTACAAATATAACACGCACAACATGAGTGGATGCGAAAAGCTCGGCCTAGGCCCTCCATGGGTTGTTGTGCCATTAAAAGTAAGTAAAGTAAAGCCTCAAATATTCCACAGCTATGTTCATGGAGCTTTAGTGATTACATCGTATTTTACGCTCATAGCACCAGAACACTCATATCCATCGAAATTATGACGCTACTATATGTTTCCAACCTTTCAACAACCAAACCAAAAGTGATAAAAAAAATCTATTTTAAAGAAGCACCAACAGCAGAACAAAGTAACAAAGGCGAGGGAAAAGAAACAATTACATATGATAAGAGCCATAAGCTTTCTTTTGTAAATCTTGGACACCTCAGGTCTAACTAAGATCCGATGAATCAAGCGGATTTGTTAGCCAAGGCATGGGCACTCAAGTAGTGCAATCTGCCCATGGATAAAGTCTTAAGATTGCTATATGAACGCTATATAAAATTACCGGGTGTAGAGTAGAAATGAAAAGCACAAAAATAATTAATATAAGTGAATTGCAAAGATAGAGACACAAAGAGTGTAAGAATAGGAAAAAATCAAATTACAATAATAAAATAGCAGAGCATAAATTAAACATTGTATATTGCACTGGCATTACTGACTACTACTACTGCTGCTGCTGCCACCTTTCTTGCTGGCTGCAACATGCTGCATACAACCACTATGCCAAAAGCAAAAAGACAACCAGAAGCGAATATAAAAAATATACAATATTATAATAATTTGAAATTTAATGTGTTTCTGATTTTTATCTCTGCATATGAGGGCAATAAAAAACAGAGCGCGTAGTTTGCTGTTTTTATTTTTATTCATCAGTTTGCTTTTTGTTTTTTTTTTTTTATTGCATTTTAGATACAATATTGCAATAATCACTTTTCTTTAGCCCTCCGCAAGTGAGTGGAGTTGAGTGAGTGAATGAGGTATGCAAGTGAGGAGCTGCAGCAGCATAGCCTCAAATCGCAATCAAATAGCAGAAAACTGAAGCTTTTCTGTTATGGCTGGAATTGCTGCTACTTTTGCTACTGTTGCTGCGGCATGCGGCATGCGGCACTTAACTCCTCAACTTTAGCAGTAACACTAGCAGCAACAGCACAAAATACACAACATACACAAAAACAATGCAAAAAATAAATAAACAAAAAACACAGAAAAAAAACGAAACATTTAACAGGAAACTACTTTGCATTTAATTGTCTTTAATGACGTGCAATATAAAATGTAAAAATGTGTAGAGTAGAATGCAGCAAGAAAAAAATTTAAAAATGTAGCAAAACCTAAAAATGTATCTAGATTTTTGCTAGTTTGTTCAGCGGAGTTTTTTTTTTGGGGCTTTCAGAAATTTTTTTTTAGGATATTTTTTTAATAAAAAATGTTTCTATTTCTTTTTTTTTTAATGCAATTCAACACTTTTTACATATTTTTGTGTTATTCCTTGTTTGAGTCTTTTTTTGTTTTTGTTTTTTTTTTTTAGATTATTGCAATATTAAAATTTGAAGCCAGTTTAGTTATTTTTTCTTTTGTTCATTTATATTTGAAGTTGCTTGCAATTATTATTATGTTGTTATTGCCAGCAAAACACCGTCGGCATTATTTTGCTGCTTCTGTATTGACCAACACTGTAATCATTGTGGTCTGTTTCCACTTTAACACCAACGTAGCCTGGCCAGGTCATTATATGTTCTCGTAATTTAGTGTGGCAGGCAGGCGCAGCGTTACTTATTTTCATATTTTCTTCTTTTTTTTTTTTTTTTGTTTTTGCTGCCTCTATTATTTACGATTGTATGTAGTAATACTTTTGTTTATGGCGAAATTATAAATGCGATTTAATTATAGCACATTTCGTTTCTAAATTTAACAACAAATTGTTGTGAGTTAGCAAACTGATTTTGCGCAAAGTTTATGACCTTTGTTTAATTTGAATCGCCCTTTTTGGTTGCATTTTGATTACTCTGTAAGCTGGCAATTTTTTATTTGCATTTACAAAAATAGTGCACAAATACTATTTGATTTTCTTGGGCGGTAATTCTGAGAAAGGTCTACAATTATTTACAATTTACAGTTTATGTTTTAAGAATTGGGTATTAGCTGAGTTTGTGAATTGCTGGGAGCAGAATTGGCCCCAGTCAAATATTCAGTTAATGTTTAATCGATAATCTAATTTTTGACTTGAATAATAACATATTATTTCTGAAGCTTCGTTAGTTAGGTTATTTATGAGACTGTAAGATCCACAATCGACAAGCAATCGATATTTGAAGATACATGCGAACCTATCCCCATACCTAGAAAACGCCACGTTGGCAACCAGCGATAAGAGATCATTGGAAAATCATATGAAAAGCGGCTACCGTTTGGCAAAGACCGATCACCGGCAGTAGTTCCAATAAAAGATCCCACTCGAGAAAAATCGATTGAAAACACCGTGCTTTCATATGGTGGCCTTGCACTGTTAAGTATGAATCTTTCGTTTAAATATTTTGCCTGCTTCACTCAAATTATGTATGCTAAACTCGTTACATAAGTATGCAGTACAAGTAAATGCGTCTGTCATTTAATCCAAATCATATGCATACCTACGTTAATCAACTAAGTACGACCATTTATTGACGATTTCGGACAGGTTTGGTCAACACATTTTCTTAACATAATCGAATCTAGTTTTCCCTTGGTACTCGTATATCCCCTGAACATCACACGATTTATTTGCTGCTTAAAAAATCCAAATAGACTAAATCTGAGCTCTAAAGAAGTAATGTACAGAAAAATAATGATGCGGTAATTTAAGAATGCCGAAAGTGAGAAATACAAATCTTAAAAAAAAAAAATGTAAAGGATTCCCCCAATACAATAAAAAGAAAGCCAGAGAACACGTCACAAAAATCGCACAAAACCAGAATCAACTACGCCAAGCACGAAAAATGAATGTGCAGTGAGTGACTGCTTGGCTTCAGAATGCTTCAAGAGAAAGAAGAAGTAAGGAAGAGAGAAGGGCACGCTAAACAATAAAAAGCTAATATGAAATCATGTCGACACCCAAAAGTCAACCTTTTTCAAATTGACTTTGACGGCTAACGGCACAACGATGGTGGTACTGATGATGATGATGAACTGAATTGAGCAACAGGAACAGCAACAGCAATGGAACGGCAACAGTAGCAGCAACATGCCAAAAGTACCTATGCACACATATATATAGGTATATAAAAATAAAATGAAAAACGACAGACGAGAAGAAGACAACACACGGCAACCCCAAAACGATGTACCACGACATTTTTCTTTCGTGTCTGTCTGCTTGTGTGCCTGACTGCTTGCTTGCCTTGAGTGTTGTGTGCCAACCAAAAAATACCAAAAACAAAAAAACAAAAAACACAACACACAAAAAAGAGGGCGCAACATTACTGATTGTTAAATTTCACTGACTTGATTTGCTTGCCATTTGACTTCTTGACTACATCATCATCACCGTCAACGTCGCTGCCGTAGTCGTCGGCAGTCATCGTCATCGTCATCATCATCGTCATCATCATCATCATCATCATGACTCTATCAATGAACGACGCAGCTGTTTGCTCGGTCTTGACCTTGACAAGGAAGACACAGCAGCAAGTACAGCAAAGCAGCAGGAAGCTAAAATATTTTTTTTTTCTGTGTTTATTTCTCGGGCTAGTGAGCGGAGCGGCAAAAGCTGGGAAGTGTGTATATGCATACAAGAAGAAGAAGCAAAACACTGAAGTCACTTGTTTGCCATATTGTTGTTTGGTTGTATGTGTTTGTTGTCGCTGTTGCTGTCCGCCGCTTGTTGCTTCCACCATAGAGGAACTTACACAAACGCACACACATGCTTACAAGGAAATATGTATCAGTGTGTGTATACCATACTTACATATCCATACATACATATGTATACGTACATACACTGTGTATAAGAAGTTTGAGATGTATACGATGTTGTTGTCGTCGTCGTCATCATCATCATTCTTCACTTCTTTTCTGGGTAAGATGGCAAAGCTCAGGGATGTGAAAGTGTGAATTTGAGGTTTGAGAACGAGTGTTTCATGTTTTACTTAAGTTTATTTGTTATGGTTGTTGTTCAACATTCATGATTTCCCAGTCAAATCTGTTTGCGTTGATTTCGGTTGTGTGTGTGTGTGTGTGTATGTTCAAATACACACACATATAAACTTTATATCTTTCCATTTTTTGTTGCCATTGTAGTTAAGCTCATACCAAGTTTTTATTTGATGTGGCAAATATTTGTGGTTTCCGGTTTTTCCCTTACTCTTGCCCTTACTCTTGTTGCTGCTGCTGCTTTTGTTGTTGTTATTGCGTTCATAATAGCGTTTTCATTGTATGCATATGTGTGTGTATGTGTTTTGCGAGTGTTTGTGAGTATGTGTGATATTTTTACCACATGCAGATTTTTATGGGATGACACCTCCGTTTCCGCATGGCTCTACATGTACATACACACACACACACACATATATATATATACACATACAAATATGTATGTGAGTATTCGTATGAATGCGTGCTGCTGGTACTGCTTATTGCTATTGGTAGTTGTTGTTGCTGCTTTTGACTGAAACAAACTGTTGCATTCACTGCTGCTGGTTACTGTTGTGCACGTAAATATTTTGCATGTTCATACATATGTATGTATGTACGTATACATATGTGTATGTGTATGTGTATGTATGTATGTATGTGATAAATTTTGCACATTTTATGTGCAAATGTGTCGGTTTTTTAACCCTTTATCCCACCATTTTGTTTTGTTTTGCTTTTTTACACTCATATTCTTTTTTATATTGCAATAGGGTAATGAAGTAGTGTTGACGGTTGTTGGTTGGCTGTTTGGTGTTTGGTAAGTGTAACTTTTGTTGACATTTTATAAACTAATACTGCATTTCAAACATGCGGTATGTGTACATATGTGTACTTATTTTTGTTGTTGTTGCTGTTAGTTTGCTTTCTATATCGAGTGCATGCAATAAGCTTTTTTGTACCGCAACACATTGCAGTCAATCAACAAAGCGTAAAAATGGCTATAAAAATGCTGCCGCCACCAGTGTTGCATTTAAACATGCGCTGCTTTTGAAATGCGTCAACACTTTCGCTTTCATTTCCATCGCCTTCATCTCCGTTGCCTCCATCCTTTGTTAATTTTGCATTTTTTGCTCGAGTTGTGAGTGTTATTTACGTAAGTATTTGTGAATGGGCAAAATTTAAATATGATTCCGTTGCAAAAATTATGTATTTAGTTTTTGCATGAATTTTAATCGCTGATCATTTCTCACCACATCGCATCATACCACATCGATGAGTAACAATAACAACAATTGCTCATTTAGTTGTTTGATGCGTGTGACTTGTAGCATTTGCATACATACCGTTGGATTATGTAGTTATGCACACAGTACCATAAAACAAACACTTGCATACATACATACATATATACATATGTATCTGTGAACTTGTATGTGTAGTAGATGTACGTGTATGTACGAGTATACGGATTTAATTTTCAAATACATAAATTTAAATTGTAGTTTTCGGGCACAGCATAACGAATTAATTAAGTGTATTATGTAAAATTTGTGGTCAGATTTCGATTGTATCAAAATAATAGATTTTAATATGACTTTGTGTAGCTCAGTGTAACTACAGTGTAAACGTTCTCAATGGTAATGATTAGGTAGGTAGATATTTTTTATTTGTATGTATGTACTTTTTAATGAAAGATGAGCAAATGAAGGTCATCTTTTACACTCAAAACAAGTTTTCAGTGCCTTGAAACTAAACAGATCATAAGTCTCTCTATTGTATTTTTGCATACCAGTAGGGAACGATAAGAAATTTTGTTTTCGAATTTACCGACAAAATCGTGTCTAGAATGTCTTTAACACCTAGAGTCAAAACAAGTTTTTAGTGTCTGGAATTAAAACAGGCTCCCATATCACCAGTTTTAGAACGATAAACTAAAGAATGGCAATTAATTTATCTTAACTGTCTTCAGTAAAGTTGTTGCTAATTTCTGAATATACAACATTTTAAAACATACCTTCTTTCTTCTTCCTTCTTGTAATGGCCGAACAGCCTAAGAGGGGCCTAGGCTGAGCTTTTCGCATTCACTCATTTTGTATGTGTTACATACATTTGTACATGAATGGAAGGGAACTACAGTCTTATGCCGAATCGGAACGACGAAGTGAAAAGCTTTTCTTAGGCCATTTTTACTCTTGTATGTTTGTACTCTTGTAGGTTTGCCATGGCCTGCCATGAGGTGGCGTTGTGGAAAAAAATGTTTTTCCCTTTTTTTGATTTTTCGTATTTCAAGATTTAAGCCCCGGACACTCTGCGAAGCAGGCTAACGCACTACCAACTACGCCACAGCGACCACATTTTAAAATATACCATGTCCACAATTGCGCGCAGTGGACGCACATTTCCCCCTTCTATGCGTTCGGCTGCCGAAGAGGTGCTAGGCTACCACCGTCGACGGAGAAATATGTGGTACGACCAAGAGTGTCGCGATGCTACTGAAGCAAAAAACGCTGCTTACAGAGCCACCCTGCGGTCAGTTGCAACGCGAGCTGCTAAGGAGCGATACAGAGAGTTGAGGAGGGAAGAGAAACGTATTTTCACGCGCAAGAAAAGAGATGAAGAAAGACGTGAGTTCAATTATATCGAAATGTTGCGGGACAGGAATGAGGTCCGAAAATTCTTTGAAAGAATAAGTCGCCTCACTGATGGTTTGAAGACCGGGGTCTCTTCCTGCAAGGATGAAGCCGGAAATCTGGTGACAGATGTTCAGGGTATAATGAGATTATGTAGGTAGCACTTTTCACAGCTACTTAATGGCGATGACGGCAATAATACCGCCACTACGGAAAGGTGATTCCATGATCTGCGCCAACTACCATGGCATAAGCCTTCTTAATATTGCATATAAGATTCTATCGAGCGTACAATGCAAAAGAATGAAGCCCATCGTCAACAAACTGATTGGAGCTTATCAGTGTGGCTTCAGGCCTGGTAAATCCACCATCGACCAGATGGTATTCACAATACTCCAAATCCTGGAAAAGACCCGAGCCGTGAAAAACAGATCGACACCCATCATCTATTTGTCGATTATAAAGCCGACTTCGACAGCACGATTAGGGATCACTTGTATGCCGCAATGTCTGATTTTGGTATCCCTGCAAAGCTCATTCGTCTTTGCAAAATGATACTGACCAACAACACCAGCGTAGTGTGTAGTGAAAATTGGGACAGACCTCTCCGCACCATTTGATACCAAAAGAGGTTTCAGACAAGGTGACTCCCTATCGTGTGACTTCTTTAACCTTATGCTGGAGAAAATAATTCGAGCTGCGAACATCGACATCTCTGGCACTATCTTCTACAAGAGTGTCATGCTACTAGCATACGCTGATGATATTGACATCATTGGCAAAAACGCTCGAGCAGTCAGTGCAACATTCTCCAATCTGGATAGGGAGTCTCGTCGAGTGGGTCTAGTGGTGAACGAGGATAAAACGAAATACCTTGTGTCAACAAACAAAGAGTCACGGCGTCTTGAACAAAATGTCACTGTTGACAATTATACTTTTGAAGTCGTCAAGGATTTCTTATATCTAGGATCCAGCATAAACACCAACAATAATGTCAGCCTTGAGATCAAGCGGAGACTAACTCTTGCCAACAGGTGTTACTACGGGCTCAGTAGGCAATTGAGAAGTAGAGCCCTCTCTCGACATTGACCATCAATGATGAGAGGCTGTTAGGAGCGTTCGAGAGGAAGATACTCCGTAAGATCTACGGTCCAGTATGCGTGGACGACGTGTATCGAATAAGATGGAACGATGATCTGTATGAGCTGCACGCCGACACTGACATAGTCAAGCGTATAAAAATCCAGCGGCTTCGCTGGCTGGATCATGTTGAGCGAATGGAAGAAAGCGCTCCGGCTAGAAGGGTATTTTATTCGAACCAAGGTGGAGGAACACGCAGAAGGGGACGTCTTAATCTACATTGGAGGCGGCCAAGACCGATCATCGGTTGTAGCGCCAGTTAAGTTAGTAGTATGTCCACAAAATCACCTCTAGAGGATTTTTTGGTACACAGAGTAAAAACTAGTTTTAAGTTCCTGTTTACGAGAAAGCCACTGATTGAACCAAGGTGGAGGAACACGCAGAAGGGGACGTCTTAATCTCCATTGGAGGCGGCCAAGACCGATCATCGGTTGTAGCGCCAGTTAAGTTAGTAGTATGTCCACAAAGTCACCTCTAGAGGATTTTTTGGTACACAGAGTAAAAACTAGTTTTAAGTTCCTGTGTACGAAAAAGCCACTGATTTCAGTAGAAGTTTCTTCTCATTTTCAGCAATTGGCCAATCATCATTATCAGTTTCTATTTTTTACTCTATTTGTAGCGGCTTCCTACAATCCATTAAGGCCGTTCTCTTCGTAGAAACTTTTGAATTACCTCATTTGATATTTCCCTGGGAGTTCCTTCCTCTTTCTTTTCGCTGCTTTTCTCGTTACAGATTCGACAATGTTCATTAAGCAGGATGCCCATGCATAGTAAACACATGGATACCCATCAGCCACTAACTGTTATCTGGTCTTTCAGGATCAGAAACTTCAACACCTTATTAAAGTAGTAACACTCAACTCTCTCTTAAAGGAATGGTAACGTGTTCCCTTACTAGGGGTGTACCTAGTAAATGATTTAGCTTTCCATGTTTGTTGTGCTTAATTTCGCATTGTATACAGCCATTAACGATTTATGCGATTTATGCGATTTAACCGAAACTGTAACCAGATTTGAATTTTTTATACCCTGATATTATCTGGATCAAGTTCGTAAGAATTTTTTTTTCCGAGTTATTGTAAGTTTAGATTCATAGATAGCTTTCATGTATTTTTGAAACATATAATTTCAGACTAAGTTCATTTTTAGAATAATGAAAATTCTGATTTGGTCTTTTGATAATAAATATGATTTATTTTTGTGATAGTATTAGTATTCAAATGCTTTAAGCTTTCGATTATGAATTCGAAATTAACTTAATTTTCAGCTCAAATTTCTGAATCGTTTATGCTCAAAAGAAGTTAACTAGGCTGCCTCTGATAACAACAATATTTGCTTTTATAATTGCTAAGGTGATTCTTCCCAATTGTTATAAGAGTAAAAAACAGTCAAAAATGCAACCTGCTTCTTATTTCTATAAAACATTCTCACATCCTTAGTACTTGACTTTAACCAATTGAAATGTCTATTCTATTACATATGTAGATATTTACATATGAGAACTCTCACTAGATCTGTTCAACTATGGCATACATGCATAGAAAAATATACTGCATACCAGATTTGTAACTTTATGGCAGAGAAATATTTTGGTACATGCACATGCATACCCGCAAATGTATGAAAACATGTACGAGTATATGTACCATAAGTAAATACATGTATCTCGGTTCATTTCGTTTACTGCTAAAAATAACAACAATGCCATACATAACTCCTATACATACATACATAGACTTCACGCTACATAGCTATCTTCGCTTGTTCTTAACACTATGTAAATGCTCCATCTTACCATCTCTTAACTACTTAAGCTCTTTACAAATATCGCCTAAAGCTCTTACAAAAACCGATCAAATAAAATAGATATTCCCCTTATGCTCGTACGTATTCAAGGTACAGACATTGGCAACATAAACAAAAAGCGAGCAAAATTCCGACAACCCTCGAAAGTGGTTACTGCTGCTGCTGCTTACCAAATGCAACCAGCACGTAAGTGTGAAAAATATTCAAGTTACTTTAAAATTTCAAATAAGTGTTACGAAATTTTATTTAAATACACTTACTCTGTCACTGCCTGCCTGCTTGCCTGTTGGATTGCTCGACAAAAACCCAAGAAGCTTAATACTCCCAGCAACCAACCAGCCAGAATGGCAAAAAGGAACAAGGAGCTGCTGGCTGTGCACAAAAATGGAAAGAAAAGGCACACAAATATTATTTCAGCAACAAATTGCTGCTAGCAATATAAAAGAAAATTGCCCAAGCAAAAAAATGGGAGGCAACATTGTCATGTTCATGTTGTTCGATGCATGTTCGAAGGACTGTGTGTATGTATGAAGAAGATATTAAGTACTACTGTACTGTAAATAGGCACACAATCACAAGTCAAATTACAAGCATAAATTTATACCCCCAAAATGTATATAAAAAAAAAAAAGAATGTAGCCGAAGAAGCCAACAAGTAAACACCAATAATAATAACAGCAACAAAAATAAAAACAACAACCACATTAACAACACCACAAGCAACACAAGAACATCAAGCAAGGAAGCCGGCAAGCTAGCAAGATAGAAGAAGAAGAAGAAGAAGAAGAAAATGTCTACCAAGTTTCTCTTCCGGTCTGTTGAAAATTCACTCATTCATGCAGACATTCAAGATGGGTGCGCTCGCCTTCTTTCTTCCTTTCTAACCTCACTACTACATACATACATACATACATACATACTACCGAGTATATTCCACTCGTGCCATTGCTTCACTTTCAAATGCGATTTACTTCAGCTGCTGACGACGATGATGATGATTATGATGTTGTTGGTAATGATAATATTGCAACCAGAGGAATCCGAACAAATTTGTGTGCTCCACAGATTGCTCAAATAAAGGAAAACATGATGATGCTGCAAAGTGTTGAATGTTGAATGCTATTATGTGCAGCATACTTTCCTTCCTTTCTATTTTTTCTTCGTTTGTCTATTTTTTCCTCTATGAGTAGCATGAAAGTGAATGAAGGTTAAATAAGTGCAATAATGTGGTTGAAATTCATTTTGGCATCATTTTGTTTTTTATGTTTTTGTTATTTTTATTTTAGCATTGTAGCAAAGAAATTGATGTTTGATTTCTGTATTGTGTGAAGTGTTTGACTTGTGTATGACTTTCATAATTGCAGCAATTAAATATGCCCCGCATCTGGTCTTTTTAGCTGAAATGAGGTCACGTAAATGTTTCACCACCGTGAATACATGTTGACGGCTTTACCTGTTTGTAACATGGACAGAGGTTTTATTTCTTACCCTTCGCCTCCTCACCGACCAAATCTAATTACTGTGTATTAAAAAATATATGTAGTTTAAAAGTAGCTTGAAAGAAGATTTGAATTGTGAAAGTACTTTAATAACTACGATATGCAAGTAGATTTCATTCATTGTCCTTCCGAGGTTCTTATTCCTAGATCTATAAGTGTTTTTATATTTTCCAAAAAAAACAATACTGGTACAATACAGGGTTTGTAGAGCTAAGTCGACTTTGTTAGAATGGAATTGAATACTTTTTCGGTTTTCTTGCCGCTTCAGCTCATTAATAGGCTTATACTGGCCTCCCCTTCTGGCCTGCTTTTTCACCTATAAATTTCAGTCAGTAAAATTCAGTCCTTGCTTGCAAGATTACTGAGTTATAGAGAATGCCCTCCAATCAGATTGTAATTGCTAGAATTTTTCCTGTTCCTAGTAGTTTAAAATAGTTTATTCAGTTCTAATATTTACATAAATTACCGTTAAGTGTAATAACGAAATAAATATAAGAAGCAGGTTTGTAGACAGAAAACGCATGATGATCAGCTACGGGCCCTTTATTTTCGAAACATGTCTCTACACATAAATCTTTGCTTTCAAACTGTTATTAGGTTTTAAAGGAACTCATTGCACAAAATATTATTTAATATTAGCTGAGTTTTGTACAAAATCAAGAAAATATATGTTTTTTAATTTGGTAAATTATTTCCGTTCCATATACATTGTTGTTATTCTCTCTCGCAAACCTAATGTTCATTGTTCATTAAGCTTGTTTAAATATAAAAAGTACTTTTCGTAAAGCTCTTTACGCTTTCTTTCTAATATTTAGCTGAAGCCAAACGTTTACACAATATTGAACTGAAATCTAATTGGCACAGGCCTCAATAAAACCGCGCGGGGAATCCCCTTGCCCCCCTCTCCTTAGGCCTGATAACAACAAGCATTTACTCGTAACTCATCAGTCTCCTCTATGGCTCTCAACATATGGTGATTTTTTGGAATTGTTTGCTGTTGAATTTAGAGAGTTCATTAGAGAGCTCATTTGGTTTAAGTGGAAGTTATACATACAAACAAATTGATATTTTTGAAAGAGCTATAATCTCGTAACACATACAACTACTTGCATTCACACTCATTCCTCTTTACACCGAGTTCCAAAAAGTTTCAGAAGTTGCATTCAGTCCTTATAATGTACTATATTCATTAAATCTTAATGCAATGCTAACAATGTATGAGCTATTTGCCTTGAGAAGGGGTCGCATCACCTGTCAGCTTCTACCCACTGAGCTTGAGATTTATATTTTTCACTATTTCAGTGAAATAGTAAACCGATCGACTTACAGGGTGCGGCAAGTTGAAGACATATTGACTTTAAAACTAAAGTTTGTATACTTTTTAGAAATTTTATTGTATTATATTGAAAATTTCAAACAAAAAAACAGAAAAACAAACAAACAAAAAATACATCACAGCAAACTGTGTGTTATTTAGGCTATACAGTTATTCGATTAAATCACCGCTAAGGAAAATATCAGCTTCAATTCTCTACTGGAAACGTTTGCATACCAAAATCAAATGATCCTCATCCATAACCGTCATTACTCTGGTAATAGCTGCTCTTAGGGAATCAAGCGTGTTATACCCCATACGTGCTAGTCCAAAGTATCAAGATCTTTTTTTATAATTTTTTTATTGATACATTCAACACACAGGGTGTACCCCTTTGAATGCAGAGCATTGTGTTGCATGGAACGAAGATTGATAGGTGGGAGGAAGAAGGATGGAGAATGAGAGAGGGAATGCAATCACACAGGACACCGATAAAGAGATCTATCGCCACTGTGGCAAGTGTTATGCCTTTACCACAATGAACTTCATTTTATCAATGTCGAATATGACCGCATATTACGCCAAAGGCCAAGCTTTTCGCATGGGGAGCTAGTTAGGTAATCACATGCTTGGGTTTATGTGATCATGCAGAGTGGTCGACGTTGCGTAGTTGATAGTGCGTTAGCCTGCTACGCAGAGTGTCCGGGTTTCAAATCGCAGCACGGATAAAATCAAAAAATTAAAAAAACCCATTTCAATGTAGGCAACAGCATTCACCCGAAGTTCTTATGGAAAGAAATGAGGTGGCATGACTTGTCCTTCATTGCTCACCACTTCCAACACCATGATAGTTGCCGGAGACTTTCGTTGCAAAACATGGGGAACATCTGAAGGATCCGCACATAGCCACCTATCATTTCGTCATTTTATTTTTAGATCCTGGTCGAAATTTTTTTCGTTAAAATAATACCAGAACATATCCGGGATTGCAGGATGTATTTATTAACTTGTTTAAAAGTCGTTGTGGCTGGATGAATTGACGCCGACATAAACTGTCCGCTTCGCAACACATAGTAATTTGTACCGGATATATTCGTGCATAATGCAACTGATTGTGCGTTCAGAAAATTGAAGGCCGTTATAGACTTTGAAGGGTCTTCGTCAGTAATGCCCTGGTCTTGCTGCACAAACGGTGATGTTCTAAGAGTGACTAAAAGTGTCTCATGTTTTTTGCGTTTGACAACACTATCCGCATTGCCAACAGATGCATCCAACTCTAGACGAACTTTGTGAACAAACGATCGGATGGCACTCCAAAAATTGGGAGATTTTAAGATCGCTGTGAATCGGATGTCTAGCGACGATAACAGTGTCTCTTTTCATTTTCTGAGACAGGTTTTTTGTTCTCCATTTATGATATGAATAGAAAATATAGATAAAAACGAGTTGGTCACATATGTGAATGCCCCCATATATCTGCCGCACCCTGTATAAGTACTTAACAATAGGTAGCTAGGTCTGAGCACACCCATCTGACTATCCTTTCCAATAGCTATATGATATATGTGTGAAAATTATTCAACCCATTATTGTATGACACAAATATGCATACATACTCGTATGTATAGTATGTATGTATGTATGTACAATATAATACATATTTTACATAATAATTATGATGATTATTTGTTTTTCTCTGTTTTTCTTTTCTTGTTTTTGTTGAAAAGTGTCATGTCAAAAATATTTCTACAACCTATTACCACGGCATACTACAAAAGACTACATCCTTCCTACACTACAATGCACCCTATATGCTACACACATACAACTACTTGCATTCATACTCATTCCTCATTACACCATGCATAGCAAACACACACACACAGACACACACATACAGACACACACAGACACACACACAAGCTCATGAGTTTCCGTTTCATAAAAATGATAATGATTGCAAACAAAGGTTGCTGAAACAGGTGAAGCGCAGGTGGTGTTATTAAAAAATCCAGATAATATTTCTCAGCTTTGTTTCAAATACGAATGAATAAGTTTTTTGTTATAAAGCACGTACACATACGAGTATGTGCATACCAACACACATTTATGTATATATTCATATGTATGGATGTGTGTATGAGTTGCGAATATCTAAAGAAAGATTTATTAAAAAGGTAAAAAAAAAAACACAAACATACATACACATATGCACATTATGTACGTATGTATGTATGCTAAACATTAACGTTTTAAGTATGTACACATTGGTATGGGGCAACGAGCTGAATGAGAAGGTATTGAGATATCTTCTTTCATTTTTAATTTTACGCAAAAGAAAATGCATTTCCAGAATAGCAAGGAAGACAAGAAAATATGTTTGGGGAGAAAGAGAGGAGAAAAGGTAAAACAAAGCGTAAAAGTTTTGTTTGACTTTGTCACAAAATATCAAAATAATAATTTTCAATAATACAAAAGAAAACGAATGCTTTTTTTTCGCTGTCTCCTTATTTGTTTGTTTGTTCGTTTGATTCCGTATCTGTTCGAGTACATCTACTCGCTCGCATTTGTACACATTTGCCTGATTAAAATATCATGGAAAGTTAATGAATGGAATACAAATAAAAGACAAAAAAAAGAAAAACATGTTTCAAAAGGTGTTTCGTGGGACTGAAAAGTTTTGGCTTGTGAGATAAAATTGAAAATTAAATATAATTTAATGCGAGCTGGCTTTTTACGAACGAGCGAATCCCAACGGACCCTCCTGCCGCCCAACACGACCGGGGGGCGCGCGCATCCACATAACGTATGGATCGGTGACCGACGAACCGCTTTTCACGAAAATATGTAATACTACTGTGGGCAAAAGTTAGTAAGACTTTGTTCATAATTTCAAATTCTTTTATTCATTCTTCCAAATCTATTTCGTCCCCTTCAAAGTAATCCCCCCCGGCCCCAATACACTTGTGCCAACGTTTTTTCCAATTCTCGAAACAGTTGTTAAAGTCAATTTCCGGAATAGCCTTCAATGTGCTTAGCGATTCATGTTTAATGTCTTCAATTGACTCAAAACGGTGTCCACGAAGCGGTTTTTTTAATTTAGAAAATAGCCAAAAGTCACACGGTGCTAAGTCAGGCGAATAGGGTGGTAGGGTGGTTGCGGAACGATATCAGTCGAATTTTTGGCAAAATGGTCTCGTAAAACCAATGCAGTGATTTTGGAACCAATCGTGCATTCACTCTCTTCTCTTCGCGTATATCCAAATAGGCATTCTTTACAACTACAGATATGAAATCATCAGCTGTTTATTGATTTAATATGATAAGTAAGTTTATTTTGATGTGTTCCAGAGAATCGGAAATGCTGAATAAATTATAATGTTCATTAAAATCTCTACATATTCCACGAAAAGGATAATTTTGAGCATAATTTGTTTTGCATATGCTAAGTTTAATAGGAATAAAATAAGGTCAGCTTCTACAGGGTATATTAAAGTTTATTTCGTCTAGTAAATTCGAAGATGATAAAATGCCATTCAAAAGCTTTACAGGAAATGTTATATTCAGCATTTTTCTTCTGCTTATCAATGTCTATAGATTAATAGTTTTAGTCGATGTTCATAAAGCTTCAATGGAGTATTCCAACAAAAACTCCTCAGTGCAAAAATAAGAAATTGTTTTTGAACCGAATCAATTTTACTTATGTAGCTATTATTTTTAGGATTCCAGACAAGAGATACATACTCAAGGATGGGTCTAACAAGTGAAGTGAAAAGCGTTTTTGTTGTATAAGGGTCGTTAAACTCCTTTGTCCAGCGTTTAATAAATCCTAACTAACTTTTAGCTTTGTTCACACACGAGTTGATATGTAAGTTAAAACTTAATTTGGAGTCCATTGTCACACCCAAATCAACCAATATCAATACATGACTCAGAGTCTGATCCTGTAAAGAATATTTAGCAGACATAGGTTGTCTCCTTGTAAATGTCATAGACTTATATTTATCCAGATTGAGTAACATCAAGTTTAATCGGCACCATTTTAAAAAATTATACAGAAGTTTTTGTTGGATTATAGAGTTGTAAGATAAGAACAACTTTACATCATCAGCATACATTACAATTTTGCAATTTCGAATAACAGATCAAAACAAATCATTGATAAACAGAAGAAATAATAAAGATCCCAAATGGCTCCCTTGAGGAACTCCGGAAATAACAGCAATGCTTTTTGATACGGCATTTCGGAAAATCAGTTTTTGTTTTCTGTTAGTGATATATGACTCTATCCATCTCAAAAGCAAGGGCGGAAATCCAATCAAGCCTAGTTTTTTAATAAGGAGACCATGATTGACTTTATCGAATGCTTTGCTAAAATCAGCATAAATAACATCAGTTTGGTGGTTATTAATAAATTCATTCATTAAACATGTAGTCAATTCTAAAAGGTTAGTCGTAGTAGATCTCCCCTTAAGGAACCCATGCTGCGATGTGTTGATCAATGTTACAACAGGGTGCATAATTTGGGTAGTAACAATTAATTCAAATAACTTAGATATCACACTTAATTTATCAATAATAATTTGATATATTTACGGGCCTGGCTTTCTTGTAAACACAAATCTCAGTAAAAACAGAATTGATCTAACTCACACCAAAATCTTCTTATGTTTGCACACTGTATACTTCCCAATAGCATTGAAAGACATTTTGAAGGAACGATAAAGCTAAAACACCAAGCTAAAGAAAGCTTGAAGATTCTTGCCGTGGGCCACCCATCCGCCCAAAAGATTCTACAAGAAATTGCAATACTTTCCGACAGTTGAGCGAAACCCTTCAATTCGGGAATTTGTACAATACTGAGCACCATCAATAGGATCCTCAAAATAGGATCTATACAAATGATTGGACCACAAGAACTACGAAACATGATGAATTACCAGAAATTACTGCACTAAATCGCATCTGTTAGTTATAATTGATTAAGCATGTAATCGATGCTGCTTTTCCATTGCAAAATACACATTTACTATACATTTAAAGATCATATCACTCTTTAGTGACATGATCTCAACTACTTCTACTAAGCTTTTCCAGTTCCAGGGAATTGTCCAGTCTCACTGTTATGCAGCCCTTTTTCTCCTTTTAGTTCATTCGCAATTCATTTCTTTCTACCCTCACACGCCGAGAGATTTGTCTCAAGGCCCCAAGAATTTTGACGTTTTCCAAGAATACATAAGAAGACTTAAGAACTGATTATGTATAAATTCAAGTTTTTCTGCTCGTCTAACCACCAAACGGCTTTCAGTCTTTGTTCTATGACGGTGATTAAACAATAGCCAGTAGCTCAAAGTTTTACATAAATCACGCCACGTCAATCATGCAACACATTTTTATAGCTAAAGTGTGTGATAAAAAGTTACAAAAATATTTCACAAATATATTTTACGTTAAATATTTATAATAAATTAGAAATGTTGCGAAATCAAAATTTATAATTTATGTGTTGGTCAATAAGTTCTCACTGCCAGTAGCAATAATATTTTTGATTATAACATATTAATTCAAGTGATATATTATATATGACGAGTACATAGGAATGTATGTGTATGTACATACTCGTACATGTATATACTTATTTCTCATTTGTATGCGACATAAAATATTTTATTAATTGTGAGATATCAATCAATTTGCAAGGCAAAATGTCACAAGCAACGAGACAGCATGACAAATCAAATTCAAAGCAATAAGTGAGAAAGAGGTATAGAAATGAATGAACGAGAGAGACAGAAACAAATATATAGGGATAGTAGTTACTGATGGCTAGCTTCTGAATCTGATGGTAAGGTACATGAGAAGGTTCTATATACTTATAAGTAAATGCAATTCGATTTATTTGAATGCGTAGGCTGATAATACATAAATATACGTGTTGGTGATGATAATGATATTGATGATAATGATAACTATGGTGCAAGTTACACGAATTTCAGTTGATATCCATGTATGTATGTATGTATTTAGGTATGTAGAGGTTAGTTTGACTATTTAGGCGTTTGTGCATTAATATTAAACATCAGTTGGATAGAGTGAGAAAGAGAGAGATAGATTGAGAGACAAACTGTCATTCATGAAGTCAGTCAATCAGACACACACAGACAAACTGAAGATAGCGGTGTCAGTTATTAACGCAATTAATTCAATCATTATTGAATCATAGCAGTAGCAGAAGCCGCTGCTGCAACATATGAGAACAACGACAATCGTGACATGATAATAATGATAATTCTGTTTATAATGCCATTGATGATGGTGATGATGATGATGACCGTGTTGTCCCTAAAGAATCATACGCTACACAGATGCAGCTACAAAATGAACATTTGTATATATGTGTGTGTATATATAAATAGATGTATACATATATAATTTTACAAGCACTTGTATAAATGTGTCTGTGATAGAATTCTCTAATGTCAATTTTGACCCATAGTTACAAAATCATCGGCGACGATATCATTTCTCTCATAATGATTGCATTAAATATGCTACCATAAAGTGAAGTTGAGCACAATTTGTCATCTTTCTGTATGATTGTACATATTATGTATGTAATATGGTAGCATATGCTTAAGTGTATGTGCGTTTTCGCATTTCTACTAAATTAGCTCAAATGTGTAACATATTTTGAACATTTATCACATTTTTGCGTAAACGTCAAACTTTTTCCGTTCAAACTTTAATTTGTGCAAGTATGTAAGTAAAATTGTTGGAGTACCTAATTATTTGTCAGTAGTATGAGAGCATTTGAGGAAGAGGGAGTTGAAAGTTTTCGAAACAGGATTTTTGATCATATTTAATTGAGTTTATGATTTATTTGAATTTAAAATTGAAGTACATTTAAAAGGGAATGTTCATTATGCTGTGGAGAAGTTTTCTCAATGTATTTCCCTTCAAATTAAACGCACCTCAGATGGAAAAATGATAGAGGATCAATTGTAAAAAAAAAAAAACAAACAAAATTTGCATTCTTCATGGAATTTTTGTTTTTTTTTTTAAACTATTGATCCTTTATCATCTTTCGGTCTGAGGTGAAATATTTTAATATTTTGTATAAGTTATTTTTCATAAAAGGCATTAATTCAAAGATTCTCAATTTAACAAGAATTTTTTCCCCCATACACTTTTTGCCTAAAAGTATGCTGCATATTTTTATGGATTCTTATTTTGTATGTTCTAAGCTTGTAGATTATTTAAAAGTATAAGTTTTTTGCATTATAAAGTCCATGTAAAATTGTAAAATCCATAGGCATATCTTGTCATTCGGTTTTTATCTCTTCGAATTTGTTTAAGCTTCCCTTTGTGACTCAAAACTTCATGCTTTTCGCCATCAGATAATTGTAATTTATACTTCATTGAACATTTATTTTTGGTATTTATGATAAATTTTACCTTTCGCTCATTTAATATAAAATTAAAAAACCGAATATTTTATTCATAATAATAATAATAATTATGTTTGTATAGTTACTCCTGTAGCAGCAGGAATATGAAATATTTTTTTTATTTCATTTCACCACAAACGCATACACGTGTGTGCGTGCACCTTCCGCCATTCCATTCTCAATGTAGTGGAAATGGAATTTTTTAATAATATTACGAAAGTGTTTGTTGTGCATTTTGACACTTTTATTGCGAAATATTAACAAAATTATGGAAAAATATGAAAAAAAAAATTAAAATACAGTTTCGCAGCTATGCAAAAAATGCAGTAAAGTGCTATTTTTCACACCATCATGCCAGATACATACATATATACATATACATATTTATACACTCACACACATACACCATCATCAATGTTATTCGATACATCTCGTTGAAATGAATGAAAAAAATCATATGTAAAAGATATGCCTTCAGAATTTGTATGTATGTATGCGAAATACATATGTACCTACATATGTATGTATTGTATGTGTGTATGTATGTAGTATATGTGTTTGGTATTTCTGTATTAAAATGATATTATTTGCGTTATTTAAATAATTTAATAATTTCAATTAAATTTCGTTATGCATTTCCTGCTTGACATTTATCGATGCGTATGAAGTGCAAGTATATACAATTTACTACAGTGGATGGAAAATGAGAATTATTCTTCTTGAGTCGATAGTCAAAAGTATAAATTTTATAAATATTCATAGGATGAATTTCAAATTAAATACTTGTGTACTTAATAAAATAAATATCAATAATACCGGAGAGAGACTGCGATTGCTCCCACTTGCTTCCCTAGGCTTCGTTTTCTTTAGGTTTCTCTTGCATCCCGAGTTAGTGGGCATTGAACAGGCTCCAAGTAACCACATAGAGAAAAACGATCTAACGTTCGGAAAAACATACTATACACTGATGAGAATAAATTTGCGTTCAAAAATCAAGCTTAAGACCAAAAAATGTTGAATGAATAGCGACTGTCTTAAATCAAAACGGAATTTTTTAAGCACAATATTCTTGATGGATCAAAACAAAAGTCATTTTAAACTTTTCGGCTGAAAAAAAAGTATCTCTTCAAATTAAACCGCAACAATGTTAAAAAAAGAGCGAAAACTTAAATTGATTCAGAAAACTATCTCGAAATAAGCCTGTTTCAACCTTAAAATAAGAATGGACGATCTTCATTCTAGAGAACACATAATCTTAAAATTAGAACAAAACAATTTTAAAAGTAAATGTTTATCAGCATTAAAATAAGAATTTCATTATCAGCAATTAGATTGATGTATTGCCTTTTTTTATTTAGACCGTTTTTTCCTTGAGTGTATGAGTAGTTGAAGGCGGTTGCCAGAAATGAAACACGTTGGCAAAGTTGATAGTGTTGGTTATCCCACTAATTATTGTGGGTGAAAGAAGAACAAGAGATAAGTTATTGGTTTTCTAAAATCCTGAACGATGTTTTCATATGAAGAATATAGAATAAAATACGAATTCATCTATGTGGCAATGGTAATTATGAAAAATAAGGTAATAAGATTTAAAAGCAAAAATTCGATCGATTTAATCAAAATAAAAAACCACTAAATTTCGTGATAACTTCAGAAAACTATGAAGAATGAACATAATCAAGGTGTCGCATGAAAGGTTTCGATGCAGCTATAGGCTGATAAATGCTCGGTTTTCAAATGACGTGAACCATAACCGATTACTTAAGTGCAAAACCGAGAATAATAGTTATTAAAGTAAACAGGGCAGCATGAAGAAATTACATATTTGAAAACTTACAGGAAAGGGCACAAGGCTTGAAAGAAGTTTTATCAGAATGAGGTAATTTTAAAGACTTGACTCTTACCCCTGTCATCCCCTACCTCCCTGCAAAGTCTTACATCGGTAGAAAAGAACTTTTAAAATTTCTATAATCGCTAATTAAAAGAGATCAGTGCAATGAATCGGAGTGAAGGTGTCAGCATATTTTCTATTGTTATTTTTATTAATTGTCAAATATTAATAGCACGTGTTATTAAGTGAAACAACCAAACAATAAAATTAAATTTAAAAACATAGTGATTGGTATTTCAAATACAAATTAATTGATTCTTAATTATGATAAATTAGAAATGAGGCAGGCTTTCAAAACCCTTTCATGCATTTCGTTTTTCTCTAACAGAAAAATTCCTAATATTAAACCACATATTCATGCATACATATATACATACATACATGTAAATATAAATGTACACATACTTATGCACATGCATGGAGTAGTATTTAATATTTTTCAAATTTCAATTCAAGTATTCTACAACTAAAATATGTCATTATGTTCCATATTACGAAAAATTATCGCTGTAAATTATACTAGCAAATGAAATAACAAACAAGAAGATATACTAACATCCATACACACATGTATGGGTATGTGTATGCAAATAAATGAGACTGCGACATAAACAAGGACTTGTCCGAACATTTTTCATTTGGAAATCAATTTGCTGTCCATAATTGTAAAAAATGTTTTCAATAAACAAATTATTTGATTATTATTGCGCCAATTTCGACAATCCACAGCACGGCACACACACACACACACACACACACATGCATACATGCCAACATTATATGCCTATACATATGTACATAAAAGGATGAGCAATGAATGCCGAACGAACGCATCGTAAATGGTCATTGCAATTTACAACTGGTAACTGCAACATGCAATCTGGAATTGGAATTTTTTTTTTTCAACTGTTGTTTTTTTTTCGGTTTTTCATTGTTATTTTCATTTTTTACTTGAGAGCAAGAGATATTCAAGGCAAAATTGATGCCACCGCACACACACACACACACGCATGCGTGCATACACACACATGCTAGCGTCATAGTAAAAGTCAAAATTTTTTAAAACATATATGTACATACATACATACTTATGTATGCATAGGTATATACTTGTATTTGTATTTGTATATACATTCACAAATGGCCTACACAATCCGCTTTTTGGGTTAAATGGCGTAAATTGTTGTGGGACAAGTTTGTGGCAGTGTGGGTTAAAATACAATATTTAATTGCCTTGTATTGCGGTTGAATTCTTGTAATTGTCGCTCATGTTTGCTGCAGTCGTTGTTGCTGTTGCTGTTGCTGTGTAGCTACTGCTGTTGGACATATTAAAAAATATTTTCCAGCAAGGATTCAGTTTTTATGTCTTTTTTTTTTTGGTTTTGTTCATTGCATGGCATTCAATATCAAGCATTTACTTACGTGTTTTCTTTTTTTTTTTTTTTTTATTATATTTTTGTAAATTTTCCGCTTACGAAGCCGTCATGTTGGTCATTATTATTAAATCGAAGTTTAATTTTTATGAAGTCACTGTGTGCGATTATGGAAATGTGAAAGGAATTAAATTATTCCATTTTCGTTAATATTGAATTTTAATTTGTAAGTGTGACAAACAGGCAACATCAGCCAGAGCTATCCAGCTTACATTACCCCATGCATACACGGAAGTATGCATGGGGTAAGCGACGGGGGTTGGCAGCAAGAGATGGGAATCTGTAATGAAATATCAGACGACATCAGCACAGCGGAGAGAGGCGGAGAGAGTGTGCAGAGTCAGAATGGCGAGTCACTGGCTGACTGACAGTTCAGCCAAAATGGTCAGCAGATGTTGGCTTATAGTATATACATATGTATATGGACATCATACGTTCATAGCTGGCAAATTAATAATAATACTTACTTACGTACTTGCTTTTGCTGCTACTCTTTTGCCTTTTTTTAATTTCATTCTTATTTTATTAATCTAAGAGTCAAAATGGTAAAAATATTTATTAATATTGCATTAAATTTTATTAATAACTCAAATTCAATCGCCTCCCTCTTGGTATATCGAAACGGCCTGCAGTCTGACGGCATTAAGAGTTCAATTAAAGAAGAAGCATGAATTGCAAGCAGCTATCCAACCGAAGTTCTTAATGGAATTAATGATTTTATGCTACTAAGTATTAAAAATAAGCGCCATGTTAATAAGAAAGATTGCCAATTAAGGGCAAATGAAATGTTATACAAGTAGCGACACTACCCGATTTAAATGGTGAAATTGTAAACTTACGTTTAAAGTTAGGCATTGAGCTGGAGCTCGACCGTATATGAGTAAGTTTTGAAACTTTCATATATTCTATTGTATAAAAGAAGGGAATAATTATTAGCAAGATCGAAAGGAAATATATGAAGCAAGGTTTCAAAGGTTCTGATAGTTGTGACTGCACCAGATACTCAATCTCAGTTCCTTTGCCTAATTCACTACAGGACATATCTCTTTGGAAATATGGCCAGCAATCTAAGTATTATACCGTACAGGACCAATAGCCTGACCACAGCTACAGGGAAAGAGAGGGCAACCTAATGCTGTAGACTCCGCTTCTTCAGATAGAAAGCATGACTGAAAGTAAATTTAAGGGGTATTCCAACAGGACACACTTAAGTAACACCTAGTAAGTCTCCTGAGTTGAGAAAGAATTGTCTTATGGTTGACATTTTTAGAATGATGTGGCTCCAACTCACCGATGACGCGTTGGATCTCGCCCTTGAGCTTGTGGTTTATTCGCATAGATCTGGCATTTCACAAAACCCCAAAAGGAAAGAAATCGCACGGCGTCAAATCGCACGATTTTGCTGTCCAGTTGACATTGCACTATCGGGAGATGATTCAGTCTGGAAATTGTATCTCTAATAAACCGATTTTTTTATGCGCGTTGTCACAGGTGGTGCCGTCCTGCTGAAACCACATGTCGTCCAGATCCATACATTCCAGTTGAGGTCACAAGAACTCCGATATCATGTTCCTCTAACGAAACCCTTTCACAGTCACTGCATTTCTTGCCTCATTTTCGCAATGATGACTGTTTGTTACTTTGTATAGTGCTCCATTTTTAATAATCGGAAGCTGTTAAATTTCAAACAAAATTTAAATCGTCCACTCTTATTGGGACACCCTAAATGTAGAAGAGTCACAGGGAAATTTTAAGCTTTTTCGTTGATTGATTTTTGCTTACACCATATACAACTATTGCAACAGTTTGTTTATGCAGAAACTAAAGTTGGGAGTCCCGGAGCATTTTTCAAAATCCTGGGATTTTGGAATTCAAAAATTCGAATTCCACGATCTCGGTGTTTTTATGGATACCGATTTTTATACCATGGAACCAACTAACAAAAAAAAAAAAAATCAACTAAAACATTTTACAAGTATTAATCAACATATTTTAAATAAAGTTATCCAGTGGTCGCTGTGGTGTAGTGGTAGTGCGTTGGACTGCTACGCAGAGTGTCCGGGGTTCGAATCTCGGCACAGGCAAAACAAAAAGTAGAAAAAATAATTTTTCTACACGGCACCACCTCTTGGCAGGCAATGGCAAACCTACAAGAGTAAAAATTGCTATGAAAAGCTTTTCTCTTTGCCGTTCGGATTCGGCATTAAACTGTAGGTCCCTTCCATTCATGTACAAATCTAACAGGCACAACATGAGTAGTGGATGCGAAAAGCTCGGCCTAGGCCCTCCATGGGCTGTTGTGCCATTAAAAGTAAAGTAAGTAAGTATCCACCGCCACCAATTCATAAGAATTCGTTTTCAAATCTCTGCCAAGAAAGTTTACTTCCTCGACTTATCAATTTTATTTATTTAGTTTCACATATTTAAGAGAGATATCGTGAAGTGAAACACAGGATGTCTCAAACTATTAACAATATGCAAAAATTCAGGGTTGCACTGTGAACGAATTAATATAAAGTGTGAAAAAGTTTCTAATTTTATGATAAACATTGGAAAAGCAAATACTGGGATCCCAGAACTCCAATATCTGGATTTCAGGATTTCGGGAGGCCACTCCTTAACAGATATGGGTTCTGAAATTAACTCTATAGCGGTGTAGAATGAGTTTAATGTAAAATGTTCCTTATAGAGAAACGAAAACAGGAGCCCTTTCTAAAAAAAAGCCCAACACTTTCAATAATACGTAGACACCCTGAGCAAACATTGAACAACTAAAAAAAACTTCAATGTTCGAAGAAGTCATAATTTTCTATATTTTAAGTTTTATTTAGTGCTTTAGATTATAAATATATGTAAAAATAAGTCAAATCAGTTTTCAGGACAAATCAGCAAAAAGGCAAACCCTGTAAACCGCATCTATTTATAATGTAACACAAATTTATTAGCATAATTTAAATAATAATTTAATAGCTTTCAATTCAGCAACACTCCTCCTTTTGACATTTACCAAAAGTATTTTACACACATAAATAAATCAAGCATATAATTTCATACAAGCTCTTAAAATCAGCTGTTTTTTTTTTTGTTTTTCGGTCTTGGATTGAACACAAACATAAGCAAACACATTCTTAGCCAATTTTTTTTAAATATTCATCAGGAAATGCACGCCAATCAAATGCCAATCTTGGTACTTGACAAGCCAAGCTGAAAATGTCTTAAAACATTGTTGCAACGTGCAGCAACAAACTAAGTAACTGAATAAGTTCAATTGCAAAATCGTAGCAAAAAAGGATGAGAGAAAGAGAGAGAGAGAGAGAGAAAGAGGGCAGAAGAGTGAAATAACTGGCGAAAGAAACCTTAAATCTTATACATATATGCCCATAAAACAATCAGCAAAAAGAAAAGGCGTCAGACAGTAACGTTTACCATCAACTATTTATTGTGGTGGTGTAGGTCACGATTTTCTATACATAGACTTATTTCCTCTCTTCTCGTTTTCATTTTCTTCTTCCCCTGTTCCTTCTAATACTTTATTCTAGCTTTACTACCATATTTTATTTGGTACCTTAATCCACATTCTTACTCCATTACTTATACACTCTACTCGTATTTCTAATAACTTATGCCAGAATATTAAATGTGCATATGTAAATTTAATACAAGCGCCATCTAGCGTGGGTTTTATGAAATTAAAATGTGTAAAAACGTTACATAGAAATACAAATACTCGTGTACATACGTCAACGAATTTCATTTTCAACAAATTTTTAGCTCGTCGTTGGCCAACAGCAAAACTTGATAAAATATAAGCACTTAGATCAAAAGTAGTGTACTCGATAAATAAAATGTAATCGGTTTTTTAATTTTTCATTGTAAATTTATTCGGAAGTAACTAGAATTCCGGTTTGTCCGGTGTAAAACAAAAACGTAAATCAACGATAGAACTTCTGGTATAATCGAAGAGAGATAAAACTACTGGGCGCAGCAATATTCTTTGAACCCTAGAATCAAATCTGGTGGACTTAAAGAATATGGAAGAGGAACACAATAAATTTTATAAGGGAACTACAAATTAGCATGGCTCAACTATAGGCATTACTCAAACCATTGAATATTTTAAAATCTTCTTATTAAGGTTATTGAGGATATATTATCTTCTTTCTTAAAACACTCTAACGAAAGATAGAACAGTCTCTCCACTTGTACAGCAAAAAGTAACCTTGAACTATAAGCTTACCAGGACTAAAAAGGTCCTAGGCTGCAGCTACATGTGAGCACTTCTTATAAGTTACTAACAGATGGATGGAATCTGTATAACCCACAAGAAACAAGTCTATGATTAAATTTGCTGCACTTGTTCAGCTCAAAGTAAAGCAACACTTAACTACTTTGAGATGGTGTTAGATGAGATCTACATAGTAGATATAATAAACTTAGGTATGATGTAATGATTATTTACTACAAAGTGTCTACAATGAGTACCTATTTTGTTGCCGGGTATTTGATTCACTTTCATATTCCAAGCAAACTTTCTCCATAGCTTCCCCAGTAGACCTGAAAAACTTTCTCATCCCCTGGAGATAAATGAAATACACAATGTACATAAAATATAAACTATTTTTTGGTAGGTACCAACAAACTGATTGTGCTGCCTGCTACCAACATACATATGTACATATACATATACATATTTACCTTACTTCATATACTTACGTATGCATGTAAGTATGTATGTACTATGAACGTTGAACAAATTGTATTTCTTTTTTGCATTGTTTTTGTTGTTTTTCGCAAAATGCTACAAATATGCATTTTGTTCTTCATTCTTCTTAAATATTTTATTGAATTTTATTGCATGCATACAAATGTGAGTTACTTATTTCGCCTTATGCCACATGCTGCATGCCACACACACATCACGAGGAGTTGGGGGCGGGGCCCCAATTGGAAGCCCAGCTATGATGGCAATTGCAATGTTGATTTTTGCATAAAGAACAACGTCTTCTCTCCATAAACAACATTTACCTCCAAGTTGCAGTAGTAGTCGGTGCAATTGCTGCTGTCGCTGCCGCGCCACTGCCGCTACTAGATCGTCGTCATCGTCGTCGTCGTCGTCGTCGTCGTCGTCGTCTTTTCGCTATAGCGAAAATAACGAAAATGTCTTATAAAACATTCATATTAGGTCAATGAATAATTCATATGAAATAATACCATTTTGTTTCATTTTATTGCATAGAGAAATACGGTTACATTTTGCCTTATTTAAAATTTTACAAATAAGCTCTTATTGCTGTTGTTGCTGCTACCACTACAACTCTTGCTGCTTTTACACGAATTTAAGTATTTGTTGCTTTCCTCTATTTTTCTTTTATTTCACTCTATAATGCATAATAAATAAAGTAGTAAAAAGTTTTTCAGTACAACACTGGCAGCTCATTTATTTTAAATGTTGCACTTGCTGCTGTTGCTCATTCATTGTTTTTGTTGTTGTTGTTGTTGTTGTTGTTGTTGTTGTTGTTGCTGCCGCCACTCTGTTGAAGGGCCGAAAAGTTGCACACAATTGCATGAGTGTTCAGAAATGTGCTTCTTAGAACAATTGCTTGGATATCTTTTTGGTTTTGTTCTGAAGAGAGCGAGAGGAAAGAGAGAGAAAGAGTGTACCAACAAAAACGAAACAAAAAAACGCATTAAAGTTACTCACGTTAATATAATAAATATATTTTAAAGTTATTGACTTGGTATGCAACGACTTATTTTGTAACCTACATGCAAATAAATATAATTAATGCCATATGTTCATATGAAACTCTTCCCATAATACTTCAAAAAACAAATGGATGGAATCAGTGACGATCAAACGTGCATTTTAATCGGACATACATTACACATACTTAGCACACAAGTAATTGTAATTGTATAGTTTTCAATTGTATAATTCATTTAAAAACTCACGTTCACTCACGACGATTATTTTGGCGACGACACGACCACGTCACCGTCGACCACAAATGAGGCTATCTAAAATTTGACAAGCAGCAAGACAAAGCAGAAGTGTGAGACTGAAGAGAACTGCTTGTATTTGTGCTACTACTATCGCTTTCATTGTATTCATTTACTTCAGGATAGCATTATTTTGTAGTAATGTGTTCGTGTAGCTCCCGTTGTCAATGTGTATGAAGTATAATAATCTGAACTAGAGAGTAGCATTAACCAGCGATGCTCGCTAAGCTGATTAATTGAGCTTTCAAAGTTTTTCATATGAGAAGCACAAAGGCTCTTTTGACCTCGGGCTTAAGAATGGCTATCACTGGATTTGAATGTTTACAAGCGAAGAGATTTACAATTTAAAGCTCTTGTTAGCTTATTTAAGTAGAACATTTGATATGCAAATCATATAAGCCAACAAACCCTTTTTTCTACTTATAAATTTGCACTGCAATGATGAAAATTCTAATTAATTGTTTTATGAGCTTAAAATCGAGCCATGTATTTTTGAAAGCTCTCAGTGTGTTTTTGAATGGTTCCTCGGTTTTGCTTCTGAATATTCTGTCTAAATTAAATCTACTTCATATGTATAGGGAAAATGAATAAATTCAGTTCTACTTCTAAATAAAAGTTTTAAAGTTTTTGCGGTTTCCAAGTCTAGAACAAGCCAAAATTTAGAGTATTCAGAGAAAATATTGAATACTCTATTTTTATAAAAATAATTTGAGATGGACATGATAGCCTTTTTGTTTAACAATAAGTATAACCTTACTTTATTTTACTTTTAATGGCACAACAGCCCATGGGGGCCTAGGCCTAGCTTTTCGCATCCACTCATGTTGTGCGTATTATATTTGTACATGAATGGAAGGGACCTACAGTTTTAATGCCGAATCCGAAAGGCGAAGTGAAAAGCTTTTCATAGAAATTTTTACTCTTGTAGGTTTGCCATTGCCTGCCGTGCAAAAAAATTATTTTTTCAAATTTTTTTTTTTTTTTTGATTTTGCCTATGCCGAGATTCGAACCCCGGACACTCTGCGTAGCAACCCAACGCATTACCACTACGCCACAGCGACCAATAGGTATTACCAGCAGCCGTAAATCGGGTTTCCGTATGTTTTGGGAAGCGATATGCAAATCATATCTGCATTAGTGATACTTATGTAATTGTAAATACATAAAGAATTATAAGTATTATCAATTGAGGGTAATAATTAGACTTACTCAAAAGGTTCGTCCCGGTACATCGCTAATTCGTCAAAGCTACGCTTCTATGACTTATGGAGCTTAAACGATAGTTTTTTTTTGGTTATCTGTTTTGAAACTATTCAGTAGAAAATGCGTTTTGATGTTATGAAGTTTGTACCAAAATATGCAAAAATCCCTACCTCTATTTTTCAACCACAGATCTCCATTTTGGGAGAAACTGAGTTGTTCTCCGCACATTGTATTAAATCACCTAAGAATCAAAATAGAAATAAGCTCTCAGCGAGTTTGTATCAAACCGAAAATGTTAGAGCCATATTTTCAACCTCGTATCTCCACTTGAACACAAAAGTTGTTGGGATCAAAAATAAAAGAGAGATATTTAGTTTTTTTTTTGTCGTTTTCTGGAAAATGCTTCTTTTGGAGATACGTAGTTGAAGAAAAGATACAGCGATATGTGCCTTTGACATTTTTGGGTAGCTCCTTCTGTAGAGGTAGATAGAACTAACAAGTTTTTTAACTGAAAAAGTACACGATTTCTGGAAATAACAAAGAAAAAAATATGTCTCTCGTAGTAATTGAAAGTAACAGCAACGATATGGAAAATTACATAATTATTTAGGTATTTTTATGTATAAAAAAATATGAAAATTTCATCTTTGCCCTACCCACTGCTCTCTCAATCACCTCCTCTCTCTTGCCAGCGATTAAAAATGCTCTTAATTGTTTTCATTTTTTCTGATTTTGTTTTCTTAACTTTATCCTTTCTTAATATATAACATTTTATAATATTACATACTTCCATTTTTTTTACTTATATACTTACATTTATACATATTTATATTATAATATATGCGCACATTTTAAATTAAATTTCCAACGCTTCAATGTCTCGGCAGACATTTTGCTTGCAAGCGCCATACTTTGTTGTTGCTGTTTTAACTATACATTTTCGGTCGTACATTCTTAATTTTATAGAGTAAAAAAAAAATGAGAAGTGAAAAAAAATCAAGCATAAAGATATGGCAGTACATTTTACTTAAGAAGCCGCATAAGAATAAGGTAAAGCCAAGAGAATAAAATAAAATAGAAGCAGCAAGAAGACGAAGAACAGGAAGAAGAAGAAGAAGAAATATGAAGTTGAGTAAGAAAACGAAAAAAAATAAGAAGAGAGAAAGAGGAAGAGGAAGCAGCTGAAATAAAATATGGCGGTTAAGGTGAAAAGGTATATTTGTGCACGGCGCGCAATTTAAAATACGAATTTTATGCAGCCAGCAAATACAACAATAAAGTGTATGTAGAGTGTTCTCAGCAAGCCCAACTCTAAGAAGAGAAGAAGAAATTGCCTGAGAACGAGTAGAGAGTGTGGAGTAAGTAAAACCGTTCGTTCGTTCATTTACTCGCACTCAGCTGCTGCTGGTGTTGCTGCTGGTGTTGCTCCTCTGCTGCCAGTCTTAACTTGGTTGTAAAAATTAATTTGCCTTTCTTATATTTTTGCACTGCATGCATATTTACATATTTTATTTAAAATAAATGAAGAAAAACCGTTGCTGTACATACATACATAGTATGTATGCTACACTTGGCATTAGAGAAATTGAGACAAATGCTGACAACTAAAAAAAAAATCTTACATTAAAAACTTAATAAAGTGTATATTTGTACATAAATATGTATGTATGTGCTCGTACAAGTTAAACATTAGGAAATATACCTATATATCAAGCCACAGTATGTGAAGTACTTAGTCTCATTAACCCGTTCAAGAAACTTGAATTACATTTTGCTGCATTTCTTGAATGTAGCGTATCTCAAGGCAAGAAAGCAAGACAGAAAAAATAAAAATAAATTATAAAATAAAATTAAAATCCCGGCGAGTAAATTTTTAAATACATACCAACGACAACGAAATACACCAAGGAGCAATAGACACAAACGCACAGAATAAAGTAAGTAAGTAAGAATAAAAATGTATGATGAAACAGAAAATAAAATATAAAAGAACATAGCCGTCGAGAAGTTTATAATTATTTTGCATAACTTAACAAATTATGTATGAAAATCTTAAAATTTCGTTGTCGTGGTCGCTGTCGCTCGTAGTCCTCGTTGAAGATAACTTCAAGTCTCGTCACACTCTGATTATAATTTTAATTGTTATTATAATTATTTAGGATATTTTGTAGATATGTAGTATTTGTAGATACTAAGTACATATGTACAATAAACTGTATATGCATGAGAAATAATGTGGGTGCTGTCAGTTGTTTCCGAATATTTATTTAAGTATGAATCCAAGAGGTTTTCTGAAATAGTACATTTAAAGCTGCTAGGTTGTTAACATGGTAAACAAATAAAAAACGGCGAAATAATAGTAAAGTTTATGTGCATTGATGCTGTTCATCATATTTACGGAAAACAACCCCTTTTTAGCTATTTACTTATATTTAAACGATAACTATGGTCATACATAGTATATAGTTATGAAGTATGTACATAAGACTAATTTCAATAATATTCTATTCAAGCTTAGTCGAAAAATATAAAATTTTTAACGTTTTCATGGGTTTTTACAGCCAATGGAACACCTTTCCCTCAAGGCAACTGCTAGAGAGACTGGTTTATGGATGGGTATCGTAGGTACTCCTTCTAATGTGAGAGCAACATACAGTGTCGGACAATTCAATAAGAACACCTTGCACTATAAATCTTTCATTGATTTCTTTTTTTATCGTACTGCTTATACTTACTTACTTTTAATGGCACAACAGCCCATGGAAGGCCTAGGCCTAGCTTTTCGCATCCACTCATGTTGTGCGTGTTATATTTGTACATGAATGGAAGGGACCTACAGTTTAATGCCGAATCCGAACGGTGAAGTGAAAAGCTTTTCATAGCAATTTTACTCTTGTAGGTTTGCCATTCAGGCAAGGCCACCAAGTGGTGGTGCCGTGTAGAAAAATTATTTTTTATATTTTTTTTTTATTTTTCCTGAGCCGAGATTCGAACCCCGGACACTCTGCGTAGCAGTCCAACGCACTACCACTACGCCATAGCGTACTGCTTATGGCAAACCATTTTTATAGAGAAGAAAATGGTATGTTATATACTTTATAAATTTCTAGGTGGCAACACTACATTTAAATATTTTTTGGGGGTTCCCAAACAAAAAAGTTAATACAAAGCATTCGAAGGCGGACAATCCAATAAGAACAGCAGACGAAAAAATTTATATTTTAAAAAGAAAACTTAAATTTGTTTATAATTTGGACTGGTAAGCTTTTAAATGGTAGCATTGAGGGTAATTCAACAAATTAAATGTAAACTATTCCATAATGTCACAGCAAAATTCTTCGAGCAAAGCACTGTAGCAAGGAGGAGCGTGATTTGGTGAAAAAACTGCGAAATGAGGGACAAATCATTCGCCAAATAACTAAAACTATTAGCAGATCCTCGACATTTGTCTATCAATCTTTATTACCTGAAAAATTTCACTGCAAGAGAGGTAGGCCCCGCAAAACTACAAGTGCAGATGACAATTGCATACAAATTTTGGCGGCACCCGATTCATTTAAGGCAGCTGTCGCAATTAGAGAGGAGACAGGGGTTCAAATTTGTGCTCGATCAGTAAGGAGACGTTTGGTGGAAAAAAAACTGTATGGGAGAATAGCATGAAAATTACCAATGTTGACTTAAAGACATAGAAAGTGTCGCATAGAGTTCGCTAAAGCTCACATTGAGTGGGATGGTTCAATTAATGCAAAAAAAAAATGACGTAACGTATTATGGAAAGACGAAAGCAAGGTGAATCTTGTTGGAAGTGATGGCAAACGTTGGGTTAGACGCCCGAAAAATGCAGAATTGAGCCCAAAATATACTAGGAAGACGTTTAAGCATGGAGGTGGAAGCATCATGGTATGTATGTATGGGGATGCTTCTCTTGGTATGGTGTGGGCCCTCTGCATTGGATAAAATAAACGATGGGCAGATTTCTTTACGTAAACATCCTTCAGGAGGTGATGCTTCCTTATGCTGAATGGGAAATGCCCCAGAAATGGCAAATGCAACACGATAACGACCCAAAGCACACCTCAATCCTTGAGCAAGATTGGTGTTCCCATAATGGAATTCCCGTTATGACCTGGCCTTCACAATCTCCTGACCTTAATTCATCCGAGAACTAGTGGAATATTGTCAAAGAGAAGATTGGCAGTACCAGAGCTAAAATCAAAGACGAATTGTGGCAAAGCATTCAAAGAGCGTGATATTCCATACCCAGGGCTACTTGCGCGTCTCTGGTGGAATCAATGCCTAGAAGGTGTAAGGCGGTTTTAATTAACAAAGGCTATTCCACAAAATATGAGCATTTTTTTAATTGAAGTGTTCTCATTTGTTTGTCCTTTTGAAATATGATTTTATGTATAACTTTTAAATTTCTTTTTTTACACTGAATTGATTTTGTTTTTGTTTTATCATTTATCATAAGCCTTAAGAAATATTTTTTTAAGGCTTTTGGTTTCAGAACAAGGTGTTTTTATTTCACTGTCCGACACTGTACATATGTACGTCCACTTTGTCAACGCATTCTGTTTATCTCTAGCCAAAACTGTGAGATTAAGTAATTGGAAAATCATTTCAACATTTCAAACTCCATTCTGTAAAGAGTTTCTGGAATATGTTCAGTCTGGTCTTGGTAAGAGCGGGAAGTGGAAAAGAAAGGAAGTGGAAAAGAAAGGAAGTGGAAAAGAGTCTTCCTGTCTTCTAAGTTTTGTCAACCATAGCAATCTGTTTTGTGTGGAATAGAAATCTTGCAACATTTTGGATTCCGCTATTCTCTAGTACCGATACATGAAGTTAGGAATTACCTGAGTAGAGAAAGTGAGTCCTGATTGCACTATCATAGCGGTACTACTTACTATTTATTATAACAAATTAGAACTTATCGATTTCCGCTACGGTGAGTTGATAATTAATAATGAAAAAGGGTATTGCCCTGATCAGTTCCTCCAAAGACAAACATAGGCTGCTACGTCACAATATTTTTTTTATCGGCGATTCGAGGACACAACTTGGGTCTGATAGTAATCTATGGATAAGTTTTGTATTTTAAGTGCTACAGATTTGACTTTAAATTGTTCGATATGGAAAACTTAGCTACTTTAACTCTCTCTACTTGGTCCCTGGACTCTTATTTTTGAGAGTTTCTTGTAAACGTTTTCTTAAAAAGCTTATACTTATATTGTAAATGGCTGCAATAATGACATACTAATATTCTTCGGTAAAAATGTTCCTCATAATAAAAGGAAGGAAGCGCCCAAACATTAATATTACTCCTTGACTGACTTAACAGTTAATTTTTTCAGATATTTGTATCAAAAGTCCGCATAAAGGGTGGTAGAGGGTGGAGAGAAGGTGCAGAGAAGGTATAAAAACGTAAAATTTTATTCTTTTCAATACGAGCAACTTTTCCTCAGACGTCAAATGTATAAGACTTCAAAATAGTTATCTTTCTTACTGACTGTCATCAGCTTTTTATGGTGAACTTAAACTCCTTGAATAAAAATAAAATGTGAGTGTTTAAGAACATCTTATTTCTATTTAACTCAATCCAATGACAAAATCTAAAAAAACTCGATAGAAAAATCATCTCAAATGAAAAATAATAATAATTTCAACGCAAAATAGTCATACGAAATTCGTTTCGTTCCTTTTAAATATTTGAGAGAGTATCATAGAGTACTCGTACATGAACAGACAATGAGAGCCGGTATTGTGATCGGACTTTTTTCATACTAATTATATGGAAAAAATTTTTGTATAACTGCATGTGGTCGGGCCCATGCAGTGCAAGCAGAGACGTTGGCTCTCTCAATGTCATCTCATGTGTACATGAGATGACATTGACACGCGGTCGACTGCGAACAATCGAGTAATTCTCATATTAGCGAGTGATTGACTTAAGAGGATTTAACTTTTGTTGTTAGTCATGTTTTTTTTCCGAGATATACCTTTAGTGCAAATATATAAATGAGAGAGAGTGCTGTTCGATTTGTTCTTGGAGGAGTGTATTTTGTTCACTCGCTCTTTTGTTTGCGACTTTTCACTCCCCATCATTCTAAATATGTGTTACAGCGTAATATTTCAATTATATTCCTTAATAAAGAGAGTAAGAGAAATAAGTTTGTTGTAATTTTTTGATTGACAAATTAAAGAAATCGTCATCCGATTTCAGTAGCCTCCCATAAGAATTTAAACTTCAAACAATTTTGCGTACCAGTCCATATGTCTCTTCGAAGATATTGAGCAGCGCAGAGTCTTCCGTCACTAAGCCTATCTTTCTTGAACTCTCACCAGATTCCTGATTGAATAGTTCTACTGTTCGCCCCTTAATTCCTTTTTTCGGTTTTTGATATCTTCGTGCAGCAATCTTCAATGTAATCTGAAAGCATCTCACTAATTGCAGTATAGTTAGTTGACCAGGTTTCGAAAGAGTAATTTTCAAAAATTAAATATTAAGAAATATTAGGTATGAATTAAAAAAAATTGTGATAAATGTTTCTCATGCCTTTCAATAATTTTTCCCCCTCCAGCTTTATCACCAAACGCAATTCAATCAGAAATTAATTGGTAAATATATTTTTGACACTTGTCAACGCTGCATTTAACACTTCCGCATCGATATGTACAACAAATGCATATTTGCACTTGCAATTTGTAAATGGTTGCAAAAAAAAACCAAAATAATAATACCTTCCTACTCTGACTGACTGACTAACTGACTGACTGAGTGACTACTTACTACCTCTACCACTCAACATTGCACCAGTCAACGTGTGCTTCAACAATATGAAGTGCTCGTAGGTGTTTCATGGTTCACCGCAGATTTAATCCTGCGGACATAAATGAACACACACACACGCATGCACTCACACTATGGCATTTTCACTCATACATACTATACATACATGTGCATGTACTGTATGTGCATGTATACGAGAATATATCCTCATGCACTCAGCGACCAATTTTTATTGATGGCTTATTAGATTCTTTTTGTGTTGTTTTTTTTTCACGAGCGCACACTTTACAAATTGCAACTGCAACTGAAACCGAAACTGAAACTGCAATTGCAGTATTGGTCATAAAAATCTGTTGCTGTTGATCCTGATATGACTATTGCAGGGTTTTTGTTGTTGTTTTTTGTTCATGTTGGTGGTATACTTGTACTCGCATGTGCATAAATATGTGCAATGATGATGATGACCCAAGTGCAGCAGCATCATTGAGTTGTTTTGTTAAGTTAACCACGCGCGTATTGCCACATTTGCAGCTGTTGTTGTTGTTGTTGTTGCTGTTGCTGTTGTTTTTGTTGTTGTTGTTGTTGTTCGTGTATCAGATTGTAATACATACACGGTGGCAACATGATGACGACACTCAACATACGTACACACATATGAACATCCGTATCCGTGCTGCTACTGCTGTTGTATGTTGTGAAAAAATGCAATGCACTTCACACGCACACACACACGCACACACACACACACACACACACACACACACACACACACACACTAACATACGTATATGCATATTATTTATATGGGAACATGCATATACATTAGCATACATGCATAAACACATGTTGCATGCTGCGATTGCAATTCAAAAGCAACAAAAAAAATCAAAATAAATCACCCAAAGTAAAAAATCATGCCACTTGAAAAAAAAAACTGCTAAAATTCTGTGGTTACAGTCAAATATAAATATAAAAAAATTGTGCAGGTTGCAATCGAGCGTTGCAACAGAGTAGCACTAGCGTTAGGATGCAACAACAATGGATGGCTGGGTGGATTGAGATGGATCTAACGAGGTGCATGCATACAGCAGCACGCTTGATGCACATAAATAACCATGAATTTCATTGAGGTGACCAGGTGAAATTTACTTCTGTAAATTTCTTGCGAAATCTTGACCACCATAGTTTTTGTTTTATGCTAGAAATGTTACGTTTACATACAAGTATGTTAGAATATCAGCTGTCACATAGTTTAAAAGAATGTCTTAATATTTCATAATCACAATTTCATGCGAATCATATCTCGACAGTTTCTGAAAAACCAAATTTCACACGTTAAAAGCTTCTAACTGATAATTCTGACGCTAATTCATAACAACAATCTGATTACTTTATAATTACTTAGTTTTTTTTCTTTTTGTAGGCTGCTACCCTCCCATCTCAATCCTCATCTCAATTGGAAACTTCTCATAAAAAAAGCAAATATTACGAAGCAAAAATTTCCCAACACTTGTTTCCGTTCGATTTATTGTTAAACCGTCCGTTCAAGTCTTGTTTCCCCATCATCGCTCCATAAGCTACAAAGTGCGCACTCTGCACACTCACTCACACATATACGAGTGCATACACTACACTCACACATACTCGTACTCAGTTCTGTACTTGATGTGGTACATAAATAAAAAAAATTTGCTACTGCTGCTCACATTCATATACATACCATACATACACACATAAGTACATAGTAAGTACATATGTATGGTACATACAGTAAATATTTCTCGATCTCGAATCTGCGAAGTCAATTGAAATAAATTCATTTGTTTTTGGTTAACCATTCATATTGTTGGTGGTGTTGTTGTTGTTGTTGTTGCCGTTTCTGGATTTTTATTTCAAATGTACATATACACACACGATTTGCGTTTTGTTAATTTATTTTTCCACCATTTACTTCTATTTTATTAAAATTGAATGGATGCAATTAAAATGTTTATTTTCCTTCCTCCATGCTGTGCAACATCAGCTGCTTTAGTTACCATTGCTACCATGTTGCTTCTACAACTGATTGCAATTGTTACTCGGCTGCGTCTGCGGCTGCTGCTGCTGCAATTACATTGCGGTGTCCATTTGACTGTAATCAATTCGAAAAAAAAACATCCTTGGAGATTAGCACCCGGAATCCTAGCTAACCCTCAGAGAAATAAGACAATATGAAAGTTAAATTAAAAGATAGATATATATTTTCAATTTGTGCAAAGAATTTATATAAAAAAATGTATTTTCAAAGAAGATATTATAAGTTTAGGGGGTCCCATCGCCTACCAAGCATTCAGACGTAGAAGGTGATGTATTCTTAAGAAGGTGATGTTTTTCTTCATATTTTTCTTCTTATTTTGGTCGAAAAGCTCGCCCTAAGCCGTCCAAGGGCTGTTGTGCCTTTAAAAGAAGACAGGAAGAAGATTATTTCGGCCGCCACCTGCTGTGAGTCGATTTATCTTAATACTCTCTCTTCGTTTATCTTTATACAATTGGTGTCCACCAACTTGGTATCCAGCATACTTTTGACCTGTGCCAGTTGGTACCCTTTTGGGTTTCTATATCATATGGTATATGGGTGGGTCGATCTTAAGATGCAAATTGAAAAGTATCCACCTGTAAGCCGAAATGGATTGTTTGTTAGACACCTTCCAATTATCCACTTTAATCACAGTATTATCTGGTAAGGAGTGAGATCGAAAAAATCGGATAACTTTGAAAGACCACTGCTTTGAAACTCTTCATCTGAATGAAAAAATTCAAAAAGAGGCTTTGCGTTGGAGAAATTCTGATGAAATACAATCTCATGTTTTTTTCAGTTGAGTCATGTCATCGGACATAGAAAGACGCGATTTAGTTGTTGAATTATTTCGAGAAAATCCGCAGTAGAGCCAGAAAACCATTGCAAATAAGGCGAAAGTTGCAGAAAACACTGTTTCGATGATTCTTAAAAAATTTAACACAGACTTAACAGTTGCTAGAAAATATGGTTCTGGAAGGAAATGCGGTTTCGTGTCTCCACAAAAAGTGAAGAAAGTCGTTGCTCTCTTAGAGAAGAATCCAGCGTTGTCTAATCGAAAATTGGCGGTGAGTTTTTAGTTCGTAAAATTTAAAAAGATACTTGCCTTAAAACATAGAAAGTGCAGTCAGTACCCAACAGGAACGCTACTAAGAACTTGGTAGCCCAGAGCCGAGCTAAAAAGTTGAAGACAGATTTTCTCCAAAAAAACGATTGCTTTGTTATGGACGATGAAACATACGTGCTGTCTAAATTTTCTCATTTGCCTGGTCAAGAGTTTTACACCGCAAAGGAACGAGGAGGAGTTGAGGAAAGATTAAGGACAAAACAAAAGTCAAAGTTCCCGAAGAAGTTTCTGGTATGGCAAGCGATTTGTAGTTGTGGGCTAAGGAGTAAAAGTTTCGTAACAATAGGCACTGTTAACACCGTAATTTATGTAAAGGAGTGCTTCCAGAAGAGATTGCTGCCCTTCATTAGAAAGCACAATGTATCTACTTTCTTTTGGCCTGATCTAGCCTCCTGCCACTACAGTAAAGTAACCCTTAAATGGTTCGAAGACCAAAACAACAAATTGGTACCAAAAATCGCCAACCCACCAAATTGCCCAGAACTTCGGCCTATCGAGAGATATTGGGCTCTAGTGAAAAGAACATTAAAGGCAACAAACAAAGAAGCTAAATCCATGGAAGATTTTAGAAATAAGTTAAATTCTGCCGCCAAGAGAGTCTCAGAAATGACAGTAACAGCGCTAATGGCAGGCATACCGAAAAAGCTTTCCGAATTCTGTAAAAAACAACAAACAAATAAGTTTTATTGAAAATTTTATCAGAAATTAAATTATCTTTTCAAAACTGTTTACATGTTTTTATTTGCATAACGGATTTCATTGCTAGGACAATTTAAAGTTATCCGATTTTTTCGATCTCACTCCTTAGTAGTGTAACTTCCAACACCTCTGCCCGCCCGTTGAAGTTGCGCTTACTTGGGAAATTGAAAGTGTGGGTTTTACCCCAATTACATACGGCCAGGTTAGTATTAATTATAAATTCGAATGAAAACTCACCTCGTTCATTGTCCATTATCTTCGGAACTGTCCCATAGTGAATGTCTGGCATTGGATACCAATCGGACATCCGATGAGTGTGATTTAAAATTCCGTTTAGGTAACTACTGTAATGATAGAGAAACATTATCTACGGAGACTGAAAGATTAAGACCTAACTACTGAGGACTTGATAAAGAGTATTTTAATCGTCGTTATTTTCATGAATTCCTTAACTGATCAGAGACGTGCCGAACAAAAGACTTAAACTGATGATTGTGGCTGCCTAAATTTCATTGAATTTTTAAGAAAATTGCATTTAAGTAGAAAAAAGCAAACATAACAAGTAAACTCGGATAAATTTAAAGCTCGATAAAACATTCTTCACATATCAACATACAAACTAAGTATTTAAATTTGTAGCAATTTGCTAAAACCTCCAATAGCAGAGACTACCACCTTTAGTTTTTCTTTTTTTTTTACTACGACTACGAGAATATATGAGAGCGTGTGCAGCACATGCTAATTTCCATTTAATTTCATCGAACCTATAATTATTGCATTATCAGTTTTAGTTTTAGTTGTTTGTGGTTTTGTTACTTTTTGTATTTTTAATAGTTTAAGTTTTACTTTTCCTGTGAAACAACAATCGCAACCGCAACAACAACAACAACAACAACAACAAGCACAAACATAATAATGTGTCGGTTCAATCAGACTCAAATCATGCGAACTTTTTTAACTTTAGTTAGATATATACAAAACAAAATTACGTAAATTGTTGTACATTAAAGTTTACAACTTATACTTGTGCAATTGGCCCAATACAGTGCACTCACAGGAAAACACAATTACAAACACGCACACACTCACCATACAAAACAAATGCGTTTGCATTAGTCTAATTTGCGCAAATTGCATTAAATCCATTTTGATTTTTTTTTTTTTTTTTTTGATTTCTATTTGGTTTGGTTTTTTTTTCTCTTCTTTTTATAACAGCAAATGTTTTAAAAGTTTTTTGCGGCGCTAATGTTTAATTTAGCGTGAAATTTTTATCAATTGTTTGTTGTATGTATGTAGAAAAAAGTGCATACCAAGTCCTTAGAATAAAAAAAAAAACTGCAATGAAATTCTAGGAAAAAGGCACACAATGGAAAAAAATAACAGAAAAATCAACAAAAGACCAAGTTCGGTCATGCACACGCATGTTATATATCCTACGGGTGCTACGCTTGGTACACAGATTCAAGATATAGCACAGATAAAAATTTAACAACAACAAAAATAAATACAAAATCTGACTCTGGCTAAACTTCAGGAGTAAAAATTGCCTAAGAAAAACTTTTCACTTGACTGGATACAAAAAGCTCGGCCTAAAACCTCCATATGCTGTTGTGCTGTTAAAAATAAAAAAACAAAAAGCAAAAAGCAAAAAACAAAAATAAAATAATTGTTCGAACTTTCAAAGTCGTTGCTTACTTTGCTTATATTCTGCCAATAAAAAATAAAGCAAAAACTTTAAATTCCAATCGAGAAAATAATGCGTTAACTTTTTCCATTGTGTGTGCTGCGCAATGCAATCGCTTCAAATACACACATACATGCAAATATTTACAATACATGCGAAATTTAAATATGTAAGAACAAGTTTTTTAAGGTAATTGCTCTCCACACTACACTTATATTATTGCTTGCATATTTTTAGGCGCTCGTCGATTTTTATAACCAACGAAATATTTTGTTTTCTGCTTCTGCAGTAGAAGATCAAAAACCCCAACTGCTGCTATTAGATTTAGAGGCAATCGCAAATTTAAATTTGATTATGTTCGACTGGTTTATGCCCTTACATGCCGACCACACTCTTCCCGCTGCCGATTCGTTTCCCTTCAACTCGCTTCTCAAACTTAGTTCTACTAAATTAAAAACCGAAAGCTCAAGCTAGTATCGTTATATGGTATTGATAATTGGCGGTTCTTCGTTACACACATATAGCCACTCACACATGCACGGAGACATACTCGTATACATACATACATGTCACAAACCTTTTGCCTTACTACATACAAAATGTATCCTTGTGACTTTACAACCAAAACTTTCCATTTGCATTTAGTTTTGTAATTAGTAATTATGAAAAGGTTACAATTATTTTTCTGAAAATATTATATGTAGCAAATTATTTGCTCTTTGTATGTAGTTAAATATGGGCCATAATGGCCAATTGTGATGCAACATGGTTGGACTGACAGTTTGACATCGGTAACGAATGGCGGGGTGGCAAATTGTTTTGCCATTGCCTGCCAACATCCGAGGTGAAAGGCTCATACTCCACCCATTGTGCTATCGATTTCATACTATCCTCTTTTTGATGGCTTGCCAATCTTAGTTACTTTGGAATTCGTCGTATCAGTTCCAAACTCGAAACTCCATTTATAAATTGAATAAATCATCTGCTGTAATCGAAAGTGGTCGCTGTGGTGTAGTTGTAGTGCGTTGGACTGCTACGCAGAGTGACCGGGGTTCGAATCTCGGCACATGCAAAAACAAAAAGTAAAAAAGATAATTTTTCTACACGGCACCACCTCTTGGCAGGCAATGGCAAACCTACAAGAGTAAAAATTGCTATGAAAAGCTTTTCACTTCGCCGTTCGGACTCGGCATTAAACTGTAGGTCCCTTCCATTCATGTACAAATATAAGACGCACAACATGAGTGGATGCAAAAAGCTCGGCCTAGGCCCTCCATGGGTTGTTGTGCCATTAAAAGTAAGTAAAGTAAGTAATCGAAAGCAGATAATTACGGAATAAGGATATGTTTTCAATCATTGATTTGAATTCCGATTGGATTCCAGAATTCAGGTATGTTGAATTCATAAACGCTTCTACGAATTTGTAACTGTTTCCATGGATTCTGGAACGAAGATGTAAATCGTTTCCCAATTAAAAAATAAAAAACAAAACTAAATCTTAATAAACTTTAAAACTCAAAACGTCTACATTTTAAATATTTTAATGAATCTAATTCCACATACATATTTTTATCAAAATAATTCGAAACTTAAATTTTAAGTTTTCACATGACATTTTAAACTGAAAATAAAAAAAAATAAAATAAAATGTGATGGGAATTTTGTTTTCTTCACATTCTTTAAAAAATTTAATAACCATTTCGACTTTAAAAATCCTCCATACAAATTAATCCGGTCTAATGTGCTTACTGCACCGGTGTGGTTGTCAGTCCGAATACATAAAAAGTGACCATGAAATAAAGAAATAACAATTCGATATTCGAAAAAATTTAATTTAATAAAATTCTATCTAATCAGCACCTAAAAGGAAGACCATTTGCGACCCTATGGTTCATGATCACTTTTTATGTACTCGGGCTGGCCAACACACTATTGCACTATGAACATGGACCCGAACCCGAACACCCTGTATGTAGTGTATGAACTGGAGTAAACTACTTCATTTCGTGGTCGCTGTGGTGTAATGGTCGCTGCGTTGGACTGTTACGCAGAGTGCCTGGCACTCTGGATGCAAACAATAGTGGATGCAAAAAACTCGGCCTGGACCCTCCATGGGCTGCTGTGTCATTAAAAATAAAAATAAATAACTTCATTACAGCAGCATACTCATGATTCAACGCATGCTTTCATGATGTGAAGAAAGAACAAAAAATGTTATCAAAATAAGTACTTACTGTAAAGGGGGTTTTTTTTAGAAGTATGGTTTTTAATCTGGCAATACTTTCTTCGGAGTTGGTCTGTTTGACAGCTGTCACTTGATTTATGCTCAGTTTGGTTTGCCATTTCATAATGAATACACTTACTCCTGAACAACGTTTGCAAATCGTGCAAATTTATTACCAAAATAATGGTTCGGTTCACGCGACGCACTGCGTCCAATATTTGGTCAATATAATCGCCGAGCAGAGTCGGTAATTCGAGCAACCATGGGTCGGTTTCGCACCACGTTTTTCTCTTGTGGATAATGGGCATCCTCAGAGACGCCGTACAGTGCGCACCGAAGACGCTATTGCTGCTGTGGAGCAGAGTACCGAAGAAGACGTGAATGAGTCCATTCGCCATCGGGCGCAACAATTGGAGCTCTATCCATCCACTTTATGGAAGATTTTGCAGAAGGACCCTGGTTTGCGATCTTACAAAATCCAACTCGTGCAAGAATTGAAGCCGAATAACCTTCAAGCGGTTCGCACGTTCGGTAAATGGGCCCAAAACGAGATGGCCAACGATCCCGATTTGTCGCATTTGATGTGATCATAATCCACTAGCCATTGTTGAGACACAGTTACATCCTCAAAAAGTCACTGGTCACTGTTTGGTGTGCTCTATGGGCATAGCGAATCATTGGTCCATATTTCTTCAAAGATGAAGCCGGTCATAATGTTACAGTCAATGGGGAACGCCATAGAACCATGATTAATGAGTGGTCTCGGCTGGAATTTATTCGAACCAGCCGCGGCGACCACTCGCCCGAAATCGTTTTTAAAACATAATGACAAATCCTGATCTTTATAATAAAGCTAAATTCTTGGCCATTACATTAAATTATATGCATTGTATTTCTTTTTGAAAACCACACTTCTAAAAAAAACACCCGTTACATATTTTACACATTAGGGGGATTCATGTAAACTCATGAATGCCTCGCAAATCTTATAAACTTATAAATTCGTCAGCAAACTTTCAAATTTTATACAAATTTGGAGTTTATATGGTATGAACCCTTCTAATATTTGCTATTTCTTCATTACTGTCGGTGGATTGTTATTGGTTTTGATTGTTTCAGGCTTACATATTTCTATCTTTGATCTGAAACGTGGCTCAGAATGTCTTTGTCGTAAATAGTCGTAAAATAAACACAAGACAATTATAGTTTTTTTTATGATTATTTAAAATCATTACAATAAATCGTACCAGGTCCTTTAAAATCGAAACTGGTCTCGTTAGTTTAACCTGTTTTTACTTACTGAACTTTAATAAACACGAAAGAATTTCATCGTAAAAGGTGACAGGACTTTAACACGAATCCGTCGCTGGTATCAAATTGAAACAAATTTCGAATATAAGATGTCGCTATGTGTTAATACTACAAAAATAAAACCACACTTGAAGCCACAACTTGAAAACCAACCACACTTACTTTACTTTACTTACTTTTGATGGCACAACAGCCCATGGAGGGCCTAGGCCGAGCTTTTCGCATACACTCATGTTGTGCGTGTTATATTTGTACATGAATGGAAGGGACCTACAGTTTAAAGCCGAATCCGAACGGCGAAGGAAAAGCTTTTCATAGCAATTTTTACTCTTGTAGGTTTGCCATTGCCTGACAAGAGGTGGTGCCGTGTAGAAAAATTATTTTTTCTACTTTTTTTTTTTGATTTTGCCTGTGCCGAGATTCGAACCCCGGACACTCTGCGTAGCAGTCCAACGCACTACCACTACGCCACAGCGACCACCACACTTCTAACATAAAACACCCTGTACATAAATAGTACCAAAGTACTTTTGTGCTTCAAATTGTAAAACAAAAAGGATACAATTGTACAATTTCCTTACACTCATGAGTCAAGGTCAGAATTCAGTAATCATTTTTTTTTTTTCAAACCAACAATTTGCTATTTAGTAAGTATTTTCCAATCAAAATTTTCTACAATTTATTTCTCAGAAGTTTTGTCTTCATATTTTACAACATTTCCACTGCGCTTAATATCAATAATGTTTATTATTGCGTTGTAAATATTATGTAATGTATTATTAGAACTTTGTTTGTTTTTTTTCTGATGTGCAATAAATACAAAATCAATTACACTTTAATAAATCGTACCTGTATGCAGAATACTTGTAACAATTTACAAACTCACACACACATGCATATGCATTTATATACGAGTGTAAGTCAGTGAAGGTGTATATAAGTAGATGTATATACATATGTATGTACAATATATGTTAAACATACATAGACATAGTTGTGAAATATAATAAAATTGTGCCGGAAATGACGTTCATTACACACACACACACACACACATGAAAAGAGAGAAGAGTGCTCGATTCAACCATCAACACCAACAGCAGCACCAGTATCCAGTAACGTCGATAATGATGATGATGATGTTGTAGTTGACGAGGATGACGAGTTTATTAAATCCTTGAAGTTTATGTGGAAATATCAAAATTTACTTGATTGCAGTTTTCAAGTGAAATATGTATGAATATATAAACATGGCTACGTATCGATACAAATAAAGGGGTATTCAATAGGAACATAACAATTTTGTATTTAAATAAAACAAAGAACAATGGAGATTTATTTCAGGTGCCGGCCGTATACTTGTTACATTTAAGTATCGAACTTCGCCACCACCCTTCCACACATACCGGCCAAAACGTTGAAAATTCCGCTTTCGATATTGTTTCTGAGCGTTTCTTAACGTTGTTGGCTTGTTGGCTTGTTGGCATAAACCAACGACTTAACATAACCCCATTAAAAGAAGTCGAACAGCGTTAAATCGCCAAAAATTAGCTTCACCGCCGAAGATGATTTTTCATTGATTTTTTTCCAACTCGGAGAAATTACGGCGCTTCAAATGATCACGAAGCGTAACTTCTTGTGTTGATTTGATATTTTAAGGGTGATTGCCAAGTTTCGGTACAATATGGACAATGAACCGATCGCCAATTCCTGTGAACGGCATGGAATCGACTAATTTGGCTCATTTTTAACTGAAGTACTTAGGGCAGCAATATTTTCGGTACTTACTTAACTTTTAATGGCACAACAGCCCATGGAGGGCCTAGGCCGAGCTTTTCAATTTTCGGTACTGCGACCGGTACATTATCTCACTGGCACAGGAACATTCAATAGTGAATATGTTGACTCGAATTTATCCACTATAGTAAGCACAGCCTGTCTGGTGGAACGATTATTACGATCGATTGCAGTAAGCGCTGTTAAAGTTGCGGCCCCGACTCAGGATTTCGGTAGTAACTTTTAATAATTTCCAAACTTTGCTCGTTCCTGAACTTCACCATGATAAAAATGTTAGCTTTAAATAATGTTTTTAATTATTATTTATGTCCCTATTGACAAACCCTTTACATATATGAGGACGTATATTTTCTTGTTGTTTATTTGCGTTTGTTTTATATAGTATATACTTATTTACATGTATGGTAACTACTTTATAAATATATTTCGATTCGCGTAACATCACCACCACCAACAACCAACCATCAAGTGTTTACAGCATCAACGGTAAAATTCGCTGCAACAGCAATAGCTGCCGCTGCCTCCACCACCAACGTCAGCATCACCACTACCCACCACTACCCACCACTACTCACTACTAAATATTACTACTACTATTTTATGATGATGTTTGTTGTTGTTTTGTTTTTTTGCAGCAGTAATTTAGTTTTCAAGTAGGATGCATGCTAGAATTTTTATTTATTTTATAAATTTTTAGCTGCAGGTGGTACATCAATGAAAACATGAAGGGTAAGGGTTAAGAGTATATGTTGGAAATCGAATTCAATCAGCATTTCAAATTTGTATATGTGTGTTGGTTTTTTTTTGCCAATAATTTTGTCAACTAACAGCGATAGTTTGCTACGCCGCTGCAAGTAAGTATTTGCTCATATAGGGAGAGGGTAGAGGGGGTAGAGAAGGTAGAGAAGGTTAAGCTCGAAAAGGCTCTTAGGAAATTGTTGCGCCTCACGAGAAAAAATCATATATCCTCATCATGTGCATACAACCACACTCGTATGTAGTTGTCATCGTCATCGTCATCGTCCTCGTCATCGTACTCGTCGTCTAATTCGATTGCGAATGTGTATGTGAAAAAATATTTGCAAATATTTTTACGCTAATTAATTTTTGGTTTTTCACTGCACTCTCAATGATTTTACTTACGACATACATCAATCACTCCAATCACGACAGAAACGAAATGAAACAAACAAACAAAATCTACTAAATCTTAACTTTTGCATCCTGTATTAGGAAAATGAAAATTGTCGTTTTCCTGCTGTGATTTTATTAAATTGTATTTTACTGCGGCAACGTCAAGTACATTGCCACATAAGTACCACTTGAACCCCTTTTTTTCTGCTCTGCACCATTATTGTTGCTTTTGTCGTTGTTGTTGTTGTTGTTGTTGTTGTTGTTGTTGTTGTTGCTGACGTTATCCTTAGGCTGGCAATGTTTTCTCGCAATTTTTGGGGTGCAACAACAACAGCGACAAACTCGTTCAGCGTAAACGAATACTCGCTTAAGTACACTTCTGCGACACCGCAAAGTCTCACAAGGGTTGGGGAGGAAGGAGGCAGCAGCTTCAGGAGGGTGGGTAGAGGAAGACGCGACAATTTTTGGTGAACAGCGTCATACACGATACGTGGCACTGGAAAAAAGGATTTTTACACTCAATTGATGGTTTAACGCTTCAATAAATAAGCGCGCGCAATCACACACACACACACACACACACACGCACGCATATGTGCACACGCGAATGTAGTATGTGTGTACGCACTTGTTTACCCGACACACACTTTTCACACGTATTCTTTTTCTTTCTTTTTTTTTTCTTCTTGGTTGTTTGAGGGTATTTGGCTAAGTGACAAATTTAAGGTTTCAATTGCATTTTTGATTGAGGGTTCAATAATACAGCGATTTCTTTTCGTTATGCCGGTAGATAATCATCTGCGAAACTCCTTCTTCCTGCTTAAATGACATGGAGGCGTTTCAGTTCGAAATTATGACAGTGTGTTCAATTATTTAAGTGGGAATTTCTATTGGTTTTGGTGCACAAATTTGTATAAACTTAATGGTTCGGGGGTGAGCTTATTGTATTTATCACTTTTAACTTTAAAGCGAGTGCCCTTGTTCTTCATATGAATTTATGAAACTCTGTGGAGCTGTGTTGTATCATCTCAGGCAGTAGATCCTATATAGCTCAGGCCGATAGCTTTAATCAGAAACTGATTAGAGATTGGGGTTTCTTATAGACCATTTTCTGGTATCTATGAAATCCCGAAGAATGTATGAAAAAAGTCCTCCAACTTCATAAGAGGTCTCAAACTGTTACTGAGATATCACAGACAATTTTAGCATGACCAAATCAATCGATTTGTGAAAAATACCTCTAAAATATTGTGGAAAAATAGAAAAAATAGAAAGAGATCCTGGGGAAAAAAGAACTTAAAGACTTATTATGAGAATTTAAGGACAAATTGAACATGTAACTATTGCCCATAAAAATTGTGAATGCAAACTCAATTGATTCTAATTGAATGGGGAAACTCCTTAATCTACTCTCTCAATCTTTGCTGCATTTGTACTCCGCATAATGTAAAGTTTGCTCCGAAAACTATTTAAATTATGTAAAATGATCGATTCTTGGCAATTGTCAGTATGTTAATTTGCGATTGATTGATTGAATTTGATTTTATTATTTAAACTTCATTTTGCAATTGAATTCGCTATGCTTATATTCAAACATACACCAGCACACACACACACACATGTATGCAATAATAACAACAAGAAATGTTATAGGAATAATGGAAAGTCTAAGCGCCAATATGCTACAATGATTACTGCTCATTTCTGTCTCTCTTGCTCTCTCTGTCCCTCCATGTGTCCCTCTCTCTGTCTCAGTTATTGCACTGTGTGCCACCATCATCACCTACAGATACTACACACGAATAGTATTTCGTTCATTGCAGTTGGCTACTTCGGTCACACAGTGTGTCCGTGCGTCCGTGTGTGTAGGTGGTAGATGTGTGTGTATGTGTGTTCGTGCGTGCGAGTGTATGAGTATGCGTATTATTATTGTTATTAACAATGCATGCATTTTGTAGTGGTGCGCTACGCTTTGATTTAAACCGAAACGTGGTCAACATCGTTTCGTCGTTTAATTTCGCGTTCACTTCCTGGCCCCCACTCCCACTTCCTCTTCTCTCCGCCCACCCAAAACACATACGTATGTACATTCATCCGTCACCGTCTATATCAGAGTCGAGTTATCGTTCACTTTAACACTCGCTCATTGCATGTTCTTTCTCGCTAACTCGCTCCACTTTAGCGATAATATTTATGCTGGTGGTGCTGCATGCACCAATGCCATGACGACGACGATGACGACGATGACGACGACGCATCGGAGTTGTCAAATGATTTGAAATGTTTTTACTATAAAATGTATGTACAGCTTCAATTGCAACGACACAATGGCGAAGGGGCAAAAGGGGCGGAAGCAGTATTCCAGCGGTAACACAGCTGCAACGAGCGTCGCCAGTAATGCCTACTGTAATAAATTATTTATTTACATTTTATAGTAGTAGGCCGATATGCTCTCGCTCATATTTAGCATTAGTTTACGTATTAAGTAAGTATGTGAGCGCGTAACGTATTCATGCATACATGTATCTGTGTGTGCATTTGTATGTGTATGTGTCTGTGTATGTGTGTTTGGTACATATTTATGCACTAAGTGTATGCCCGCACGTAACAGCTTTGGTGTCTTTGATGCACACATGCATTACACTGATTACTCCAAATCGATGACGATGATGATGTTGATGTCGCACATCTGTCCGGCGATTATGCATAAATTTTCGTTAATTATAAAAATTGTTTCTTGTTTTCTACTTAAAGCATAAACATTTACCAGAGAAAGCTTCACTTTATATTACAAATTGATTTTTATAAATACTTATTTCTAGTTGTTATCATAATACACATTAACTGACTTCCTACCTCAACTCAACTCAATTATTGGCATTTTTAGTGATTTAGTGGTCGCTGTGGTGTAGTGGTAGTGTGTTGGACTGCTACGCAGAGTGTCCGGGGTTCGAATCTCGGCACAGGCAAAATCAAAAAAAAGTAGAAATAATAATTTTTCTACACGGCACCACCTCTTGGCAGGCAATGGCAAACCTACAAGAGTAAAAATTGCTATGAAAAGCTTTTCACTTCGCCGTTCGGATTCGGCATTAAACTGTAGGTCCCTTCCATTCATGTACAAATATAACACGCACAACATGAGTGGATGCGAAAAGCTCGGCCTAGGCCCTCCATGGGCTGTGGTGCCATTAAAAGTAAAGTAAAGTAAGTGATTTCCCCAATAATCAGCTTCTTAAAAGGTATGTCAGTGAATGTCGGTGAATTTTGAGGTTGCAAAAGCAAAAAGATTAGCCCCTTCAAAAAATTCCTTTTAACTCAAAAGCAACGACCATAAAGGCGATGATATTAGCCTCGAAAAGGAGATCAATCCACGAAACCCTCTCTATTTCAACTTATGTTTGTATATATTATAAAATATTTGGTTCTTAAACTTCATAAAATCCTGCATTGACATTCGTTTCCGACGTCATGGTTAGTTACCAGTAAACAGTACCATCGCATTGTGATTCGTCCTATAGGCAATTGCCATGCCCTAAAACCTACCAAATTGAATATCAATTTCCAGGTAACTACGAGTAAGAAGGACAATTAAGAAGAAACCAGAAAACCATGTAGATCAAATACTTAGTTACTGTGGGTACTACAGCTGCTCAAAGTCGAATAACTTTATGCAAAACCTATTGATGTTCGGTGTCCTGTCATTGCATTCCTTCTCTCCTTCTTTCTCCCTCCTATCAATATTTCTTCCAATCAACACAATGCTCTGCATTCATGGTACACCCTATTGATTGAATGTATCAATAAAAAACAAAATGAAAAAAGTAACTTTAAAAATACATTTCTTTTATCTAAACTTTACTGCATTTCATTTACTACATTAACAATTTCTCAATAATTTAATGGTATTTTAATATTTTTTAAATATAGCTTGAATAGATGAATTTTTAACGTTTTTGTTAATGCTAATGGATTTGGATTTTTTTGAGTAGTCACTGTGGCGTAGTGGTAGTGCGTTGGACTGCTACGCAGAGTGTCCGGGGTTCGAGTCTCGGCACAGGCAAAATCAAAAAGTAAAAAAAATAATTTTTCTATACGGCAGCACTTCTTGGCAGGCAATGGCAAACATACAAGAGTAAAAATTGCTATGAAAAGCTTTTCACTACTTCGCCGTTCGGTTTCGGTCCCTTCCATTCATGTATAAATATAACAAGCACAACATGAGTGGATGCGAAAAGCTCGGCCTATGCCCTTCATGGGCTGTTGTGCCATTAAAAGTAAAGTAAAAGTATTGCAAAAGCATTATGTGGTATTTATAAATTTATATATTTTTAAAATTAACAAAAATGGAAGTACTCAGAATTTAATGACCAAAAAGTCGGAAAGACCGTAAATTTCTGAGTATTTTTTATATTTTTTAATGTTAAGTACATATTTTCTTTTTCTTACTAAGATGGTATAGTAAAATATTCTCCAACTTTTACATACTTACTTACTTACATACTACTGTGGGCAAAAGTTAGTAAGACTGTGTTCATAATTTCAAATTTTTTTATTCATTCTTCCAAATCTATTTCGTCCCCTTCAAAGTAATCAACCCCCCCCCCCCCCCGGCCCCAATACACTTGTGCCAACATTTTTTCCAATTCTCGAAACAGTTGTTAAAGTCAATTTCCGGAATAGCCTTCAATGCGCTTAGCGATTCATGTTTAATGTCTTCAATTGACTCAAAACGGTAACGGTGTCCACGAAGCGGTTTTTTGAGTTTAGAAAATAGCCAAAAGTCACACGGTGCTAAGTCAGGCGAATAGGGTGGTAGGGTGGTTGCGGAACGATATCAGTCGAATTTTTGGCAAAATGGTCTCGGAAAACCAATGCAGTGATTTTGGAACCAATCGTGCATTCACTCTTCTTAGGCCCAAATGATGTTTTAAAATGGTTTTCACTGATCCTTCCGATATTCCAACGATGCCAGTAAGGTCTCTGACTGTTAATCGTCGATTCTCGATTCTCGAGCACCAATTCCTTGATTTTATTGACGTGTTGATCATCAGTTGATGTTGATGGCCGTCCTGGACGTGGTTCGTCGTCAACGCGTTCTCGACCATCTTTGAACAATTTGTACCAATCAAAAACACTTGCTCGCGACATACAATTATCACCGAAGGCCTTTTGCAACATTCTGAACGTTTCGGCACCAGAAATTTGATTCCGCACACAAAATTTAATGGAACTTCTTTGTTGAATAATTTCACTCATTGTGAAAATCGCCGAATGCACTTTTTGTACTTCAGAAAGACAAGCGTATACTAAACACTAATGATTATTTTGATGTGACATTTGGCACAGATGTCACCGACAGTCATACCAACCTTAAAATAATAATATTTTGATGAATGGGTTTCCGCGCCAAATTTAAATTAAAAAGTCTTACTACTTTTTGCCCACAGTAGTACTTACCGACTTTTATGACTTCTTGAAATAAATCATTTTGAAAAGTTGTCTGATTATAGTAAAGTATTTTCGAACTCTTTAACCCTTTCATCCGGAGGTTTTTTCTCAAAAACTTGGGATAAGTTTTTTCAAAATTTATCGCAAATATTATAATAATTATAAAATAAGTATGTTCAGATTCCCTAATCCTTACAGTTATCCTGGAACATATAATCCCAATAAAGTTTCCCGGTGGGACATAATGTCCCAATATTACAGAGGAATAATAAATTAAAACATAATTTTGCCAATTTTGATTGCTTTTTAATTGATATATTGATAATTTTTTGTAAAATAGAAAATTGCTAAAGTATTTGAACATTAAAACTTATGAAATTGTGAGAAACATAAAGAATTGTTGCAACATATAATACAAACTTAGTTATTTTACCTTGTACATGAGAGTGCAATGAACGCAACGATGGTAAGGAGTACCCTCAATGGACAAAAGTGCTTTGAATTGTTTATAAATAAGAATATACTTTGGCACTACACACAAAAACTACAACTTTCCACTACGAAATGGTTAGAGAGATTGATTCGTGATATACCTGAAGACATGACTGCAAAAATATTAAACGGTTTGATCTTCGAGAAATTTATTTTATTTCGTTTTATTGAAAGTTAAACAATTTTTATTGGAATTCTTTAATGTGTGAATAATAGTGTTATTAATGAATAAAACTTTCAGCTTTTAACACTTTATTAATTTTTCAAAATGATTGCATACTTTTAGGGTATGGGACCATCCCAATTTTTGTCGAAAGAAACGTGTTCAGACCCATTTTCGAATTGAACTATTTCCTGAGAGCGGAAGATATTTTTTACATATTCCGATTAAGAAAATAGTTGAGAAAAAATGTCAGTGATATATATTTTGTAGAATTTTTCTCCCGAAAATCGTAAATTTTCAGGTTTTGTATTTTCAAAATACTTATCTTCAGAAACAAGGCAGAATTTTTGGCTTTTCAAATCTTGATTAAAAAGTAGCACCTAAAATTTCGTTGATAAGTTGCGAACACCAAACTGGAACTTTGAGCAGGATATTATTAAAAACTTATTTTCCACATAGGTTTTACTCAACGGACTAAACACCTAACGACCGTGCGACCTTGAACACACTTTACACTCACACTAATTATTTATTTGCCTAGAGTTGTTTAGCATTTTTCTTAGTTGGAGTATTTATTTCCTGTAAAGTGACACCAGATTTGTTTGGTGTTAACAGAATTGCAACGGCGTTGATTGTCAATATAATGATTATAAATCATTATATAATATTATATTATAATCATGATAAAAGACACACACATACATATGCTTATCACTTGTCATTCTATGTCATTTCTACGTTTTATGTTAATATTCATCTTTTTCTTTTATATTGTGTGCAAAACTCATTTAATTACTGTAACTATATTTGTGCCATCACTGTAATGCATAAAGATCACTCAATTTAATTTAAGTACTTTATCACTCATTTAACGGTCATCTTATCGCGGTAATCCTTTATCGCTCATTACTTTTTAAGATCAACTATCATAATTGTAGTTTGGTCATTCGATACTCAACTATTAAAGAAAGCAGACGCTTAAAATCAAACTTTCGCGTGTTTATTTAATAATATCGAAGCGTTCCTTTACGGTTAGACGCTTGTAGACTTTTTGGCTCTTGTGGCTAGTGTAATTGAACGCCACCCCCACTTTAGGGAAGTTCCGCTACCCTGCAGAAGGATTTTTTTTTTAATTTGTCTATTCGTCGATTCCGTGTGAGCAGTGGTGGAAGGAGTAAGTAAAAACGAGTTTCGAAAAAGTATATAAATTTTAAAGTTTAAACATTAGAAAATTATGAAACAAATGAATAACTTTTCGAATACGGAATGTCCGCTCCATAAAACAAACTAATTTCAACCATTGAATGAAATCACTGTGTATCAACTTTATGACACTGAGTACTCCTAACTTTCATGTAAGTTTTTAATAATAAGTATGAAGTTAAGCCCCAGCAGCCAGTTCAGCTCATAAAGAGTGATTTTTTTTAACAATCTATGCATGTTGTGTATGCTATATTTGATCAAAAACGGAAGAGACCTACAGAAAGCTAAGTATGTATGGTATAAGATTTTGAAATGAAACTTCTTATGGGTGGTTACTGAAATCAATACTGAATAGCAAAAAGCATACATCAAAAAATGACAACAAACTAATTTCACTCACTCTCTTTATTGAGGAATAAAATCAAAATGTTTCGTTGAAATACATGGAATGATGGAGAGTGAAACCTAACAAACAAAAGAGTGAGTAAACAAAATCCACTAATGCAAGAACAAATCTCCCTCTCCCTCTCTCTCTCTCTCTTATATATTTGCAGTGCAGAGATTTCTCTAAAAAACAACAATACTAACAATTACAGTTAAATCCTCTGAAGTCAATCACTCGCTAATATGAAAATTACTAGATTGTTCGCAGTCGGCCGCGTATATATGTACACATGAGATGACATTGAGAAAGCCGACGTCTCTGCTTGTACTGCATGGGCCCGATCCTTATACAACAAAGTTTTCTATACCGGCTAATACCGGCTCTCATTGTCTGTTCATGTACGAGTACTCTATGACACTCTCTCTCATATTTAAAAGGATCAAAATGGTTTTTTTATGGGAATTTTGTGTTGAAATTATTAGGCTGTGGTTATATTCATAGTTTACTCGGCGAACAACATGCAATTGTTGTTGCCCGAACACGAAAAAAAAAAGGTTTTTACTCACTCTCACACCGAACACGATATGCTGGGTGAAATGTACACCGAGCACACCGAGTATTCAAGGTGTTAATGAGTTATTCTACACAAAAAGAACAAAAATGTATGTAAAATAGTTTAAAAAAATGCAAACCTGTACAGCATTATTTTCATAAGCAGAAAAGCGAAGTTGCGCATGTTTTTGGTTTTTAAAAATGAATATTAAATATATTATTCATAAAACTATTGAAGAAAAATCATATTATTTTCATAGTTTTTCAATTATATTATTAATTTCACGGTCCATATTAATAAAATCGTTTAAAGTTTTTTGGTATACCATTTAGTGTTGCCGTTGCGCAAAAAACTGTATTACAAAAAGAACTGAATTTCGACAAAAAGCAACTCTGTAACGAACACCAATGTAACCACTACACCCAGCACGAGAGTAAAATTTGATGTGTTCGTCGAACAGCGAACACCAGTATAACCAGCAGCTTACAATTTTTCATTTGAGTTGATTTTTCCAACAAGTTGCTTTTATTAAGTCAAATATGTAGCAGGAACAACGAAATGAGATAGCGTGAGGAAACATAGAAAACGTAAAAACAGATTGTTGGTACAGAAGTGAAACTAGTTGGTAGCGATAAGTTTCACTTCACCCTCGAGTTCCTAACTCTCACATTTTATTTAAATGATTTTCTCTTAAGTTTGCCATTTATTATATTTAGCTATTTTCGCCTGATCGGCGAATTCGTATAGCAAGTGTGAAAAAAATGTTACTTTACTTAACTAAACCAAACCACATTCCACATTCCACATTCAATGAAGTTATTCCAACTGAAACCTTTAAATTATAATAAAATTGTATATATGTATGTAGATATTAAGAAATTATATAATTCAAATGGAGCCTAGATGGCTAGCTTCATATTATATAATTTCTTAATACTAACCTTGTACTTTATTTAACAAAAATAAAACTCTTACTATGCAAGCCCTAGCCTCTTAACTTTAAGTGTGCATTATAAAACTCTGCAATAAATTTTCAAGGAAATTAAGTAATTTTCGAAATGTGTATAAAATATTCTAGGCACATATAAATAGAAAATAATATACAATTTATTAAAGCAAATATTCAACCAAAAACAAAAAAGTTGATAACAAATCAAATGCATAATCTGTGCATGTCTTGCAACTATAAAAGTGTTAAAATAAAAGAGAGAGAAAAAGAAAACAATTTCAAGTCGCACTTTTAGACAGACACTTACATATGTGCATTTACTTAGGTAATATTTAGTAACGTAACTGAGCTGCTGAACTACTTTCATCCACACAATGTAGAAAAAGTTAGGCACAAGCAGACATAGGCAGGCAATTGCAAGTGCAATCTGTACGAGTACGTACGGCTGGCTCATCATCACCTTTCCAATTATAAAACATACTTATTCAAAAACCTCCTCTAATCATACAGTAACTACTACATACAAGAATACAGGACAATTGGATTGCTTCTAATGTACCTAGGTACATACTACATTACATACCATATAATGAACACTTGTTGTCTTTTATAATGTTATGTTTAACATGGTAACTTATAAATATGCCATGATATTCTGTTGTACGAGTACATATTTTTAAGTTGTACGCTTTGTAGATGAATGCACGATGAAATACTACAAAATAAGTATTTAAAAATAGATTTCGAAAAGGAAGATCGATTTCTTACTTTACTTACTTAGGTGGCAAAGATCAATTTCTATGAATTTTAAATTTATTTCTGATATTGTAGGTTTTAACTTTTATACATATAACCTTAATGGTTTGGCTAATTGTTCGCGACTTCTACTAGTAGGTACTAATAAGTATTTTCGCAACCATTCATATGGTGCCTCAAAGTATAAGTATTTTATAAGTTTAAAACATTTCGGTTTTCTGTTCACTTATTAATTTTTTACTCATGACAGCTTAAACACTTGTGATGCTTAATGAAATTTTATGAGCAACATTTTTCCAGAATGCAATTTCTCTCTAAAAGTCCAAAAAATACCCATACGGGAAGGAGATAATGGGTTAATACATAATACAAAAATGTTTTACATAAGATTTTAGTAAAAGGTTATGAACACATAAACGTTCTCAGATGCAAAAATAACCAAGATATCTTACGTTTTATTATACCATCATGTTCAGAAATGAGCAAACTTTAGGACCGCATAAAATTTTAACTTCGGCTATCCAACAAGCAGACTCTGTGTCTGTGAAATTAGTAGTGATTGCAAAAAAATGCTGAACCAATGCTATCCTATATTTTAGAGCCTTCAGTATAAAACTCTGATATTTTTAATAGCTCATAAATAACACACTGAAACAAAAATCTAAACCATACGCACGTGAAGGTGTAGGTAAAATATAATATAAATTTGAACTCCGTTTATCCTTAGGCGATTAAAGGCATATTTACTAGAGCCATAAAGTTTTAAAAAACGTAGTTTTTTATAAAATCATTAAGCTTTAAAGAGAATAGTTTATAGTTTCTAACCAAAATATTGTATTAAAAGGATACAATGGGGGCATTTCAAGTGGTTGTCCTTAAATATCCTTTTAATTTCACAATCAAATTGTTTCTTGCAAATAACTTACAACTGACAGCTATGAAAACTGTCCAATGCATACTCTCCCTATTGCTTAATTACTCCGGGATCAAACCGACTCACAACCTCCGGTTCATTGTATATAATTGATTATATACTTATATAATCGATTAATGAAATATCATGTTAATTCTATGTCAAGAGGTGACTGAAAAATGTTAGAATCGGGCATAAAAGATATTCGATACTCGATTTGAGAGCCTTCATATAGACATTAGCTATTTTTACTGGGTCATAGATTACAGAAACAACAATTAAATGTTTTCAAAGTTGAAATCAAACTTCAGACTACTGGTCGTATGAGTAACATTACATTACCTATTTTTGCCTTTAACTAAGTAACTGCTAGCACAAAAAGAAGTGTGCAGTAAATAAAAACACCATTTATTACTAGAAATATGCATGTACTCGCACTAAATATTCGCACACAATCTCATTTTATTATATTAAATCAGCGAAACCCACTTTGGAACCCCCTTCGAAACCTTTGAAGCCCCACTTCAAGAACCTCTTATAATAAATTACTTTTTCAAACTAACTACCAATTTTATTTGCTAATATGTAAATAACATTTTAAGAGGTTCACTACATAGTAGCAAACGTTGTCTACCTACATCACTTTACTGGCTTTCTCCTCACTCACCCTTGCCAGCAGTGCATTTGTGTAGGTATGGTACTTGGGAAGGTATCGAGTGTGTGAACGTGTGTGTGTGTGTGTGTGTGTGTGTGTGTGTAAGTGTATGAGTACATGCCTAACAATCTTCTGTACGTATGTTGTTTTTGTTATTCTGGTTTTCTATGTTTGCAGCTCTATTTATTATGAATGTATTGTTGTTGTTGCTGTCGCATTTTTGTTTTTGCAATTCTTCAAGTGAAATTGCATATGTACATACATTTTTTGTTGTGCGATTTTTTTGTTTTTTATTGTAATTCGTTCGAAATACAAATTGTACATATTCACAAGTGTTGCCATATCAGGCGAGTCTCGAACCATTCGCCAGCGTCAACGCCAGCGCCGAACTGCACTGAACTGAACTGAAGCCAGCTGAGGTGAACTGTGAGAGTCGCATCCGCACAACTGTTACTTTGTTATGCAATTAGTTGATTTAGTTGCAAAACTTAAGAGTCATTTATTGTTTTTCTTTTATTGCGGCAGGTGGAGAATGGTCGGGGCAGGGGGGAAGGGGGCACTAATATATACCATCGTTATATAGGTCGATTTTAACAAGTCAATGAATGTTGAATGTTGAAAATTGTGGCACTCTAGCACTTGCTACTCGTACATATTTTTATTTATGCTTTCATGCAATTAATTTAGTTTTTATTTTTCTTCTGTTGCAGGCCAAAATGTTGGAGAATTCACATGCTTGGATGGGCGCCTCTAGTTCATCGTCTATTGCAGGTTTGTATCTTTATTTTACACACTTGCACGTTTCCTACAAATTGCTATATATTTTCCCTTGTCTTATCTTATCTCCCTGTTTCTCTCCGTCCCCCCCACCAGCAGACAGTTATCAATATCAGCTGCAGTCCATGTGGCAAAAGTGCTGGAATACGAATCAGAATCTCATGCATCATTTACGATTTCGCGAACGCGGCCCCCTTAAATCATGGCGCCCCGAAACCATGGCCGAAGCCATTTTTAGCGTTCTGAAGGAGGGCCTCTCTTTATCGCAGGCTGCACGCAAATATGACATCCCCTATCCGACGTTTGTATTGTATGCCAACCGAGTGCACAACATGCTGGGCCCTTCAATTGATGGCGGGCCCGATTTACGGCCCAAAGGTCGAGGCCGCCCGCAGCGCATACTGCTCGGCATTTGGCCGGATGAGCATATCAAAGGTGTGATTAAGACGGTGGTGTTTCGAGATGCGAAAGATCTGAAGGATGAGGGTTTAGCGCACCTACCGTACGGACGACATTCGGTAGGTTTGCCATCAGAGAGAAATATGCGACGCCCATTTCTTTTGGCTTCATCTTTAACTAATGATAAAATGTTTTTCAGCCTGTTTTCCCATTTCAGGAGGGTCCGCTGAATTATCCCGGCCCCTGTCCGAATGGCATGCCCACACCGACTGGTGATCAAATGTCACAGGAAGCGACCGCGGCGGCTGTAGCTGCTGTCGCACACAATATACGCCAACACATGCAAATGGCTGCGGCTGCACAGCATCAACAGCATGCGGAGGGTACAGGCGGACCGGGACCCAACCTATTCAATATACCACCGCACCTACAACCGCATTTGGCTGCGGCCGCCGCTGCTGGTGCTGGTGGAGGTGTGGGCGCAGGCGCTGTGGTCGTGGGTGGCACTCAAATACCTGGTCCCGGACCCGGTGGTATTCCCTTGCCGAAAGCTAGCATTTCGCCCGCTTTAAGTTCCGCTTCAAATCCTGGATCTGGACCTATGTCCATGGGTCCACGTCATGCGCCTTCACCGTGTGGCAGCGGTTTAACTGGGCTGCCCAATTTGCCGCCCAGCATGGCTGTTGCATTGCATATGGTGGGCGGTCCAGGTGGACGTTGCGATTCGATGCTTAGCCAACAACAGCAACATCAGTTGCAGCAATTGCATATGCAACAACAACATGCTCTGCACCAGCAACAACAACAGCAGCAGCAGCAACAGCACGCTTCCGCACATGTACTCGGCTTCGGTTCAAGTTCCATGTCTCATCCGTCGGCTTCCGCATCAGCAACAGCAACTTCCGTACATCATCATCATCAACAACAACAGCATCATCATCATCTACAACAACACCAGCAGCAGCAACAGCAACACCAACAGCAACAGCAACAACAACACCAACACCAACAGCAACAACAACAGCAACAACAACAGCAGCACCAACATCAGTTACAAACAACTAGTTCCTTAACCGGCACAAATACATCATTATCATCTTCTTCGCACACAAGCTCCACACTAACAAAAGCAAAATCAATGTCTGCTTCCCCGTCACTTGAGCGGCGTCGTAGCAGCCCACCTAGCGATACGCCGCTTCACTCCCCCCTTACCGAATTGGGTCTCGAAATAGGCTATAAGTCGTCATCTTCACGCAGTGGGGGAGGTGGTGGTGGTGGTGGCGGTCGAAGTATTTATTCTCCTTCCCGTCTCTTCTCAGAGGGCATTGCCGAATTAGTGAGCGCTGCATCGTCTTCTATAGCCACGCCCACAACAACGTCCACCATTGTCAGCAGCTCAACTGTTGAATCGACGTCAGCAGGCATCGCTGCCGCTGCATCTTCTTCTACTGGAGGGGGTGGTGGCGGTGGCGGTGGCGGTGGCAGCGGCGGCGGCGGCGGCGGAGGTGGCGGTAACATAAGTTCCAGTAATATCAAAATTGAGCCCATTACCACAAGTAGCGAATAAATCGTTGCTTTAGCTGAGTTTATTTCAACTGTTCGGTTTGCCCATTTCTTTTTTTTTTATATTTTTTTAATTTAAAATACATATAGTACGCATACACATATTATTTGTATGTATGTATATGAACCTACATGTGTGTATGTGTTTTCAGAAATTAACGTAGCACGGCATAGTTTTAACTCGTTTAACTCTTTCAATCATTTATGGGTTGTGGAGTTTTATAGATACCACAATTCACATCATAATTTGCTAATTTAACCCTCTTAGACGCTCAGACCTTTATGAGCACTTCCTTTCCACCTAGAGATAATTTAGACTTGAAAATTATTACTTTTCAAAACTAATTAGGACGTGGTTATGTTGCTGTTCCCTGTTCGGCGAAAACATTTAATTTTTCTCTCGTGCTCGATATGCTGGTTACATTGCGCTCATTGAAGAGTTGTTTTTGGTCGAAATTAAACTTTTTTTAATACTATTTTGTGCGCAATGGCAACACTAAATGGTATACAAACAAACTTTAACCACATTTATTAAAATGGAGAATGAAGTTAGTAATTTGCAATGATGCCAGACGGTTTGCATCACATCGTGAATACCGCTATTATGAACTATAAATGCTTTTCATAGTTTTATAAAGAAATTTGCATATTTTCATAATATTTTACATGCATTTTGTTCGTTTTCGGTAAAATAGCTCATTGCCACTTTGAATACTCGGCGTGCTCGGCGTTCATTTCACCGAGCATATCGTATTCGTTGTGCGAGTGAGTAAAAGCTCTCTCTTCGGGTTCGGTGCAACAACAATTGGGAGTTGTGGAGGAAGTAAGAAATAATACGCAATTTTAAATTTTTTACATTTTATATTTCATAATATAAAATACCAACAACTTTTCATAAACCTTTTTATTAAATGACCTACCTATGTATTTATTATTATTATAATTATCTACCGAACAATTTTCTTTCTATCGTTATTTTTTTTTCCAAAGTCCCTTTTTCCACTAGGAGAGTTTTGTCGAAAGCAGATCGAGTTTGATGGCGGAAGAGGAAAGAAGAAGAAGAAGAAGAAGAAAGAGAGTTGCTCGTACCGGTAATTTCTCTTTAATGCTGTCCGTTCTTTTGGAAGAAAAGTAAAATTACTCAAGGGATCTTTCTGTGTGGAAAACCATGTGATGAGAACAAAAAGAATAAGAACATTTGTTTGGAGAAACCGTGCTTAGTGGAAGAAGGGAAAAAGCTATCCGATAAATTTTTTTTTTTAAATCAAGTCACTTTCAATTTCATAGAACATATTATAATTTTATAATTTTTATAACAGACAATTAAATATGTAAAGTAGATAAAATAAAAATGAAATCAAGCGACCCTAATCCTTCTTGACTTCCAACTCCTTCAAAAACAAGTAATGCCTAAAATATTGCGAAAATTCAATAAAATAGTTAAGTAAATAAAAAGGCGGGTTCTTCTCCACTCCCTCTCCTACTTCTTCTGGACTCTGGCGCTTGTAATTTCGTAAACTTTTTACTTATGTTGTGCTACTGACACTTGTTTTCTTTTCTCATTGTAATTTCGTCAAAACAAAAATTAGCAACTACAAATCAAACATAAAATAATTCAACCATTAAATATAAACAAAAACTTTAATGTTAGTATTTATATTAAAACAAAAACATAATATATAAAACAATTTCCTTTTAAATGTGTGCAATAGTATTTTACATAGTATTAGTATAAAGAAACAAAAATAAAAGCAAACTTCAAGCATGTTACTTAATTCTATTAAAAATAATTTATTTATATTTTAGAAACGATAACTGTTTTATTTATATCTTAAAACATATGATTTAGCTTAGTTAATATTTGATTTAATTTAGAAATAGAAATGAAGAATTAATCACTAAAATAAATAATAATTTTTATGCTACAACAGATCTCCTTAAACTTAAGTATTTTCTTACTACTTATGAGTATTTATAACTATGTAAATGATTTTATGAATTTTTTTGGTACATTCCAAAAATCCAAAAACATCAAGCAACCAGTTTAAAAAAGATTAATTAATTAAAATAAATGTTGAAAAATTAAGTGAAAAAACAAAAACAATTAAGAAATGTGTGCCCAATTTTTGTTGGTTATTATAAAAATTTTTATTTTTCCTAATTTTCTCACTTATACAAAATAAAAAAATTGTACAAAATTTTGAGAAGAAAGGGAAAGTTTTTGGACTAAACATTTTTGGAGCAAAATTTACTAAATCGAAAAAAAAACAAAAAAAAGAGACATTTACCTTTTAGGACTACAAAAAAGAAATCACAAAAAATGCCTTTCGGAATGAAATTCAAAAAAGTGGAAAACTTAACAAAATTGTAAATTTAATTATTGTAATATTAAAAATTTAAAACGAAAAACAAACTATTATTAAAAGCCTATTTATACAAACGCAAAAATTAAAAAATTTAGGAAAATCTAATATGCAAAAAAGAAATTAAATATATTTAGAAGCAAAATTTTTAGACTGATTTTTGTATCAATTTGTGTGACGACGGAGAATCAAATGAAGGTTTAACTGAAGGAAAATTGATTTTGTTTTTATAGTGTTTTTACTAAACTAAACTATTTTCTTTTATTATCACAAACAAATGTAAATACAAATTTACTTAATTCGAGAATACTTGACTCTGTTTACTGCAAACCTCACTGGTTTAAATTAGATTGGAATCAAATGAAATCGATGAGCTTTGAAGCTTTCCAGTGGCAAGCATAAGAATCGATATAACTGTTGTGGAGAGTGCCAAAACCACAAATAACTCAACGAGTGCGGATCGAAAAATGTAGAAAATCCGTACTCCCGCAAAGTCTGTGCAAAGTGCAAAGTCTGAACAAAGACAAGCAAAAGTTCCACATAAGTATCTTTCATTCAACGACTTCTGTTGAGGTTCAGGCTCTGAGGTAGAAAAGGAAACAGTCCTACACTTCCAGTGTGAATGCCCACCTCTGACTGGGAGAAAGCTAAAACTCCTACGCTCACCTTTCTTCACTAGTCTGGCCGAGCTATTATCCATAAGTATTAAGGTCATAGCCAGTTTCATTAGCGAATCCCTATGGTTCTCCACTCCCTAAATGGGGAACTCGTGCTGTACTGTGGTATCACAATGAGCCATTAATTGTGCTTAAGTATGCTTTCATACATCCTACTACTCCGAGCTAACCTAATCGTTTATCAGTGTAAAACAAAGATAATCAGACTTTTAAAAAACTGAAATCGAACGAAACCGAAATGGAAGTCAATTTTATTTTGTGAATTACTATCGGTTAGGAATCAAATAGTCAAATATTAAAAACACTTTTGATCTGATAAAAATTCTGTGGGATTCCAATCCATCAATAAGCAGCAATGGATAACTGTGGAGGCGTGGAACATAATTGAACTAACGAATTGAGCTCTAAATAGCACAGCTTAACATATTCTGAGCTTATCGCCAAAGGTGAAAATATCGCCGAATCAAATAATCTGAAGCATTAAAATAATATCGTTAACACTTTCTGATAGAATTGTCCAGTATTTCAACCAATCCGAAGTAAACAAGGAAATATCCTGGAATTGAACTACGTATAGAGCAGGACATCACATACAATACTCAAGTTTTATTGAATAAGATGCTAAGATAAATACAAATTTCCATCAGGATCAAATAATCGAGTTTAAACTTCTCATGACCGAAAAGCTTTTAAACTTTTCCATTGGCCTTTCAAGGCTCACTACCAAAATACATACTTGAAGCTTTAAAGCCTCTCCTGCAGTGTAGCGGTTCGGTTGGAATAAACCATACCGTTCCATACCCCGGATTTGGAAGTACTTCCAATTTATCAATACTTCTTGGGAAACTTAACACGTTTTACTTTAAATTTACAAATTATATTAACTCTTTAATTTTCATTACACTATTGTAGAAAGTGCCTTCTTCTGTATTTGGTTGCCTTCCTCTTCTTTAATTCGAAAATAAAAAATACTCACAACATTTCCACTAAACTTTCATTTGATAATCAACATTCACGCAAATAATATGAAATTCAAATTTTTTATATTTTAAAAAAGACTTTTGGACGATGAACGAAAAAGAAAACAAATAAAACAATTAAATTAAATTTTATATGTAAACTTATTTTAAACATTTTCGGCAGAAACTTTTTTACAATAATTACTTTTTACTTTAGTTTTTCAAATGTTTTTATTTTCAAATGCACACACAACAAATAATAAAGATAAAACTCAAAATCAATATACTACATACATAAAGCAAACAAAATAAAAATAATAAAATGTTTCCCCTTTTTAATTTAATTATTATAGTTAAAATTGTATTTTGAATTCGATTCCAGAACAATAAAAACAAAGCAGAAAATGAGAACATTTAGTAAACAATAGTTAAAAATTCACACAACCACAAAAACAACATAACATAAATATTATTATAATTAACAATAGCAACAGAAAAATAGTAACAGAAAAACATTGAAATATTAAAGCTCTCTCTCTCTCTCTCTCTCTCTCTCGCTCCCCAACCACATCCCCAACCCCTCGTGAGCGAAAAAATAATAATTTTTGCACGCTCTCCTCATAATTAGCAAAACAAGAAATAAATAAACACACACTCACAAGTTACCGATTCTGCCCCAAATCAAAGAGAAAACACAACATACTTAAAACTAAAAACACTTAAAAAAAACTAAATAAAATAAATGTATTTGACCTTAACAAACACGGAATCTCCTTTCTCCTTTCATTCTCCTCCAGAGATAAAGATAAGAATTGTACCATTGTCATTGTCATTTCAGATTCAATTCGAAATCAAAATATTATATGAGTATTATTAATTGTATTTATTTTTAATTGATATTATTTATTACTGTGTAGTAATAATATTATTAATAATAATTATTAGAAAATAAATAAAAGTTCATGCAGAATTGTGGATTTCAAATTGTTATTATTAATTGTGTTATTATTATTTACAAACAAACAAAAAAAAAACATTGAAATTATCATTTCATAACATAAACTTAAATAAAAAATATACAATTTTCAAATTATTTAAAAAAACAACAGCAAAATGTTATTATTGAATAAATGAATAATAAATAAATGACGATTTAACCTCCACCGGATTAAAACAAAGATTACTAGGTAAGTACAACTTAACTTGCATATCAACTCGTGTGTGAGCAAGGCTAAAAGTTCTTTAGTAGTTGTTAAACGCTTGTCAACAGAGTTTAACGGTTCTTATACAAGAAAAACGCTATTCCCTTACGTGTCAGACTCATCCTTGAGTATGCATCTCCTGCCTGGAATCCTCAATATAACTGCTATATTAGTAAAATTGCACTGAGGAGCTTTTGTGGAATTCTCTTTTGAAACATTCATCGTATGACCATCGATTAAAACTTAATAATCTACCGACATTGATTCTCTGAAACACATCAAAACAATATTTCGAATTCATATTTAGCAAACATTTTCTGTATGTCACACAAGGTGTCGTATTCTGGCGTACAATTACAATGTCGTAAAGTTTCGTATGAGAAACGAGAGAGTCTATGACAACTGAGAGGATACGACACTGAATTGGGCATCTTGTGAATACTCCAAATATGTTCTTCAATCGGGACGGACATAAAAATGTTTGCAATATAAACGCACAAATAATTTTTTTAATTTTATTTTTTGATCTGGTACTGTCAAAAACGTCATTAAATTTTCATTTGATCACGGTTTATTATCGTGGCATGAACAACGTTTGGAAATTATTATAAATAGACCCGGACCCGGCAAACATTGTTCCGCCTTTTAAGAATTTTTTATTTTTATAAATCTATCTTTTTATTATGTTTTAAAAACCTTTGTGTATTTTTTCATATTAATTAAAAAATATGTGAAAATCACACCATAATTAAAGCGTTTCAGAATAGCTCTACGCCAACTACCGTAAATATTTTTTGTAGAAACATTACTTTCTACTAGACTAATATCTCCAAAGATAAAATAACACTTGTAGAGGGTTTGTTTGTTTTTAGAGTCGAATGAGGTGAAACTTTTTTCGGTTTTCGGTTTATAACTTATAAAGCTTAAGCAATTTCTACTTACTGTATTTACTGTATTTTTGGCTTAAAATTTATAAAGTTTAGGGAATTTCTACTTACTGTACTCAGCATAGATGTAACTAATATCCTAACACACAACATTATGATACATAAAATATCGAGAAAAGAAGTCTACAGGTGTTTTTGTTTCTAGAGTCGAATTAAGTGAGATTTTTTTCGGTTTCCGGCCTATAACTTATAAAGCTTAAGTAATTTCTACTTACTGTCTTCAGCATAGTTGTAGGTAATATGCTAACGCACAAGTTTGTGATGCATAAAATATCGAGAAAAGAAGTCTAGAGGGTGTTTTTGTTTCTAGAGTCGAATTAAGTGAGACTATTTTCGGTTTTCGGCCTATAATTTATAAAGTTTAGGGAATTTCTACTTACTGTATTCAGCATAGTTGTTGCTAATATCCTAACACACAACTCTATGATACATAAAATATCGAGAAAAGAAGTCTAAAGGTGTTTTTGTTTCTAGAGTCGAATTAAGTGAAACTTTTTTCGGTTTTTGGCCTATAATTTATAAAGCTCAAGGAATTTCTACTTACTGTATTCCGTATAATTGTAGCTAATATCCTAACGCACAACTTTATGATACATAATATATCGGGAAAACAAGTCTAGAGGGTGTTTTTGTTTCTAGAGTCGAATTAAGTGAGACTTTTTTCGGTTTTTGGCCTATAATTTATAAAGCTTAAGGAATTTCTACTTACTGTATTTAGCATAGTTGTAGCTAATATGCTAACGAACAACTATATGATACATAATATATCGGGAAAACAAGTCTAGAGGGTGTTTTTGTTTCTAGAGTCGAATTAAGTGAGACTTTTTTCGGTTTTTGGCCTATAATTTATAAAGCTTAAGGAATTCCTACTCTTTGTATTCAGCATAGTTGTAGCTAATATCCTAACACACAACTTTATGATACATAAAATATCGAGAAAAGAAGTCTAGAGGGTGTTTTTGTTTCTAGAGTCGAATTAAGTGAAACTTTTTTCGGTTTTTGGCCTATAATTTATAAAGCTTAAGGAATTTCTACTTTTGGCATTCAGCATAGTTGTAGCTAATATCCTAACGCACAACTCTATGATACATAATATATCGGGAAAAGAAGTCTAGAGGGTGTTTTTGTTTCTAGAGTCGAATTAAGTGAGACTTTTTTAGGTGTTTGGCCTATAACTTATAAAGCGTAAGGAGTTTCTACTTACTGTCTTTAGCATAGTTGTAGCTAATATGCTAACGAACAACTATATGATACATAAAATATCTAGGAAAAGAAGTCTAGAGGGTGTTTTTGTTTCTAGAGTCGAATTAAGTGAGACTTTTTTCGGTTTTTGGCCTATAATTTATAAAGCTTAAGGAATTTCTACTTACTGTATTTAGCATAGTTGTAGCTAATATGCTAACGAACAACTATATGATACATAAAATATCGGGAAAACAAGTCTAGAGGGTGTTTTTGTTTCTAGAGTCGAATTAAGTGAGACTTTTTTCGGTTTTTGGCCTATAATTTATAAAGCTTAAGGAATTTCTACTTTTGGTATTCAGCATAGTTGTAGCTAATATCCTAACGCACAACTTTATGATACATAAAATATCGGGAAAAGAAGTCTAGAGGGTGTTTTTGTTTCTAGAGTCGAATTAAGTGAGACTTTTTTCGGTTTTTGGCCTATAATTTATAAAGCTTAAGGAATTTCTACTTTTGGTATTCAGCATAGTTGTAGCTAATATCCTAACGCACAACTTTATGATACATAAAATATCGAGAAAAGAAGTCTAGAGGGTGTTTTTGTTTCTAGAGTCGAATTAAGTGAGACTTTTTACGGTTTTTGGCTTATAATTTATAAAGCTTAAGGAATTTCTAGTTACTCTCCTCAGTATTGTTGTAGCAAATACCATCGCAAAAATGTAGTATAGAGAGTAAATAGAAATTCCTTACTCTTTATAAGTTATAAGGCAAAATCAAACCAGAGGCGCACTTAATTCGACTCTTGAAACAAAAACACACTTTAGACTTGTTTTCTCGATATATGATGCATCGCAAACTTGTGCGTTAGCATATTACCTACAACTATGCTGAAGACAGTAAGTAGAAATTCCTTAAGCTTTATAAGTTAGATGCCGAAAACCGAAAAGAGTCTCACTTAATTCGACTCTTGAAACAAAAACACACTTTAGACTTGTTTTCTCGATATATGATGCATCGCAAACTTGTGCGTTAGCATATTACCTACAACTATGCTGAAGACAGTAAGTAGAAATTCCTTACGCTTTAAAAATTACAGACCGGAAACCGAAAAGAGTCTCACTTGATTCGACTCTAGAAACAAAAACACCCTCTAGACTTCTTTGCTCGATATTTTATGTATCATAAAAATGTTCGTTAGCATATTAGCTACAACTATGCTAAATACAGTAAGTAGAAATTCCTTAAGCTTTATAAGTTATAGGCCAAAAACCGAAAAAAGTCTCACTTAATTCGACTCTAGAAACAAAAACACCCTCTAGACTTCTTTTCTCGATATTTTATGTATCATAAAGTTGTGCGTTAGGATATTAGCTACAACTATGCTAAATACAGTTAGTAGAAATTCCTTGAGCTTTGTAAATTATAGGCCAAAAACCGAAAAAAGTCTCACTTAATTCGACTCTAGAAACAAAAACACCATCTAGACTTCTTTTCTCGATATTTTATGTATCATAAAGTTGTGCGTTAGGATATTAGCAACACCTATGCTAAATACAGTAAGTAGAAATTCCTTAAGCTTTATAAATTATAGGCCAAAAACCGGAAAAAAACTCACTTAATTCAACTCTAGAAACAAAAACACCCTCTAGACTTATTTTCTCGATATTTTATGTATCATAAAGTTGTGCGTTACGATATTGGCTACAACTATGCTGAATACAGTAAGTAGAAATTCCTTAAGCTTTATAAGTTAGATGCCGAAAACCGAAAAGAGTCTCACTTAATTCGACTCTTGAAACAAAAACACACTTTAGACTTGTTTTCTCTATATATGATGCATCGCAAACTTGTGCGTTAGCATATTACCTACAACTATGCTGAAGACAGTAAGTAGAAATTCCTTACGCTTTAAAAATTACAGACCGGAAACCGAAAAGAGTCTCACTTGATTCGACTCTAGAAACAAAAACACCCTCTAGACTTCTTTGCTCGATATTTTATGTATCATAAAGTTGTTCGTTAGCATATTAGCTACAACTATGCTAAATACAGTAAGTAGAAATTCCCTAAGCTTTATAAATTATAGGCCAAAAACCGAAAAAAGTCTCACTTGATTCGACTCTAGAAACAAAAACACCCTCTAGACTTCTTTGCTCGATATTTTATGTATCATAAAGTTGTTCGTTAGCATATTAGCTACAACTATGCTAAATACAGTAAGTAGAAATTCCTTAAGCTTTATAAGTTATAGGCCAAAAACCGAAAAAAGTCTCACTTAATTCGACTCTAGAAACAAAAACACCCTCTAGACTTCTTTTCTCGATATTTTATGTATCATAAAGTTGTGCGTTAGGATATTAGCTACAACTATGCTAAATACAGTAAGTAGAAATTCCTTGAGCTTTGTAAATTATAGGCCAAAAACCGAAAAAAGTCTCACTTAATTCGACTCTAGAAACAAAAACACCCTCTAGACTTCTTTTCTCGATATTTTATGTATCATAAAGTTGTGCGTTAGGATATTAGCAACACCTATGCTAAATACAGTAAGTAGAAATTCCTTAAGCTTTATAAATTATAGGCCAAAAACCGGAAAAAAACTCACTTAATTCAACTCTAGAAACAAAAACACCCTCTAGACTTATTTTCTCGATATTTTATGTATCATAAAGTTGTGCGTTACGATATTGGCTACAACTATGCTGAATACAGTAAGTAGAAATTCCTTAAGCTTTATAAGTTAGATGCCGAAAACCGAAAAGAGTCTCACTTAATTCGACTCTTGAAACAAAAACACACTTTAGACTTGTTTTCTCTATATATGATGCATCGCAAACTTGTGCGTTAGCATATTACCTACAACTATGCTGAAGACAGTAAGTAGAAATTCCTTACGCTTTAAAAATTACAGACCGGAAACCGAAAGGAGTCTCACTTGATTCGACTCTAGAAACAAAAACACCCTCTAGACTTCTTTGCTCGATATTTTATGTATCATAAAGTTGTTCGTTAGCATATTAGCTACAACTATGCTAAATACAGTAAGTAGAAATTCCCTAAGCTTTATAAATTATAGGCCAAAAACCGAAAAAAGTCCCACTTAATTCGACTCTAGAAACAAAAACACCCTCTAGACTTCTTTTCCCGATATATTATGTATCATATAGTTGTGCGTTAGGATATTAGCTACAACTATACTGAATACAGTAAGTAGAAATTCCTTAAGCTTTATAAGTTATAGGCCAAAAACAGAAAAAAGTCTCACTTAATTCGACTCTAGAAACAAAAACACCCTCTAGACTTCTTTTCTTGATATTTTATGTATCATAATGTTGTGCGTTAGGATATTAGCTACAACTATACTGAATACAGTAACTAGAAATTCCTTAAGCTTTATAAGTTATAGGCCAAAAACAGAAAAAAGTCTCACTTAATTCGACCTTAGAAACAAAAACACCCTCTAGACTTCTTTTCTCGATATTTTATGTATCATAAAGTTGTGCGTTAGGATATTAGCTACAACTATGCTGAAGACAGTAAGTAGAAATTCCATAAACTTTATAAATTTTATACCGAAATCTGAAAAAAGTCTCACTTAATTCGACTCTAGAAACAAAAACACCCTCTATAGTTATTTCCTTTATATTTTATGGATCAGAAAGGTGTGCGTTAGGATATTAGCTACAACTATGCTGAAGACAGTAAGTAGAAATTCCTTACGCTTTATTTTGGGCTGGAAATATCAGGAAATTCGTTTTTTTTAGATTTTGATGTTACTTTAATTGCAAAAAGAAAAATTATTATAGCAAGATGGTGCCACCGCTGGTACTTATACATATTGCGAGTTAAAAATAAAAATTAGTTTTAAGGTACTTGTCCATCGTTTTTGATTTCCCTGATCCACAACCACTCTCAACCAACACCGGCGTAAGCTGTGCTAAGTACAGAAGAATTAAAAACCATCGATAGTTTTAGCATCGAAACATCGAAGTTTTCATAATATACAAAAATATAGATAGTACCAGCGATGTTTATTTCCAGCTCTAAGAAGGACACATAGTGAAGCGTTGGAGAAAATATCACTACAAAATATAAGTACAAGTCTTCCCCAAAGTAATTTATTATTCTGTGCTGATTTTTACACGCAATGCATAAACAAATGAGACTAGAACATCGTCTAGTTTTGACGAAATGTAAGTCAAAATGTACAAATTCGCAAATTTTATATATATATACTATATATGTATGTATGTATTTCCATCGAAAGTTCTAAAAATCATTTTCTTAGTTTTTAACTTATTAATTTCTTCTTTCAATAAAGTTTACTTTGCACCAAGAAAAAATAGTAAATTATATTGGTAACGCAATTACGTCATTTTGATATTTTGTGTTTTTTTTATAACTAAGTTAATATTTAGATGAAGAAATTGAAATAAAGTTAAAATTTTGTATTTTAAGCCTTTAATATTAGTATTAACAAATTTCGTAATAATAATGGAATAAAATTGCAAAATACCGATTATTTGTTTAATTTTAAATTCTTTTTTTTTGAAAATTACAATTACTTAAAGTGTTAAAAAGAAATTAAAAAATGACGCGTATTTCTTATCGTATGCAAATGTACAATAAACATATTCAAAATTAATTAGCAGAGAACTCCAATAACTAGTAAACACTTGGTGTGGTTTCAATAGTAGCAGTGCGTGTTGTACTCTCAACTTCTTGATGGCGTTGCAGTAAACTGAGACACTGGTGCAGGCATTGTGTGCTTGCAGTCGATATTGCTTTGAGCAGCAGAAGATCGGGATCTGTGGGCGAGAATACAGCACAGTCGATATTTTCAATAGCGCGTGCAAGCGAGGCATTACTGTAGGAAAATAATGCTATTAATTATTCAGATATATGCCAAACAGACTATTAACCATTGCTCCGTAAGATATAGCGCCTGCCTGGCTGAAACCATGGCATCCGATGCGGCCAATAATTCACGCGGTGGCAGCGGGGATGAATTATTGATATCCATTGCTTTTGTAAAACTTTCAACTACGGCACGCAAGCCATCTACCCATTCCTGACGTCGTCTGGCATCAGCTGCACGCAGCTTGAGCGTATCACCGGAAGCACAACCAATGGAGAAGGTACGTGAATCTTCATCGCTGGGGCAGACAACAGCGCCTCCTAAATGCACTTGACCGCGTGGCGCACTGGCGAGCACATGTGGTGACGGGGCTACATCATCATTGGCCGAAGAGGAATCATGCAGATAATAGCTAAGAATTCCGGTGAGCGGATCCACAGTGAACCAACGATACTGCCACCCTACGGAAACGTTCAGATAAAATTTGCGTTAAAATGCAGCCGTACGTACCTTTCATAACATTCGTATATTTGCATAGCTGCCCGTTAAGCGAATGTCGCACGCTCTGATTCAGCACACGATTCAGATTCGTTTCCATTGTTTGCTCAACTGGATTGGCTGATGGCGGAGGCGGCGCAGCCTTTGTTTGTTGTATGTATTTTTGCACTTTTTCTGCTGTCCTGCTGATTGCTATGGAATAATAAGTTCAATTCATTATTTACATATTCAAGTAATGAACAGATCTCTTTAGATTAAGATCAAATCGGACGATTTTGATTAATTTGCAGTTTCTATTGACATAGAAAAACCTTTCCGCTGTTACTGTCGTTGTCGGCAAATGAGTTTTTGTTTCGTTTTATTTTTGCGGTGCTGTAAAGTTGTTTTTATTTTCCGCAGAATTTTTGCGATTACCTTGGACAACAAATTTGCAACCAACTTTTCAGTAGCCTTATCAATTTCTAATAAAATCACTGGATGTCAAATTCGAACAGCTGCGTGATATAAGCGTTGCCAACTACTTTTCGTAAGCACCATAGCTGTGTTAATATCAAATAGTACTCTTGTTGCTATTTCCGCAGAACACAATCAACCCTTTGTTGAGACTAAATATGCATAATTAATCCAACTAGTTAACCGGTCAAAGTTCTTTCGCCTTCAAAGAATTTTTTATTCTGCATTTTTAATATTAATTAGAAACAGATGAAAATTAAAATAAATTTTTAATGTAACGTGAACGCATGAACAATATTTTTTGTTTATTGTAATGCCAAAGAGTGTACAATGTTTTTTGTTTCATTATTCTCGCAGTAAATTAATAAATCTGATGGCATCCCGACACGGGAACATACCACGTATAATTGAAGCAACAGTTTTCGAGGTCCAAACCACAGATTTGCAATGATTGTCCTTCAGATTTGTTTATGGTCATGGCAAAGGCCAACCTAATCGGAAATTGCAATCTTTTGAACTTTATCCTATAAAGATATCCTATAAGCAAAAGATATTCTCCGTTAAACTTCACTTTAAGAATTGTGGCCTTCAAATAAATTAAATATTTATGGATACATAATGACGTATGTAGGGGGATAAAGGAAATAGTTTTTATTTATCCAATTCGCATTGCATGGAACCAGAAACCATTTCAAAGCCCTAAACCATAATATGCATAAGATACACATAAACAATTTATCCATTTATTTATTCAATGTTGTTTTGTGGGAATTTGTTAAATTTTACCATTTTTTGAAACATTATTATGAGAAGGCGGACCAATCTGATAACGAATTCCTTGGGTTTAATCGAAAACTCAGATATCAGATAACTTTTGCCAACAAAAACAAGGCACAATGGTAATAATGGATTTTTTCGTAATATAGAGATTAAACGTTTTTCCCGTCTACAGAAGAGGGAAAAAGAGTTTTTCGTGTTTGTTATTTCATCCACATATTTTACAAAATTTAAAACAATATTAGAATAAATAGTGAAATTATTATTTCCCACACTTGGAATTTAAAAGAAGAAATGTAACTGTCAAACTGCACAACATCGTTTTCGTGATATTGCAAAATTTACGTACATTATTTTTGACAATACCAGCAAAGTGCAACCATGTCCATACCAATTGGATTCTTTTTCGTATTCCTTCTACATTCGGGGAGAGCTTGTAGAGTTAAAAAAAAATTATTTGATTCTCACGGCAGCTTTCAAACTCGAATATTGCTCCAATATTTTTATTAATTTTAACGTGATAAGTGCTAATAGTTTTAAATAAAATTATCATTAACAAATAATTTAAAGTGTATGTGATAGAGTAAAGTTGATATTTTATGCAAAAATGTGAAATTTAATGATAAATTAACGTAATTAAAATTTGTTGAAAAAAAATCAATGACAGCAAAAAAACCAAAAACCAATAGAAAAATAAAAGAAGAAGAAGCAAAAGCAGCAGCGGCGCATTGAAAGCAACAACAAAAAGTTCTTTTTTAACATTTTTTTCCATTGCTTTTACTTTTGTGATTTATTTACTTTTTTCATCGTTTTGTCAATGAAAAGAAAAAATATGATGTGATGCAAAGTAAAAGAAGAAGAGGTAGTAGTTAGTAGAAGAATAAAATGAAAACACATTAAAAATAAAAGAATTTGAAAAGATGTAAAAAAAATAACGACGACGTTGACAGAAATTAAGTAAAAAAAAAAAAATAGTTGTGGCAAAGAATTGAAATTAAATGAATAAAGAAAAATCGGGTGGTAAAATAACAGAAAAAATCATTACCAAATTCATGAAAAGGAAGAAAATGTACAGTGAAAACAGCAAAGAAATAAGTTCAATAATTGGTGTTGGTGGTTTTTTATCTCGTTTGGTGTGTGGTTTCCACTGCACGGGGCTGAATGCAGCCGTAAAGTTTTATTTTGTCTCTTTCATAAAATTCTCACTGCATTTTTCTTGATTTATGATATTTTACACACAAACAATACATACAAGCAATAAGTTAGCTTTGTTGCTGTTGAGCTGTTGTTGTTGCAGTCGCTACTGTTCCTGTGACAATTTTAGTTGTGAATGTCACACTAGCTTTAATAAATAAACAAAAGGGGGTGGAATTGGGAATTTTGTAGTTAAGCAATCGGAAGCAGAAACGAGCAAATATTGCAAATGTGCGTGTTTGTTTTTACTGCATGTAGTTTTGTATTTGCCTTGTGACATTGCCTTTATTTATTATAATTATGTGATTCATTTCTCACTTCCCCCAGTTGCAGCTGTTCTTCTCCTACTCCCACACATAAGCTATAAAAATGACAATGAAAAAGTTTGCAAAACTTAAAAAAGTCTTAGTTATTTGAGTGCAACCGAAAACAATTTAAAATAAACAAGCAAGTAAAATTCGACACACCCTGTAAACCCCAGCCAGTGCAGAGACACCCTACTGCAACAAAATGGATGGTCAACGCGCCCGTGATATACTCACACTGCTGCAGGAGCGTGTCGTATTTTTGACTGGAGGGCGCGATCGCCGCGGTGGACCTTTGCTATGCTTCCCGGCAACACCGCGACGAGATCGCTTGAAACCGGAGGATTTGCGTCGTTTGCTCAGCTACTTAATTATGATACCAAGGTAAAGAATAAATCTATAATTCTCTTTCACAAATTTTCAATTTATTCACACTGTTTTTTTTATACGTATGTACACTGGCGGTCACGAAAACCGCACCACCTCAAAATAACATGAAAATACGAAAATTAATATTTTTATGTCGGGAAATATTTATTTTATAAGTGTAAAAACGGAAAAATATTACTGAAGCTCAAAAATGTATTATTTTTGACAAAAACTTAAATACAAGAAAAATTAAAAAAAAATGTAATATATTTTTTATAATATTCAAATCTAAACAATATCTATTACTCTTTAAAAAGAATTTAAAGAACTATAATCAAGCAAACAAAAAAAAATATTAGAAGGATGTTGCTCCTCCTTTAGCCCGTATTACAGCCATTATCCTTGACGGCATCGAATCAACCAAAATTTGTAGGTTATCTTTGGTTATAATACCATTATACTTCATACCAAACTTTATTTATTTTTAAATGTTCGGTTTTTAATTTTACATTCTGTAAGAATCAAACAAAAGATAGCATGCAAAATTTACCGATTTTGCAAGGTGGCAAAGCGCAGAAAGTCCTGGAAAAGTGCGTTCATACTGCAGGATAAATGCTCTTCAAGAGCTGGCATTAAGTTTTCCTCTATTACTTGCCCATATTTTTCAGCATTCATAGTTCCTTTTAAAAAGTACAAAGGACCACGTACGTAGTAGGAAAAGCATCTCGAAATCATCTGGCTATGTGCGAATTTCACTGTTTTTACAATACAGTTTTCTTTATAACCATTGGAACGGCGCACGTACGGCATATTATCGGCGCATAGCAGGTTAAATTGGCTTTCATCAGACCAGATGACATTTCGCCACTGCTGCAGTGTTCAGTTTTTATAGTTTTTAGCCCAAGTTAGATGCGCTTTTCTCATTTTTTCAGTCAACAATGGCTTTTCTGCAGGACGCCTTCCATATAAACCAGCTTCTCGCAGTCTCCTGCGTAAGGTTTCAACACTAATATTTACGCAATGATAGGTTTCTAGCTCAGCCCGAATAGTTACTGCGCTTTTAAATTTTTTACAAGGCTATCAATTCTGTTACTGTTTGCACGTTTAGGACCAGATCCTTTTTTCCTCGCCAAAGACTCCATAGTATTCTTTTTTTTTTTAAAAACGGACAATTGTGGAATGTGAGCAACCCATTTTTCAGAAATTTTCCGGTAGGAAAGTCCTTGGTCCACTAATTTAAGTACAGCGACTTTTTTTGTTATGTGTCAGCTGCTTATATTTTGCACTCATTAATGCACTTATCACTTATCACAAAAACTCTTCTGCGTTAAACAAATGCACTAGAATAACTACTTTTTTTTTGTTGTCAACACATTTGGAATAATTTAAACCGCGAAATCGTCTTTATCGTAGCAAGCAAAAATAATTAAATTACCCAAGTTTTTACATATTAAAAAAGTGTTGCCAGTGGTGCGGTTTTCGTGTCCGCCAGTGTATATTCAACGAGTGTTTAATGGTTCCTGAGTTGTATTGAATTTCAGGCTCTAGTAACATATATACATACATAGTTATAAAAATGTGCTAAAATCGAATTGGATCTTTTTTTTTTTAATGTTGCAAATTTAAAAGTTTTTTTTGTAACATGTCAATTAGCGTAAATAAATTCATTAATTTTTTAGTTAAACTGCATAAGAAAAGGTTACATTTTGCAATTCCGGCCAAGGCAACAGCTAGCAATATTTCTGTACAACACTACCTTTCACTACCAGGTAATAGCCGACTTCCAACATGAATTTTAACATAAAATCATACAAATTATCATCTAGGCTGACACTTTTTTAAAGAAAGGAAAGGCATTTTAAAATGGGGCTGTAAATTTTATTCCTAGAACTCCTAACTGAATACTTACTTAACTGGTACTACAACCGATGATCGGTCTTGGCCGCCTCTATAAAGCTTCGCCAGTCGCCTCTGCTATGCGCGCGCTGGCGCCAGTTGATAAGGCCAAGTGCAGTCAGGTTGTCCTGCACCTGGTCTTTCCAACGGAGATTGGGACGTCCTCTTCTGCGTGTTCCTCCACCATGGTTCGAATAAAACACCCTTCTAAACTTCCTAACTGAATACTACATAATTAAAAAACTTCGCTAAAAAATGGAATGGCAAACAGCAAAGTGATAATACTTGTGATTAGTTCTGCGATTAAGAAAATTCTAAACATGAGTGGACCTATTTAAAATAAGAATTTGAGAAATAACTAGCAGTTAGATTTAATTTATAATAAAGTTAAAGGAAAACTATCTATATTTTCTAGTCTTTACTTCTCACGTAACTAACTGTTACGAGTAATACGAGGCAGTCGTTCCGAACACACAGTTTTCTGATTCTGACATCTCCAACTTCAGAGCGGATACATGTAGAATATTCCAATGAAAATAAAATGAACTGAACTTCTTCTTAAATTACAATTTGCGAAGTAGGCAATCGCTCAAATGAGGGAGTATACTGCAAACACATCTAGTTCTCATTCTCTAAAATTAGGAAAACCAATTAATGATCTTATGTAATGAATTCACTGAAAATTGTAAGAACTCCAGAAGCAAAATCAAGAACGAAAAATATATGTTAGTATGTGCATAGGGGTTCATTGAGTGAATTCATATGCATTTGTGGTTTCTGTTCACTTAAATATTATATATATTTGCTATGTGTACGAAGTGAATTAGTATGTAGAATTCTAAATACATATGTAACAATGGCATATTTTCATTACAAATCAACACCTTATTTTGAGATGCTGCAAGCATGCAATCACCATCCTTCGATTGGAACTGCACAAAGAAAATACCTAAGAAATAAATAGAATTTTTAAATATTTGCAAAAACAGTATTTTTTTTTGCAATAAATTCTCCAGAAGTCAAAATTTATTTTGGCATTGTTTTTTTTTTAATTTGGATATAAAAAAATTAAGAAAGAATATGAAATTCTACTTAATTTTGTGTATTTTTTGTATATACATTCATACATATGTATGTATGTACTACGTATACATATATACATATAATATGTACATATGTATGTAGGTACATTTCCATTGTTTTTTACTTCTTGGTTTGGGTTGCTTCATTCAGCTTTAACTTCTCGCTGCTGGCGATGTTGCTGCTGCTGGTTGCTTCTCTTTCACAGTACAGTGGTGTGAAAAATAATAAGGTTAGTGTGCAGTTTAGCTTTCAAAGCTACCTAAATAGAAAAGTATTTACTCTTAAAATAGCATATTTACTTGCAAACATTATTTAAAGAATATCAAAATATATTTTCATATTTGATTCATAAAATTGAGCGAGCATTAAGAAAACATTTAAAATTCAATATAAATTGTGTGTGAAATATCAACTGCAAATGATTTAATATAAAGAAAAATTATAAGATTTCATTATTTTGAAATATTGTTGAATATATCTTATTGTTGATAACAGCTAAACAATGCCGCACAGTGTAACGAGGTGCGCAGTGTTTAGGCGCATGGTAGTCTCAAAACCAAATTTGTTTTTGAAAACATTTTCTTAGTTTGGCAAAGTTATAATTTTTGTTATAAACTTTTTTTTTCTCTTATTTCACTTAGTGACAAATAAATAGAGCAAACCAAACTTCAGAAGTCTAATTACTTTAAGCTGATGTAAGTTTAATGATTTTTTTAATATAGGAAAAAAGTAACAGTAATATGTATATATAAGTATATATATATATAGTAACCGAGTTCGAAAAGAGGAAGACCAGAAATTTCTTTTTATCGACCCGTGTGATCGAAAAATGGGTCCCAGAGTGCACTATTTACTTGTAGTTTCTTCTAAATCCCTTTTGGAAATTAAGTGTGCCGTTAATTTCATTGAAAACGAAGATATAGAAAAATCTTTGTCTATTCAGAAAGCTTTAGCTATATACGACTATGAAATCATTTGGTGGACCGCAAATACAATATGATACGATCAGTTGTTAATAATATTCATGCAAATTTTTTCCCCATCTAATATTCCCTGAACCAGGCAAAACATGATTTACTCCCAAGTCCATTAAAAGTTTCTGAAATACCTGCTTACGTTCCTTTGCAGTATCTTTTGAATAAGACGGCATTTAGTTCATTAAATTTATGCAATATCACTGAATATATAAAACGGATGGAAGCTCAGGGAACAGTAATTTGCAAATGATGAGTTCCTGGTAGGGTCGCTGTGGCGTAGTGGTAGTGCGTTGGACTGCTACGCAGAGTGTCCGGGGTTTGAATCTCGGCACAGGCAAAATCAAAAAGTAGAAAAAATAATTTTTCTACACGCCACCACCTCTTGGCAGGCAATGGCAAAGCTACAAGAGTAAAAATTGTTATGAAAAGCTTTTCACTTCGCCGTTCGGATTCGGCATTAAACTGTAGGTCCCTTCCATTCAAGTACAAATATAACACGCACAACATGAATGGATGCGAAAATCTCGGCCTAGGTCCTCCATGGGCTGTTGTGCCATTAAAAGTAAGTAAAGTAAGAGTTCCTGGTAGTGTATGCATTCGTTCCTCTTCGGTAACAAGAATTTCTATTTCTCCGATATCTGGTGCCTGTGTAAGAGCACATATTTCATCGTCGTACATATTTCATATGATAATTGTGAAATCAATTGTAATCATCAATCAATTAGAAAATGATTTCACGAGTAATCCCTATTATTTTTCGCATCACTGTATGTACCAGTTTGGCTTTTGTGCATTTGTACACTCGGGGCAATACAATGTGCTTTCATTGTCGTCGTCGCCGTTCCCTTGCATCATCATCAACGACCACAACAACAACGTCGTCGCACAATCAAAAAGGCAAAAAAGCAAACCGACTGCATTTCTTTTCTTCTTTTTGTTTTGCAAAAAGTTTAAACAAAAACACCAGCAACAACAAAAACCGCATACAAAAATTTGCCTTAGCGTAAATATGAATCATCCAAATACAATCCCAATCCTCAGTTTATATATGTATGTATGTATGTGCATATCTAGCAGTGCCGCGCAGCACGCTTATGCTCTTATGGCATGGCAGGCATGCCATCCCAGACCCTCTCTATCCAAAGACACAGTCGCACACACGCACACACTCTCGCATCCATGTGTATGCATATTGCGTGAATGTTTGTGTGGATGGATTTGTGTGCTTTTTTTAAACTAAAAATTTAATTTTGTCTTTATTCACTCACAAAACAGAAAGAAATATATGTACAAGAAAATTAAAAAGAAAAACATTTCATACAAAGCATAAAACGCACCGAACGCTAACGACTTACGAAATTGAAAGGCAGCAAACGAAAAATAAAAATTAAAAAACAAAAAAATCAAATTTATATACGTATATTTTTCTATAAGCAAAATCCAACTGAAAATTATGGCAACAGCAGAAATGGAAAGAAGAACATCTTAAATAAAATAAAAATTGCGCAAACCGAGCGCGAATACAGCCACAACGACAATAGCAACAATAACAAAAGTAAAGTGAAAAATCGCCAAGACAACGCCGACAGCATTGACGATACCGACTACGACGTTGGCGACAACGACAGCGCCAACAAATTTATAAGGAAATTCATATTTAAGCATTGAAAAATTTCATTGCACACAGAAAAATAATAGTTAATAATAGAAAAGGTCGTCGTTGTCGTCGATTCTTCTTATTTTGTGTGTTCTTACTTAATTCAAATGGAGAATGATTAGGTGCAGCAGTAGCAACAAAAAAAAAAACAATAACAAAGCCAACAGAGTAGCAACTAAAGCAGTGGCAGCACGGTCGCCGTCGGCGCCGCCGCTGAAAGAAAGAAAAACTAAAATTAAAAATGTACGAGTACTTGAAGATTGTGTAGTTCCACTTTTGTTGGCATGGACAACTGCATTAAATACTCACTGTACTACGTCTAATGACGATGACGTCCATGATGATATGATGAAACCACTTACATTCAGAGCTACTTTTGTAGCTGGATGTATGAACGTTTCTCCAATCAATGCATGGCAGTTAGTAGGCGTTTAATTCTTAACTAAATGCTCAATTGGCAACAAATGCTAAGAAGTGAAGAGCGTGGAAAAAAAGTAGAAAATCTGTTGTGAAAGTGTATATCAAAATTCATTCATTCAAATGCCTGCATCAGACAAGCAGCCAAAATGCATTGTTACAAATTACGTATGTATTGCCGGCAATCACTAATGGATCCAGATAATACGACTGGGGGATTGGTTTTTTGTCCATTCACATCTTTTCGATATTATACTTCAGTAGCAACAATCATAATACCATACTTATGTATGTGGAATGTTTAACTCCAAAATGATCCTCTTGGATCCGTTAGTGCTTGTAATAATCTTTGCAGCATTTCTTTTCAATTTAAATGTACTATTCTTTAGGATGTTCATCAATAGCAGAAATGGTTTTATTTAAAATAATTTTTGGGAATAACAATTCAGAAAATATGTAAAAAGACAAATAGACTCAGTTTTTTTTTATAACATTTAATTTAGCCAGAAATTTTGTATTTTTTTCAGTTGAAATATAAACAAAGCATTGCAATAATATAGTCTCCATGTAGAAGTTAAAGTCTGCTTCCAGCTAAACAACATGTATTTGTAGGAACAGGTTCTGCTCTACTTACATAGATCAGGATTTTATAAACAACAGAAATTTAATTTGGAACAATTTATTTACTATCAGAATCTCAATCAAATCCTCCCAACTTTTTTTTTTAGTATTTATCAATGACCTTTTGTCGTTGACATTAAATCCTATACAATCGTTTGTGAATAACAACATCATTTCACAACTGTTCAAAATGTGTCAGAATTTTAGTACAAAGTGTGTAATTTTCAATCATGTGTCGCTACGTACTTCTTTAGATGACGTACTTTTTAGTGTCCGCCTAGAGTTTCTGAATCTGAACAAAATAAATTGTCTATAGTCTTGGTATGAATTTTAAAGCAGGTCCAGTCGCGACTACAGTTTTACTTACCAATTCTTTTATCAAAAGATATTTAAAGAAAGTTAAAGAATTCGGCGCATGGTCAAAAATAAAGTGTACTTTAATTAAAGTACACTTTACTCTTTGTACTTTAACTACACTATACTTTAATTAAAGTACACTTTATTTTTGACTATGACTATGCACCTTTAAACAACAGACGAATATAATTTTCGTTATTAATGTTGAAGTCTAAAGAGGTTAACTTATAAAAGGTTAACTATTTTGTGTTTCCAGATCCTTATTTGAAATCAACATTAACAGAAATATTACATAGAACAAATATAGTTACCCGAAATGAAGGTGCTGTTTAGTGGGGGTTAAAGAGTGCTCGGATTCGTAAGCGAAAACACCTATAGCTCAAGGTAGTGGCCGCGGTGTTATTAGTCCCTTTCCCTTAAATGCTTCTTCTTATTAAATGAATTCCCTGTTTGATTAAATTAGTACTATTTCACAATCACAGACATACTCAATGAGTAAATCATTACTGGCAACACTAGTCGTTGCTCTATGATTGATGACATGCATTATATAATATAAACGACACACTCAATAATAATCTCAATCTGAAATCAATCTCGCGTAGTCTTGAAAATAGAGTTGAATTGAACGTGTATGTATGCTATTTCCCTTACATGTTCCACCCAAATCGTTCTAGACTATCATTGTGTTCGAAACGTACATATTCTCAAATTGTGGTAGCTTTGGTTTGATATTGCCATAGAAATTTTAGCTCCTCTATGTCATTTTTTTCCTTCCAAAGTTCAATGATCCATTTCCATATCCAAATTATATTCTGTCAGAATATAAACTTATGGTATTTCAAACATATCAAGTTAGTTGAAGCTTTAGGATGTAGACCAAATTATGTAAGTGAAATAAAAACTTTAAATTCTTCTACTGCATAACTACATAAGTAATAATATTTGAATTACATTGTGAAATACTACTTCATTCGGTAGGTCCGTCGATACCGGACCAATCGAAATGTTAAATGGGAATGAATAAGTAAAATAAAAGGGGACAACATTTACAGTAGAAATTTAAACTTACACATAAAAATATCAACCAACGTCTGATTAAAAACACAACAATAGACTCGAGCGAAATAAAATATCAAAAATTCTTCTTCAATATATCGATTCTGAAATACCTTCTGGCTTTTTGGATGTAGTTATTATCAATTTTTGAATTTTGTAATATAACAAAGCTAAACTTTTTATTAACAATTCTATCTATAATTTCGGAATACTCTTATCACACTCATGATTAATTTCGCTCGCTATGAGGGAATGGGCTTAAATACAATAATAATTTTAATGCATGTCGTCGCTGTAATTATTGCCACTAGCTACTGCCCTAGTTCTGTTGACTCCATCTGATTACCACCACACATGGAACTACCATATCTATAGAACTGCTGCAACTCTGTTCGTCCATGTATCGTTCCAAGTTAAATAACAATGCACAAATCTCGTATAATGCCATTGAAAGCAAAACAAAAGCACAAAAACTAATAATGATAAGAAAGGGAAAAGCATAACGTATTGTGTGGGCATATTGTTGAATTCTTATCAAAATGGGACAACGTCATGAGTGCAAATTCCATGTGTAATTTAATTCCATGGATTATCTCGCTTAGCCACTAATATATGTACTTAACTATATGCAATTCTATCTCTATGTCCATGAAAAAGAATACGCAACTTAAGAATTCTTTTTTTAATTTTTGTTTCATTTATTTATTTTACGAAAAATTAACTTTTAATGATTATCAAATAGCGTATACGCAAGTGCTCAAGTTATGCTACACCACTGCTCCATGAGAGTCACCGAAACGCAACCTGCTCAGATTGTGCTCAACAAAAATTTGCTTACGCTGTGGTTATGCTGGTGTTCGCTGTTCGGCGAACACATCATATTTTTCTCTCGTGCTCGGTGTGGTGGTTACATTCGAGTTCACTTTTGGTCGAAATCCATGTTTTTTTAATACTATTTTGTGCGCAACGGCAACACTAAAATGGTATACCAAAAAACTTAACACGATTTTGTCAATGTGGAGTGTGAAATTAATAATAAAATTGAATGTGCAATAAATTATGCAAATAATTAAATTTTTTCCACCGACAGCCATAAAAAGAAGCGATTGTGGAGAATATGTGGCAACTTCAAGTATTTTATAAGTACTTTTCATACTTACTTTTTCAATAGTTTTATAAATAATATAAAGGGTGTTTTTTTAGAAGTGTGGTTTTCAATCTGGCAATACTTTTTTCTGAGTTGGTCGTTTTGACAACTGTCACTTGATTTATGCTCAGTTTGGTTTGCCATTGGTCGCTGTGGCGTAGTGGTACTGCGCTGGACTGCTGCGCAGAGTGTCCGGGGTTCAAATCTCGGCACAGGCAAAATCAAAAAATCAAAAAGTAGAAAAAATAATTTGATAAGCTTTTCATTTCGCCGTTCGTATTCGGCATTAAACTGTAGGTCCCCTCCATTCATGTACAAATATAACACGCACAACATGAGTGGATGCGAAAAGCTCGGCCTAGGTTGTTGTGCCATTAAAAGTAAAAAAGTTGGTTTGCCATTTCATCATGAATAGACTTACGCCTGGACAATGTTTGCAAATTATTAAAATTTATTATCAAAATTCATGCGCTGTGAAAAAAGTTTTTCGCAAGCTACGTCCATTTAGCGACGAGGCTCCTTTTTGGCTTAATGGATACGTGAATAAGCAGAATTGCCGTATTTGAAGTGAAGACCAGCCAGAGGCAATTCAGCAGCTGCCAATGCATCCCGAAAAATGCACTTTTTGGTGAGGTTTATGGGCAGGCGGCATCATTGCGCCGTACTTTTTCAAAGACGATGAAGGCCGCAACGTTATGGTCAATGGAGAAAGGTACCTTTCGGTTATAATCCTTTTTTTTTGACGAAAATGCAAGAATTGGTCTCGGCCGACAGTGAAATTATCTTTAAAAAGTAAATAGCAGGAATCTCGATCCAAATAAAAATTTCATTAATTTTAGTAAAATTTCTGGTTTTTTTTTTCATTTTCTAAAACTAAACTAAACTAAACTAAAAATCACCCTTATTTATTATTCAATTTGATGTACAGGCTTGCATGTTTTCGTACAATTTTCACTCTGAATACTCGGCGTGCTCGGTGTACATTTCACCTAGCATATCGTGTTCGTTGTGAGAGTGAGTAAAAGCTATATTTTGTGTTCGGTGCGACAACAATTTCATGAGGTTCGCCGAGCAATATTTGAAAATTTTGCACAGATACGGTATAACTCCTGTTCTACGGTTATGTCGGATTCCTACCGTCTAAAATAACCTACTTCATCCCCTTCCACTCTCCCCGCAGTACTACCGGTAGGTGCTACTTTTCCGTGACTGGATCCCGCCGTTCAGTTCTACGCTCAGCACTTGTGTAACTTAAAAATCAACGTCACCGTGTCAGCATAAATGTCCATCGAGCTTTCGTGGAGCACCCCCATCGCTGTTGCCACTACGTGATGGATCGTTGGCGCTCCTCCATTTTTTTGGTTTCCATTTGGGACTTTCTTTTCTGTTTGCTCTACAAGAATAAATTGTGCATCTAGAGTATTTAGTTTAATATCGCTCACAAGGTGATATTTTTTTATAGTCCAAAACTGAGTTCGACTCCATAGTAGTATTGACAACTTGATTGTGAAGGGAAGGTTGGTTGGACGAAAAACAATCACGTTCGGGAAGCAAGCTATCACGCGAAATCAACCAATATGCCAATGAATTTCGAGACGTCATCGATTGACACATAAAAAGCATCGAATTGCATATGTCCTGTCGATATGTATTGGTTTAATCAACAAAATACTGAAATATCCCTTCATCCGCAAACAATTCAAACAATCATCCATCACCTGCTTAAAAAATGTACATAGTTTCTTTACCGCTTTTTGCTCAGGAATATCAATACGGGTGGGCTTAGTTCTCGCTTTTTTACTTGAAGATGGATGGAAATCTAAATTATCAGAGCTGAATACTTCATCGGCATTTGTAATTCACTTCCACATGGTGCACCTATATTCCTGTGAAAAAATTCGAATAGCACCTTCAATTCACAGGCTACTTCATTCGGTAGATCCTTCGATACCGCGAAGCTATCTTGCTCATTTTCGTCCAATTCTTCCTTGCCAGTTAGTTTGTCGATATTAGATTTCATTGCTTTCATCTCCAACCAAAAAAAATCGTATTAATTTAATTTTTATATATTACTAATATTTTTTTTATGTATGACACCTATTTTACATATAAAGCATCAAAAATCAATCCCAAATCAAAACAAGAAAATCTATGGATATTAAGTTTCAAAAAGAGATTAAGGTAACTGTGAAAACAGCCCATGTGGTATTACAAATGGGCTAACTGCCCTAAGTACATATATCATAAATATAAGAGGACAGCCTAACCTCTAACCTAGGTTAAAGATCAATTGATTAAATTAAGTAGTAGTACACAAGGGAAGTATCAAAATAATAGAGTGACGTTTTTTCGTTAAAACTTGCAAAGATTTGGATTTTTCACCATTGGATACACTTCTATGCTACTTACTATAAAGCAAATGTTTTATTTGTAAGTTTCGTAACCTAGGAATCTTTCTTCTTTTAATGGCACAACGGCCCACTCATGTTGTGTGTGTTATATTTGCACATTAATGGAAGGGACGGACCTACAGTTTTATGCCGAATCCAGATGGCAACGTGAAAAGCTTTTCTTAGACAATTTTTACTCTTGAAGGTTTGCCATTGCCAGTAGAAGATTGTTTTTCCAATTTTTGATTTTTGTCTGTGTCGAGGTTTGAACCGGGCACACAGCGCAGCAGTTCAGGCACACTACCAACTAAGCACCGGCTACCTGCAACGATCTTTTGAAGAAAACAACCATTTCCTCTTCAAGTATCCTGCACTGTTCAAGGTCACTCACACCAGCACGCCTAGAGAATTAACGAGTTCTCGACCTGTGGGTCAACGTGGCGTAGTTGGTGGTGCGTTGGCCAGCTAGGGTTGAAATCTCGACACAGGCAAATTTTCCTACACAACACCTTCTCTTGGCAGCCAATAGCAAACCGACAGGAGTAAAAAATTTCATAAGGAAAGTTTTTCAATTCGCCGTTGGGATACCGCATAAAACTGTAGTTCTCTTCTATTCCCATACAAATATAACACTAACGACATAAGTTTATGCGAATAGCTCAACCTAGGCCCTCCATGGGCTGATGGGCCATTGAAAGAAAGAATAAGAAATGAAAGGTAAATATAGCCTGAATAACCTTGTAAGCAAATTCTCTAAAAAATATAGTGACTCCGTCTATGCTAGGCCATAGTAAAAGGGAAAGATCAGTCTGCATTTGTATTCGTTCACGTCCAACGGGCTCTGTAATGTGCTTGTAGTTATTAAAGCGTGAAGTGCATTCAGATGTTCGGAAGAAATAGTGCACTGGACTTTCAAGAATTGACTAAGCTGCACTAAGAACTTCGGTAGGTTTTGGCTAGCAAGAGTAGAAGGGAAAAGATAACGTATGGGAGCTAGTTTCGACTTATGGCAATCATTGTACTCGCAACTTCCATTTTACCAGCTAGTCAAGATTTTTCTTATAATAATCCGATAATAACGCACCCTGTATCTATCTAGCTATTATTGTGTTATCACGTTTCAAAACAAATGTTTACTTTTACTTGACGAAGCCCTTAAAAGGCGCCTTTAATTTTTTTCTAAGCCTATTATGAGAGAATAATAACAAAAATTAATGAGCACATTCCACGCTTCTCATTCAGGCCAAAAAGCAACGATAATAACCAATTTGACATATCACATACGCAGCGCTGAGGTTGTAGTAGCGCATACAAACTATATATGCCTAACAGTCGACAGTCGATAGCTAGGAAGAGATACATCAAATTTAAATGGAATATCTAAAAGAAAACAGTCAATGCTCGTTGTCGTCGTCGACAGCGTATTCGCTAATAAACCAAGCAGCAGCAGCAGGCGTGTAGAGGCAGGCAAGTTGTTGTTGAATAGGAAATTATTAGCAAAAAATGGTGTCAACTTGTAAAAACTGTCATAAATACGTTTTTAATTTATGCAAAAGACATAAACAGCAACAGCAGCAACAACAACGTTTTCTATTGTTGTTGTGTTCCGTAAATTAGCATTGATGTGAGGTTGTGTGGCTGGTGTGAATGTGCCTCTTGCACTGTTTTATTTTTTTCTTTTCTTTTTCCAATTTAATCAATTCATTACGAATAAGCGCTGCCTTTCTCTCTCTCTCTTTCGCACTTATACATTAAAACAAATTTTCTCTTTTTCTTTCACTTTTGCAGCGATTCAGCAAAGAACCTCGGCTTCACAGTCATCATCGATATGCGCGGCAATGGCAATTGTTCCACCAACGTGAAAACAATATTGAAAGTGTTGCAGGAGCATTTCAGCGCCAACATACACAACGTTGTCATCATAAAACCGGATAATTTCTGGCAAAAGCAACGCGCCTCCATATCCTCGCATAAATACAAGTTTGAAACGTCGACCATCTCGATTGAGGCGCTGAATAAAATTGCGGAGTCGCATCAGCTCACATCGGATTTCGAAGGCTCTCAAATGTACGATCATCAGCAGTGGACGGATGCACGGTTGGCTATTGAGGATTTCTTTTGGCAGGCGAGCGACATGGCCGATCGTATCGACGACCTGCAGGAGGATTTGCAACGCAATGACTTTGCAGAGGATGTGAATGGAGCGCGCCATTCTCTTGATCACCACAACGAAATGAAGAAAAAAATACTGAAGTTACCCATTGAAGACTTGGATATGCAGGGCAAGAAGTTGTTGGCCAAAATTAATATGGGCGCAGCTGCTGGGGGTAGTGGGCAGGTGAGTGTGGAAATGTGAGAGCCAACAGACACAAGACTGAGAAATAATTGGATATGTTTTTACTTTTTAGAGTGGAAGTGGCAGTTGCACTGATGGAGGTGGCGGCAACGACTCAGGCACCTCAACACAAACACAAAACTCATCGCCAGCGTTTCGGGTTGCTACCAGCAATCCAGATATGTCGGCAGCTATTAGTAAGGCGTTACGGCAAATTGACCTCATACACACCGGGCAGCAGCGGCTGCTCACTTTGTGGCAGCATAAGAAGGCGAAATTGGACCAATGCTTTCAGTGGCGTCTCTTCGAGCAGGACTGTGAGAAAATGTTCGACTGGATACTGCACAATCGTGATGTATTTCAAATGTCGTACGTGGAAATAGGGCACAATTATTCGGTAGCTAAATCCCTACAGGATGAACATCAAAAATTTGCTGTGGCATCAATGAATGTTTCTGTTAATATTGATCGCATACTGGCAGTTGCCTCGCGCCTAATCGAGAGCCAGCATTATGCTGCACAACATATTAAAACGTTAGCCACTCGGCTCGACCGAACATGGAAAGATTTTGCTGCCGGTTTGGATGAACGCACTGCCGTACTGCAGCTGAGTGTGTTGTTCCATCACAAAGCCGAGCAGTACTGCAACAGTGTCTCTTCATGGGCAGCTGCATGTCAAGCTTCACAGCCACTCCCCTCCGATATACAAAGCCTGGAGACAGCCATTCGTACGCATCAGTCGCTCTACGAGGCAATGTGTCAGGCCTACACGGAAGTGCATTCGACAAGCAAAAAGTTACTTTATCAATTGGATCACCTGGTGCAGGTGTGCAATCAACCGCCACCGCCGGGCGTGCCTGATCATCGCAAGAACAGTAGCTTCAATAAGTATGAGCGTCAAAATCCCGCAGCAGATTATAGCGAGGGGGCTTCGCATGTGCTCGCGGTCATACATCAAATATTAGGGCATCATCGCTCGCTTGAAGCGAAGTGGCATCAGGAGAAGATACGTCTACATCAGACATTGGCCCTGCGTCTCTTTCAGGAGGATGTGAAGCAAGTGCTAGACTGGTTGAAGAACCACGGTGAAGTGTTTCTACGCAAGAATACGGGCATCGGACGCAATTTGCAGAAGGCGCGTGTCTATCAGAAATCACATGAGCATTTCGAGAATGTAGCGCAAAATACGTACAGCAATGCCGAGAAGCTGCTATCAGCAGCCGAGGAGTTGGCACGCAGCGGGGAGGCAGACCCTAATGAAATTTACTCTGTAGCGCGTGAGCTGGAGCTACAGGTGGCTAGTTTTGCAGAGCGTGTCGAACAACGACGCAGACGCCTCGAAATGGCGGTCATCTTCTACACGCACGAGAAGGAAGTCACCGCTTGGATTGATCAACTGCGCACCGATGTCTCAACAGATGAGACGATGCTGTCGCAAGAGAACCTCGAGGGCATTGAGAGGCTGCTACAACAATATCGTGACCAGCAGGAGAGCACACTCAATGGCTGTATGCAAACCATAGCGCAAGGTGAAGCTCTGCTGCAGGAGATGCGTTCACTCGAATATGTTGACAACACTGGCTCGATATCCGCTTTAGAAACCACACTTGAAAAGCTAACCAAGCAGAAAGTGGAGCTGGAAGAGCTGTGGTCAGCACGTAAGTTTCGCGCTGATCTCATATTGCGACTGCGTTACTTCGAGCGGGACGCCATGGAGCTATCGTCACAGCTGGAGATTTGGTCGGAAGAGTTGCAGCATGCCGATCTCTCACGTGACTACCAAAAGGCAGAGCAATTAATACGCATGCACAACGAATCCGTCACAGACATACAAAATGCCACCTACGAAGTGTTGCAGCAGGGTCAAGACTTGCTTCAGATGTTCGAAAATGCCGGTTTTATTTCGATGGCCGATGCCACGCACACGGCTCAAGCTCGCATCCAATATTTGCTGGACTTCTTGGGTGAACGTGAAATCGATCTGGAAGAGCTGTCGGAGGCAAAGCGCGTCAAACTTGAGCAAGCTGTGCAGTTGTGCCAGTTTCAGAATGACGCCAATCAAGTCATCTCGTGGATACGCAATGGTGAGGCAATGCTGGTGGCTAGTTTCGTTACACCGAACAGTTTGCAGGAAGCGGAGCAGTTACGCAAGGAACATGAACAGTTTCAGGTATGTGATTTAACTGAAGGACCATATTTACATAGAAGGTTTTATATTTTTTCGATTATTTTCAGGTTGCTATCGAGAAAACGCACACTTCTGCGGTGCAGGTGAAATACCGAGCCGATGCTCTCATCAATGCCAATCACTATGATCCTCAGTCGATACGCGAAATCTCCGACGATGTCACCAAGAAATGGCAGCAGCTTGTCACATACGCTGAAGAGCGTCATAAACTTGTCACCGCATCGATCAACTTCTACAAGACCGCGGAGCAGGTGTGTTCCGTTTTGGATAGTTTGGAGCGTGAGTATCGCCGAGAGGATGATTGGTGTGGCGGCGGTGGCTCAAGCGACAAGGCTCAAACTATTGTGCAACTAATATCCAAACATCAGGAACAGAAAGAAGCATTCCTTAAGGCGTGCACACTGGCGCGTCGAACCGCTGAGACATTCCTGAAGTATGCCAATCGTTCACAGCAATACTACAAATACCAGTCGCAGGGCAATTGTGAAAATCGTGTGAAAACTATTTTGGATAAGTTGCTTACTCAGGAGAATCAAGTTTTGGAGTTTTGGACGCAACGTAAGAAGTCACTGGATCAGTGTCAACAGTTTGTGCTTTTCGAACGCAGTGCTAAGCAAGCGATTGAATGGATACATAACACTGGTGAGGCATATCTCTCCTCACGCACAAATCTTGTGGGTAAAACACGCGAAGAAACCGAAGGTTTACTCAAGGAACACAACGAATTTCGTGGCACTGCAAAGGAGACGCGTGAGCGTGTTAAGCTCCTGATACAGCTAGCGGACAGTTTGGTCGAGAAGGGACATGCGCACGCCAGCTCGATTAAGCAGTGGGTCGCTTCTGTCGATCAAAGATACAAGGACTTCAGCAATCGCATGGATTCCTATAGAGAACAGCTGGAGAAATCATTGGGTATGTCCATGGTTGTAGAATCCGATGCAAACTCCTCTGTTAGTTCGACATCAGGCTCGACCAGCGATCGCCACTCGGACCCATCGCTCGAAGCCAAACTCACGACATCCGCTACAGCAGCGTCCAAAGAAATTAACGAAGAAAAACGAAAATCGGCGCGTAGAAAAGAATTCATCATGGCCGAATTGATGCAAACGGAACGCACCTACGTGAAGGACTTGGAGACGTGTATTAAATGTTTCCTTGAAGAGTTCCGCACTGGCCACGGTGTGCCCGCAGCACTAATCGGCAAGGAGGACATACTCTTTGGCAACATACGTGAAATTTATAGTTTCCATCAGAAAATATTTCTACGTGAATTGGAGAAATACGAAACGATGCCAGAGGATGTGGGGCATTGTTTCGTGACGTGGGCATCGAAGTTTGATATGTACGTGCACTACTGCAAGAATAAACCAATCTCAAACAATCTACTCGTACAACATTCTGGCACGTACTTCGAGGAACTGCAGCGCAAACATAAAGTGGAACATCCGCTGCCTGCATTCCTCATAAAGCCCGTGCAACGCATTACCAAATATCAATTGCTACTCAAGGATTTACTGTCGTGCTGTGAAGAGAGCCACGGCGAAATAAAGGAGGGTCTCGAGGTCATGCTGAATGTGCCCAAGAAGGCCAACGATGCAATGCATTTGTCATTGCTGGAGAATTGCGATGTGACCAATGATAATTTAGGTGAAGTTGTGCTGCAGGATGCATTCCAAGCATGGGATACAAAGCAAATCATACGGAAAGGACGTGAGCGGCGTGTATTCCTCTTTGATTTATATTTGCTGTTTGCAAAGGAAGTAAAAGACTCGAATGGTTCGGTTAAATATCAATTCAAAAGTAAATTGATGACAACAGGTGAATATGAATATGTTACAGTGCATTCATAAGTTTCTATTGACTAAACGAATTTATTTATCTTCTTAGATATGGGCATTACTGAGCACATTGAAGGCGATGAAACGAAGTTTGCCGTTTGGACTGGGCGCTCACCTATGCTCTCCGATTGTCGCATTGTACTCAAGGCAAACAGTTTGGAAACCAAACAAATCTGGGCTAAAAAGCTACGTGAAGTAATGCAGGAAACGTGTTTCTCGGGAACTTCGTTGACGCTACCAAAATCACCAGCTAAGAATTCGGGCTCATCGCAACGTTCTTCAAGGGATCTCGATGAACCTTTAACCGAAAACGATCATGACCGTTGTTCGTTAGCCAGTTTCGGTTCGGGTAATACCACTGACAGTGATAACAAGGTAAGTCCATAGGTTCATAGCTGTATATATTAACACGAAGCTTAACAAAACATTTTTCCTGAACATAAACTTAATATTTCTGACATCGTTCGTATTAGAAAATATTGTTGCCGCTTTAATAATTACTCTTTCTATTGTTAAACTGAATATGGGTATACTGGATTTGATTGTTCTCTGATAATTTCGCATTAACCCAAAGCTAACTTGTGTGAAAAATTAGGGAATTATATTAAAACATAGTGGAGAAGTTTAGCATGTAAGAGATTTGGATCCTCAGACCCACTGACGCAGCTACAATCTATATTAAATTTTCAAAAGTAAATGCTTTTCAAAAGTAAAATCGACATAATTTACGGCTTCTGTATATAAAATTTATAAAATATTTGTACTTTAAAGAGTGTGGAAACTCAATGAATACCTCTCAATATTGAAATTGAATTTTTACTCTTGTAGGTTTTGCCATTGCCTGCCAAGAGGTGGTCCGCTTTAGAAAAATTTGTATTGTTTCCTATTTTTTATTTTTAACTGTGCCGAGTTTCGAACCCGGGCACTCTGCGTAGCAGTCCAGCACACTAGCAACTACGCCACAGAGGACACTACGATGCAAAAGTACAAAACTATAAATTTTATCACTAGTCAATGGGTTAAATAAGTGAATTTAACCTGCAATAGCTAAAATATGTGTGTTACTAAGTAGTGAAAGGAAAGGACACACGAAATTATTTTCTTATTATTACACAAATTATACGTAATACGCAACATGTGGCTCCACCTTGTTACCTACTGATATTTTTTGCTCCACAGCTGTGTACAACAGCGCGAGCATTGTTTCGAATTCCAGGAAAAGTATTTCTGCTTGATTGGTAATAAATGGTCGGTCAAATGCTCATCAAAACCGCTACAAACGAATTTATTGTTCTTGTTTGTATTTTTTTTTTGCTGTGTTGTTTTCCTTCTAATTGTGTTTTATACTTTTCTCTCTAGCTTTCGTCTTTGTTTAATAAAAACTCGTATATATTCTTTTTTTTTTTTTTTTTTTGAAAATATTTTTTTTAATTAATAAAATTGCTTGTAATAAGTCGAGTATACACTTACACGTTTTTGTTGCGGAGATGAATTTGCATGCTTGCTTGTTGAGCTAAAGGCACACATAATTAGTTTACTGATGATGATGATTTCATTCAGCCATAAGCAATACCTCGAACGTTTCGTCTAACGCGAACCATATCAAAAATAAATTCAAAAAATGTAACGTTATTGTAACTCATCATGCGAGAAATGAAATGTGAACAGTGAAATCTTACGAGATTAAACCCCAAAGTCTTTGCAGTTTTAAATTCAAATTCCATTTCTTGTTAAGTTTGTTTTGTAAGGTTCTGCTTATATGCTTCTTGAAGCTTTAATCCATATAAAAAGCTTTCCAGCTACTATTTACATATTTACATCTCTTTTTCGCATACTTGAACTTGTTCTTCGGTTTGGCTGCTCATTCCAAAAGGCCATTCCTGCCACACCGCCTCTGACAATCACATGTACAATTATTTATAATAGATAATTATGCGCTTTAGGCCTACCTCACTTTGGGAATTGGTGAAGTAAAATATGTATATATTCCTGCTACAAGACACGAATTTTCTTCATATTCCAGTCGTGCTTGCTCTCGTTCTCTCTTGTTTCGTTCTGATTTCACTCTCGCTAGCTTCGTTTTCCTTCGCACAATTTTTCTCTTCATATTTTATTTGAGAGACTCTGTCTCTCACTCAGTTTGCCACCCTTCAACAAAAAGCTCTTTCTGTTTATAGCAATTCATCCCCAAAAAAGTTCAATGTTTTGTATTTAATGTTATTGCTGTGACTTCTACTGCTGCTCCTGCTGCTAAACTAATTCCTTAAAACTACGTAAAATATTTTAAATTCATCGCAAATTATAATCAATGGTTGTTGTCAATTATAGACACGGAATATCTTGGTGACACTGCGATATTGTAAAGTAATTTTCATAAATATTATTTATAGCAAAATTGGAGAAGAAGCGCTCGTGAATGAAATTGCGGAATGAACACCACATTGTCGTACTTACGTGGTCTTCTGCATGTGATTATATCGTAGAAAGGGGATGATCAAGAGGGTGAGATTAAGAGGGACGCTATTAGAATTGGTAAACCGGTCTCTGAGTTTGTGTTTCTGTGGGGTATCCATGACAACTTTTGAGGAACTAGAAATATAAATTTTAATAAGGTTGCTGTTATACACCAGCAAGTGGCATCTTTTGAAAAGTACATAAAAGACTGCTTCCGTTTTTCAGTCGAATCCTGCTTTGTATATTTCTTCGAATCAACATCAGTACCACAGTACTCAGTAAATGTATCGTTTTATCGGCATATATTTCCCTATTTTCGAGATCATTATTCAACACATTTGTAAGTTTTTCACAAATTTTAACACCTGGTATTCTACCAACTTACTGACATTTCGTTTGCCTTCAAAGATGTACTTACTTTACTTTACTTTTAATGGCACAACAGCCCATGGAGGGCCTACGCCGAGCTTTTCGCATCCACTCATGTTGTGCGTGTTATATTTGTACATGAATGGAAGGGACCTACAGTTTAATGCCGAATCCGAACGGCAAAGTGAAAAGCTTTTCATAGCAATTTTTACTCTTGTAGGTTTGCCATTGCCTGACAAGAGGTGGTGCCGTGTAGAAAAATTATTTTTTCTACTTTTTTTTTTTTTTTTTTTTGCCTGTGCCGAGATTCGAACTCCGGACACTCTGCGTAGCAGTCCAACGCACTACCACTACGCCACAGCGACCTCAAAGATGTACTAAAAATTTACATTTTCATTTAAAACGTTGAAACAATGGGTTACCCTTAGCCATATTTTTTTTCAACTATTAAGAAATATGAGGCAATATGCTTAAAGAAATTTGATCTAAATAAAATAAATTTTAATTCAAAAGCGGAATTGGTCCAAACAGATTAAGGAAGGAAGGCCTTATATTTATTAATTTAAGCGTTAAATATGTTAAGCATGTATTGTGAAATGTATGTATATATATCAAATGGCTAGAGAATTAAGTAATGAGGAATTATATGAATGTCGACTAATGCCATATAAATCCCGAATGGTTCTTCAACTTTTTCTCGTGATAACCTCAAAAACGGAAATGCAACAAAAGTAAGTCAAGTGCAAAATGATTCAGTATTAGTTGATATTTTTCGAAAGTGTTTCTAGGAATATACACGTTTTTATCGCCTGTGCGGCGGCGGGCAAACAAAAATGAGCTACTATTGTGAAATAGGCATATCGTAAAAAAAAGCTTTTCTGTTTTATTACGCTCGCCTAATGTGCTTGCTCCTGTGTGTATGTGTGTGTGTACTTTAGTTAGATTGATGTGTGTGTATGTTGTTGTGGTTGTTGATATTTAGAGCACACTTGAAAAATCCTCTCACAAAAGCGTACACAAATGTATGCGAAATCGCCTCCCTCCATCTCTTAAGCATCCAAATACCGCTACTCTCTAATTGGCAATATTCCCAAAAGGAAGAAGAAGAAGAAGCAGCAGCTGCAGCAAGCGAACAGAAGCGAACTTCACAGTGATGTGAGCAGATGAGAAATCAAAAATTTTTAGCGACACACACAACAATCCAACCAACCAAGTTCAACAAAACGTACGGCGAGAATCACTTCCAGTTTCTTCACAAAGTTTATGCAAAAAGGTTCGCATATTCGTTCTATTCTTCTTTTATTCTATCTTGAATTGGTGCTCTCGCTGCTTCCCTGGCGGTTGCCTTGTTGTGTTGTGTGCGTTGTTCATCTTTCCTCCAAATCTACACACAGTCGAAAGCGGTGCGGACGTTCTTACGGTCATACGGTTTAAACGTTCGGTCGGTCGTTCTTCGTGCATACGTTTCAACTAGAACTACAGCTCTGCTCCAACTTCAGTGCAGCTGCTATTGCTTTTTTTCAACTGCTACTTGTTCTACTGCTATTTCTACATATGTACTGCAAATTAATTATATAAAAAACAAGATATTGTAATTTACTTCAAACAAGAGTTTGTATTAACTTTTAAAAATATTATCAAACTAACTCACAAACTACTCCCTCCCACCACCTACCAGAACAGTTAATAACTATCAACGTTGGCACCAACAGCCAATCAAACAACACCACTATTACTTACTACTTAAGTAATATACTCGTCATCATAAACCGTATCTAATCTTCTTAGAAAAACAACATATACTCGTATAGAAGAAAAAAAAAAATCAAAACAAAATAGCAAGTATCGAATAACTAACAGAAGTTTAGTAGAAAATCTATTGGCTTTTTGTTGCAATGCCGCAAATTGTGCTGCGGCCTTTTGAAAACAATCCTAAAAAAAGTGTATAAAAAATTTACTTCAACATTATCAACAAATTTCATAGACACTTGTATGCCGCAGATATTCTCTGCCTACTACTTCTACTACTTTAGCACCTCATGCTCCTTCTGCGCCTCCTCCCGCATCTTCAGCCAGCGCTTATCTTTGAGTATGTGAGAAAATTAAGCATGAAGTTTATACTTTAAAAAGATAAGATGGAAAAAACGAACTAAATATAGCGCAAAATTTTACTGCAGCACACTGAATTTGTGTACTCGAAAGAGTCCAAAAAAAAAACAATGTTAAAACTACGACAAACGGGTGAAAATATCAGTACGGGTAAAACGCACTTTTTTATATAATCACAGTGAAAAATTCTTCATATTTTACTATTATACATACGCAGAATATAGCATATCATTATATGTAGTTGTATAAGCAAAAGGAAATAATTTAATATTTTACAATATCAAACAAACCAAAATAAAGAAGTGAAAAGTCCAAGTCTTACATATTAAATAGTTATATTTACCTAAAAAATATTAGATATATTCAAAGCACAATAAGCATATTAATAAAATTTTAAATAAAAAATTCTACATATACTAGAACACACTAATAATGCAAACGCGTGTCACCAAAACACCAAACATTTATGAGCTTCAATAAAATCACACACAAAATATTTAAACGCATTGCAATTAAGATAAAAAAATAAACCAAAATAACATTAAATAATAATCTTGTTTGAAAAGTGTTTGAGAAGTATTAAATATTTAAGACCCACCATAAAATCGAATGCGCATTTCTACTACTACTTGCATACATAAATACCCAGTTGATCATATTTCGATTGCTGCTTAATTTAATATTAAACGATGATTGCTCTTTATGTAAAGGGAGTAATAAATGAGATTTTCTTACAGACCTCAAAAATACCAACAATGTCACGTAATTTCAACGACGAGTCCGCAACTTTTTAAATGCAAGGAGAGAGAGCGAGAGAAAGGCTTTCTTCACAATTACATACTCTGTGAACACAAATGTGAAATGAAATTAAAAGAAAGAGGAGTTCTTAAACAATAAGGATAAATAATCTTAACGATCTACTGGGATATTTATATTGTAGCTACAAACCAAATTTGTCAAAATAATTACCAAAATATGAAACAAATAATTTAACTATATTTTTCCACATTAACTACAGCAATTTTGTGGGCATTCATTCCTACCGCAAAAAAAAAAAACAACTACTACAAAACCATAATCATTTTGAATGTGAAAAGCAATAAAACAACATTAAAAACAAATGCGATTATTCGATTAGCAAATGAAATACATATCGTTTCTGTATTGCAGCAGCAATATCCTCTGACGGCACTAAGCCCGCGCCTACCCAAGACCTACACCTGCTAACTCTCTATTAGATACAAGTTTCAATACTAAGTAGCAATAATCGCGTGTGTTTATATTGTGTAGCAGGCAGCAACAAGAAATATTATTAATATTTAATATATATATTTAACTATAGAGGAAAGGCGCAAAAACAAGAAATGGGAAAATAAAAATGATTGCTATGCTGCACCTGGCCGTCATATGTATATACAATTAAATAATATAGAAAATAACAAAAATCGTGAAATCATACATAAAAATCACAGCAAATTTGTGTGCATTTTTACAACAGCTAAAAACGACAAGCAAAGCAGTAGAGAGAGAGAGAGAGAGAGAGAGAGAGAGAGAGACAGGGAGGGAAAAGTAGAGGCTACGTATACAAATATTTTTCAAAAGAATTTAATAAAAATTCATAGAAGAGATGAAGGAAAATGTTGAATAAAACTTATAAGTTTGTTTAGAATATATTTTTAACGACTGTTGCTAAAAAAAAAATAAAACAAAACAAAAAACCAAACGCAGCAACAACAAAAATATATGTACATATGTATGTGTATCTCAATATATTTTAATAATATAATACAACAGCAACAATAAATCAACATTTATACCACAGCAACAACAACATCAAGATTTTCAATCATCGTTTTATAATGTAAGCTAAAGCAGGAGCAGCAACAACAACAGCAACTTGCAATAAGTAGTATCTTGCATACTTATGTATATAAATATTTTAAAAAGCATCCGCCCGATTAAGCGCCGCCGTCTATTAAAGCAAAAAGAACAAAATAAAAAGCAAAATAAGAATTATTTCTAGCTGTTAAAATAGTCAAAAGGAGAGCAAGCAAGCAAAACAACACTCAAATTGTTAACAACACTATCATCGAGGAAAATTAAAAGAAAGAAAGCAACAACAAACAACAGCTTGGGAACAACGTCATATCTCTCTTTTCTGGTACTTGTGCATGAGAAGAAGCAGAGCAGAAAAACTGTCATTTTATTTAATGTTGAGAGAGACTAAGATTATGAGCAGAACCAGAACAACAAAAGCGTCATTTCTTTTTGAGAGACCTTACTAACTATGAAAAGAACAACAACTAAATACGACAAACCCGTTATAGAGTAGGTGCTCGTGCAAAAGAAAGTGTGAAGGATAACGTATGTAGCCAAAAGATTGTCAAAAATAGCAACTGTATAGAAAAAGAAAAACAAAAAGGGACACAAATCCTAAAACAAAAAACAAAAGTTTTATTTGACTAACTAAATATGTATGTGTACATATAGTATAACTGACTGAATAACATTTGACTGACTGTTTGACTAAGTGGCATCTTAATCACGAACCACGAACGTGGAACAAAAAACGCAATAGAAAATTTGACATAAATTTCGCATTACTATGCTACAGTGTATACTTAAATAGGGCAACAACAACAACAAAAATATATATAAATAAATATAATATGTAACAACATCATAGCAAAAGATTGCAGAAAGATTCGGATACATATACCATAAATACATGCATGGATTTAAACGCGGCCGACATTGAGTGAAGGAATATTGTAAAATATTGATTTTCTTTTTTGCACTTTAGCTACTCGATGCTATTTTCATGGAGTGAGGCAAAATAGTAGAGGAAATTGACATGTTTTATAATTTATAGTACAACATTTTATGAGAAACAAAAAAATTAACATTAAAAGAAAAGTAGAAACAATTAAAAAGAAAATTAAATTGACCAAAGTGTAAAGCATTACTTTAATTCTTTATTTTTTACATACATATGTGCATAAATACATATTTACAATAATATTTTGATTAATAGTAATAATGGTAGTATAATGGTACTATATCAAAGAAAAAGAGAGAGGCTATCACACATATAACTGTGATTAATTTATGTTTTGAGTTTTGAGAGAAACTTTATATAAAATTATGTAAGTATTTAATGTCAAAGTGAAAAGGAAACAAACCAACAAAAAAAAAAAAAAAAAAAAACAAACACACAAAAATACAAAGAAGCTTTAGTTTTCAAATTCTGCAGCAACTAAAATTAAAATCCTAATAATCTCCAATTCAATCAATCGCCAAAATGAAAAGCGTTAAGAATTTCTTCATTGAACGCATCAACAGCATTGATCACTCCGATAATAGCAGCACCGGTAGCGCCGAAGGTGGTGGTGGCAGCAAAAAGAAACATCAACTAAGTAAACTGAAATGTGGTAGTGGTGGCAACGGTTCCGGTTCCTTAACTGCCAATACAAATAATGATGGTGTAACGCCTGATACCGGTGATACACCTACATTCATTCCTTACACTAGCGGTGGCGGCGGAAGCAGTGGCGGTGATGATGTTTCACCTAGCACTGCCTCACTTTATGCACAAACACCAAATGTGGAAACGCCTATGAGTAGCAGCACAGGTGATGCAAATTCTGCACAGATTGATGAAGCACGATCACCAATATCATGTGATAACGATGGAAACGGTAACAGCTCACCAACCAAATCACCATTTATTTTTCCAACTACTGCTGATACAACCGATGATGATGAAAAGAACTCTAGTGTCATTGCTACAGCAACGCCACACGTTTCAACATCATTATCGACCCCGACTATTAAACCACAAAAGAGTCGTCGAAAAATCTCCTTACCCTGGTTTCGCCAATCGAGCGTTACACATGTCGGACTATCACGTCAATATACAATCGATTCACCGGGATCATTTCGCTTGTTTCGCCAACCAAGTAACTTCTTAAAGGTTTGCATTTATATTATTTATTATTTAAACCTTCTTATCTATCGTTATTTCTCCTGGTAATAAGGTCAAAATAATAGTACTGATCTTGCACAGTGTAACGAATCCGATTAAAACTGAAATAAGCCAAGGTTGTATACTTAATATTTTACATAATTAAAAAAACTTTCAAGCTAATTTAAAGAAATATGTATTGTATGAATGTTATCGCAGTGAATGTTCAAATCATGCCAATAATTTAAATAAGACAAATTGCACAGAAAATTAACGATTTTAGACCTACTTTAAATTACTGTAACATTGTGTTTTTAAAGCACACGTTATGAAATTTTTGAATATAACAGTTTTTTATTTTTATTAATGTATGGTAATGGTTGCTTATTCTCTTTGACTCGATTACTTCCAAATGGCATTAACTAAGATCACAGCAAAACAACTTTATCAAACTTTAACAAGCGATTAAATAAATTGTGTGTTCACAATAATGTTGTTACAATTTTATTTTAGTACATATGTACTATATGTATGTACAATTAAAAATACAAATTTTTAGCTGCTTATATTTGCAAATCTGAATTTTCTCATGAATTCTCAAATGTAATATATTGGTATTAAGTATTTATCGCTTTATTTAAATGAATTATTGTATAGGTTATCTTCTTCTGTATTAAATTTTACCGTTCTCTTGCTTAAAATACGTGAAATAATAGTCGGACTTTTTCCAACTCAAATAATTTATGATCCAAATTTCATCAAAATGGAACAACGTTTACTATTTTTGGTCACCGCTTATATAAACTCGTTACACTGTGCCCCATAAGTATTATTATTATTAGGGTCCATTGGGATTCGTTCGTTCATTTAAATGTTAACAAAATATATCACTAAAAATTGTGTTTACGTGATCTGAAGAATTTCACAATTGTCATTACCAGAGCTGTAAAAGAATGCAATCAATTGAGGATATACATAAGTCACAAATGAATAATCATTTTTGATTGCAGTTATAGAATTTAATATTTAACTCCATAATATAAAAAATAGTTCGAAGCCTTTTTTGGTTATTAATTTAGAAAAGTCTCTTTTGGAGTTATGGAAATGCAAATCTTGTCTTGGAGTTTCTTGAAGTCAATTGGAGTCACTTGATTTCAATTGGAGTCAATAGGGATTTTCAGTCAATTGGAGTTACTTGAAGTTAATTGACTATTTGAAGTCACTTGAAGTTAATTGAGGTTTTGAAGTCACTTGGCTGACTTAAAGTGTAGTCCCTATGCATTGAATTGACTTCAAGTGAATTGAATCACTCCAATTGACTTCAAATCCGAATTGACTTCAAAACTTCAATTGACTTCAAATTCCATTGAACTCCAAGTAACTTCAAAGAAGTCCTGAAGTCATGAGAATTGCATTCCAATGACTTTAAAATAAATATTACATTCAGCTGACTCCAAAAGATACTTTTCTAAATAAATATCCAATAGGTGACTCCAAAAAAGACTTTTAAGTTGCATTTTTTTATTCTGGAGTTAAATATTTTATTCAATAACTGCAATCATGAATTGTCGTTCATGAACTGTGACTTCACGGTATTGCAATTAAATTCAATGCATTGTTTTATAGCTCTGGTCACCACTATTATTTTAGCCGTAACTGTGTACGAGTATGTAGTAGAAGTTCTCAATTGACTTCATCCTAATTTTCAAAAGTAGATTTGTTTGTAAGTAACGTAAACGCTTAATAGTGTCATTATTTTCGAGATGGAGAAGTTTTGCTATCTTTTACTCTTCAGCGTTGTGCGCTAAAATTGAAAAAGTGTAAACATAATTCGCTTTCACACACGTAACCAACCACTAGAGGATCTACTGATTTCAGAATGGGGAGCTTTGTATATTTTCGACCATTTTGCTTGGTTCATGAGCAGTGATAAAATGTATCAGTGTACCCCTACTCTCCCTAGGAACCGTTTGTGGGACCATCAAATTTATCTTGAAAATATTTGCAATGTGCACGTGAACCTAAAAGTATTTTCTACTACTTTTCTACTTACTTTCACGAGTTGGGTCTTGATTTGTAACGTTATTTTGCAGGATGATAAGTTGATGATACACAAATTTTATACTATTTCTCCTTATATGTAGTAAATGTAACAAACATTTAGATATGAGAAGGCTTGAATCAAAATGATATTCCAAAGTATTCTTGGAGAACTTTCTATGCTGCAGAATAAAAAATTGTCTCAAAAGAACAGCTTTCATTTTAGAAATGATTTTGACTTAATACTTATATTGTTATGTGTATTGGGTGGGAAGTATTCGAAGATTGCATTTGAAGGTGGACGCTATGCCACCATTTGCTATTGTATTCCAAGCTTTTTGCCCTGAATTTTCAAATATGCATGACTAAACTCGAATTCATGATTTTCTCTATATTTAAATTAATTTAAACTTGTAAATAATTATGATTTGGTATCATAATTTCGTCTCACCAATCTAACTCCTTCACAATTGAGTACCCACTTGATAATATCAACTTCATTTTCAATACTATTCCATCATTTCTAGTTTCTCTCTTATAAATATGTATGTATAACCTAACCATATCTATTACAATTTCAATTGACTTTGATGTTCTTTTTTGTTATTTATTATATTATTTTTGCTGTTCCTTGCTTGCCATATACATACTCGCATACTAAATATATTTCCTTCACATCTTTCCTTGCCATCTGTGTATTTACTTTTATTTTATTTCATTTGTTGTTGAATCCTTTTGCGTCATAATTTGTACAATACTCTGTTATTATTATTTGTTTTTATTTCTGCTTTGTCATCATAATACCCCACGACGACACATCTCCACTGTTGTAACCATATTTATTATTAGCATGACCTATAATAAAATAAATTGAAAAATTGTGAATTGAATATAATATTATTGACAAGTGAATCGTAATTCCGTAGTGACAAAGAGACAATCAGATCAGATTTGTAGCAAATTTAACCTTTAAGATTTAAATATACTATATTTACGAACATATTGCTCCTTTGCTGCAAGACTGTCATATCTCAAAAAGCATAAAACTCTTCTCACGTGAAGACTTCATAAGATACAGTTATGATTTTTTACACAATATGTAAATTTAAGGCAGTAGATATCCGTTAATTCTGTAAACTTAACTAGATATTTGTTTTTTTTTTTTTGATTTTTGACCGTCTTGCCGTCTAGCAAACTAGCGATATGTAAATAAATTTCCATAGTTACATAAATTATGCAATTTAGATACGAAATACATAGAATGTTAAAAAAGAAAAATAATATAAAAGGTGTTTTTTTTAGCAGTGTGGTTTTCAATCTAGCAATACTTTTTTTGGAGTTGGTCTTTTTTACAGTTGTCACTTGATTTATGCTCAGTTTGGTTTGCCATTTCATAATGAATAACGTTTGCAAATCGTCAAATTTATTACCAAAACGATCCCGATTTTCACAAGAATATTTTGTTCAGCGATGAAGCTCACTTTTGGTTGAATGGGTACGTTAATACGCAAAATTGTCGCATTTGGAGGGATCATAATCCACAAGCCATTGTTGCGACGTCGTTACATCCTCAAAAAGTCACAGTTTGGTGTGCTCTATGGGCGGAGGGAATCATTGGTCCATATTTCTTCGAAGATGAAGCCGGTCATAATGTTACAGTAAATGGGGAACGCTATAGAGACACGATTAATGACTTTTTCGTGCTTGAATTGGTTCTAACAAGACGGCGCTACTGCCATACAGCCAACGAAACAATCAATTTATTGAAGAAAACTTTTACGATGCATTATCTCGCGTCGTAGGCCTGTGGCGTGGCCTCCAAGATCGTGCGATTTAACACCGCTGGACTATTTTATGTGAAGTCGCTTGTCTACGCAGATAAGCCCGAGACGATTGAAGCCTTGGAAGAGAATATTCGGCGAGTTATTATTATGGCCCCAATTGCTGCAAAAAGTGGTCGAAAATTGAGCCCCGGCTGGAATTTATTCGAACGAGCCGCGGCGGCCACTTGCCCGAAATCGTTTTTAAAACATAGTGGCAAATTCTTATTTTTATAATAAAGCTTAATTCTTGGGCATAACATTAAATTATATGCTTTTTATTTCTTCTTGAAAACCACACTTCTAACAAAAAACACCCTGTACATTGTTGAAAAGGAAAACTTGTCATTCCTCGAAATATTTAAGGCGAAAGAAAAAGTTTATATGTATTTCGAATAATTTCGCAACTTAATTGCAAATTAGACATTGTGTATGTCGATAAAATCTGTCGATTTTATCAAGATGCGAAATTTCTGTTCATGCACCTAAGTACTTGAGTTCTAAAACTCAGAACCCCCCGAGATGATTGTCTAACACGCTGTCGATAAACCACCGAAACGACATACATAACATTCTTTGTGGAAATACTTATTCACCAGATATTTATTGCATTCTGTTTAACACGCTTTAGGTATTATAAGAAATTTGTTTCGTATATTTGTATTTCCAATTAATAATCCGCTTTATCTGTTAAATATTTGATATTTTATACCAGTTTGCAATTGACCCATTTTTTTTTATATTTTCGCCTCAAAATTTTTATCACATTTAATTACACAGAAATTGTTTAAATAGCTCAAACTTCCTGTTTTTCATCACTTTCATATTGCAATTGTCATAGTTATTATGAATAATTTCTGTCATAAATTATGGACCGAGAATTTAGCATTAGCTGATAATTGTTCCAACCAATCGGGTTGTGTGGAAATATCAGTTTATTTTGTGTCAGCTAAAAGTGCGTGCGTCTACATAGGATTTGATCTTATTCCTCTTATTTATGTGTCATATTGCCGATATGAAAACTCAATTAAATTCCTGTTATTAAAAAAAATTTTTATCTTTTTTTTGTCACTGGCTCATCATCAGAAAGCGAATTAATAAATATTTTGCGAAACATTGAGTCAACTATAAAAGAGCTAGTACTTATTCTTATCTGCAGATTAGTTTAAACATACAGTGCTGTGCAAATAATTTGCAACTGAGAACACATAGAGCTAAATCGTCGATGCAAATAAAGAACTTGGTATGAGGTTTCAAGTCATATATATAGACGTTCATAAAACAAAAATAAAAAGTAAATACTTCACCAATCCAAAAACAAAATTTTACTTCAATGTAAAAATGTATCGTATTTTTGTTTTATAAACGTATATAAACTTTATTAGCATCTTTTTTAGTGACTGAAAATCCATGATTTAGCTCTGTGTTTTCAGTTGCAAATGATTTGCACAGCACTGTACTACTGTGGGCAAAAGTTAGTAAGACTTTGTTCATAATTTCAAATTTTTTTATTCATTCTTCCAAAGCTATTTCGTCCCCTTTAAAGTAATCCCCCCGGCCCCAATACACTTGCGCCAACGTTTTTTCCAATTCTCGAAACAGTTGTTAAAGTCAATTTCCGGAATAGCCTTCAATGCGCTTAGCGATTCATGTTTAATGTCTTCAATTGACTCAAAACGGTAACGGTGTCGACGAAGCGGTTTTTTGAGTTTAGAAAATAGCCAAAAGTCACACGGTGCTAAGTCAGACGAATAGGGTGGTTGCGGAACGATATCAGTCGAATTTTTGGCAAAATGTTCTCGTAAAACCAATGCAGTGATTTTGGAACCAATCGTGCATTCACTCTTCTTAGACCCAAATTATGTTTTAAAATGGTTTTCACTGATCCTTCCGATATTCCAACGATGCCAGTAAGGTCTCTGACTGTTAATCGTCGATTCTCGAGCACCAATTCCTTGATTTTATTGACGTGTTGATCATCAGTTGATGTTGATGGCCGTCCTGGACGTGGTTCGTCGTCAACGCGTTCTCGGCCATCTTTGAACAATTTGTACCAATCAAAAACACTTGCTTGCGACATACAATTATCACCGAAGGCCCTTTGCAACATTCTGAACGTTTCGACACCAGAAATTTGATTCCGCACACAAAATTTAATGGAACTTCTTTGTTGAATAATTTCACTCATTGTGAAAATCGCCGAATGCACTTTTTGTACTTCAGAAAGACAAGCGTATACTAAACACTAATGATTATTTTGATGTGACATTTGGCACAGATGTCACCGACAGTCATACCAACCTTAAAAAAATAATATTTTGATAAATAGGTTTCCGCGCGAAATTTAAATTAAAAAGTCATACTACTTTTTGCCCACAGTAGTATGAAAATATAAAACATTCTGCACATTATGTTTTTATACGTTATTCATAAACTCAACTTATTCAGATAGTTTTTTTTTTTATACCCATGATTACCACAACTATCCACCACTGGATATTTTTTTAATATATGTATGTATACTCGTATATGAAGGTATTTGGATGACTTCACCGTCACCATCAGTGGTCGTGTTGCTTACAGACTACACCCTGTTTATAAGAATTCGTAATTCAATTACTTATATTCGATAAGAAGTTCAGTCGTGAATGCTTAAAGGTCTGCAGAAATAGGTATTTCTTATTTCATTCCCGTTATTTCATTGCATATTATTTCTTATTTTTTTATTTAATAAAGAATGAATAGACAACTCCTTGTTGCAGTTTAATTTCAATTATCCACTATTGGGTTACTATTGAGTCGCTGAAAATAGTTAGTCCTACAACATACTCAAATCTTAAACTTTCAACTTAGCTGTGTGAAGTTTTAAATGTTCTAGATATACAGCATCAGTTCCTGTCTAGCAATGATAATCCGTTTCCGCGCTGTTTGAATTTGATTTTCTTTTCAAAACTTAATTTATTGTATAAGAGGACTTTAGCCCTCTTTAAAGAGTCGATTAGGTCGTGTAGATGAATGTATAATTTATTCAGAAATTATCCCATACTGCCCATCATCAGTATTTGTTGTACGTAGTTGTGCTCTTACTTACAGTTTGCATTCCCCTTTATGCATAATTTTTGTATCGTTATGGCAGTGATGGCGTCATCACACATTACATCATTGTCATCATTCATAATTTTTTAGCCATCTGCAATTGCTATGTGTCTGTATGATTTTATGATGTGGCGACTGCATTGTGTATTTTATTCCCCTGCAAACACTTGTAATAAATGTTGTTAATATTTAATTTACACTGCATTAATTCCATAATTATTAGATGTATTTTATAACGCATTTTGAACAGGTACCAGAAGCAGTGATACGATTTTTAATTTTTTTTAAATATAAGTTCCATCTGTCTGCCATGTACATATGTCGAAAAAATCATAATATAATTATAAATAATTACATAAAATTAATTATGATAGGAATTTATGTAGCAATAAATATTCTCTGGAATAAAATTCTATTGAAGGAAGGAACCTGTGGCGGAGAACACAAGGTCGTGATAGTCGCACAAACGGCTGAGTCCATGTTTGATCATTGCGATTCTCGGTCTCAAGTCGCCATGCAGACTCCTCGGAGGCGTGCTTATCCGTGGCCTTGAATGAACGATTGTGCGTCGGGCTTGGAATCCACTACATTAAAAACTATCTCAATGAACCCTCATAAAAAGCCTTGTATAAAAAAACTCGTAATGGTTACACGAATTTGGTGTTGGATTTGTGATCGGGAAGAGACTGGGACATCTATCCGCATCAAGGCAAAATTCTTCAACACCAGACTAATTTGCGTCCACTAAAAGTTTAACGGTAGTGGAAAATACAATAAGTTACTTTTAAAAATCAAAAAAATGTAGTGGTAGTGAAAACTATAGGGCAGTAAAAATTTTGTGAATAAATCCCGGGTCTGCCGAAGACATATGGAAACTATAATTTAAAATGTTTCAAAATCAGATCATGACTTCTGTTTACTATTCAAAATATGTTAAACCTATTTCCTCTAACACATTAGTTTTTGTATTAGAGAATGCTTCTGCGTCGGAAAAAAATTTCATCAAATACTCCTTTAGCAATTACTTGTGTATTTTTACTCATCCAAAAAATCTCTGAGATATTCAAGACTATGTAGGTATTAGAATTGTATGCTCTTCTTATGTTCTGATTTCTATTACTGTAGTGTTATTAGTAGAGTGGAAAGTCTTAAGCATTTGCTTGATGCTTGCTTATTTTGCTTTTTTGGGTTTGTGCTATATTCCGACGAGCTTTTTTGGGATTTATAAAGCTTTCTCCTTAAAGTTTAACTATCTTGCTACTTCATTTATTGTGCAATTTTATTAATTTTAAAACCCTGTAGACAAAACAAAAAAGCAATTTCTTTTATTTAAAGCCATCTCAAAAATGAGATTTGAGTTTTTGTTGGGAATGATGCTACGGTCGTCATTGTGCAAGTGTTCTGTTGCCGTTAAAAAATAAATATTTAATGTGAAAAGCAGCATTTGGTAACTTCAAAACATAAAGAAGCCTCTGCAGTAAAATTGCAAAGTATACAAATGCTGCTGTGCTGACTGACTATCTGGCGGCAGGCAAAACGATTAATCCAATTTAGTATGGATTTGTACAAGACTTTCTTAGTGGCGACCATGCATTTACATGGAGTTGGTAGTACAACCTTTTTAGAAAAATATACTAAGAGCTGCATTTATTACTTCGTAACAAATAAGTGCCCTCAATATGCGAAGTTTTATGTTTAAGTAAAATACATGCAAAATACATTGATGAAACAGTTGATTCCGAGCAGAGACTTGTGGCGAATTTTGTTTTTCGTATTTTGGATGACAATAGGCCTGCTCAGACAAATTGTTGTCAATTTAATTGTAATTGATTCAGCTAGCGCTAATACATATGGTACATCATAATTTGCAAACAGTAAAAATAAATTTTTATCATACTTGAAATAAAAAAACTAAAACTTTTATTCATATTCACTATATTTAGGGTATAACAATAATAGAAATAACATAATTTTAGAAAACTAGCAGAAAATGTTCCTTGTCAGGCAGTGCACGAAAGTATTTTTTTTTATGTTCTTTTTCCATCCGTTTTTTCATCCATGATACGCAGGTGTTTTTATTGAACATGAGTTCCCCTTGTGTGACTTTCGGCTTCGTTTAATGGAATCATTTTGTTGTTTTTGTGCCCTTCGGTCCTTCGGGGTACAAAATATTTTTTGTAGGACTTCATATTGTGTCTCTGCTTCATTCTTTAAACTCTAACATGATGGATTTAAAATTTCTTTGTTACATCGCGTAATGACAGATTAGAATTTTGCTTCCACCTTTTTATGACCTTCCTCTCCAATTCCTTGGTCCCCATGCAGTACTTTTTTTGCACGAGCCGTTCTCTCGCGCAGTTGTATTTTGTGCCAAGAAGGGAAAACGGTTCTCTGCGCGGTTGCGTGGGGTGTTATTGTAAGTTTCGCAATTGTTTTATAACTTGCGTCACTATTATTTAAAAAAGTGTGCACCATGTACAGACGACTGCTTTCGGTCGAAAGATGGATTTTTTCGTGCTTGAATTTAGTGTCTCTAGTAATTAGAGTGAACACATCTCATAGCTACTTTGTTTACAATGGCTAGAAATTGAATTGAATCAGTTAACGCATGCCATATTTTTTGCTTAATTTACAAGAAAAAACAAACCTATCAATATATTGTTTATTAAAATTATGCATTTTTCTCTGGCCAAGAATTTCTTTCAAAATAAATTATTAAATATATTATATTATATTTTGTGCATATTGGGTCATGTAAAAATTATCCGCTGTATTTTGGTTTGTCTCTATTGAAAATGAATATTAATCAAGTACATATATATTGGACATTGTTATTAATGACATTTTTCCATTTTTCGGGTAGCTTCATTATTCCATCGGTGTAGAATTTCATTTGTTTTATCGTCAGAAAACTTGGTCAAGTGATTTCAGCGGCTGCTCAGTCGTTAAATTTTTTTTTATAAAACAAATGATAGTCAGACGGTGGGTGCAAGGTCCGGGCTATACGATGGATGCAATAAAACTTCTCAACCAAGTTCCGTCAATTTGTTCCGAGTCATCAAATTGTCATGATGGAACATAGTCCCTTTCCTGTTGTTCAATTCTGGTCGTTTTTCCTTGATTGCTTCGTTGAGGCGGTCAAATTGAGAGCTGTAGGGAACCGAATTAACCAGTTGGAGCATCTTATAATAGACAATTCCCTTCCAATCCCACCACTCAACATAAAACCTTGTTTGCCATCAATCCAGGCTATGAAGTCGTTTTTGAAGGGTCACTGCGCTTTGACCACAATCGCTTGCGTTGGATATTCTCGTATCGAATACCCTTTTCATCGCCCGTAATGATTCGCTTCAAAAATTATTCAATTTCGTTTCGTTTCAGCAGCGTTTCAATGATGGTAATTCGGTCAGTCAAATTTCTTTCCATTAATTCATGTGGTACCCGAACATCGACCGTCTTTGCGTAGCCTGCTCTCTTTAAATGATTCCAAACTATGATGTGGCCTTAAGTACAATGGGCTACATAGCCTGAGTGCTTGAGGAACTGTCCTGCACTCTTAGGTCAGGTTCTCGACCTTCTTCACATCCATCCATCCATCCACGATGTGGTTGATCTTGCTATTTCGATAGCAATTGTTATCGATATTGTTACACCAATTATTTTCATCGGGTCTTTCAGTGACTGGCCTACCAGAGCGAGGTGCATCTTGATATCGAAATTACCGGAACGGAATCGAGCAAATCACTCCTGGTTCCGGCGTTCACATGCAACATCTTCACCGTAAACCGCGAATATTAATCGGTATGATTTTGCAACGGTTTTACCTTTTCTATAGTACATAATAAAGCATCACATAGTGTATTTCTTCAGATATTTCACTCATTTTCAAATAAATGTAATTTTTTACACTAGCAACGAATTACACAACTGTCTTCACACAAAATATAGCCTGAAATGCCACCTCTCAAACATGTGTTCTTTATATGACCCAATACGTAAACAGATTTATGTATATGTATAATTTACCATGTACATGTGAAACACAATTCCTGCAAAAAGAATATGGTCGAGTTAGTACATTAGTACATCCTTCCATTCATGTACAAATATAACACGCACAACATGAGTGGATGCGAAAAGCTCGTCCTAGGCCCTCCATGGGTTGTTGTGCTATTAAAAGTAAAGTAAATTTAGTACATTTAATGTTTTTTAAATCCCAACTGTTACGTCCACTCAACACCCACAACCAATAGAAACGATTATTATTGGGATACATCGATGATTGGATGGCTGAGTGAGTGACAGAGTGAGTCGGGAGGTGAATAAATGTAACTCTCTTGGATAATAAGAAATACAAACGACATTCAACAAAAAATGCTCCATGGTCTTTATGGCAGTAGGCAGATGCAGTGCTGTCAGTGAAGTTCGCACTAATATGCAAATGAATGAAAGAGTGTTTATCTGACATGTAGATACAACAACACCAACAATAATTTGCCACAAAATAGCATTTTCTTTCTGGCCATTGAATTTAAAATTTTTTTTATTTTTATTTTGCTATTTGTTCATTTTTGTTTTCCTTTTTTGTGTGTCGGCATTTTATAGTTTTGCGCTTCATAACAAATGTTGTGCAAAAATTAAGTGTAGTTGTGTTGTGTAGTTTTACGACGGTTTTTATATCACACCAAATTCACTGAGCCGAGCCACAAGCAAATACAAACAAAAAAAAACAATCACAATACAAAAGCTTCATCGTTTTTGCCGTTGCCGTTGTTGTTGTTGTCATCGTTGTCATCGCATTTTATGTTAGCAGCATCATCGGCAAAAGCAATGGCAGTGCTAGCCAGCAATAAAAACAGCATTGACCGAATCTGATAAGCAAAAAAAAAAAAAACAATATACCATAAGAAAATCAATACCGTAAAATCTATTTTTTTTTTATTCCTTTCTAACATGATTTTCGTTGATGGCACTAAATTGTTTGTGTTTGTTTGTCTGCCTCATCAACGAAATCCATTGTGGTTAAAGCCTTTTTTGTCGTTACTTGGTTGCCCTGTAATAATTTTTGGTCTTTTTCAGGAATACCACAGAATGACAGAAATTAACCTTGTCGAAAGCTCCAAGAATTCCAAATGACTATGAAAGGCCAAGTCCGCAAATTTCCAATGGTTCGCAACTCCAAATTCTAAATTTTTCATTTGTGTACCCACAAATATGAAAGCGCACAACATGAATGGTTGTGAAAAGCACTCAGCTTGGGACCTTCGTGGGCTGTTGTGCCATTGAAGTAGAAGAAAAGAGAAAGTCACGCATAAATTTTAGTTTCTCCATTTCGAGTGTTTTTGGATCTTCTTTGAAAATCGTCAAAACAGCTCAGCTGTCAATCAAAGAAAAGAAAATCCAGATTAAGGGATTTTTTGTCCCAAAGGCATATTTAAAGTACAAAAATCAGCTTGTTTCAATTATTTATTTATGAACATGTAGCAAAGTAACATTCTGCTCAGGCTGGAGGTTGTTGAAATTTTCTACTATGATTGTTATTTGTTTTTGAAATTCGCATTTCATTGCGAGCACACATCCTCCATCCTTTCCTCCCTACATCGACTACCAAACTCACTTAATCACATTGTTTCAGTCATTATCAACTGCCAGACGTATGTATGTTATGTGTTTATGGTCACTCTATTGCTTTGGTTGGCTGATTGGTCGTTTGCTTACTCGACCATAAGGTGCTTTAAATGTTTGTCATCATCGATAACAATCTGTTTACCTCTCTCTTTCTCCTCTGCTACTCTGCTACTCCTGCAGGCTATTGTTTATCATTGAACAATTTGTATGGAGAGAAGGCGCACAAAGATTTTTCCGATTATTGCCACCCTAATTCCTCGCCATATAGTATGTATGTTCTCTTATACATACGTTCATATTTATGTACCATAAGTACACTCACACACATACATACGTACATACGTACGTACACAATCACGTGCATATGTATTCGTAGGTAGACACATGTGTTTATTGATTGAATTGCTGAAATGTTGTGCCATGATGATTTTCTTTTAACCATTATGTGACTGTTAAAAATAACACCTTCTGTAGGCTGTTAAGGTACCTAATGCCCTTGTACCTAATACTTACATATGTAATGTGCATTTAGAGTTCGATTCTATTTAACTTGAGAAATAAAAAGAATATTCAAGTCAAAATTAAACTTATTTTAAATAATTAAATAGTTAATCACAAACTTGCTAAGAGGAAAATGCTTTAATTTTTAAAAGGTTTATTTGAATTTATTTAGGTTTATTTGAATAGGCTTAGGAACTATGGTAATTAAAAACGAAAACTAATTCATTTTCAAAAGCAAACTTAAAGGAATGTAAACAAATTAAACATCATGTATTATTTTAGTTCAATTTCAAGATGACGGTATTTCATTTTATATTAATTTATTATTTCTCTTTTCAAATCATACTTGATGCGTGGGCTTAATTACATTTTCTATTTTCGATTTTACTTTCTTCACAAATGTAAGTCGTGTGTTTTGGGTCGTTGTCTTGTTGGAACCAATACAGGCTATAAGTTTCTGAGAGCTTTGGTGTAAATGGTGTAAATTTCGCCTTAGGATGTCTAATAAAACCTCCTAGGTTATTGTTGCCTCAACTCCATGGTTCCAACACCAATCGCTAGCACAGAATCCCATAACATAGTAATTAAATTCTTGGTTTTTAGCGCAATGTTTTCTTCTCTCCAAACAATCTGCCTGATACCCGATCTTTAAAGATTAATTTAAGGTTTGCTTGTAAACATTTATCCAACAAAATTTAAGGTACATACCATATGTGATTGTGAGCTTTTACAAACTCAAAACGTATTTGTTTGTTTATAGAAGAAATTTACCTTTTTTGCACTCAATATTGGACGCTCCAGCAAGACTTTGCTCCAGCTCACAGAGCCAAAATACACAAGAATGTTGCCGGGCTCAATTTTCTGATTTCATTACATCTCAAGAATGGCCACCATATTTACCGGATCTCAATCCGATGGATTACAGCGAATGTTCCATTTTAGAAGATCTGTGCTAAATGTTATAAAAATTTGTAATCCCTGAAACAGTCGTTGCGTCGTGAATTTTGTGGACCGAATAACGGTGAAGGAGCTCCAGCTTTGAAGCTGTGTATTCGTGCCAAGCATGGCCCCTTTGAAACCGGCCGAATATATTTTTACTCATGCATTATTTTATCATTTTCTTCGGTCTGCTTTTCGTTTTTAATTACAATAATTATTTTATATCCAAAACTGTTGTATACACTTATTAACTACAGGGTGACAGTTGAATGAATGAAATTATATAAATAACTTTTAAACTAACATAGCTTTAGTAACTATGGTATGTATATGTACATATGTACAAAGATATAGATTAAGATTTGAAAACATTTTGTTATTTCCCACGCAAGGAAGATTCAATAATAAAAGTGGAAAAAACGTAAGAGTTCGCATTCAAAGCGAGTGGATAATTTGAGTGAAACAAGCTAATTTTTGTATGTCCTTTTTGCGCAATTTTAGACAACTATGCACTTTTACGTATTAATTACGTAACAACTACTTAAAACATAACAAGTGCATAATTCTTTTTGCAAACGATGTTTTTTTAATTTCACTGTCTTCCTGCATTACAATCTAAGTTTTCAGGAAAAGTAGACTTAACGTCTTGCCATTCTATGCTAGCGCTATAATAAAAAAATTTCATTGTTGTAATTTATCATATTTTTGCATTCTAATGTTATATACATTAAAGCCTTAACAGCATTTAAAGCGTTAGATTTTAGTTTTTGCTTTTTTTATAGAGAAATTTTTGCAAAATAATAAAGTAAATAATAATTTTGGACTCCGAGTAATATTTCTAGAGATGCCACGAAAACTCAACCACGTAAAACATATATTTTGGGAAATAACGCAGTTTAAAAACCTTTTACGTACCCGGGTACCTCATCATCCCATTGAGGGTTAAAGGTTCACAAGGGGTCTGCGATGAGTGTGTGTATGTGTGTGATATTTTTGTTTGTTGTAAAACAATATTGCAGGTGGTTATAATAGAGGGTGGTCTCCTTCTAATGTTCGGTCGTTTGGTCACTCGTTCAGGCTGTCAGGAACAGGGCCAAATGACAGCATAATATTGTACTCATATTATTTTATCGTCGATATTCGATATCAAACAGCAGTAGTCTTAAGCTCTCATGCCGGGCCGCTGCGCACGTATGTTAATATACATTTCAATGGAAAACAAACACATATTGGGTTAAAATTTATATTCGACTCTACTAAATATGCATATGGTAGGTACTACAAGTATATATACAGTGTCGGACAATACAATAAGAACACCTTGTTCTGAAACCAAAAACCTTAAAAAAATATTCCTCTAGGCTTATGATAAATTTAAAAGGTATTTACTTTTATTCATTTATTCTATAAGTTTAATTTTTTCTTAAAACAAAAACAAAACCAATTCAGTGTAAAAAAAGAAATGTAAAAGTTAATCATAAAATCACATTTCAAAAGGACAAAAAATAAGAACACTTCAATTAAAAAAAAAATTTATAAAATATTGACTCAAATTGTTCACTAATGCTAATATTTTGTGGAATAGCCTGTATTAATTAAAATCGCCTTACACCTTCTAGGCATTGATTTCACCAGAGACGCGCAAGTAGCCTGGAATATCACGCTCTTTGAATGCTTTGCCACAATTCGTCTTTGTTTTTGGCTCTGGTACTGCCAATCTTCTCTTTGACAATATTCTACAAGTTCTCGATTGGATTAAGGTCAGGAGATTGTGAAGGCCAGGTAATAACGGGAATTCCATTATGGGAAAACCAATCTCGCGCAAGGACTGAGGTGTGCTTTGTGTCGGTATCCTGTTGCATTTGCCATTTCAGGGGCATTTCTCATTCAGCACAAGGATGCAACACCTCCTGAAGGATGTTTACGTAAAGAAATCTTTCTAAAATCTGTTTCTTTTATCCAATACAGAGGGCCAACACCATACCAAGAGAAGAATCCCCATACCATGATGCTTCCACCTTCGTGTTTAAACGTCTTCCTAGTATATTTTGGGCTCAATTCTGCATTTTTCGGGCGGCTAACCCAACGTTTGCCATCACTTCCAATAAGATTCACCTTGCGTCTGGCCATAATACGTTAGACCATTTTTTTGCATTAATTGAACCATCCCACTCAATGTGCGCTTCAGCGAACGCTATGGACAAATTTTTATGCGATTGTCATCTGCACTTGTAGTTTTGCGGGGCCTACCTCTCTTGCAATGAAATTTTTGAGGTAATAAAGATTGGTAGACAAATGTCGAGGATCTGCTAATAGTTTTAGCTATTTGGCGGATGCTTTGTCCCTCATTTCGCAGGTTTTTCACCAAATCACGCTCCTCCTTGCTACAGCGCTTTGCTCGAACCATTTTGCTGTGACATTACGGAATAGTTTACATTTAATTTGTTGAATTACCCTCAATGCTACGATTTAAATGCTTACCAGTACAAATTATAAACAAATTGATGTTTTCTTTTTGAAATATAAATTTTTTCGTCTGCTGTTCTTATTCGATTGTCCGCCGTCGAATACTTCGCTTCAACTTTTTTGTTTGGGAATTCCCAAAAAATATTTAAATGTAGTGTTGCCATCTAGAAATTTACAAAGTATGCACCATACCATTTTCTTCTTTATAAAAATTGTTTGCCATAAGAAGTCCGATAAAAAAAAAATCAATGGAAGTTTTATAGTGCAAGGTGTTCTTATTGTATTGTTCGACACTGTAATTATGTATGTATTGAATTGATTATATTGTATATTTATTGAATATGTATAGCTCTTTGTATATGCTGCTTGCATTTACGCGTGTTCTTTGTATGTATGTGGTCATTTGTAATTGATTTGTTTGTTAAATTAATGGTGGTGATTATATTATGTAACATGAAAAATGCTCTGTTAACGAAGCAATCCATCTGCATATTGTACATACAAACATACATATGTGCATGTCCCTATGTATAAGTAGTTCATGCGGTTTTTGTTACACAACATAAAAGGAGTAACAAATGAGTGATTGTGAGCAGAGGTAGTTCCATTGTATAATGATGAGTAGTGAATTAACTTTTGCTATCACTTCCCATTGTAATGGAATTTTTTGTAATTGATTCAATGAAATTCAATGGCTTGTAAAATCCATTCAAATATAAAGTAAACCCCGGTTGAGTACCACTCTCTGAAGGTCCATTCCCATTTAAATGCCTTTAATTTGTTACTTTTTTGTAAAAATATATTGTACATACCTCTTTTTAAGTGCCTTCCCCGCTTAAGCACCTCAAAAGCCTGACATTTTCAGCTGAGAGACTTAGCCGAGGTTTACTGTACTTTACTTTTAATGGCACAACAGCCCATGGACCTAGAACGATCTTTTCGCATCCACTCATGTTGTGCGTGTTATATTTGTACATGAATGTAAGCCGAGTTTTACTGTACTACAAATAAATCAAATGTAGATAGAGAAAATGTTTAATTGTTTAAATAATATTTTGCAATGTATCTTCCCGAAATTAAATGTGATTTTTTTAGAGCTTGGTTATTGAAAATCAAAAAAACTCAGAACTTTTACAGAAGTGAATGAAATTTTTATTTGGATCGATAAATCAATTCCTGCCATTTACTTTTTAAAGATAATTTCACTTAATTGTTACCCGCGACTACGCTTCAAGTGGTACATTCTGATGGTCCAATTTTGGCACACTTTTTCACAAATTTCGGCCGGAATCTCACCGATGACGCATTCAATGTTGGCTTCCAAAGCAGAAATCGTGTTTGGCTTGTCCCTATAGCCAAGAGACTTAACATACCCCCAAAAAAAATAGTCTAACGGGGTCAAATCACACAATCTTGGTTGCCAATTGACTACACCAAAAAGTGAGATTAACTGCTCACCAAATTCGTCTCTCAATTGATGCATGGTTTCGCGTGCAGTGTGGTATGTGGCACCGTCGTGTTGGAACCATATGTCGGCCAAGTTCAATTCTTGCATTTTCGGCAAAAAAAAAGCATGTTATCATCGAACGGTATCTTTCTCCATTGACCATAACGTTGCGGCCTTCATTGTCTTTGAAGAAGTACGGACCAATGATGGCGCCTGCCCATAAACCGCACCAAAAAGTGCATTTTTCAGGAGGCATTGGTAGCTGCTGAATTGCCTATGGCTGGTCTTCACTCCAAATACGGCAATTCTGCTTATTCACGTATCCATTAAGCCAAAAAGGAGCCTCGTCGCTGAAGACAATTTTATGTTAAAAAACGGATCGAATTTTGATAATAAATTTGATTAATTTGCAAACGTAGTTCAGGCGTAAGTCTATTCATGATGAAATGGCAAACCAAACTGAGCATTTTTTACTTTGACTCATGTCAAAAATCAAGCATGAACTGTCCGAAATATTAACGTCAAAAACTAAATATCAAACAAATCACATGTCTACATGGCACCAACTCTCGGCAGGCTATGGCAAACCTACAAGAGTAAAAATTACCTATGAAAAGCTTTTCACTTTGCCGTTCAAATTCTGCATAAAACAGTAGGTCCCTTCGATTCTTGTAGCAGTTTAACACGTACAAAATGGGTAGGTGCAAAAAGCTCGACCTAGGCCCTCCATTGGCGTTTGTGACATTAAAAGAAGAAAGGAATTTTGTTGAATCAAATTGAATGTTACCTCATTGAAAGCAAAGCTTTTTTATTAATTAGATACTTCAGATTCCAGCATATGGAAGCAGCGAAGACCTCTCTCAATTCTCCCCATTAACTACATACATACCATATAATCCAATATTTCTCCCTTTTCCTCTCATATCTCTTTTCTACCTTCCTTTCCTAAACAGTATATCCTCTGTGCGTTGATTTTCTTAAAATCCAAAATGGTTTTCTTTCGGATTTGTAAATTTAGCTACGAACTCGATACTGCATTCTGTAACAGAGAAATTATGCTTCGGTAATAAGTATCTAATACCAAAAATCGCTCACTTAATTTAAGCTCGCTGCCGAAATGAGGAACTTTGATCCAAATACAATACATTTCGTATCGAGGCTCAGCTGAGCCCAACATAACATGTAAATAGCTCTTTCTCGATGCTTGATAGTCCACTAGATCTCGAACCTATAACTGGTCTAGGAACTACCTGGAATAAGGTTCCAATATGTTAACCATTGTTTTCCCTGCCCTTTCCGCAACGGTCGATTCATAAAAGGCCCAATAAAGTTCAGAGAAAGATGGGATTGGTGCCAATGTCCTTAAATTACGAACTCTTTATAGCTAGTTTTCCAAAAGCCTTATTTTATACGTTATGTCAGTGGTCTGCTAGATACTTAAAAAAGCGTGCGCTCTCCATCTACACAACACAGATTCTTATTGCTCAAGATTGGCATACAAGTAGTGGAGAGGATGAAATTAAATTATGAATATTTATGTTACTTATACGACACAAGTGGCAATGCAAAAATGCTTTCCGTTTGCAATTGTTTAACAAACCATGCAAGAAACAACACCATAAACGACCTAAAGGCATGCTTCACAAGAACTGCTGTTGTTGTTCAGTGTTCTATGTGCGTGTGTATGTGTATTGTATGTGTGAAGGATTTCTTCTCGTGTTGTTAGAACCATTTTGAGAAAATTCCACTACAATAAATAAGTGGAACATAATTAACACGTTCCTGCGACCAGCAGAAGCAAAAGTCCATAGAGTCATGAATAAACTTCACTGAGCACAAAAGCCATGCTTGCATGCACGAGCATGCATCGTAAGACTGGAGTAGGTACACAAGAAGGCAGAGTAGATGCAAAGGTGCTTTTCTTTAATTTTCTTTTCTATTCTTTCCTTTTTTTTTTCTACCACTTTGTAGTTTATAGTTTGCCGTGAGTGCATTCATTGCATTGTAATTATTATAGCATGAAACATGATTTCTCAAATGTACAAAAAAATTTCCTCCACTGCTCCATAGCACACAACTATGGTACATACCTGACATACCTACATACGAGTACGTAGCTAAACTCTATAGAAATATTGCTGTTTGCAATAAATAAAAGCAAAGCATACCAAGCCGCAGCAAATATAATATTGTAAATACCACTGCCAAGTTTGAGAGAAGATGCAATGCTGTGCGGCGTAGTTGGAGATGCGAAGGAAAAAAAACCGCTTAGAGGGAGGGAGTGGAGCTGAGGGAGAAACATTTTATTTCTAAAATTTTCCTTCGTTGTCTCATTCCAAACCAGACAGTGGTATCTCTGCAATGGATAAGGTGAGACACAATCACATAGACCATTACTTCCCTTAGATTTTAATATATTGTTGTGAACACATCTTCTTCCTTCGTGCTTCCTTCACTGATTCAATTCAATTCTGTCCAACCACATCAACAAAATATTATTACGTTTTGCTTGAAGTTTTTGCATCGTTCTCTACGAGTCCTTTCACAAGTTTTCCAATTTTTCCAAGGTTTTCTTTTTTGCTAAAGAGCCCTAAAAATTTCCAGTGCATTTCTGTCTAAATTAATTTTTTTGCGGTATTTGGACAATATGGCCCTTACGTAATATGGTGTTCTAGATGTTGGCGGGCAAGAAAATTCTGAGTAATTAACAGAGCCAGCGGTTGACGAAAATTTGTAGAATCGAGTTGATTAGACACTTCGAGTTGATTAGCTTTAATTTGGGCGTGAGTTGATACCGAAAGCCTGATTTGGTTTTTTTGATTTTGGTCCTTCTTTTGATGTCTGCTTGATCAATCAGGCTTACTGTTATTTGTTGCCAAGATAGAAGAAATATCTATCCTACTTCTTTCACCCTCTACCCTGAAACCTTTTGCCTACTTTAAGACATCCGCATCGTTATATGATGAGTGCTCATACAGACTCCAATGTTCTCCAAAGTCGAATTCTTCTTACCTTTATTTTTACACTCATGAGTTCACTACACCCTAGGCGGACGATGGAAAGTTGATGGAGCATAGTCGAATTCTTCTTACCTTTATTTTTACACTCATGAGTTCACTACACCCCAGGTGGACGATGGAAAGTTGATGGAGCTATGGTAAGATATATGTACGTATGATCCCAATTCAATGGTCTCTTTCAGCTTACTCGTGAGCATCAACTTTACAGTTTAATGCAGTCGTTATTACAAATTTCAATCGTCAATTGATTGAAACAACAACAATTTGAAAGAATTTAGGATGCAAATAGTCCCATTTAAAGCTATGGTCTCATAGTCATAGTCCCACAATCAAGTATAAGTACTTTAACTAAACATGAACTTTACCATAATTGTAAAGCACACTTTTTGGTTTTACTTATCATAGTCAAAAGGGTACACTTGTTAGTTAAATGAGACTTTAATAGGATGCACTAAAGAAAATGAAAAATAATTCCAAGAGAATTAATACTAAATTATTGGCACCATCGGGAAATGATATTTGTGTTTCACCTCACTAACTTAAACGCAATGTTACTAGCACTTGAAAACTACCATATGTAATTGTTGGTAAGTCCTCTATTATTCCACGGTTGTTCAACAGTGTTTATTTTTCGATCAGAAAAGAAACTATGCTGTACCCTAATCCAATCGATACCGGAATAAAGCTGTGTATCCCATCACGCTTCAACACTCAGCCATACCAATAACGATATAATGTCGTCATTATCGTTGAAATCGACTTGGCATGTATTCCATACAAAAATTACTCAAAATCTCCTTACTGTAACTAAAGTCGACGATATTTATGTAGTTTGTAAGTAGTTCGATCGGATATTTAAAACTTGCTACTCGTTTACTTCCCCATGAGCGCATTTAGTGCTCATTCTGATATTTTTACCTTTTTTAATTTAACTCTTTGATGTGTATAAGCTTACATTCATCAGGAATTTATTTTTTCCATAGAAGTTACCTGCTCATTCAACTGCATTATTTGAAGTCATAGCAGCACTCTATAATAATGCTGGTGTTAATATTTTTTTTTTGCGTAATATCCTTAAAAAAGAATATCCTCTTGGAAGAAAAAACAAATCTTGTTCGAAAAAGATTTGGAAAAGGTTAAATGTTTTCAGTATAACTACACACAGAGTTTAGTTCTTGATTGATTGCTTTACATTTAGTGGCGGAAAATGAAACTCGACCATAATGATGAAAGCTGTATTGAAAGCTTTCAGCTAAACCACAATTTTTGCAACCGGACAAATAATTCGCCAAACCCTACACGGGGAACATTTCTATTGAAAAAAAAATTTAAAAAAATAAGAACAAAGAAAACTTTTAACTTTCAGATAAGCAAATCTAACGCGCGAGAGTATGAATGTGTGTGAGAGCGAGGGAAAATTCCGAACATTCTTTTGAGATTATGCTCTCATAAATATTTAACAAAACAACGTATCGTATTTTCGTATTTGTTTAGTTTAATTGAAAAATAATGTAATTAAGTACCATAAGTCTAAAATCGCCTTCGTATGGGGCAACTTACTTAAGTTCAGCATTTGCCTGGAAATAAACAACGCAGGAATCAAACATTCATAGATGGACTTAATATTTGTTTACTTGTTTCAATCAAGATTAATTAAATAGTTATTAATTTCTTTTATTATTAATATTTATACATACATTGAGAGTGTGTTTGGGTGCCCTTTTTGTTTTGTACCAGTGTGTATTTTTCATAATTTTATGAGTCACTTGATATTACAAATGTAGATAGAGATACTCGCATTTGTATAATTGCACCACATTCGCATTCTATAATATTGTAAGTACATAAAAGTCTGATTTGGGGCTACATATGATTGTATACAAAGCAAGTACGTGCAGCAGCGAGCAAGGAGGCAAATAGGGGATTCCATGGCGTCAGCTTCTCATGTACGAGTTCTTACATTCATATGTATGTGTGTACAATCAGTCAGCGTAATATGCTTTCATTTTTTTATGCTTATCAATATTTGCTATTGCTGTTTGTTATTGTTTATATTGTTGTTTTAGCAATGTGTAGGCGTTCAAAACTAAATAAACTTAAATATTGTTTCGATATTATTTCTATTTTGTTTTGTATTTTATTATTTTATTGCTAAAAGTGTTTTATGTATTTATTGTTGTTCTTGCTTATTTTTAGCTAGTAAAATATACTTGAGTGTAAGTATAGTAAAATCACATTTTAATATAGTTAAACATTAGAAACAGTTTTTCCTTTTTGTTTGTTTTGTTTGTTTTTGGGTGGCTTGCTGTTATTAAAGTGTCAAAGTTGGTTTACTTTGGTAATTTCCCGCTCCTTTATACCCCTGCTTTTTTTCCACTTGGCATGTTAATTCTATTTTTTTCTTTCTATTTTTGTGTTTTAACACAAGCTGCTATAAGCTTGTCAAAAGTGACTTCCCTATTGTTCTTTTTGTTATTGTTTACATCCCTTTTTGTGTTCGAAAAAAAACACACAAAATTTCCAGATAAAAAGCCTTTTCGTGTCCTTTTTGCGTTACTATTTTTCTTAAATGGCTTTTGTTTCCACTACATATTTATTATACAGTATCGAACAATACAATAAGAACACCTTGTTCTGAAGCCAAAAACCTTAAAAAAATATTTCTTTGGGCTTATGATAAATTTAAAAGGTATTTACTTTTATTCATTTATTCCATAAGTTTAATTTTTTCTTAAAACAAAAACAAAATCAATTCAGTGTAAAAAAAGAAATTTAAAAGTTATACATAAAATTACATTTCAAAAGGACAAAAAATAAGAACAATTCGATTAAAAAAAAAGTTTATAATTGTTCACTAATGCTAATATTTTGTGGAATAGCCTTTGTTAATTAAAACCGCCTTACACCTTCTAGGCATTGATTCCACCAGAGACGCGCAAGTAGCCTGGGATATGGAATACCACGCTCTTTGAATGCTTTGCCACAATTCGTTTTTGTTTTTAGCTCTGGTACTGCCAATCTTCTCTTTGACAATATTTCACAAATTCTCGATTGGATTAAGGTCAGGAGATTGTGAAGGCCAGATCATAACGGGAATTCCATTATGGGAAAACCAATCTCGCGCAAGGATTGAGGTGTGCTTTGAGTCGTTATCCTGTTGCATTTGGAATTTCAGGAGCATTTCCCATTCCCAGCATAAGGAAGCATCACCTCCTGAAGGATGTTTACGTAAAGAAATCTGCCCATCGTTTCTTTTATTCAATACAGAGGGCCAACACCATACTAAGAGAAGCATCCTCATACCATGATGCTTCCACCTCCGTGTTTAAACATCTTCCTAGTATATTTTGGGCTCAATTCTGTATTTTTCGGGCGTCTAACCTAACGTTTGCCATCACTTCCAACAATATTCACCTGTGCGCTTCAGCGAACTCTATGGAACACTTTCGATGTCTTTGTGTCAACATTGGTACTTTTCGTGCTTTCTCCCATACATTTTTTTTCCACCAAACTTACCTTACCTTCTTACTGATCGAGCACAAATTTGAACCCCTGTCTCCTCTAATTACGGCAGCTGCGTTTATGGATCGCGTGCAGCCAAAATTTGTATGCGATTGTCATTTGCACTTTTAGTTTTGCGGGGCCTACTTCTCCTGCAATGAAATTTTTGAGGTAATAAAGATTGGTAGATGTGAAGTTAAATGTCGAGGATCTGCTAATAGTTTTAGTTATTTGGCGGATGCTTTGTCCCTCATTTCGCAGTGTTTTCACCAAATCACGCTCCTCCTTCCTACAGTGCTTTGCTCGACCCATTTTGCTGTGACATTACGGAATAGTTTACATTTAATTTGTTGAATTACCCTCAATGCTACGATTTAAATGCTTACCAGTACAAATTATAAACAAATTTAAGTTTTCTTTTTAAAATATAAATTTTTTTCGTCTGCTGTTCTTATTCGATTGTCCACCTTCGAATGCTTCGCTTCAACTTTTTTGTATGGGAATCCCCAAAAAATATTTAAATGTAGTATTACCACCTAGTATATACCATACCATTTTATTCTCTATAAAAATTGTTTGCATAAGCAATAAAATAAAAAAAAATCAATGGAAGTTTTATAGTGCAAGGTGTTCTTATTGTATTGTCCGACACTGTATATGTTGCCGTCTCTTTCATTCTCATTAATTTGATATTAAATGAAATTGAAGTGTAAAATATGTATGCAATATTCCAGCATAAATACTTTTTAATTGCCACTTTAGTAAAAAGTTTTCTCATTACAAAGGGCAAATAAATTGGTAGTAAGTTTTAAAAGTTGTTTAAGTGCATATGTAATATTACACAATATTCCTTGGATGACGTCGGCTATATACATACATTATTTCGAGGAAATTTTTTAGAGCTCAGTTGGTCTCAATTTTATTAACATATCGCTCGTTTGCTGCAAGACTTATATCTCAAAAACCATAAATTTTGTAGGCTGTAGTAGGATAGGCTGTAGTATTTATAGAGATGATTTACGGAAAAGGGCACTTCCACGCAATTGCCCTTATTGCACTTAGGTACTCAATTGGTAACGACAAATACTCTTCTCACGTGAAGAATTCATGAGACAATACAAAGCACTAAAAAAACGTTATTTCTGTATACTTAACTTTTTTTTATTTATGACAATCTTCCAGCAAACGAGCGATATGTATTTATTATTCACCCCTATTTCAGAATCCGTCCTAAGAGTTACGAATTTGTAGTTTCACTTACTTAACCTTCTAGCCTTCTTCCATTTTCTTCCACGGTGGATTTTTATACACTTGACTATATCAGCGTACAGCTCATACAGCTCATCTTATTCGATGTGCGTTGTCCACGCATATCGGGCCATAAATCTTACAGAGTCTCTTCCTCTCGAACGCTCTTAACAGCCTCTTTGGTGGTCAATCTCCACGTTTCGGCGCCATATATTAGGACGGGAAGGATGAGGGACTTATAGAACGTTATTTTCGTCAGTAGACAGAGAGCTCTGCTTCTCAATTGGCTACTGATCCAGTAATAACACTTTTTAGCAAGAGTTAATCTTCGCTTGATCTCAAGGCTGACATTATTGTTGGTGTTTATGCTGGATCCTAAGTAAACGAAAACCTTGACGCCTTTAAAAGTATAATTGTCAACAGTAAAATTTCGTCCAAGACGCCGTGACTCTTTGTTTCTTGACACAAGGTATTTCGTTTGGTCCTCGTTCACCACTAGACCCACTCATCATTGGGGAGTGCTACACTGACTGCTCGCGCGTTGGCGCCAATGATGTCAATACCATCAGCGAATGCTTGCACATGACACTCCTGTAGAAAATAGCTCCAGCATAAGGTTAAAGAAGTCGCTAAAAGTGGTTAGGGAGTTTTTGTCTGAAACCTCTTTAGGTATCAAATGGCGCGGAGAGATCTATCCCAAATTTTCACTGCGCTTGTGGTGTCTGTCAGTATCATTTTACAAAGACGAATGAGCTTTGCAGGAATACCAAAACCAGACATTGCGGCGTACAAGTGATTTCTAATCGTGCTGTCGAAGGCGGCTTTATAATCGACAAATAGACGATGGGTGTCGATATGTGTTTTTCGGGTCTTTTCCAGGATTTGGCCTAGTGTGAATATCTGTTCGATGGTAGATTTACCAGGCCTGAAGCCTGAGCCGTTTTCGATTCCAGCATATGATTTTTTTAGGATTCATAAATGGAGTTACGACGGAATCTGAAATAGGGGCTATTACTTATATTGTACATGTGTGTTCATCAGTTGCTTCGCTCTACTGCTATCTCTTCTATGATACCATACATTGAGGACCTAAGCCAAGCTTTTTAACATGAAAGTTAGTTATAGTTGATTACGAATCCAAACATTAAAATGAAAACCTTATTTGGCAATTTTTACTCATGAAGGTTATAAGATTTAAATAACAGGAGATTTAAATTCTGTACTTAATTTTGTATATTCACATATAAAGCTATAAAATTGTACAATTTCAAAAGCATATAATAAGCGATAAGAACAAAAATATGAAAGATGAAATATTTTGCAGTAATTTTTCGTAAAAATTTGTTTTTCCCGTTTGGTTTTTATATGTTCAACAGTGCGTAAGGAGGACTGGCAAAGGGAATGACAACAATTTTCAGTGAAATTTACAACAATAAAATGGTTTAAGCGTATTCATATATTGTATGGAAAGAAATTATAGCGAAAAATAAAAGCAGATAGAAAAGAATTTAATGGTTGGAATTGTGGCAAATTGTGGCAAATTGTGGGGATATTGTGAACGATTTGGTGTAAAAATTCATACTACATTCATAACGACTTATAAAGTAGAGAAGATAACAAATGTGATGCAGCGTGGTAAAATCAACCAATCATGTTTATGTGATAAAAAATTTTAAATTCATAATAAATTCCCTTCAATCATCTTAATAAATTGACAACAAGTTAATATGGAACTTTATAAAAATATATTCTTGTATGCTTTTCTCTTCTTTTTCTACTTGTATAATAATATATTTTCTTGGCATCTATAGAAAAATAAGCTCTTATGGCACTAAAATAATAAGCTTCTTCTTCGTGTTAATATTTTCAATAATATATGCTTTTTTTTTTTTATAACCTACTCTGAGGGTGTACTTCGTCTAGAGATTTGTAAATCTATAAGACATTGATCAGTTATTACTGCCAGGAAATATTTACTGTTAACTTGACTACTTCCCAAAGATATTACTTTCTTAGAGTTTCTGTTTATTCAGCCACCTCACCTTTTAACCTGGTTCAATATCACCGTGTGAGCTTAATTCTTATCTTTTGTCAGCGAGAATATATTGTGCTGGATCTTGTTAACTTATCAACTTTGTTATTGCTCTGTATTGTTCCAGGACATTATATTAGTTCTGGAATCTATATAATTATTATTGGAAAGGCTATAGTGTACTGTGACCATAATTGATCTTTTGTGCAGCCAGATTGGGATATGTGTAGAGCAAATATGACCGCGTCACCTATAGTTTATCGCCGGTTCCGAACGGCAAGGTAGCAATTTGTTACCAATTGGTGGTTGTACCTGCACACTTTCTTATATTTCTCATTCACTTCATTTCGATAGAAATATGAGAAGTTTTTATGAGAGCTAACCAGACCAGGAACGGAATCGAACCCCTAATGTCTCAGGTGAAAGTCGAGTGATATGCCCAGTAGATTATAGTGATCGTCAAAGTATATACAAAGTGGGGATGGCAGATATATGAACGAATGACGATATTTCTGTATCAAAACATTTTGAACTTTTTTATCGATAAAAAAATAATAGCATTTGTGCAACATTATTCAAAAAAGTTAACCTAAAGTTACAGCATAGAAATTGTCAATATATTACATATGGTGATAGAAGTAAAAGGTAAAAAATGTAAAACCTTATTGTGATAAGAGAGGACCCTAATACAAAGATGGTTAAAATAAAAATTAAACGGTATTGGGTAAAAGTAAGGGTAAAAGTAAAAATGGTATTTAGTTAAAAATATCTAAATACCTGAAAAAATGTATCCCCCGAAAATTTGTTTCGTTTTCTTTAAATGCCATGTTGATAATTTCTAAGCTATACTGTGATCTTGGGTAAATGTTACATATTTTAGTTCAAAATATGAATTTTGATTGTATAAAACGATACATCAGCCATCCCTAATATGTACAAAGTAAACATTGAATTTACTGACTAGTTACTTCAGAAATACAGAAATTACAAAAGAAATATACTAACTTAATATACTAAATATACTAGGAATTCGAATACAGATTGGCTGTCGCTGAAAATGACTAAGTCATGGACCAATAGTTCATTGGATTTCAAGCAGTCAGAAAACGCTGCAATAATCGGGAGACGAAATGATAAGCTGAACACTAATTGCACAGGAATTACGACCCTGCTCCTCAAGTAGAAATGGAAGTGTTGCAGTAATGCCATCGGCCAATCTCACGGTATCAGTAGGCAATAATAGCTGATGTTTATCGAAATTTATTTATTGATTGAGGCTTTGAATTTCTGCGATTTCGTTGGCTTAAGTTGATTACTATCCTTTAGAGCTTCCAAGCATCGTCGTTACCTTTTTTTTATCCACCAAACGATCTCATTTGAAATCAGCGGACATAGAGCAGCAATTTTCAAATTAACTAAGCCTGTTGAGCATAACTTTGAAATTTATACTTATTACATTGAAAAATAATAATACGTTTTGTTGTCTGTCTCACCTTATTGTTAAACATAAAAAAGGACAAGGCCAACATCTACTAGGGAAAATATCTTCAAAATTTAAAAGAAAGATAATAGAAAGATAAATATATTTTAGTTTTACTTAATTATTTTGCTTTACTTTACGTTTTTCTACGAATACAACAAATGAGAATCCTTACTCACGGAACTAATTGCATTAAGAAACAAAACCGGATCGTGATTTTCCAACAAAAGTCCGGGTGCACATACAGTATTGCTCGTCTTCCTCTACTGCTGCTTCCTTAATTTATAGAATAGAATAGCATAAGTAGAAGAGAATGGTGGAATTAAAAAGAAAATTAAGCTCTCATATTCAACGAAGCAGCGAACGACAGCAGCAACAACTACAACAACAATGCAACTAAATTACTTGAACTACAATATTCTGTGAAATGAACACAGACAACAAAGTTGGTTTAATTGTGCTTGTGGGAGTCTTTGTGTGAAAATTAGTACATAGCTACTTACATATGTATATGAATGTACATATGGTATATACGTGTGTACTTATGTATATGAGTGTGTGATATATCTATACACACAGATACTTACATACATATGCATATAAGTATGTTTGTTTGTTTTTACCTATTCACAAATAAACCAACTGTAGTTAATCATTCACACTTCCAATGCATTTCAAAGGTTGAGAGGTGGAAGAAACACTGAAAATTATAGAAAGTTTTTACACCTAACCTTGCACAATTATCACTCATATAAAAAAATAATAAACTCATGAATAATTAATACAACAGGTGAACTGTATACAGAACAAAAACGACGAAAGCTAATAGGATAAAAGCGGATTACATTGTAATTAACAATTGCCCAAGAGTGTCAGTCAGTAAGTCAGTTAGTTAGTTATGTAATTAGTGTGATGATGATGATGATGATGATGATGATGATGATGATGATGATGATGATGATGATGATAACACCACCCACACAAACACATTCTTAGATAATTAAAAAGTAAAGGTTATACTACTTATATACATACATAAAATGAAAATAGTTGTGCATCTTGTTGGCTGGCTGGTGCTGATGATTTAATTAAATAATCATAATATGATAATAACATAATAAAATTTCCAAAGGCTTATATGCACACACACACACAAGTTATTCTCCTTTCCAAATGCACAGCATTCTTTGGCATCGACTTGATATACTGACAACACTGACACTGATATCGGCACCAACGTCGAGGCATTTGAATTTCTCACCGCTATACAGCTGCCAGGAATATTAAGTGACTTCGTCTCTAACATTCCGTGTTTTAATAGAATATTATCAAATAATAATTAACATGCTTCATTACACGTTCTGCTCTCTTCAATAAATTTACATATTAACACTTATAAATTATTGATTTTTCTTTACAGGTTGGCGCACAAGAAACCACATGGGTTGTCTCTGACTACATTGCCACAGCAGGTTCTAATGAATTGAGTGTAACAAAAGGGCAACAAGTTGAGGTTATTGAGGCACCTTCTGCCACGGAACCAGACTTCTGTTTGGTACGTTTGAATCCGCAAAATGATGATGCCGCTGTGCAAGAAGGCCTGGTACCTGTTTCTATACTAAAGCCACCACCGGGCTCTCAAAAGTCATCAAGTGCATCACGTAAGGATAACAATGATTCTATACAAGAACAAAGTAAGTTTTTTATTTTTAATTACGAAAATGCAAATATTTAGTAGAGTGGATAAGTCCCAGGCATTGAATATGAACTTACTTACTTACTTAACTGGCAATACAACCGATGATCGGTCTTGGCCGCCTCTACCAAGCTTCGCCAGTCGCCTCTGCTATGCGTGCGCTGGCGCCAGTTGATAAGGCCGAGTGCAGTCAGGTTGCCCTGCACCTGGTCTTTCCTACGGAGATTAGGACGTCCCCTTCTGCATGTTCCTCCACCGTGGTTCGAATAAAACACCATTCTAGTTGGAGCGCTTTCTTCCATTTGCTCAACATGACCCAGCCAGCGAATCCGCTGGAGTTTTATACGCTTGACTATGTCAGTGTCGGCGTACAGCTCATATAGGTCATACAGCTCATCGTTCCATCTTATTCGATACACGTCGTCCACGTATACTGGACCGTAGATCTTACGGAGTATCTTCCTCTAAAACGCTCCTAACAGCCTCTCATCATTGATGGTCAATGTCCACGTCTCTGCGCCATACACGGAAGGTTGAGGGACTTATAGAGCGTTATTTTCGTCGGTCGAGAGAGGGCTCTATTTCTCAATTGCCTACTGAGCCCGTAGTAACACCTGTGGGCAAGAGTTAGTCTCCGCTTGATCTCAAGCCTGATTGAATATGAACTTTGATTCTAAATAAAATAGATTTAAGAAACGAGAAGTGAAGAAGGAAGACAGACTTGGCTTGATCTTGGAATATAACTTCGTTTTACACCTGATATAGTTAGTCGGGATTGCTGAGTAATCACCAACATCTTATCCTTTACATGGCAAATCGTCCTTCTTATAATCTAGTATGTTTTAGTACTATAGAACCCAGTTGGTGTCTAATGTGCTCTGAAAATTAAGAGGGTTTAGATCGTTCATATACAGTTTACGCAGTTTAGCGATTATTTTTGTGGATAATTATTTGTTTTATTACTTTTGAGAAAATTTTCAAAATTTCCACAAAACTTCAGACAGACGAACTTGAAATACAATTGCAAAAACTGATATCTACAATATTTAATCTTTTTGGAAGAAGAAATATTCAGTTGAAATATAATTCTTTCACTCTACTTTTGAAATAATGAAAGCACAAACTATAAATTTAGGTCTGTGGTAACGCCAAAGATCTTAATAAATCGTATCGTTTTTAACTTTTTATTCCGTGCATATGAAAAACTAAAATATGTAAAAAATATATTTCAGCTAACAATCGCGTCAAACCAGATCCACTCACATCATCAACTAAACGCCGTGGATTTAGCGGGTAAGTACATAAATATATATTTGGTTCGATTTTTGTATGTAAGTTAGTTACAACAACAATCTGTTGAAATTAAAGTTAAAATGTAATTGAATTCAGAACTTAAATTGATGAGATTGAATCTCAAAAATACTTGAAATCAAAAATATACGAAACTATATCACACAAAAGTTTTATTATTCTTTGCAATATCAATACCAATAATAATAAAATTAGTACAATTTTCGTTATCGAAGTTTTGTCAACTATTTACCTTCATACATAGTATACTCACTCGTACATACTACGTAGATTAAAAAATAAGTTAAATAATTTTTAAAAAAAACTTTATTCAACTGTACTACTACAAAGTTAAATATTTTATCAAGTCTATTGTTAAGTTTCATTGACGAATGTTTGCATGGTATGTAAGTAGTATGAATCTATGTCACACATTCACATAGATACTTTAATTTACAATGCTTCAAAAATAAAAATGTTAACTTAAACATTATTGAGTTTTACTAAATTCTATGTAATTTGATAAATAAATGTCCACTTTAACATATGTACATACTCCTACTATGTAGGTTCATATCAAAATAGATAATTCAGTTAAATTTAATAACAAATATGTACATTTGTGTATACACATTGTAAAATTGTAAGGCTGTGGTTATATTCAAATTTTGCTCGGCGAACACCATGCAATTGTTGTTGCCCGAACACTAAAAAAGAGATTTTACTCACTCTCACAGCGAGTATTCAGGGTGTCAATGAGTTATTCTACAAAAAAATGTATGTAAAGTAGTACGAAAACATGCAAACCTGTACATCACTATTTTCATATGCAGAAAAGCGAAGTTGCGAATGTTTTTAGTTTTTAAAAGTGAATATTAAATATATTATTCATAAAACTATTGAAGAAAAAACATATTATTTTCATAATTTATCAATTATATTATTGATAAAATCATTTAAAGTTTTTTGGTATACCATTTAGTGTTGCCGTTGCGCAAAAAATAGTATTACAAAAAAAAACTGAATTTCCACTACACCGAGCACGAGAGTAAAATATGATGTGTTCGTCGAACAGCGAACACCAATATAACCAGCACCTAAGTGCTCATATATCGCTCATTATTCAATGATTCACTTTGCAGTAAAACATTTCGAATAAGAGACTCCCTCCCTGAACTGAGATGGTAACTTTTCATGGTGGTGTTATAAATACATGCAAACTATATGTATGTATGCATATGTGGTCTCAGGTCCAACGTAATTGTTGTTGCTATCGTTTTTTGTTTTTTTTTTCAATCATTTAACCAACGCAGAGCATTAGCGTCATTACACTGCGTTGTTGCTTGGTCTGGAATAATACATTCACATTAAAATATCCCATTTTACTGTCTACCCATGTCCAGAATACTTGAGCAACAATGACATGAAAAAGTATGAAAACAATATACAAATAAAGGTGAATGTTGAAAAGCGAAAGAAGAAGAGAGAAGTCGTCAAATACGGCAGTAAGTGCGGCATGCACCGCGTTTTGAGTATAAGAGAAATTTCATGTTATCGCATTGTTTATTTTGTTGTTGTTGTTCATGCGGTTTCTATTTAACTTATGTTGTGTATGATAACTAAATTACTCAACTCTGTCATGCACTCAATAAAAAATTATAAGTCGCAAATTTAACTAAATATAATATATTAGGTGCTGGTTATATTGGTGTTCGCTGTTTGACGAACACATCATGTTTTACTCTCGTGCTCGGTGTAGTGGTTACATTGGTGTTCGTTACAGAGTTGCCTTTTGTCGAAATTCAGTTTTTTAATACTATATTGTTCGCAACGGCAACACTAAATGGTATACCAAAAAACTTTAAACGATTTTATTAATATGGAGCGTGAAATTAATAATATAATTGAAAAATTATGAAAATAATATGATTTTTCTTCAATAGTTTTATGAATAATATATTTAATATTCACTTTTAAAAACTAACAACATTCGCAACTTCGCTTTTCTGCATATGACAGTAATGGTGTACAGGTTTGCATGTTTTCCTTCTATTTTACATACATTTTTATTCTTTTTTTGTAGAATAACTCATTGAATTGACACCCTGAATACTCGGCGTGCTCGGTGTACATTTCACCCAGCATATTGTGTTCGCTGTGAGTGTTCGGGCAACAACAGTTGCATGGTGTTCGCCGAGTAAAATTTGAATATAACCACAGCCTTATCAGCATCTAAAACAATGTTGCTCTTTCCCGGGTCCAAGTTCTTATGACTACAGAAGCATCTGATTCAGCGAATGAATTTCCCACACAGAATCATATAAGATTTCATAGACATTTAAAGAGTCAAGCTCATGGTTAGCGTTTCCAAGTATTTGGTATGTTGTAAATTCAGTTCCCGTATACTGGAACCGATCTATTCGAATTCTGAATTATATCTATCATAAAATTGTTTATTATTTTAAAACATATACATCATATAACTTATGTGTAGCAAAAAACCAAATTGAACTTGGATAACTAAATCTTAATTTGTATGACACTATAATGAACCCCTTTATATCTTACGGCTTGTTTACTAAATAAATTGAATACTTGTTTTTATAACAATTCAAAATGAAAGAAATAATTGAGTTCATCTTTAAGGAACCTAGATAAGAAAAGGTACAATAAAAGTAGCTTTTTACAGTTAGTGCAAATCTACTATTTTGAACTATTTTGTTTTCTGGTGGTAATATTTACTAGGGTTCAGTTATTAGGGGCTGAAAATACTGAAGTTCTAATTCATATTCAATGTCTAAATATTCGAAGGTTTAATCTGCTGAACAATTTACATCCATTTTGTTCGCTCATTTTCGTTTCACTTTCATTCGTCCACATTCATTTTATTGAGATTATTTTGGTAATTTTGAGATTTTTTTTTTGGTAATCTCAGCCTTCTACGCTATATACTTTGGCAATCAACTTTTTGCTACGTTTCCAGGGGCTCACTCTTACGCTGCGTTTAGGCCGCTCAAAAGAACGAAAGAATCTTCATTTTTTCGGACAGTTATTCGCTATAAAATGTTCAGGCAGTGTTAACGGTTACATACACCGAACGAATGAAAAATTCTTCGTTCGAATGATCGAGCTGAGTTCGGCTGAAAATGAAGTAAATGGGGAAAAACAACTGGAAAATAAATACAAATGTAGTTAATGTGATATGTATATGTATATACTTATTGTGCAATGCAATATGACAACATTGTTCATTTTACTAGAAAATTTAAATTGATATTTGGTAACATTATAATTTGCCATCTACACCGGGCGAGCGAACAAGATGGCTTCTGAAGTTTGTTCGGAGCATATCTTCGGCCGGTGTAAACGGTTGCGCGAATGAAAATATACTAACTACAATTTCTACGCGGAAGAATCTTTATTTGTTCGGGACGCCTGAATGCAGCGTTACTGCCAATGGCGACCTGCCATTTTAATCGTATTAGTCCGCAATTATCAGAAAGCATAACGCGCACCTCCTATAATAATCTATCTTTATAGCAATACCATAACCGATTTACTTGGTATACATACATATATGTATGTACATATGATTCTACTTATAAGTATATTACCAGTTTTTATACCAATATTTTTCTTTGTGAACTGTGAAGTATCTACGTTGGTTTTTGATATTCTTATGACAAAACACAAAATGTATTTCGCAATAAAAACAAGAACAGCACTCATTCGCTCATTATATTTTTTATAATGTAGTTTCTTTTTTACCGATAAGTATTTGAATTTTACTCCTTGAAAACTCTCCAAAGCTTTTCACTCAAATTAACGCAGTTCAATTTTAAGCGTGACAATATAACGAACGTTTTTATTGTGTGTGCTGTGTGAAATTTCATAACAAATAAATAAAAGTATACGAGTATCAAGTTGTTTGAAAGGAAGCAACGTTGCAATTGCAACATAAACGTGTTTTATTAACAAATAAAATTATAAAATAAAAATGGATTACATTATGCGTATAGTGAAGCCACTGCCGCATCATCGTCGTCAAAAGTCAAAGTCATTGCACTGTGAACATTCTACGGATAATTTTTTATGTTTCTGTTGTGCCCACGATGAAAATGAAAACCACCACCACCACCAACAACAACCATTACAACTACAAAAGCAGCTTAGGTACAAGGACTTTCGCTATAGAACATGGTATATATTGCTATACTATTTATTAACTAATTGCCACAACATTCAATTTTAAGTAGCAAAATTTTATGGAATACTGACTGCAATTTTTATTAAATTAAGTTATATTTCTATTAGAATTGTGAAAATGTGTTGAATGTGATTTGACTGTGTGTGCGTGTATGGAATTCTTTAATAAATCAATTGAAAGCAATCACATGTGCTGGAAATTCAATCCCCAGTCGGTTTAATTCAGCTTCAGTTTCATTTGCTATTGGCTGTATACGGTGCAGCTTGCTCTTGTGCCTGCAGCTCAGTTCTTCTATTTGTTCAATTTCATTTAATTCTATCCATCTGATCTTTAATTCCCCATAATCATATCACAACTGATATATTTAACACTCGTGCTGCTGCAGGGATCGTCTTACTTCTTTTGCACTTTAATTAAAATGAATTGAGTTGGAGTGTATCGAATTGAAGTGAATGTGTTTGTATGTGTATGTAATTAATATAGTGCCTCTGTTTCTTTTTTTTTTTATTTTAATTTTACATTTTCGTATCGTCACAGATTTCATTTCAAAAACTGTTGAAAACTGTAGCTGTTGGTAGTAATAACAAAAATAGAATTTTATTTATTGTCAAGCTGACTTCGCCAATAACGGTTCGTCAGTGTTTCTACCCATTACAAGAGGTGTTCCTTAAGGTTCTGTCTTGGGTCCCCTCTTTTTTTCTATGTACATAAATGACCTGCCCAGTGTTTTGGAAAACTAAGATACATATGTACGCAGATGACGTCCAGTTGTACGTTAACTGTAAGCGTGAGAACATCTATGACTGCATCACCGATCTGAATAGTGTTCTTGAAAAAATTGGTAATTGGGCAATAAAAAACGGGTTAAACCCTTATCCAACAAAGCCAAAATGCTTGGTTATTGCGAAGAAATACATTGACATTTCCACTGCCCCTAACCTTTCATTAAATGGAAGCAATATTGAATACGTAGACTCTGCACTAAAAATCTAGGGGTAACCTTCAACAAAACTCTAACTTGGAATAACCACATAAGTCACACGGTTGGGAAAGTCTACAGCATGCTTCGTGTTCTTTGGACGACGCAGTACTTTACTCCTCTTCAAATACGAATGCTACTTGCTAAAGCATATCTCATACCAACAATGCTATATGGCTGCGAAATTTTTGCAAATTGTGGTAGTCTAAGTAAATATAAAGAAGAGATCATGTTTCCCAGTATGCTAAAAGAATCCATGGCTTAGCCTTTGATAACTTGCTGAACTATCCAACGCTTTTATTGTTGCATAAGATTATATGTAATGCAGAACCCAGTTATTTGTTTTCGAGATTAAACTTTTCTATATCCAATCGAACTAACGCTGTGCAATTCAAAAATAAACTAGCTTTATTCTTTTCTTCGCTGTAATAGAAAATAGTCAAATATATTATGTTATTAAAATTTTTAGAATATATGTTTAATGATTGTTATATTTATATTCTTGTGCTTCACATTAGCTTACTTATTTATTTTATGTTTTGAAAATATTTTCTAAAAGTTTGGAAAATGTTTAATTTTTGTTCTAATTTGTTTATACTTTATTTTGCACTTCCAGATGATTGTCACTATAAATTTAAATTTTCATGTCATGCAATATTATATTATAAGTCATATAATTAATCCTTGTTTACGCTACATGCTGCCGGTACTGCAGGTTTTAAACTCTGTTGTTTGTGGTTTTCGAAAGATATAAATAAATAAATAAATAATAAAGTATGTATTAATCAGCCATAATCATCTTTATTACATGGAAATTTTTTATCCGTCATAATTTTGTTTTAAAATGTCACACGTTTGCTGCAAGACAGTCATAACAGAAAAGACATAATTTTCGAGAAAAACGTATTTAAGCTTTTCTTCAATTTACCTATCACTCCTTACAATTGATAAAGACAAATTTTGTTTTTTGATTTATGACACTCTTGCAGTAAACGAGCGATATGTACTCATACATTCGAGTGTAATGTCGTTTGTTTAATTTTTAAAATTTTACCTTCCGTTCATTTTTTAATAGTACAAAGTACAAAAAATTATCCAGCCTGACCAACAAATCAGTCTGCTCAATGTTACTTAGTTGCTAAGTGTTAAATAGCTCAACTTAAGTATAAACATTGTGACTCATGATTCAATAGGCATAAGAATTACTAAGAAATATAAGTATTTTGAAGATATAGGGTGATCCATCTAACATTTGGAATTTGAACTACTGCTTATTTTGAGTGTGACAGCTCTAATGTTATTCGCATTACGACGGAAAATCCGTTTTATATTTGCGGTTAACGAATTGGGTAGATATACACTTCAACAACGTTGGGAAATACTAAAAATTTACTTATAAAATGGTGAATCCTCTACCGAAAGTGTAAGAAAACTATGTTCACAAATCGGTAGAAGAGAAGCGCCTTCCACGTAAATTGTGAGTCAATTTGTGAAATGTGTGCGTGAAACTGGATATTGGATAAAACAACACGTGCGCACAATCGAAAAAATTAATTCTCGAAAATGTACTTAAAAATTGGGTTGATCGTATGGTCGCAAGGCCAGAAATATTTTTAATTACTCAATTTATATTTGACGCCAGTCGACGAATGGTGGCGCTTGCAGCCGATTTCAGCGCCGCTCATCGGCGATGCTTTATCCAGAACGTCTGGCAACACTGATTGTGCATAATTGTTTGACGATTTTTGAACCTACAAAGTAAAAAATACATTGTCTTCCTTTACTTTCAAATCTTTATCGTGACAAATGTAAAATTTCAGGTATATTGATTTGTTCTTCATCTGCGACACAACATGTCGAGATTAAGAGATAATCTATGTCGGCATTTATTTGAATGTTGTGCTCGAACCAAAAATAGTATATGTATGTACAATCAAAAAAGACAGTAAAGAGCTATGCCGCACAGAGATACAAGAAAGTTTGCAAACCATAGAATATGACTAGTAATTAATCTCATGTGTGATTATCAAATTTATTTTGATCTCTTTCGAAAATCGAATGAAATTTGAAAAACGAAACCGAAACCGGAACGTTACATTGATTCGGTTTCATTGCTTTGTTTAATGTGATGTGATAAATTTACCAATGCTGCCAGTTTTAGGGAAGTTTTGGGAGTGCAAAATTTTTAGGACAAACAATATCAGCTAATTTAAGCCGGCAAATCGCAAGATAGTCGCTCTACTATTTCAAGTCAAATAAAACTCTTTTCAATTACGCTGAGCCATTGAACCCACACAGTCCAATGGAAACGCCCATTCGATTAACATATTGGCAATGGGAATATTTTACAGTATTTATTTACTGGTTTTCAATGGTAATCATTAGATTTCTTCCAGCAAGATAGAATCTGTAAGTGCGAGTGAGAGACCGGATTTCACCGGTCGAGGTATTGCGAAAACATCATAAGTATTTATTCTATAAAATGAAGCTCAAACACATTATTTATACGCAGGTAACACGCATTTCCAAGTTGACAAAAAAATTGTTAATGGGTTTCGGGGGAAAAAAATGCTGCATCTGGGGGAGAGTGCGTTAACCATCTGATTAATGATTAACTAATTAATTGAAATCTGTGTGAGGCTTTTACAAACACTATAATCTAACAATAAGTACTTGTAAGAAAGCGTTTCTAGACAATTGAATTAAATTTACCAACCATAATCTACCTAGGCTAGTTAGAAGGTACGTTTACAAAGCAAACTCTCCTTAGTAAACCTCTTCAGGACGAAGTATAATGGGCCTAAATTATACCCGCCTTGCGTGCTCTAATACTAACACGAATAGTTCCTCTAACTCTAAATAGAGTTAAACACCAACAGAGCCTGACACTTCAACTTATTCAATACAAATTTTACATACCAAATAGTTTACAGCCACAAAGACAAGACCTGAACAATCTGGTTCATTATCAACTGTAATGAGTTGAGTTCAATAACTTGTTTACATACTTTTTTTATCGGCATTTCTCAACAATATATGATCGATATTGCTAACTTACATTTCAGACACAATATGAACATTATCTGCAAAGTCGCACATTTTTATCCTAACAACTTTATCACATGCAAAATCCAAGTTCAGTTCACTTTCATAGAATTAAAATGAGGCTTACTTCCATTTAGCATAATGAGCAAACATTTATAATTGAACGTTTAGTATTTAGTTACTAATTGAGCATTTAAGGAACACGAACGTACACCAAAATGTTTGTTTTTGTGTTTACTTTTATTTTATTAGCTTTTATGTATAACATTTTGTTGATATTTTTCTTGCTTTATTGTTGTTATTTTTTGTTACCTCGTGAGTACATATGGTATTGTCCTATAATTTTGAATGACCGAAAACGCCTTTTTTTTTGCCTTCGAACACATTCATCTTCAGCGAATAGTGTACGTAATGTATGTAAATCCATATGTGTATATCTGTGCCCTATGTTCCGGCCAGAATTATTGTGTGATAAGTTCGTTGGTTCACAGTGAGTTTCTTTTATTCTTATTTACACAATACTTGAGACACAAAGGTTAGACTAATGAGCTGAAAAGTATGATTATTTGTGTATACATACTATACACTCACATACTGGTATACACACATGTACACATGCATGTGGTATATCACAAAAAAAACATTGACACTCAAAGACAAGCGGACAAAATTCATCGTCGTCCGTAGGGTCAAGCGACGTCCTTTTCCGGCATTATTTCCATTTTTGCATATGACTTCCTTCCTCTTAATTGTGCTCTGTTAAGTTGGGTGTATTTATTTGAATAAATATGTATGTACATATGTAAATAAATGTGCGTTAGTGTATGCGTGTTTATCTATGTATGTGTCTGTGCTGTGCGGGATATATTGTCATCGTTATTATTCGTTATGTGTTTATGCGGAAATATGGATTGCTTTTGGTTTTTGCGGTTTTTACGCTCATAAATTTGCAAATTTAGTGTAGTGCTATATTTAAAGAATTTCTAGCTCAACGTTCGGCAAACTCAAATTGTATTTAATCTCTATAATTGGTAAATATTGGAAGCGATTTCAGTATTTCCTTGGTATTTTCGAGTAACACATTATAATGATAGCTTTTAGAATGGTATAACTTCATTATTTAATGTATTTGTTTTCCTAGCAGGTAATATACATTTACAGAACTCTTATGTAATCTGTATTATTTACAAAAAAAAAAACACTTCGTTATTGAGGGACATTAGATTTTGGTGCGTGGAGTCTAAAGACAGTGCCTTGCAATTGTAGATTTCTAATAATAATAAAAATAAACATATGTATATAGGGTGTCCCAATAAGAGTGCACGATTTAAATGTTGTGCCATTTTCTTTCTGTGCTAGTGGCAGCTCTGAAATTTAACAGCTATCGTCTAAGATTGTTCCGATTATTAAAAATTGGGCGTTACACAGAGGAACAACTCGTTATCATTGTGAAAATGAGGCCGAAATGCAGTGACTGTGAATGATATTCGTTACAGGAGCATGATGACTTAGTTCTTGTGGACTCAACTGGACGGTATGGATCTGGGAATGTGATTTCACCATCTGCCAAACCGCGCATGAAACAATCGATTTATTGGAGCAACGACTTCCAGACTGAATCATCTCCCAAAATTCCGATGTCAACTGACTATCAAGATCGGGCGGTTTCTTTCTTTGGGGTTTAGTGAAAACCCAGGTCTATGCGAATAAACCACAAATAATTCATGAGCTCCTGGGCCGAGTTCCAACGCGACATCGGTCATAGAGCCACATCTTTCTCCAAATGTCCTCGAAAATTCCATTCAAAGAGCAAGGGTCTGTGATCAAAGCTGTGGCACCATTAACCGGATATTTTATTCCATACTTAATCGGAACACTTTTACTTTTAATGGCACAATAGCCCATAGAGGGCCTAGGCCGAGCTTTTCGCATCCACTCATGTTGTGCGTGTTATATTTGTACATGAATGGACCTACAGTTTAATGCCGAATCCGAACGGCGAACTGAAAAGCTTTTCATAGGCAATTTTTACACTTGTAGGTTTGCCATTGCCTGCCAAGAGGTGGTGCCGTGTAGAAAAATTATTTTTTCTACTTTTTTATTTTGCATGTGCCGAGATTCGAACCCCGGACACTCTGCACTCTTATTGAGGCACCCTTTACTTATGTTGTGACACCTTATAAATTGGTCATGTTATCGGTCATGTTCGCATGATATCGCATGTAGCAATCTCCAAGAATACTCTTACTGCTTCGCAGTTGCTAAAAAGCGTCCAAAAGTCCAAAATTTAGATTTTTCTGTTTTTTTGGTTCCCTTAAATTTAAATATTACGCTACATTCAGTGCTATCTATACTCTATATGTAAGCCGAATGTACTTAAATTGACGCAAATAGCATTTTATAAACAGTATTAAGTCCACTTCGCTTCTGGAGCAAAACAAATAGAAATAATTGTATTTTGCGCTTTACTTTAAACGGATATGTATATTTTTGCGACTAGCATTACGTCAGCATTACATAATGTTGCGAAAATAAATACATACATAAGTACTATAATGAAGATAATTCCTAGAATTTTTCGACTTATTCCCATTCAATGTTTATTTAGACCCTAACTCATTTATTGCTACTGCATAATTTTAGGCTTGCCTCCTATAATTCATTTTATAAGTTTTCTTTTTTTACAGTAATAAATATTGTTGTATTTTTCTTTATTCAAAGAAATTAACGTATGTACACTCAAAGTGTAATAAAAAAGTTGTTTTATAAATTTTATTTATGTGTTAGTACCATATATTCCCAGACACAAAATGAATACTACGTGTATTGTAGCATTTAAATGTGCGCCACAAGGTATGCAAGTGAATTTTTCTATTTGGCTATACACTTTAGTTTCAGTTTTTCTTGTTTAGAAAATAGTTGCTACTACATTAGAAGCAACAGAGAAATAGCTGTTGGTGGACTAATAGTAATGTTGCTTCTACCATTAAAATTCATTCGACGTCGTCATCACTATCGTAGTCCACATGCACGTACTATGTGTGTGTGTATGCATTTACTTAATTAACTATGTACATTGTACATACACACACCCATACACACTTACTGTTTTGTGTATATTCAATTCTACTAATTGCTAAATGTCGAAATAAAGTGTGCTGCTTTGTAAAATACACATTAATTGTTTTTAAATGCACAATTATAAAACTTTATATCACAATCATGCAAATTGACATTTTTGCGTTATTTGTTGGGGGTTTCCTGCACTTTTAACATATTTCGTATGCTGTTATTATATACAATAAATATTGTTGAAGTTTTCATTTAATAATAAAGGCAATGATTTGTTGTTTAATTGTTAAAAATTATTTGTATTTTCTATAAACTAAGAAAATAATAAAACTAGAAAAATTAGTCCAAAACTAGTCTCAGGCTGCCTATCTTTCAATTGCTACTTAATACCACCATAATAACAGTTAGTTCTGGATAAAAAACCAATATCAAAGTAGCCGCCAATCCAATTCGAGCCGCTGAATTATTCTATCATTTTGGTATTTAAATTAAATTTAATTATGTTAATTTTGAACTGGGTAAGTTGGTGGGTTAAAGGCCTTCCACAGCACTCAATCCATTGGACCATTTTTCTCTTCCCAGATAAATAATAAGCTAATTTAAATCAAAAGGGATTTAAGAGGTTTAAAAAGATTTAAGAAGAAAAAACATAGGAGAAAGCTTAGTGACTATTTTTGATCATTTATGTACGAAACTGAGGTTCTCGATTCTTTGTAATTTTTATAAATATTCTGATTGAAGTCAAAATATTGACAAAGATAAATAGAAAGCTTTTATGGAAACGATTGCTTAAAAACTTTAAATTCTTGGCCTAGAGCTCGTTAAAAATTCATCTAATATTCGGAAATGTTTAAAAGATTTACTTTTCGAAATCTAAATCTATTAAAGGACATTTTAAATATACTCACTAATGTGTTGAATTCAATTATAAATAACTATTTTTCCTAGCAGAATTTCTTGTTGGTAGCAGTCCATTAGACCATTGCTCTAAAGAAAAAGCCAATTTTAATCAAATGGCCATCTTCCAAGAGTAAAAATTGTCTATTTAGCATAAACAGTACATTTTTGCAAGTAAAGGGTGATTTTATAAGAGCTTGGTTTTTCAAAAAAAAAACAGAAATTTTACAAAACTGAATGAAATTTTTATTTGAATCAATAAATCAATTCCTGCCATTTACTTTTTAAAAATAATTTGCCCGTGGCTACGCTTCAAGTGGTCCATTCTGAAGGTCAAATTTTGTCACACTCACACATTTAGGCCGGAATCTCACCAATAACGCGTTCAATGTTGGCTTCCAAAGCAGCAATCGTGTTTGGCTTGTACCTGTAGACAAGAGACTTGACATAGCCCCACAAAAAATAGTCTAGCGGGGTCAAAGCACACAATCTTGATGGCCAATTGACTGCCCCAAAACGTGAATTTAACTGCTCACCAAATTCGATGCATGGTTTCGCGTGCAGTTTGTCATGTGGCATCTGGCACCGTCGTGTTGGAACCACATGTCGGCCGAGTCCAATTCTAGCATTTTCGGCCAAAAAAAAGTGTTATAATCAAACGTTACCTTTATCCATTGACCATAACGTTGCGGCCTTCATCGTCTTTGAAGAAGCACGGTCCAATGATGCCGCCTGCCCATAAACCGCACCAACATTTTTCGAGACGCATTGTTAGCTGCTGAATTGCCTCTGACTGGTCTTCACTCCAAATACAACAATTCTGCTTCTTCACGTATCCTTTTTTACTTTTAATGGCACAACAGCCCATGGAGGGCCTAGGCCGAGCTCTTCGCATCCACTCATGTTGTGCGTGTTATATTTGTGCATGAATGGAAGGACCTACAGTTTAATGCCGAATCTGAACGACGAAGTGAAAAGATTTTCATAGCAATTTTTACTCTTGTCTGTCCCGAGATTCGAACCCCGGACACTCTGCGTAGCAGTCTAACGCACTACCACTACGCCACAGCGACCACGTATCCATTGAGCCAAAAATGAGCCTCGTCCTTGAAGACAATTTTGCGATAAAAAAACCGATCCTCGTCCAGCTCTTCTGAGGCCCATTCACCGAAAATTTTACGTTGTAGTAGGTCGCCTGGCTTCAGTTCTTGCACCAGCTGTATTTTGTATGGCATTTATCCGAAATCCATTAATCCAGGTGGTCGAATAACAAACCCAATTGCTGCAATCGGCGTCGGCTGGACATATCGCGATCTTCTTCAACACTGGCGGATACAGCAGCAATATTCTCTTCGGTACGCACTCTATGGATACGATGTGGTTGATTGATGTCCAGTAAAGTGAAACTGGTGCGAAATTTGGTCACAATGAGCTGAATAGCCTGCTCTGTGTGTCGATTATGACGACCATTAAATGGACGTAGCTTGCGAAACCGCAAGCATTACAAGTATGAAACCAATAATGACATCTCTGTGACCCAACAATGCATTTCTCAACGTTTAAAAGCCATGGAATGATTTTGACAATGCCCTATCACATCGAACAAAACAGACTCGGCAATTGGTAGATTCGTACAGTTGGGAAGCCCTCCCCCATGCGGCTTATTCACCAGACTTGGCTCCTTCTGACTACCACGTATTTTCATCAATGTGGCACGCACTTGCTGAGCAGCACTACGATTCGTACGAAAATGTTAAAAAAAAAACCGTTGAATGACTGGTTTGACTCAAAAAACGAACAGTTTTTTTGGCAAGCCATTCACAAATTGCCAGAGAGATGGGCAAAATGTGTAGCTAGCAATGGCCATTCCCTTGAAGATTGAATGTATAACCATTTTTCTTAAGTAAACGTGTATTTTTTTAAAAAAAAATAGCAGTTTTCATACTTATACACCTGGTATGTATATATGCGCACATCTCAAATCCTCATCTCAGACGGAGAATTTCCGAATAGTAATTTTTATCCGGCGATAAAATAAAATAATCTTCCACAAAAGATACTGTCGCCTTCATTTCGAATTTGTTAGCACAAAATACCTTTTACCATAGGTCGCAGTGCCTCAAAATTTGGGTCTCCCCACCTACAAGAATATGAGCTACCATATGGTTACAAAATCTATAGCATATCTGCAAGCATATTCTTTATTTGCACTACATTTCACTTTTACGATCACAGTTCATTCAACTATTGGTTTCTGAGAACGAACCGTATAAATTTAAGCACCCGAACCTGTGCATACCTTACTTTCTGTTACCCAACCATTAAAGGCAATGACAACAATAGTGTAGAATAATAAAAATAAAGCAAAGTTAAACACGGGCTTACAATATTCTCGGTCTTGTTTATCAACTCGTAATGTCATGCGTATATTTTTTATTATACTGCAAAAAAAAAACTATTAACGATTTTTTGCATTTACTAGCATTAAGAAGAAATGTTTTTTTTTTTAATTTTGAGCTTTGCAATAAAAAAGATTTTTATTTTTGATTGTACTCTCAGCATAAAAATATTCATAAATATTTTCGTTAAACAAACATATCAAAACGCTTTGATCAGATTTACTACTTGCAGTGGAGCAAACTACTGAAATTATGAGCAAAATTTAAAAGCTTTCGCAAGCTCTTTTTGTAATTTCGAGCGGATGTTTTAGTTAAAATTTAAATAATATCCACGGTGCAGTTGGCATGAGCACGCGATTGTTATAATTTATTTAATATACGATTTCTGTGTGTTCTTTTCACACTTTAGGAATCATCATTTCGTTGTTGTTACTGTTGATGTTGTTGTTGTTGTTGGTATCAATGTTGTATAGCAGTTTTCATTTTTCATTAAGACCGGAGACAGTCTCACGCTGTCACCACTTGCTTCTCGACGGCACTGAAGTGCAGACGGACGAGCCGAGCCACAAACAATACCGCTACTTGTTGTATTTATTTTCTTTTGTTGTTACAAATTGAGGGCGTTCGATTTTGGGGTCTCCCTTGAATGCGTTTGCGGAATCACTTAAAAACTGAACACTTAAACAAAAGAGCAGCACACACAATGTTGTAAATAATAAAAAAAAAAAATTTTTTGTATCACCTATTTTGATTTTCATCTTGCATGCTGTAAATTATTCGCATTGTGAATGGTTAAAACGTATATTTTACATATATAATTAATTGTAGATACATGCACAGATGTTGTTGACAGAATCAGAATTCGAACCAATTCATTAAAATGTCACATTAAATTTCTGCTCTCAATTGATATATTAACACTTTCTGTTCTTTTACTTTATTTTCTTCCAAAGGCCTAAGTGGTTTCCATTGCGAAAACACTCCACCAGCAAAGGCGAGAAATCACCAGCTGAAAAATCGCTCATTAAAAAACCATCGGAGAAGAGTCTGCGGGTAAGTAACGTACATAGTAACAAAAAAACTTTAATTGCAGGTATTGTAATTTATTTTTTTTTTTGTAAATTTTATAATAATAAATTTTGTTCTTTACGTGACTAAAATTTTAGATACCGCAAAAGCATAGCGAACATGAAGAGAAAAATCTTACAACCGCAACATCATCAAGTTCACATACGCACAGTACTAAATATAGCACCTCTACACATTCGTCATCAGTAGCAGGCTCTGCGACATCGCAGCATAATACATCACAGCAGGATTATGAAGCAGAAGAAGAGGCTGGCCTAGAATTACCACCACCAATGAAACCGATACAGGAGCCACATTTAATGGCCAATGGTCCGCAACAATACAATACAAAGGACCTAAAAGAGAACTCAGCAAATATGGTATGTTTTACACTTTTTGTACATACTATATGTATTTTTCTTAATTAATAATAAATACTTAGTATTTTAACCCTTGTTTATGTATATTCTTGTTGAAAATTCTATCTGAGCCTGCAAAATTGAATTATAAAATTATAAATGATGTTGTGCGAGTTCATCTTCTTGTGATTGACTATTATTTTGCTATGGAGAATAGGAACTCTATTGTGTAATGGTCTGAAAAGTCATCACTTGGTAGTAATGGAAAGAGACTTTTCTTATCCTAATACTGGTATTTTTTTTTATCATGCAAATTTTGTAATAGTTTAGTATTGAACGTATTTTTTTTATCACTCAAGACCTCTTGTTCCCTGCGATATTCAAGCTACATTTTGCATGACTTTCTTGGACCTATCCACACTTACTTAACGTTCTTGCAGTTTCTATGTGGTGCTTTGTGAAATTAACTAAATTTCAATTTCATATGCGAGGGTTTACCCTTACAAAATCGTCGAATACTCTGTTTTTGATTTTGTTCTTCTGAAACACTTGCGAGTTCTTTCATACTGACATGTTTTTTTTTTATTTGGTTTCGACACCAGGTAGGTGGTAATCTTCATAAATATAAGAAGCACCGCAATAACTAATTTGCTGCACCATCAGCAAACGATTTACGTCTTCATACTAAGTGCAACTGTACAAATGCAGCTCCGACTTATTGCTTCATCGTCTGTTAATCACATACCTTCAAACATCATACATACATATGTATTCAACAGGTTAACCTACAATTATGGTGTGATAAATATAAACTTCGTCCAGACTTATTGCCAAGAGAAAGGCACTCTGGCGTTAGTGGTGAACTTGACTTGGTTTACTTGACTTGATTTCCTCCATATTCCAACTTCACCGAATATTAGCTAGAGGTTTTCTACATAAGTACGAACGATTTCAGTGAGCGACTTGGAAATTATACACATTCAACAACATACTACATACCGATTTCGTAAAAACTTTTCCTCTTCTGCTCTTATTCATTGTATTCTCAACTGACGTACAATCTTTAATCCACATACTCGCAATTAGGGCAAATTAATATCCCATTGCATCGCTTGAATGTAATATCTAAAAAGGACAAACTATTTCCCACACAAATCAGAATGAAAGTTTTTACATATGTTAATCAATTAACTAAGTATAAACAATGTACGCAGTATAGAAGGAAGGAATGAAAAATCCCCACTGATGAATTTATTTATGTGTATAGAAATTTCGTTTTTGCTAGCATTTGCAATCTCATACAAAGAAAAAGAAAATGTATAATAAAATATTCCAAGCAACAGCATTCGCTTGGCTGACTCTAATGAATACACTCACTCACTCAAATAGGTAGTTATAAAGGTGCGAGTATGTATGTAGATGGGCACTTATTTTTAATTGAAACAATAACAAAAATGACGTCCGCCTCGTCTCGGTGCTGCTTCTGGATGTTGAGAATTGTTGAAATGAGAAATAAACACAAAACAAAAACAAAAACGTGGAATGCAAAGTGTTTCTCTGTGCTAATTTTAACTTTGCCTTAATACAAATTTAGTAAGTAGGTACCATATAGTAGCTCTATTGGCGCTCTATTCACATGGAAATAGAGAGACCCGTAACATGTGTGATGATAATCTTTCGTTTGTGTGATGATTGTCTTCAAAGTAATTCCCACATTTTGTATGAATGTATAAAAAACCAAAATGGTCCACATTATTTTGAGGAAACATTTTTTAAAAAATTGGTTTTCCTACACAATATTTCTCGCGTATGTTGTCTATACGTCTGTCCGGGCGTTCATGTTGACAGGAAGCAATCAGCTAAATATTCGTCATAATGTCTCTCCCACTGCTATTTACTAGGTATACATACATACAATATTATGACTTATTTGCCAGTTTTTCTTGTTATTCTTGTTGTTGTTCACTGCATGTTATCGTCGCCAATGTGTGCTGTGTGTTGTTGTTGCTTCTGTGCTGTGTGTTATTTCTTTGTTTTTAAGTTGTTTATTTTAATGTTTACGATTAGTTCCAATTTACAAAGTCATTTATTAAGCACAAGCGTCGTTATCTAGCAGAGCAGCAACAACGTAAAAGTTTTATGTTTTTTCCTCATTTTTACATGCTTATCTGTGGCAACAAAACAAAGTAGCTTATGTCGAAGATCATCGTTTTGAGATATTGGCTATTTTGTGTAAAATGATTTCTGTTTAATTTTCAAGCTATGTTTTTAATCTCATAAATATATATCATTAATCTTAAAAATATATCTTTAGGAAGCCTGTATTTGGATAGTTTGTACTTAATTTATTGTTAAAAAATTAATTTTGAGTATAACAGCGTCTTAAGTATGGTTATGGTAAACTTAAAGAGCATTTGTTGAAGCAAATTATTAGTTCTTTTTTTTTTTGGTACAGTCAACACACAGGGTACCCCTATGAATGCAAAGCATTGTGTTGATTAGAAGGAAGATTGATAGGTGGGAGGAAGAAGGAGGGAGAATTAGAGAGTTCTTGGCATTTGTAAGTAGATATAACTTTTTTTTGGCTGTAATTTAAACTAAGGAAACACCGCAGATTAGGATTTGTACAAATACGCTGTATTTCAAATTTATTGAGATTTATTTAACTTAAGTCGTTTTAAGTTAAATAAGTTTATCAGTTAAAAGATATATCAAATAATGAAACTTATAAGTAACTAAAAAAATATCTTCACTTAAGACGTTTTGACAAATGCATTGCTGTTTAAAAAAACTTAAGTTATAAAGTAAAGTACAATAATAACATAACTTTGCTTAAATAAACCTTTTGAAAAGGTCAATCACAATAACATTAAAACTTAATTTGCACTTATGTCGACTTAAACTAATCTGTTTTCTTGCCACAGATACATTGATATGTACATATCTGCATAGGTATGTACTCGTATGGATAAGTGTTATATGCTTGTTTACGCACACATGTGACTCAAAGTGACTAGCTCAATTGCGTCGAGTACAATACGAATTAACTTGTGACAGTTTCTTAAATTTTTTGTTGATTGTTGGTTTTTGTTTTTCATTTTGACTTCTATACTCGCTTTCGGCTTTTCACATAATTAGTATGTTTATTGTTTTCTTTTTTTATGATGTTTGTTACTTGAGGGTCGCGCTTTACATTTTTAATGTTCTACAAACTGTGCAAAAATTGTTCTATTAAGGCATTTTTTATTGGCATATTTTTACACACCTCTTTCTACTCCGAAATTTACATGTTCATATTGTTTACTTTTTGTGGCTTTTCACATTTGAGTGGCACCCTGACAATGTCATTGAATCCGAACTACGTGCGCAGTGTCAGCATTTACTTAGGTCGGTAAAAGTTTATTATGTATAGGTATTATACAGGGTCATACAGATGGAGAGACATAAGCCCTTGCTATTCCAGATAAACAGAAGGCCATTGAAGCTTGTTCGGTTAAAAGATTTGTCTCCAAAATTATGGACGAGAAAATTGTCGAACTCACAAAAATTATCGAGTAGAATTTCAGTAACACTGGTATGGGTCTTCTGGATAACGAGGTAGCAGACATGTTTCCAAACGGCAGGAAATGGAGTTGTAAGAGTGCTTTAAGAACACAAAGATTTCTAACAGCAAGATGAGTATCGACTCACCAAGACAATACAAGTAAGATACTTAGAAAAAAGGCTCCATAACAGTCAACGACTTTCTGAAAATATAATATAAAGGTAAAAAATCGTTTCAATGTTTTGCATGTGTGGGATAGGATGAAATTAATCGGAGAACTTTTAATCTGGGAAAGCTATTTTCAGAGTGAGACTGAAAATTAACACTGCTACATTTATTTAAATTTGAAATACAGAGGAATGTGTGCTGGCTTTCAGCTCATAAAAACGGACACATACTACATATGTACATATGTATATTGAAATTAAACTTACAGCATTACTTTACAGCTTTTGTAAATTCCTAATGCCTAATGAAGTTAGCTTTCCATTGTACGAGGTATGATCAAAAAATAACCGCTATTTTTTATAGTATTTATATATTCATCAACAACTATCTTGTCCCCTTCAAAGTAATCCCCCTCAGATATACTTATGCCAGCGTTTTTTCCAATCCTCGAAACACTTCTGAAACGCGCTTTTTGGTATCGCCAACAGCTCCTGTTTCGATTTTTCTTTTATCTCCCCAATCGTAGCAAAACGCTTTCCTTTCATCGGTGTCTTCAGTTTTGGGAAGAGGAAAAAGTCAGCGGGGGCCAAGTCCGGTGAATACGGTGGTTGAGGCATGATAATGGTTTTGTTTTTGGCCAAAAACTTACGCACAAGCGACGTTGTTTTTGCTCAAAATTTAGCAATTTTGGAATAATCTTCGCTGCCGCACGTTTCATGCCTAAAACATCCGTAAAAATTGCTTGGCATGAGCCGAACGATATGCCAACATCAGCAGCAACCTCTCTGATAGTGATTCGACGATTATCCAAAATCATTTTCTTCACTGCGTCAATGTTTTCATCGGTTGTTGACGTGCTCGGGCGACCAGGACGAGCATCGTCATTGACATCTTCTCGGCCTTCCTTAAACCGGTTATACCACAATTGAACTTGTGTTCTGCTTATAGTAGACTCGCCAAAGGCCACAGTCAACATTTCAAAAGTCCTTGCGCATTTAATTTCATTTTTTACACAAAACTGAATACAGTTTCTTTGATCCATTTTTTCGAATAGTAAAAAATCGAAGAGCACACCAAAACACGACTAACCTTTTTATCTGTCAAAAACAAACTGTGTACCAATATAACAGAAAAAAAAAATGCGAAAATCGAACATACGTAACTCACGAAATTTGAAAATAACGGTTATTTTTTGATCACACCTCGTATGTAATTACAATGGCAAACAAAAAAAAACAAAGATATTATATAAAAAAAAGTAAAGATTAAAATTTCAGAGTTGTCGAATGACGATCAATTGTAATAAAATTGTGAATATACCATACATTCTATGAAAAGAATTTTTAGTCTTGCAAGTAGCTACAAAACGTAAATTTCTGCAATTTTTATTATTTGAGCTTTTGTATCTCAAAGACTAAAAAATTAGATAGATCAATATTTTCTGAAAATTGGTTCATCCATTAAGAAGGTATAGTTATATGATAAGGAAAAGAAGGGTTTTTACACTTGAGCTGATAGTTAAAAACGGTATTCAGTTTTTTTGTTTATAGATAAATGACCTGAATAAAAATATTGCAACATATCCGGATTCCCTACAGAAATCCTTACCGGAACCCACATAATTGTAGTGTATTTCAATTAATTTGCTTGAAATTTCCAAAAAAAATGTTTACAGTTCACACTTGGAAGCATTGAAGCACTCACTTTTAATAAGGAACAAATAGCTTCACTGATTATACTATGTTGTATAAAATTACAATTCCGATGAGGTTAAAAGGACCTTCACCTACTCACCTTATACTTAATTTTCTTTTTTTTCTTTCAATCTAATTAAAGTGGCATAATAATTTTACTTCCTTGACGGCAGTTCTCTTCTTCTTTTTTTGTTTTTTTGTTGTTTGTTTTTGCATATTTCCTTTTAATTTTATTTTGTTTATACAAAATACGATAAAATGTAGTTCTATCAAACACAGCAAGCACGCACACACTAAAGTAGTTTAGTTCATACACATATTGTTTATGTTTGTTTCTGTGTGTAAGTGTGTGTTTATATATTTATAGATACAATTTTTATAATTCACTAAAATTGTGGTCATACTTAACATTTTATTTGCTACTTTTTTCGAACAAGAATACGTCATTCACCAAAACGCCAAGCTTTTTTTTTATAAATTTAGGCGATTTTTATTTATTTCTTTTTTAAATATTTTTTTTTTGTTTCGGTAAAAAACAAGAAAAAACAAACATGATGCAAACACAACAACTGAAATAATTGTAAATTTCAAAATATATAAATTTGCTCACTATTTATGTGAAAACAAACAGCAAGAAGAAAAGATACCATAAAGAAAATTCAACGAAAAGAATCACTTAACACTTTTTCACAATTTTTGAAAATTTTCTTTCACCGAAGGCGCTGAGCTGAGAAGCATTGGCGTGAAACGAAGAATGAGCAACAGAGAGCACCTCGAAGTAGCAGCAACAGCTGCTTACTTATTAGAGCGGCGGACAATGGAGAGCTGTAGACAGGCAGCGAAGAGGGAGGCAGACAATCAGGCAGGCAGGCGGGCTAACAGGCACTTAGTGAATTCGAATGTGGCTATAGCATTCGCCTCAGTCTGCTGTTGAATATTGTCATAGCTAAAAGCTGCACGGCGCAGCGGTGTTGTTGTATATTGAAATAAAATAATTAGAATTAAAGTCTACTACTTTCTACTTTCAATTAAGTATAAAGAAAAAGTTAAATAAATCACTAGTGATACATAGTAAAAAGTATAAAATACATACTAATAATTACTAATTAAAAGTAATCAAGTGTTTTGTGTAAAAGTTTTCTTAAACTAGATATGAGTAGTTTTTTTCGTTTATTATTTGTGAGTATTACTGGAGAAAAGTTCTTACAGTAGAGCGAATTCCGTCGTCGACTTTTTTTTGTGTTTTTTTTTGGTTTTGTTAATTTACTTATCATAATTTTAATTTATATATGTACATATGAATCAAAATATGAGTATAAATTATCTTTAAGTAAGCACCTAATTAGAGCAGTACGTTTTTTGTGATAGTTACACAATTTTATCTAAAAACGAAATGACTTTGAATGGCGGGAGCAATATTTGAGTTATAAATCTTAACAAATTTTCAAAAATTATGTTTATAAATGTCTTTTGTTTTAATATTCATCTGTGCTGGGTTGTTGTAGTCAAATGTGTGAATTTGCCGCAGTATACAAATTTTATATTCATAATTCGCTGGTAATAAAAGGAGAAATTTATTATGTTACTAAATAAAAGTATCAATGAGCTTAAAAGAACAATTATATGTATTACAACTTTAAGTTTAATGAATAGTTTTGAACTTTGATTATTACATATGTATATTACCATTAGTTTTCTTTTACAAGCACAATGAAAAGCAATTATGAAAATCTGCGCATTGCTATTTGTTTTCCAAAACCAAATCGCTAAAGCTGGACCTAAATACTTAAATGGTGGGAACCCCTAGATCGATTACTTTTAACTTTTTTAGAAGCAAAATAATCGCATACAATTTTCGAATATCTTGAAAAGCAATTATAAAAATAAAAGTAAAACCGTATCGATAAAGCCCTAGTGAATTAAAAATTTCTGACTCAAAATAAAAAAAAAAAAAGTAGAAAAAACTTTTTTTCTAAACGGCACGGCACCACCTCTTGGCAGGCAATGGCAAACCTATAAGAGTAAAATTTGCCAATGAAAAGCTTTTCACTTCGCCATTCCGATTCGCCTTAAAACTGTAAGTCCCTTCCATTCATGTACAAATATAACACGCACAACATGAGTGGATGCGAAAAGCTCGGCCTAGGCCCTCCATGGGCCTAGGCCTGCTGTTTAGAGTCCTAAGCAGGACTCTAAACAGCCGTCACCAAAACGGGTGTAATAACCACCAGAACAGTAGTCTGGAGGTAAACTTTATCATATCGTATAGTAAACTCCCCAATAATGCTTCTGCTATGAGCTGTGATGTGTATTACAACCGCTGGAAGCAATCAAAGTTAAAAATGTTCGCAAATCTGCGAAATTTATTATTTAAATTGAGTTTGAGACTTTTGTTGGTTGCTGTGGCGTAGTGGTAATGCGTTGGACTGCTACGCAGAGTGTCCGGGGTTCGAATCTCGGCACAGGCAAAATAAAAAAATTGGAAGAAATACAATACAAGAAAAAATTTCTATGAAAAGCTTTTCACTTCGCCGTTCGGATTCGGCATTAAACTGTAGGTCCCTTCCATTTATGTACAAATATAACACGCACAACATGAGTGGATGCGAAAAGCTCGGCCTAGGCTCTCCATGGGCTGTATGCCATTAAAAGTAAAGTAAAAGTATGAGAATTTTTTTTACAATTAAAGACAAATAAATAAAGTGCTTCCCATCACACTGACGGTATATAAAACAGTCTATGACTAGCTAAAAATAGGAACATTTAATAAATGTATAATGTTGAATCATGAAAAAAAATTAATAAAATTGATAACAACCACAATTGCTTTAAAGAATCCCGACTTCATACATCCACGCCAATTCATTTGAGGTCAGATCTGTGCTTTTTACATCGATATTTATATACCATATTATAATTTTGTTTAGGTCAATCAAAAATTTGGGCACTAAAGGATTAACATTTATTAAACTATCACCGATAGCAACAAAAAGCTATTCTGTCTTCAAATAATCACATCTGCTGCATATTGCCAGTCGACTGACTTGACCACACAAAAGCATCAACGGCATCAATTATGATGAATACACATACACGAAAATTAAATCCCTCTCATTCCCTTGCACACTTGACACAAACCGAATGCGCTACAGAGGATGGTAAAGCGATAATACTGTGAAACGTAAACAAAAAATGATGGGTTTATTACCTCAGGACCGTTGACCAATCAGCTGCCACGATTGGAATAAACTAATACTAGACACCTTTTTCTACTTTATTTTTTGTTGTTGCGAAAAGCGCGGCATAGACTAAAGACTACCCTGAACTCCCAAAAAAGTAGAAGGAACCAAGAACTACCTCCGAAAAAAACTTACTTCCTACGGAATAAAATAAGAGATGCTTTCTACATATTTAAAATCTTCTATTTTTTATTTTATTCTATTATATTTAAAGTGGTTAGATTTACAATTGAAAATTTTTTAGTTGCTTATGTAGATGCATAAGACTTTTCCGTTAAGGTTTTTAGGATTTTTATTGTGGCCGTATTATTCTCGATCTCTCTCTATTTAGGAAATCTTATAAATTTCTTGGTGAACTTATTTGTATCCTTAATGTGTCTTTCTATAGTCTTTTTGGCATAACGACTTGCTGTTAAGTCTGGCCAGAACACGGCGCATACTTGACCTTGACGATGGCAATTTTAAATAGTAAAAGACGCTGAGATAACTTCATATACACGTATTTTAGTGTATAGGAAATTGTGGAAACAACATGGTGCCGATAAAAACAAGCATGGCTCGTCACAACACAATGAAAGCGACCACATAGTCAAACTTCTCTGTAAAAATAAACATACATACCTATTCATGAAATCATGTGTTTAAAAGAAAAAAGAACAAGGAGATAATTGATGGAATGACACTAAAAGCTTTGATTGCGTTTAAAATTGAGAATTTTGTTTACAAATAAAGACAAATAAATAAATGTAATACATATTACAAATGATAGGTCTGTGAAAATAAGAGCCCTCCTAGATTGTAAATTTTGTTGAAGGTACATATAAAGCGAAATAGTTTGTTTTCTTATATTGAACAGTATTGTCAATCTGAATTGTTTTCCTTGTTTCTACCTTGTTTCCGAATTATTTTATATGAATTCGTATTTAAAATATAAATTTAAATAATATCGTAAGGTCATATACGAAAATCTGTTCCCTAAAAAATCATAAAGTTGACCAAAATAGCCCTTTTGACTATGTAACCGATAGTCATTAAGACTTACCTCCAGTCATTTCTGTAATTTACCCTCATAAGACTGTGTTTTTTTAATTCTATTGCACCTTAAAGTATTCTTTAAAAACATTCTAAAACACAGCAGTAATAGCAAAAGAAGGAGGTACTTTTCCTTTATAATCTACACAATTATAATATTTTGAAATTGATACTGTCTCCCGCACTTACTCCTACAATCACAATCTTCGTATTTTCCTACATTGACAATCCTTGCTGAGAATCGTATTTACATAAATTGATGATGTATGTACTTAGTTAAAAAGTTAAAGGAACAAATATTAAATTCCACTCGAAGGTATCTCATTCCTCAGCATTTCAATGATGCCTAAACATATTTATATTCGATTGAATATCTAAGTATCAATTTGTAATCATTCGAATTTTCTTTTCTTCAAGTTGTATCGGTCATGTATTATATATTCGTATGATAAAATGTTTGACTTCTGCTCTGCGCTTTCTTAGTTGTATTCATGGTAAAAGAAAACTTTTGCTCTTTGCTGCTGCTGCTCTTCATACGATATCAAATTACAAAACTTTGATGCACTTTTTGCTAGTCTCCAATACAATTTTGTAATACTTAAATGAAATGAGGTTGCAACGTTGATCCTTTTCTTTCCATATACGAGAACTAAACAAATTTGTGCTGCTGCTTTCATTTGAAAAGTTTGTCGTATTTGCACCTAAATTCTCCATATAAATAACTTGGAGAAACTTTGTTGTTTCTTGTATAAGTAGAATATATTAAAAACGATTTGTATTTAATTAGAAAACTATTTAATATAAGAAAATAGTTGTAAAGAATTATCGACTTTTCTTTAAGTACAAAAATCTAATAAGAATGCAAGAATACATTCTAAAAATTGTATTTATTTTTATTTTCCAGGCAAATACCGGTAAAATGGATGGTAATACAGCAATAGATCTATCCGAAATCGAACAAATTGTCAAAGAGAAAACGGTGCGTAAAAATATAAAAATAATTACTTAAGTACACAAACTTGACTAATCGTTTAATCATAATCTTGGTCAAGAGATTGTTGTTGCGATTAAATAGTTTTTTTTTTTAGTTAAAGACACGGTCTTTGATCTTGATTAATCGATTAAGCGTTTCATTTTGTTAACCAGAATACGGATTAATTAGGAGTAATGAGCTTACATTTTTGTAAAGTTCAGCGAGAATAAGTAACCAGAAGTAATACAACGGAACTACTGAATTTTGGTTAATAGAATTTCCAATGAATCAATTAATCAAATCAACTCGATTAATCTCAAATATTTTTATTATTCAATTTTATGAATTTGCATTTTTTCTGATATTTCACTATATGTACAGGAACAACATGAAGAGAAATCCAAGTTCCTTAATAACAGTAATGCCTGTGATAGTAATGGACGTGGTAGTGGTGGCAGCAGTGGCATTGGCGTTTCCGAATTGGACTATGCGAGCGACAACAATGATGAAGTATGAAATCTATAAATTGTCTTATGGTAGTAATTTTCTTCAATGATTTCTATTACTTTTTCACAACTACAATAGAATAATGCCAAAAGCAAGGCCAATGATATTGAGGAAGCAAAACGAAAACGTATGCATGCATTGTCCGAATTAATACAAACAGAAGAGTTGTACATACAAGATTTATCGGAAATTGTGAATCGGTAAGTGACCATAAGTGTAATCAAATGTATCAAATTATTGACCTAATACTATTATATAATATTTATATTTAATGTTTATAGTTACATAGCCGAAGTACGCAATCCAAATAGTGATATACCAATACCAGAAGATTTAAAAGGTGCCAAAGAACGTATGGTCTTTGGTAATATTGAAGCTATCTACGAGTGGCACAGAGAGTAAGTAACTGCATCATATTTGAAGCTGCGCGTTGTTTAATTATTTGACCGTCTACTTTATTTACAGCTATTTTCTGGATGCATTGCGTCGTTGCCAAAAGACACCCGCCGATTTGGGTAATGCGATTAAACGCTACGAGCATAAATTTCAAATGTATAACGTTTATTGTCAAAATAAACCAGTGTCAGAGCATATTGTTAACACACACTCAGCGTATTTCGATCAAATAAGAATAATGTTAAAACATCGTTTAGATGTAAGTTCTAGAGTTTTTGCTTTTTAGCCTTGAATTGAGGGTGATTGATTACAAAAAATGCTGCCACTTTATTTTCTTAGCTCAACGACTTGCTCATAAAGCCCGTTCAAAGAATAACCAAATATCAGCTGCTATTTTCACAAATTAAAAAACACACTGAGAAAGCTGGTCTATTTGAAGAAGTCGCCAGCATGGAAGAATCTTTTCGTGTAATGAAGGTAAACAAGAAAATTTTGATATTGTGACTTTTACATCGTAGAAGCAATAATACCTAATCAGTTGATATAATTTATTTTTATAGGTCGCTTGTAAAGCTGCCAATGACATGATGGAATTACGTCGATTACAAAAATTCGATGGTAAAATTACGGCGCAAGGTAAACTGCTACTATATGGACCATTGGCATGCATCGAGGATGCTAAAAATGCCGAGCGCAATGCTTACATGGTGCAGAAACCGCGAGAACTTCAAGTATTCCTATTTGAGCAAAGTATTATTTTTGCTGATATTGATGGTAAAAAGCAACAATTTACAAGTCCTACATTCACTTATAGATCACACATACAAGTAAGTAGCGCAATTGCAGTTTCTATAACACACTGAATAATATACATATGTATGTATGTAAAGGAGAGGTTTTCTGAAATTATCACCTAAGGTCACAGATATTTATTCGCACTAATGACCTATATGTAGTAGACTTTAGACATGCAGTATACAACAAATAAGCCATTAGGCATATCTGGGTTTAATTAATGCCTTTATTTTATTAGGGGTATGTTTTCCAATTCCAAAATAGCCCATTGGCCTGTTCAACACGTCATTGTTTTAAAAACAGACAATTCGTTGAAGCGGTAGTTATAAACTTTCGTAAGATGATATTTTAATAAGTGGTCGCCATGGCGTAGTTGGAGTGCCCAGACTTGGCACAGTCAAGAATTGCAATTAACAAATAAATAGTATAAATTTTTGTAAACAGGACGAAAAATAGCAAACATCCCAAGAGTAAAAATTGCATAGAAAGGCTTTTCACTTCGCCATTCGGATTTGGCATATAACTGTATGGCCCTTCCATTCATGAACAAATATAGATATAACTCGCATAACATAAATGGATGCAAAAAGCTCGCCATAGCCTCTCCATGGGCTGTTTGTTCCATTAAAAGAAGAAGAAATCATTTTAATTAATATTTTATGCACATATAGCTTTACTGTTATAACTGTTATGACAGTCTTGCAGCAAACGAGTCATATATTAATTTGCCGTGCATTTTTCGTACAGCACAAAATTTTTAATTTATCGATATCTTCTGACTATATATTACTTGCCCATTGAGCCTTAGAGATATTACTTACTTACTTTTAATGGCACAACAGCCCATGGAGGGCCTAGGCCGAGCTTTTTCTCATTCACTCATGTTGTGCGTGTTATATTTGTACATGAATGGAAGGCACCTACAGTTTAATGCCGAATTCGAACGGCGAAGTGAAAAGCTTTTCATAGCAATTTTTACTCTTGTAGGTTTGCCATTGCCTGCCAAGAGGTGGTGCCGTGTAGAAAAATAATTTTTTACAGTTTTTGATTTTGCCTGTGCCGAGATTCGAACCCCGGACACTCTGCGTAGCAGTCCAACGCATTACCACTACGCCACAGCGAAACATATATATCTTGTTTATTTAAACGCCAAATTTGCATCACTGCCCTGAGTTGCAGACAACAAAACAACAGAATACTATTAACTCTAAAGCGAACCACTTACCATTCTGAAATTTTTGGAGCGCTTCTATGTATGATTTGAACTTATTTAAGTTCAAGTTCTTTGAGACGATTTTTGTGACAACCTATTTACCAGCAAATATTATTACTAAGAATGCCAAACCAATGAATATATTTTTTTTTTACTTTAAATATGAAAATTTTGTGATGGTGAAATCTTTTTCTGCATGCTCTTATGGGAAGTTGTAGAAGAAAACGTGTGAAACTACCTTATGTGGATGTAGTTTTTGATTCAAGATTTCTTTTAATTACTAAGAGTAATTGTTTTGTGCGAACAGTGTTTCTAAAACAAAAATCTTCAAGCTTTGAAGCTCATAGGAACATAGCGAGCAGCATCATTTCTGTAGTCTCTCCGTACAGAGTTAAACATCAATAATTCAATTATTTCCGTTTTTATTTCTTTTTTGAAGGTTAATAAAATGCAACTCGAAGAATTACCGAATAATCGCTTTCTTCTCAAATCAATCGATCCAAATCGGCCCGATTTACATATGATCTGCTATGCAGCTACAGTGGATTTAAATCAGGAGTGGTTAAAGACCATTCGCAATATATTGCAGTCACAACATGATTTCCTTAAAGCAATCACCAGTCCCATACAATACCAAAAAGATTTAACAAAAGAGACGTGAACAATAAAACCGTAATAACAAAAACAACAGTAATGTCAACCGCAACATGCAATGCAACAACAACAAGCAACATTAGTATAAATATTAAATGGAAAACAAGCAAAAAGAAAATAATATTACATTAACAACGGCAGCAATTAGTACCAACAACAAAACAATTATTTATGAACAATTATTATTATTATAATATTTTACAATTGTGTAGCCAATGTAATAAATGCGGAAACAAATGCGTTTTAACGCAACAAAACAAAAAACATTAAAAACCAACAAAATCAACATCACAGTAAATGCGCAAACAACAGCAAACAATTTAAGAAATAAGTTATCAAAACAAAATAGCGATAACAGGAGAAAGCAATTTAAAGTTATATTTAATTTTGTAATTTATTTTATATTTACATACATATTTACACACTACATACTTTTTGCATTATTTAAAAAAGGTTCTAATCAAACAAAACGAAAAACAAATTTTTGATTGATATAAAAACTTGTGCTCACATACTCAGACGACTTCTTTTGTAAACACACACACGCACACGCATTATTTTTAAACTCAATACAATTAAGTAAATGTCGGAAAAGTTGTTCATCGTTCAAGTGCTGTTCTTGTGCTAGTGTTCTTCTTTTATAATTTTAAGTTTTATTTAATTTATGTTTTGTCTATGTTAAAAATGCATCATAAGAAAGTATTAAATGTCAATCGAACATTAATGAAATGCAAATAGTTTCCTGCTTTTATCTATTTATTACAATCAACTCAAGTAATATATTCATAATTTTCTGACAACCGCATTTTCTCCTTCATTTCTTGTTGGAAGCCAAAAACAAGAGAAACAAAATATTCCCGATTCAAAGCAATTTATTTTTTAACTTTGTTTAAATAAATTTAAATATAAAATCATGAATAGTTTTAAATTTAATTTCTTATACGTCTACTGTACGCTTAAGTTCATTTACTTTTATATATACACAAAATTAGAACGATATTATACGATAATTGAAAAAATTATACTTTAATGATTATTTTTAACTAATAATTTTACAACTATATTTACACACAATATTGCTAGTAAACTAAAATATAAATAATAATATTAATTTAAGTAAGTGAAAATTGCGAGTGATTTATTCTATTAAGTTTTTAATTTAATAAATTTTTTTTTAATATTTTTTAAAAATTTTATTTTTTATTTGAGTTTTTAATAAAACGAAAAACAAATTGAGCATGAGTTTTATGATTTATTTATAATTTTTATTTTATATGGAATATTTTTTATTTCAATAAAATGCGACCATTTCATTTCTCATCTATTTTCTTTTATTTCTGCTTAAGGTAAAAAAACAAAAGCTGATAATTTCAACAGTTGATAGATCATGTAATCATGCAGTATAAGTAGCATGTTTGGGTCTTGGGCAAATGAGAAATAGTATAACTTACGATTACTTGCCTGAAATAGTTAAATTGAAGAGAGATCTTTCAAATATGCTGTGAAATCCACAAGTAACCGAAGTTTATTTTGGAATGCAAATGGAAAAAAAAAACTTTGAACATTTCAAAAAGCATATGATTTTATCTTCAACCGATTAAATTAAATCATCAACAGACCGCTCACATACTCAAAAAATAACAAATATCAAATTACTTACTCTTGAAGTAAGAGGAGCTAATTTTAATTAGTATAATGAAAAGTATGCTTCATTTTCTGTTTAAAAGAATCGATTTAAGAAAAACCTTAGCTGCAATCAACCTGCTTAAGTTTTCAATCCAGACCTAATGAGGCGTATTTCATTGTGCACGCGGAAAAGCTTTTGAGTTTCCCACATGAAATACATTGAAAACTTAATGCTTGCTTCGCTGTTGTATTACGAAATTTGCGTCTCACTGATCTAGATAGTTATGGGCAATAAGCACAAAACTGCATACAGAGCACTGATGCATATTACATCGCCCGTGCGCAAGAAGCTTTTCAGTACCCAATATAAACTACATTGAAAACTAAGAACTGGCTAACATCTGGTATGCTTCCAGTTTATTAAATATGAGCAACTCATAACTCATTTTCATGTCATGAATTTAACTCATCGATTACCATTCTTACTTTATACACAAGGTTTCGCTAATGACCATTGAAATCATATCGCTAGCATAGTAATTGGCATTATTACACTAGAGCAGAGATGCTGATAAAAGCTTTAAGCTCAAAACTTTACGCTTGAGAGCACTTATATCTGATAACACTATGCAACAGGATTTCAACTATCGGATTTAACTAAAAGTATTTAGAATCTGCGAGATCTGCAAATAAAAACTCCCCCCAATACATTATTGATCAGTGACCCACAATTAATGTGGGTTACACTTCTTGCATCGCTTTCTCGTCTAGAAAAACTAATATTTGTTGTACAGTGATATTGAGGGCTAAACCTTTTCGCTCGTATTTAACACTTTATGATATGATCAACGTAACTGTCATGGCAAACATTTAAAAAACAACAAACCTACAAAAAAAAAACAAAACAAAGTTTAACATTTACAAGATCAAAAATATATGCTTACAAATCTATCAAAAAATTAACAATAATAATAATAATATATAAACTAAATGAATCATATTTCGATCAAATAATAAGATGATGAAATTGGCATATGTGTATACATAAAACAAAAACAAAATTATTGTGGTGAAACGCATACCATAGGCCATAATAAAATGAAGAACAATATTGATTAAAATTAAACTAATAAAAATAAATCAAATACAAAATGTATCAGTATAGGTAAAGTAAAAGTGCTTATTTTTAAATAAAAGTATCTGTGTCTATGTGTATACTGTTTAAAATTATTAGGTATGTTTAATCTTTAAGGCAAATGTACAGTGTAATATTTAACTTGAAAATAATTAATGATGAAAAATTAGATGAGATTTAAGGAGGTAATTAACGTCTGAACGTTTTAAGTTTTATTTCTTTATTCATTTTCTGCACTTGAATTGAGTAAACATGAAATTTTAATAACATAAATATAAATAAATATATTCTAGTGAAAGTGTATGGGTTTTTTTAAAGTTTTAATTATGTTAAGTTTAAAGCGATTGAATATAGCGATAAATTAAATACATAAATATAAACTCACACTCAAAATACAAAAACATTTACATACAAATGTTCCAATGTATGCAAAGTTAGCAATTGATTCTCATGAACAACTACATACATAGTTAGTTAGTACTTATGTTTCGATTTATCGGTGTCCTGTGATTGAATTCCCTCTCTCATTCTCCCTCCTTCTTCCTCTCATCTATCAATCTTCCTTCCAATCAACACAATGCTCTGCATTCATAGGGCTACACCCTGTGTGCTGAATGTTTAAAAAGAAAATTGAATTGGGTATGCAAGAGATCATAAATATTAAGTATATATAATTTAAATGCACCAATTAAAGTTTAAATATTGAATTGAAGCGGTTTCTTACATATTAAAATAATACCATAGAAAGAGTAGAATTGAATGATAGAGAATCGAAAGAAATGATTTCGATCCTAATTGAAATATGTAATATGGCCTGGCCTGGCTTGGCCTGTTTAACTCCATAATTAGAATTAACAAAAAAAAAAGAAGTAAATTGTTTCTGTTCTGTAAGTCAATTGCTAAAGTTGCAATAATGAATTGCTAAAGTTGCATAATTCATACAATAGTTTCAATAATAAAAATACACATTTTTAAAAATATAGCTATCTCTCTGATGATATCATTGAAACACAAAAATACTAAGTATATAATCATATTTAATCATAAGGCAAACTTTCCCCACGAGATGACTGAAAAAATAAGCAAAACAAAAAGGTTTTCCTAAGCGAAACGAAAAATTAACATGAAATTTTTAAAACAATATAAACCTAAGAAAAGCTTCAAAATGTTGTTATGCACACTAACACACTAACAAAAATCAAAACCAAAAATAATTCATTAAGACAGTGCGTGCGGGCAGGACAAACAAAACAAACTAACTAAATGATTATGGTATGTACATATGTCCCAGGTACATACATACATACATACAATATAAAACCAGAAGATAAAATACCGTAAAGCAACTCAAACACTCATACACGCATGCATACATGCATACTTACATACATATTTTACATACCAACCAAACAAAACAACAACTAATTACATTATAATCAATATGGACCAGGATTGAAAAATGAAATAAATAAAAATATTGTATACAAAATATATTATAAAAAGAAGAAAAAAAATACCTTTTACGAATTTAAACAAATTCATGATAAGAAAAATGAATAAGATGAAGTTTTTATAGAATGTACGCGCACATTTTACAACTCAGAAAATATCATTCATTCATTATTCAAGGAGAACAAACAATAAATATTATTTACATATTTCCATTGTTTATGATTTGATGCGTTTCAAGAACGCAAACAAAAAGAAAACAAAAAATGCTGCAAATTGATTTAAAATCGAATGTTCATTAGTCGAACAAGTTTGTGGAGCTAAGTGATAGAGATGAAATCAGCGGATTCACTAATGGTATGACAATAGTTGACTGACTGTATTGCTGAGTGTACATCATGGGTAGATCAATAAGTACCCGTGTGTGAAGACAGGTGGCGTTGCTGAGGGAAGTTGACATTACCGTCGTGTACTGCCATCTGTCAAACGACACCACACTAAATTTGAAACTAATTCATAGGTTAGTTTTTATTTGGCAGCCATAAGTATCACACGTGTTTGGTGTTTCGCGATAAAATGGAAAAAGAATAATATCGATCCGTAGTTCGCTTTTTATTGCGAAGAAACAAATGCGAAGTTGGATGCTGTCTATGGGGACCCTTGACCATCTATGACAACCGTAACATATTGGTTCAACGAATTTAAACGTGGTCGTACATCTGTTTTTGATGAGGAGCACTCAGGCCGCCCGGCAGACGTGGTTACCGAGGAAATCGTTGAAAAGGTCCACGACATGATTCTCGCTGATTGAAACGAACGAAAGTGCGCGAAGTAGCAGAGGCCGTAGGAATGTCGTACGGAATGGTAATTAATAGAGGGTGTTTTTTTAGAAGTGTGGTTTTCAATCTGGCAATACTTTTTTCGGATTTGGTCTTTTATAATAAACTTACTCCTTAACGACCTTCCCAAATCGTGCAAATTTATTACCAAAATAATGGTCCGGTTCGCTCGATTTTCACAAGAAAATTTTATTCAGCGATGAAGCTCACTTTTGATTGAAAGCTCACTTTTTGGGTACGTTAAATTGTCGCATTTGGAGTGATGATAATCAACAAGCCGAGAAAGGTGTCGGCACTCTATGGGCAGAGGGAATCATTTGGCCATATTTCTTCAAAGATGAAGCCCGTCATAATGTTACAGTCAATGGGGAACGCTATAGAGCCATGATTAATGACTTTTTCGTGCCTGAATTGGATGATGTTGATGTGGACGACCTTTGGTTCCAACAAGACGGCACTACATGCCATACAGCCAACGAAACAATCAATTTATTGAAGGAAACTTTTGATTGATGTTGGTGAGCGTATTATCTCACGCCGTGGGCCTGTGGCGTGGCCTCCAAGATCGTGCGATTTAACACCGCTCGACTATTTTTTGTTTTTTGCGGGGTTATGTGAAGTCGCTTGTCTACGCAGATAAGCCCGAGACGAATGACGCCTTGAAAGAAAATATTCGGCGCGTTATTACTGACATACTGCCCCAATTGCTGCAAAAAGTCGTCAAAAATTTCACCTCTCGGCTGGAATTTTTTGAACTACTTGCCGGAAATCGTTTTTAAAACATAATGGCAAATCCTTATTTTTGTAATAAAGCTAAATTCTTGGCCATAACATTAAACTATATGCGTTATAATTCTTCTTGAAAACCACACTTGTAAAAAAAACACCCCGTATTTTACATGATAGGTTAAACATGAGAAAGGTGTCGGCCCGATGGGTGCCGCGATTGCTTAAGGTGGACAACAAGCGGATATGGAACTGTCGCGGCAAATTGCATGAATTGAACTACGAATTGCTGCCGCAGCCACCGTGCTCGTCCAACTTGGAAAGTGTATTGCACTAAAAGAAGATTACGTTGAAAAATAGAAAAAAAAATTGTGGAAAACTAACACGGGTACTTATTGATCTACCCTCGTATATAGCATTCTTAAGAAGAAAGAGAATATTGCTGGGGTAACAAGCTAAGTCGGAAGCTTGAGACCAGCTCAATATTTTCTTAATTTAAGAATGTAACAAGTTTTGCAACTTTCTCTTCTTTATTTCTAAACCAATAATCTAATCTCACAAATTATCTATGTACTATATCGTAATAAGGCCACAGGTACTGTGTAGCATCTAGTTCGTTTCCATTCATTAATCTAATCAAAGTATTAGTAAATTTATAATTTAAGAATTCACAAAGAAAGTGTTTTGCATATCACTTTCAGCTTATATCAGACCATAGTGTAGTGTATCCACAAAATCACTAACACCACCCCCCATCATTCTCCTCCTTGCCAACAATCCAATTCCAATTCTTGGAAGCACAAACATATTCTCCTTTAAATTTTCCTTTAAGAATGGTGGCATTAGGCATTATTTTTTTAATAGCTGACCTTGTTCCATTACATAGTCTCGAAGCGTTGAGATTACGTAGCAAAATTATGGGAGAACCAACTTCAAATTTTAATAAATGTGAAGGTAGACCGGAAACATCATGTGAAAAATTCTTGGATTTTGGATTTTGGCTGCTTAATTTTTTTTTTTTAATTTCCAAACCGTTGCGGAGTGAATCATGCCCTGAATAATAACACATTTGCCACTACCAAACAGACAATGGATTTTACAGTGTTGTGCATAACAATAGCAACCGAAATAGCAATTGACAATTATCGCCCAGAGTTTTCCCTCCTTTTATTACTAGTTTTATTTAGTAATATTTTAGCATTGAATATAAAGCAAAGATTTAAAAAATAACACAAGTAATGTTTTTATTTTAGACTTTTCAATTCTTTTCTTACAATATAGAATCAATGTGTAAAATTTCATTGTGCATAACTAAAGCAACTGAAAATCTGTAAAGGAAAAAAAGGTCCATTCGGTCATTTTCTGTAAATATTTTATAAAATATCCTTTATTTTGGATAACAGCAGCGCATCTGCGTGGCATTGAAGCTATCAATTTTTCTTGCAGCACTTCCATCAGCGATGCTGTAGTTGAAAATCGCTGCCCACGCACTCGTCGCTTGAGGATTCCGGAAAGATTTTCTATTGGGTTCTATTTTTCGGAGTTGGTATTTTTGACAGCTGTCACTTGATTTATGCTCAGTTTGGTTTGCCATTTCATAATGAATAGACTTACGCCTGAACAATGTTTGCAAATTATTGAAATTTATTATTATCAAAATTCGGGCTCTGTGGAAAATGTGTGTTATCGCAAAATTGTGTTCAGCGACGATGTTCATTTTTGGCTCAATGGATACGTGAATAAGCAGAATTGCCGTATTTGGAGTGAAGACCAGCCAGACGCAATTCAGCAGCTACCAATGCATCCCGAAAAATGCACTTTTTGGTGCGGTTTATGGGCAGGCGGCATCATTGCGCCGTACTTGTTCAAAGACGATGAAGGCCGCAACGTTATGGTCAATGGAGAAAGGTAACGTTCGATTATAACACTTTTTTTGGCCGAAAATGCTAGAATTTGACTCGGCCGACATGTGGTTCCAACAGGTCGATGCCATATGCCACACTGCATGCGAAACCATGCATCAATTGAGAGGCGAATTTGGTGAGCAGTTAATCTCACGTTTTACTTACTTTACGTTACTTTTAATGGCACAACAGCCCATGGAGGGCCTAGGCCGAGCTTTTTCGGTCCACTCATGTTATGCGTGTTATATTTGTACATGAATGGAAGTTTAATGCCGAATCCGAACGGCTTTTCATAGCAATTATAGCAATCTCACGTTTTGGTGTAATCAATTGGCTTCCAAGATCGTGTGATTTGACCCCGTTAGACTATTTTTTGTGGAGCTATGTTAAGTTTCTTGTCTATAGGGACCAGCTAAACATGATTACTGCTTTGGACGCCAACATTAAACGTGTCATTTGTGAGATTCCAGCCGAAATGTGTGAAAAAGTGTGCCAAAATTAGACCTTCAGAGTGGACAACTTGAAGCGTAGCCGCGGACAACATTTAAGTTAAATTATCTTTAAAGAGTAAATGGCAAGAATTGATTTATCGATCCAAATAAAAATTTCATTCACTTGTGTAAAATTTCTGTGTATTTTTTTCATTTTCAAAAACTAAACTCTTATAAAAATCACTCTTTATAAGATTCGTTGAATACGTGTTTAACCAACCCTAACGAAATTTTAGCCTTGTTCACAGACGAGTTTACATGCCAGTTAAAACTTAATTTAGAGTACATAGTCACGCCCAAATCAACATATGTATGTATATCAATACATAAATTATAGTGTGATGCTATAAAGGCATTTAGCCGACATAGGTTGCCTCCTCATAAATGTCATAAACTTACATTAATCAAGATTAAGTAACATTAAGTTTAATCGGCACCGTTTTGAACCTCTTCTTGCAGAGGTTTTTGTTGGATTATAGTGTTGCTGGATAAGAACACCTTTACATCATCAGCAATTTTGGAACAACAGTCGGGAAATCATTAACAAACAGGAACCAGAATCTGTTTTGAACCAGAAACTCAGTTTTAAGCGATTTTTGGAACCTGAGGTAGATAAAACCAATAAAAAAGCAGGTTTTTTTAATTAATGAATATGAATAAATTTTAGTAAAGTTAATAGAAAATTAAATTTCTATCTTATGTTTTCAAAACATAAGCTTATTCAAGGTCTTACTTTACTTTTAATGGCACAACAGCCCATGGAGGGCCTAGGCCGAGCTTGGTGAATTGAAAAGCTTTTCATAGGTTTGCCATTGCCTGCCAAGAGATGGTGCCATGTAGAAAAAATATTTTTTCTACTTTTTGATTTTGCCTGTGCCGAAGTTTGAACCCCGGACACTCTGCGTAGCAGTCCAACGCACTACCACTTCACCACAGCGGCCGCTTATTCAAGGTCATTAACTTATCTAATATATTATCTCATCATTTGATAATTAATGGAATAATTACTAACCCTACTACAAGTATTATGTATATTCGATTTGGAAGTGGAAGTACAAAACGACCACATTCTGCGTCTCAATAAATGACTGCACCGACAAAAGAGGAAACTAATCCGACAGCATTTTCTTTCATAGATATACATACATACATATGTAAATCTTCTCACAAGATGGTACTTAAGCTATGGTATTAGTATAAATATTAGGGTTGAAAAGTTTCTTGGCCTGGGGATGGGATAGAAAATACTTTATTTCAACTTCTAATTTAAATTACAATACTCCCTTACCGGTTGGTTGGTTGGTTCTTTCCTATCGGCAATTAAATTTGGAGGCAGAACAGTTGGCAATAAAGTCAAACGTTGATTGCAATCATAAACTGCAGCAAGTTAATTCAAAATCGTTATAATTTTATTTACATAATGTATGTATTTAAAGTTAAAGTTCTTGTATAATTTAAAAAAATATATACAAGTGTAACATCAATTTTTAATTATGAATATTGAAATGATGTTGATGTTGATGGATGATAATGAAAAATAGTAAAACAAAGAGATAGACTAAACGGCGGTTAGCAAAGCTAAAGCTAAACGAATTAAGTAAAGCAAAATCTTAAAAGTAATAAATAAAAATAGTGAGAAAGGTAATGAAATTCAAATGTATTTTTTTACTAACTTACTTAAGCAAGATACAAAAAATATAATCTTTTGAAAAGAAAAACAGAACAATAAACGCAAACAAAAATGTATGAAAAGAAAAAAGAATTTATGTGTATTTATTTTATTACTTTTAAAAATTCTTAATTTATTATTAATTAATTTAATTTCATTTTTAATTTAAAAACAAAAATTAAATATACGAATGACAAGCGTAAATTTTGTAACATAATTATGTATTATAATTATTACTTAGTTTTGTTATTGTAATTCACCCACAAACACTTTAAATAAGTATAATTATTATATGTATGGTATTTAAAGCTACATAAAACAAATTGAGCGTAGTTAATTAATAATTGGCAATGTTAATTAAAGAAATGTAATCTACTTTACTTACAAATATATTTAAAGCAAAAACAAATTAAAATTGTAATAAAAAATTTCTGTTATTATGTGATTTAAGTAAAGTTAAGTATGATAAATATGAGAAAGAAACCAAACCGAGGATAACTGAAATGTATAAGTAGAATGGGCAAGAAAGGCACCTCTTACAAATTAAAAACAAGCAAAACAAAAAATCTATATATTTACGAGAATAAGGAAAATAAGATTATGAAGGATACAAAATAATAATTATCTTTGATCAAATTTCAAATACCTTCTTATATGTGTAAGAAAAAAGAAAAAACTTACAGTTATGATTAAAAGAAAAGAAAACAAAACCAAAATCTTAAATATTGTACTCAATCAAACATTAAAAATTCCAATTAAAATTAATAATTGCAGTTGTAGTAGTCAAAAGCAAAAGCAAAAAGCAAAAAGGTGACAAACAAATTATTCAAATACATACATACAATAAATTACAAAATAAAAATGAAAACCTCTAGTTTGATTTAATTTTTTGGACTATGAGATTTTGAGAATAAAAAAGCTATTTTTTCTGTGCTGGGTGCTTTAAATTTAATTAACCCTTTTGTTTAAGCCACCCTAATGGCCCTCTCCTTTTTGATTATTTTCTATTCTTTTCTATTCTTTCTCTTTTCTTTTTATATTCTTTCTTTTCCTACTCCTACCATCGCTTCTTTGTTCTCATATATATTACATTCCCTTCGAAAAGCCAAACCGTACGGTCCAACCGTCTTCCATATTATACTTTCCATTCTTTTCCTATTTAATTTTCAATAAATTTATTTATAAATTTTTAAATCCGATGGTTCCCGGTGGTTTCATTTTCAATTTACTCCACTCAAATTACCCCCATCGAACTCTCCTTCCATCAAGCCACCAGAGCTTAAACACCTTTAACTCCCCATTTTTGATTCAACTCATGAACTTAATCTGTCGTTTCAGAGGCATGCTGCCTCTTGGCGCAGCGGGGTCATTCGTATTACAAAAAAATGGCAGATACAGTGAATAGAAAAATATTTTTACTTTACTTACTTTACTTTTAATGGCACAACAGCCCATGGAGGGCCTAGGCCGAGCTTTTCGCATCCACTCATGTTGTGCGTGTTATATTTGTACATGAATGGAAGAGGCCTACAGTTTAATGCCGAGTCCGAACGGCTTTGGTTTAGGTGGCGATGGTGTTGCCACTGGTCGTTGAAGCATGGGAAAATATCCAAATAAATCGTTCGTTGAAGTGTTTCACCAACGGACGCACTTTGCATAGTTTATCGTTCACAGGATCTAATGAATTGTCATTGAAATGAGACATTTTCCGAATTTCATCAAAGCATCTTTGTCTGTCTTATGGCCTCGAATGAGATAAACAATGATTTTTTAAGATATTGGTTTTTCAAAATTCAAAAAATCACAGAATTTCGCGTGCAGTGGCATGTGGCACCGATCTGCTGAAACCACATGTCGGCCGAGTCCAATTCTTGCATTTTCAACAAAAAAAAGTCTTATCATCGAACGGCACCTTTCTCCGTTGATCGTAATGTTGCGACCTTCATCGTCTTTGAAGAAGTACGGTCTAATGATGCCGCCTGCTCATAAACCGCACAAGCCGTGCATTTTTCTGCTTATTCACGTATCAATAAATAAATTTCAATAATTTGCAAACGTTGTTCAGGCATAAGTCTATTCATGATGAAGTAGCAAACCAAACTGGGTATTTTTTACTTTGACACATGTCAAGAATCACGCGTTAACTGTCAAAATTTTATATTTCAAAAACAAAGTAGCAAAAAAACACCCTTTAAGTACCCAGTATTGTCGAATGTTAGGATACCGCTAAACAGACATGAGGAACATAATTCATATGAATTTGCGAACCTCTGGCCTGTCGATGGTGGCGCCACTGAATAGAGTATGGGTAGGCCTAGATGGGCCTCCTATTTCTTCTTGTAATTCAATTGCAGCAGAATCGAGCATTATTAGCAGACGATTTAGACACAGAAACAGGAGCAAGAATATGTAGTAGCATTAGCAGCAGAAGAGATGCGAGCCAATGGTGATGAAACCCCGGTCCAAATTCATTATCGACTTCGCTGACATTGATATCGCTGAGCCTCAGGCTCAGCTTTACAGCGATAGCTTCGGTCGAATTCAGGCTCTCATCAATCAAATTGTCAACATCTTTGAATGCGTAATTATTCGCTGACAGTGGCATTTTCAGAATCAATTGCATTCATCAATGCCCGATACGATAACCAATTTTTTAATTTTCCCGAAGCTTCCTACTCCAAAATTAAATTGATAGTATTTAAGTTCGAACCTAAAAAAAAAACTTTAAAAGTAGGTACCAAAATTCACGTTTCTTGTAAAAATCTATTTCTAGATCGGACCGATATTGCCCTATTAAAAAGTATAAAATGTGAACCAATTGTAGGACTTGCATGTGAGAATCAATTATATCTAATACAAATAGAATCATAAATTAAACTTTTTCACTTCGTTGTTCGGATTCGGCATTAAATGCTAGGTAATTAACATTCATTTTTTGTATTGTATCATTTTTCGTAATGCGGTGGTTTTTTGGTTATTTCACCCTAAGACTGCCCGACCGAGCGAAAGAATCTTCATTCGTTCGGCCGATGTAAATGGTTTAGCGTTGAACATTATGTTCGCTATAAAATCTTCAGGAACAATTATCAAGCGGTGTAAACGGTTACATATTCCGAAAGAATGAAAAATCTAGTTTCGGGATATGATCGGATTGAGTTCGATCTTTTTTTTTGGCGAATCCAGTGGTGCTGTTGTTGTGTAATTGTGAAAATGATATAAAAAATTTAAAAAAAAAACAACTGGAAAAGAAGTAAAAACGTGGTTGACGTATAGTGCAATTAAAATTGAAAAATAGTGAAAAATTTAGAGAAAAAGTGCGCAAACATGAAGTGCGCAAAATTGTATTAAGCTATCCTTAGTTTTTATATTTAAAAAAGAGTTCTTCGCTCTTCAATTTTAATTGCAGAAAACAAGTTCCGTGGCACACCAAGTCAAATTCACAGAACGCACCATCTCTTTCTCAATCGTTTATGTTTTTCAATGTACATGGTGTGCATTGAATACATGATTCCAACAATGAAGTGTCAGAAAATTCTTGTATTTATTTATATTTAAAAAAAAACTTTACGCACAATAATTGACAACAATTTATTTGTATATTATATCCTAGCTGACCCGGCGAACGTCGTACCACCAAAAATTTATTTGATGGTAACTCTTCTCGCAATCAACTTTCCATCTCAAATTCATTGTGATCAATAATATTGACCGCAGTGTGTACGGTTTGAGGCATCAGTCCAATCCCGCCCATATTTGGATTGAGGACTATAATAGATCACAAAAAGCCGTGGGCATTTATTTTGCTGTAATATGCTCGAAGGAAGCCGAGTTATAGCATATATAGATGAAGAGCATGGGCGGTGCCACGCCCATTATGGGATTTTCCAAATTACAAACCTTGTCCTAACAATTAAGAGCACAACAAGAAAATAATTGTTTTATTTATGCACATTTATGCTCTGTGTAATTTGGATCTATGTATATACCCTGCCTTAGTTTTGAGCCGTTGCGCTTACGTAACGCTGGTACAAAGTTTTTAATATCGCGCTGACTCAACCCTGCATATTCGATTTCATTTCCAAACACAAACACTATCGCATGCTATTTAAATTAAATCGCATGTAAAAATGTTTATCTCTGGACAATACCGCAAGTTGCATGGCTTGGCAACCTCTTTTAGCGGCTGTCAAAACGGTAAATGACAGCGCAGATTTTGGGTTATTCGGAAAAAGTAGAATTGCCGACTGAATTTGAGTGGTTAATTGTGAAATATTTTAATTAACAATAGAAAGGAAACACGAAAAACACAAACGCCTTTAAAAAAGTAAATATTGCAGTTATTAAAATGGAATTTTTGTGCCAACATTTAGCGAAGATACGCGTTCCTTCTGAAAATCAAGCAATCTACAAAGATGAGTGCGTCTACTCGTACGACAACCCGGAGACGCCGACAGGGCTATATGTAAGCCTGTACAGTTTTTTGGGTTTTGGTGAAGCATACGTGCAGCAGTATGCGGAAAAAACTGGTAATGCAGTGTTTCTGCATATACATCGTGTGAAAATTCTGAAAGAGGATGCCGCAGCAAATGAGAAGACTGAGGAAGCAGGCCCTGAAAGAAAAATTACACGCCTCGCCATTGGTGTGGACGGTGGCTACAATGACGCCGATGCGAAGAAATACGATTACAAGACTACATACAGCATTGTGGTGATGCCAAATAAGGAATCGAAACTTGCCTATCCCAGTACGGATCTGCCGCTGATTGTGAAGAACTCGGTGGAGGCGATTTTGGCACAAGATTCCGCGATTGCCCAGTTGGAAAAACAAGCGCTGATGGGTAAGTCGATTTTGAATTATTTCGAGTTCTATATCGAGTTATATTTTCATTAATTTCCTCCAGGTACTTGGGACGGCGAATTGCGTCAGGTTTCCAAGTTTTCCGAAGCCTTGTTGCAGCTAGACAATGGAAAGAAGATTCCACCTTTTGGTTGGAAATGCGAAAAGTGCGACTTAACGAATAATCTGTGGCTGAATCTTAGCGATGGCTCTATTTTATGTGGCCGGAAGTTCTTTGATGGTTCAGGCGGCAATGATCATGCTGTGGATCATTACAGAGAAGTGGGGTATCCGCTTGCCGTAAAACTGGGCACCATCTCTGCAGATGGAAAATCCGATGTTTTCTCATATCCTGAGGATGATATGGTAATGGATAATAATTTGGAAAAACATTTGGCGCATTTCGGCATCAATATGGCCGCAATGAAGAAGAGTGAAAAGTCAATGGTAGAGCTCGAATTGGAGATTAACCAACGCATTGGAGAATGGTCTTTATTGACCGAAAGCGATAGCGAACTACAGCCACTAGCAGGACCGGGCTACACTGGAATGCGTAATTTAGGCAATTCATGTTACATAAATAGTGTGATGCAGGCAAGAATATAATGGAAGAATACTTTTTAAATGTTTAAATGTTCTTTCCTTGTAGGTTCTCTTTACTATACCCGATTTTATTAATCGTTACGTTGGCGATGGAGCTAAAAATTATTTCAAAGATTTTCCATCTGATCCAGCCAATGATTTCAATATACAGTTTGCCAAGTTAGGTAATGGCCTGTGGTCAGGCAAATATAGCAGCATCTCAGAGAATTCTCTTGATTCAGAACTAACTGGCATCTCACCGGCTATGTTCAAAAATGTTGTTGGAAAGAATCACCCCGATTTCAGCACAAAACAACAACAAGACGCTTACGATTTCTATTTACATCTTATTAATCTGCTCGAACGCAACTCACGCAGTCAACCAAACCCAGCAGATGCCCTCACATTCAGCGTCGAAGATCGTGTCGAATGCAGCAGCAGCAAAAAAGTAAAATATACACGACGCGATGAATATTGCATGCCATTAGAAATCCCCTTGGATCAAGCCACGAACTTGGATGAGGTAAAAGAGTACATCGAACGTAAGGCTGCTGGTGGTGCCAACACCCAAAATGATAAGAATGTGGTGCGCCATAAAGTGCCACTATCTGCTTGTCTGGAAAGATTCTTCGCTACCGAACTCATCGATCAGTTTTATTCGTCGGCTACTAATAGTAACACCACTGTCAAAAAGTCGGCACGCCTGGCCAACATGCCCGACTATCTGATGTTGCATTTGCGCAAATTCACATTCGGCGAAGATTGGGTGCCCAAAAAACTAGACGTCTCCGTGAATATGCCAGATGACCTAGATCTCACAAATTGGCGTGCTACTGGACTACAAACCGGTGAGGAATTGCTACCCGACAGCGAGGAAAAGCCAAAATTCACTTTCGACGAGAGCGTCATGAGTGAGCTGCTGCAAATGGGTTTCCCACTTGAAGCGTGCAAGCGCGCTGTATTTCATACCAAAAACTGTGGTTTAGATGCTGCCTCCAATTGGTTAATGGAACACATTGGTGACTCGGACATTTCAGATCCATTCGTGGTGCCCAGCGGTGATGCTCTCAAGGTTAAATTTGTCGCTGACCCAGAAAGTCTGGTTATGCTCATGAGCATGGGCTTCGACGAGCGTCAAGCAACGAAAGCGTTGAAAGCAACTGATGGCAATATTGAGCGCGCAACAGATTGGATTTTCTCGCATTTTGAAGATATGGACACAGACGACAGCGCCACCACAGAGCAGAGTTCTTCGACTGCTGCAAAAACATACCGCGATGGCGGCGGTAAATACAAGCTGATGGCATTTATTTCGCATATGGGCACTTCGGCGCAAGTTGGACACTACGTGTGCCACATACGTAAAGACGGGCAGTGGGTAATTTTCAATGACAGCAAAGTGGCGCTATCGCAAAATCCTCCAAAAGATTTGGGATATTTGTATTTATATAAACGGGAAGAGTAGGTTTACCCTCTGCCTAAACTAAAGGATGTGAAGCGCTTTTTCTAATTTTACATTTATCTGAATTATAAAGTAAGCACTTAATTTATAACAAACTGTACTTTCTTAAATTAAATAACATGTATGAGTAATTAATGAAAAGCCATACGGATTAAGCTTAATTTTTGAGTGAGTTCCACAATATCTTGGTTTATTATTGGAATATCTTTTCAGTGAAGAACACAAACGTGGAAATAATTTAATTGTGCTTCTTGTCAGCAATATGCGGCGGTGTCTGTTGTATTACCTCTGAGACAATGCTGTGCAATTTGTCGGCAAATGCTTCGAATGAAAACTTCTGTTGTACACGTTTATGTCCCATGACTCCCATGCGTTCCCGCAAGCCATCGTCCTTGTAGAGTTGCAGCATGGAACCGGCAAACTTGCTGGGCTGCTGTTCACAGAGAAAACCCGTGGAATTGTTGACAATAGTCTCTGTTGGTCCGCCGCTGTTCAGCGCAATCACCGGCTTAGACATGTACATGCCTTCTATCGGAACAATACCAAAATGCTCGTTCTCCGGGGTATAAACCAGACAATGTGCGATATGCAGAAGCATAAATTTTTCGTCATCGTTTGGTGAGCGCAATAAAACTATATTGTCTTGTAATTGCAGCTTCTGTGCGAGATGTTGCAACTCCAGATAGTGCTCCACATTTTCAGCAACGCGTGCATCATAACCACCTGCAATCACCAAGCGACATCGTTTCCAATCACTTGCCGGCAGTGCTTCCGACAGCAACTTAAAAGCATTCAACGCCAACGCATGATTCTTTTTACGTTCGTAGCGGTTAATATCAAGGAAAACAAATGCATTTCGTGGAATATTGCCGGGCATTGTGATTTCCATGCCCTGTGACCGCACTTTGTGCTTCATTTTGTCAAAGTACTTAGTATTCAACGAAGGATACAGGACATCGGGCACCACTGCATCCAAGCTACGAAATGTTTCACGAAAGACGCGCAGCGTAAACTTTGAATTGACCAGCGTTTTGTCAGCCATGCCCATTGTTTTTTCTTCGACATAATTAAGCGGTGCACGGTATACACTCTTGAGGTAGCCTTCCCGCACACTCAACAGCTGATCGGGAAAATGGCAATAGAAAACAACTTTTGGTTTATGCTTGGCCAGACGCAGCACAGGCACAGCAACAGAAATCAGATCACAGAAAAAGACATCGATTTTCTCGCGTCGAGATAGGAATAGCGAAGCGTAAAATGCTGCGTACAACATACGAAAATATGCGCAGAAAGCGTAAAAACGTCCAAAAATCTTGCGAGGCAACCAATCTCCCACAACATGCACCTGAAAACTGCCATCTACTGTCTCATTGAAGCAATGGATCGGATCGTGATGATTCGTAAGAAAACTGACATCATGCCCGCGCTCCTTCAGCGCCAGAGCGGCATCCACAACAAGACGCTCAGCACCGCCAATACCGAGATCGGGATGCAAAAAGACCACACGTACCATTTTCTTTTATGGAATTCTAAATAAAAATTTAAATTGTTTACACTTGTTTGCCTGCATATTTCCAATTTACAACTTACAATTTTGTAAATGTCATTCAAATGTTGTCTCTTTTATTTGCATTTTCTGCAAAAAGTCAATAAATTATAGGGAACGGTTAATTAAATTCTATAATGTGAATCAACTACAAAAAAGATTACACGAACAATTCGGTGTCAATAACTACTCTGAAAGCAAAAACAAGTACAGTGTTGCATTCTATGAAAATTCTATGTATAATATTTGCTATTCTATGTTAAAAATTCTTAACAAATTTTTATTAGAGCTCATTGCAATGTTGTCATATCACGTTCTTTTTTTTCAATATTTCAATTGTGTTTTGAAACTTGTCAATAAAATCATCACAAAAAAAAAATCCAAAGTCGTGCAGAGAACGAGGAAAATTATAGAACCACCATCGTCGGCTCTTTATCTGTGATCTGTACAATTTACACCGATTTTTCACACGAAATTGAAGAGAATAATGAATTCTCATAGTTATGTATGTATAAGTAAGAAAAACAAAGATTGTTTTGTCCACAAGCCACAGACTTATTTAATATAAGAAAAATTATTTTTTTGAAAAGTCAACTTCCCCTAAATATTTAGTGGATGATCGTGGCATATACACACATATACTGTAAGTCATAAAGTAGATTATTTAATTTTTTTGAGTTAAAATCATTCCAAAAACTTTTTCGAAGATCACTTTTACTTTTAATGGTACAACAGCCCATGGATGGCCTAGGCAGCGCTTTTCGCATCCACTCATGTTCTGCGTGATAAATAATAATTGTACATGAATGGAAGCCTACTGCTGATCTTTAATTAAAATGAGTCATTAATTACGCTTCCATACAGAAGGCCGATACTCCAACGCGCTGATCCTTATGCACTGGAGAAAATAAACTGTATTCATTTGGAATAATTTGCACAGAGTGCATTTATTTATACAAAAAATTAATGATCAAATTCCCAGTGCGATAACTTAATTTTATTAGACCACCCCTATATTCTAGAATTTAATTAATATTTGGTAATGATGTTCATAATGATGTCAAACGTAGAATACCCTAAATATCCCTATAGCTATAAACAAATTTAAGTTACTACATGTTCCTGCAATCTACATATAGTGTCGGACAATACAATAAGAACACCTTGCACTATAAAACTTCCATTAATTTTTTTTTTATCGGACTGCTTATGGCAAACAATTTTTATAGAGAAGAAAATGGTATGGTACATACTTTGTAAATTTCTAGATGGCAACACTACATTTAAATATTTTTTGGGGATTCCCAAACAAAAAAGTAGAAGCGAAGCATTCGAAGGCTGACAATCCAATAAGAACAGCAGACGCAAAAATTTATATTTTAAAAAGTAAACTTAAAACTGTTTATAATTTGTACTGGTAAGCATGTAAATGGTAGCATTGAGGGCAATTCAACAAATTAAATGTAAACTATTCGGTAATGTCACAGCAAAATGGGTCGAGCAAAGCACTGTAGCAAGGAGGAGCGTGATTTGGTGAAAAAACTGCGAAATGAAGGATAAAGCATCGACATTTGTCTACCAATCTTTATTACCTCAAAAATTTCATTGCAAGAGAGGTAGGCCTCGCAAAACTACAAGTGCAGATGACAATCGCATAAAAATTTTGCCAACACGCGATCCATTTAAGGCAGCTGCCGCAATTAGAGAGGAGACAGGGGTTCAAATTTGTGCTCGATCAGTAAGAAGACGTTTGGTGGAAAAAAAAACTGTATGGGAGAACAGCACGAAAAGTACCAATGTTGACACAAAGACATCGAAAAGAAAGAAAAATGCAGAATTGAGCCCAAAATATACTAAGAAGACGTTTAAACACGGAGGTGGAAGCATCATGGTATGAGGATGCTTCTCTTGGTATGGTGTGGGCCCTCTGTATTGGATAAAAAAAAAACGATGGACAGATTTCTTTACGTTAACATCCTTCAGGAGGTGATGCTTCCTTATGCTGAATGGGAAGTGCCCCTGAAATGGCAAATGCAACAGGATAAACGACCTAAAGCGCACCTCAATCCTTGCGCGAGATAGGTTTTCCCATAATGGAATTCCCGTTATGACCTGGCCTTCACAATCGCCTGACCTTAATCCAATCGAGAACTTGTGGAATATTGTCAAAGAGAAGATTGGCAGTACCAGAGCTAAAAACAAAGACGAATTGTGGCAAAGCATTCAAAGAGTGTGGTATTCCATATCCCAGGCTACTTGCGCGTCTCTGGTGGAATCAATGCCTAGAAGGTGTAAGGCGGTTTTAATTAACAATGGCTATTCCACAAAATATTAGCATTAGTGAACAATTATAAACCTTTTTTTTTTTAATTAAATTGTTCTTATTTTTTGTCCTTTTGAAATGTAATTTTATGTATAACTTTTAAACTTCTTTTTTTACACTGAATTGATTTAGTTTTTGTTTTAAGAAAAAATTAAACTTATGGAATAAACGAATAAAAGTAAATATCTTTTAAATTTATCATAAGCCTAGAGAAATATTTTTTTAAAGTTATTAGTTTTTTGGAACAGGGTGTTCTTATTTTTTTTATTGTCCGATACTGTATGTATGTGAATATGAAAATACCGCAAATTTTAATTTTCATATCTTAATTTATATTATTTTCCCATTAGTAGAAGTAAATTAAAGTAACTAAAGTGTTTGGTAACAATTGAACTGATTTTTACTTATCCAAGACAATAACATGGACCAAAGGATTATACGAACGTGTGTGTGTGTGTACACACCATAGGTTTTTAAGATAGCCTTAACTAAAGAGCACTGAAAGAAGAGCACTGCTTCCACTTTCATCCAATTTCAAGTACAACTCAGAAGAAATGTAATTGTTATATATAATTTGAAGATATAATTTATTATATTTCATACATTTGATACATATTACTAATAATAATAATATTCATATCCTAATAGAAAAAGAACTACACGTTTTTTAAGGTTTGTTCTTGTTGTTCTTCTCATTTTAATTTTGTATGCATTTGTTTTTTTTTTACATAATTTGAAATCATTTTTTTCAATTATTTCAATATAATAATAATAAAGTCATTTGTAGTGTGTTCTTGTTGTTGCTGCATCTACTTGCGTGTTGAAAGTTTTCTTTTCCTTCTCCAAGCTATTTTCTGCATTAAACTATTAATATTATTTTTATGATTGCGATAAAACACTAATTTCAACATTTTCATTATTTTCGCTATTTAGTTTTTCTTTAATAATTTATAAGAGAGGTTAATACAACGACTACAGAATTGGAAATATATGTAAATTAATATTAAATTTGTATAGCTTTGATTTTTTGTTTTAAATGAGTTCAACTCTCTCAAAGAGATTGCATACCGCCATCATTTTGTGTTGAGAAATATTTCAAACTAAAATAGAAATTTGTAGTATACGAAGTTGTAGTAGTAGTATTATTATTATTAATTATAATGGTAGTAACAGTTTTATAAAAAATTTTCTTGTTAATTAAATTGCTTTTGTTTTCAGATGTTTGCTGGATTTTCTATATCTTCGTTTTCTTGTTGATGTTGGTTGCTGTTTAGTTAAGAATTGTATGATAAAATTTCATTGTTTTAACGAACATACAATTTGAAAAATTATTATTGAAATACAAGTGGCGTTTGTTTTTGTTGGTTGTTTTGTAGTTGCTGTTGTTTTTTTGTTTTTGGTTTTTTGGTTTACTAAATTTCGTGGTAATTTAGAAACCGTGAACTTTCAACTGATCTGGTTTGGCTAGGCCAGCCTTAGTCAACCATTGGCATATATTTTCCCTTTGATCACCCTGAAGTTGAAGTACTTCTCCGTATTCGGGATGTTCAATTACTGTGCCATTACATGCAAACTCCTAAAAACAGAAATTAGTAAATTGAGATATTGATATGCACACAAGTATATAATTTACCTTTTTACATGATCGCACAATTTTCTTCAAATCATATTCGGATGATAAGCCCTGTACAGTGGTTAATGTCTTACGACCATTTCTCTGCTGAATTCTTATGTGCACAAGGCCGTCTTGGACATCATCATCAGCACCCTTGATTGCATCAGCAAAGGGGTCTTTAATAAAAAATAAGGAAAAAAATAAGTTGTTTTTCTTTTGCTTTGAAACAGAAATTTTGTGCAGATCAAGAACAAGACAAAAATAAAATATTTATTTATTTTGCACTTGTGCCAAAAATAACAAAAAATTGGAAAATCTTACATGCAGTGAAATAAAAACGCATCTATTATGCTGATAGTTAAATTTCAGTTATCTATCATGTTATCTTTATTTATTTTAATGTGGCAACTCTATGCAGTGAAATAACAACAAATTTCAATGACGACAGCACATCCGCGCAACCATGCATTGATGACCAATAAAGATTATTTTCCCGAAGAGAAACCCCGAAAACTCTCGAATAATGATCAAAAATGCGATACTGACTCATCGTATTTTCTTTTCACGGAAAATCTGCCATTTCAGAATAAAATGTTTCATATTTTCAAAACAAATAATTGAAATTTCGTCACTATTTTATGAATGAGAAAATTAAAGCAGTGGAAGCTGCACGTTGACGCCAACGCAACTTTTTTCGCGGCGGCGGAGAAAGCAGCCATTTTCTCATGTGAAAAATGTGAACTCAAAAAAAATAATTCCTTAACTTCTTGAGATCCATTGTCTATAACTTACCAAATGTATTTAAATTCTGGATGGACATACGATAATAAAAACGAACCACAGCAGAAAATAAAAAACTTGTTGCAATTGATATCTTTTGTTTTCCTATGTATAATTTACTGAAAATTTTTCACTTAGTTTTGTGACAAACGTGCGACGATTCAATTACTAGAAATGTTGCGAGAATGATGCCAGCCGTAGGGAATAATTAGCACTACATATGGGGAAAAAGTTGATGTGTCATAAGTTGATAGATAAACACTGTTGCACAACTACGTACTTTCTTACCATTTATAGTACGTTTTTATTTTGCTAAGTACAAATATATTCCTTTCCTACCTACTTATTTGGCACTACCCCGATGTTCGATCTCGGCCGGAGCGTTTTCTTCCATTCGCTCAACATGTCCCAGCCAGCGAAGCCGCTGGTTTTTTATACGCTTGACAATGTTAGTGTCGGCGTACAGCTCATACAGCTCTTCGTTCTATCTTCTTCGACACATGTCGTCCTCGCATTATGGACATGAATCACCCGATCACTCTATTCATGATTCAGTGTATGCATTTGTAAGATAAAATAGACAACTATATCTTTACCAACAAAATTTGACAAAATATACCAAAACTATGTAATTGCACCAATGTAGTACCAATGTACTTTTGGACTTAAACCTACACAATAAAGTACAATTGTACCAACAATATCATAACTGATATAAAATTGTGTAATTTGTCCCTTTGACCAACAATTGGTTTTAAAAATTGTATTCGCTTACATTATGCTTGAATTCTTTCTTTTCTTTTAATGCCATAACAGCCCATGGAGGGCATAGGCCGAGCTTTTCGAATTCACTCATGTCGTGCGTGTTATCTTTGTACTTGAATGGAAGGGACCTACAGTTTTATGCCGAATACGAGCGGCCAAGTTAAAAGCTTTTAATAAGATATTTTTACTCCTGTAGGTTTGCCATTGACTGCCAAGAGGTTGTGCAGTGTAGAAAATTTGTTTTATCTATTTTCTCTGATTTTGCCTGTGCCGAGATTTGAAGCCAATACCGCTGCGTGCCACGCTGAAATCTTTTATTTGAAACAACTTTGAAATATCGTCTCCCACTCTTCCAAGGCTCTCTTGTTTTTTACCAGCATGCTTATAATATAATTAGGGATAAATATGATATTAATTTCGTACATACATATTAATTTAGAACTGTAAACAAAGCACTAACACCTACAATATACAAGCACCACCGAAATATCAATCATTCAAATTGTCGGAAACGACATGGTAAAAATTCGTTTCGCAGGTTAAAATAAAGTCTGGAGGAAACATCCAAAATATAAAATGAATTGATTGATCGTTTCAATTGATGGATGTAGATTTAAATTACATGGTGTCTCTATTAGCCATAATTCAAAGCAATGTTCATTGTCTTGCCATAAAAATGTTTAGAGGAGACACTTTTAACCCTGACATATATTTTAAGTTTCATGGCACGGAAGTGAAAAAACAATACATAGTTGTAACCATTTGGTAGTATTTAAAAAAACTCAGAACAAAAAAATTATTTGTATCTAGAAAACGTACAATAAACGTTAGTCATGTAGAAATTACAACGGGAGGATAATATTCCCAAGCTTTGGTTTAAATGAGCTCCCTTTGCTATCATGTATTGATAAATACGAGTGACCTTAAACTTTTGAGAATAATGCAGGAGAAAGCGCTGAATTCATCTTCATTTAATGGTGTTTTGAAGACATCATGGTATGTTTTAAATATGAGCCCATTATGATAACGCATAAACAACACAACGTTGGGCACACTGTTCGAGTGGTAAAGATTTTAATATGAGGTGATTATGATGCTTTATGCTTTTGTCTATCTGGGATCGTATGTCCATAATTGAAACTACAAATTTGGATTTTATTGGATTTCGGCTTGAAATCTGATTCGAAATGAAACTGATAAACTCTGAATGCGTACTGTAACGAAATTTATGTCGAATTCAAATCCGATTCGACGACAGACCCATATAACCCACTTTAGTTACATTTTTTGTGTTTACTTAAATAATTAGTTATTTTAATTTATTTTAAAAGGAAAAAAAGTAAATTAATTCCCAACATTATTTTACGATAGTATTACTTCTTCCTTTATATTATCTTTTTCGATACGTTCCGAAAGTTCCGCCTCGGCTACACGTTTCTGTAGGTGGCGCCACAACGTGCTTTTCGGTATATCAAACAAATTGGCAGCATGATTCTGTGACATTCCCTCGTGCACGCAAGCGTAAACTGCTTTCCCAAGTTTCACTTTCAACTCATCTTTTGTATTTGAGTCACGTCTCTTAAATGTCACACAATCCGGCAGGCGTCCTTGTTGCGCCAACCTTACTTTATGACGATGTAGAGTTGACATAGGTATATCTAATTCACGACTTATGTTCTTTAAAGATTCACCATTTTTGAGGCGTTCGTATGCCAAGGAGAGTACCGGATTCTCACGAGATGTCTTCATGTAGTTCGGATGTTTGCGTACACGACGCCATAGTACAGTCTTGGATATATCAAATTTTTGTGCAGCCTTCTGCAAGCTCATACCCTCATTTATTACAGCATTTACAGATAAGTCCAGTGAAGTTTCATTCGAATCACTAAAGGAAAAGGATTCCGACTTTAGCACTGAAATGGGATCGGCGGCAGATGTGACGAGTTTGATGTCTATTGGTTCTTCCAGTTCTTGTTGCTGTTGCTGGTGTTGTAGTTGTTGCTGCTGTGCTACGGCCGCTATATTCGAAGCTGCTGATTTTAATTTTATAGCCCTAATTTTAGGTTTCATTTCTAAAACTGCTGCTGTACTATGTGTGGCAGTTGTTGCTATTCCACTGGGCGTATTCGCATTGGTGACGCTATTATCGATTTCAATAATTGGATCAGCGCCACTACTGTACTCTTCAATAATATGCGCATCGTCGTTATCATCCATTTCACCAATTTTCTCTGAGTCAGAACTAGAAGCATTCTCAAGTTTGGGATTTTGTGTAAGCGTGAATGTACCAGAATTTTCTGTTAAAATAAATTCATTAGCTGAGCTGGTGACAGGCATATGCTCAATGGAGTAGGTAATCTTGTGGTGTGGCGTGTCATTGTAGACATCAAGAAACTCCAACTCTCGCGTATTTGCTTGCTGTTCTGTAATAATGCTTGATGGTTGCTAATAACAAAAATAAGAAGAAATAATGTTTTTCAAAAGAACTTGGAACAAAACACAGAATCTACCTACCTCAATCTTTTGTTCAGTCATATTATCTTGTTCTATCAATTCTTCTTGTCCCATTTGAATTTCAGTTATTGTTTTCCCGGGCAAAGTTTCTGTTGCAACACCACCAGCTAACGTTGCTGTATTGCACTCGAAACTTATAGCCGACTTTATACCCAATATGTTTATAGCTTCCAGGAATTCGGATAAGTTGCTCGAAGTTAGACTTGTCTCTCCCATGTAAATGAAGGCTAACACACTGTCAAGCAATGTGCCCTTTATATCGGGAACAACTATAGTAGCCTCCTGCCCCATTGGGACCTCTATCAAAAGGTTTCGCAATAAATCTGAACATGACGAGAGCACAAACCGATGAGCCCGTACAGAATGTCCTTTTGCGACCAAAGTTACTTCACAACTATGCGGATCGTTGCGCAGATTCCGCTGTATGTCGAAGATAGTGGTCGAATGACCCATCCATTTTAAATGATTCATTTTTATGTTGCAAACTAAATTGCACCTTTTGAGAATTGGTCGCTTGTTTATGTTTTGTTTTAATTTCACTGCTGCTTTTGATTGAATTGGAATTTCGTTCTGCAAGCTCAATAATTCCTCCGACGCTACGTTTCGAAAATGAAATGTGAAAAAATTTAGAAGAGATACAGCGTTGTACACACAGGTACCTATTTCCCATTTCGCATGCCACAAATATCAATTCCCACCAAATAGTTGGACAAAACGTAGTGATGGGAAAAGATCGAAATCTTGCAACAGAAGTAGATAAAAAGAAAAAAAACCTTTCTTGTTCAGTTATCTGCTTAGATTGCTGTTATATCAAATTCAAATAAAAAATTAAATTAAGTAAATTGTTAATCGGATTCATATAGACTCATATATATATACCTAGCAAACCGATTAAACTTAAAAAATCGTAAGCAAACTTTAAAATTTCATATATATTTTGACAAGTTAATTCCGTTACGTAAATATAAGTAACATTTCATACTTCGCGTTACTTCACCTCGCGTCTATTATAACCGGAGCATTAATTTGTTTACAACTGTAGTCGTATCCACAGTTTTCACCTACAAGTATGCCCTGTATACAAAGCACTTTTCACCACAACTTTGAATACTGCATTTTCATTTCATGCTGTTCCCTTTCGTAATGTTCATTTATGCTCGAAGCTGCCATATTTTTAAATCATAAAAGATTTGCATACCGAAATGAAAACAACTGAACAACATTAATTAATTTATTGCAAATGTATATACCCGTCGTTAGATTTTAATTTACTATAATTATTATTAATTAAGACATTTAATTTTCATATTACTTGAGTAGCACTATTTTCCGCTTTGTATTTTGAATCACTAGGTTTACCATCCTAGTGGCAGCACCAAGTTGACAGTGGAGTTACATAAACGTCAAAAAAAAATTTAGAATTATTAAAATTTCTGTTCTCCATTACTAGCGAAATGGCAGCGTTAATTAGGAATCTTGGTGTTAAATTGGTTACCGGATTCGCTGGCAAAAATGGTAAATATAAATTCGAGAATGACACATGGATTATACCTTCCAATTTCCAATTATAGTAGCAGCAGGACCAACAGCTGTGGCTGCACTGAGGTTGGCCAGCACTATTGCCGCAGATGCAAAGTCTGCTGATAAACGTAAGCTAATGAATTATCTCTGAGTACACGCCTTATTATTAACAAGGAAATTCCTGTGCAGCCACTGTACGTAAATCAAACGAGGCAGCTCGTTCCACTCTTATAGATTTTGGTAAATATGTTGCAGATTGCATGCCCAAGTATGTGCAAAAGGTACAATTGACAGCTGGCGATGAACTGGAGGTGCTGATTGCACCGGACGGTGTAGTGCCAGTACTGCAATTCATGAAGGATCACCATCAGGCGCAATTCAGCAATTTGGTAGATATCGCTGGTATGGATGTACCCAGTCGCAAACATCGATTCGAGGTTATTTACAATATACTTTCGTTGCGTTACAACTCACGTATTCGTGTTAAAACTTACACGGATGAACTGACGCCACTGGATTCGGCGTGCGATGTATACAAGGCAGCGAACTGGTATGAACGTGAAATCTGGGATATGTACGGTGTATTCTTTGCAAATCATCCAGATTTACGTCGCATACTAACCGATTATGGTTTTGAAGGGCATCCACAACGTCGCGATTTCCCATTGTCGGGATATGTTGAGGTAGCTGGATAAAAATTTAAGATAATTTTATTTATTGACATAATTAATAATTGTATGTCCCGCAGCTCCGCTATGATGACGAGAAAAAACGAGTCGTCTGCGAACCATTAGAATTGGCGCAAGAATTTCGCAAATTCGATTTGTCTGCACCATGGGAACAGTTTCCAAACTTTCGCAACGCGCCAGCTGCCTCTGAAGTTGTAGACACCAAGAAGGATAGCAAAAAATAAAATATTGCATAGCATTAAATTCCGAGAATTATTTGAATTGAGCATTGTTGAGTCTTATTTAATTGGTTAAATAGTTATGTGCGAAGTAAATCGATTTCGCTAGCTAATATTCATAAATAAATGAAATTACACAAAGAATTTAAATTTTTCAAATTTTAAGTTTATTATTGAATATTGTGTTTGTATAGGATAATTAGGAGGGGAGGGGAGGGGAGATTTGGGTGCTTCTTTTTCTTTAGTTTAAATAGCACAAATTTGTTTACAAATTTCCAACTTTTTTTGTTTTTTGTCTCCTTTTATATTTACCATTACAAAATTCAGAAATGTTCCTTTGTTTTCAGGTACTTTAAAGATAAAAGTAGCCGAGTAACTAAAAAATTAAATTAATCTTTTTATGTATAAATATATGTACATACATATGTAGCATATAATAGCATATATATAATGAAGTAATAATAGAAATAACTACATACACAAATATTCGGTTTTGCATAAATAACAAATGGTATATCAATTACCTTAAGAAAATTATAATGTTTTTCATTCATTTATTTAAAAGTTTTCTGTACATTTTGGTATTTTTTGTACAGACGCGTTCGTTAAAATTTTTTTATATAAAATCAAATTTTTTAAAGTTCCTTTATTGAACGAAGGTATTTTTTAAAAATTATTGAAAGTATTTTGCACAAGGATATCGCATGCAAAAGATTAACATATATAAAATTTGATACTCATAGTTAGTTGCATTATTTCCAAATTGGAAATGTGAAGATGCCGATGTTATCCCGCTGAGAATGTAAGCTTTACCAAACAAGTACTTAACAAGGCAGAAGAATTTTTGTTACATCGACAACCAAAAATTTGGTGTAAGAAGCATGCAGACAAGTACGGAGGCAAAACAAGAAAACTTGTGTCATAACAGATTCGTTCACAAATTCTGCACCAGTTTAAAGTGAATTAAATTTATTCAAAAAAAGTATAATGAGTTAGTTTGCTCACAAATATTCAAATTTAAATACTCGCGATGGGGTTTTATTTCAATAAAACAATGAGCCGCGCAGCATTATTGGCAGAATTAAAAATTACAAAAAAAATTTATTAATATTTTATGACGTTTTTCAAAGACACCATTAAATTTGGAATACATAAAATAATTTATAAGTAATAATCTATTATTTTTGGAACTGTTTTTACTTTTTTAGAACACGTCTGAAAGTTTCTTTGATAGACAATATAATATGTTTTTTTTGTTTTTTGTTTTTATTATTTTGCTTTTTTAATTTGTTACCCAATTAATTTTACAAAGTACCCAATTGATGCTGTATCGCATAAAATTAATTTCAATCTAAGTGTCAAAAATAATAGCTTTAAAGTAGATTTAAGAAACGAATAAATTGCTATGTAGTATGAAATAAGTTTACTATTGTAACTCAAATTTGACAAGAGTGAAAGTAGCAAGAAGAAGCTGAAATTTCAATTGTTTTATTCGAGCTTTGTGCTCTTATTGTTTAGTCACGCAGAAAAGTAAAAGTGCTGCCGTTGGCCTATTGCAATACTGAATTTAGCTTCATTTATCCATCTTTTCTACTGATCTCTTTCTATATTAATACATATAGTTTACGTCTGAGGAATATTAGAATTAAACCTTCTAATATTCCTCAGAATATTCCAAAAAACTATTTCAGGATGCAAATATTTCTTTTCTATTTACCATTTTCTGTTTATAATAGAATGTACATATGTATGTTGACTGTATTTCAATTGTATCTTGTTGGACATTTGTTTTCATTATTTCATACAATTAAATTCGTTTTAAAACATACATTGAGTGAGAGAATATTTTGAGCTTTTAAAACATACATATACTTAGTATAAAATGAATTCCTTGTATGTTTACAATATTTTTGCGTTTTGCCATTTGTTGATAATATAAGCGTTAAAAAGGGAATCAACCGTCAAGTACTTTCTCAAATCCACTTTCCATCGAAATTGAAATCGAAGCATTCCAATTCATTTTAACAAAAGCTATAGTAACTATGTGTGAAATTGATCGATGATTAATTTTTATTGTAAATATTTACAATTTCAGAAATTAAAATCACATATAAGATCAGCAATCAGCATCAATCATTTAAATATTCTCATAAAATTAAATTAAAAATAAAATAGTCCCGCCTAATTTTAACTAGTGTTTTTGTTTTTGTTTTTGTTTCATAAGAACATTTTTCTTGCCGTTGTTTTATTTTCTTGCTAAACTCATAGCTCTAAATTAATTAACTTCTTCTGCAATTTCGAGAAATTTGTTTAAACCCTATTAATAATTTTAAACAGCATGTTTGTTTTTAAAACAATTTCCGTTGTCTATAGTATGTATAAAAGTGCAATGCAAGTAATGCATTTCACAAAAAAGTTATTTTTTGACTTTCGTTTCCAGGCAGCATTTAAATTTCAATTTTAAATGCATACAAAAATATGAAAACGTTAAAACCAATTCCAATCAACAAAATTTCTTTTCACTATGACACCACCATAAAATTAACTTTCCAGAGTAACAATATTATGCATGTAACTATATATGTGGTGGTAGGTGGCATTTATGGTCAATCAATGTACAATAGCAAAATAGTAATTATTGTACCGAGGACATACATATATGCAGTACATGTATATGCTAAATATTTTTGTTGTTTTGTGAGTGTATAACAAAAGTATTCATAGGTTAGTCCACCTTAATAGAAAAACAAACTTTGTAAGTTTCATCATTTACAAAACACAACGACTAACGCACGCTAAAGTGGTACGTCACCTTCTACAAAAAAGACAAATTCAAGTGGACAGTTTAAATTGATTCCGTTTTGGTATAATGTCGTGCTACATTGCCACCACTACCAGCACTTGATGCAAAATTCTTGCTGTTATCATTACTAGGCGCTGTTGAGGAGGCAGCTTCGTTATTCAAGCGCTCATGATACTCTTGAAAGCATGGCACAATACATAAATTCGTTTGGCATTCGGGACAGTGGTATTTGGTTTTGCGTCGCAAAATTCTACCATGCCCATCGATGGTATTCCAACAGAAGTTGCAACCCAGCGCAGGACCAGGCCTTATGACAGGACAATGACTAGATCGTGGATTATCCAAAGTGATGATCTCCCGAGAGGTCTGAAAATAGATACATATCCAAAAGCAATCAGTATGACTTATAATTTTTCACCCTCGTCTCTCGCGCTTACTTGTGGGGATGACACCGATCGCTGAAGTTCCTCGTTCTTGACACGCAAAGTTGGTAAATGTTCAAATGAGCTGCTTTGTATTGCAGAAATAGGTCCAGGATGTAAACTACTTCCACTAGTGCCAGCACGAGTGTCTGAAAGCAAAACACCTGATGCAGATTTTGAACTACGGAATTTGTTGACTGCAGCAGCATGGTGATGCAGATGATGATGACTTTCCGCTTCGATCACGGAAACGGAACGTTCCGTTGAAAGCGGCGAACTCGAACGATCACCACCACGATCAATAGCACCACTATCACCACCGACATACGTAGTCGTGAATTGTGGCAAACTGAGCGCCTTTGTTGTGATATTCACGGTGGACGTTGCAGCCGTTGAGGCGGTTGATGAGTGTGGTGATGTAGGTGTTTCACTACTTTCATCAACGCCTCCACCCACACCTACACCAGTTGAGCTAGTTGAAGACGTCGATGGTACTGCTGCTGTTGCTTGCTGTTGTTGTTGTGGCACTAAATATTGTGACGAGCCAGCAGGAGGAGGTGAACCAGACGCATATATTGATTCTGGTAATGATATGTGATGCAGTGGCGCTGACTGAACATGATGATGACTACTGCCGCTGCTGCCACTAGTGATACTACCACTACCCGGCAGCGGATGTGAATATTGGCGATGAAGTGGAGCGAACGGATTGGTGACACCACCACCACCACTACCACCGGCAGTAACAACACTACTACAACCGCCAAAATGATGCTGACTGTGCTGGCTGGGTAGCAATGGATCAGAGTGTTGCTTCATTAAGAACGGTGTACTTGGCGGCACCGACAATAAATGCGGTGACGATGGTGTTATCGATGGTGCTGGCTCAGAGGCATGTCGCTCAATTCGCGGGGGCACACTTAGCAAATGATGATGGTGGTGGTGGTGATGATGGTGAGTGTTTCCAGGTGGTGTATAGCCCGCTGAATGCGAACCACTGGTAGCAGCGGCTCCCGTTGTCCCCGTTGCATTGGTATTGAAAGGATCAAAGTCTAAACCTGTTGTTGAAGGATCCGGGGAAATTTGATTATTTGAAAGACTGTCGCTGTCGCGTTTAACGCGCGGTTGCCGCGTAAGTACTCGATTGCGTTTAGTGCCCATTTGTTGCTGTTGTTGCTGCTGCTGCTGCAAAGTGGCTGAAGCGACGGCGGAAATGGATGATATATTAACAGCACGTACTGTTGCATCACTCGGATATGTTTCAGTTGCGCCTGATGATGTCGTTGGATCTGAAATGTAGAGAAAAACGAAAGTGAATTCTACTTGTCCAAGCATTTCACCTACCCCATATATTCTTCGCCAACCTTAATCTAGTTTAATATAGATTTCAGATCGCTTTTTTTGTTTGGAATATGTTCTTCATATATGTACGAGTACATATGTAATGCTATACGAAATTCATTATTAAAACAAATGGATCAATGGAATTTTCAATTAAGTATAAATTTTAGAAGATCAAGATTTCAATAGAACAAAAAAAATCTTCAGAATGTATTTTGTAGATCTATATATTTTTCAGATTTTTCAGAAATTTAACTCAAACTAAATCGACTTATGTTGAGTCAGTGGCGTAGCTAGGTCGGGTGACACCCGGGGCGGCCCTAAATGGTGTCACCCTATAAAACCCCTCCCCCCTCTTGATACATAGTTGAGCGTAAATATGATGTAATTAGATTTAACTTTGAAAAACTTCTTTCACATGAAGCCACAGAAACACAAACTGTTAAGAACAATTGAAAAGATACGTTTGAAACAGACTCTATAAAGTCCCATTCTACAATAAAAGTTAGAATATCAATCCATTTACTTGCATCTTTAAATTCAATGTTTGCTGCCTTGATTTGTCTACGAAGTCTTTGTACTTCTACTTTAAGTTCTTCTTCTACAACTTCATCGTAGTGCGACGCCACTACGCATTTATATTCAGTTCTTCATACGTGCAAAACAGCAAGACATTTGTTTTCACAATTTGAAAGATATCGGCTACTTATATCATTGAATGCCCCATGGTTCGAGACTTTAATTCTGTCGAGAAACGATCGATGCATTCATCTTGTTTTCTTCTTTAGCAGTAAAACCAATATCTCGTTCCGTTTCACCCGGCATTCTTTTCTTGTACCTTGTGCGCCGGCTGATGCTTATTCCGAGCTTTGAGCAAATAATAGTAGCCTTCTTAAATGCACCTTCCACTAATTCCACACATTCCCGCTTTTCTTGTAAAAAGAGAATTACTGCATTCGATTTCGCTATTACTTTATCGACAGTTAGTCCTGGAGTTTGCAAATATTTTTGTGTAGCATTCACTTCCTCCAACACATCGTGCAAAAAACAAATGAAAACAAATAAAAATTTTAGACATTTACACCTACTTAGGTAATTATAATATTTTTCCGCTTTTTGGACATTGCGGGTGTCACCCGGGGCGGACCGCCACCTTCCTGGCTACGCCACTATGTTGCGGTTCCTTTGACTAACTAGAAATCTGTTTCCTCTCCATAGTACTCCCAAAAAATTATTGAAATAATAATTAAAGAAATGTGTCTGTTGGTGATTATATAAAAAGGTTTTTTGTTTTTGTTATTATAATTTATTTTTGCAATATTTCCACATTGAAAACTACAAACTATTTTACTTCGTTTTTCTTCTTCTGTTCAGTTTAGGTAGAGTAAGAATTCATCGTTCATATGAGAATGTAAATGCATATCTTATGTGAAAGTTATAACTGCATAATTCTACTACATATACTTATTTAGTTGCTTGTATTCGTCATTTGTGTAGGTATTTATTTTTATTTCTTTTTGTTAGGAAACAGTACGTTTTATATATATTATTATATTATACATCTTTAATAGTACAGTGAGTTAATACATATGTAAGTATGTATAAATATCTACCCTTGTGTTAGGACTGTATCGATTGCAAGTTGATAATGAGAGTGTGATTTCACTCCTAAGAACTGAGTACTTATTTGTTATATTTCAAAATGAAACTTCTAACAAAGTTTGCGAAACGTGAATTGAAACGACTTTTCATTCTTAATCACTCTTCAATGAAATATGTATGTAGGTATATATACATATACTGTTTGTAGCACACAGATTTAATGCATTATGTTCTCCATTTTTCGCTTCAGTTTCATTTATGCAATCAATATACATACTTTACATTTAACGTTTACGTATAAAATACATTTAAAAACAATTTTATTGCATATTTTCAAGAAGAATGTCTGTATGTATGTATGTATTCTACATATTTATATATAAAAATGCTTATTTATTAAATGTTTACAAAAAAGATTTGTTAATGATAGTTTCGTTACGTTTAATTTTTACTTATTGGAATTTTTCTGTTAGTTATGATTTCCTGTTAAACAATTAGTAATTTACAACTACAGCTACAGTGGAGAATAACTACTAGAGCATGAGATAAAGATTTTAATCACTTTCTATTCTAATTGGTATTAACACAGCTAAGTATTCACAAATATATGTAGTAAATTAGATTTAAAATTTAAGAATGTAGTGTGCGTTCTCTTCATACATAAAACATAAATAAATATACATACATAAATACACATATATTTTATGAGTCAGTGTATAACCAAAAGCGCAACATGTTTCCTCTTAAAATTCATGGTTTTTAAAACGTTTTTCATTTAACATATTTATATGTATGTACATAGCTCGTTACCATTCACAGAGATTTACTTAGTAAACTGGATCATTTTTGGAGTCCAATTATTTTACTTTCAGATTATAATAATTATCCGATTAAAGACTAAATTGTTTAGTAGCAAATATACTTAGATCCTATAGAGCTTTGGTTTAGGATTCTACAATTTTATAATGGAGGTTGAGTAGTAACGCCTTAAGCAAAAACGAAACTAGATTCTGATTATTTGAAAATTACTACTTCAGAAAGAATCTGAATCCGAGTAAATTTGGAAGAAGGTTCTGTTATGGTTCGTTAGGAGTAAAATTAGCAATTTATGCAACAATCTATTAACAACTAAACCAAAACTGAGTTGAGGTAGTGTAGATGTTAATTCAAAATGAAGAAAAATTATTTAAGACATTTGTTTCTCAAGCTTATAAAGAAAATGCTAAAATATGGCGGTGGTGGTGTAGGGGTAAAAATTGTTCAAAATATTACAACAATTATTTTCGATGAATCAACAAAGATGCAAAAGAAAAAAATTATCTATCTGGCTGCTTACACTGGCGCACTCATGAAAGACTGTGCTAGGGGAACAGGTAGAGTAGGTTAGTATGAAAGAGATGAAGTTTTGCGAACTCTATATCTTACTACTTCACTTTTCTACCTGTGTCGCTACAGTTGATCATGCTTGCGCCAGTATAAACAGCCAATTTAAAAACTTCCAGAGTGTGAAAAACTAAATCGTTTTAAAAGTTTATACGTAAACGAAATTAACTAAAAAGTGATTTAATTATTAGAATTTGATATCATGTTTTTTTTTGGGGTTTTGGGGTATGTGTTATAGTATATTCTTCTTGTCTCTTTTAATGGCACAACAGCCCATGGAGAGGCTAGGCCGAGCTTTTCACATCCACTCATGTTGTGCTTGTTATATTTGTATATGAGCCTACAATTTCATGACGAAGTGAAAAGCTTTTCATAGGCAATTTGCCATTGCCTGGCGAGAGGAGATGCCGTGTAGAAAAAAATTTTTTTTTGTATTCTGCCTGTGCCGAGATTTGAACCCCTGACACTCTGCATAGCAGGCCAGTACATTACCAACTACGTCACGGCGACCACATTTCATGATGGGGTTACAAAATCGATCCACTCTAATGTACACATGAAATCTTGAAAAATATATAATTTTTCACCTAATAAATACGAAGAATTAACATTGAAACGCTGTCTTCGCTGCCCTACACTAACAATTTACTTTGATGACATATAACTTCATTTTTTGCTATGACTTCATAAACGTAAGCTCCAACACAATACGTCTTAAGGGCGATTTACAACTTTATTCAAACTTTACATTTCCATTTATCTCACGCGCCCACACACCACAATGATCTTATATGATAATGTTGATAATACTTGTGGTTATATTCATGCATATCACGATATATCGACAACAACAAATGTGTGAGGGGTAGAGACAAATGATAAACAATCGTATCATCTTTCCAAAAGACGCTACGGAACAAGAACAAGTGTTTTTTTCAATATTAAAAAGCAGTTTACGGATAAAGTATTGAGTTTATATATACTATATGCCACCGCCGACTTTTTTGTAGGAAACGATGAAATAGATTATCATACAATATCTTTTAGCTGCATTTTGCTTTAAGTGTAAAAATTTTATAAAATCCGATTTTGGTCAGATATTATCTATTTAAATTGCATAATTAGTAATTAAGAAACAATGGATGTAAATGTATAATTTCATAATAATGTGTTGAGAAATATAGGAACCCATTCTGACCAAACATTTCTCAAGGCTCGATTTTATATATTACATTAGAGAAGATACTATGTGAAAAATTAAATATTCGAAGGATATTGGGTACCGCACCATATTACCTGCCTATGGTATATCAAATTAACTGAAACTATGTGTCTATAGTCGTATATCACAATACCCGAACACTAATTGGTTAATTGAACAAACGTAAATAAATGAAACGAGTAAAAACGATGATTTGTTCCCTTAGGTAGGAAATGAGTAGAGAATTGTGCCCACTCGTTACGACAGCGTGCCAATTCTTTAGAAATCTTCAGTGGGTTCAAAAAAGAATAAGTTTACTCCAAACGAAATTAAAAATGTTTGTTCCGATCGGAACGATATTGTTTGGTTCATAAAATATTGTTTCTTGTACTGATCCAATTACGGTCTAGCAAGAAATAAATTGAAGTCTTACATATTTCTTTGCAGAACATAAACATGCTAGAAACGAGAAAATATATATATAAATATATATATATATTACTAAATATGTTTATATTTGGGAAAAAACATGTTCGCAACCAATGCACAGGTTAGTAATTGATTTAAATGAAGGAAATCATGTAATATGCATAAAAAATTAAATTTCTCGACCAAATAATAACAAAAAGATAATAAATTAATAATGTACATTTTTTGAGTACTTTATTGATTTCTTTATTCTATTTTAATTATATTTTATTTTATGTATTTCACACACTTATTTAAATTAAGAATATTATTAAATTTAGACATTAATATACGTTTTTAAATAAAAAAATATAGAAAAATAAAACTTGATTATTATAAAATTCTGTTCAAAATGGCCAACTGAAGTGTAGGTATTTGTATATTATATTCCTTCTCTTTATACTTCACATACTTTGTTTTACTTTACTGTACATATTCTTATTATTTAGAGTTTTTATAAAATATAAAAAATCTTAAAAAAGAGAAATAATTAAAAAGTTCCAGTGACATTCTGGTTTGGTTTTTTTCTCTTGAAATTCTATGCAATTGCGATAATAGCTACTAATATTATCATTCATTAAAAAATATTAAACAAAGAAAAATATGTAAAATAGTATTTGTTTTATCTGTACATACAACTTTTACTTTATGTATAACAAACACCGTTCGACAAAATTGTACATGAGAAAATCCAAAAGATTCTGAAAGATCGATTTTTTAAACTCCAAATAGTTTTACGCCAAGGTTACACATACCAATTATTTTATTATATCAACAATTCGATTTAATATACTTTAAATTGCATGCCGAGCCTGAATACAATAATTCAGCACAAAATATTATTATGTGCAATACTAATTTGATTAGTTAAAAATAAAAACACCTCACGCACTATTTCCTTCAAAATCTTTGGATTTACTCATAACTGTAAACCCGTACTTGACCCCGTTGGCTTGGTCTGAAGGCATTTTCGAGATACAAAACTTATTCCCAAATTATGTAAAACGCAAATCGCCGTCACTCTTTGCGCTGCGGACAGTATTACATATGTTATACGGGGGTTAGTAATGTGGAGAATTTTGCTAGATTTTAGATAATTTAATGACAATTATACTTTACTATTTTGCTTTATATAAAAATTTCTGCGAAAACTCATTGACACCTGAAAAAGTTTTCAGACCAAACCACTCTAATGTATTTCATTTATGAGGGTAAATTGGTAATATGCCATGTTAGTTCAAAACATACTTCTGCATATGTAGAGGTGTGCTAAAATTACATGTCATCAATAATTATTTTATAGAATTTCGAGTTGTGGATACTAATGAATGTGTTGTTTAAGAAATGTAGTGGTGGTGGTGTTCTTGGTGATGATGGTGGTAGTGTGCTATTATAAAGTAGTTTTTTTGACGCACTTCGTTTGTATTTTTGTGTCGAGTAGTGATTACGGCGTTTGCGTTCATGTCTTTGTCAAGTACTGATCGTTTCCAACTATGTTATGGCTAGAAATTGGTGTTGCTGTCGCACTTAATGGCGCAACTGTAACAAAGTTATTTATAAAGAGCGCACCACCATTACTGTTATGGATATGGGTTGCATGTGCATGTGGAATAGCATCATTTGCTACTGTTTCTACATGGCCACCGCCACTTCTAGCAGCCGCAATAGCAGCACAACTTTGTGCTGACACAGATTGCAGTATTGCTGATGGTGATGACGATGGTGCTCCTCCAGCTGAGGTTGTAGTGGTGCTTACTTGTGACTGTGCTGCTACTGCTGTTGATGACGTTGATGGTTCCTGGTTCAGCGGCGCAATTTGCATAGAAATTGTCGCGGAAGTGGAGGAACTCGAAATTGAATTCTATATTGAATTGAAGTTAATACTTTGTAAATTCATGGCAGCTGCCGGATTAACATTAATCGTGCCGGCGCCGGCACCACCGCCCGGACCGGCGCCTGTCGCATCGATGTATCGCTGACGGGACATGGTATGCAAACTGGTGGGGAAATCCATATGTCGTGTATCGAGGAAATTCATAACACCCATGGCGGGATGGGTACCTGTCACGCCGGCGCCACCAGCATGATGTGGCGTGCACATGAGTGATGGTGTTGGCGTATCCGAAGGCGGCGGTATTTGCATATTTAGAGCCGCAGTTTGAGCAGCTGCCACAGCAGCCATATGCTCATAATTCTCATTCGTGGTATCGTCGGCGGTATTGATGGGTGGTGTGGGCGAGGGAGACAGATTTGGCTCTTGCTTCACAATACGCGACTTAATGCTCGGCCGTGAGACAGGATAACCCCGTTTCTTATACTCCAGCCAAAGAGTACGATTATTAACGCCGTACAAACGTGCCGCTTTACAAAAACCAATACCACCTGACCGCACTGCTTCCAATGCACGTATAAAATTCTCATCACCTTGCGGATTGACGGATCGTTTGCGTTTAACCACTTGATTTCCACCAGCACCACCACCGCTTCCACCATTGCCACCGCCTGAGCTTGTGCTGGCAGTGTGAGCATTAGAAATATTGCTGCTGCTACCACCTCCGCCTCCACTGGAGGCGCTGGTAACTCCACCACCTGCATGCACTGGCGATTGGGTGGGCGTAGGTCCTTGACTATACACTGACTGCACCATACTCGATTCGTTCGGTGAGGTGGGCGAAAGATTTTGTGCTGCTGCCGCCGTTGCATAGCCGCTGACTAAGCTATTGACGGTTATGATTTGTGGAGAATAGGTTGCCGCTTGTTGTTGTTGCTGCTGTTGTTGTTGATAGTGTAATTGTTGCAGATGTTGCTGTTGTTGTTGCTGTTGCTGATGGCCGGCAGCGGTTTGTGAATCTTGCTGTTGTTGATGACGCTGCTGCTGTTGTTGTTGTTGTTGCTGCTGCTGCTGCTGTTGTTGTTGCTGCTGATCATTATTAACGTTGTTGGGATTTGCATTTTGATTGCCGCCGCCGCCATTGCCAATTAAATTAGCCTGACAAGATGATAGCGAAAATCGTGAATAATTCGAATCAACGACCGTCCATTGCAGACCTGGGAAGGGGAGAGAGAAGAGACTGTATGAGAGAGTTGAGTATAAGAGAGCCGTAATTAGTTGTTTTTTATATGAACTACTTTGTTTTTACTTTTTTTTTATGATTGCTTTAATTTACATTAAAAAAGAGACAAAGAAAGTATAATTTTTTATAGATATCTACTTGACCAGAGAGAAAGAGAGAGAGAGAGAGAGAGAGTGAGTTAGAAGGATTCCTGCTAATGCTAAATTATCAAAATTTTACTCTTATTCTTTATATTGTTATTGCACTACTGAAAATATTAAAACAAATAGTTCAAAGAATAATCTCAAAATAAAGAGCACGATTTATTACTTTATGTCAACTAAATCTGTTTTCTCTTAACTTTACAATTTTATATTTTTTCAATTATTTCAAACAAATTAAAAGGAAATACTCAAATATATTAGTACAGACTCTGTGCTATAGCTCTCTCCTGTATCCCAAGTACAGCAAAGAATGGTGTTGAAAATTACGAATATATGTATGTAGAAGTTCGATTCCGTTCACGTTTTCGTAGTTTAGTTCTTAATTTATTTTTTAACCAAATGTCAATTACTTCAATAAATAATGCGTTTTTAATTTTGTTGCTTTTATCTTTAGCTTTAGCATTCATCCTTTGTTTTTTTTTTCTTGTTGTGATTAATACAAATTCGATAAATACATAAATGTATCTTAATCTTAATGAATGATGTACATACGTAGCGAAAGAAATATGAGTCGCGGTGCTATAGTAAATAAGTATAATGAACGAATTAACCAATGGGTAATATATTTGGGATTGACACACAACACGACCATTGTTCTCGTAAAAAAAATACCTAATTAATAAACGGAAAGAATAATAAAGCCTTCGTGTGACATTTTGAACGGGTATATTTTATTCAGACCTTTCCCTAGATTTTGGTATTTATTTACTATACTCCACAGTAGTACAATATCTCCTGCAGCTTATAAAGAAATTCCCAAGTTATAAGTAGTAGCATTTAACTTATTTTTAGTTTGTAAGTACATCATAAGGGTAAGTGTTGTTGTCGCCACTTTATGGATGTTATCGCATATACCTTTGCTAGTTTCTCTACAAAAGCAGGATATAAAAGTCGTCGTAGTCTTGATCATTATTAATTCAAAGTTTTTAAGGCTTAATATGCATTGGTGTAACAAAGATCTTGATAATAACACCTACTGTCTACAGAAGCCCCAAATTACTGGTAAGAACTTCGGAATTCATAGAACTGGTGACCCAGTAAACAGAAAGGACGGACGAGCTCACTTATATATTATAATTTTCTTTTTGTTTTACTGCATACTTTTACTTGTTTCGGGTTTAATTCGAATTTTAATAAAAAGCGTAATTAATTTATATAAATTAATTTATATGCTAAACAAATCGCTGCTATATCTAAAAAAACATAAATTTGTATAGAAACGCTTTTAAATTTTCAATTTACCTATTGCTTCATACAATTGATAAGGACAATTACTCTTCTTACGTGAAGAGTTCGCAAGATACAGTTACGAGTTACGATTTTTTAACACAATATAAAGCACGGGTTCTTTTCTGTATGACAGTCTTGCATTGTAGCAAAGAGCGAAATGTACTCAGGAGGCAATGATGAGACTGTGTGATTCCTTTAATTATTTCAATTGGGTTATTGAACTTTTGTTAGTAGCTACAGAGTATGACATTCAAAAATAGAGTACACAAAATATTATTCTATGTATAAATCAAAGTTCCAATGCAAAATAATTAAAATTGCAAAACACCAAAACTAAGTATCTTTTGAATTATAATAGTCATGTATATATAGATATAGTCAAATTTACCACTACATAAGATGGTGTGCAATGCACAAAAATAATTCAAAAAGCGATCACACTGATGCCTAAACTAAAGACAATGACCAAAAACTTAATTAAAACATACCTGAATGTGAAGATTGTGAATTAGGTGCATCATGCTCAGATGGTGTTGTTGTTCCAGATATATCCAATGGAATTGTTTGTTGCACGCCGCTTATATCAACTTCAGGTTTCTGAAAGAAACAGAACGAAATATAATACACATCTAATCTAGTTTTTCTTTTCTGAATTTAAAATTACAATTTGCATGTGTACATGACCTTGACCGTCATCTAAACTATCCGAATCTTGTGGCTGTGGCTCAACATCAGTACTCGTGGACTCCTTCAGTAATTTAGAGGTGTGTAATGAATGCCCGGCAAGACCACTCAAAGAACCCGTACCAGCACCGAAGGACATTTGACCCATTTGTGAGAGGCTTATATTGGCAGCGGCATTGCCAGTATCTATCGAGGTATTGTGCGGATCTTCGGAGATGTTTCGATCGCCAGAACCTACAAGTAAAAAGATTAGATGCTTCGTTTTAGGTACTACGTCAAGTATGCGTTTACTGGAGTGTATTACCATTATTTGATGATTTACGCAATCGTTTTCGCCTTGTAGCCGGTGATGCGCCAGCTCCCAGTGGAGATGGTGTTCGCCTTAATTGATGATGTTGTTGCGTGGTTTGCGTTTGACTACTCTGTTGCTGTTGATGATGCAGCTGTTGTTGTTGTTGTTGGTGGTGATGATGCTGCTGTTGTTGCTTATAAAAGAAATAAACATATTTTATTGATTATATCGATTTAATTATAAATTTGTATAAAATTACTTGTTGAAACTGTACTTCTCCTGTGCTGCCCCAAATTGAATCATTTATACTACCACCAGTACTACTGCCAAGGCCACCACTACTGCCTCCACCACCACCACTTTGCCCATTACCACCGCCGCCGCTACCAACTAACTCGGTTGGTTCATTCGATGACTTACTATCGGATTTTGTTAAGTTGGCAGGATCGGTGGGCATTTCAGCAAGTCCTTTTATTTTAAGCATTTCTGCCGTTTTGAGGATATGTGGCAGTTGTTCTTGTGATACATTCACCTCGCCATAGTACATAAAGTCGACCATTGTCTTGAGGTCATCATATTGAACATCTTTTAGAATTACTATCGGATGTTGACATGGATTCGTTGTAAATAGTGTCTGCATCAGATAATTTTATTATAAAATATGCAGCATTGTATTAATTCATACATTAACTCACTTGGAAATATGAGCTGCAAGCTGATAGTACAATCTTGTGAGCTTGCAATTGCTTGCCTTCTGCTGCCAATGTAACATCGACTAGTGTTCCATTGTGCAGCAGTGATGAGCAAACCGAAATAAAATTCGGCTGGTGGTTATTCCAACGCAGACAAAACTGCTGTACAGACATCTTTAATGTTAACAGCCGCAGCCGTCTTGGCGCACTGCATACGCCAATGCACTTCTTCTTCTTTACTTTTAAGAGGTTTCTCCCCTTTGAATAAACACTTCTATATATGTATATAATTGATACACTATGCTCCTTTATTTAATAATTCTAAAAATAAAAGTTTTGTTTCTTCTTTGAAATATTTTGGTGTTTTTGTTGAGAGTTTCACATTTCTGTAAGCAATACTATAAGAAAAGATATTTAATTTAAAATTTACAGTTCCTTTTAAAATAAAATATTCTTTACACCTATGACATTATTAGTAATTTCGATAATAATGTGCAAGTAGTTGTAGTCGCCAAGACAAGTTTACAACACCATTGCTCACCAACACTGTAAAGCAGCAACATTTTTTATTTAGATAAAAAGAAAACAATAGCTACGTAACGAAATATTATAGCTTGATGTGGTTTGAGACCAGACCTTGAATATTCTATTCTAATGACGTCATTTGCACGTATTTATTAAATTTTCTCTTAACCACAGTATTTTTTGGTTAATTGTAAAAATGATTTGTAAACTATTTCTACAATTCAAATTATAGATTGTAGAAATTAAATTTTTTTTCAATTAAAAAATATATATACTTCACATATTTCGTTTTTCGCTGAAATAAAAAAAACCCAAGCAAAATACAAAATGGCGCACAATTGTATTGTCTCACAGGCGAGGTTTTTCAAATGTATTTATTTCCGATTATGTCGTTGGAAGACATTAAATTTCAGTGCAAAACCATAATTTGGACATTTAACTTTACTTTAGCAATATTTTTAATTGTTTGAAATTAGTATTTTCATGATAATTAACCAAATCTTACATTTCTTCCACAATAAAGAATACCAAAAAGAGAGCGAAAGCATAGACTGTTTTTATGTAATGCAGCATACCCAGAGTTGCATGTTGCGGTCACGTTTGCCACTCTCCAAAATGTTTGACTACCAAAATTTCTATAAAATGTTACCAATTGATATCCAAATTTTTAACGTATTTCTTTATTTAAAAATAACAAAACAAAAAGTATTAACATTAAATTTTAGGTAAATATTTTAGATAACTTAAAAAAAAAAGTTTTTCAAATTTTGGGAAAAAACTTCAATGTTAATGTTAAATATTTTTAGTTTTCTTTAAAATGCACAACAGACCATAAAGGCCCTAAGCCAAACTTTTCGCATCCACACATTTTGGAGGGACCTACAGTCTTATCCTGATTCCGAACGGCGAAGTAAAAAGCTTTTCTTAGGCAATTTTTACCTTTGTAGGTGGTGCCATGAAGAAAGATTGTTTTTCTACTTTTTTCGTTCGTTCGTTCGTCCGGTGTGAATCGTAAAACATTCAACATTGTTTCGCTATAAAATGTTCAGGTACAATGTTCAGGCAGTGTAAACGGTTACATACTTCGAATTAATAAAAAAATCTTCGTTCAGAATCATCGGACTGAGTTAGATTTTTTGGCGAATCCAATTTTGCTTGTTGTGTAATAGTGAAAAAGAAGTAAAAAAAAGGAAAGACAACTGCAAAAGAAGTAAAAAGGTAGTTAACGTATAGTGCAATGCAATACTGACTACATATAATTATTTTCTGTGCATTTTACTAGAAAATTTAAAGTGATGTTATAATTTGCTATCTACACCGGGCGAGCAAACAAGTTGGCTTCTCATGGTTGTTCGAAGCCTATGTTCGACCGGCGTAAACGGTTGCGAGAATGAAAATTTATTAACAAACATTTTTAAGCGAAAGTATCTTCATTCTTTCGGCCGGCCTAAACATAGCGTTAGACATATTTAAAATTCATCATTGGTCTATGTGTAATTTTGAAATAATTCAAATAATTTTAGTGGACTAGATTGGCTACAGGATGAACTCCACTCCACCATTTAAGCTCTTTTTATGGATAATTCCTGTGTAGAACTTACTCGTAATTGTTCTTGAGAAGAGTAATAATCTGTCAATAGCATGATAATGAACAAAAGTTTCTAATATTTGACTTAACTTAAGTGAAATAAACTATTTTCGTACACTAGTTACGGTTCTGTTAAGGTAAGATTCCATTAATTTTGATTTTTTCCTTAAACAATAATTTGCATAGGTCATTCATTTCGAAACTAGAAAAGTGAGGATGCTGCCTTAGTGCCTTGTTATGCAGACGGCCACGGTCACATCCTGGACACCAGTTGCTGTTGCTTCAATATAAAACGAAAACTGGAGAAAGAGAGAGTAAAATTTGACCGCCACGTATACCAAATGATTTGAGTTTCGATGTGAAATCACGCGATCAAAACAGGGTCACGTTTTGAATTTATTTGCAATAATTCACTTTTAGGAGCAAAACGTGTACTACGTTTGATGAAAATGTATGCAAAAAATAAATAAAACTGCTTAGGTACTGGTTATATTGGTGTTCGCTGTTCGACGAACACATCATATTTTACTCTCTAGCTCGGTATAGTCATTACAGATTCGCTTTTTTCGATATTCAGTTTTTTTTAATACTGTATTGTTCGCAACGGCAACATTAAATGGTATACCAAAAACTTTTAACGATTTTATCAATATGGAGAATGAAATTAATAATATAATTGAAAAATTATGAAAATAATATGATTTTTCTTTAATAGTTTAATGAATAATATATTTAATATTCACTTTTAAATATTAAAAATAAATGGAACTTCACTTTTCTGCATATGAAAATAGTGATGTACAGGTTTGCATGTTTTCCTTCTATTTTACATACATTTTTGTTCTTTTTTTGCAGAATAACTCTTTGACACCCTGAATACTCGGCGTGCTCGGTGTACATTTCACCCGGCATGTCGTGTTCGTTGTGAGAGTGATTAAAGGCTCTTTCTTCGTGTTCGAGCAACGACAATTGCATGCTGTTCGCCGAACAAAATCTGAATATAACCATGACCTTAATAGCAACACTAATATTTCTTTGGTTTTTCGCGAAATAAAATTTGTTTTCGTAAATACTTATAAATATATATATCATTTCTGGTGATACCAGCATTACGAGCTGGCCGATGTTTTTGATTCATGCCGTTCGGAGAATTTGTCTAAACGCTTTACCAATTCTGCTATGAAGACGTTTAAGTGGTTGATTTCGCATTCTACATCGGAATATCCTCGATGTACATTTGTACTTGATTCGGCGTAAATACATCAAAAAATTAAAGTAATTTTTGTAAACTCTGTAGAAATTCAGATAGAAGTCAGTTGAGATGTCATTGTTCACTATCAGCGAAATACTTGACTATTTTTGCCTTTGCGTATTCAGACCTGTGTAATTGTGGAAACGATTATGTCTGAAGTAATTCCGGAAACAGTGAACCAGAAATTCATTAAAATAAACCATACCTCTATGTTTCCCCTAGACATTGTAGGAACTGGTATGTGACCGACCCCAGCTAATTAATGTGTCATTTGTAGTGGGGTGCTCCAGCCAGAGGTAGTGTATTCACTGGTAAACGGTACACTCGCACTTTTTAGCAAACTGAACACATGTGTTTTGTAACGGGGTCGTATAGTGGTAAACCCTTCCGTCCGTTGAAAAATCACTTTGATCACTTTAAACCCCAAATTTACCTCCCGAATATTGTTTTTTTTTTAAATAAAAAGTCCGATTTTTAAAAGAAAACTATTTTCAGGTTTATTAATTAGTTATTCTTCTTCTTTCTTTTACTGGCACAACAGCCCATGGAGGGCCTAGGCCGAGCTTTTGACATCCATCAATGTTGTGAGAGTTATATTTTTACATCAATGGCCCTACAGAACGTCGAAGTGAACGACTTGGCTTATCTTAGGCTATTTTTACTCTTTCAGGTTTGCCGTATAGAAAAATTGATTTTCTGTTTTTTTTATTTTGCCAAGATCTGAACCCCTGACACTCTGCGCAGCAGCCCAGCGCACTACCAACTAAGCCGCGGTGACCACAAGATTTGAAAGATTACCTCGACAGTATTTCTTGAAATACCCCTTTTTTTAGTCATAATTTTTTTTTTGATTTGATGTCCGATCGTCAAGTATGAGTATAGTATATTGTTTTGTACGACCTTTGTTTTCATGTATTATTGATCTCCGATGCTACTTCAGACTAGCTATTTAATTTTATAAACTTTTTGAAGTATATATAATATATAATATAGTATATATAATAGGAGAACCTCGTTTTTATTTGATATTATTTTATTAATAAATATTAATGCTCTCAAAAAATCATTAAGCTTTTGCTAAAAAACTTTTTTTCATTCAGTCCACCCACGTTTATTCAAAGAATTTATAGTTTAAGATGCTACGTTGATAAACTTTAAAAATCACAGTTTTTTCTGAGAAACCACCCCTGAATACAGAGGTAAAAACTATATTTCACATAAATGCTCTTGAAGGAAAAAAGAAAAATAGGTGGGGTCACTGAACAACAAATCAATCATGATATAACATTTGGTTTAAACTCATGTTTCACCATCAAAAGTTACCAAAAATTAACAAATTGGTAAAATGTTACCAAGAAAATCTTAAAAATTTTAGTAGAAGTTATCAAAAACGGCAACCATGATTTTAATTAATTGCGTATATGTACTCAAACGATTGCTAAGGTAAAAAAAACCTTTTTATTTAACTCAATTATTATTTACTGAAAATTATTCAGCGGATTCTTAATTTCGGCTGTCGTTTTTAAGCATATTGTAAACCAATAGTACGGTTAGCTGTGTTTAGTAGATATTGCAAGCAGAGTTGCACAAGCTTATTTTATGCACGCCAACACGATTCAATTCAATTGTCAACGTAAACTGTTCAAACCGCAATGTGTATGACGTATCAATTGATAAAAGGTATGAACACAATTGCTGCGCCAGCGTCATTGCATTGACGATAAGATGGCGTCCGTAGAAAATTTCGTCATGTTGTCTATTTAAAATTTCCACAGATTATTCAGTAATTTATATATTTTTATAGAAAATATCATAAACAAGCAAACTGTATAATTTCACGACTGATAATTTGTTGTTTTTTCATTCTACTGCATGTCAAAATAGAAATAGATTAAAGTCGTCTAGTCTAACTTGCAGACGCGTCTATAACAACGAATCTTTTCTTAAAAAAGCTAAAGAAAATTTATAAGCAAACAACATAATCATTTAAATTTTATAATTTAAAACCATAATTTCGACACAGGAATAATTGAGAAAAATTTGCGACCCAATAATTTTAACTTGCAAAATTTTTAAATCGATTCGTACAATAATTTTACGAATATAATAATTACGGATACAATAATTTCATCATCTTTCGAGTATGTTTCGATTTAATCGAAACAAAGAAAGCTGGTGAAAGCTGCAATTTTTGTCCATTTTCATCATCGTTTGCTTGCATCGTATTATCGCTTTTTAATAAATGGGGAAATCGTTCCTGCTAAACTCATCAAAGACTGCTACCTGAGGATGATTACCAGATCCTTTTTAATGGTACCCAATTTCCTGCATTTTGAATGAACCCAATGATATTAGGCGCTTAGGAAATTGCTGTTTGAGTAACTTCCAATGTAATTGCAATTTCCTCTTGCGTTTGGCACGAATCTTCGTCGAATATCATCTCCAATTCTTTGTCTTCGAATTTTTTCACTTGTCGTTCCTTGTCACAATCTGAAAGCGTCGAAACCATATGCATGTTTTAATCGATGGAGTACACCTAACTCTCTTTTTACACGAAAAAAAGTTATAAGTAAAATTAAGAAAGTGCTCGTATAAATAAAATATAATTCAGTCAAGTCATCTGAGAAGTTTGAGCAAAATAATTGTCAGCACTATACTGTTGCTCCAAGTGTAATTTTAATGGTAATGCTCAATTAAACGGTTAAAACACGCGATTTGATTTTGGCCACAATTCCACTGTGCTACCCTAAAATTAAATTTGTAGTATCAATTGCAAATCCTATAACGTCATCCACAAACGACTTTATCTAAATTTTCTTATTAGAGATTGCATCACAAATGCACTGTGACTCACCTGTAAAAACGAATATGAAATAAACTTTACCTTCCACATTTATTAAAAATACAAATTTTATTTGCACTTCCTGCGTTCTACTATTAAAGAGAATCTAGTAGTGCCAGCAGATGATAGTTCTTCTTTATTGACTCTCATAAGAACTTTTTCAAATTCAAGCGCCAAAAATTCGTAGAACAATTTCGTGCACTTAGGTGCTGGTTATACTGGTGTTCGCTGTTCGACGAACACATCATATTTTACTCTTGCTCGGTATAGTGATTACATTGGTGTTCGTTACAGAGTTGCTTTTTGTCAAAATTCATTTTTTTTTAATACTCTATTGTTGGTAACGGCAACACTAAAACGATTTTATTAATATTATAATTGAAAAATTATGAAAATAATATGATTTTTCTTTAATAGTTTTATGAATAATATATTTAATATTCACTTTTAAAAACTAAAAACATTCGCAGCTTCGCTTTTCTGTATATGACAGTAATGTTGTACAGGTTTGAATGTTTTCCTTAAATTTTACATACATTTTTGTTCTTTTTTTTGTAGAATAACTCTTTGACACCCTGAATACTCGGCGTGCTCGGTGTACATTTCACCCAGCATATCTTGTTCAGTGTGAGAGTGAGTAAAAGCTTTTTTTTCGTGTTAGGGTAACAACAATTGTATGGTGATCGCCGAGTAAAATTTGAATATAACCACAACCTTAGTGCGAAACGAATTTTTGAATAATTCGATTAAATGACCCATAAGTTTGTGGTTATGTTCAGATTTTGCTAGGCTAACATCATGAAATGGTTGTTCCATCGAACACGAAGAGAGCTCTTACTTACTTTCACAACGAACACGATATGCTGGGTGAAATGTAAAACGAGCACGCCGAGTATTCAGTAATTTAACACTATGTAGCTCGTTGGAAAGGTAATACGGAGGACTTTTGGAAACAATAAAATCTTGAAACAACATTTTTCAAGGATCTTATCTTATGTACATCTTTGTGATATGTGATTATCTTTGGAGGCACATTTTTGTCTCTTTTAAACTCAAGTATTTTGTGGACTAATGAATATGGATCTGTAGGTCCCTTCCATTCCATTGTACAAATATAACACGCAGCCCATGGCCCTCCATGGGCTGTTGTGCCATTAAAAGTAAGTAAAGTAATGAATATGGATTAAGCACAGAGAACGTCGTACTGAGTTCGGAATGTTTTCATATATTTTTAAAACTTTTCTTCCTTAAACCTTAATTAATACGTATATAATTTTTAAAAACTGTTGGTAATTTTTAAAGGCTTTCAAATTTATATTTACAAAAGGAATTACTAGTGGTCGCTGTGGTCTAGTGGTAGTGCGTTGGACTGCTACGCAGAGTGTCCGGGGTTCGAATCTCGGCACAGGCAAAATCAAAAAGTAGAAAAAATAATTTTTCTATACGGCACCACCTCTTGGCAGGCAATGGCAAACCTACAAGAGTAAAAATTGCTATGAAAAGCTTTTCACTTCGCCGTTCGGATTCGGCATTAAACTGTAGGTTCCTTCCATTCATGTACAAATATAACACGCACAACATGAGTGGATGCGAAAAGCTCGGCCTAGGCCCTCCATGGGCTGTTGTGCCATTAAAAGTAAAGTAAAGTAAAGGAATTACTAACATTGTTGAAATAGTTTTTTTGAACAACTCTTCTGAAAATTTTCAGCATTGGGCAAAAGCCAATCCTACTGCCCAAGTGAAACATCAAAGGAAATAGTGAACCAAATTTGGTATATAAATTTAACATATCTTAAAAAAAACTAATGCGAAAATTATCATTATTGGGCAATAAGCACGCCTACTTCTCATACAAAATTCATGCTTAGTCAATGCTTATAAATGAATATTTGACTCAAAAACCATAAAAATTTAGCAGATCGTTGAATGGAAAAAGGTGGTATATTTCAGGTGATGTGTAGGGTATATAGGGTAGCTTGTGGGCACTTTTGAGCTTTCACATGTACACAAAGTGAATACAAAAACAGAAGATCAGAAGATTATCAACAATCAAACAAAATGTTCAGAGTTCTTCAAAACTGTTTACAATTTAGCAGTTCCCATAGTTTTTATTAATTAAACTCCAATAGTAAAAGACTTTCAATATATTCTTATTTTTAATGAAAAATATGCAATATCTTTTTATTTTCCTTAATTCGACTTTGGCTGTTATTTCTTGTGGCCACAGATTTAAGTATGATACAGAACAAATGCTTCGTATCGAAATGGAATAAAATTTTTGTTTGCCGAAATTTTGTTCGGTATGTCAACCACAGACATTAAATTGAAAATTTGCAAGTAATAGCACAATATATGTATACTCAGAGTGTCTCCGGGGTTCGAATCACGGCACAGGTATAATCCAAAAAAGAAAAAGTGGAAAAAATAATTTTTCTACACGGCACCACCTCTTGGCAGGCAATGGCAAACCTACAAGAGTAGAAATAGCTATGAAAAGTTTTTCACTTCGCCGTTCGGATTCGGCATTAAACTGTAGGTCCCTTCCATTCATGTACAAATCGAACACGCACAACATGAGTGGATGCGAAAAGCTCGGCCTAGGCCCTCCATGGGATGTTGTGCCATTAAAAGTAAAGTAAATGTATACTCTACGGTTCCTTGCAGTGGAAGTTTAAAAAGGTCTTTAATACATTCAAACAATGTATGATTATATTGGGTCCTCCACTGGTTGAGTGGTAGTGGAAATAAAATCACACTACTCTAAACGTTTAGTGGTAGTGGAGGTAAAATTCCACTAAACGCTTAGTGATAAACGGACAAAGTTAAATTCGCAACTTAGTGGAAGTGCAAATTTATTGCTCTAAGTAAATCTCGTACAATGTAGATGTTAAGATTATCATTCAAAGAAGAATTCGAGAAGTACGTAAGATTAAAGTACAATACGATAATCTCGTCTTCTGTACCAGGGGGGAGCTATTTTCATTTACTGGCACTAAACATTTAGTGGTAGTGGAATTTTATTTCCACTACCAATGGAATATGATATCCATGCCAAAGATTTAGATCTTTAGTAACAGTGGCATTACTTGGCTTAAATAAAAAGAGACAAATTATTTATACAAAATTCTATATTCACAATGCATTTGGGTTAGAACGTTTAATGGCAGTTGGATTTGATTTGACACCACAATGAAAAAAAAAATTTTTTTTTCTACTAGAAGTTAGGTACTTAAGCTTACTTATTTTCCATAAAATGAGAAGACTTGGTGCTTTATATTAAAAATTCATTATTTATTTATTCAGAACAATTTAATCTCATCATTTTCTGCTTATATGGGGTATATAAATATGCATTTGAATTTCTGCTCGCTCATATAATGCAAACATTGAAATGTTTTTTAAAGGAAAAACGAAAACGAAATTAAATATTTTTTTTACAAAAAATATTCATGCACCTATATTGAAAATCTTCATGTAAAAATGTCTCCCAAACTTGAAAAATATTTAATTTCGCTTAAGCTTAAACGTGCTACTCTTCTTTAAAAGTTGAAAACATTACTAACAAATTAATTATTTAGATTCGTTTCAATGATTTTATCACAGTTTACTAAAAGAGAATATAATAAATTAATTAAAGTGAAAACAATAGTCAATAATTTTTGGAGAATATTATGCAAATCATGTAATATCGTCAATTTTTTGAAACAATGCAATATATTGTTTAAATAAAAATTGCAATTTTTGACAAGAGACCATTGTTTTTCTTCGCTCACAATTAATCTACGTGTATAAATTGCAAATTGATTATTTAAACAAGCAAATTAAATTCAGTATTTTTTTTTTGATAACTTAATACGATTTTAAGTATGTATGTATTATATAACGTTGCGTAGTATTGATATTACATAATTTTTACAAAAATTTATAAAATTTATGTGAGAGTAGGCATGTATATTAAAAAGATTATGCAATGATTAAGGAAAATTAATTATGTACTTAGTAAATTTTGTTTTTTGTTTTTAAAAAATTAATTTTAAGTATAAAAGTTTCGAAGCTTTTTACAGCTATGTATACATTATAATCAGTATTCAGCGATTTATGTATAGTTGTTTATTTGGAAGACTTCTTCTTCTTCTTTGGCATCTTTGCCCAAATGCGGAAGAAGTATTCATCGCGTCGCAGCAATTTGCCGCGTGCATATGAATGTATATCCGCATCCATATTATGATCTCGGAGCCAAGATGATGTATTGCATGTACTCATTTCGGTACGTGGTTCATCCGGTAGGCTTGCATGTCCTGAAATAACGAATAAAAATGTTCATATGGATCCAGCTCACGGCTTATTTTCGTTAACACTTACCTGCGGTCATAATTCTATACGGTTCCTCCGATTCTAAAGGCTCACTCAAACCGATTTCATTCTTTGCAAATATACGAATCATATACTCATGATTCTCTTGTAAGTCACGTATTTGGAATTTCTGCACACCTGCTGGTACACGACCAACTTCAATCCACATAGTCTTCTTCATGTCACGTATTGCAATGTGATAACCGAGCAGTGGCGCACCTCCATCTGACTCGGGTATACCCCATTCGAAAATGTGTGCATTGGCGGCAATAACTCTTGCCTCAAGAGGAGCAGTCGGTGGTGATGGAACAGCTGTACATGAGAAGATTAAGATTTAGTATTTAAAGTGCGTTGAAATGAGTTGCAGCGTTTTAACTTACTTGCTTGCGTCTTCAAGGAGATGCTTTCTAAAACGGCTGGCGCACCTAATCCAACCGCATTTTCAGCTGACACCCTAAAGCCGTATTCGCATTTATCTTTTAGATTGTCCACCGTGTATTGCAGGCAATGTGCATCCAATGTAATAACCTTTGTCCATTTAGTCGATGTTGAGGAACGTTTTTCAACACAATAACCTATAAATCCAGCAAATACCATCCCATCAGTCGAATTTGCCATTTTACTTGAATAACTATAGAAATACATACCAGTAATCTCAGATCCACCGTTGCTAGCTGGTATTTCCCAATCAAGCGTAACACTTCTGTTTGTTATGTCCGGTGCTCTTAGGTTTTGAGGAGGCGATGGAGGAGCTGCAGGTTTTTTAAAAAATTGATTGTTAGCATTTTTTTTTTTTAATTATTAGATTAATATTTTGAACTAATAGGGCAAAAAATTATTTAACGATTTCTATTAAGATAAGAGCGTGCTATTTGATTAATCAGAATTGACGAATAATATGAAATTTAACCAATCAAATAAGTCAAAGAAATAAAATCCACATACTAAAAAATTTTTTTAATTAAAAGCACAGAAATTTATCTAGATTTTGATAGAGTTTCTGACTAATCGATTTAGCACGTTACGTTCACAAACAATCTGGAAAGTTAAAATCGTTTACCCATATTTTGTATATTGTTCTCTATACATACCAATATTTTCGGAAGCGCGAACTAAGTTTTTTTTTTCAATTAATGCAGTAATAGGAAGCATTTGTTTTTTGTTTTTTGAAGAAAGTGTATAAATGAAAATATAAAGCAGTTGTTAATGATGCAAAATAAAAATAAAATCGGAAGTAGTTTTCCATATATTGTTATTTATATATGTACATATGTATAAATACATATACACATGGATACATACATACATATATATGTATGTATGCACAATAAAAGTGATTAAATCTTATATTCACTTCGGTAACCAAGAAAATACTTATAATCTGGCTATTTAAAAAAGTACATATTATGACGAATAAGTTTGCAATTTTGTTAATTAGCAACGTAATTAAAACGAGTTGAGAATATTTGGTCAACTTACTTATTCTACGGCCAACCACAATTTTATCTTCAGTCTCAAGCGCTTCACTAATGCCAATTTCATTCTTAGCAAATATTCTAAATTGATATGCTCTATCCTTCATGACATTACTGACGGGAATATTTGATACATTGCCTGTTGTATTGCCCAACAGTTTGTATTCGGTCTCATGGAATTCTTTGATTTCAACAATATATTCAATAATCTTGGAACCACCATCCGTCTCAGGAGGTTCCCATGAGAGTGTAAATGATTTGTCCGTCATGCCAGATACTTCAGTTGGAGTACGTGGCGGTGATGGCTTGTCTGTGTAAATGTTTATTGTTTAATAATAATTAGGTATGAGTAATTATTTGAATTGAATTACCGAATTTCTTTGTTATCGTCACAGTTGTACTTTCAGTTGGTTCAGATTCACCAATCGGATTCATGGCTACTACTCTGAACATGTATTGTGAGTTCATGGAAAGTTTTTGTACAGCATACGAGTTTATGTCTTTATCAAAGTCAGCAACCTTCATCCATATTTTATTCTGCAGATCGCATTTCTCGAGTATATATTTATTTATATCCATGCCGCCATCATCGATTGGCGGTGTCCATTCGAGAGTAATTGAGTCCTTCTTCATATCCTTAATTTCCAATGATTGTGGTCGACTTGGCTTGTCGATTACTTTAATTGTGCATTCAGCTGTTGCTGTGCCACAATCATTTGTAGCCGTTATTTCATAGTGTCCGGAATCTTCACGTGTTAGTTTATGTATTGAATAGGTTGAGGTGGTTTCTGTGGTCTCGATAGTGACCCGTTTTGTAGTCTTTTGCTCGGTAGTTTCCTTAAACCACGTAATATTTGGCTTTGGATATCCTCGAATTGTTGCTGGAATGCTTAGATTAGAATCTGTACGTAATTTTTGAACCAAATATTTCTCTTCGATTTCAATGTATGGCTTCTCTTGAAGAATAACCTTACACGAGGTCTCTACACTGCCCATTTCATTAACGGCCACACATGAATATGTAGCTTCCGTCTCAATGGTTGTCTTTTCAATGGTATACTTCGAAACGCGATTTTCATAACGAATGGTCTTCGATTCGAAAACTTTGCCGTTCTTCTTCCAAGTGATCTTTGGTTCTGGAATGCCACCAAAAACGCAAGAGAGTGTAATCTCTTTATTTAGTTCAGTTACAACGTCTTGTAGCGGTTCCTGAACACTTGGCTTTTCTTTCTTAACCTCTGCAACTAAACGAACTGGTGGTGACAATGGCGAAGGCGGTGAGGGGCCAACATCGTTAACTGCAATTGCGCGAAACACATATTCGGTATCGATCTTGAGCTTACTTAGCGTGTAGGTAGTGTCCTTGATTTTACGAATTTCAATCCATCTGAAAAATAAAATAAATGTTTTAAATACGATTATAATCTGAAATATGTATCCATTCCCCTTACTTTTCTTCTTTAACATCCTTATATTCCAAAATATACTCAATAATTTCGGATTTCCCGTCATCTTCTGGAGCTTTCCAATACAACGTAATTGAATCGTGCATAACTTCCAATGGTTGTGGTGTGCCAGGAGCAGTTGGTTTTCCTTTGAGTAAAATACAAATTAGTTAAGGAAGAAAGTAGACTTTAACTGTATTTATATTGGTACTTACTCATTATGATGAGGTTCAAGCTAGCCTCAACTTCCCCGACTGGATTTTTCAGCTTCACTATATATCGTCCCTCATCATCATCAACAACTTTCTTGATTGTGAGGGTTGCGGATTGCTCATCGATTGTGGGTATCGCTCTTTTTGATTTAAGAATAATCTTCTTGGCTATAGTCCATTCGGCGTCTGGTTTTGGTAAACCTGTGTAACGGACTGTCAAGGTAGCATCTTCGTCCTCCTTAACCTTTATAGTTTGCTCTTTGTCGCATGTGATAATTGGCGCTGTTTTGATTTCTTCAACACATAGCTTGCTAGTTGTTGTGACATTTGCAGCTGTGCAGCTAACAACGCCAGAATCTTCATCATCGTTAGCATCGTGTATAACAAATCGCCTAACCGTTCCTTCGACGAAGATTTCGTGCTTTTTATTCGGTTTCATCGGTTTACCTTTCTTGCACCAAGTCACCTCGACAGTGGGCTGTGAAAGCTCCACAGTAAATTCGGCATCTGTACCTTTGGTGACTATGGTAACATCTGGTAAACGCACAACAAAGTCCACTAGTGGTTCTTCGACAACCAATTTTGCTTTAGAGTTTTGATCACCTACTTTAATTGAGTATTCACCTTCATCAGATGAATTCACGTCCATAATCTTCAGTGTCTGTTTTTTGCCATCAATAGTAAGTTGAACGTGTTCACTGAGCTGTATTTCCTTGCCATTCTTGAACCATTTCACCAAAGCATCTCCTTTGCTCAGCTCAATGTCGAATGTGGCGTTTTCACCTTTCGTCACCGTTACATTCTCCAAAGGCTTTACAATCTTTGGCGGCAATTCAATGACAACTAGCTCAGCCGTACACTCCTGTTCGTCCAATTTGCATGTGTATTCGCCCTCATCATGTATGGACGTATCACGAATGAGCAGCTTGCGTACTTTGCCATCTTTCACAAATTCAACCTTTTTATTTTCAGGCGGTATCTTCTCCCCATCCTTGTACCATGTTACTTCAACAGCATCTGTAGACACTTCTACGTCCAGAATTGCAGTATTCTTTTCTGTGACTTCGTAATCCTCAAGGATTTTAATGAATTCAGGTTTGCGTGGCAATACCTCTACGGTTGATTGGGTTTCTTGATCCTTCACCTTGCACACATAAGTGCCAGTATCACGTAGATTGGTGTTTCTGATGACCAGCTTGTGCGTTTTGCCATCTTCGACTACTACGCGATGATCCATACCGCTTAATTCTTTACTATTAAAGAACCATTTTGTGGTAACAACATGTGATGTTTCACATTCCAATGTCAGTGATTGAATCTCTTCGATGGAAATATTCTTTTTCAGTTTCTTCGTAAAGATTACCTCATCGACTTCTACAATTACACGTGCACCGTGAGATGTCTTACCGACAGGATTACTGGCAATGCACTTATAATCTCCCGAATCAGTTTCAGGATTTGCATTCTTAATGATAAGTTCAATAGTTTCACCATCGTAGATTTGCTGTATGCGTTCGCTGGGATAGAGGGGATTGTTATTGAAGAGCCATTCAACCTCGGGTACTGGATTGCCAGAAACCTTGGCGGGTAAACGTATGGTGCCCTTTTGCGGTACGGTTTGCTCCTGGAAACGCTCAACGAAGAGTGGCGGCTCAGCATTACCGCTGGTGGGCTCTATAACAAAATATCAATAAGTTTTAGTTGTGAGCACATTCGCACGTACAAACATGCCAAATTACATAATTTTAATAGAAATAAGTAAGTAAGTATGTACATAAAACATTTAACATATTGTTCACTTACCTTCTACAGTCAGATTTGCAGTTGTTTCCACACTTCCCAATGGATTCACCGCTTTAACTGTGTATTCACCTTTCTCTTCACGAGTGGGTGATATCAGTGTCAATGTATGAGTATCTTTTTCGGATTTTATATTCTTCTTAATTGGTTCGCCATCCTTATACCAAGTAATTTTTGGTGGTGGATTACCAACAATTTGTGTTGAAAGTACGACACTTTCACCTTCACGTATGGTGATATTACGCAGAGGTTCTAATATTTGCGGAGGTTCTTTCTCGCTAGTGCGTACCTTCAATACGATCGGCAATCTAGCTTCACCTTCACGATTTGTTGCAATCACCTCGTAGGTACCTTCTTGTATCTTCTTTACTTTAGTTATGTGAACTACGCTACAATACATGTGCATATCAGATTCAGTAACAATGCGTACATTTTTTGTAGTTTTGGTAGTGATCTCTTCGCCATTGAAAGTCCAAATAATATCCGGTTCTGGCACAGCTACAAGGCGACACTCCAATATAACATTTGAGTCTTCATCAACATACTGTGCCTTCGGCTTGCGAGAGAATGTTGGTGGAATGCCTTCGAGTATGTCAGCAAGTGATGACTCACGTGACATACTCTTACGTGACATGCCGGTAGCATCGGAACCATGATCGGATAATGGTGTTTCAACAATCAATTCTGTTGTAGACGATGTAAAACCAGCAGCATTCTTAGCCACACAAGTAAATTTGCCAGCATCTTCGGGAAAGACTTCACGTATAATTAACGTGGCGACATTATCATCATCGTAGAACATTTGGAAATCCTGTGAAGGTTTAATAATAGCAGTTTCACGGAACCAGGCAATTTGAGGACGTGGAAAGCCTTCAACTTTGCATTCAAATTGTACGGTATAACCATCAGGTGTGTGAATTGGTTGTAGTTTCTCAATAAAACGTGGTGCCATTGGTTTCTCTTCAGGACCAGGACCTTTATACACATATAAGTATATGAAATGAAAACAATTCAAGTCGAAAAAAACATAAATTAGTCACATATTAAGTTGATCACAACGTTGAGTAGCTTGACAATTGAAATATTTATATGCAAGTATGTATATATGAATACAAGTAAAAAACTTACGTTCAAACACGGGCAATTTGTCGATTTTCTCGTGTAATTTCTTTTGAACATATTGTGCATATTCAGCTGGTTCCATGAGATATTGAGCTGGTACCCAACCTTCTTCTTCGGTGATATTCTTCTTAACATACCACCATTCCGAACTATGTCGTCCAATAACGTAAACCTTTTCACCTTCCACCAAATTGATAGCTTCATCGTTGTCAGCAACATAGTTACAAATTGAGTACATAACATTTTCGTCGTCGGTTTCTACAAATTTTAGTTACGCCTATTATTCCAAATGTTTTACTCAATATTTTCTTTTTTTATTTACCTTCGATATGCATTTCTCTGGTAATATTGAGGCAAGCGCCATCTGTTTGGAGATACACCAATGTATTATTATTTAAACCCAAAACAATTTTTACGACATATAAACTATACAACGATATGATATATTTACAACGATATGACAACACTTATTGAAATTAGATGTCAAGTTTGTGTAACAGATATAAAAAGTTAGCCAAAGACACTTATGCAATTACCTCGCATTGATACCCTGCTATCATATAAGCATTTTTAACTTGTTCTAATTTAATATAATTTATTTTAAGTGGAAATATCGACGTTTAAAAGTATTGTCTTAAAATTAATTGTAATAAAGATAAAGTAAGATAGAGGATATAATTAAATTTTTTATGATTCTAGATGCCCTTAATAACAATATATACATACTATGTATAATAAGTATACTAACCTTCATTGAAGACCTGTTGCACCATTTTACGTTTCTTTTTGAACGTTAACGAATCTTCATCGTATGTTACTGAATCACTTTTGGGACGTCGTATACCAATGAGGAATTGTTCTTCTTCTTCGTCTTGAATGGAGTATCTCGGCTTCAATGGTTTTTTCGGTTTTAATTTAAAGTCAAACTCATCTGGTGGCAGCTCCTCCACTTGATATTCTTCAGGTTCTTCAACATCATACATTGTATCTTCAATACTGCTGTCGTCACGGATTTCTTCAATAATTGGTCCTTCATCATCATCATAATCTTGAATAATTTTAATTCTAGCTTCATCTGTCGCTTCTGAATAGGTCTTTTTGATGGGTTTCTTTACTTTAACCTTTCCTGACATTGATATTTCTTCTTCAGCGTAGGAATCTAATGCAATATTGAATTCTTGATCGACATCTTCTTTGGTCTTTGTTGACTTTGGACGGAATGTAACATTTTCAACATCAGCGTATTCGGGAATTTCAACACCCTTCTTGCGGCGTTTCAATTTCTTTACTGTGTATTCCTGATCTTTTTCTTCAGTTAATTGCAATGGTTTTGGTTTCGGCCTCTTGGAAACAACAAACTCTTCAATATCTTCTCCTTCTTCATACTCTTCTTCTCGTTTAACTGAAAGTTCAGCCTCAGCTTCGTCCAATGTTATGGGTTTTACGGGACGTTTCTTAATAACAGTTGTGTCTTCTGATACACCTTCACTGATTTTACGTGGTTTCTTCAAAGAAATACTAAATTCTTCCTCTTCGTAATCTTCAACTGTTGGCTCGAACTTCTTTTCTGGTCTTCGACGCTTTATAACAGCCTCTTCAATAATTTCTTCCTCTTCAATTTCATATGGTCTTTCTTCAATAACTTCTTGCTTAAGTTGAAGCTCATCTGCTGCTTCCTCAACTTTAACATGCTTCTTTTTCTTCCTAAGTGCAACAGTTTCATCTGTAGTTTCTTGTGTGATTTCTTTTTGTTTGGGAAGTTTGACGTCAACTGTAAACTCTTCTGTTTCAGCTTCCTTTGGTTTTCTGGGTTTAAGCGTTACTTCAGCTTGAGCATCTTCTGTGTCTTCAGTTTTAGTAGGTTTCTTAAGCTTTATTACTGTTTCATCGGGAATTTCTTTAATAACCTTTTCAATTTCTTCAACTTCTACAATCTGTTGTTCAGGCACTACTTCTTCCTCAACTTTAACAGTGAGTTCATTAACTTCTTCTTCCATCGGTTTCTTCGGCTTTTTCTTGAGTTTAATTTCTTCACGAGTTTCCTCGACTGGTTTCTTCGTTGTAAGTTGAACTTTTTCTTCTGGTTCTTCTGAAATTTGAGGAGTAGCTTTCTTTTTCTTAGGAAGTGCTACTTCTTCATCGGTAATTTCTTCCTTTGGATTTTCAGGTTGAGATTCTTTCAAGGTAAATTCATATTCAGTTGGTATTTCTTCAGGAAGTGCCCCAATTTGACGTTCTGGCATTACTTCTTCAATTTCTTCAACCTCTATGAGTTCATGTACCTGAGGAATTTCCTCTACAATAGTAACCTTAAGTTCAGCCGCAGCTTCCTCTTCTATAGGTTGTTTTTTAGGCTTCTTTTTGATCTTTGCTTCCTCAGTAACTTCCTCGACCGGTTTCTTTGATGAGAGCGTAATTTCTGCTTCTGGTTCTTCAGTCACTTGAACAGTGGGTTTCTTTTTCTTGGGAAGTGCTACTTGTTTCTCAGCAGCTTCTTCTTCCCTTGGTATATCTGTTTGAGATTCTTTCACCGTAAATGAATATTCAGTTGGTTTTTCTTCAAGAAGTTCTTCAATTTTGGTTTCTGGTTTTACCTCCTCAATTTCTTCAATTTCTTCTATGATTTCACGTTCCTGAGGAACTTCCTCTACAATAGTAACCTTAAGTTCAGCCTCAGCTTCCTCTTCTTTAGGTTGTTTTTTAGGCTTCTTTTTGATCTTTGCTTCCTCAGTTACTTCCTCGACCGGTTTCTTTGTTGTGAGGGTAACTTCTGCTTCTGGTTCTTCAATTACTTGAACAGTGGGTTTCTTTTTCTTGGGAAGTGCTACTTGTTTCTCAGCAGCTTCTTCTTCCCTTGGTATATCTGTTTGAGATTCTTTCACCGTAAATGAATATTCAGTTGGTTTTTCTTCAGGAAGTTCTTCAATTTTGGTTTCTGGTTTTACCTCCTCAATTTCTTCAATTTCTTCTATGATTTCACGTACCTGAGGAACTTCCTCTACAATAGTAACCTTAAGTTCAGCCTCAGCTTCCTCTTCTTTAGGTTGTTTTTTAGGCTTCTTTTTGATCTTTGCTTCCTCAGTTACTTCCTCGACCGGTTTCTTTGTTGTGAGGGTAACTTCTGCTTCTGGTTCTTCAATTACTTGAACAGTCGGTTTCTTTTTCTTTGGAAGTGCAATTTGTTCTTCGGAAGCTTTCTCTTCCTTAGGTTTTTCTGGTTGAGATTCCTTCACCTTAAATTCATATTCAGTTGGTTTTTCGTCGCGTAGTTTTTTCGGCTCTACCTTGACTTCCTCAATTTCTTCTACTTCCTCTACAATTTCTTGAGTTTCTGGGATCTCTTCTACAACAGTAACCTTGAGTTCAGCTTCAGCCACCTCTTCTTTTGGTTGTTTCTTAGGTTTCTTTTTGATCTTTGCTTCTTCAGTAACTTCTTCGATCGGTTTCTTAGTTGTGAGTTTAAACTCTGTTTCCGGTTCTTCTGTTACTTGTGACTTAGGTTTCTTTTTAGTAAGAATTACTTGCTCTTCTATGACATCTTCTTTATCGAGCAGAGTTTCTTTTACAGTAAATTTATATTCAGCGGGTTTTTCTTCGCTAAGTTTTTCCGGCTCCGGCTTGACTTCCTCAATTTCTTCTACTTCTTCTATAATTTCTCGAATATCTGGAATTTCTTCTACAACAGTAACCTTAAGCTCGGCTGCAGCCACCTCTTCTTTTGGTTTTTTCTTAGGTTTCTTTTTGATCTTTGCTTCTTCAGTTAATTCCTCAACTGGTTTATTTGTTGTGAGAATAACTTCTGCCTCTGGTTCTTCAAGCACTTGAGGAGTAGGCTTCTTTTTCTTGGGAAGCGCTACTTGTTCTTCAGCAATTTCTTCTTCCTTGTGTTTTTCCGCTTGAGTCTCTTTTACAGTGTATTCATATTCAGCTGGTTTTTCTTCTGGTATTTTTTCAACTTTAGGTTCTGGTTTGACTTTTCCAATTTCTTCAACTTCTTCAATGACTTCGCGGTGCTCTGGAATTTCTTCCACCACAGTAACCTTAAGTTCAGCTATCTCTTCTTTTGGCTGTTTCTTAGGCTTCTTTTTGATCTTAGCATCCTCTGTTACTTCTTCGACCGGTTCCTTTGTTGTTATTGTGACTTCTGATTCTGGTTCTTCATTTATTTTAGGAGTAGGTTTCTTCTTTCTAATTTTTATTTCCTCCTCCTTTATTTCTTCTTTCGGAATTTCTTCAGTTATCTTGACTTCCAGAATTTTTTCCACTACAATGTCTTCTCTTGGGGTTGTTGTCACTTTTTCTTCTACTATTTCTTCCAGATTTTCTGCGCTAGGAATTTCTTCAACCACCGTTACTTTAAGTTCTTCTTCGGGTTCTTCCTTTGGTTTCCTTGATTTTTTCTTTTCTACTTTAACTTCCTCAGTGATTTCTTCTTTAGGTTCGGTAGTGACAATTTTGACAACTAGGTCTTGTACTTCTTCTTTGTTTTCTTTCTTTGATGGTATTTTAACTTCTTCTTTAGTCGGTACATCTTCAGATGGCTTAGGTTCGAATTCTTTAACGCCAATATGATATTCTGTTGGTTTCTCTTCTTGTACTTCCTTTGGAACTGTAACTACTTCGTCAATTTCTTCTATAACCTCAACTGGTTTTTCCACCAGGATTTCTTCTATAACTTTTATCTTGAGCTCATCTGCTGCCACGTCTTTAGGTTTCTTTTTAGATTTCTTAGTTTTGATCTCAGCTTCTTCTGTAACTTCCTCAACTGGCTTAGTTTCTTTCAAAATGAACTCTGCTTCGGGCTCTTCCACAGATTTCTCATGAATCTTCTTCTTCGGCTTAACAACAAATTCAGCTTGGGATGGCACCTCTCCTTCTACTTGTGTTTCGGTAACTCCAATCTTATACACTTCAGCTACTTCGACAAATGCAGGAGTTTCTTTAATTATTACTTCAGGTTTCTTTTCTTCGCCTTCTTCAACAATTTCAGGAGCTTCTGTTTCCACAATCTTAACTTCAAGAATAACTGATTCTTCTTCCGGTTTTTTTGGTTTCTTTACTCTTTTCGTTTTAATTTCAGTTTCAACTTCAACCTCTTCTTTTTGTTTAGGCTCTGTAAAGACAACAGAAGCTTCAAAGTCATCAGGCTTTTCCTCAATTGGTTTCTTCTTTATTGAAAACATCGCACCATCAGGTTGCTCTTCTTCCTCTATTGGTTTTTTGACAGTTTCTTCAATAACAGCTGCCGTAAACTCTTCTGCAGAAGAAACTTTTTCTTTCTTAGGCTTCTTCTTTTTAATTTCTGGAGTTATTTCCTCAATTAGTTCCTCAACCTTTTCAGCTTCGTAATCTTTAGTTTTTACTTCGTACGTCTTAAATTCCTCCACATCCGTAGTACTCGTAACTTCTTCTGGAGTTTCTTCGACCACCTCTTCTTTAACTGCTTCTGGCTTTAATTCAGATTCAGTTTCAGTAACTGAATACTTATAGCTCTTTGGCTTCTTTTTCTTTATAACTTCCTGTTCAGCGATTTCTTCCACTACGTCTTCTAGAGTTTTCTCTTCTGGCTGCTCTAATACAATTTCAGGTTGAGCTTCATCTACTTCCTCAGGTTTCTTCTTTGGTTTCTTCTTTTTTATACTGACTTCTTCAATTTTCCCGGGTTGAGGTTCTATGAGTTTAACTTCTACTTCAATCTCTTCAGGAAGAGTTTCCTGTGGTTTCATTAGTTCAATAACAGCTTCTTCAATTTTATCTTCCTCCTGTTTTTTCTCTGGTTCTGGTTCCTGAATGGAATACTCATACTCATCTGGTTTTTGTGCTTTCGGTTTCTTTTTACGCGTGACAACTCTTTCTTCGATAACTTCCTCTGTAGTAACCTCTTTCTGGTCATAATCAATCACGCGAACTTGATGCTCTTTTGGATGTTCTTCAGGTTCAATTACAGTTGTTGTGATCTTATATTCAGTTGGAGTTTCTTCAGGAGATTCGATTTTTTCAGGAATATCTTCTGTTACCTTAACATCAGCAACAGGTACTTCCTTTGGTTTTTTCTTTTTTATTTTGATTTCTTGTGGTTTCTCTTCGACGAGATTCTCCTCTTCTGTAGCTTGCTCAGTTACGAAAACTTCAAACTGTTCTAAAGGTTTCTGTTCAATTTCTTCCTCATCTTTGGGCTGTATTTTTTTAGCTTTTGGTTTCTTAGGCCTTTTAATTTCTTCCTCTGGAACAGGTGATGGCGACTTTTGTTTTATTTCCTCTTCTTCTTGTGGCACTACCTTAGCTTCTTTGTGTGGCTTCTCTTCTTTAACCTTTTTAAGTGGCTTTAATTTTATTTCGGCTTCAGGTTCTTCAGGAGCCTCACTCTCTGGAATACGGAATTTAACATTTTCATCTGGTATCTCTTCCACTTCTTTGGGTACACCGGGTATTATGTTTGTAACATTAAATTCGGGTTCTGGTTTGGGCTTTGGTTTAGGTTTGTGTTTTGGTTTTGGCTCCTTCTTTTCTTTCTTATGTTCTTCAGGTAATTCAATTGGTTCATATTCCTCTTTTTCATATTCTGGATGTTCAAAATCAATTGGTTCAAAGGGTTCCATATGATATTTTGGCTTTTCTGGAATCTCTTCAATTTCTTTGACGATAACTTCTTCCTTTTTCTTGGGAATCTTTTCGAAAACTTCCTCTACTTCTTGTGGTTTTTGAGGAATTTTCTTGAGTGTTACATTTTCAGGTTGCTCCTGAATTAAAGGCTTCTTCTTTCCTTTGCCAATTTTTAGCTTAACATCTTCTGGTTTTTCTTCAGGTTTCTGAACCTTTTCAGCTTTCTGATATGGTGCCTTTTCTTCAGCTTCCTCCTCGCTACTAACATATTTCTCATATTTTTCGAGTTCAACCTTTTCCAAATCATCCTTAATTTTCTTCAGTTTTTTAAACTTGCGTGGTTTGAACTGAAGTAGGTCCTCGGCTTCTTCAATGTTGCGTGAAATTTCAGCATTTTCTCGAACTGCGCCGATATCTGTGATTTTCGGTATAACCGGCATTGGAGGATACTCGATTTCAACCATGCGACTCTTCAATCTGAATTTTGGCAATTGAATAGCTCCTGCTTCAATCGGTTTCACTTTACGCTTGGACGCCTTCAATTTAACCATTTGTGGCACTTCCGATGCTTCAACAATAACCAACTTAGTTGGCTTTTGTTCTTTGTGAACGATTTTCATAGGCATTACATTTGTAAATTCTGGCTTTACCTTTTGAGGTAACTCAAAATCATATTTCTCGTATTTTTCAAGCTCAGTTTTTTCGATTTCTTGTGCCAATAGTTTTTGTATAACTAAATCATGATCATCGGTTTTCTTCTTGGCGATCTTTTTCTTCTTTTTCAGTTTGGTGGTATCCTGTGTAGTATCGACAACCTTAGGCTTTTCATCTTCATCCACTTCTTCAATAACATCTATTGGATGTGAGTCCTCCTCCTCGGGTATTTCCTCAATCACTCGGACTTCAGTTGGATATGGTACATCCTCCTCTGCTTCCTGCACTATTGGCTGCTCCTCAACGATATTTATTTCATAATCTTTATGTACCTGAGGTGTTGTGCCTAATATTCAAAATATTTCATATTAGTTAAATCTATCATAAAATTATAATGCATACAAATCTCGAAATTATGTAAATGCATATAGGAATCAAATGCTTACGCAGCGGTGTAAAACAAGAAAAGGATTTTTGCTTGAATTTGAATGTCTCTAAAAAATTGGCATATATATGTACAGCTAAAACTCTTAAAATAGACACTTTTGTGTGAAAAGTCAGAAAAAATAGTATAGCTAATATAGAAGGAATAAAATATAAAGAAGGAATTAAGCCGGACACATACTAGGTGTACATATAAAACATGGCATTTTCGTAATTGGAATAATAGAGGAAGAAGACGAAAACTTTTAAGAGATTTTGGTAAATAAAACAGCACTTTTGTTAAAATATTATACATATAAAATAATAAATATCATATAAGGGGGGAAGAAAGATTAAAGCGAAGCTTAGGAAACATAAAATAAACATATTTTATTAACAAACAGTACATATAATAATCCAAAAGTTGGGCACAATTCTTATATGTACATACATACATACATATGGACTTATGCTGGTATATACATATAAGTATGTAAGTATGTAAGTTTATTTTAAAAATTAGAAAAATAATTATTACCGTGTAAATAGGTACATGTAAATGTTTGGTTATTCAAACCTTTTGTCAGACCCAAAAGAAAATATATATTTCTTCGTATGCTATAATTTCTATTTTTGATTTTTTCTAATTCTTCTCCAATAATGATATCAAGTGTTTCCCAAGTGGGGAAAAAATATTTACATTCTCAAGCAAAACGGAACATAGAGATCCAGTCAGAATCTCCAACGCATCCCAAATGATATACAACGTGTAACTCGAGTTGGCTTTCCAGCATATTTCCGTATGAGTTTTAATTGAGATCCAGCCCAAATCTCAAGCGCATCTCGAATACATAGAATATTTAATATGAAGCTTAAGCTGGATCGCTATATTGCTTCTAATATTGGATTTTTAAACTAATGATTTTAGATTCAGCAATTTTCTGTTTTTCTACATATACTTATTAGAAAACAAAAAATATTTACCATTTAATAAACGATTTTGGCATGAAAATTTGTTTCAAATATGACAGTATAGGTAAATGTAAATCAAGCTATGTATGCTTGAGATTGGGCTGGAGAATAAGTTCGATATCAAGCAAGTTAGAGAAAAATCGCAAATTCTATTTCATAGTAGATGGTGGAGGCAATTTTTAGACCTGCCGCTGTGGTATGCACCGCTGAGAGTATTAGTGAATACATAAGATCATTGCGAATGAAGATTTCTTCGTATCGTTTGGACTGGTCAAAATAAGTATGTACGCACAATTACTGTGGGTCCGCACATTACACTACTTATTTTGCCGATAATATGGTAACATATTGTGAGAAAATAACAAACATTTTGTTTTACATAGAACTGATACTTAATTTAATTGATAATTTTATATAGGTATCCTGTAATTTTATTTCGTTTTTATGAGAATGAAAAATATTTTCAAAAAATAAAAAAATTTATTAACTTCTGATTTTATAAGATATTTTTTTCTGAATATTAGAATATTTGTTTGTTTTTCTATATATGTACTACAATATATACATATAGTCCAAGAACATATCTGTACTTGTATGTATAATATACATAAAATTAGTTTCTACAACACAAAATGAATGTATTAGAAGTTAAAATTGAGAAGAGTACATACATATATGTATATTTACATATATAGGTACAGAAAAATTGCAGAAAAATAAAAAAATAAATTCATGGCCGCACCATTGTACTATATTTATGTACACATACTTATACATATAAGTACATACATATTCTTATATATGTATGTAACAGCTTAAGCTGTGCTATCAAACTCTGATGGGTTCAAACTCTGATGATTTTACCACTGGGCTGTATCTTAATTAGTTTCTTGTATTGGTCGTCTGTACATACAATGTATTTACATATACAAAGCAAGCAATTTTGAAAATATATGTAATTTTAGTTGCATTTTTTAATAAAGCTGAATTTATAATACATGTAGTAGGTATAATTAATTATTATTACAATTGAGCTAATAGGGTTGCATTAGAGTTGAATAAAGCAAATTTGTTGTTGTTGCATATATGTACAAAATAATTGTATGTATGTACAAAATTAAAGATAAATAAAGTAAATTATTGGAATTAAGTATTGGGAAACTTATTTACTATATATGTATATAATATAACTATTCCTATTAGATCGCAGAGAGAAAGGAAGGATATTGAAAATAATAACGTATAAAGTAAAAAGGAATAGGAGCAGTGCTGGCAGGCGTGCTTGGCTCATAGGAAACACACAGAGAAAAGAGTGCATAGGAAGAAATATAAAACGCTGAAATAAAGTTGGAACGGACAATTGGTATATGTAGCAGAATATAGTTTTTTTTTGTTGCAATAAATGGCTGCACAATGCAATGCAGAATGCAATGCTGCACACTTACTTGTATCAAAAGAGGGTTTTCTATCTTTAAGTTTTTTCTGTTTGGGTTTAGTTTCAATTGTATCCGGTTGTTTATCCTCATGATCAGAAAATGGTTTAATTTGTTCAGTGACCTTTGATTGTGGTAGTATTTGTTCTAGTGTTTGTGGCTTAGTGGTTTGTGTTTCAGTGACTGTAATTTGTTCTGTAGACTGTGTATCTTCTGGCGCTTCAGCAATTAGTTTTTCGACTGGTTTCTCGATTGGTTTTTTGATCTTTTTCGTTTTTTGTGATTTAGTTTCTTCTTCTGGTTTTTCAAGTGGTTGAGGTTTTTCTGTTGATGGTATATCAAGTTTTTCATATTGTTCTAGTTCGGTTTTTGGTATTTCTTGTTCTATTAATTTCTGCACGTAATCATCAAGTTCATCTTTTTTAATCTTTCTAGTAGTTTTCTTCGGTTTCTTTTGTATTTCAGCAATAGGTTTAGATTGTTCCTCTTCTTTAATATCGATTGGCATTTCATCGGGTTCTTCGCTTACAATAACGGTTGCCTCGGGACTATCATCATCTTGAATGGTGACGATATTGACAACACTGTCCTTTTTCCCGGCTTTTTTCTTGAGAACACGTTTTGTTGTTACTTTTTGTATTGGTTTGCCCTGTGCGTTTATTGTTTCTTCAATTTTGACTTCCACTGGTTGTGTTTCAGTAACTTCAATCGAATCCTCAGGTTCTTCCTTTTCGACCATTTCGTCGATAACGCGTATTTCAGATAGCGGCTGTTCTCCAACAGCTTCTTCAGCTTTCTTGGATTTAGGCTTTTTCTTTTGCGTTGGTTTGGTTGATATTTCTGGGGAATAGTCTTTGACTGAAATTTCTTTAGTTTTGTCCATAACATCTTTCGGAACAGGTTCAAATTCTATTTTTTCATATTTTTCTAGCTCTGTTTTTGGAATCTCTACTTCGATTAGTTTTTGTATATAATCGTGTAAATCGTCATTTTTAACCTTCTTTGTTTTCTTCTTCGGAAGTATAGGTTTGGGCGTCTCCTCCTTTGCATCGGGTTGCATTTCTATTATTGTTACTTCAGTTTCAGGCTGATCATCGGTTTGTATCTCTTCAATTTCAATTATATCCTCTTTTTGTCCTTGTTGTCGTTTAATTTTACGTTTTGTAATAACTTGTTTATGCACCTTGCCGTCTTCGTCTTTGGTTTCTTTTACCTGAGTATCACTTTCAATCACTTGAAGTTGAATAGGTTGTTGTTCTTCTGGCTCTGTTAGGAGTTCAGAAACCGATATTTTGAATTCTGTTGCGGCCTCTGGTATTTCTTTTTCGCCAATTTTTAGTTTTGGTTTCTTTTGGATTTGTGTGGGCTGGGACTCTGATTCGCTATATTGAATTTCGTATTCCTTTTTATCTTCTATTGGTTTTTCTTCAATTGTAGATATTTCAAATGGAATTTCTTCTTTCTGTTCCTTTACAGGTTGCTTTTCCATGGTTGAAACTTCATCAAATGGCATGTCATTAGATTTTACCTCATCTTTAACTGCAATCTTTTGTTTTGTTGGCTTCTTTTTCTTAGGCTTCAAATCGTCAATAGTTTCTTTGATCTTATATTCAGTTGTATCTTCTTTAGGTTTATCTTCTTCTATAATCTTTGTTACCATTTCATCGATTTCTTCCTTGGGCTTCTCAGGTTTTTCTGTGGTAACCTCTACTTCTTCCTGAGGTTTCTGAACAGATGGTACAGAATCCTCTTCAATTATCTTGTAATCATATTTTTCGGGTGATTTTTCAGGCATTTCTTCAATCAATGTCCGTATATAATCATCCACTGCATCCTTTTTAACTTTCTTTGTTTTCTTTTGTTTAACTTTCACTTCCAGTGGTGCGTCATTGATCTCAGTAGGTATCGTCGTTACAACAGTTATCTCGGCTTCATCAGTATCCTTATCTTGAACATCTATAATTTCAAAAAGAGCCTCCTCAGAACCTTTCGATTGCTTTATTTTCTTTCGTTTCACAGTTTTTTCTGTAATTTTTCCTTCTCCGTCCGGTAGTTTTTCTATTGCTACAGTTTCTTCAATAACTGTTATCTGCATTGGTAATTCAGGCTCTGCTTCTTTAGGAACTTCTTCTGTCAAGGAAACAACTAATTTTTCTATTTTTTTAGGTTTCTTTGAAGACACTTGCTTCGGAATAATTTCCTCTGCAGTCGTAGGCTGAACCAGCTCTTCCGGTTGTTTTTCTGTAATTTTAACTTCTTTCTTTGGCTTCTTCTTTTTCAATTTAATAGGTTCATCTAAATCAATTTTTTCGTATTTTTCTAATTCCGTTTTTGGAATATCTTGCTCGATAAGCTTTTGAATATATTCATCCAAATCCTTTTTGTCAAGATTCTTTGTTTTCTTTTGCTTTCGTGGCTTGTCTTCAGTTTGACCGGGAGTTTCTGACAATTTTTCAATTTCTTCAGTTGTCACAGTTATTTCAAATAGCGGAGAATCTTCAATTTGTGTTTCAACAATTTCTATTAATTCTTCTTTAGAACCAACTCGTTTCTTTATTTTACGTTTTTTGGTTTTTTGTTTTTTCGTTTCTCCTGTTTCATCAATGATTTCCATTTCTTGTTCTTTGGTTTCAACCTCTTCTATAATAATGTTGAAGTCATCTGTCGGTTTTGATTTTTCTACTTCTTCTTGGGGAATAATTTGTTTCGATGTTTCTTCTTTTGGAAGTTCTTCCATTGACTTAATCTTTACTTCAAACTTGTCATGCACTGGCTCTGAAATTTTTTCTTCTTGTTTTGGCTTCTTCGACTTCATTTGCTTTTCTTCTATTAATTCGCCTGGAACAGAAATTTCTTTTACATCAATTTCATATACTGCTTCTTCTGGTATTTCAATGTCCAGCATTTCAGTAACTAAAGGAGAGTCAATGTCAACCACATCTTCCTTTGGAATATCTTTGTCTTTTCCACTGATTTTAATTTTATGTTTCTTTGGTTTTTTAATAACTTCTTTCATATCTATCGGTTGTTCACTTAATATTTCATCAGGAGTTTCTTCAGTTGGTTCTTGTTGAACAAACTCTTCTATGATATTCATAAAGTACTCCCTTACATCATCTTTTTTGATTTTCTTTTGTTTTTTTACTATTTTTGTGTCCGGTATAATTGTTTCTTCCTCTTCAATTGGCTGTGTCTTATCAATTTGCACAATTGTCACTACAGCATCTGGTTGGTCTTCCTCTGTTACTTCAGATATTTCGAATATGTCTTCCTTGGGGCCTTGCTTGCGCTTTATTTTCTTTTTGGTGATAGTCTTTTCCTTAATATCTCCCTTTTCATCAGTTTCTTCTACCTTTGCCACAGTTTCAGATATTTCTTCTACAATAACAGGTTCCTCTTTTATTGGTTCTTTCGGTTTCTTTGATTTTTTCGGTTTGACTTTAGTCTCTTCAATAACAAAAGGTTCATCCTCGAATTGCATTGGCTGAACTTGTTCTTCGGTTATATTAAATTTGTAGTCTTCGTATAATTGTGGTTGTGGCTTTTCTTCGTCTTTAACTCTTGTTACAGCTTCTTCTACCACATCTACTTTTTCGGGTTCAACGTCTTGCACATCAAATTCATGAACTATTACAGGAACCCCATCAACTAACTCTTCAATTTTCTTGTGATGTTTCTTAATCTTTTTGGCTTTCTTTGGTTTTCCTTCAATTTCTGTAGGCTCATATCGCTCTAATTCGGTTTTGGGGATTTCTTGTTCAATAAGTTCCCTTATATAATCTTCCAGATCATCCTTTTTCTTTTTAAGCTTTTGTGTTATTTTAACTGGTTGCATTTTTTCTTGTTGTTCTTCGGTGTCTGGCACTAATTCGGTTGTAGTTATTGTAACATCAGCTTCCGGTTTATTTTCAACATATGTTTCTGTAACTTCTATAATATATTCTTTGGGGCCCTCTTTCTTTTTAAGTTTTCTCTTTGTTGTGGTTTGCATTACAATTTCTCCTTGCTCGTCAATTGTTTTTGTCGAAATAGTCTCCGGCAATGTTTCTTCAATACGAATAACATATTCTTCAATTGGTTTATCTGCTTTCATTGATTTCTTATGTTTAGCCTTCTTTGATTGCTCAATAGGTTCTTGCAATTCAATAATTTCCTTTTCTGGTTTCATTTCATCGGGGATTTCTTCAATGGCTTCCGATGATATCTCAGAAATTTTAACTTTTTTCTGCTTCTTAGCTTTCTGTTTCTCTTCTACAGGAATTTCTTTGCTGATAACACGTTCATTTTCACGTTGAACACTTTCTTCTGGAGCTTCATCTACAACAGTTGTTGTAAAGAATACATCGGCTTCGGTGACTTCAGTGTGATTTTCCACAAATTTATCTAAGATTTCTTGTGACATATCTCCCAGGTCTTCTGGTACTTCTCCAATAATTCCTTCTATGTAATCTTTCAACTTTTCCTTTTTGATCTTCTTAATTACTTTATAGGGCTTTTCAAAGGATTTAGGTTCTGGTTTTGGTTCTAAAGCTTCGGTGGTTGTGATAGTGACTTCTGCTTCTGGATTATCGTCAGCCTGCACCTCAACAACCTCAATTGTATATTGTTTATCACCCTTTTTCTTTTTAATTTTTCGTTTTGTTATAGTTTCCTCTGAAATAACGCCTTCCGGTGTTTCTTTTATGACGACTTCTATATCTTTGGATATTTCCTCTACAAGAATTTCCGGTTTTTCTTCTGGCGTTTCCTCGACAATTGCTGCAATATAATCGTCTATCTTTTCCTTTTTGATTTTCTTAGTCACTTTCTTGGGTTTTTCAGGGCTTTCGGGTTTTTGTTTTGGTTCTACAATTTCGGTGGTGGTAATAGTTACCTCTGCTTCTGGCTTATCGTCAGCCTTCACCTCAATAACCTCAATTGTATATTGTTTATCGCCCTTTTTCTTTTTAATTTTTCGTTTTGTTATGGTTTCCTCTGAAATAACGCCTTCCGGTGTTTCTTTTGTGACGACTTCTATATCTTTGGATATTTCCTCTACAAGAATTTCCGGTTTTTCTTCTGGCGTTTCCTCGACAATTGCTGCAATATAATCGTCTATCTTTTCCTTTTTGATTTTCTTAGTCACTTTCTTGGGTTTTTCAGGGCTTTTGGGTTTTTGTTTTGGTTCTACAATTTCGGTGGTGGTAATAGTTACCTCTGCTTCTGGCTTATCGTCAGCCTTCACCTCAATAACCTCAATTGTATATTGTTTATCGCCCTTTTTCTTTTTAATTTTTCGTTTTGTTATGGTTTCCTCTGAAATAACGCCTTCCGGTGTTTCTTTTGTGACGACTTCTATATCTTTGGATATTTCCTCTACAAGAATTTCCGGTTTTTCTTCTGGCATTTCCTCGACAATTGCTGCAATATAATCGTCTATCTTTTCCTTTTTGATTTTCTTAGTCACTTTCTTGGGTTTTTCAGGGCTTTCGGGTTTTTGTTTTGGTTCTACAATTTCGGTGGTGGTAATAGTTACCTCTGCTTCTGGCTTATCGTCAGCCTTCACCTCAATAACCTCAATTGTATATTGTTTATCGCCCTTTTTCTTTTTAATTTTTCGTTTTGTTATGGTTTCCTCTGAAATAACGCCTTCCGGTGTTTCTTTTGTGACGACTTCTATATCTTTGGATATTTCCTCTACAAGAATTTCCGGTTTTTCTTCTGGCATTTCCTCGACAATTGCTGCAATATAATCGTCTATCTTTTCCTTTTTGATTTTCTTAGTCACTTTCTTGGGTTTTTCAGGGCTTTCGGGTTTTTGTTTTGGTTCTACAATTTCGGTGGTGGTAATAGTTACCTCTGCTTCTGGCTTATCGTCAGCCTTCACCTCAATAACCTCAATTGTATATTGTTTATCGCCCTTTTTCTTTTTAATTTTTCGTTTTGTTATGGTTTCCTCTGAAATAACGCCTTCCGGTGTTTCTTTTGTGACGACTTCTATATCTTTGGATATTTCCTCTACAAGAATTTCCGGTTTTTCTTCTGGCATTTCCTCGACAATTGCTGCAATATAATCGTCTATCTTTTCCTTTTTGATTTTCTTAGTCACTTTCTTGGGTTTTTCAGGGCTTTCGGGTTTTTGTTTTGGTTCTACAATTTCGGTGGTGGTAATAGTTACCTCTGCTTCTGGCTTATCGTCAGCCTTCACCTCAATAACCTCAATTGTATATTGTTTATCGCCCTTTTTCTTTTTAATTTTTCGTTTTGTTATGGTTTCCTCTGAAATAACGCCTTCCGGTGTTTCTTTTGTGACGACTTCTATATCTTTGGATATTTCCTCTACAAGAATTTCCGGTTTTTCTTCTGGCATTTCCTCGACAATTGCTGCAATATAATCGTCTATCTTTTCCTTTTTGATTTTCTTAGTCACTTTCTTGGGTTTTTCAGGGCTTTCGGGTTTTTGTTTTGGTTCTACAATTTCGGTGGTGGTAATAGTTACCTCTGCTTCTGGCTTATCGTCAGCCTTCACCTCAATAACCTCAATTGTATATTGTTTATCGCCCTTTTTCTTTTTAATTTTTCGTTTTGTTATGGTTTCCTCTGAAATAACGCCTTCCGGTGTTTCTTTTGTGACGACTTCTATATCTTTGGATATTTCCTCTACAAGAATTTCCGGTTTTTCTTCTGGCATTTCCTCGACAATTGCTGCAATATAATCGTCTATCTTTTCCTTTTTGATTTTCTTAGTCACTTTCTTGGGTTTTTCAGGGCTTTCGGGTTTTTGTTTTGGTTCTACAATTTCGGTGGTGGTAATAGTTACCTCTGCTTCTGGCTTATCGTCAGCCTTCACCTCAATAACCTCAATTGTATATTGTTTATCGCCCTTTTTCTTTTTAATTTTTCGTTTTGTTATGGTTTCCTCTGAAATAACGCCTTCTGGTGTTTCTTTTGCGACGACTTCCACATCCCTAGATATTTCCTCTACAAGTATTTCAGGCTTTTCTTCCACTTTTTCAGGTATTTCCTCAATAATTCCAATTATATAGTCATCTAGATTTTCCTTCATAATTTTTTTAATGATTTTCATCTGCTCTTCTGGAGATTTTGATTCGGGTTTTTGTTTTGGTTCTACAATTTCGGTGGTGGTGATAGTGACCTCTGCTTCTGGCTGGTCGTGAGCTTGCACTTCAACAACGTCTATTATATATTCTTTGTCGCCTTTCCTTTTCTTAATTTTTCGTTTTGTTATAGTTTTCTCTGAAACAATTCCTTCTGTAGATTTTTCCGTGACAATTTCAACATCCTTCGATATTTCTTCTACTGGAATTTCAGGTTTCTCTACTACCTTTTCGGGAACTTCTTCAAAAATGCTTACAATATAATCTTCAAACTTTTCTTTTTTCATTTTCTTCGTTATTTTTTTGGCTCTAAAACTAGTTTCTTGAGGAATTGAAGGTTCTGGTTTTGGCTCTACAATTTCGGTGATGGTTATAGTAAATTCTGTTTCTGGCTGATCGCCGGCTTTGACTTCGACAACATCAATTACATATTCTTTGTCGGCTTTCGTTTTCCTAATCTTACGTTTTGTTATTGTTTTCTCTGAAACAATTCCTTCTGGCATTTCTCTTTTATCAACTTCAACGTCCTTGGATACATCGTCTATATGAATTTCAAGCTTTTCATGCTCTTGTTCTGGTATGTCTTCTATAATTCCTATAATGAATTTTTCTAACTTTTCTTTTTTAATTTTTTTGATAATTTTATTTGGTTTCGATTTTGTAGTTTCTTGAGGAATCTCGGATTCTGGCTTAGCGTCTACAATTTCGGTTGTGGTAATAGTGACCTCTGCTTCTTGCTGATCATCTGGTTGTACTTCAACAACCTCAATCATATATTCTTTGTCGCCCTTCTTCTTCCTTATTCTACGTTTTGTTACGATTTTCTCTAAAACAACTCCTTCTGGTGTTTCTTTTGTTATAACTTCCACATCTTTAGATAATTCCTCAATCATAGCCGGTTCTTCATGTAAAAGCTTTTTAGCCAATTTCTTTTTTTTCGGCAATACTTTCTCCTTTTCTTCAATTTTGGGTTCATCAATAGTTGACTCTGATTCTGTCATTTTGATGTTGAACTCATCAGTATGTATAACTGGTTTGACCTCAAATATATCTTCACCTTGCGGAATTGTTCTCTTCTTGGGCTTTTTGACTTTTGTCTTTTCTACAGGTACAGTTTCTGAAAACTTAATTTCCATAACTTCGGGTTCTTCCATAACAGCAGCTTGAGGCTTTTGTTCAATTTTTTCAACTTTCTTTGGCTTATCTTCAACTTCAATTTTTTCATACTTTTCAAGTTCAGTTTTGGGAATTTCTGCATCAATTAATTGTTGTATATATGCATCTAACTCTATTTTTGACATTTTCTTTGGTTTTTTCTTTATTCCACTAGTCATATCTGGTTGGGGTGTTTTAAGATCTTCAGATGTTGTCACTAGGACTTCGTACAATGGTTCGTCTGTGCCAGGGGCCTTAGCTTCAATAATTTCAATAAAACTTTCTTCATCACCTTTCTTATGGCGAATCTTGCGTTTCTTGATGACCCTCGTTTTAATTTCACCATCCCTATCAGTTTCCTCCAGTTCAGTGAATTCCGGTTCCAATTCACATACTTCTACTTCATAGAAGTCCATTACTTTAAAGCCATAAGGTTCTTCGTTCTGTTGTTCCTTTAGTTCAACAAGGAAATCGTCCAACTCATCCCTTTTCATTCGCTTCACCTTTTTCTTTTTCAATACCTTAGTTTTGGGTTTCTCTTCACCGATCAGTGTTGTTGTGACAACTATTTCATAGGTTGGCTCTTCAGTGCCTTCTCCGGGTGTTTCAATAATTTCAATCAGATTTTCTTCAGATGGTGTTCTGTGTTTGATTTTACGTTTCTTTTTAATAATTTTTTTAGTTATACTTTCAGTATCTATTATTTCTTGTTCAACTATTTCAGGTTCTATTTCGATGACTTCAATTTTGTGGAAAGGTTTAAGTTTTCGTTTTTCTGGGGCTTCGGAAGACTTTTTGAATTCAGGTTTTCGTAATTTAAATTCATCTTGTGGGGTTTCCTCAGTATCTTTTGGCTTGCCTGGAATTATTGGATATTCAATCGTTTCTGGTTGGGGTACAATTTTTTTCTTTCTTTTATATTTTGGTTTATCAGGTGAGACATCATCCGGATATTTCACTGATTCTACATCTTCATCAGGCAAATCAACTTCTAATTTAATATCATCGGATTCCGAAGGCTCAAAAAGTATTGAAGTGTCTCCTACACCCGGTGTCCTTCCCTTCTTTCTCGTTTTGGGTACTTCTTCAACATGCTTAATTGTCTGTTCTATGTCCTCTGTTTCCGGTTTGTCAATAACGACTGGCTTTAGTTTAACTTCTTCTATTTCAGCTTCATTTTCAGGTATTTTGCCTTTTCCAAGTTTTAAAGTTTTAGCGTCTTCAGATTTTGCATCATTGATAGGCTTTTGACTACGTTTATACTTTTCTTTAGGTTTTTCTTTTTCTTCTTCAGGCATGTCAAGTTTTTCGAATTTTTCCAAATCGGGCTTCTCAAGTTCATTCTCTGGAGCTTTAATTTCTTTGAATTTAGGCCGACGCTTTTTCAAAATACTCAATGCCTCTTCTACATTTCGGGATAGTTCACCAGATCCACGTTTTGTGTCCATGTCAGTTATTGTAGGTTTAAAACAATATGGAGCATATGGTATGAATCTAATCCAACTTTTCAGTTTGATATTTTTAAATGAAGACTCTACTTTTCCTAGTTTTTCTTCCTTGGGCCTTTGTTTTGGTTTCTTCAATTTTAACATTTGTGGGTACTCAGCAACCGATGTAATCTCAATCTGCTTCGGTTTCTTCATAACAATTTTTTCAATCCGCATTGGCTTCAGTTTTCTCGTTTTAAGCGATTTTATTGAAGAATCGCGACGTGCCCTTTGCGGCATTTCTATATCAGTACGTTGATATTCTTGGAGAATAGTTTTTGGAATTTCTTGATGAATAAGGAATTGTATGTATTCATCTAAATCATCCTTCTTTACAACTTTCCTTTGTTTTTTCTTCTTTTTAGCCTTTGGCTTTTCTTCAGTTATGACATCCTCAGTTACTTTAATTTGCCAATCTTTGGGAGAATCTTCCTCCTCTTCATCGGCTTCTGATAGAACAATAACTGTACTCTCTTCCTCTTTCCCTTCTTCCTGTGTTGTTACCACTTCAATAATTTGCTCATGATCACCAATCTTTTTCTTAATTTTACGCTTTTTAATTGTAGTTATTTTTGATTCAACCACGCCTTCATCATCTATTACAGTCGGTAGCTCAACTTCGGATATTTCTTCCGGCAAATACTCGATAATAACCTCTTCTGGTGTTTCGTCGATTTGATCAAATGGTTTCTTTGGTTTTTTGAATTTTGTTATATGTTTGGGTTTATCTGTATCTGGTGTTTGTGTTGTGTCTTCAAATACATCATCTGGTTCTGTGATAGTGTACTCTCTGTTGTCTTGGTCTGTGCAATAAAAAAGTAGGTATTCTATTTGTTAGCTCTGTACTAACCTTATAGGTATTTGTATTTGATATGTAGGTTTACGTTTGATTTCTTTGATTTCCTATACATATACATGTGTAGTTTTACCTGATTACCTCAATGTGTAAAATGTTCTGCTTATTCAGCGTTAGATAAACATTGCGGTTAATTTTTGTTAAACATCTTACATCTTACACATTAGAAACAATATTTTTTTAAAACTGTGTGTGTATTAGGTATAAAAACATTAGAAAATTGTATTTCTCATAAGGTTAATACTGTGCGTACTGTGTACGGTTTAATTTCGTGTTTTATACTTATTTATTTGTAAAGAATAATTGAAGTCTTATTTTTGATTATTCTCTTCGGTGACGAATTTGTGAATTATACATATATGACAAACTTTGTGTTAGTACAAACAAGAATTACAGATAATGCAATAATATTTGTTGAATATTTATAATATACGAGTAATTAATTGGTGGGGAATGCCAATATCTTTCGGGGTTGTGTAAAATTTGTTTGTGTTTCTTATGTATTCCATATATAAAGGAGTGTGTATTTGAGAAAGAGTTAACAGCTAATAATACTACAGGAAATAAATCCTCGAGAGTACGTTTTTTTCGATTTCAGTTTGTTTATGGTCATATCGACAAGAATATCCTTAAAGTAAATAATGAAAAGTTTTAATTCACCTGTGAATTCGTTGACTTCTACAATTTCAACATTACTAGGTGTAGATGCTTCTTTCATGGGTTCAGTGTCGCTGAGGACTTCTTCTACGAGGATGCCTTCTTCTTCCGTAACCTTCTTACTTTCTGTTTCAATAGTAGTCTCTCCATCTTCGTTTTGTACTGACTTGAATGTTGTTATGTAAACAGGTTTTTCCGATTCTGTGTGTTCTGGTTTTGGTTTTTCCTCTACTTTTTGAGTTTGTTTTGTTTAAAAAGAATGTATAAATACCGAAATGTTTTATAAAAGAATGAAATACAAAATGTTAGTTTAAAAGTTTAGAGCGAGAATTGCAAGAGTACATAAGAAATGGTTTTTGTGAAATAAGAAAGACAGGAAAAGTGGCGAACTAAATTGTACGAGTAAAGTGATTGAAATGTATAGTGTAGTAGTGTAATGTGTTTCTTACCCTTGGGTTTGTGTTGTTTTTTGTGCTTTGTTTTCTTTGGTTTACATTCATCATCTAATAAACTTATGTCAATAATATCAGCTAAACTTTCATCGCTGATAACACGAATAAGTGAATAAGGTTCTTTGCCTTCTTCTTCGATTGTTTGTATTTGATAAAATTCTGGTTCTGGAGTTGTTTCTTTTTTGAAGGTTCTCGTTTTTGTTGTCTTTTTCCTTGGTTTTTTACCTTTGTCTACAATCTCTGCAACAATGATTTCTTCTGGAAGTTCCTCTATAGGAACCGGTTTTCGGTCGTCGCCTTCAGCTTGCGTAATCTCCGGAAAAGGCTTGCCAAATTCTTCCACAGTAACAGTTGTAACCGGTACCTTTTCAAACTCCTCAACTGTCTGAACCTTAGTTATCTCCAATTTAGGCCCTTGCATTTTCTTTATAATTCTAGTCTTAATAACAGTTTTAGTGGGTGTGCCATCTGCTTTTTGTGACATAACAACAGATTTCTGTTCAGGAAGCTCAACGATTGAAACTTCATCTGCTGGCTTCTGCACACGCGTTCTCTTCTTAAGCCTTGTTTGGGAAAATAGATTAGGCAAAGGCTTTTCTTCAACAGTAACAGTCGTTTTGGGTAGTTTGTCATCTTCTTCCACAGTTTTAATTTTAGTGACTTCATGTTTGCCACCCTTGACTTTTTTAATGACACGAGTACGAATTTTCTTTTTTATGGGTGTACCATCCTCAGCAACAGTTTCCACTACTTTAACATCTTCAGGTAATTCTTCAACTTCCTGTGCTGCCCCTTCGACGGGAGTTTCTTCAACCGTTACGGTAGTTTCGGACTGCTTATCATCTTCTTCGACAATTTCTATTTTAGTAACTACTTGAATGTCACCTTTCACTTTTTTAATGACACGAGTACGAACTTTCCTCTTTTTCATCGTACCATCTTCCGAAAGAATGTCAACAAGTTGAACCTCTTCAGGAAGCTCTTCAACAATTTCCCGTGCCTCTTCTACACGACTGTCCTCAACAGTAACAATCGTTTCTGGCCTTTTGCCATCTTCCTCCACAGTTTCGATCTTTGTGACTTCTTGTTTATCACCCTTAATCTTTTTGATGACACGAGTACGAATCTTCTTCTTTGTGGGTTTACCATCCTCGGATATAGTTTCAATGACACGTACTTCTTCAGGAAGTTCTTTCACTTCCTCTGTTGCCTCTTCGACAGGAGTCTCTTCAACTGTTACAGTTGTCTCTGGCTGTTTGTCATCTTCTTCCACAGTTTGGATCTTAGTGACTTCTTGTTTGCCACCCTTAATCTTTTTGATGACACGAGTACGAATCTTCTTTTTTGTGGGTTTACCATCCTCGGATATAGTTTCAATGACACGTACTTCTTCAGGAAGTTCTTTCACTTCTTCTGGTGCTTCTTCGACAGGAGTCTCTTCAACTGTTACAGTTGTCTCTGGCTGTTTGCCATCTTCTTCCACAGTTCGGATCTTTGTGACTTCTTGTTTGTCACCCTTAATCTTTTTGATGACACGAGTACGAATCTTCTTCTTTGTGGGTTTACCATCCTCGGATATAGTTTCAATGACACGTACTTCTTCAGGAAGTTCTTTCACTTCTTCTGGTGCTTCTTCGACAGGAGTCTCTTCAACTGTTACAGTTGTCTCTGGCTGTTTGTCATCTTCTTCCACAGTTTCGATCTTCGTGACTTCTTGTTTGCCACCCTTAATCTTTTTGATGACACGAGTACGAATCTTCTTCTTTTTGGGTTTACCATCCTCGGATATAGTTTCAATGACACGTACTTCTTCAGGAAGTTCTTTCACTTCTTGTGGTGCTTCTTCGACAGGAGTCTCTTCAACTGTTACAGTTGTCTCTGGCAGTTTGTCATCTTCTTCCACAGTTTGGATCTTTGTAACTTCTTGTTTGCCACCCTTAATCTTTTTGATGACACGAGTACGAATCTTCTTCTTTGTGGGTTTACCATCCTCGGATATAGTTTCAATAACATGTACTTCTTCAGGAAGTTCTTTCACTTCTTCTGGTGCTTCTTCGACAGGAGTCTCTTCAACTGTTACAGTTGTCTCTGGCTGTTTATCATCTTCTTCCACAGTTTGGATCTTTGTGACTTCTTGTTTGTCACCCTTAATCTTTTTGATGACACGAGTACGAATCTTCTTTTTTCTGGGTTTACCATCCTCGGATATAGTTTCAATGACACGTACTTCTTCAGGAAGTTCTTTCACTTCTTCTGGTGCCTCTTTGACAGGAGTCTCTTCAACTGTTACAGTTGTCTCTGGCTCTTTGTCATCTTCTTCCACAGTTTCGATCTTAGTGACTTCTTGTTTGCCAGCCTTAATCTTTTTGATGACACGAGTACGAATCTTCTTCTTTGTGGGTTTACCATCCTCGGATATAGTTTCAATGACACGTACTTCTTCAGGAAGTTCTTTCACTTCTTCTGGTGCCTCTTCGACAGGAGTCTCTTCAACTGTTACAGTTGTCTCTGGCTGTTTGTCATCTTCTTCCACAGTTTGGATCTTTGTGACTTCTTGTTTTCCACCCTTTATCTTTTTGATGACACGAGTACGAATCTTCTTTTTCCTGGGTTTACCATCCTCGGATATAGTTTCAATGACACGTACTTCTTCAGGAAGTTCTTTCACTTCCTCTGGTGCCTCTTCCACAGGAGTCTCTTCAACTGTTACAGTTGTCTCTGGCTGTTTGTCATCTTCTTCCACAGATTCAATCTTTGTGACTTCTTGTTTTCCACCCTTTATCTTTTTGATGACACGAGTACGAATCTTCTTCTTTGTGGGTTTACCATCCTCGGATATAGTTTCAATGACACGTACTTCTTCAGGAAGTTCTTTCACTTCTTCTGGTGCCTCTTCGACAGGAGTCTCTTCAACTGTTACAGTTGTCTCTGGCTGTTTGTCATCTTCTTCCACAGTTTCGATCTTTGTGACTTCTTGTTTGCCACCCTTAATCTTTTTGATGACACGAGTACGAATCTTCTTCTTTCTGGGTTTACCATCCTCGGATATAGTTTCAATGACACGTACTTCTTCAGGAAGTTCTCTCACTTCTTCTGGTGCTTCTTCGACAGGAGTCTCTTCAACTGTTACAGTTGTCTCTGGCTGTTTGTCATCTTCTTCCACAGTTTCGATCTTTGTGACTTCTTGTTTGCCACCCTTAATCTTTTTGATGACACGAGTACGAATCTTCTTCTTTCTGGGTTTACCATCCTCGGATATAGTTTCAATGACACGTACTTCTTCAGGAAGTTCTTTCACTTCTTCTGGTGCCTCTTCGACAGGAGTCTCTTCAACTGTTACAGTTGTCTCTGGCTGTTTGTCATCTTCTTCCACAGTTTCGATCTTTGTGACTTCTTGTTTGCCACCCTTAATCTTTTTGATGACACGAGTACGAATCTTCTTCTTTGTGGGTTTACCATCCTCGGATATAGTTTCAATGACATGTACTTCTTCAGGAAGTTCTTTCACTTCTTCTGGTGCCTCTTCGACAGGAGTCTCTTCAACTGTTACAGTTGTCTCTGGCTGTTTGTCATCTTCTTCCACAGTTTCGATCTTTGTGACTTCTTGTTTGCCACCCTTAATCTTTTTGATGACACGAGTACGAATCTTCTTCTTTGTGGGTTTACCATCCTCGGATATAGTTTCAATGACACGTACTTCTTCAGGAAGTTCTCTCACTTCTTCTGGTGCTTCTTCGACAGGAGTCTCTTCAACTGTTACAGTTGTCTCTGGCTGTTTGTCATCTTCTTCCACAGTTTCGATCTTTGTGACTTCTTGTTTGCCACCCTTAATCTTTTTGATGACACGAGTACGAATCTTCTTCTTTCTGGGTTTACCATCCTCGGATATAGTTTCAATGACACGTACTTCTTCAGGAAGTTCTTTCACTTCTTCTGGTGCCTCTTCGACAGGAGTCTCTTCAACTGTTACAGTTGTCTCTGGCTGTTTGTCATCTTCTTCCACAGTTTCGATCTTTGTGACTTCTTGTTTGCCACCCTTAATCTTTTTGATGACACGAGTACGAATCTTCTTCTTTGTGGGTTTACCATCCTCGGATATAGTTTCAATGACATGTACTTCTTCAGGAAGTTCTTTCACTTCTTCTGGTGCCTCTTCGATAGGAGTCTCTTCAACTGTTACAGTTGTCTCTGGCTGTTTGTCATCTTCTTCCACAGTTTCGATCTTTGTGACTTCTTGTTTGCCACCCTTAATCTTTTTGATGACACGAGTACGAATCTTCTTCTTTGTGGGTTTACCATCCTCGGATATAGTTTCAATAACACGTACTTCTTCAGGAAGTTCTTTCACTTCCTCTGGTGCCTCTTCGACAGGAGTCTCTTCAACTGTTACAGTTGTCTCTGGCTGTTTGTCATCTTCCTCCACAGTTTCGATCTTTGTGACTTCTTGTTTGCCACCCTTAATCTTTTTGATGACACGAGTACGAATCTTCTTCTTTTTGGGTTTACCATCCTCGGATATAGTTTCAATGACACGTACTTCTTCCGGAAGTTCTTTCACTTCTTCTGGTGCCTCTTCGACAGGAGTCTCTTCAACTGTTACAGTTGTCTCTGGCTGTTTGTCATCTTCTTCCACAGTTTCGATCTTTGTGACTTCTTGTTTGCCACCCTTAATCTTTTTGATGACACGAGTACGAATCTTCTTCTTTCTGGGTTTACCATCCTCGGATATAGTTTCAATGACACGTACTTCTTCAGGAAGTTCTCTCACTTCTTCTGGTGCTTCTTCGACAGGAGTCTCTTCAACTGTTACAGTTGTCTCTGGCTGTTTGTCATCTTCTTCCACAGTTTCGATCTTTGTGACTTCTTGTTTGCCACCCTTAATCTTTTTGATGACACGAGTACGAATCTTCTTCTTTGTGGGTTTACCATCCTCGGATATAGTTTCAATGACATGTACTTCTTCAGGAAGTTCTTTCACTTCTTCTGGTGCCTCTTCGACAGGAGTCTCTTCAACTGTTACAGTTGTCTCTGGCTGTTTGTCATCTTCTTCCACAGTTTCGATCTTTGTGACTTCTTGTTTGCCACCCTTAATCCTTTTGATGACACGAGTACGAATCTTCTTCTTTGTGGGTTTACCATCCTCGGATATAGTTTCAATAACATGTACTTCTTCAGGAAGTTCTTTCACTTCCTCTGGTGCCTCTTCGACAGGAGTCTCTTCAACTGTTACAGTTGTCTCTGGCTGTTTGTCATCTTCTTCCACAGTTTCGATCTTAGTGACTTCTTGTTTGCCACACTTAATCTTTTTGATGACACGAGTACGAATCTTCTTCTTTCTGGGTTTACCATCCTCGGATATAGTTTCAATGACACGTACTTCTTCAGGAAGTTCTCTCACTTCTTCTGGTGCCTCTTCGACAGGAGTCTCTTCAACTGTTACAGTTGTCTCTGGCTGTTTGTCATCTTCTTCCACAGTTTCGATCTTTGTGACTTCTTGTTTGCCACCCTTAATCTTTTTGATGACACGAGTACGAATCTTCTTCTTTGTGGGTTTACCATCCTCGGATATAGTTTCAATGACATGTACTTCTTCAGGAAGTTCTTTCACTTCTTCTGGTGCCTCTTCGACAGGAGTCTCTTCAACTGTTACAGTTGTCTCTGGCTGTTTGTCATCTTCTTCCACAGTTTCGATCTTTGTGACTTCTTGTTTGCCACCCTTAATCTTTTTGATGACACGAGTACGAATCTTCTTCTTTGTGGGTTTACCATCCTCGGATATAGTTTCAATGACATATACTTCTTCAGGAAGTTCTTTCACTTCTTCTGGTGCCTCTTCGACAGGAGTCTCTTCAACTGTTACAGTTGTCTCTGGCTGTTTGTCATCTTCTTCCACAGTTTCGATCTTTGTGACTTCTTGTTTGCCACCCTTAGTCTTTTTGATGACACGAGTACGAATCTTCTTCTTTGTGGGTTTACCATCCTCGGATATAGTTTCAATGACACGTACTTCTTCAGGAAGTTCTTTCACTTCTTCTGGTGCCTCTTCGACAGGAGTCTCTTCAACTGTTACAGTTGTCTCTGGCTGTTTGTCATCTTCTTCCACAGTTTCGATCTTTGTGACTTCTTGTTTGCCACCCTTAATCTTTTTGATGACACGAGTACGAATCTTCTTCTTTGTGGGTTTACCATCCTCGGATATAGTTTCAATAACACGTACTTCTTCAGGAAGTTCTTTCACTTCCTCTGGTGCCTCTTCGACAGGAGTCTCTTCAACTGTTACAGTTGTCTCTGGCTGTTTGTCATCTTCCTCCACAGTTTCGATCTTTGTGACTTCTTGTTTGCCACCCTTAATCTTTTTGATGACACGAGTACGAATCTTCTTCTTTTTGGGTTTACCATCCTCGGATATAGTTTCAATGACACGTACTTCTTCAGGAAGTTCTTTCACTTCTTCTGGTGCCTCTTCGACAGGAGTCTCTTCAACTGTTACAGTTGTCTCTGGCTGTTTGTCATCTTCTTCCACAGTTTCGATCTTTGTGACTTCTTGTTTGCCACCCTTAATCTTTTTGATGACACGAGTACGAATCTTCTTCTTTCTGGGTTTACCATCCTCGGATATAGTTTCAATGACACGTACTTCTTCAGGAAGTTCTCTCACTTCTTCTGGTGCTTCTTCGACAGGAGTCTCTTCAACTGTTACAGTTGTCTCTGGCTGTTTGTCATCTTCTTCCACAGTTTCGATCTTTGTGACTTCTTGTTTGCCACCCTTAATCTTTTTGATGACACGAGTACGAATCTTCTTCTTTGTGGGTTTACCATCCTCGGATATAGTTTCAATGACATGTACTTCTTCAGGAAGTTCTTTCACTTCTTCTGGTGCCTCTTCGACAGGAGTCTCTTCAACTGTTACAGTTGTCTCTGGCTGTTTGTCATCTTCTTCCACAGTTTCGATCTTTGTGACTTCTTGTTTGCCACCCTTAATCTTTTTGATGACACGAGTACGAATCTTCTTCTTTGTGGGTTTACCATCCTCGGATATAGTTTCAATAACACGTACTTCTTCAGGAAGTTCTTTCACTTCCTCTGGTGCCTCTTCGACAGGAGTCTCTTCAACTGTTACAGTTGTCTCTGGCTGTTTGTCATCTTCCTCCACAGTTTCGATCTTTGTGACTTCTTGTTTGCCACCCTTAATCTTTTTGATGACACGAGTACGAATCTTCTTCTTTTTGGGTTTACCATCCTCGGATATAGTTTCAATGACACGTACTTCTTCAGGAAGTTCTTTCACTTCTTCTGGTGCCTCTTCGACAGGAGTCTCTTCAACTGTTACAGTTGTCTCTGGCTGTTTGTCATCTTCTTCCACAGTTTCGATCTTTGTGACTTCTTGTTTGCCACCCTTAATCTTTTTGATGACACGAGTACGAATCTTCTTCTTTCTGGGTTTACCATCCTCGGATATAGTTTCAATGACACGTACTTCTTCAGGAAGTTCTCTCACTTCTTCTGGTGCTTCTTCGACAGGAGTCTCTTCAACTGTTACAGTTGTCTCTGGCTGTTTGTCATCTTCTTCCACAGTTTCGATCTTTGTGACTTCTTGTTTGCCACCCTTAATCTTTTTGATGACACGAGTACGAATCTTCTTCTTTGTGGGTTTACCATCCTCGGATATAGTTTCAATGACATGTACTTCTTCAGGAAGTTCTTTCACTTCTTCTGGTGCCTCTTCGACAGGAGTCTCTTCAACTGTTACAGTTGTCTCTGGCTGTTTGTCATCTTCTTCCACAGTTTCGATCTTTGTGACTTCTTGTTTGCCACCCTTAATCTTTTTGATGACACGAGTACGAATCTTCTTCTTTGTGGGTTTACCATCCTCGGATATAGTTTCAATAACATGTACTTCTTCAGGAAGTTCTTTCACTTCCTCTGGTGCCTCTTCGACAGGAGTCTCTTCAACTGTTACAGTTGTCTCTGGCTGTTTGTCATCTTCTTCCACAGTTTCGATCTTAGTGACTTCTTGTTTGCCACCCTTAATCTTTTTGATGACACGAGTACGAATCTTCTTCTTTCTGGGTTTACCATCCTCGGATATAGTTTCAATGACACGTACTTCTTCAGGAAGTTCTCTCACTTCTTCTGGTGCCTCTTCGACAGGAGTCTCTTCAACTGTTACAGTTGTCTCTGGCTGTTTGTCATCTTCTTCCACAGTTTCGATCTTTGTGACTTCTTGTTTGCCACCCTTAATCTTTTTGATGACACGAGTACGAATCTTCTTCTTTGTGGGTTTACCATCCTCGGATATAGTTTCAATGACATGTACTTCTTCAGGAAGTTCTTTCACTTCTTCTGGTGCCTCTTCGACAGGAGTCTCTTCAACTGTTACAGTTGTCTCTGGCTGTTTGTCATCTTCTTCCACAGTTTCGATCTTTGTGACTTCTTGTTTGCCACCCTTAATCTTTTTGATGACACGAGTACGAATCTTCTTCTTTGTGGGTTTACCATCCTCGGATATAGTTTCAATGACATGTACTTCTTCAGGAAGTTCTTTCACTTCTTCTGGTGCCTCTTCGACAGGAGTCTCTTCAACTGTTACAGTTGTCTCTGGCTGTTTGTCATCTTCTTCCACAGTTTCGATCTTTGTGACTTCTTGTTTGCCACCCTTAATCTTTTTGATGACACGAGTACGAATCTTCTTCTTTGTGGGTTTACCATCCTCGGAAATAGTTTCAATGACACGTACTTCTTCAGGAAGTTCTTGCACTTCTTCTGGTGCTTCTTCGACAGGAGTCTCTTCAACTGTTACAGTTGTCTCTGGCTGTTTGTCATCTTCTTCCACAGTTTCGATCTTTGTGACTTCTTGTTTGCCACCCTTAGTCTTTTTGATGACACGAGTACGAATCTTCTTCTTTGTGGGTTTACCATCCTCGGATATAGTTTCAATGACACGTACTTCTTCAGGAAGTTCTTTCACTTCTTCTGGTGCCTCTTCGACAGGAGTCTCTTCAACTGTTACAGTTGTCTCTGGCTGTTTGTCATCTTCTTCCACAGTTTCGATCTTTGTGACTTCTTGTTTGCCACCCTTAATCTTTTTGATGACACGAGTACGAATCTTCTTCTTTGTGGGTTTACCATCCTCGGATATAGTTTCAATAACATGTACTTCTTCAGGAAGTTCTTTCACTTCCTCTGGTGCCTCTTCGACAGGAGTCTCTTCAACTGTTACAGTTGTCTCTGGCTGTTTGTCATCTTCTTCCACAGTTTCGATCTTTGTGACTTCTTGTTTGCCACCCTTAATCTTTTTGATGACACGAGTACGAATCTTCTTCTTTCTGGGTTTACCATCCTCGGATATAGTTTCAATGACACGTACTTCTTCAGGAAGTTCTCTCACTTCTTCTGGTGCCTCTTCGACAGGAGTCTCTTCAACTGTTACAGTTGTCTCTGGCTGTTTGTCATCTTCTTCCACAGTTTCGATCTTTGTGACTTCTTGTTTGCCACCCTTAATCTTTTTGATGACACGAGTACGAATCTTCTTCTTTGTGGGTTTACCATCCTCGGATATAGTTTCAATGACACGTACTTCTTCAGGAAGTTCTTTCACTTCTTCTGGTGCCTCTTCGACAGGAGTCTCTTCAACTGTTACAGTTGTCTCTGGCTGTTTGTCATCTTCTTCCACAGTTTCGATCTTTGTGACTTCTTGTTTGCCACCCTTAATCTTTTTGATGACACGAGTACGAATCTTCTTCTTTGTGGGTTTACCATCCTCGGATATAGTTTCAATAACATGTACTTCTTCAGGAAGTTCTTTCACTTCCTCTGGTGCCTCTTCGACAGGAGTCTCTTCAACTGTTACAGTTGTCTCTGGCTGTTTGTCATCTTCTTCCACAGTTTCGATCTTTGTGACTTCTTGTTTGCCACCCTTAATCTTTTTGATGACACGAGTACGAATCTTCTTCTTTGTGGGTTTACCATCCTCGGAAATAGTTTCAATGACACGTACTTCTTCAGGAAGTTCTTTCACTTCTTCTGGTGCTTCTTCGACAGGAGTCTCTTCAACTGTTACAGTTGTCTCTGGCTGTTTGTCATCTTCTTCCACAGTTTCGATCTTTGTGACTTCTTGTTTGCCACCCTTAGTCTTTTTGATGACACGAGTACGAATCTTCTTCTTTGTGGGTTTACCATCCTCGGATATAGTTTCAATGACACGTACTTCTTCAGGAAGTTCTTTCACTTCTTCTGGTGCCTCTTCGACAGGAGTCTCTTCAACTGTTACAGTTGTCTCTGGCTGTTTGTCATCTTCTTCCACAGTTTCGATCTTTGTGACTTCTTGTTTGCCACCCTTAATCTTTTTGATGACACGAGTACGAATCTTCTTCTTTGTGGGTTTACCATCCTCGGATATAGTTTCAATGACACGTACTTCTTCAGGAAGTTCTTTCACTTCTTCTGGTGCCTCTTCGACAGGAGTCTCTTCAACTGTTACAGTTGTCTCTGGCTGTTTGTCATCTTCTTCCACAGTTTCGATCTTTGTGACTTCTTGTTTGCCACCCTTAATCTTTTTGATGACACGAGTACGAATCTTCTTCTTTTTGGGTTTACCATCCTCGGATATAGTTTCAATGACACGTACTTCTTCAGGATGTTCTTTCACTTCTTCTGGTGCCTCTTCGATAGGAGTCTCTTCAACTGTTACAGTTGTCTCTGGCTGTTTGTCATCTTCTTCCACAGTTTCGATCTTTGTGACTTCTTGTTTGCCACCCTTAATCTTTTTGATGACACGAGTACGAATCTTCTTCTTTCTGGGTTTACCATCCTCGGATATAGTTTCAATGACACGTACTTCTTCAGGAAGTTCTCTCACCTCTTCTGGTGCCCCTTCGACAGGAGTCTCTTCAACTGTTACAGTTGTCTCTGGCTGTTTGTCATCTTCTTCCACAGTTTTGATCTTTGTGACTTCTTGTTTGCCACCCTTAATCTTTTTGATGACACGAGTACGAATCTTCTTCTTTGTGGGTTTACCATCCTTGGATATAGTTTCAATAACACGTACTTCTTCAGGAAGTTCTTTCACTTCCTCTGGTGCCTCTTCGATAGGAGTCTCTTCAACTGTTACAGTTGTCTCTGGCTGTTTGTCATCTTCTTCCACAGTTTCGATCTTTGTGACTTCTTGTTTGCCACCCTTAATCTTTTTGATGACACGAGTACGAATCTTCTTCTTTGTGGGTTTACCATCCTCGGATATAGTTTCAATGACACGTACTTCTTCAGGAAGTTCTTTCACTTCTTCTGGTGCGTCTTCGGTAGAAGTCTCTTCAACTGTTACAGTTGTCTCTGGCTGTTTGTCATCTTCTTCCACAGTTTCGATCTTTGTGACTTCTTGTTTGCCAGCCTTAATCTTTTTGATGACACGAGTACGAATCTTCTTCTTTGTGGGTTTACCATCCTCGGATAAAGTTTCAATGACACGTACTTCTTCAGGAAGTTCTTTCACTTCTTCAGGAAGTTCTTTCACTTCTTCTGGTGCTTCTTCGACAGGAGTCTCTTCAACTGTTACAGTTGTCTCTGGCTCTTTGTCATCTTCTTCCACAGTTTCGATCTTAGTGACTTCTTGTTTGCCACCCTTAATCTTTTTGATGACACGAGTACGAATCTTCTTCTTTGTGGGTTTACCATCCTCGGATATAGTTTCAATGACACGTACTTCTTCAGGATATTCTTTCACTTCTTCTGGTGCTTCTTCGACAGGAGTCTCTTCAACTGTTACAGTTGTCTCTGGCTGTTTCTCATCTTCTTCCACAGTTTGGATCTTAGTGACTTCTTGTTTGCCACCCTTAATCTTTTTGATGACACGAGTACGAATCTTCTTCTTTGTGGGTTTACCATCCTCGGATATAGTTTCAATGACACGTACTTCTTCAGGAAGTTCTTGCACTTCTTCTGGTGCTTCTTCGACGGGAGTCTCTTCAACTGTTACAGTTGTCTCTGGCTGTTTGTCATCTTCTTCCACAGTTTGGATCTTAGTGACTTCCTGTTTGCCACCCTTAATCTTTTTGATGACACGAGTACGAATCTTCTTCTTTGTGGGTTTACCTTCCTCGGATATAGTTTCAATGACACGTACTTCTTCAGGAAGTTCTTTCACTTCTTCTGTTGCCTCTTCGACAGGAGTCTCTTCAACTGTTACAGTTGTCTCTGGCTGTTTGTCATCTTCTTCCACAGTTTGGATCTTAGTGACTTCTTGTTTGCCACCCTTAGTCTTTTTGATGACACGAGTACGAATCTTCTTCTTTGTGGGTTTACCATCCTCGGATATAGTTTTAATGACACGTACTTCTTCAGGAAGTTCTTTCACTTCTTCTGGTGCTTCTTCGATAGGAGTCTCTTGAACTGTTACAGTTGTCTCTGGCTGTTTGTCATCTTCTTCCACAGTTTGGATCTTAGTGACTTCTTGTTTGCCACCCTTAATCTTTTTGATGACACGAGTACGAATCTTCTTCTTTGTGGGTTTACCATCCTCGGATATAGTTTCAATGACACGTACTTCTTCAGGAAGTTCTTTCACTTCTTCTGGTGCTTCTTCGATAGGAGTCTCTTGAACTGTTACAGTTGTCTCTGGCTGTTTGTCATCTTCTTCCACAGTTTGGATCTTAGTGACTTCTTGTTTGCCACCCTTAATCTTTTTGATGACACGAGTACGAATCTTCTTCTTTGTGGGTTTACCTTCCTCGGATATAGTTTCAATGACACGTACTTCTTCAGGAAGTTCTTTCACTTCTTCTGGTGCCTCTTCGACAGGAGTCTCTTCAACTGTTACAGTTATCTCTGGCTGTTTGTCATCTTCTTCCACAGTTTGGATCTTAGTGACTTCTTGTTTGCCACCCTTAATCTTTTTGATGACACGAGTACGAATCTTCTTCTTTGTGGGTTTACCTTCCTCGGATATAGTTTCAATGACACGTACTTCTTCAGGAAGTTCTTTCACTTCTTCTGGTGCCTCTTCGACAGGAGTCTCTTCAACTGTTACAGTTGTCTCTGGCTGTTTGTCATCTTCTTCCACAGTTTCGATCTTTGTGACTTCTTGTTTGCCACCCTTAATCTTTTTGATGACACGAGTACGAATCTTCTTCTTTGTGGGTTTACCATCCTCGGATATAGTTTCAATGACACGTACTTCTTCAGGAAGTTCTTTCACTTCTTCTGGTGCCTCTTCGACAGGAGTCTCTTCAACTGTTACAGTTGTCTCTGGCTGTTTGTCATCTTCTTCCACAGTTTGGATCTTAGTGACTTCTTGTTTGCCACCCTTAATCTTTTTGATGACACGAGTACGAATCTTCTTCTTTGTGGGTTTACCTTCCTCGGATATAGTTTCAATGACACGTACTTCTTCAGGAAGTTCTTTCACTTCTTCTGTTGCCTCTTCGACAGGAGTCTCTTCAACTGTTACAGTTGTCTCTGGCTGTTTGTCATCTTCTTCCACAGTTTGGATCTTAGTGACTTCTTGTTTGCCACCCTTAGTCTTTTTGATGACACGAGTACGAATCTTCTTCTTTGTGGGTTTACCATCCTCGGATATAGTTTCAATGACACGTACTTCTTCAGGAAGTTCTTTCACTTCTTCTGGTGCTTCTTCGATAGGAGTCTCTTGAACTGTTACAGTTGTCTCTGGCTGTTTGTCATCTTCTTCCACAGTTTGGGTCTTAGTGACTTCTTGTTTGCCACCCTTAATCTTTTTGATGACACGAGTACGAATCTTCTTCTTTGTGGGTTTACCTTCCTCGGATATGGTTTCAATGACACGTACTTCTTCAGGAAGTTCTTTCACTTCTTCTGTTGCCTCTTCGACAGAAGTCTCTTCAACTGTTACAGTTGTCTCTGGCAATTTGGCATCTTCTTCCACAGTTTGGATCTTAGTGACTTCTTGTTTTCCACCCTTAACCTTTTTGATGACACGAGTACGAATCTTCGTCTTTGTGGGTTTACCATCCTCGGATATAGTTTCAATGACACGTACTTCTTCAGGAAGTTCTTTCACTTCTACTGGTGCCTCTTCGACAGGAGTCTCTTCAACTGTTACAGTTGTCTCTGGCTGTTTGTCATCTTCTTCCACAGTTTGGATCTTAGTGACTTCTTGTTTGCCACCCTTAATCTTTTTGATGACGCGAGTACGAATCTTCTTCTTTTTGGGTTTACCATCCTCGGATATAGTTTCAATGACACGTACTTCTTCAGGAAGTTCTTTCACTTCTTCTGGTGCCTCTTCGACAGGAGTCTTTTCAACTGTTACAGTTGTCTCTGGCTGTTTGTCATCTTCTTCCACAGTTTGGATCTTTGTGACTTCTTGTTTGTCACCCTTAATCTTTTTGATGACACGAGTACGAATCTTCTTCTTTGTGGGTCTACCATCCTCGGATATAGTTTCAATGACACGTACTTCTTCAGGAAGTTCTTTCACTTCTTCTGGTGCTTCTTCGACAGGAGTCTCTTCAACTGTTACAGTTGTCTCTGGCAATTTGTCATCTTCTTCCACAGTTTGGATCTTTGTGACTTCTTGTTTGCCACCCTTAATCTTTTTGATGACGCGAGTACGAATCTTCTTCTTTGTGGGTTTACCATCCTCGGATATAGTTTCAATGACAAGTACTTCTTCAGGAAGTTCTTTCACTTCCTCTGGTGCCTCTTCGACAGGAGTCTCTTCAACTGTTACAGTTGTCTCTGGCTGTTTGTCATCTTCTTCCACAGTTTGGATCTTAGTGACTTCTTGTTTGCCACCCTTAATCTTTTTGATGACGCGAGTACGAATCTTCTTCTTTTTGGGTTTACCATCCTCGGATATAGTTTCAATGACACGTACTTCTTCAGGAAGTTCTTTCACTTCTTCTGGTGCCTCTTCGACAGGAGTCTCTTCAACTGTTACAGTTGTCTCTGGCTGTTTGTCATCTTCTTCCACAGTTTGGATCTTTGTGACTTCTTGTTTGTCACCCTTAATCTTTTTGATGACACGAGTACGAATCTTCTTCTTTGTGGGTCTACCATCCTCGGATATAGTTTCAATGACACGTACTTCTTCAGGAAGTTCTGTCACTTCTTCTGGTGCTTCTTCGACAGGAGTCTCTTCAACTGTTACAGTTGTCTCTGGCAATTTGTCATCTTCTTCCACAGTTTGGATCTTTGTGACTTCTTGTTTGCCACCCTTAATCTTTTTGATGACACGAGTACGAATCTTCTTCTTTGTGGGTTTACCATCCTCGGATATAGTTTCAATGACACGTACTTCTTCAGGAAGTTCTTGCACTTCTTCTGGTGCTTCTTCGACGGGAGTCTCTTCAACTGTTACAGTTGTCTCTGGCTGTTTGTCATCTTCTTCCACAGTTTCGATCTTTGTGACTTCTTGTTTGCCAGCCTTAATCTTTTTGATGACACGAGTACGAATCTTCTTCTTTGTGGGTTTACCATCCTCGGATATAGTTTCAATGACACGTACTTCTTCAGGAAGTTCTTTCACTTCTTCTGTTGCCTCTTCGACAGGAGTCTCTTCAACTGTTACAGTTGTCTCTGGCAGTTTTTCATCTTCTTCCACAGTTTGGATCTTTGTGACTTCTTGTTTGCCACCCTTAATCTTTTTGATGACACGAGTACGAATCTTCTTCTTTGTGGGTTTACCATCCTCGGTTATAGTTTCAATGACACGTACTTCTTCAGGAAGTTCTTTCACTTCTTCTGGTGCTTCTTCGATTGGAGTCTCTGCAACTGTTACAGTTGTCTCTGGCTGTTTGTCATCTTCTTCCACAGTTTGGATCTTTGTGACTTCTTGTTTGCCACCCTTAATCTTTTTGATGACACGAGTACGAATCTTCTTCTTTGTGGGTTTACCATCCTCGGATATAGTTTCAATGACACGTACTTCTTCAGGAAGTTCTTTCACTTCTTCTGGTGCTTCTTCGATAGGAGTCTCTTGAACTGTTACAGTTGTCTCTGGCTGTTTGTCATCTTCTTCCACAGTTTGGATCTTTGTGACTTCTTGTTTGCCACCCTTAATCTTTTTGATGACACGAGTACGAATCTTCTTCTTTGTGGGTTTACCATCCTCGGATATAGTTTCAATGACACGTACTTCTTCAGGAAGTTCTTTCACTTCTTCTGGTGCTTCTTCGATAGGAGTCTCTTCAACTGTTACAGTTGTCTCTGGCTGTTTGTCATCTTCTTCCACAGTTTCGATCTTTGTGACTTCTTGTTTGCCACCCTTAATCTTTTTGATGACACGAGTACGAATCTTCTTCTTTGTGGGTTTACCATCCTCGGATATAGTTTCAATGACACGTACTTCTTCAGGAAGTTCTTTCACTTCTTCTGGTGCCTCTTCGACAGGAGTCTCTTCAACTGTTACAGTTGTCTCTGGCTGTTTGTCATCTTCTTCCACAGTTTCGATCTTAGTGACTTCTTGTTTGCCAGCCTTAATCTTTTTGATGACACGAGTACGAATCTTCTTCTTTGTGGGTTTACCATCCTCGGATATAGTTTCAATGACACGTACTTCTTCAGGAAGTTCTTTCACTTCTTCTGGTGCTTCTTCGATAGGAGTCTCTTGAACTGTTACAGTTGTCTCTGGCTGTTTGTCATCTTCTTCCACAGTTTCGATCTTAGTGACTTCTTGTTTGCCACCCTTAATCTTTTTGATGACACGAGTACTAATCTTCTTCTTTGTGGGTTTACCATCCTCGGATATAGTTTCAATGACACGTACTTCTTCAGGAAGTTCTTTCACTTCTTCTGGTGCCTCTTCGACAGGAGTCTCTTCAACTGTTACAGTTGTCTCTGGCTGTTTGTCATCTTCTTCCATAGTTTGGATCTTAGTGACTTCTTGTTTGCCACCCTTAATCTTTTTGATGACACGAGTACGAATCTTCTTCTTTGTGGGTTTACCATCCTCGGATATAGTTTCAATGACACGTACTTCTTCAGGAATTTCTTTCACTTCTTCTGGTGCTTCTTCGACAGGAGTCTCTTCAACTGTTACAGTTGTCTCTGGCTGTTTGTCATCTTCTTCCACAGTTTCGATCTTTGTGACTTCTTGTTTGCCACCCTTAATCTTTTTGATGACACGAGTACGAATCTTCTTCGTTGTGGGTTTACCATCCTCGGAAATAGTTTCAATGACACGTACTTCTTCAGGAAGTTCTTTCACTTCTTCTGGTGCTTCTTCGACAGGAGTCTCTTCAACTGTTACAGTTGTCTCTGGCTGTTTGTCATCTTCTTCCACAGTTTGGATCTTAGTGACTTCTTGTTTGCCACCCTTAATCTTTTTGATGACACGAGTACGAATCTTCCTCTTTGTGGGTTTACCATCCTCGGATATAGTTTCAATGACACGTACTTCTTCAGGAAGTTCTTTCACTTCTTCTGGTGCTTCTTCGACAGGAGTCTCTTCAACTGTTACAGTTGTCTCTGGCTGTTTGTCATCTTCTTCCACAGTTTCGATCTTTGTGACTTCTTGTTTGCCACCCTTAATCTTTTTGATGACACGAGTACGAATCTTCTTCTTTGTAGGTTTACCATCCTCGGATATAGTTTCAATGACACGTACTTCTTCAGGAAGTTCTTTCACTTCTTCTGGTGCCTCTTCGACGGGAGTCTCTTCAACTGTTACAGTTGTCTCTGGCAATTTGTCATCTTCTTCCACAGTTTGGATCTTTGTGACTTCTTGTTTGCCACCCTTAATCTTTTTGATGACACGAGTACGAATCTTCTTCTTTGTGGGTTTACCATCCTCGGATATAGTTTCAATGACACGTACTTCTTCAGGAAGTTCTTGCACTTCTTCTGGTGCTTCTTCGACGGGAGTCTCTTCAACTGTTACAGTTGTCTCTGGCTGTTTGTCATCTTCTTCCACAGTTTGGATCTTTGTGACTTCTTGTTTGCCACCCTTAATCTTTTTGATGACACGAGTACGAATCTTCTTCTTTGTGGGTTTACCATCCTCGGAAATAGTTTCAATGACACGTACTTCTTCAGGAAGTTCTTTCACTTCTTCTGGTGCTTCTTCGACAGGAGTCTCTTCAACTGTTACAGTTGTCTCTGGCTGTTTCTCATCTTCTTCCACAGTTTGGATCTTAGTGACTTCTTGTTTGCCACCCTTAATCTTTTTGATGACACGAGTACGAATCTTCTTCTTTGTGGGTTTACCATCCTCGGATATAGTTTCAATGACACGTACTTCTTCAGGAAGTTCTTTCACTTCTTCTGGTGCTTCTTCGATAGGAGTCTCTTGAACTGTTACAGTTGTCTCTGGCTGTTTGTCATCTTCTTCCACAGTTTCGATCTTTGTGACTTCTTGTTTGCCACCCTTAATCTTTTTGATGACACGAGTACGAATCTTCTTCTTTGTGGGTTTACCATCCTCGGATATAGTTTCAATGACACGTACTTCTTCAGGAAGTTCTTTCACTTCTTCTGGTGCCTCTTCGATAGGAGTCTCTTCAACTGTTACAGTTGTCTCTGGCTGTTTGTCATCTTCTTCCACAGTTTGGATCTTTGTGACTTCTTGTTTGCCACCCTTAATCTTTTTGATGACACGAGTACGAATCTTCTTCTTTGTGGGTTTACCATCCTCGGAAATAGTTTCAATGACACGTACTTCTTCAGGAAGTTCTTTCACTTCTTCTGGTGCTTCTTCGACAGGAGTCTCTTGAACTGTTACAGTTGTCTCTGGCTGTTTATCATCTTCTTCCACAGTTTGGATCTTTGTGACTTCTTGTTTGCCACCCTTAATCTTTTTGATGACACGAGTACGAATCTTCTTCTTTGTGGGTTTACCATCCTCGGATATAGTTTCAATAACATGTACTTCTTCAGGAAGTTCTTTCACTTCCTCTGGTGCCTCTTCGACAGGAGTCTCTTCAACTGTTACAGTTGTCTCTGGCTGTTTGTCATCTTCTTCCACAGTTTCGATCTTTGTGACTTCTTGTTTGCCACCCTTAATCTTTTTGATGACACGAGTACGAATCTTCTTCTTTGTGGGTTTACCATCCTGGGATATAGTTTCAATGACACGTACTTCTTCAGGAAGTTCTTTCACTTCTTCTGGTGCTTCTTCAACAGGAGTCTCTTCAACTGTTACAGTTGTCTCTGGCTGTTTGTCATCTTCTTCCACAGTTTGGATCTTAGTGACTTCTTGTTTGCCACCCTTAGTCTTTTTGATGACACGAGTACGAATCTTCTTCTTTGTGGGTTTACCATCCTCGGATATAGTTTCAATGACACGTACTTCTTCAGGAAGTTCTTTCACTTCTTCTGGTGCCTCTTCGACGGGAGTCTCTTCAACTGTTACAGTTGTCTCTGGCTGTTTGTCATCTTCTTCAACAGTTTCGATCTTAGTGACTTCTTGTTTGCCACCCTTAATCTTTTTGATGACACGAGTACGAATCTTCTTCTTTGTGGGTTTACCATCCTCGGATATAGTTTCAATGACACGTACTTCTTCAGGAAGTTCTTTCACTTCTTCTGGTGCCTCTTCGACGGGAGTCTCTTCAACTGTTACAGTTGTCTCTGGCTGTTTGTGATCTTCTTCAACAGTTTCGATCTTAGTGACTTCTTGTTTGCCACCCTTAATCTTTTTGATGACACGAGTACGAATCTTCTTCTTTGTGGGTTTACCATCCTCGGATATAGTTTCAATGACACGTACTTCTTCAGGAAGTTCTCTCACTTCTTCTGGTGCCTCTTCGACAGGAGTCTCTTCAACTGTTACAGTTGTCTCTGGCTGTTTGTCATCTTCTTCCACAGTTTGGATCTTAGTGACTTCTTGTTTGCCACCCTTAATCTTTTTGATGGCACGAGTACGAATCTTCTTCTTTGTGGGTTTACCATCCTCGGATATAGTTTCAATGACACGTACTTCTTCAGGAAGTTCTTTCACTTCTTCTGTTGCCTCTTCGACAGGAGTCTCTTCAACTGTTACAGTTGTCTCTGGCTGTTTGTCATCTTCTTCCACAGTTTCGATCTTAGTGACTTCTTGTTTGCCACCTTTAATCTTTTTGATGACACGAGTACGAATCTTCTTCTTTGTGGGTTTACCATCCTCGGATATAGTTTCAATGACACGTACTTCTTCAGGAAGTTCTTTCACTTCTACTGGTGCTTCTTCGATAGGAGTCTCTTGAACTGTTACAGTTGTCTCTGGCTGTTTGTCATCTTCTTCCACAGTTTCGATCTTAGTGACTTCTTGTTTTCCAGCCTTAATCTTTTTGATGACACGAGTACGAATCTTCTTCTTTGTAGGTCTACCATCCTCGGATATAGTTTCAATGACACGTACTTCTTCAGGAATTTCTTTCACTTCTTCTGGTGCTTCTTCGACAGGAGTCTCTTCAACTGTTACAGTTGTCTCTGGCAATTTGTCATCTTCTTCCACAGTTTGGATCTTAGTGACTTCTTGTTTGCCACCCTTAGTCTTTTTGATGACACGAGTACGAATCTTCTTCTTTGTGGGTTTACCATCCTGGGATATAGTTTCAATGACACGTACTTCTTCAGGAAGTTCTTTCACTTCTTCTGGTGCTTCTTCGATAGGAGTCTCTTGAACTGTTACAGTTGTCTCTGGCTGTTTGTCATCTTCTTCCACAGTTTCGATCTTTGTGACTTCTTGTTTGCCACCCTTAATCTTTTTGATGACACGAGTACGAATCTTCTTCTTTCTGGGTTTACCATCCTCGGATATAGTTTCAATGACACGTACTTCTTCAGGAAGTTCTTTCACTTCTTCTGGTGCTTCTTCGACAGGAGTCTCTTCAACTGTTACAGTTGTCTCTGGCTGTTTGTCATCTTCTTCCACAGTTTGGATCTTAGTGACTTCTTGTTTGCCACCCTTAATCTTTTTGATGACACGAGTACGAATCTTCTTCTTTGTGGGTTTACCATCCTCGGATATAGTTTCAATGACACGTACTTCTTCAGGAAGTTCTTTCACTTCTTCTGGTGCTTCTTCGACAGGAGTCTCTTCAACTGTTACAGTTGTCTCTGGCTGTTTGTCATCTTCTTCCACAGTTTGGATCTTAGTGACTTCTTGTTTGCCACCCTTAATCTTTTTGATGACACGAGTACGAATCTTCTTCTTTGTGGGTTTACCATCCTCGGATATAGTTTCAATGACACGTACTTCTTCAGGAAGTTCTTTCACTTCTTCTGGTGCCTCTTCGACAGGAGTCTCTTCAACTGTTACAGTTGTCTCTGGCTGTTTATCATCTTCTTCCACAGTTTGGATCTTAGTGACTTCTTGTTTGCCACCCTTAATCTTTTTGATGACACGAGTACGAATCTTCTTCTTTGTGGGTTTACCATCCTCGGAAATAGTTTCAATGACACGTACTTCTTCAGGAAGTTCTTTCACTTCTTCTGGTGCTTCTTCGACAGGAGTCTCTTCAACTGTTACAGTTGTCTCTGGCTGTTTGTCATCTTCTTCCACAGTTTGGATCTTAGTGACTTCTTGTTTGCCACCCTTAATCTTTTTGATGACACGAGTACGAATCTTCTTCTTTGTAGGTTTACCATCCTCGGATATAGTTTCAATGACACGTACTTCTTCAGGAAGTTCTTTCACTTCTTCTGATGCCTCTTCGATAGGAGTCTCTTCAACTGTTACAGTTGTCTCTGGCTGTTTGTCATCTTCTTCCACAGTTTCGATCTTTGTGACTTCTTGTTTGCCACCCTTAATCTTTTTGATGACACGAGTACGAATCTTCTTCTTTCTGGGTTTACCATCCTCGGATATAGTTTCAATAACACGTACTTCTTCAGGAAGTTCTTTCACTTCTTCTGGTGCCTCTTCGACAGGAGTCTCTTCAACTGTTACAGTTGTCTCTGGCTGTTTGTCATCTTCTTCCACAGTTTGGATCTTAGTGACTTCTTGTTTGCCACCCTTAATCTTTTTGATGACACGAGTACGAATCTTCTTCTTTGTGGGTTTACCATCCTCGGATATAGTTTCAATGACACGTACTTCTTCAGGAAGTTCTTTCACTTCTTCTGGTGCTTCTTCGATAGGAGTCTCTTGAACTGTTACAGTTGTCTCTGGCTGTTTGTCATCTTCTTCCACAGTTTCGATCTTTGTGACTTCTTGTTTGCCACCCTTAATCTTTTTGATGACACGAGTACTAATCTTCTTCTTTGTAGGTTTACCATCCTCGGATATAGTTTCAATGACACGTACTTCTTCAGGAAGTTCTTTCACTTCTTCTGGTGCCTCTTCGATAGGAGTCTCTTCAACTGTTACAGTTGTCTCTGGCTGTTTATCATCTTCTTCCACAGTTTGGATCTTTGTGACTTCTTGTTTGCCACCCTTAATCTTTTTGATGACACGAGTACGAATCTTCTTCTTTGTGGGTTTACCATCCTCGGATATAGTTTCAATAACATGTACTTCTTCAGGAAGTTCTTTCACTTCCTCTGGTGCCTCTTCGACAGGAGTCTCTTCAACTGTTACAGTTGTCTCTGGCTGTTTGTCATCTTCTTCCACAGTTTCGATCTTTGTGACTTCTTGTTTGCCACCCTTAATCTTTTTGATGACACGAGTACGAATCTTCTTCTTTCTGGGTTTACCATCCTCGGATATAGTTTCAATGACACGTACTTCTTCAGGATGTTCTTTCACTTCTTCTGGTGCCTCTTCGATAGGAGTCTCTTCAACTGTTACAGTTGTCTCTGGCTGTTTGTCATCTTCTTCCACAGTTTCGATCTTTGTGACTTCTTGTTTGCCAGCCTTAATCTTTTTGATGACACGAGTACGAATCTTCTTCTTTTTGGGTTTACCATCCTCGGATATAGTTTCAATGACACGTACTTCTTCAGGAAGTTCTCTCACTTCTTCTGGTGCCTCTTCGACAGGAGTCTCTTCAACTGTTACAGTTGTCTCTGGCTGTTTGTCATCTTCTTCCACAGTTTCGATCTTTGTGACTTCTTGTTTGCCACCCTTAATCTTTTTGATGACACGAGTACGAATCTTCTTCTTTGTGGGTTTACCATCCTCGGATATAGTTTCAATGACACGTACTTCTTCAGGATGTTCTTTCACTTCTTCTGGTGCCTCTTCGATAGGAGTCTCTTCAACTGTTACAGTTGTCTCTGGCTGTTTGTCATCTTCTTCCACAGTTTCGATCTTTGTGACTTCTTGTTTGCCAGCCTTAATCTTTTTGATGACACGAGTACGAATCTTCTTCTTTTTGGGTTTACCATCCTCGGATATAGTTTCAATGACACGTACTTCTTCAGGAAGTTCTCTCACTTCTTCTGGTGCCTCTTCGACAGGAGTCTCTTCAACTGTTACAGTTGTCTCTGGCTGTTTGTCATCTTCTTCCACAGTTTGGATCTTAGTGACTTCTTGTTTGCCACCCTTAATCTTTTTAATGATACGAGTACGAATCTTCTTCTTTGTGGGTTTACCATCCTCGGATATAGTTTCGATGACACGTACTTCTTCAGGAAGTTCTTTCACTTCTTCTGGTGCCTCTTCGATAGGAGTCTCTTCAACTGTTACAGTTGTCTCTGGCTGTTTGTCATCTTCTTCCACAGTTTCGATCTTTGTGACTTCTTGTTTGCCACCCTTAATCTTTTTGATGACACGAGTACGAATCTTCTTCTTTCTGGGTTTACCATCCTCGGATATAGTTTCAGTGACACGTACTTCTTCAGGAAGTTCTTTCACTTCTTGTGGTGCTTCTTCGACAGGAGTCTCTTCAACTGTTACAGTTGTCTCTGGCTGTTTGTCATCTTCTTCCACAGTTTGGATCTTAGTGACTTCCTGTTTGCCAGCCTTAATCTTTTTGATGACACGAGTACGAATCTTCTTCTTTGTGGGTTTACCATCCTGGGATATAGTTTCAATGACACGTACTTCTTCAGGAAGTTCTTTCACTTCTTCTGGTGCCTCTTCGATAGGAGTTTCTTCGACTGTTACTGTTGTCTTTGGCTGATTTTCTTCGTCTTCAACCGTTTCGATCTTAGTGACTTCTTGTTTGTCACCTTTAATCTTTTTGATGACACGAGTGCGAACCTTTTTCTTTTTGGGTTTGCCGTCTTCAGTTATTGTTTCTATAACGGTTATCTGTTCAGGCATTTCTATTATTTGCTCGGTTTCTTTCATTAGTTTAGGTGTTTTTTGTGTCAAGTGTTCTGATGTGTGAGTTGTTTGTGTAGTATCTGTGTAAGAGAATGTTGGTTAATTTTTTTATATTCTGTATTGTGTTCTTAGTAGATACTGTGTGTTATATGTGTTTCGTTTTGGGGGGTCGGATGGGTTTTTTAAAAGTAGTACGCCATATATATCAATCCCTATTGCTATTGTTTTAGTGTACTTACCAAGTGTACTTTTTACCATATTTGTTTTTATATCTATTTTATATTCCTCCTGTTGTACAGCGATTTTCGCTTTGTCTTGTTTTGGTTTGTCTTCGCTTAGTGTTACAGTACTATTATATATTGGCTGTATTTCTACGGTAAGTGGCTCTATGAGGTCATTTAGTTTAGAGGGTACTCTGATTGCAGTTGGTTTTTGTGGTATTTGTTTGAGTTCTCTTTCCGTATCAATTGGAATTGCTTGTTGTTGTATTGCAAGGGATTTATGTAAATGTTCGCTTGTTTGGAGTAATTGATTGGGCTGTTCTGTTGATTCTAATATAGGTATTGCACTCTCGAACTTTATCAACTCTGTTTGATCATATGAAACATGTGGTTGGTAAATGGGTTGTGCTTGTGTTGGTGGTCCTTGTAAATTTGTTTCATCTTTAATGATTCCGGTGTCTTCTGTGATGATTTGAGTTGTTTGTACTGCTGTTGGCATTTCTTTGACTTCAAGTTTGGGTAGTGTACTTTCACTTTCGAAACTAGGTGTAGGGTGAGGAGAAATAGTTTCAAATGTATCGGTTTTATGTTTGTCAAAGGCATATTGTGGAAATATCTGTGTCTGTGCGATGCTTGTTTTAGGAGTTTCGCTATTTAGTGTATGTGTATTTTCGTCTACAACTACTTCCTCGCTTAAGTACGTATGCTGTGGTGTAAATATGGCAGCTGCTATTTGAGAAGATAATGTCGTTGGCTGAAGATTTTCTACAGTTGCCGAAAGTAATAGTTCATTTGTTACTGCGGCTTGACCTGCGTCAGTTACAGCGATTTCGGCTTTTTGATTTTCGATAGCTCTATTTGTTGGTATAATTCCAATATTTTCGTATGGAGTGAACGCACTTACAATAAGTTTATTATGCTCTGCAGACTTAGTGATTGCAATTTCATCTTGTGGTTTCATTAATTCTAATACATCTAAATGTGGCGTTGTTGTTACTTCTTCCACTAACGAAGCTTTTAATTCGGATAGGGCAAGTGATGATTTTGCACCTTCAACCACGGCTGGTTGGAAGTCACCAACTTCTTCAGCGTTCTCGTAAGTTTGAACATTTTGAGCTAGAAGCGATTTAAATTCATTTTCTTCTGCTGATGGTCTAACTTCAAATGCAGCAGATTTTTGTAGCTTTAGTGTTTGCGCATCTTCAAACGTTATTGCTTCTGAAATTGATTTGGCTTCATTAGCAGCTGTATGAATAATGCTGGCTGTGGCCTGTGGACGCTTTTCTATATCATAGGTTTCAGCTATAACATTAATAGGAAATGTTTCTTCGGTTGTCAATGCGTTTAGATTTTCACAAACTACCGTAGCATTTGTCTCATTCATTGTGGGGGCTTGTAGTATATTTTCCTTTATAAAGGGTTCTTCCTTGGTTGTAACTTGTATTTGCATTATGTTTGCATCTTGTTTTATATTAGCCTTTTGAATATTGACTTGATCTGTGTCTTGAAGTTCATCAATACCCTCATACGTAGTCATTTGAGATATGACTTTTCCACCTCTTGTATATTCCATAAGAGGTTTTACATTTTGAGCGCCCAAATTTGGTAGAAGAACGTCAGTTTCTTTTTCAAGTAGAATTGGTGTGGAAACAATCTGTGCTTGCCGTGCAGTACCTTCGATTGAAAGATGAGCTGCTGCAGTTGATTTTGCTAAATCGGGTTTCATGCTGTCAACATTTTCGAGTGAAGTAATTTCTGTAATTAAAGTTTCACGCTGTGTACCTTCAAAGAGGGGCTTCGCATTCTGTTCCTGTGGAATATGTTGGAATAACTTTTCTTTTTGTAAAATTTCATTTATGTTCTCTAACTGAGCCTGCTTTAACGTTTCATCGATTAAAAGTTTTGCGACATTTTGTGTTGGAGCAGCAGAAGATATTAAATTTGGCTCCTCGAACGGCATAACATCTGATATCACAGTTTCACGTAGCATACCTTCAATAAATGGCTTAGCAGTCTGCTCTTGTGGCTTAAAAGATGTTACATCTTCTTCTTTTGTTAGAATATTTGTAAGTGATTCCATTTGTGTCGATTTGAATACGTCTTCCATTGTAATGTTTGCCTTTGCTAAAGCAGAAATAGCTGATCTTAAATTTTCAGACTCTTCAATTGGGTGTATTTGTGAGACTATAACTTCATGCTGTGAACCATCCATAAACGACTTAGCTTGCGTTACATTTATTGGCATTGGTGCAACCAAATCAGGGGCATCTTGTGTCGCCGTCTCATTTACAATCGGCAGTGCCAGCATTGTTGTAGTGGTAGTCTTACCCACTTCAGCCGATGCTTGCGGCCTTACGGTCTTAAGAATATCTTCCAGTTCGACGGTCTGCTGGCTTTCAATTGTATGTGTATATTGAAGTTCATGCGCAATAGCTGCGTGTTGTTCTGCTAGTATTTCAGCATATTTGGTTAATTTGATATTCTCATAGGGTTGTGCTTGTTCTATTGTATTGCTCAGCATCGTGATATTGTCTGTAATTTCTGTTGCTGTATCTTCATTTAATTTCAATGGTTGCAAATGCGTAGTCGAGTCCATAAGATTTTGTTGTTGCAAGATTGGCGCATGTTTATATTCAGGTGTAGATTTGTTGGCTGTTTTAAAATCGAAAACTGGCTTATCTTTAAAAACGTCGGCGCTTTCGATTACAAGGTTTTCACTATCAATAGTTGCATACTCATTTACAACCATATGGCTTTCAAGGGGTTCTTCTTCCTTTCGAGGGGTTTCCAAATTATCGGGTTGTGTTTCTTCATAAGCTATAGTTTCGGTGATTATAGTCTCATTTAAATTTTCGTGCTTAGGAGTAGCCGAGCCTCTATGCAATTTAAAGTCATCAATTTGGGAGACACTTTGCTCATGTTGTACATTTTCAGTGAGCGGAAGCTTAAGCAAATCAACCGAACTACATGGCTGTGCTGTTTCTTTTTTTGACGTAGGTGTTTTAAAATCAGCAACTGTTTCTAACGTGCCTTCTTGATTGATAATCGCTAGAGTATTCGGAGCGGTATCAATATTTATTTTAGCTGCTTGCTCTTTACTTATCGCTGTTGCTGGAAGTTCCATTTCTTTTTCGTATACATTCGGATGTTGTACCATAATTTCTTTTAGGGCATCAGTTTTACGTTTGCCAGTTGCTCCCAGGTACTCAATACCCGTTAGTTCGCCTAGAGTGTCATGGATCGCTTCAGCGTTGATTAGCGCTGATTTCTGTGATATATCAGTTAGTTTAAATTCTGCCTTGAGTTCGTTATGTGTTTCTAGTTCCTTGGTAATTTGCTGTTCCCGTTCACTTGCAACGGTAGCTGTAATTTCAATGGTACTTCTATTCTCAACTACTTTAATGTCGGTGAGTTCTGCAGTTGAAACAGACTTAGACTTATACTCTTCAATCCCTTCCATTGCTTTTATTTCTTCACAAATGGCTGGTGTTATTTCGTTAACATTATAGTGTGCATATTGACTGGCTTCAGACTCTTCAGGCAATACTGTTAGCGATTCCGTTTGCTGTTCACTAGTTGCATTTGCAACTTGGAGTGCGTTGGGTGTTGCAATGGTGGCTTGTTTTAAATCAGGCTGCTCTTGTGGTGCCAATAATGTCTCCTTTTCATGCGGCTCCATTGTGATAACCTCAAGTGGTTGCTGTTGCATTACATCAACGGTAGTGATAACTTGCTGCAATTCCGGCCATTGACTTATTTCTACACTAGTTGTATAATCTAGAACTGTCTGTTGTTGTGTCTGTGTGCCCATTTGTGCTGGAATGCTAACATCAGCTACAACAGCTGTGGGTTTAATTTGCTCTGTTGCCTCAGAAATCGAGTGTAAAGTAACAATTTCCCTACTTTCTATAGACTTATGAGTTTCTGCTGCTTGTTCAAGTAGTGTTTGAGGTTTCGGTTTGTCAGCAGGTTTTAAATGTTCACCAGTCTCAGTTGTTTGCACCTGATGTACTTCCAAAGGTAGCAATGCATTGCTTATTGTTGATACGACTGTCTTTTCTTGAGGTCTTTCACTGTCTATTGTTAGCATATCGCTACTTTCTAGCACAGCGTGCTCAACCGTAACACCTGCGGTAATTGTATCCATTGTTTTTGTAGCCACCAGCAATTTTGCGCCTGGTATTGTCAGCGGTGTTGTGCTTAATTCTGCTTGTATTTCCAGCACACTAGGTACTTTCAAATCAAGAGCGTTTTGCTTTTCATCAGCTAATTGCTCAAATGGTCGCTCTTGTATTGGCAAGATGCCTTCAATTTCACCAGGCTGACTCTCATTGACAATTAGGGAAATCTGCTCTGCAAAGAGCGGTTTAGCTTCAGCTATTGTTAGCTTCACTTCGCTAAGTTCTTTTTCTTTATCCTGTGTGTCGATCATACTTACATCGGCCACTAGCTCCGCGCTAGTAAAGCTTAGTTTACTTTGATGTAGTTCCGGTCTGGCAGTGCATATTTTCGTTACTGCTTCATAAGTTGATACCTCCGCTGCTGCAGCTACTGTATTGGCTGGAGTTAAAATTTCTTTAATCGGTTGTATCTGTTTTATGTCATCCATCGCTAAGTAATCTGTTCTTTCTTCTGTGATAGTTTCACTTGTTGCACCTACAACAAGTTGCCCTCCGGTTTCTGAACGCTCTGTAGCTATAGATTTTGTTGTGTCAGTGGCACTTAATTCTTTTGTGTTAACTTCTTGTACGATTGTTTCACTGGCCAAAAGGTGCTCATGTTCATTGAACTGAACGGAAGCTAGTTTGATATCCGCGTACCGCATGTACGGACCATTTTCGTCAATGGGACTTTGCGAATCAGCTTGTGTAGCAATAATACCTTCTTGCAATACTAAGGTATCCACTGCTTTGAAAGAACTCGTCGGTTTTATCGGCGCTTCCTCTTGCAACGATTCTGCCCATTCATTTGAAGTAACTTCCAAAGGTATTTGCTCTGCAGTTATCTCGACAACTGCAGTTGTTTTGGTTGGTGTAATTCCAGCCGGTAATTGTGTTTCCATTTCGGCAACATTTGTTTCCTGTGAAATGTATGTTTTCCGTTCCACAATTGTTTGCTGTGCCGATTCAGGGGCTGTGCCAATTTGTGGCACAATTTGGGCGGATGTATCTTGTGGTTGCACTTCTGATACTTCTAAAACACCTGCTTCTTCATGCATAACTACATTTGAGGAGGGTAAAACTCTGTGATCTTGCATTTCATATGTTTCTGTTTCAGCATTTTCATTACTTAAATTCTCCTCGACTATAACACTTGTATGCTTTACATATTCAGTTGATGCCTTTCCTTTGGGTGCGTGTTTAGCGTCGGGCGTGGTTTTCCATGTATCCGCTGCTATGATCTGCAGTTGTTCTTGCGCTAGCATTGGCACTAATTCCTGCTCTGCATGTTGTTCATGCATTTCTAATGCTTTCAAATTTTCAACTCCATCTTCCACTTCAGTTGTTTCAATTAATAGTGATTTCGATTTGTCAACTGACTTTGTCGCCATGGCTGCTTTTAGTTGCTTCTTTGGTTTGAATCCACCTAATGTTTCTTTTAAATCGTGCTCTTTTACTACAGGTGCTTTAAGTTCCGTTACGGTTATAGTTTCAGTGACCAGTTTTTCTGGACGCTTCTTTGTTGTCATACCCCCTTCTAATTCTAACGTATGAGATTCTTCTTGTACTAGAATCGATTTTACGGGTACAACATTCAGGTGTACCTGCATTGACTTGGGCTTCTCTGCGGCAGAAAGTTGGGGGACTTCTGCAAGTGCAGTTATTTCTACTGTATCTTGTGGTATTGTTTGTATAGGTATTGTTTCATATGGTATTGTTGTATCTTCTTGTACACTTTCGATCATTTCTTCTTCTTTTAATGTTTCTTGTAAAGCCTTTTTCGGCTTAAGAGTTTCTTGTTCAGTTTGTTCGATTTGAGTGATTTGTTGCTCTATTTCTTTTGATAATTTCTTCTTCTTGCGGATCTTATCCTTTTTCAAGATTTTAATTTGCTCTATTTCCTGTTCCTGTATCTTTTCTATTTGTTCATGTTGTTGCAATTGTTGTTGTTGTTGATGTTGTTGTATGACTTGTTCTTCCACAGAAATGGCTGTGGTTGTAGTTTCTGTGAATGTAATGTAAGTAAGTAATAATATTGTCGTGCTTATGAAATTTGTGTTATGTTCTACTATGGGTATGTAGGTGCATTAATGTTAAATGTGAATAAAACTACTATCGGCATTTCAGTGATGACTGTTAGACAAAACACTAAAGGAGCATTTTTTGTAAAATGTTTGTTACGATAATTTAAAATGTTTCTTAGACTGTATATGTTATTAAGTACATATATCATATTTAAGCTTTATTGTTCTCAAACAGACAAAGAATTCTTGGTTCACCAGTACATTGATTGATACAACGATACAACGATATAAAGGTCTCGTTTGATTTGATTCTTACCTTATGAACTACAATTCGATACGATATTCTCGATGCAAACGAGCAATTGGCCTCTTGATACTATTTTCTAGATACGAGTAGATGCATATTTATACTTGTATGTGTGTTTGTTTTTGTACTAGTTACATATGTGCATTAGTAGTATTCAGTTAAAAACTAGTTTATTGTATAAAATATAAATTAGTTTATTTGTTACATTACTTGGCTTATAGGTAGTGTTATTGAAACGACAAGGAGAAAAAATAATAATTATATTAAGAAAAAAAAGCGCTTATATGACAACAGAATACTAGGGCGAGTATATAGCAGCGTTGGTTGCTCTTTATTGCAGTTTTGGTAGCACTGGTAGTAGTAGCAGTAGTTGCTGGTGATATTCTAGGTAGTAATAGTAGTAGTATTGTAGTAGCTAGTAGTTGTTATAGTACTATAGTTGGTGTTTTTGTTGTTGTTTTGGAAGTGATAATTTATAGAGGCTTCAAAATATAGTAGTGTCGACTGCGAATAATATTGGTTATTTTTATTTTTTTAATTATTATATTTATATTTTAAGATTTTCTGTAATTGTTGTTGGTTCAATAATTTATAACAGTTGGATTCTTCTTGTGGATTGTTGTGGATTGGTTTTGTTTACAATTGATTTGTATCTATATTCAAACCTTCTTCGACCACTAGGGTACGCTCCTCGACGAATGTTTCCTCTTTTGTATATTTATTTTTGTGTTTTTGTTGCAGGTAGTTGGGCAGCAAAGCAAGCAATTTTAAGCGTAAAAAAAGATAACAACAATTTCAATATGCATTAGAATTATGAAAACAAAGCGACTACATAAATTAGCTTAATCATTGTAGAATTTTTCTTACCAATTTTTATATGTGTTACAGCTTCATGACTTTCAATTATTTGTGAAGTTTCTACAATTCTCTAAATGTTTTGAAATTGCCATTTAATTTGTGTGTGTTTGTTTTTTTTTTTGTATAATGAAGCAAAAGAAAATGAAATGCTTAAATTTTTGCATAATATAATATTTATACTGTATCTGTAAATAGTCGAATTATAATCAAATATTTATTTTTTTGTTTTGTTTTTTCAGATTTATACATGAGAAGATTTTAATTATCCTCGTATATTCGGTGAGTCTGTCAATCTACATTTTTTATAAAACGACTATTTTTTTATTTTAAATACGCTGCTTACTACACAGCCCAACAAATTACAAATTTTTGTGTCAAAGACTTTTGCTGAAAAAAGTTATAATCCTGTTTTTTACCTCAATTTTAAAGTGAGAGTTGCCCTGTCATCGCAATGAATGGATAAGCATGCAAAGCATAAGAAGTAGAGATTTGAAGGCTGAGACAAGCCTGATGAATGGATAAAGATTTTTTGCTTGTAGATGAACCCTCTTTCCCTTGCTTTACCCCCATATTTCATGATTTTTAGACATTTTTGTAAATTAGTTTATAGCATACAGTACTAATACTTTACTTAATGTAAAATTTACAAAAAATTTTCAAATATGGGATGTGGAACTTTTTTTATTTTTCATCAGGAACAACTTTGTCCCTAGATATCAAATCTTCATCTTGAACTTTATATATTTATCAACTGATTCCGTTGACATGGCAACCTCACATCTTAAAATGCACGTAAAAACAACATCATCTTCTAGCATTACACTACAGTTACTCTGTTGCAAAAACATTGTTGGACTGTGCTATTATTTGTTATAACAATTGAAAATGGGATTTTTGTTTAAATAACCTCTTTGCAATGGAATTTAAAAATTGTATGGTAAGTAGGTAAATACATATGTATAAGTTAACTAAAAACTTAGTAAAATGGTCGGTTATTGCAACAGTGGCGTTCTGATCGCTTTTGGATTAATGTTGTACGCTTCAACTTTAATTCTGGAAATCTGCCCAACGTGGAAACCGTACATATAAGTTTTTCGCACCCTCAAAGCATAAAGGTTCAAAGTGGTTTAAAGAGTTCTTCAGACTCGGAATTTGTATCGTATGACTTAAAAACACATCCGAGGCACAACAGAAATTAATAAAATCTCTAACTCTTTAAAATACCGTCATAAGTAATATGAGTATGCATTCTTCTTTTCTACATCACAAATGTGAAATTGAAATAGTTTGAAATTCCATTATCAATTGGATAATATCTCTACCCATTTTCAATTATTTCCACAAATCACAGTATGCATACATATGTACTATGTACATTGTACATACAAGCATAACAAAGAAACAAAACATATAAACAACAACCAGTTCATTTTATTCAAACCTCTTTAGCGGATATTTTCCAATCCTGTGTAATAAAATCCTCCCTAACGAACTTTCTAATCACCGTCTCAATTGTTATCTCACAAGTTTTAATCATGCGTATGAAGGCTTTGAAGCCCACAGTTGCCGCTAAAATACTTTCATCCTCCGTTGAGGATTCACTTAATATTTGCGTTATTAACTGTTCATGTCCTTCACGTTCCACCAATTGCACTAAGGCTGACTGAGATTCTGGCTTCTTCAGCGATATAAAGATATTCTGTTCATACATATAGATAATTTCGTATGTGCTGCAACCGTAACGCAACAGTAAACCAATTGTAGCCAAATCACGTAAAGCAGATTCACCAATCGAGCCAAAGGACTCAGCATCGATTGATGTGAGCAGTGAATTAACTTCTTCATGTTGCTTTATTATTAGCATGTCTTCAATAGTTATAGTTTTTTGCGATATCTTCGAGCGTATAGTTTTAACGGTCTCAATTATTTCAATTTTTTTCGTAGTCGTCGTTGTAGTAGTGGTGGTGGTGGTAGTTGTGCTTGAGGACAGTTTCCCAGCTAGTAATTCAGCATCGGCTATTTTGCGGTCTTTGACTTCTTGAACCTCCGATACATCGCTATGTTCGATCAATATTGCAACCGGTTGACGTGTTTTATGTATCTCTACTGTTGTGTGAGCTTGTGCAGGTACTATTGATATTTCAGTTTTATGCATTTGTGTGCCACCAGCACCTGCTTTTTTGGTTGTTATTGAGGCCGCAGATCTTTTCACTGTTGTCTTCTTTTTACTTTTCATTTTATGTTGCTCAATTTCAGTTTCACTGACAGTTTCCGTTGCAGACATTTCAATTTTGGCACGTGTCATCGTCAGTCCAATTTCATTAATAAGCCTACACGTATAGTAGCCGATATCTTCATAAGTAATATTGAGAATTTCCAGTGAGGCAGAGCTTTCTTCGATTATAATGTGATACTTTTTCGATTCTTTAAGTTGTACGTTATTATAATACCATTGTATATCTAAAAGCAAATATTACAATATTTTTTGGGTTCTCTGTTTGTGTGAGCATATGCAGTTCTCTTTAAACCGACTTCTAATGAAATTCCTAATAGCTAAAATGCATGAATATTAGCCGGATGGCTAGGATGGATACCATACCTGGTTTTGGATTTCCTGCAAATTGTATTTCAAATTTAGCTATTTCGCCCTCAGCTGAACGAATGTCACGCATTTCATTAACTACAGATGGCGAGCATTTAGCAGCTATAAGCACAAGAAATAGCAATTTATAGGCATACATTACTAACTACAATTTAAATTCAAATAATAATTTCTATGTACTCGTGGTAATTGCAATCGTTAGTTTAGTTTTAGTTTAAGTTTTTAGTTTTAGTAATGTAACATACATATGTATGTAATTAGTAATTACGTAACACTGTACATACCTTTTGGTGGAATAGAATAGATAGAATACTGTGTATTTACATAATCTGTGGAGTATAATTTTTGTTGTATCTGACACTAATTGCTTGATTGAGTGTTTTGTAAATCTGTTGTGAAATATTTGAATTCGTTTGTCTGTTGTTGCAAAAAAAAATGGCTAGAAGCTTATGAAAATGCAATAATTGAACGAATAAGTGTTTCATAAAAGAAAAGACATCACAATTGTTAAAAAAAATAACAACACATTATGACATTTTCACAAAAGCCTTCGGTGCTCAGAGCGTTAGTTAGTACCATAAATGTAAAAGGTTGAAGTAAATTTCGCCTTCAGAGGTGTCAAAGAATGCAGTTTTTACAAGACAATAGTGATGTTTTCAATTCGCAATTCGATTGGATTGTTTTCAAGCCAACAACTTTGTTCTTCCTCCAATTCCCTAAATTTTTAATTTGCATAAAATAATGTAGGTAATACTTCCACTTTCACAAAGATTGTGATTTGTTTGAAAGAAAAATCTTGGTTGAAATTTCTATTTGTTTTAAAAATAAATTTTTCAATATTGCTAACTTTTTCATCCAGAACATATACTAGGTACAGCTAATTAAATTTTCCTTCATATATTATACTATTTTTCTTTATAATAATACTCGTATATAGGATGATTTGTTAAACATTTGGTTTGGTTATAATTGCATGAAATTTTAATTTGAATCGATAAATCAATGCTCTCCATATACTTTTTAAAGATTATTTCATATCATAGACCACGACTCTGTTGTATGAGGTCCATGCTTGAGGTCCAATTTGAACCACTTTTTGAGCATAGCGGCTGGTATCTCACTAATAACACGTGCAATTATGTTTTCCAAGGCTGCAATTAACACTGGTTTATCGGCATAGGCGAGAAACTTCACGTAACCCCACAAAAAATAGTCTAGAGGCATCATATATCATGATCTAGGTGGCCTACTGTACCGAAACATGAAATAGTAGCGCCGTCTTGCTGAAACCACATGTGGACCAGATTCAGGTCGCTCTCTTTGGGCAAAAAAGGTCGAAATCATCGAATGATTAGGGGCGCAATTGAGTAACGTTGTGGCGTTTAAAGAAATGTGGACCGATAAAGCGTACCAACCGTGCATTTTACTTTATCTATGGCAGTTTTTATAGTACAAATTGCATTTGGTTGCTCATCAGACCAAATTCGTATTTACATACCCATTCAACCAGAAATTAGCTTCGTTTCGTCACTCAACATCATAAAATAGTGGAAGTGCACGAAAAAAATTCTACTCTGAAAAACCAAGCAGAAACAAAATCACCCTTTAAACAATGAGTAAGGTTTTGTGAAGTGAACACCGAATTTACCTCGAGTCGGAATTTTTCAAAAATAATTTGCAAAAGCAAATGTCTGGTAAAAAGAAATATGCCACATAATTCTTAATGCTGCAGTGCGCTGGACTGTTAAAAAAAAAAGAAGAAATCTTATCAGACAGGCAATGGCAAACCTCTAAGGGTAAAAATTGCCCAAGAAAAGCTTTTCTTACGCCTTTCTGATTCGTCATATATGTAGCATGTCTGTTCCATTTATGAACAAATAAAGACTTTTATATTTAAATAAAACTCAAAAATGAAGATATCTCGTACATTTAAGTATGGAATTCGATATTGCCCATACGACAATCGCGAGCACGTTTGCAGCGATCGATTCTTTGGAGCTAATTTTCTACCACTCTTCTACATATGTTCATCGGCCGAAACGTTGCAAATTACGCGTTTTATATTGTTCCTGCGCTTCTCTAACTTTGTTGGCTTGTTGACTTAAACCAACAACTTTAACCCCATAAAAATAAATACAAAGGCGTTAAATAGTATGAGCGATGTGGCCATTCGACCGGGCCATTTCTTGAGATTGCACGATTACTGAACTTCCACTTTAATAGATCAATTATTTGACCAGCTGTGAAGCATGTGGCACGATCTTGCTGGAACTACATATAACTGATATCAAGTCCATGCAATTCTGGCCAAAAATAGTCTTCCAACATGGCACGATAGCGAACTCCATTGATCTTAACATGGCCATCATTTTCATTGACGAAAAATGCGGTCAAATCACAACTCCGGCATGAAATAAACACCACACTGTCACTTTTTGCACACATGTGCAATGGAGTCTCTTGAAGCACATATGGGCTTATTGCCGTCTAGTAATGCATCATATTTTGATTATTGACAAAGCCATTAAGTGAAAAATGAGCTTCATCGCTTAAGATGATTTTTCGATGAAATTCAGGATCACTTAGGCCAAGATTTTTACACAAAATTCTCCACAATATGGACTGAGAGATTCCCAATTCCTGTAATGAACGGTGTGGAATTGACTGATTTAGCTCCTTTTGACCGGTGTGTTGTCTCACTGGCAAAGGAACATTCAATATTAAATATATTGAATGGAATTTTTCCACTATAGTACGCCAAACGTTGACCGTTCGTGAACTTCACCATGGAAAAATGTAAATCTTGAGCGAAGTGTTGACATAGCCAGATCAAAAAATTTAAGGGTGAGATTGTGTTTAAGTTTTGTATAAAATTGTTATATCCCTGTTGAAAACCCCTTTATAATACGCACAACATCAATGGATGCAATAAGCTCGTCCTAGGATTTCTATGAGCTGTTGTACCATTAAAGAAGAAGAAGAAATTGTATTTGGAAAATATTAATTTGCTAATTATGATAAGCAATTAAGCTTTTCAGCAGACTTGATTTTTCTGCAACAAATTGTTCCCAGTTGATGATTTTATTTCCCGGAATTTATTGTTAAAAAAAGGTAATTTTAATAAACAAAATAGGAAAGGAACAACTTCTCCGTCACCAGCTATTTTTTGGAATGATTAAATTGGTGTTTTTTGTAACGCATATCTTTTTTACCATGATTATACTGCATTGCTTAACACCCCTGATTTTCTTGCAAGATTAGTCTCTGAAAAGCCATCGATAAGGTAACCTTCGCCTATTTGAGAAGCATGTTATGGTATTTGGAAATGTTATAAAATTTCGTTTGGAATGAATTAATAGTTTTATTTCTACACGTTAAATATTCAAAATATTAGTAGAGGGGTTCATATAACCTCATAATTGCCTCATAAGTTTATAATTCTATAAACTTGTTTGTTTACGATTTACTTAATAAGTTGATAGGGTTTGCAAGAGATATTTATGAGGGTATATGAATCGCATAGTATAATTTGGAATACGAAAACAAAATTAAGATTATTTTTACTATTTTTTTTTAGATATTAAAAAACCAATTTCGTTCTTGTTGCATTCTACACTGTAAAAAAACTTATATGAAATATAACAAACAAATTTATAAAAATTTATGTTTTCGATTTTGTAATTTTGAGTATTATGGCGTATACTTGGGGTAATGTAAAATAAAAATTATAATTTATTTACTAATTTCAAGGAATAGAGGAACGTAACAGGGGGCGTAAAGCAATAGTGCTGAGGTGCTAAGGGGGGGCTGGGGGGCGTGGTACATAAACACATTTGAAGCTATTTATAAGCTTTGTAAGAGAATACATGTCTACATGTTTATTAACAAAGTACAGAAATATAAATTTTCTCATTGAAACATTTTTTGCTTGTTACATGAAGCAAAAATTTTTTATACAATGGAAACAAACAATGTGAAAAGAGACAGTAATAGAGACAAAGAAGAGTATAGAGTAAAGAAGTAAGATTTTTTTATGAGATTTATTTATTTGGAAATTGAATTAAAACACATATACACATAAAATATTGCGTAATAATAATTATAATAATAAACACAGTAAACATTTCATTACAAAATACACCAAAGTATAAGAATTTGGTGTGATTTTGTCAATTGCATATGTGTGAATGTATGTTGAAAATTACCTTTAAGTGCCTTTTTCATTTCTTCCATATGTGTAACCCATTCTGGTTTACGATAATCCTTCGATCCAACGATGCCTTTATTTGGAATCAAATTAATAAATTACAGAGAAAATTATGTTAATATATATAATGTATTTTTTCTTTATTTGTAATTCTATACTCTAAAATTCGTGTATGCACCTTGAATAACTAATAATCTTTATACTTAGTGTGGAATGTTTTTAAAGTGTAATACAATAAGGTAAAAGGCTAAGGGCTATATACAAAAAGGTATTGAGGGATAGAGGTTTATATAAAAAAAAAAGAATACTTCGACGTTTGCTCTGTAAAGTTTAAGAAAATACAGTGAAATACAGCTGCAAAAATGTTATGGTATTAATACATCGCAAAAATTTACCTTCGACCGCAAAGAGCGCCGTTGTTACTGCTACTCCCAATGGATTGTAGGCCTCAAAGCTAATGGTGCCCACATCATCGGGATATACGTGATTTATGATAAGCACCGAGGTGCCATCGTCGAAATTTTCGATTTGATATTCTTCCGAAGCGAATATCTCTTCGTCGTCGCGTAACCATTTAACTTTTGGTTTTGGTTTACCAATAACTTTAACTTCCAGTTTCGCTTGTTCACCCTCTCTGGGTTCGATTTTTTCTGGTAGTTTCTTAATTAATTTCGGTGGTTGTTCGTCAATCGAGATGGTCTATAGGAAATGTAGATAACTTAAAATATATCTCTTCAATAACTAAATTACATTGGCGCTATTACCTTATCAAGAAGATCCTCCTCTGAGCCAGTTAGTCCGGTGATTTCAGAATCGGGGATATATTCAAATGCTAGAAGAAATTCGAAAGAAATATCAAAATGTTAATTCGATTATTTGCAGGTTTAGATGCCAAAACATTCATATATGTATAACATGCAGGGTCGTGGCGAGAAATTACGAGCCTGGGGGGCAAAAATGGTCAATTTGTTAGCCCCTTACTTTGAAAATGTGCTTAGATAGAAATAGATATTATTTTTGTACCATTTTGGACATCTGGACCAATTGGAACTTAGTCAAAAATACATTTCTAATCTTTTTCCAATATTAAACACTGTTCATTATTATTCTACATGTTCTGGCTTTCAATTTGCATTTAAATCATTTTTAATTATCAGGTCTCACCTTGCTAAAAGTCCATTTAAAGAGACATGCTTGTTTGGAAAGATGACCAGACTTTTAAAAAGCATATCGAAGTTATTTAAAAAAAATGCAAATTCTACTTACGGCAGCCCAGAAGCATGGGCCCGGCGGGATTCCCCTGCTACCACATCAAGCCTCATAACTTGCAAAATATTTTCGTAATATTTCTGCTATGGACAAAAATTTGTCAAGCTTTTTCTAAGCTGCCGGTTGTACCTAGTCTTTGGAAGTTATTTTGTCCGAGATGCACTCAAACCACTCTACACTCATATATCGAAATACAAAAGTACGAAAAGCTGTGTTACATTTTTAATTTCGATTGAAATAGGATTTCAGTGCATGCGTGCATAATGAACCTAGGTACTTTGATTGGGTTACTTAAATTTAAGATCTTTTGGACGGAGTGGGTCTTCAGATTAAATATATAATACATATATATGGTATAATAAATACAAATATGAATTAGTAAGGTGTAAACAAAGACATTTATGCAATTGAAATATTTTAAAACATGCTTATAAAACATATACATTTTAGAAAAGAAGAATAGCTACAAGTTAGGAAAAGTAAGGTTCGTCTTCGAAGTACAAGTTACAATGTGGTTACAATGGCACTGGAAAGTATATTTACATACAACAAAGCATGGGACACTTATTATTATCAACGCCATCTCTTGACAAATATTATCAAATTGCGGTAATGTTGCTGGGCACTTCAACTTGATTTGATGTAAGCAGAGCTAGTTGTCAACTGAACTCTTTTTGGTGTTGCTCAAACCAGTGAATAGGAATTAGCTATTAATTAACACATGTGTATTGTTAGTATATATACCATAGAAACAATACCATAATTCTTTTGATTTACATACATATGTAATAGTATATATGCATAAATTTAATATATGTACAAACGTGTATGTAAGTAGAAGAGATAGAAAGAGGTAAAACTGAAAGTATTGTTTAGTGTATGTTGAAGAGTTATCAGTGCAGAAATAATTTTGCGTTTTAGTGTTAAACATGTGCAATTTTCTTTCAAGTTTATCAGTGTTTCAATTTTCGTTATACCTTGAATGTTAACAGTTGTCTTTGTAATGGTTTCACCAATCTTATTTGAAGCCACACACTTATATTCTCCATCATTTTCAGGGAAAACTTCAGTAATTTGCAATTGGCAATTGCCCTGAGCGTCTTGCGAGATTGTTGTCTCTTTTGTTTCAACAATTTTCTCTTCATTGTGATACCATTCCACTTTAGGTGTTGGCCTTCCAATCACCTTGCACGTAAGCAGCAGCGCCTCACCGTCCATTACGTTTACAGGTTCGGTGAGTTCTTCAACGAATCGTGGTGATTCGAATTCAACCACTTCCTTTTGTGGGCTATCTTCGAGGAGATTAATGGTAGCTGTTGATGTAACAGAGCCACCAACGTTTTCAGCACGACATGTATACGGTCCAGTGAATTTTTTTTCGAAATTTTCAATTAGCAACGTTGATTTATTTGCCTGTGAGACGATACGGCATTCGTTCGAGCTCTTAATCGGTTCAGTGTTCACGAACCATTGGAAGGATGACAGTGGTTCTGATACGACCACCGCCTCCAGTATGGCTACCTCATTTTTCCCGAAGTACTTTGGTTCGAGCGGTTGTATGAAACGTGGCGGTATGATTTCTTTGTTTTGCGCTTGGTCTGATACAACAACCGAACCTGATGATTTGACCTCGCCCGCTTTATTTTTAGCGCAGACTTCATATTTGCCTGTACGTTTACGATTCATATTTATGATTTTGATTGTAGTTGTGGTCTCGGTAGTTGAAATTATTGTGTCTTCATTGACTTGAATTTCACGCCCATTGCGCATCCATTTAATCTCAGGTTTGGGCAAGCCGTCGTATTTGGCCTCGAACAATAAGGTACCACCATGCGGTATCACCAGAGCGCTGAGTGGTGTGACCGTTGGCGCTTTGAGTAATTCTTCGGCTGCTTCATCAGGTGCACGACCTATAATTTTTGCATTGCCAATAGCGCGTCCAAATTCATTTTGCGCTTGCACCGAATAAATGACGGCCTCGTTCGGTATTGGGTTAATAACTTCGAGTGCTACATCGCCTGTGTCTGCATTGTAGAACATTTGCACTGTTTCGCTGGGTACAACTTCCTCGATGCCACGATACCATTTTACTTGGGGCTTAGGTTTGCCAGTTACTTGGCATGTCACGTTAACTTTTAGGCGTTCAGGTTCTTTCTCTTCTATGAACTCAATCTTGAGAGGTTTTGTGAATTGCGGTGCTATGCCTTGTTCTTTTTCTAAATTGTTTGTATTTTTTTTGCGTTTGTGAATAAGTGAAATTTTTGTATAAGAATATTTAAAGTATGAATAGAGCTAATCAATATAATATTTATGTGTTTGCATAAACTAGACATTTACATATGTTTTCTATGTACATGGTTCTAATCGCTACTTAATGAAGCAATCGTTTTCAAACTAACAACATATGTAAAGTAATAACGTCTGATTATCTGAAATTAGGATATGTGCGTACAATTGTGTACTTACCTAACATAATATTTGTGCGACTCGTAGCTACTCCCGCTTCATTCTTGGCTTCACAGGTATAGACTCCGACATCGCTTGGCGTGACTTTGGCAATTTTAAGTTTTGCAACATGCTCCACCACAGTTATTTCGTATTTTTCCGATGCGAACAGCAACATATTATTGAAATACCAATTGATTTCGGGGAATGGTATGCCCTCCACTTTGCACTCCAGCACTGTAGGCTCATCAGGCACACATTGGCGTGGACGCAGTTTCTCTGTAATACGTGGTGGCTTGATTTCCTTCTTTTTCTTTCGTACAATTTTACGTTCTTGACTCATCACTTCAGAGGTAGTTGTTTCCTCTTGGTTTCGTGTGATGGGTTGATCTTCGATTAGTTCTTCATCGGCCACCTTATCAATACCTTCTTGAATACGTTTTTGCGTGATCAATTCAAGTTCTGGCAGTGGTTGACTGTCGTCAAGCACAATGCGTCGTTTCTCTTTTTTAACAATGTTTGAAGTTACCTTCACCTCCATGTCTCTTCGGACATCTTCCACATCGAGTTCTATCAATTGTTCAGTCGTTATAAATTGCGGTCTGGTATCTTCAGTCTTTTTAAGGGTAACGGTCTTTTGTGAGATCTCTTGTGAAATTTCTTCCTTCACAATTTCTTCAGTTTCGGCTAAAGCCGCTTCAAGCAAATGAGGTTGTTCTTCGAATGATACTTCCTTTAGGCGTTTTGTGCGTTTCTTGTGGGCCTTTTGCTTGGAAGCGGGCAAATCATCTGTTAGCATGACTTCCTCTTCGGGAAGAATCTCTTCTGAAACCGCAACTTCCTTTACTTCTTCTATTGGAATTTCTTCTACTTCATCTTCTTCAGCTATAGGTTCATCGAATGGTTCTGCAATCTCTTCAGATACTTCATCCATGGATGAAGTTGCCTTTTGTAGTTTTGGCTTCTTTTTCTTCTTTGGCTTGGGTGGTTTACCATCGTCTACTAATGGCACCGGCTCAATTGCTAGTTCCTTTTCTTCAGGCTGTGCTTTTTCTTCAGGTATAAATTCAGGGCCTGGAATAATTTTAGCTGGTTTTTCTGGCTCCTCTTGTGGTTTGGCTGGAATCGGCTTAAGCGTTACATCTTCAGGTTGTTCTTGCGGCAGCGGCTTTCTCTTGCCTGTCGGCCATTGCTTTTCTTCAATTGGCTGCTCAACTGGCATCTTCTTTTTGCCACGTACCCATGGTACTGCTGGTTGTGGCTCCTCAACGATTGGTTTCTTTTCGATATCAAATTGTTCGGGTTTCTCCAATTCTACAAGCTCAGCATCTGGAATTTCTGGAAGTTCTTCAGGCTTTGGTTTCTTAACTCTCTTTGTCTTTTTCTTTTCTTCAAGAATGCGTTCTTCTTCAAGTTTTTCGACGTGATGTAGTGCAACTTCTTCAACTGCTTGTTCCTCAGGTTTGGGTGTACCTCGCTTAATAGGTTTTAGTTTCACTTCGTCAATCGTTTCTTCTTGAGGGAGCTGTTTAATGAGTTTTCTAGTCGGTTTAAGAGTCACTTCTTCGACTTTCTCTTCAACTGGAGTTGGTTTTGATTTTCGACGTTCTTCTGGTTGTAGCGCGATATCATCTTCAATTTGTGGTTCTTCCACCTCCTCTATCGACTCTTCTTCCTCCACTTTGATTGGTTGTTTACTGTCATCAAGTTCTTCCACAGTACCTTCTACAGGTTTCGTCTTTGGCTTCTTTTTGATTCGTTTTTTGATAGTTTCTTCAGTGACTTCTACGACAAATGCTTCTCTAGGAATTTCTTCGACTATTTTCATTTCGACTTCTTCCGGTTGCGGAGCATCTTCACTAACCACTTGCTTCTTAACATGTCTGAGTGATACTTCTTCAGGTTTTTCGACTTCTGGTTTTGGCAATTGTTTTCTGGGCACAGGTTTCAGTGTAACCTTTTCCACTTGTTCAGATTCTTGGGCCTTCAGCTTCGGTTTCTTAGCACGTTTTAAATCATCTTCTGGTTGTGGCACAATCTCATCTTGTACTTCATCCTCTTTAATTTTTTGTAAAGGTACTTCTTCCTCCTCCTCTTCTTCTTCTTGGGTTTCAGGTTGCTCGAACTGTTCTTCAGCTTGATCGGTAATTGTCTTCTTTGGCTTCTTCTTCTTGATGCGTTTTTTGATTGCTTCTTCAGTAAGTTTTTCAACAACTTCTTCAGGTATTTCATCAGCGCTTTCTATTTCGACCTCTTCGGGCTGTCCTACATCTTCACTAATTACGAGTTTCTTAACGTGTTTCAGCGAAACCTCTTCTGGTTTTTCTTGCTCAGGTTTAGGTAAATGCTTTCTTGGTACAGGTTTTAGTGTAACCTTTTCTACTTGTTCTGGTTCTTGTGTTTTAATAGGTACTTTCTTAACTGGCTTCGGTTTTTCTTGAGGCTGTTCTGGTTCTTCAGTAACTTCTACAATTTCTTCTTCTTCCTCAAACGCTTTTGGTATTTCTTCTTCTTCCTCTTCAGTTACTTGCTTTTTGGGTTTCTTTGCCTTTTTCATTCTACGTTTCTTTTCCGCAATTACTTCTTCTATTTTTACATCCTCTGTTGTTTCCTCCACAACAGATTCCTCTTCTTGTGGAATTTCTTCAGTCTCTACAACGTCTTCTTCTTCTTTGGTTTCTGGTTTTGTAGTCTTTGGCTTTGCTCTCTTTACTTTCTTTGTTACCTTTTCTATGACGTCTTTAACATCTATAATTTCATCTTCAACTTCTTCGAGTTGAGGTACTTCAACAATTTCATCTTCTTCTTTCTTTGGAGCTTTTGGTTTCTTTTTACCACGTTCCCAAATAACTGGCTGCGGTTCTTCTTTTGGCTTTGGTTCCTCAGTGATCTCGTCAACAGCTTCTTCGAAGACTTGAGTTGGAATTTCAGCTACCTTTTCTTCAACCTTCTGTGGAACTGGTTTCTTCTTCCCACGTTCCCACATAACAGGTTGCGGTTCTTCAGGTTTTTGTGGTACTGCTTGTTCAACGAGTTCATCAGCAGCTTCTTCAAAGCCTTTCGTAGACTGTTCAGTCACTTCTACAGCTTGAGTGCGTTTCACTGGCTTCAAATGAACTTCTTCAGCTTTAGGAGCTTCCTTTGGTTTTTGCCTAGGTGTAGGCTTAAGCTTTACCTGTTCCACTTTCTGTTCTGGTTCTTGCGGAATAATCTTTCGAATAGCTCTCTTTTTAGTCTCTTCAACTATTTTCTCTTCATCCACTTTTTGTACTTGTTCAATTTGCTCAATTTCTGCTACATCTTGTTGTTGTGGCTGGGGCTTCTTCTTACCCCGTTCCCACATAACTGGTGCAGGTTGCAATGACTGCTGAGGTTCTTCAGCTAATTCATCAACAGCTTCTTCATAAGCTTGGCTAGGTATATCTACAACCACTTTATCAGAAATCTTGGCGGGTTTTTTCATGCCACGTTCCCACAGAACACGCTGAGGTTCTATCGGCTTCTGTGTTGTAGATTCATCAACAATTTCATCGACCGCTTCTTCGTATGCTGTAGTCGGCTGCTCTGCAATTTTTTGCTCTTCTACCTTTGTCGGTTTCTTTTTGCCGCGCTCCCATATTACTGGCTTTGATTCTTCTGGTTGCTGTTGAATCACATCCTCTTGTAGTTCATCAATTGCTTCTTCGTAAGCCTTAGATGGTTGTTCCTCCACCACTTGCGTTTTGGGCTGTGTACGTTTCAATGTCTTCAGTTGAAGCTCTTCGGTCGGTAGCATGGGTTTCGGTTTTTGTCTTGGAGTTGGCTTAAGCACTACATGTTCAACTTTCTCTTCAGGTGCAGGTGATGGTATAATCCTCCGTACAGCCATTTTCTTAGTTTCTTCCACAATTTGTTGTTGCTCCATCTGTAGCATTTCCGTCGTTTGCTGTACTTGCGCGATTTGTTGTTGCTGTGGTATTGGCTTTTTCTTCCCACGCTCCCAAATAACTGGCTGCGGTTGTTCTGGCTGTCGAGGCTGTTCGACTAATTCATCGAATTCTTCTTCGTACGATATAGGTTGCTCCTGGATCTGTGGCAACGCTTGTAGTGGTTGTGGTTGTATTTGCTGAGGCTGCTGTGGTTTCTTTTGGCCACGATCCCACAGAGCGACATGCGGTTGTATCATTTGTTGTTCCTCTGTGTCTTGGCGCTCTCGCAAACTGAGCATTGTCGAATCTTCAATTTGTTGAAACTGTGCCATTTCTCTTTGTTGGCGCCAAGCTCGAGCCTGTTCTTCCTGTGTTCTTCGAATCATTTGCAGATGTTCATGCTGTTCCAGACTCATAACTTTAGTGTCTTCGACGTTAACGAATTGCTGGTACGGCATGTCTTGTCTGAATTGTTGCTGCGTAGTAATCGATTCGCGTTCATCCAAATGCATCATTGCGGTATCCTCTACCGAAGTAAGCGGCTGCAGTTGTGGTCCTTGACGACCTTGACGCCAGTTAACAGCTTGTTGTTCCCGAATAAGTCGTTGTGCTTCCAGTTTTTCCCGTTCGGCTACACTGAGCAGGTTAATGTCTTCAGTAGTAATGTATTGCAGTTTGTTGACGTCGCCGACCTCGTCATATTTTTGAAGGTCTTCTTTGCGCACAATCTTATGGATGGATCCCTTTGAACTATCGTCCACTTTCATCACTACAGTATCTTCGATGGCTGTGGTAGTTTCTTGTAGGATCATCTCTTCTGCCTGCAAGTGACGCAGCTCGACTTCCTCAATCTTGAACTTCTCGATTTGGTTATGAACGCGTTGTACCTTCTTCAAATGCTGGCGCATTTCTTTCCATGGTACTGTGTCTCCCTTTTGTTGTTGCGTAATGAGCTTTTCGATTTGTTCAGTCATTTCCACGATTTCAATGCTTTCCATACTCTTCAAGCGCTGAATCTCTTTAAAGCGTTGCACTTGCTCCAATTGTGCCTGCTGTTCCTGCTGTGGCAACAGTTGCTGTTCTTTTTGCTCTAGTTGTTGTGGCTCTAGAGGATGCAAGTAAACTTCATCCAAATCAAATTTATCCAATTCCTTCTGTACGCTCTCCACATGTCGCAGTTTTTCACGCATTGTTATCCAAGGAATTGCTTCCTTCTCAGTCTTACCAGCAATTATCTTCTCTAACGTAGCACTAATGCCCATCAAACCTTGATCTCGTTCCCTTTTAATCGATTTCAGCACTACTTTAGCTGCTTCCAATTTTGGTACGACCTTCTTTTCGATTGGTGCCGGCTTCAGGTGTATTACCTCCTCAGTCCAAGACTTGACCGGTTCAGGTTTAAAACCTGGCAAGAATGGTTGTTTTTCCAAGGAGCGTCCACGCCGTGGTCGTGATGATTTACGCCATGGCACAATGTTGGAGTGGGGTTGCAATGATTTGCTGCGCTCTTTTGTTTTTTTAGTACGCGGTCGTCCCTGATGTCCATTAATACCCAAGTACTGTCCATACTGTGGTGGATATTGTTGGGGGTGTTGTTGATGCTGTGGTGATTCGGGGGAGCTATCCTCCTTGCCTGAGGAGGAAGTCTCATCTTCGACGGAATCAATTGTGCGCAACTGAAAGGCCGAGATGCGCCGTTCTAAAACAAAAATTTTTTCAATTCAAAATTAATAAATTTTGTGATAATTCATGGTGGCCTATTGTAATGCAGTTGTGTCATTAGTTCGCTGTCAAGTCTATTGGGTGGTAAGTGGTTGGCTTAATAGTAAATACTTGTATCAATCAAACAACAGGTAATGTAAACCACATGCTCATATGTACATTGAATTGGCACGTGAAAGCATTTGATCAAAGCGGAAAAATCATCATACTTACCAGGCTTAACAGCATAGGAAATTCTAAAGTAGATGTCTACGAATGAGAAATTAATGTAAAAACAATTATTTTCATATACGGTTAAGGATGTGCCGAAACTTCAACGTATTGATACCAGTACCCATACGAGGTATTGTGTGCTGAGTTTCGAACCCATTCGAAGTATTCGATATTTACTGGTATCGAAGTTTGTACAAATTTTCTACTTTTTTAAATATTTGTATATAGTTGCACTTACTCGGTCTAGGCAGAGTAACAGTAATAGAGAAGAGAAAAAAAAGACAAAGTACCAAAATTGAAGACGTTTGGAGCCAGAGTGTTATGTGCTACCTGTGGTTTGGAGGAGTAAGTAATGTGAAGAGACGTCAAACTACTTCCTCAGCATAAGGAATGAGATCGAAAAAATCAGATAACTTTAAATTGTCCTAGCATTGAAATCCCTTATGCAAATAAAAAAATGTAAACAGTTTTGAAAAGAAATTTTATTTCTGATAAAATGATCAATAAACTAATTTGTTTGTTGTTTTTTACAGAATTCGGACAGCTTTTCCGGTATGCCTGCCATTAGCGCCTTTACTGTCATTTCTGAGACTCTCTTGGCGGCAGCAATCCACTTATTTCTAAAATCTTCCATGGATTTAGCTTCTTTGTTTGTTGCCTTTGATGTTCTTTTCACTAGAGCCCAATATCTCTCGATAGGCCGAACTTCTTGGCAATTTTGTGGGTTGGCGATTTTGGTACAAATTTGATGTTTTGGTCTTCGAACCATTTAAGGGTTACTTTACTATAGTGGCAGGAGGCTAGATCAGGCCAAAAGAAAGCAGATACATTGTGCCTTCTAATGAAGGGCAGCAATCTCTTCTGGAGGCACTCCTTCACATAAATTTCGGCGTTAACAGTGCCACTTGTTTCGAAACTTTTACTCTTTAGCCCACAACTACAAATCGCTTGCCATACCAGAAACTTCTTCGGGAACTTGGATTCCTCCTCGTTCCTTTGTGGTGTAAAACTCTAGACCAGGCAATTGAGAAAATTTAGACAACACGTATGTCCATTGTTTCATCGTCCATAACACAGCAATCGAATTTTTGGAAAAAATCTGTCTTCAACTTTTTAGCTCGGCTACCAAGTTCTTAGCAGCATTCCTGTCGGGTACTGACTGCACTTTGTATGTTTTAAGGCCCGCATATTTTTTAATTTTACGAACTAAAATCTCACTGCAACTCGATTTTTCCGCCAATTTTCGATTAGACAACGCTGGATTCTTCTCTAAGAGAGGAACGACTTTCTTCGCCTTTTGTGGAGACACGAAACCGCATTTCCTTCCAGAACCATATTTTCTAGCAACTGTTAAGTCTGTATTAAATTTTTAAGAATCATCGAGACAGTCTTTTGTGTAACTTTCGCCTTATTTGCAATGGTTTTCTGGCTGCACTGCGGATTTTCTCGAAATAATTCAGCAACTAAATCGCGTCTTTCCACTTCTGATGCCATGGCTCAACTGAAAGTTCCCAAGTCAAAAAACATGTGATTGTATTTCCTCAGAATTTCTCCAACGCAAAGCCTACTGTTTGAATTTTTTCATTCATTTGTTCATTCTGTCGGACGAGAGATATCTTATTTTTCACTGGAGTGTAGAGAGACCAACAACTGAGCTCTTTGGATTGCAGGATCTACTCAGGTATATAAACAAATCTGGAAGACATAAAGAATAGCAAAAGGAAACACAGTAAGGTGAGCGGAGCTGTATGGTAGTAAAAAGTTCATGTTTTTGACCCTGCGATAGATGCATTGGATTATTTGGACCTTAGTATTATTGTTGATAAACCGTTTTTCGATTCCGAAACACTATTCATGAGCTGAATTGTCTCAAGAAATGTACTTTTTTTGGTTTAGCAGCAAAGAAAAGTTAAATTTTGTTAAATCTCGAAATCGGTTATGTATTATGCCAATCAATAGATCTCACTGAAAGCTTTTCTACGAGCCCTTATTTAACAAAATCGGGTGAAAAAAATATCTGGTATATGAAGGTTTAAAATTCAAATATTTTTTGCGGATCCGTTTTAATATTTTTAGATGCTCTTTCCAGCTTTACGAATCTACCAATTCCCGAGTCTGTTTTGTTCGATGTGATGGTGCATTGTCATCAAGAAAAATCACTTTGTGTTGCCTAGCTTGATATTTTGGACGGTTTTGGGGAAAAGCGTCGATCAAATCTACCAATTGTTGTTGGTAGCATTGACCAGTAACTGTTTCACCTGGTTTCAGAAGGTCAAACCAGATAACACCTCGCTGATCGCAGAAAACACAGAGCATTGTCTTATTTCCGAAGCGATTTGGCTTTGCTGTCGATTTGGCCGGTGCACCGGGCTTAACATATGATCGTTTACGTTTGGGGATTCTCGAAATAGATCCATTTTTCATTGCCAGTAACAATTTGATGAAGATATGACTTTCTTTTGTACCATTTCAAAAATAATAACATTTCACAGGTGGTTTTTCGATTTTCTTGCTGTCTTTCAGTTAATTCATGCGACACCCATCTTCCCACCTTCAAAGTAAATCCCATGGTTTTTAAACGTTAAGAAATGCATTGTTGGGACACATTTACCATAATTGTTCTGCAAGTTGTTCTTGCGTTTGACCATTATCCTCATCGAGTAAAGCTTGCAATTCGGCATCTTCAAACTTTTTCGGTGGTCTTCCACGTTCTTTGTTTCACACATCAAAATCGCCACTTTTAAACTTATTGAACCAATCGTTGTACTGTGTTTTTCTGCGCGGCACCACCTCTTGGCAGGCAATGGCAAACCTATAAGAGTAAAAATTGCTATGAAAAGCTTTTCACTTCGCCGTTCTGATTCGGCATTAAACTGTTCATGTACAAATATAACACGCACAACATGAGTGGATGCGAAAAGCTCGGCCTAGGCCCTCCATGGGCTGTTGTGCCATTAAAAGTAAAGTAAAGCAAATCAATGATGTCCGCATATCGGAGTTTGCAGGCAAAAAATTCGACATTTTTACGCGACATTTTTACGAGCGAAAAAAAAAATGTTTTTGTATGAAACTTGATTGTTTATCAACTGAATATTGTTGACAGAACTAAATGCGAAGAAATGGCGCCAATGATTTGGTTTGACAGAGCGTATAGTTTTACCTAGCGACACAGATATGTCATTACTTGTTTCATACTTGTAAATATGTAAGTACTGTAACTTATACATATGTAAGTAGTTGTTATAAGAATGTGTTCACGGTAACTGATTTTCAGATTGCTACAAAATAGCAACACAAATTACAATTCAGTTCCCTCAAAGTGTATATTTGATAATTTTAATAAAGTCAAATGCTTAATTTCTTCTCAAATCCTATTTAAAAAATAGTTTTGAACTTGTAAGAGTTCGAAACTTATGGAACATACTCTATGCATGCGTTGAAATGTCGTTGAAATTTCTTTTGGTTTTTTTCAATACTTGAACTTGAAAACCGAATGTAAAGTCAATTTAAATATAGTCAATGACTTTGCTGTTGTTTGTGTTCCTGGCTAAAATATTTTATTATTCAATATTGCCAATTTAAAAATAGAAAACATTTTAAATAAAATTAATATTTATGAACAGAAATTATATATGTATGTGGTTGGTTTTATGTGCGGTAGAAAGGTAAATGAGTATTATAAAATCATTTTGAAAATATTAAGCTCATATATTTGACAACCTCTTATTGTCACTTTTATGATGATCATACTTGTGGAAGAAAATTATACCTAGCCACATACCATATAATTCGAATTTATTTCTATGTAGTTTTTAGTGCAATGAATTAAATTTTATTAGAAATTATTATTTTGTGTGCCTGTTTTCGTATTTTTGTTATTCGAATGATGTTAAGTTCAAGCTTTGCTGTGCCCTTTGCTTTCAAGGTTTCATTTTTTCTTCATAATCTTCGCATATTTTCAATAAAATTTCTTTTCTAAAATTAATATAATAATTATTTTTTTAAATTCTCTGCAAAACAAACAAAAAATCAAGCTAAATTGATATTCATAAAGATTTATGTGTTCTTTGCCGTTGTTCATAGTATACGCGCATTGAATACGGTGTTCATCTGTCTCGTTTAATTTCCCTTTTTCAAATACAGAAAACACGAGATAACCGTGTATATATACTATGTTCATATAAAATATAGGGTAATTTTAAGTGGATGGTTATTCTGGCTAGATATTTATATGCACATGTATGTATCTAGGAGTATGGAAGCAGGCGCCAACAACTGTGGGAACTAGAAGTCGTATTCGTACTTGTATTATTAATTACTTTTTTTAATTTATATATGTACCTATACTATATTGATATGTTCTTAGACAAGTACAAGAATAATGTTCAATTTAATTTAATGTCATTTCAAATTATGCGTAACGAAACACTCAAGGCGTCAAGGCTCGCCCAAACTGACAGTTACACTGTCAGTTCTTACATATGGTATTTGCGATAGTACATAAGTATGTAGTACATACATTATTGCGATAACTCATACGACATGTATGCCCCAGATATTTTCTGATATTGTATTTTCGTCCCTAGCATCATACAAAATATAGTAAATAGATATGTATGCCTAAATATTTTTCAAATCATATTTAAATGGCATAATACATATGTATATACTGTCACTGTATGTTTGTATGTACGATATGTCGCAATGACTTATTTATTTTGTATTTTTGTTTTTTACTTTGATTACGTATTAATGAAATGAGAAAAACAATTTTCACGTAAAGGTGATTCGCTTTATTTAATCATACTTGTTTATATTTAGAAAATCTTAGCCATATAAAAAATGTTTAATGTTTTCTAATGAGTGAATATATTTTTTTGTCGGTGTGACAAAATAAATTACCAGAAGAAAGAAAGAAAGATCATTAATTTATTTGAGTAATCCTTATAGTGTACATATTTACTCGTACTACATACATATTTTTTTAACAGAATAATACTTCACATGAATTTCTAAACTTAAAAGAGAGACTTGTGTTATAGAGTTTCCTAAATGTTGTAATAAATCCTTTTTTAATTTGAGTTTTAATATGAAAAAATATTTTCTCTATTCTCAACATATTTAACTTTTCAGCTTATCTTAAACGATTTATTTTCTCTTGTTGTTGCTTGGTTTTTTTTGTTGGAACATATAAATAAAAATGTTTACCCTATTTTATTCCCATTAAAAACAAGCTTTCTTGTGTAAATATGTAAGTAAACTTTCAAATAATATAAATATTTACTCCTTATTTATTGCACTTCTACATATGCATTCTGTACTCTAAGACTTTCTCTTTCTTCATTCCAACACATACGAGTAAGTTCATACATAAATATTTATACTTGTATTCTTTGATATTTTGTTATTTCCTTCAAAGTGTTTTTTTTTATTATGTTGAAGAAAATTATTTTGCTTTAGTTAATTTGACGCCTTAAATTACCATAGAAATCGGAAATCGTTGACCTATTTTTGTTCTTCTTTTGGAATTCTATGAAATCTGTACCACAGCGAAGAGATATACTTATTCGATTAAAAGTATTTCGGTCTTTACCATTTAAATGCTAGACGAGTATTTAGCAGCGAGATAAAAGTGCATTGAAGAGAGCATCAATTGTTTATAATTAGCAATACTATTCGTTGTTTCGTTAAAATATTTTTTCTAATAGGAAAACAAATTATCTTTGATGTTAGAGTAGAATCATTTTAATCTTTTTAATCTCTTAAGTTTCTAAGCTTCCCAAAATTTATTTAAACTCTATAAGTACTTATACAATATTTAAGCTATCGAAAATCTATTAAAGGTAGGTGCCGGTTGATGCGAGCTCAGTTAAATTGTCTGTCCAAATTGATGAAAATACTAAATCATTGGTAAGGGTCGACAACACAGGTTTGCCATTATCATCTCTTCTTTGCGTATTGTTGAAAAATACCATGTGGAAGTATGACAAACCAGTATTATCGACACTTACCAATGATTTAGTATTTTCTTCCAATTATAAACGATATCAAAAATCTATTTAATCTTATAATCGTTATAATATTCTATCAGGATGTTTCAATATTAAAAATATATATTTTAAATCTAATTATTGTCTGTTTCAGATTGATTTAAATTTATTTCCAGATCTAGAGAATTCATTGTTTTAATGACAAAGAGCTGATGGTTTTCACTCTTGTTGACAATATCAAAAGTTTAGGAAACGACGGGGGATATACATACAAAGTTGAAGCTCAGCTAGGACAGGTAAATCAAACGAAATATTAAAATTTTTATAATTCATTTCTCTGGTAATTTAAATTCGCAATGTACTGTGTGTACTTGCTAAATGCACCCTTGTAGTTCACTTCAGACATCTTGTGCTACCGACGATAACCTCGATAGACTAGTGTGTAGAAAATTTGACTTTCACCCAGCAGATTGGGGGTTCGATTTCTTTCTTAATCTGTTATATTTTTTACCGATATGTAGTGAATTAGAATTATAGGTACTACTGTGGGCAAAAGTTAGTAAGACTTTTTAATTTAAATTTCGCGCGGAAACCCATTCATCAAAATATTATTTTTTTAAGGTTGATATGACTGTCGATGACATCTGTGCCAAATGTCACATCAAAATAATCATTAGTGTTTAGTATACGCTTGTCTTTCTGAAGTACAAAAAGTGCATTCGGCGATTTTCACAATGAGTGAAATTAGTCAACAAAGAAGTTCCATTAAATTTTGTGTGCGGAATCAAATTTCTGGTGCTGAAACGTTCCGAATGTTGCAAAAGGCCTTCGGTGATAATTGTATGTCGCGAGCAAGTGTTTTTGATTGGTACAAATTGTTCAAAGATGGTCGAGAACGCGTTGACGGCGAACCACGTTCAGGACGACCATCAACATCAACTGATGATCAACACGTCAATAAAATCAAGGAATTGGTACTCGAGAATCGACGATTAATATCGAAAGGAATATCGTTGGAATATCGAAAGGATCAGTGAAAACCATTATAAAACATCATTTGGGCCTAAGAAGAGTGAATGCACGATTGGTTCCAAAATCACTGCATTGGTTTTACGAGACCATTTTGCCAAAAATTCGACTGATATCGTTCCGCAACCACCCGTTTCGCCTGACTTAGCACCGTGTGACTTTTGGCTATTTTCTAAACTCAAAAAACCGCTTCGTGGACACCGTTTTGAGTCAATTGAAGACATTAAACATGAATCGCTAAGCGCATTGAAGGCTATTCCTGAAATTGACTTTAACAACTGTTTCGAGAAATGGAAAAAACGTTTGCACAAGTGTATTGGGGTTGGGGGGATTACTTTGAAGGGGACGAAATAGATTTGGAAGAATGAATAAAAAAATTTGAAATTATGAACAAAGTCTTATTAACTTTTGCCCCCACAGTAGTATGTAAGTATTGAAATTGCAAAACCACCAAGTGATAACAAATTTCCACCAGCACGTTCGGGAGCGGCGTTAAACTGTTGGCCCAACCAGGTGATATAACAATGTTGGGCCGTTCAGGCCTAAATGTGTTCTCTGGGCAGCTACTTAACGTGGTATATATATACTGTACATAAGAGTCTATCCATATGGTCTAGTGGCGCATTTCGACTTGGTAATGTGCTGGACTGCTACGCAATGTGTCCGGGATCGAATCTCGGCAACAAATACAAATTTTTCTGAACGGGATCACCACTTGGCAGCCAATGGCAAAATTGTTAAAGGCAAGCTTTTCACTTTACCATTCGAAAAATAATAATATTAATTTCAATAGTACAGTCAGGTGGAACACAAAGAAGAACTCTACTTTGAGGTATGTGAACTCTGTCATATAATTCAGCCAAAGTAAACTTCTCTCTTAATGGTTACTTACAGTTTTCAGTAGTGAAAATTGAAATTGAACCAAATTTCGGTTAGTTTAGGTTGCAGTGGCAACCTTCTGTTTGACAGCACACTGAAACACAATTAAGGGATCATTGTGATATCACAGCGACCTTATGTTTATGTTGACAGATCGGAGAGACTAGTGAAGTGAGGTACTATAAGCCTAGAAGTTTTAGTCACCTTCTAGCCAGTGATGGGCATTCACACAGGAAGTTTAGGACTGTTTCTTCTACTTTCTCAGAGTCACAGACTCGACAGAAGCCATAAACTTGCAGCTTGTTTCCCGATTAAGCAGTATCCCGTGAGCACCGAATTCGTTCTGCTGATGGAGTTTCTGCTAAGTTTGCGAAGCTGTCTAGTATGTCTAATGTCCATAAAATAATATAATTTCATTTAAATTTAAAATAAGAGTATTTGTTTCAGCCATGTAAATTTACGAGATGTTAATGAATGGGCTTTGTGTTAAATCTCTATGACGCAGACTTGCAAAATATTGTTTATGAGGTTGTGCTACTTTGGCAATTACTTAATACTTATATGAAATATTTTACTTTTCACTTCGCCGTTCGGATTCGGCATTAAACTGTAGGTCCCTTCCATTCATGTACAAATATAACACGCACAACATGGGTGGATGCGAAAAGTTCGGCCTAGGCCCTCCATGGGCTGTTGTGCCATTAAAAAGTAAAAAAGTAAAGTATATGAAATATTTATAGTTACAATTATTTTTTATCTATAATTCAATATTGAATCATCAATAACTTTTAATGATGCATTTAAAAAGATAAAACTTAATGCAGTCATTCAATGCATCCTATGTTAGCCAAAATATCTTAATTGAAAGAAATAATTAATTAGGCAATATCCATACATACATATGTATATACATACATATACATATGTATGAGTGTATGTATACATAGATAAGTATATAGGTATGTAGAAAATTCTAATTACATATAAGTACATGCATAGATACAATGACAGTAGTTGCCGGATAAAAGTAGCCCAAAGCATTTGTACTTTGATTTTTCAAATGTTTTCAAATTAGCCAAATTTTCTACGGTTTTAAATTAAGTCTTGCTCCGATCCCGGGAGCACTAATTATTCCAAAATTATTTCAAAATTATTTCAAAATTATTTAACTTTTATTTTGGTATTAAAAGCTTTATTTTTCCATTATTGCAGAACTTAACTTCAATCTTTTTTTGGTGGTTCTCCGTCACAACATTTATCTTGTGAATCACAAGGAATTTTATAGTTGTGAAAGAGCTTTTATCTTTCAAGAATAAGTAATTGTTACAAAAATTAAAAGGTTTAGAAGAAGTATACGGGATTTTTGGATTTCTAACTTATCGATATGTCCGGGGTGGAAAATTGTATCAGTCCACTACTCTACCATATATACAAATATATACTATGCATAAGTATCCAATTAGTATTTGTAGAATTAAGGCGAAAGTGTTTGGCACAAGAAAAACAACTACAATAATAAATTTTTTTTTTTTTTTTTTTTTTGGCAAAATACCATTAAAAATTATTATCGTAAACATTTAAAAATTGTACAAGAAGTCCAAGCAGGAGAAGTACGAGTACTGAAGATGATTTGCATACATATGTTTGCATTCAAATTCTAATTAAGATGGACAACTGCCATGCAGACAAGTAAAAGATAAAAATATTAGAAAAAAAAAACATTAAAGTAAAAACTAAAAAATTAAACAATACATCGTATTATTTTTGCGGTGTTTTGTGTGTGTGTGCATATCTTGATATTTATAAGAGAGATGACTACCAAAAATGCAATACTCGATGAATAATAGAAAAGAATGAAAACTCACGTACCGCTTAAAATAGCAATATGATTAGTTTGTACATCACCTGGCGGCTGGTGGCGACGGACGGGCGACCGAGAATGTTCTATTATATATCTGTCAGTCAGTTGCTGTTGTTGTTGTTGTTGTTATTGTTGTTGTTGTTGTTTTGGTTTGTTCTGAGTAAATTGAGGGGGAATCGAACTAAGAACTATAGAAGAAAATTCAAACGAGAGCAGTCGTTAAAGACAATCGACAGCGAAAAGTATGGTACGGCACGGTACGGAACGGTGCAATACGGTGGCAAAATATGTGAAATTGTGTAGCAAAAAAGAAAAGAAAAATAAGTGGACAAAATGTTAAGTGAACTTACCTGTCGGCGAAACAAAGTACCTATATATTTTTGAACGGCGGGAGAAATGTTCTTGGGAAAAGGATAAATTGCAGAGGAGCAGCGCAGGATAAATGAAAGTTAAATTAGAGTGACAAAAAGAAAAAGTAAATAAAAATCAAATTATATATATTATGCTGGCTATAATGGTGATTTATTGCTATATTTGATAGATTTGATCTCATATTAAATACATTAACATAAACAACAATTAAAATATATTTGTATATTAATATAGGTAAAGTAATTAATTAATAAAAAACACTTAACAATGAAATTATTACTTTCGACAAGAAGAATTAAGTAAAAGAAAATAAAACATAAAATGTATGATCATTTTTTCGCATAACTTAACACATAAATTTTTATAATATTTTGCCTAGTCGCATGAGTATTTTATTATTAATTTTTTAGTAAAGCATTTTTGTTTTTACCAATAGTTAGAAGCAGCAAAAAAGTCACTTTGCTCTTTGTTCCATTCCTTGGCTTCGCATTTCTCGTGAAGTTTGTCAACAAAATTTCGAAAAATGCACAAAACAGAAACAGAGTAAAGAAAAACATTTGGGCTTCGAAATGTAATGTAAACAAAAAGTAGTGAGAATGAATCGAAATAAATAAAACAACATACATATGTATATAACGAAGATATAAAAAATATATACGATGATAGATTATTAGTAATAAAAAAGAAGCGATAATAAAAAAGTAATTATAAAATCTCATGCAACATTACTACAAGAAAACAAAGAATATTTTTAATTAAACTTTTAAAAGAATAAATACTTTTAAATATATACGAGTACTTAGTAAATATTTGTAAAGTAAATAAATGATTGTAGTAAATAAAAAAATAAAGTACGAGTAAACAGTCCAGTGTCCAGTGTCCAGTGTCAATAGCGCAAGAGAATATAAGTTTAACATTTTTTTTTTAAGTTTTAAAGTTTGAAACAATATTATTTTTATTCACTATGCAAATATTATTTAAAAATTTTAATATAATTCTTGTTAAATTTCCCAGTTCTTCTCAGTTCTTAAAATTCTTATGTTCTTGAAAATTAAATTCTTGGAATTATTTTTAAGTGTTTTTAAAAATATGTATTTCTCTAATATATGATTTTTAACTTTTTCTTTACTTTTCTTTTAGTTACCATGCAACGAAGAACAATAGCATACTCGAATAGATTGGAAGGCAGCAGTTTGTAGATCATCAGCGCATTAAATTGTAAAAATAAATCAAATGAGTCAACCAGCAACATCACACGTACACGAATGTACAACTGTTGAGACACGATGGTGACAAATTTAATTTAATTAATCAACATGTCGCGAAAAAACTGAAAAAGTACATGTTGATGAGCAAATTGTTGGTAATATGTCACGCCAATCATATACCGCAAATGAATCATTAATATTGCTGCCAAAAAGAGAAGGCTGACTATAAAAGAAAATGCTTGAGTTGAGTTTTCAATCTCAAAATATCATTGCAAATTGGCAAAACATTTAGAGAGTTTCCTTCAAGCTCATTTGGCTCATTGTAATCGCAATCAAACAAGTGCAATTCAACGATGACTGTAAATCTGAAGATGAAACATTAATCATCATAATCGTCGCTGTTCACCGTGTGAACATTGGGCTTAAGTGTAAAAAATGTTTTAATTTAAAATTCTTCTTGGAGGTTTGTACTACTTTATTTAAATTTATTTTCAGCTATTTTCAAAATATTGAAATAAATAAAGATTATGCCAAAACAAACAATAAGCAATTGTTTTAATTATATTTGTTCGGCTATAATGAAGATTGATGCCAAAGAATAACCACGTTCATAGAACATTGTTTTATTTTTTACTCATACTAAAATCTTTTAAAACCTTCCTTCTACTTCCTTGCTAGCTCTGCTCACTGACTGTTCGACTGTTTCAATTTAGTCCATTTGCTAAAAATACATTTTTCTATCAACTCATTAGCAGTATTTGTGGCTAATGTCTTTAGGGGCGGACAAGTAAGTATTATTTTCTTTTTGTGCTTCCAAGAAAAACATTTTTCTAAAGATCTAAAAAAAAAGTTTCTCATGAGACATCTCCCTTTTGTGTGTGTGTGTGTGTGTGTGCGTGTGTGGCTGTGGATATAGTATATAAAATACAATCTGCTAGCTCTAGTTGCTTTCAATTGCCGTGTGTTCCTTGTATCTGTATCTGCCAAACATCTATCGACGAGTGGCATCTGTTTTAAATATAGAGTATTCCAATTTATGATATCGTGTGTGTATAGCTCTTTGCCTACCACATATTGAAATCATTTCATGTTTTGCGCACGGAAAATCGAACTCATTTCCACAAACTGAAATATCGTATAGACGATATACAAACATAGTTATTAGTTATTCAAAGAAGAAGCAGAGTATAAAAACATACAATAAACGGTTCTTATTTCATTTCTCTAATATGCTCAAAATACTTTTATCGTGTGGTATCGAGTATAATAATTTATGCTAATAACCAGAAGAAATTATTCTCAGCAGTAGGAATAAGAAAAGCACGAACACACAGCAGAAATGATTGTGCGTTTTGCACGCGGCACCCATAAGAAAATTTTGATAATTTGGTTGCGCGCCAGTTTTAGAATTTTCCTTGAGCACATTTTTCTCCTTTCAAATTATGAGTGATTTTGTTCGTACAATATGTGGAGTTGATTTTCAGTCGAGTTGCACCGACTCAGTTTTGTATATTTTACGAATATTTACTCAAAAATAAAAGTTTGCTTGTTTTTCATGATCTACATACAATTAATTTCTGCTAGAATTTTGTGTAATAAACCGCACAAAAATTAGAGCGAATTCGTATTTTGCTTTATTTTTGTAATTAAATGCAACATTGCATTTGCTTCGTATTTGCTGCGCTACAATTTTCTGCACTGTTGCATTTTAGCTGCTGAATTACTCGTACAAAAAATTTCAAAAATTTAAATATTTTTATTTTGTATTTTTATTATTTTTTTTGTATTAATTTTCTTTTTTTTTTTGTTTTGTTTTTATTATAGTCATTAGTAAAAATATTTTTTTTTCGTTTTTTTTGTAATATGTATATGAAATTTAAATGTTAATTAAAAAAGAAAGAAATCATAATAAAAATAAGTATTTTTAAATTGTATTTGTTTTTAATATTGTTTCAAACTTTTACGACTAGTAAATGAGTGTTTTAACTTTTAATTTTTTTTTTTGTGTTTCGTATTTACGCTATTTTTTTTTGTTTTTACTCCGAACAGTTTTTGTAGTTTTTTCGCTAGAATTTGAGCAAAGTTTTTGAGTAAATTCTTGAATTACTGTTCGGTTCGAATTAGTTTGGGTATTCACGGTTTTTGTTTTCATTTGTTTTTTTTTTCTTTAATTCAATCAATCCTTACTTTTAACGGTCAATTTAGCTGATGATTCAACTTGTCCGGTTGATGACGTAACACGAACTGTAAAGACTCCCGAATCTTCTTCGTATGTTGTTCCAATGAGGAGTACAGCACTATTTCCATCGAAAATCATCTGAAATGATCAAGTGACAAATATTGGTTGGGTTAGTTTCATAGCGGAATTAAGTAAGGATAAAGGTAATTTATAGGGATCATAATCAGGGTTGGCGAAAGGCGGTTTTTTTTTGTTATGGCCGCGCCAAGTGGTAAAAAACGGTTGAAACAAACCAGGTTTTTCTGGTTTAAACCGGATTAAACCACATTACAGAAGAACGTCAATACTATTCAAATATGATAACTCTTGCAAAATCCCACAGACTATTCGTTTCCTCGTACATTTAATGTAGTGCCCTTCCAGTTATGCTTCCATTTAAGGAGATTTTTCTTCTAATTTGCTGTCGTATGGATGAAAAGAAGATTTGGAAGATGTTTAAGAGAAAGCCATGTTTGGCTTAAAAACATTTTTAGCGGTCAGAGCTATCCGGTTTGAATCATATTAAAACCTGTTTAAATCACCAGCTGGTTTAAACCAACTCTAATCCTAACTACTGGGCTTCTTAGTCAAATTATGTTTCACTTTAAAACGGCATCTATTTACAGTGCTTAATTGATGAATCGACGAAGCCTGATTCGTTGAAAGATTATTGTTTTAACTCGATAAAACGAAAAAATATGTAAATATTTATGAAACTGAAAATACGGGCTATAAATAATATAAATTTTGGAGAAATTAACGACAACCGGTAAGAAATTGAAAAATTGGAAGAACGTTGAGTGATATATAGAGTATCAAATTAAGCAATTCAAATCAAGAGCTTTTCATGATAAAATTGTAGGTACCAATTTCATTTAGGAGGCTGAGAAAAAAGAGTGATTTATTTAATACTCACTTGGAAGTCAGGAGTTTCCGGAATCAAAGCACCCTCACGGATCCATTGGACACTAGTAGCTTTCACTTTGCCAGTAACAGTTGTTTTAAATTGTGCCGGCATACCCTCCGTAACTGATACATCCTTCAGAGCAGTAATGGTGGGTGGAGCGTCTAGATTCTCAACTGGACGCACCTTTAATTGAGCGCTTGTTTGAATGCTACCCAATTTGTTTTCGGCAACGCATTTGTAGGTGCCCTCATCTTCAGGGAAGGCCTCAGAAACAACCAATTGATAATATTCGCCTTGACGAGTCATTTGGAAATAACGCGATGGTTTCACAATATTGTCGCCACGCATCCAGCGAGCGGCTGGGGTTGGTTTACCTTCGATGCGGCAACGGAAGATCACTTTGCTACCTTCTTCGACTGACTGACTGAGCAGTTTCTCAACGATATGTGGGGCTTTTTCGCTGCCTGGTGTTGTTGGCTTATCGGGTTTGGTTGGTGATTGTACGATGCAATCGCCATCACAACGTGCTTCACCAGCCACATTGACGGCGACACATTCGTAACGACCCGAGTCTTCAGCGAATGGTTCAATGATCAACAACGTGAAAATATTATCTTCTTCGAGCATTTTAAATTTAATGCTTGGTTGAATTTTCAAGCCATTCTTCAGCCAATAAACGTCCATTGGACGTGATCCGGTTATTTTGGCATCGAAGCGTGCCAATTGACCAGTGGAGACGGTGGTGCTTTGTATTGTTGTGACAAAGCTTGGTGGTGTCATACCGCCTTTGCCGGCGCGGCGACGTTCTTCAACGACCAAATTGGCACTACACTTGGCAGTGCCTCCACGATTCTCGGCAATACAGGAGAAGACAGCTGAATCTTCAACGAACACTTGACGTACAATCAAAATGGACTTGCCGCTAAAGGTGTGAATTTGCAAGTCGGGCGAATTTTGAATAGGGAAGCTCTCGCGGAACCATTTAACGGTGGGCATTGGTTCGCCGTCGAACTCTACCTCGAATTTGGCTTGCTCGTTTTCGAAGACGCGGCATGGTTGTATCTTCTTGGTGAACACTGGCGGCTTGGATGGCTTAACGGGACCCTTGACTACCCGCTCTTCTACGCGCCCCTTGTGCTCCATTTCAGTGGTCTCGGTGGCAGTGATCTTGCGTGTAATTTCGAGATCACCCACAACTTCCTTTTGCACTTGTTTTTGTTTCTTCATGTGCACTTCACGGCCATGAACCGCTGACTCAGATGGTTCGATTGGTTTTTTCTGTACAGTCCTCTGTTGTGTAGTCTGTTGGGTGGTTTGTTCCTCTCTAAAGCCGTACAAGTACAAAAACAAAGAGAACATTTATAAATAGATATGATTTCATTGCATGCTACTGCGGCTGGTAGAAACTTACAAGTTCTGCTCATATGATTGAGCCATGCCCTTGGCCGCCGAACTCTGCACAACCTTTTGCCCAGGTATTGCGAACTGATGGGTATCCTGGCGTAGATTGGTTTCCCTGAGCAATTGGTCGACTTCAAGCTCCTGCAGTTTACTGTAGTAATCGTCGCTCTTCTTGGCCAACACTGATTGTTGCCATTCGGCTGTTGCAGGTTTAATATGTTTCGGCTTAAGGTGCTCCACACCCTTCAAAACAGTACCGCTTTGTTCGGCCAAATATTGCTTACGATCATCAAATATCTTTTCAAGTTCAGTTTCTTGACGTTCCTTTTGGTAACCAGCAAGTTCGTAATCATACCATGCTAAAGTTTTAGAATGAAATTATTTGAGTGTGCACAGGTGTATTTTTATTGTAAATATTTTGATTGAAGAAGATTCCGATAATATGTCAGTAAATATTTATACTTAATAATTGAAGCCATAAGCTGGTTACTTTTCACTATTCTTTTTAGATATTTAAGCCATGCATATATGGTAAGTAGAAGAAAGTATACAAGTTCAAATCGCACTCAGGTTTTCTTTTAGATGATTACATGCTATGAAAAAATATGAAAAAATATCATATCAAAGATATAAAGTTTTCGGTATTAGACAAGTAACATGTCAACGACACACACTTTTAGCGTCGTTTTCTCAATGACCGGGTAAAGATTAATCTGAACTTTAACCGACGGTTAACAGAACATGTCCGACAGTTAAAGTTCTGATTATTGCTTAACCGGACATTGAGAAAACGCACCTTAATGTGGATACTGTAGCCTTACTGTTGTGAAACTGAAACCTTTCCAAATTCTTCAATTACACTACACATACCGACATGAACATTTTATCGCGAAAATTTTATCGAGCTCACAGCTTTCAGCTGCGCCCGAGGAAATCAGTTGCTAGAGTATCTCTACAATTATCAAGACGAAAGACATAGTTGGCAAATAGTTTTGGTGACCAACATTTTGGCGCTTGATACAGGAAGAACCAGACTATCTGTTGAAACTGCTGATGCTGTAAGTTATTATGGCACAACAGACTAGACAGAGCTTACATTGTACGAGTTATATTTGTATACGAATGAATGAAAAAACTGTAGGTCCCGTTTTTTGCCGAACTGCTGCCGTTTAAAAAACATTTATTTTCTTTTTTCGATTTTTAGCAGCTACTCTTTTCTCCAAAAACTCGCATCGCTAATCTATGGATTCGATATAGAAAGTAGAGTTTCCAGTTGGAATATCGTCGAAACGTGGCTTGCGTCTCTCTGTTTTACGGTAGATGTTCTATGAGATGCGCGAGCTGATGCCGCTAGTTCGTGTGTTCAGCAGAACCACACGATCAACAAACGGAACTCACGCATTCCATGTAAACACAGTGTTTCACCGCACTACGCATTACAGAGAAAGTTCGTTTATCTATCGTACCGCGCGTATTTGGAATAAGCTCCCTGCTAAAATTTTTTTCGATTATTATGACGCTTGCAAATTTAAAGCAAACGCTCATAACTACTTCTCCCTCCTTATTCCTCCCACCTGTCAATCTTCCGTCCAATCAACACAATGCTCTGCATTTATAAGGGTCCAACCTCAATGCGTATTTAAAAAAAAAAAAAAACCCTAGGGACGAAACCTATTTACTTATGCAAATGTAACATAAACGCCAACCTAGACATAAACCAGGATCACTTGCCAGTATAGTAATCGTATTTCATTAATACTGACTTGGTTATCGATGATATACGGTTATGATCTGAATGCGAGGGAACAAGTTTGATGTTTATTAAATTTACAACGGATACTTATTTGATACTTATTTTTAATATTGGATTATTTACAAAAATAAACGCATATTATTAGTGCCAACTACGAAGTATGTGTGTATTAGTATTGATATGATTATGCATGCAAACACACATAAAATAAAACTAAAAAGATTTTAAAAGAATTTTTACAGTTGAAGAGAGGATAATGCAGAGAAGTAAAAAAATACATATTCAAAGTCTTTCGCATGATACAATTGACTTCAGACCTTGAATATTTTATTAACATTTAGCCAAAGACTTCAATTATAAACATTTCTGTTTTTAAACATTGATTAAAAAATGAATATAAATACACCATACTACCCATTTCCGATGCCTTCAGATTTGTTCAAGTCCATTAAGACTCTTTGCTGAATAGGTGAACATTCCAGATACGTTGATACAAACAATATTCAAAAATTGTTGGAAAATCTTATTTGAGAATACGAGGGGAAAGGAGGTAGGGATAGGAGTTTTGAAGGATTATATTGTAGTATTGAAGTAATAAGTTTTTGGAAATTCGGTAAGATTTTGGTGTTGTACGTAGTATTTCTGTCTGCTTCTGGATTTAATTATATGTACTAAGGGTTTTTTCTATTTCTTACTAAGTACTACTTAGAATTAGTGATGTAAATGTGTATGTATATTTACAATGTGTTGTGATTTTGATTGGTGTTGTTGAATTAAATATCGAAAAACTCTTGCTAAATTTTCTACTCATGTCACAACTTTGTAAACGCTAGGTACTAATTTAGGTAAAAAGTAAATAATCTGCTTTTGTATTAAGTAAGTAAGCTATTAAATATAAATGTGTTAATATTTGATTTAAGTTTTTAAATGTGCCCACGTATTTAGTGAAGTGTACTTACGGCGTGGTGAGTTCTTAAGTACATTGCGGTAATCATCAGAACGTGCTACTACATTAAGTTCGGTTGTGGCTATAGCTTCGCCAACTGAATTTCGAGCGATAACTTCGACCTTTCCAGTGTCGTATTGTCGTGTCTTTGGAACATCCAAATGGAACATTCCATCGTTCGTAAGCTTGTAACGAGAGCCCTAAAATTATGAAGAACGTACGAGTATGCTATAAACATGAGATTCTTAAGGCAAAATCAAAAGGAACTTACATGGACTACAGTGTGTCCATTGATCAACCACATAACTCTTGGACGTGGATGACCTGTTACACGTACGCAGAATCTTGCGGATTCGCCCTCTTCAACGGTTTGTGGTTCCAATTTGCTAACGAAAATTGGTTTCGATCTTGGTTTTGCATCCGGATCAGCCTCTTCAGGCACACTACACATTAGAAATTTCAAAAATGAACTATTTAATGCAAAGTACTCTTCTATGACAGCCACATAACTTACACTTGCCAAGATGCTTCCATTTCTCGTATACGGTCAATACTTTCCATATGAGCGGGCAATTGTGAATCGTAGACAATACCTGGTTTGCCAGAAACCTTAATGATTGCCCTCGTTTCGTCCTTGCCATATAAATTAGTTGCGCGGCAGACATATTCACCGCTATCTTCTGGATATACCCATCCAAAGTTCATGGCAACATAACCAAAATCGTAGATTGGTTGGAAACGATTCTCTGCGGAAGAGAGGCAGAGATTAGTTGCTCTAAAATCTTGAAGAAGTGAAATGAAACTTACTGTACAACAATGGCTTGCCATTGAAGAACCATTCTACTTTCATATTCGGATCACCAACTGGTGCCAGTTGACACTCAAATTTGGTGACAGCCATTTCCGTAAGAGTGGTTTGTTCCTTGATTTGTGTAACGAAGCGTGGTGGTTGCTTGCGATCGGGATCGAAGAGATCATCTTCTGTCAAATGTATCTCAGAAGTGTACTTTTTGATGGTAGCTTCCATTTGAGTTAAAGCATCAGAATGCTTCATGCCACGTGGAACTTGATTTTGTAGCATAATTGATGGCAATTCTGTGTGGTATTCAAATTCATACTTACAATCTGAACTAGATTAGAATAACCGATTTACTACTTACTTTTGCAAGAAATGGTTCCTTTAGTGCGCGCTTCACCATGCTTATTGACAGCACGGCAGACATATTCCCCAGAATCTTCACCATAAACATACAAAATATCCAAGGAAACAAATCCCATATCGAAGATATTTCTGTATCTGTGACCAGATGGCAAAGGTTTACCATTTCTATACCATTCTACACGCAAGTTGGGATCAGTCTTCGGTTCAACTTGGCACTCGAAGCGAATAGCTTCTGCTTCTTCTACAGTTACTGACGCGATTTCAGTAATGAATTCTGGTGGTCCAAAGACTTGTTCCTCCACTTTAGGTGCGTCGGGTATGCGTCCACGTTCCAACTCCTTCAATTTCTCAGCTGTCATGCCATCAGGTAATTGTGAATCGTATACTATGTTATGCTTGCCTTTGCAGGTGACTTTAGCAGTGGTGGTAGCAGTACCCCATTTATTGGTAGCACGGCAGGTGTATTCTCCAGCATCGCGTACATAGATATAATCAATATCCAAAGCAATAAAGCCAAAGTCATTGAGTTGATGCACACGCGAGCCAGTTGGCATGGGACGTCCATTGTGGAACCAATCGATACGCATAGTTGGATCGCCTACAGGTTCAACACGACAATCGAAGTGGATTGGACCACTTTCAGGTACATCCAGGTTGTCCTTGATATCCTCTGTAAACTTGGGTGGATTCGGTTGCTCTTCGTCGATGACAATTTCTTCGCGCTTGTGCATATTTTCTTCGAGTTTCTGCAAGCTTTCTGTGCCAGTGCGGAAGTTTTGCGGTAATTGTGGCTCCATGACGATACCTTGACGCCCTTTCACTTGTAATTTGCATGACACGGTAGCTTCGCCGTGCTTATTTGTTGCCTTGCATGTGTACAAACCAGAGTCACGTTGATAGCAACCAGCTATCTCCAAAATTACAAAACCAAAATCGTTGATTGTCTTAATACGTGAACCTGCCCATAAGGCTTTACCATTGTGGAACCAATCGACACGCATGCTGGGATCATTCACCGGTTGCAAACGGCACTCAAAGTGAGCCAATGAGTTCTCACTGATGACCATATCGAATGGTGTTGTAACGAATTCTGGTGGCTTGCCAGTATCATCTTCTGGCACAAATTCAGTGCCACGCATGCCTAAACCTTCCAACTCAGCGATACGATCGATAGTACCTTCCATTCCCTTTGGCAATTGTGATTCCATGATAATGCTACGTTTGCCTTGTATCTTCATGGTAGCGGTAGTAACAGCTTCACCGTATTCGTTAATAGCACGGCAGGAGTATTCACCAGAGTCTTCTGGATAAACTGGAGAAATTTCCAAAATAACGAAGCCGAAATCGCAGAAAGTACGGAAACGGGAACCAGCCTTGAGTGGACGTCCGTTCCAGAACCATTCAACTCTGAGCCTGGGATCGTCAGTTGGAGTAACGCGGGCTTCATAGTGGGCATTCTCGCCTTCACGAAGATTCTCTATGTTCTCCAATGGTACTGTGAACATTGGTGCCTTGCCCTTTGTTTCTTCAACGGTCTCATCACGTGAACGAACCATGCTGTATTCGAGGTTGGCTATCTTTTCTAATCCACCTTCCATACCCTACATATGAATATGCAAAATTGTACATTATTAGTTGACTTGCTTTTGTATGGCAAAATTTTAATACTTACGCGTGGCAATTGTGAATCCAAGATGAGGTTAGCCTTGGATGTGCACTTCAGCGTTGCACGAGTCATATCCTCGCCATACTTGTTGACAGCGCGACATTCGTAAACACCAGAATTCTCTTCATAGCAGTAGAGAATGTCCAAAATAACAATACCGAAGTCATGGAAGGTACGGAAACGATGTCCATGTGGTAATTTCTTTCCATTGAAGTACCATTCCACTTTTAGATCGGGATCAGTGACTGGAGTAAGGCGAGCTTCAAAGTGGGCGCTTTGGCCCTCAACAAGTTTGGTAACATCCATGATTTGGGTGATAAATTTGGGAGGTTCAGCAACAATAGGAGCAGCCTCAACTTGACTGCCCTGTGGACATTCAAGCTCTCTGATTCTTTGCAAGCTGTCGGGTTGTAAACTGTCATAGAATACACCACCACGTCCACCGCAGTTAAGTGTAGTTCTGGTGAAATCTTCACCATATTTATTGTACGCTCTGCACATATATTCTCCACTGTCATGATCTTGTAAGTAAGCAATATCGAGAACGACATAACCGAAATCAGACACGGTTTTAATACGATTCGAATGACGCATAAGTTTTCCATTATGATACCATTCAACCTTCAAGTCTGGGTCGTTTACTGGAATCAATGTGCATTCAAAGTGAGCGGATTGACCATCCTTCAAACCTTGAAGGGGTTGAATGTGTGATGTGAAACGTGGCTTTTGGCCGCGTGGCTTATCAACGCATTCAAGAACGCAGCTTATTTCAGCAGATCCGTACTTATTGGTTGCGCGACAGGTATAGGTACCTGTGTCTTCGATCTTGGTGCCTAAAACTTCCAAAGCAACCATGCCGAATGCATAGATTGTGCGTACGCGATGGCTGGCTTCCAACACTTTGCCATTGAAGAACCATTCGATAACCATGCTTTGATCGCCAGTGGGAATAAGGTTAGCTTCGTAATGAGCGATTTCACCCTCACCGATGTCGACAATGTTGATAAATTCGGTGGTGAAACGTGGGGCCATACCTTCTTCCGGCTTCTCGGGCTTGGATCCATCCCTACGAAGAGATTCCTCCAAATCCTGAATTTGTTCCAAGCCTTCAGCTCCTTTTGGATGTTGAGTCTGCTCAATGATATTGTCTTTGCTTGTGCAGAAAATAGTTGTGGTGGTAAAGGCCTCACCAGCCTTGTTGTAGGCCTTGCATGTGTAGATACCTTGGTCGCGAGCATATATTTCAATGACATCCATAGTGACGAATCCGAATTCGCTGGTCATCTTGAAACGAGATCCATGTTGCAGCATCTTGCCGTTGAAGTACCATTCAATGAATAAGTTTGGATCTTCTTTGGGTTCAACATTGCCCTCCAAATGAATTGGTTCGGCTTCAGAAAGATGGAACTCAGCCTGCAGAGGTCTGGTCCAGACCGGAGCTGGGTATTGTGTTTCTGGTTTTTCTTGTCGGGCGTGGCGATTAGCCAAAGCTTCTTCAGTTTCTTGTACAGCTTCCAGACCGGCTGCTCCTTGTGGATGTTGTGTATCGAAGAACATTGTCTTTCCACTAGTACACTTCAATGTACCAGAAGTGGTTGCAGATCCCTTGCTGTTAGTGGCCTTGCAAGTGTAAACACCACTGTTCTCTGCGTAACAATTGCTCAAATCCAGTGCACAATAGCCAAAGTCATAAATAGACTTCACTTTGGCGGCAGCTTGCAATGGTTGACCATTGTAGAACCATTCAATGCCCATGGTGGGATCGCGAGCTGGCTCTACATTGCACTCAAAGCGCACATTGTCTCCTTCCTTGCATTCGATATTATTTAAATGTGTAATATAGACAGGTGTTTCGTACACAGTTTCTGGTGCTTCAGGGCGTCCAGCCTTTGGAGCTTCCAATTCTCCGATGCGAGGCAATGAATCTGGATGTAATGATTCACCGTGCAACCAATGACGATCTTCAATTTTCAGACTGCATGTCGAAACAGCTTCGCCAATTTGGTTAGTTGCTTTGCAAGTGTAAATGGCGGAGTCATCAGAACGCAAGCCATTAATGGAAAGTGTAACCAAACCAAAATCAAACGTACTGCGAATACGAGAGCCTGTGGTAAGAGAGATACCATTCTTGAACCATTCAATGCGCAGATTTGGATCAGCGCGTGGTTCAACTTGTGCTTCGAGCAGTACATGTTGACCCTCACTAAGCCTGTCGTAACTTTTCAAGTGAGTGGTAAAGACTGGAGCTTGCTGTGGTGTTGTATCGACAAACATTTCAGGAACACGGTTCATGGCTGCTTCCTTTAGGCGAATAGCTTCCCAGGACTCTGGAATCAATGGTTCGCCAGCAATGTTTGACTTTGTCTTCACCTTCATGGCAGTTGACGAAACTGCATCACCAGCAGCGTTGTACGCACGGCACATGTATACACCGGCATCTTCAGGCACCACTGCATTGATATCGAGCGTTACAAAACCGAAATCGTGAGTAGTACGCAAACGTGAACCCATTTTCAATTCGACGCCATTAATGTACCATTCAAACTTCAATGATGGATCACCAACTGGCACAACGCGAGCTTCAAAGTGGGCATGCTGACCTTCCCAAACTTCAGATGGGCCAGTGAGCAATTGAGTAAAGATTGGTTTCTCGAATGCAAGTTCGGGCTCTTCCGGGCGAGGAGCAGCTGGGCGTTCCAATTGGTGGATGCGACTGATGCTATCGGGATGCTGAGAGTCCATTTGAATACTAGCTTCAGTAACAATGCGCATAGATGCTGTAGTGACAGCTTCGCCAAGTGGATTGACGGCGCGACACATGTAGACACCCTCGTCTTCCTTACGGATATGCGAAATGTCCAATGAAACAAAACCGAAGTCGTGTTGTTTGGTAATGCGAGAGCTGTCTTCGATGAGTTTTTCATTGCGATACCACTCTACTTTGAGATTTGGATCTCCAACAGGAATAAGACGGCCCTCAAAGTGTGCAGTTTGGTGTTCGTTAATGCGATCAATATTTTGTAAAGGTTGGGTGAATACTGGGCGTTGCTTGGTGCCCGGAGATTCAATTTCTGGACGTGCAAATGGAGCATTCGATTCCAATTGGCGAATCTTTTCCAAGCCTTCGGGGTGCTGAGTATCAGAAATAATTGTGCCACGAGGAATTACACGTAAGTTGGTCGAAGAAACACATTGGCCAAGAGCATTTACAGCACGTACCGAATATTCGCCAGCGTCTTCAGCAACTGCATGGGTGATATCCAGAGAAACATAGCCAAAATCGAAAGTAATGTGGAAACGGGAAGCGGATGGTAGGGGTTTGCCATTGTGATAGAACTCAATACGTAAGTTAGGGTCATGTACAGGTTGAACTTGGGCTTCAAAGTGGGCGGTTTGACCTTCAAAGATTTCGGTGGAGCCACGTAATTCCACAGTGAAATGTGGTGGTCCGATGGGCAAGTCACTAACTTCAGTGCGTGCTGGTGCGGATTTGGATTCAAGTTTTTGAATCTTCTCCAAAGCATCCGGATGTTGTGTGTCGAAGATCATGCTACGACGGTTTAGCACGCGAACGTTGCAAGTATTCACTGCTTCGCCAAGCAAATTGGTGGCTTTGCACATGTAAGTACCTGTGTCTTCGCCATAGACATACAAAACGTCCAAGGCAACGTATCCGAAATCATGCGTTGTTCTGAAACGATGTCCCAACGGTAGTTGCTTACCGTTACAGAACCATTCAATCTTCAGGTTAGGGTCATTAATTGGTTCAACACGACACTCCAAATGAGCATGTTCGCCTTCCTTAAGGTGCTCCAAATTGCTGAGAGGAGTAAGGAAAATTGGTTTCTGTCCTTTCTCTTCAACAATAACTTTCTGTGGAGGAGCATAGTTTTCAAGTTGACGAATTTTTTCCAAGCGTTGGGCATCCATGGTGTCGAGATCCAATGTCTTGTTTGCTAAAAATAAGTATATTTAAGTAGAAGTGTGTCAGTAAATAGATAATTATAGCGATATATGTAGGCATGAGTATAAAGTTTCTTCCAACTGTGTAAAATTTGATCAATAAGACTCGAGTATTACCTGTTACGTTTACAGCACAAGTCGTGACAGCTTCCCCTACCGCATTCTTAGCCTTGCACATATAAGTGCCAGTATCTTCAGCATGAGAATAGAGAATGTCTAATGCGACGAAACCGAAATCATATGTTGTCTTAAAACGATGACCAGTTTGGATAGGTTTTCCATTGCAATACCATTCAACCTTCATTGTAGGGTCGTTCACTGGTGTCAAAGTAGCTTCCAAATGCACTGGATTGCCTTCATTAACACTGGAATTGCGCAGTGGACGTCCAAATTGTGGACGTTCAGTCATGAATTGATCTTCCTCAACTTTACGTTGGAAACGAGATTCGTCTTCTAGATATTGAATCTTTTGCAAGGCTTCTTCGTGCTGAGTTTCGCGGATAATTGACGATCTAGATTGAACATTCAAATTAATTGAATTCACTGCTTCACCCAAATTGTTGGTTACACGGCAGGTGTACTCGCCACTATCTTCAGCGTATACAGTCAAAATATCAAGTGCTGCAAAGCCGAAATCGTAAGTGGTACGGAAACGATGTCCGGTACTTAAAGCTTTTCCATTATGTAACCATTCAACCTTGAGGTTTGGATCTGGGTATGGTTCGATGCGGCACTCGTAATGGGCACTTTGGCCTTCAACTAAATTGGTTGGTCCAATTAATTTGGTGACAAAGCGTGGAGCTTGCGTTACAACGAATTCCTCCTCTTGACGGCGTTGATATTTGCTATGATCTTCCAGTTGATGAATCTTATGCATAGCTGCTTCATGTTGAGTTTCCATTTGAATAGATGTTTTGGATTGTACAATCAATGAAGCTGATGTAACAGCTTGGCCAAGTTCGTTGACGGCGCGGCAAGTGTAGGTGCCTGAATCCTCTGGATTGACATACTTCATATTCAGAGCAACGTAGCCAAAGTCATGCATTGTGGTAGTACGATTTGAAGCCTCGATCGGTTGACCATTGTGTAACCATTCGACTTTTAAGTGGGTATCACCCACCGGAATCAAGCGGGCCTCAAAGTGCACTGCTTGATTTTCCGCAACACGTACATCACGTACAGGCATTGTAAAAACTGGAGCCTGTGAAACTACTTCGTCTTGGACACTCATGCGCTGGCGTTTTGCTGAGTCCTCCAAGTGTTGCAAGCGAGGCAAAGCGCTTTCATGCTGGGATTCCAAATAAATCGATTTCTTGGTATGAACAACCGCAACGGCAGAAGTAATAGCTTCACCGACAGCGTTATATGCGCGGCAAGTATAAGCACCAGCATCTTCCGGTAAGCAAGACATAATGTCCAGAGCCACGAATCCAAAGTTATTGGTTTCCGTAAAACGTGAGCCAGATTTGAGGGGCAAATTATTGTGATACCATTCAACACGCATTGACGGATCGGAAACGGGAATCAAACGGCACTCAAAGTGAGCACGTTGATTTTCTTTTATTTCGACATTTTTCAAGGAAGTCGTAAAGACAGGTGCCTGTTTTGTGGTCTCGTCAACTTCTTCGCGACGACGGTAATGAGAGCGATCTTCCAAGTAATGAATTTGCTCCAATCCTGCTTCATTCTGGGTGACAGTAACAATTTGCTCAGAACTGCGGCACTGCAACTCAACACGAGTTTCATCAGATCCGAGCAAGTTAACGGCACGGCAAGTATAAACGCCTGAATCTTCGGCAATCAGGTCAACAATATCCAAAGCTACATAGCCGAAGTCATGAATTGGACGAAAGCGGTGACCAACGATAATGGGGCGACCATTCTTGAACCATTCAACCTTCAAGTTTGAATCTGTTACTGGTTCGATCTTGCATTCAAAATGAGCATGACCACCTTCTCGCATATTGTTCAAACTTTTGGGCTGCGTGAGGAAACGTGGTCGAATATTGACAGTTTCATCAACGTATTCATTTCGACGATACCGGGATGTATCCTCTAAGTAAGCGATTTTTTGCAATCCAGATTCGTTCTGAGTTTCTAAAATCAGATCATTCTTGGCGATGATACGCACTGAACATGAAGTAACAGCTTCACCCAATTGATTTTTCGCTTGGCAAGTGTAAACACCGGAATCGACTGCATAGCATCCAAGTAAATCGAGTGCGACATAATCGAACTCATATGCTGGACGGAAACGATGACCGGTTTTTACAGGCTTACCATTGACAAACCACTCAACGCGCATACTTGGGTCGCCGACCGGTTGCAAACGGCACTCTAAATGAACATTTGTGCCTTCCATGGTCTCAACGTTGTGCAACGGGCGAGTGAATTGAGGTGCTTGCATAACAGTCATATCTTCTTCAATATGGTGGCGACGACGCGATGCATCTTCCAATTGCTGGATTTGCTCCAAGGACATTTCATTTTGTGTTTCAGTAACAATATCCGAGCGATCAATGACACGTACGCACGAAGAAGTGTGAGCAGAACCCAAGTGATTGGTGGCGCGGACAGTGTATTCTCCTGAATCGGCTGCTGTGGCTTGGATAATATCTAAGGCGACAAAACCAAAGTCGTAGTATGTGCGAAACCGTGAACCAACAGTAATGGGGCGACCATTGTGGAACCATTCGACACGCATTGTTGGATCACCCATTGGCTCCAGACGACATTCCAAGTGAATGTTCTTGCTTTCATGAATGGGCTTTTGATCAGAGAGTGGTTGTACGAATATGGGCTTTGACTTGGAAATCTCTTCAATATCATAATGAGGCTCTACAAAAGGCTTGTTCTCCATATTTTGAGTCTTTTCATAGAGACCGCGATGCATGCTAGATGTGTCGATACTGGAACGAGCTGAAAGATTAAAATTGTTATTTGTAATTGTAACTGTTTTAAGCTTATCATAAAAATTATCTTACTTTCTACTACCATTGTTCCTTGCAACTGAGCTTCACCTAGCTTGTTTCTGGCGACAACTGTGTATACGCCTGCATCTTCAGCACGTACTTGGGAAATGTCTAAGGCAACATAGCCGAAGTCGTAGTAAGTCTGAATGCGATTGGCAGCAGTGATAGCGCAACCATTGTGGTACCATTCAATTTTCATGCTTAGGTCACTCTGGGGCTCCACACGTGCTTCAAAGTGAGCACGTTGACCCTCTAGAATTTTGTTGGTGCCCTTCATTGGACCTAGGAAACGTGGAATTTGAGTGATCTTTGTTTCCTCTTCTTCGGTGCGTCCATATCGAGAGAGGTCTTCCAAATGTTGGATTTTTTCAAGACCTCCAGGATGCTGAGATTCCGAAACAATGTCTTTCTTGGAGAGAACAGTCAATTGTGCTGTGGTGGTATCTTGTCCCATTGTATTGTAGGCACGACAAGTGTAGGTGCCGGCATCATAAACTGTCAGCTGCTTGATTGTCAGTGCAACGTAACCAAAGTTGAAGAAAGTTGTGCTGCGTGAACTAGCCTCCAAGGGCTGGCCATCTTTCAGCCATTCGACGCGCATAGTGGAGTCACCAATGGGTTCTAGACGTGCTTCAAAATGAGCATGTCCTCCCTCATGTAAGTCTACTTGATTCTGAATGGGCGTTTTGAATTGAGGTGGAGCGATTGCTTCGGGCGCCTCTTGAACGTGCCTACGTTGTTGAGATTTTCTGTAGTCCTCCAATTCTTCTACCTTTTCGATATAACGTTGTTGCTCTGGTATACCCAGGTCAGCAGTAACTTGCGCGCGTGTATGTACACGAATATTTGAGGTACTGATGGCTTCGCCTATACGATTGACAGCGCGAACTGTATACGTACCAGCATCTTCAGCCCGTAGGTGCATGATGTTAAGGGAGACATAACCGAAGTTGAAGATTGCAGTGATACGCGAGCTGGCTGTAATTGGGCGGCCATCCTTGTACCATTCGACGCGCATTGTTGGGTCGTTGACAGGAGTTATTTGAGCTTCAAAGTGAACATTTTTACCTTCTTCGAATTCGCCCATATCTCGAAGGGGTCGAATAAAAGCAGGCGCTTGATTCATAAGTTCCTCGGAACTCTCTTGACGTTGATAGCGTGAATAGTCCTCCAACTGATTAATATATTGTAAGCTGTTTGGATTTTGGGAAGTATTCTCAATTGATGGACGCTGAGTTACAGAAAGAATGGCACGTGATTCGGCGATTCCACTAGAGTTACTGACGCGGCACATGTACTCTCCGGAATCATGGCCCATAATGCTCAGCAAATCGAGAGCAATAAACCCAAATTTGAACACAGATGTTGCGCGAGCACCTACCAAGAAAAAAATCAACGTCAAAGTTTATCTCTATGGTAGATAAAAACTGCAATGACTTACTGGCTGCCATTGGATGACCATTGAGAAACCATTCAACAACCATGCTGGGATCACCAACAGGTTCAATGCGAGCTTCCATGTGTACCTTGTTTCCTTCGACTTGTTGAACATTTTGTAAAGGTATGATGAATTGTGGTGGTGGGTAGACACGATCTTCCTCACCAGGACGTAAGTGTGGCTTTGCGCGTTCAACATGACGCAAGTAAATAATTTCCGGACCAGGGATGGGCCTAGTTTAAAGAAATAGATATTTATATGTATATAATCAAATTATTTGCCTACAAATTCTTAATCTTTTTGCTTACTCTGGTTCAATAATTTTAGTTGGTCGGGGCAAATTGAGACGTCTTTGTTCGTGTGGTGGTTGTTCTCTGGGAACTTCTACATAGAGCCGTGCACGGTTAGCAGTGGAACCGGCAATATTTTGTGCTGTGCATTGGTACCAGCCAGCATCAGAAGCTTTAACACGTGGAATTTCCAAACAAGTGGCTCCACCATCAATGCCAACAAACCGATCAGCAGTCGATGTAATTTGTACACCATCCTTTTGCCATGTAATGCGTGGTATTGGTGTACCGATAGCGTTGGCGCTCATAGTGATGGGTTCACCTTCGCGTACAGTCATGGTACTGAAACGTTGAACAAACTGTGGTGCGACAACTTGTTCTTTTTCCAGCACATTTAACTGTGCCTCGATGGCTACTTCACCAGCTTTGTTGCGTGCCAAACACTGTACTGCTCCATTATCCAAGCGGCTTACATTGGTTATCATAAGCGAATGGCTTCCAGATTCATTGACCAAAATCTTATGCGAGGTATCGTCGCCGACCTGACGGCCATTAATGAACCAGTATACTTCCGGATAAGGATTGCCCGTAACACGACAATCGAAACGTGTCATGCGACCTTCGGTTATTTCACGGTCCGCGTAGGCCTTAACGAAAGTAGGTGGCAATGCCTTGCCAGTCTCCAATTGTTCAGCCATAGTATCAACTGGTTTTGGCTCATGAGAAGATTCAGTTGCTGGCTCTACGGCTAGAACGGCCGACGACACAACACAACCTTGAGTATTTTCAGCAAGTAGGGTGTAGTGCCCAGCATCCTGAATACTGGCGTTCTTGATACGCAATGTTGCCATCCCGCTGGAATAAGAAGTTTCATACTTCTGCGATGACACTAGACGCTGACCGTTGTGGAACCAAGTCAAACGTGGTTTTGGATTAGATCCAACCTTTGCGGTGAAGACAGCATCCGAACCTTCAATTAATTTAGAGCTGCGTGGTTTCTGCGCAATTTGTGGTGCATGCGCAGGTCCCATTGACCGATCTAGCTCCTGAGTGAGCTGGTAGTCTGATTCGTAGGCCGAACGACGTGTTATAGCCTCTCTATATGAAACTTCACGCAGTAATCTATACTCGAAAGTATCAACGCGGAACTCCTCTTCGATGGAAGTATATGAATAACCATTGGTGTACATGGATTTATCCAATCTCTGAATGGGTTGCAGTACAGGCATTGGAGCACCCTCTGGCTGAATGTAAACACTGCATATGGCCTCACCATATTGATTGCGGGCAGTGCAAGTATATTCACCCTCATCACCGGGTCCAATTTGATTTATCAACAGCGATACTTCACCTGTGCTCTCATTGTAACTCATACGGAACTTGGGCGACTCGAGAAGTGGTGCGCCTTTTCGGGTCCAAGTAACGAATGGCTTGGGATTGCCACGGAGTTTACCTTCGAACAGGGCGTTGCCGCCTTGGGCGAAGCGAGCATTTTTGAAAATATGCTCGAATACAGGTGGTGAGATATCACCTTGAGCGTAGACATGTGTCAGTGATGGTTGAATGTAAGTGCCACCAACGCCACCATGTTGTTGCACTGTAAATAAAAATAGAAAGGGAAGGAACAAAGATTAGTTAAATTTTAAAATATGTGAGTATGATGATTCTTACTGAAAAACCATGCTAAAATACTCTTCAGTGAACGTTTAAAACGTTTTATGCCATTTATCATTATTAAATCATTCAACAATACTTTGATTTTAGAGCCACAACCTTGGGCTAGGAGTTATTAAATCATCTTACAAAAGACAAATTTCTTTCCTACTATTTATAAACAAATAATCTAAAGCGTGACAATTCTATAATTTCTATCGCACCATATACAAATATTTTAATAAATAATTCGGAAATTCTTATGTGATTTAAGGGCAAGCAAAGTCTAATAAAGGAAAATAAAATATCTTAATTAGACACGTGAGTAGTTAGTCACGTAAGTTCAACTGGTACATACCACAAGTGCATACATATGTACTTATATGTATGTATTCAAGGATAAATGCACGAATCAATCCATATTCCACATAATTGAATCATCAGCATTTCAATCAACAACTTTTCAATAGTGCTGCCAAGTTCTACTAAAAATATTTTCATGAATCATAAACAAATGCTCTCATTAAAAGTAGGGGGAAATTCAATTTCGCATCGATCAGCTGTTTTCTTCGGTTGCATGGTGAGATTGTGTGCGGGTGTTGGTGACAAATAGTTTGCATTTTCTCTCTTTCGTATCTCAAGAATACATTTGCGCATGACAAAACAAATCAAGATGTTCGAATGTTTTTAAACTTGTGTATGTATGCACTTGATAAATTCGAATATTGTGAACTTGCATGAGTGTGTGTAGATGAGATTTAGAGAGAGACAACTATATGCTTGCTATTCTGTTTTTTTTTTGATGTACATATGGTAAATGATGAGATTTTCTATATAGTCATTAATCTTTCTCTTTGAAATTTGGTCAATAGGTCAGCGTTTTCGAGCATATGTATACTGCGTAAGTATGTATTGTTGAAAGGGCTTAAAAGTGACGTACACTTATTAGTGTAAATGAAGTGTATGGTGTACGATATTTTTGTGTGGAAAAGCTGAAAACACTCGTACATTAGATTGTTAATACTAATTGTCGCTTGAAGATTATTTATTTGGTAATATTTTCTATACTAAGTAGGACATAAAAATAGAATAAATTGAAATGGTAAGGTACCATTTTTGAACTTTGACGGTCAAGAGCTTTTTCATTATACGGGGTTTACGCTGGTAGCCCTTGATAGTTATAGTAAAATTTCCTTAAAATGGTTTTTAACGTGTATTTTAAATTTTAAATACTCTGTTTTTTAATTTAAAATATTTATTGTTCTTTCTTTCTTTCTTTTAATGGCACAGCCCATGGAGGAGGGCCTTGGCCGAGCTTTTCCCATCCACTTATGTTATGCGTGTTATATTTGTATATGAACAGAGATAACCTATAGTTTTTATGCCGAATCCGAACGGCAAAGTGAAAAGCTTTTATAAGCAATTTTTACTCTTGAGATTCTGCGTAGCAGGCCAACGAACTACAAACTGCGCCACGGCTACCAGCACGAAGTTTAAACTTGACGTTTAATAGAGCTGTTTCTATAAATATGTATAAACATTTGTATAAAGCTTACGTTTCTGTTCCAATACCATAAGAAGGCCCACTTGGGCAATTAGTTATAATTGTTGGCAAGATACTTATTCTCTATTTTATCTTTATGACAGTTTTTTACACTTAGTACAACTTAAAAAATTAAAATTATTCAAGAATTTAAATTATTCAATTTATGGAAAACTTTAAATGATAAAACAGTGAAAAAAATGTTTCAAATTAGCTTTCCAACAGTTTTAGGTTAATTTGGCTCCGATTTTAGCACCGATCACGAATTTGAAGCTCGTTTCGCTTCATCACCTCTAGTTCTCACACAATCTGGTCCTGAAGTAGGAAAATTCAGGTCTTCAAGGACTGGACTAGAGAAATAAAATACTTATTTTAACAGATACAAATTTTACGTCTGAAGCGAAGTTGTTTGGCACAATATGGTAAGTTAAAATATATTTTTGTGATGACACTTACTCGCTATCATTGAACTCCACTCTCAAAAATGTATAGCCTTACTTTTTAAAAAAATATCGGAACCACATCCTAGACATACATTCCCCACCAAAATGTAAAAAAAATGATTTTCTAATATTTTAATCTAGCCACTTGAGTACACACCAAAAGTTAATATTTGTTATGTATTTTCTTTTTTTTCCAAATGAAAACAAAAACTCAATTTTGACATATTAACTAATTTATCTTTGATACTTTTATATTACACCCTACTCCTACTCGTAACAGCTGCAAGTTCAGAACTGTATTTATAGCCGCTTCATCGGTGGTTAGTGGTAGAATGCTTATTCTTAAGTAATAATTTTTCATATACTTATTATCAAACATTTTTCCAAATATCACCAATATCGCAAATAGCTAAAAAAAAGAAACTATTCTATCTTTAAATAATACCCTCCGCGTATTACCAGTCGACTGACTAAAGGACATAAAACCAGTTATGAACAGTGCTGCCAGCGGTGATCTAAACTTCAGTACGTCCTTGTTCGTGAAATAGTACGAAATAATTAAGAAAAAAGCTTACGAATGTTTTCATGAAAAAGACCTCTATCAGGGCCTTGATACCGGTATAATAGTTAACGACCCGGTAACACGAAACAATTAGACTTGTATAAAAACAATATAACAACATTAAATTTGTTGTGATAAAATTATTTTTCTAACGAAAACCTTAATTGTAAAAATACTGCCAATTTTCTTTGCTTTAATTTAGGAACCCTGGCACTGACATCAAAAAGTACGCCATCTAACAAGGTACGTCAATATTATGAGAGACAAACGATATAAAACAACACTAGTATCGACATCTATAATGGTGAAAACATACACATTCAGTGAGGTAATGTCATGAAACAATCTAAATCACCAACATTTCCCATACATAACTGTAAGTCCACCCTAGTGTTAGCCTTGACACAAACCGGATGTGTGTGTGATAATGGGCAACGTAAAAATAAATGACACCTCAGGATCATTTTCGGTAGGCCAATCACCTGCTCAGATGGTAATATAAAAAGAACAGATTACGAAAGAAATACTACAGAATTCCTTGTAGAAGCGCTAGGCTTCCTCCTAGAGGAGTAGAAGAGCCAAAATCTGCTTTTATAAAATATTCTTTATTTGTAGTTTATTTTCTGAAATCTAATCAAAATCTTATATTTATATACATATGTTACCATTTCTCGTTGAAAACCTATTTTGAGCTGTTTTCAATTCCAGCAAGTGACTTTTGTGTTTGGTTTACAGGCAAATTCGTTACTGTTCCGATTGGTTCTGGAAAAAATTATTATTGGTTGATTTATTGTTCTTAACTTTAACTAATGCAAGCCTGTTTTAAGAATCTATCTACATACTTATATGTATACCATTTGTAAAAACTCGTTGAGTTTTATTGTACATAAGTATATACAAAATAAAGTCATGCATTTATAAAACATTCCATACAGAAACGGAGAGAAATGATTTTCCTTTCTCAGGATATTAAGAATATTGGGCCTTTCTCTTACAAGCACTGATAGGAGCTATAGGAGCTCATCCTTCCCGTCCTAATATATAGCACAGAGACGTGGACATTGACCATTGATGAGAGGCTGTTAGGAGCGTTCGAGAGGAAGATACTCCATAAGATCTATGGTCCAATATGCGTGTATGACGGGTATCGAATAAGATAGAACCAGGAGCTGTATGAGCTGCACGCCGACACTGACATTGTCAAGCGTATAAAAATGGTTGTTTCACTTTTTCTACACATATTACACATACGAAAACTTATTTTTATTTTACGTATAGCTGTTTAACAATATTATGAATGCTGGAGTTGCCAAAGTGCATCAGGGGAAAACAAATTTTCAGTTACATATGTTTAGCAGCGAAATTTTAAAAACCTTTTCTAAAACAGTTTTCTAAAAATGTTTCACTAAAATACACTAAAAATTGGAATAAATCCTTATCCTATTTAAAAAGAAGCAGATGTAATTTTTCGAATTATTTTCGAATAGGTTTTTTATTTTTTGAGATATTTGAAAAACCTCCATCAAACACACTGCGAAAGCAGAGTTATTGATTTTTTTTTGCCCTACTGCAACTGGTCTATTTTATATAAGTTTATGTGATAAGAAAATTGAAAATTTTATGTAAATTTCCTCGGAAATTCGACTTGAATATCAAAAAAAAAAGATATTTTCGTTGCACTATTCTAAAAGATCTAAAGTTTGCGCTTTTAAAATTTACTAATTCCTATTAATGTTTTATAAATAATCTAGTAGAAAATAAAAAGGATAAAATTCATTAGTTCTATGAATATTATTTTATCATGCGGCGAATTCTATTTAAAAAGTCATTACATTCCATTAAAATATAGTTCAGAGAATGTAGTTAAAGCAGTATAAAATTGGGTTAATTTCTCAGCTATGAGCTTTGGAGCATACTACTAGATACGTCTAGCTCAATTCCACAAAGATATCGACTACACTTCAGCAAACCACTCTTTTGGTAATAAGTTTATCACGCATGTTCACAGCAGACAGGATTTGGCGGATAGGGTAGTTAAGCCCGGAATGGAGGCTTCTTTGAAAATTGTTTGGACATTAAAAATTCTTTTCGTTTCACTGACTAATGCAGTACTTAAGAGACAAAGGTATCGGCGGTTAAAAAAATAGCTGAATGACTGAAATGCTGCTATCACCTTGTTTTACTTTCTTGCTATCCGGATAATTGCAGAGCCGATGAGCTAACAAACCCATTAGTCATCAACGTTGTAGCAATAATCACCGGACATTGTCTGATTGGTACGCATGCCAGCAGATTAGGACTGGTACATAACGAATTCTACAGGAGCTGCCTCGATGAGGAAGTATCAACTTTGCACCTTATTTACACTTATATAGCGCTTGTCACACATAAACTAGCATCCTTAGGCAAACTCTTCATCAGCAGGCTAAATGACCTGGAATCTACTGACATATGGGAGGGATTAAGAAAACTTTGTGAAAACTACAAAATTGTCCAACTTTGCTTCAGTTGAATCTGATCACATCAGGAATTCTAAAGTTAAGTAAACCACAAATGTTTTAGTAACGATTAGGGTAACTGTGGAAATAGCCCACGTGGTATTGCAACGGGCCTAACGGGCCTAAGTATGGCATGCCCTACTATAGGACAGACACTAAATTTTTCCATCGACTAGAATAAAATATCAAACGATATCTGATTCTAATTTCATATTTTCAGACAAATTTTGTCACGAATTTATGTTTTTCTAAATTAAAATAAAATAAAATTATTTATCTCTTAATTTGGAAAAGAAAAATTCAAATTTTGGCAACTTCATATTTTTTTGGCAACTTCATATTTTTTTGGACATATTATAGAAATAAAGAAATAGCCTTTATAACCACTATCCGCCAAAGTGAATTAAAGTGTTTATAAAATCAAGAATTCAAAGATTATCAAACTTAGATAAGAGTGTTTTCACTTTTGTTTAATAAATAAACAATTTGAATCTATAACTATTAAAAAAAAAAAATTATTCTGTACTAATCGACAACTACGAAAAGGGTACATGATTTTTCCGATTTGAAAATTTGTTCAAAGTTCTTGAAATGGAAAAAATATAAAATCAAATCAAATTATAAAAAAAAAATTTTTAAAGTGCAGATTTCCTAAGTAAAAAATAATGCCCTTGCAAAAAATTCAACTCTGATAGTTACAATTTTTTTTCAATTAACGAAAATGAAAATAAATGGAGTTTTCAGTGAAAATTAATAAATGTTTACAAGCTTTACGAATTTATTACAAATAATACACGAAATTAGTCTATCGGACTGAAATCAAATTTAGTTAATCTGATTTTAATTGAAGTTTTTAGAAAGGAATAACTATTGCCAACTATATTTTTCTATGCTTTTTTATTTTCATAAAAGCGTGAGTCTTTAAAATCAAAAACCAAAATTTATGCAAGGTTTTTCCATATTGTTGAATATTTTAAATAAAAAGTTTATAAGCGTAGTTCAAACTGTTTGTTAAAAACCATGCCACAAGGAAAATCGAAGAATTATAATTTTTTTTTAATTTTTTGAGATTTTTCAATACTTTGGAGAACTGGCGGAAATTAATAAAAAAAATACATTTGATACATTACTATTTTATTTTTTGCTAAAAACATTTCCATCTTTCTTTTTTTATTATGTGGGTTGGTGGCATTACATTCAACGTAAAGAAAAGTTTTCTCCCAGGGGGAAATTTAAGGGCATTTTTTTTTTTGTTATTATTATTTTTATTTATATACATATGTACGAGTATATAATATAATATTTTTATGTTTATTTAGTATTTTTTTTTATTAAGAATTCATAATATTTGACTTTATTTTCTTAGTGTTTTTGAGAAACAATATTTATGTAGGAATTCAAGTGGAACTTTTTAACAAACTGCAAGCAGGTTCCAATTTGTTATGGTCAAATTTAAAAAAAAAAATAAAAATGTAAAGCATCAAAAAAATATACAGAAGTGAGAACGACATTGATATAAATAAATGAAAATAGCTTATAATCGTAGTGAAATAATACTGTGCTTGTAATGTTGATTTTAAATGTGAGTTTTTTCTGTGATTATCTTATTTGAGCTTTTTTAAAATATATATTAAAATTTTTTTTTGACGCATTAATTAATTTTTTTTTAAATGTCTAATCGAAAAACAAACCTAGCCCACAATTGAAGGTCTAAAGAAGTGTGTAATGAAATTGGAAACACAAATACTTGCTTTCTTCTTTCTCCACCCAACCCTCTTCTACGCTATGTCAGTATGTATTTGCGATTGTCGCTCTACTCACAAGAACTGAATGTGTAAGAAAAGATAAAAAACGAAGATGAGTGATCCGGCGCAGATGCACAAAATGATTCTAAATCCACAATGTGAATCATTATGTGCAGAGCTGCGCAAATGGATGCACCCAGGCAGGGCCCCACATTAAAGCGCAAAGAACCAAGAGCATGCAGAGTGGAGCAGAGCGTTGGGACCAACTACTGACCTCTTTGTTGAGTGCTAACTTGACTCGTTTGAACGCGATGCTCGGTGCGGCTAATTCGTTGCTGCTGCTGCTGCTGTTGTTGTTGCTGCGTGGTGGAGTATTGTTCTTGACTCGTAAATTGCTGAGTTTGTTGGTGTTGTTGTTGGTGTTGTTGTTGTTCCTGCTGCTGCTGGCACGGATTCGGATTTTGTCGTTGCATTTTAATTCGTTATGTAACACTATATCGCATTTAAAATGATAACAAAAAAAAAAAAGAAAATTGCTGCCGCCGAATAAAACTGCAAGCAATACAAATAAATATACACTATATAAAATGAACTTTTTTTCTATATGTTTCTTCTCAAAAACTTTTGTGTATCTTTTATATTTTCGTTTTATATGTATGTATATTGACCGATTTTCTTTATCTATTTTTAGATAATATTTCGCTTCTATATTTTCTGCAATAAAAAATAATATATGTGGTACGTAAGAAAATTGAAGAACTTCTTTCAGATTCTCACAAAAATAAAAATAAATTTATTTTTGTGATAATTTGGAAATTCTACGATCATTTTTTCACACAGACACAAAACACTGCAAATATTTTAACGGTATTTCTTTTCGAATTTATAATATGTTGAAGAAGTCGGAGAATAAGAAGAAGAAGAAGAAGAAGAAGAAGAAGAAGAAGAAGAAGAAGAATAGAAAATATCTATTTTAAAAAACGATATCGTTGCATGATGCCATCCTTTTCATATTTCTGTGCATTGAGGCATTTGCTTTCTCGTTTCAACACTGAAAATATTTTCACCGCACTGTGGTGGATGACTATGAGGAACGCAAACACTTGTACATGCACACATACAAATGCACGCATACACAGAAACACACACCCCACGGATGCTTCTTGATTTTCAGTTTCTATTTTTAATTTTTGACAATTCAAACCAACTGATTTCTTTTTTTTTATGAGTAATTCAGAAGCACTTATTAATTTAGATTAATTTAGAAATAATAAGTATTTGTATGTATATATATGTATATTTTTATATACATATGTATGTATGTATGTAAGTATATATTTAAAGTATATACATATGTATATGTTTGTATATTTTCCATTCAAGTTGATTTCATATATTTCTATTTTGTATATATTTTTTTTTTTTTGTAATCCTTATTATCCTTTCTATGTGTTTAAGTTTAATCCTTTTGATCATGCGAATGAAGCTGCTTTATATACACACAGTATCGTACGCTATATGACCGTCACCGAGTCATCACCGATTAATAAAAAATAAAAGAAAATCAACCGATCGATCGAACGACAGTTCCGTCCCGTCCCGTTTCGTCCGCCCATCCGAGAAAATTCAATTCTTTTTTTAGATATTCAGCACAGCGAAAATTTTTTCACTTCGTTACGAAACCATAAAATTTTCCAATAAGAAAATTTTATTTTGCACACCGTTTTCGAAAATTTTTTGCCTTACGTTATCCTTTTTTCTATTTCCGTGATCCTTTGCGGCGTTATAATGTGTTGTGAGAAAACTATCGCGTTTTATTTTCTATAATATTTTTCTTTTATAAGACCTCTATGTAAATTATATATATATATTGATATATACTATATATGTATTTGTTAAAAATTAAATTTTCAAATATTAAAAATCTGTTTCAAGTCATAATCCCCGAGACTGAAACCAAGACGTCGATCGTTTTTGAGGTGCGAGCGAAGAATGACACAATAACGTTTCAATTGCGATCATGTAGCTCGCCAAATTCAACGAGATCCATGCACTCAGATGGGGAGAGTACAGTTCGTGAACATATTCATGTTGTTGTTAGTGCTTTGATTTCGGATGCTGCGATTCGTTAAATTATTTTTGCATTCTGCGATGGTGGTAGTTGTGTTGTTGTTATTGTTATTGTTGTTGTTGTTGTTGGAGTAAAACTCTTTCATTTTTCATTTTATTTTCGGAAAATCTCCGGGCGGTATAGAAATAAGTATATAAAGTATATAAGGCAAAGTGCTGTATGCCGTTGTATTTAGAAGGCAACCGCTGAGAATTGTCTAGCGGAGTTGAAATTTGATTTGTAAGTGGAAGGAGTATTTTATGATCTTCTTGGTTAAAAATTTTTGGAAAAGTTTTTCTAATTTGCTACAATTTTGTATTTACTGTAGATTGTATTTTATTTTCGATAAATAAATACACTTATTTTTTCTTTTATAAATTCTTCTTCTTTTTTTTTTTTTGTGGGACACCATATGGCAACCAATACTGTGCTTTCTATTAGGAAAGAATATAAAGTACTAGTAATAGTACTTGTCCTACTTCTTCTAGAGAAGAATCCTCTCCAAATTCGGGGAGGGGGGGGGGGGGGGGGGAGGGAGGTGGTTAAAAGCTAGTTTATTTCAAAGTGTATTCGAAAGATTTATGATTCGAATTCTGTCAAGTTCAATACATCCAGCTATTTTGAAACACTAAGACGACTCTATTGAGAACTTTTTGTAAACTTACTAACTATGAAGTTTAATATTACAACATTTAAATTTTCTTCTTCATACATCCAATCTTATTGTAGTTTATAATAATTATGTATGTAGATAAAAGCATCGTATTATTTTGAGTTTTTTTAAAACACAACTTGTTCTCCTAAGTGGCATAGTGATGCCTAAAGGACGAAGAATATCAATCCAATATTTTAAAATTCGCTCTCTCTCTCACCTCTGTCTCTGTGTCTCGCGATTATACGAACTCTTTTCTCGGCGAATCTACGTGCCTCTCATTGTATAGTATCGAAATATTTTGTTATTGAGTTGAAAAACTAAAAATAAATATGTGATTTATTTTCGAAATGTATTTTTCAATATTTCACTGTGAAAAATACAAAGATTTTATTTTAAAGAAAAAGAAAATTGAACATTCGTTGCCGAAAACAAGAACAGTAAACTCTGCAATTAGACAATAACTAAAATACTTATAATAGTATTTGAAAAATGTAAGAGTATGAAAACAATTGAAAAATAAGTTTTCAAGTTCTTAACCCAGTTTTAAATTAAAAGTTTTTAAATTTAAATCAAAACTTTTAGCGTGATTTTACTGTATGCACATATTATTCTATACTATTCTGATTGCTCTGCTTTGAAGCAGAAAATATACTTTTATTTTATTTTTACATTATAAGTGGCATCTGAAAAATCGAAGAATCTTTTCAACTTGTTGACCAACAAATAATTTCAGCTTTCTTGGTTTTTTATTCTGAATTTTCTTTTCTTTTCTTTTTTGTGGTATTTATTTAGCTCGTTGCCTGCTACAATGAGCAGTGACACATTAAATTTATCACAATTGTGTTTTTTTCTTTTTGGCATATTCAGTTGGAAAACTGAAAAAATATGGTTCATATTGCAGCCAACTCAGGTGCGAGTGGGGGCTGCGGCCCGTGAGTGTTTGCAAATGCTTCGACAAACTCACCACACTCTGCGCCATGCTACTGGTATGAGCAATAATAAAAAAAAAACGAATGCATACTAATTAATGAATAATTTTGGTTATTCTTGAAAATGAACAACAAGAATTAAATTTTATTCTTTGTAATTTGAAAAGTAGAATGCAGTCATTAGTTTGCTAGCACATTTGTTTTATATTTAATGTTTTAATCATACATACAATATATATATACATACTCTTATATGTACTTATATACACATAGATTTATATACAGTAGGTATGTTATGGTATGGTTTTTATTATTCTGAACTATTCCTTAAAAGTCAATATTTAGCTAACTTGTTTTTGTAGTTGTGCTTTAACTTTATTTAGAGGACATTGTGTTTTTACCTGAAGATTTGCTATTTCAAAATGTATGCATGTGTATAAGTAGTTTCAATGAATCATACATCGCGGAATAAAACCTGATTACAAAATTCTTATATAAGTATAATACATATATTATTTATATTATATACGAAATGTTTATCTTAATAAAATCACAGCTCTGCAATTTATACAAATCCAGTGTCATTTGTGTTATCAAGGAATAACAAGGAAAACTGGGCAGCCAACACATCTGAAGGAATTATTACACTTATTGGGTGAATGCACTGTTTTTGTTTTTAAATACAGTCAGCATAAATGCAGAGCATTGTACTGATTGGAAGTAAGATTGATAGGTGGGAGGAAGAAGGAGAGAGAAGTACGGGTACTTTGAAAAGTTTCTAGCCTGACACATGAATTGCACTAGTGGAGCAGTGAATTTATGTTCAATGTATGATTTTATCTTTCGTATGAACACGTGAAAAGTTTCAAATCAATCTGGCAATCCATTTTGTGTTTTTTTAAATGGAAAAATTTAAAAATCGTGACAATATTGGGTATTTATTTAAAAAAAATTTGTCTGAACAAGCCATCCATACCGATATGGTAAATGTGTTAGGTGAATGTGTTCCTTCATAAACAACAGTAAAACATTGGATTGCTGAATTTAAACGTGATCGTACAAGTATTGATACCTCGATACCAGAAATCATTGAAAAAGTACATGTTATTGTTTGTGAAAATCCAAGTGCGAATATGTGTGAACGAGTAAACCACATTTTACATGAAAAACTACATATGAAAAATCTGTTTGGAAAAGTAGTACCGCAAAACAAAAACTCTTTCGAAAACGAATTTCTCAGTGCATTGTACAACGTTTGGAACAAGCAGAATAAAACGGATTTAAAGCGTCGTTTCATAACTGTGGATGAGACTTGGGTCTACCATCATGATCCTAAATTGAAACAGCAACGTTTACAGTGGACTTAAGCTGGATGTTCGGCGCCAAAGCAGACAAAGCACAAACGATCGACAAAGAAGGTTATGACTACTATTTTCTAAGATGCAAAAGGGATTATGTTGATTGATTACCTTGAGAAAGGTAAAACAATAAACTCAGAATACTATTTTAACCTGTTGGATAAACTGGATGCAGTAAATCGCGAAGAAAGACTCGGTTTAAAGAAGAAAAAATCCTTGTTCATGAAGACAACGTACGTCCTTACAACAAGTGTTTTCACAATGGCTAAATTAAAGGAATTACAGTAAGTATTGCTTCACCATCCACCGTATTCACCAGATTTGGCTCACAGCGGCTACTACATGTTCCGAAACCGGAAACAGTTCCTTCGTGGAAAGCGTTTTTCGTCGAATGAAGAAGCTATAGCAGCCGTAGAGGCATATTTTGCAGACCTTCCGGAATCGTAATTTAATGATGGGACAGATTTATTGTAGGTGAGCTGGACTAAGTGTATTGAACTGTTAGGACATTAAACTGAATAAAAAATAACTGTGTTTTCATATTTAGACTAGAAACTAGAAAGTAATCACCTGTAGTTATGAGCGTTTGCTTGTATTAACATGGTATGCATGTGAGTATAAGGACTTGGTAGAAGTGATTGAACCTTACTTGATAAACGCAAAATTATTATAAAATAGTCTGCCCTATATGGGGAAGAGAAAGAGAAAAAGCGCAGGAGAAAAAGGCATGTAAATATCGGAGACACCTGTTGAGAAGTGATTTCCGGCACTTACATCTTACTCAGGATTATACAAAAGCCCATTTAATGTGATATATATATCTGCAGATCAATTCATAAATATTCAGAATATTCAGCATTTAACGAAATCTCATATAGCTTTTCACATACTTTATAATAAATTTGCTTTCTATAAATGTAGTAATTTATATTTTCATTGAACAAGAACAAACAAAAATAGAAGCAAATAGCTAAAAGTAAAAAAGAAAATCTAATTCATAAAGAGAATTTTTCATGGGCACTTAAATCTTCAATAGAGCATAACGCGCGCAATTCGCTTTTCGATTATTTTTTATTTGTTATTATTGCATTAATAGCAAAACAAACGAATATATTTGAATTTTTTTTTTTTATTAAACATTTCTATGTGAAAATATTAATTTTGCCATTTTAATGCATTTTAAGAGCGAGGTTAAATATATTGTAATGTTATGATTTTTCACTTCTAATACGAAATTAATTAATAATTTCCAAAGTTGCTCAGGTAATAATACTAGTACATCACCAAGACCGCTAAGGAACCCTTCACAGTTCCGAAACTATATCGTTTAATTTGCCTGCTCTGCATAATTGTGGTAAGATCGGTTCACTGGCAAAGAACGAAGTATCAATAAATTAACTTCAAGATTTGGGAACTAAGTAAACGTAATCATAAAGCCAAGCAAATAAATTCATTTGTAGTTAAACATTTTATACCAGATGCTTATTATTGTACAATTAAACAAAAAGGAGCGACAGTAGTCGCAATCATCACAAGTACTTAAATAGCAAGAGGCGGCAACAATTTGTTGTAGCAACATGCAAGTGTGCCATTAAGTTTTCAAACTTATGATGTTGATGATTTCGCTTTGTTATTGTTTTGATTTGAGAATGATGAACGAGTGCATCTCAGCATCAGCGCATTAACGAAGCGTTGCAACTTTTACTACTTCTTCTTCTACTAAGTATTTCATATAATTTTTACGTTTTTTTGTTTTCGTTTTTTTTTTTTGGTTTCACCAATCACTTAAGTCCAAAGCAAACAAAACAACAAAACGTTGGCGACAACTAACGCGTACTATCGTCTGTGAAAATGTGGAAGCAACAAAACAACACTTTTAAGCCGCACAACGATTAGATTGTCACTAACAGATGCAATCGTTCAGTTATCAAGTATTAGCCTGCCAGTTGCTGCTAGTATCTATTTACTAGCAATTGAACGTTAGCACAAGTTGCTAGCCAAAGTATGTAGTTGGCTAAAATGTTTATAAACATCTTGTTGAGGTGGCTGCTGGTACTGGAACTTGTTGCTGCTTCAACTTAAAGTGTAGGCATGCGTGTGTGTAATCGTTATGATGTTTTGGTAGAAGACGATGTTTTTTGTTGCAGGTGCTCTTGTTGTTGTAGCTTGCTGCTGCTGCAAAATTACTGTACTTTGGTTTAATATTTTATTTTTATATTTTTCTTTGCAATCGTTTTATCGCTATTTAAATATAGACGAACGTATGTAGTTTGAGTACTCGAGTATGTTCAGCCATCCTCATCCACATGTTAAAGCTAGCGCTTTTCATTTCGAGCTTCTCCTCTCTCTTTAACTGAAATACATATAGTACTTATTTTTCAGAAGAAAAGTAACTAAACCACTTTCTGACGTATCTATGACAGATATGTAGATAGCATCTTTGTTGCCGCTGTTGCACTTACTAAAGTTAACTACTACATATTGCATTAATTGTAGGCACTATTTTTGTGTGTTTGTTTGTTTGAATGAGGCTAAAATTACAATGTAGAAACATATGAATTGAATACTTAAAAAAATTCTACATACATAAGAGGAATCGCTTACACTGTTCATCATAATTTTTTGAATATTGTCATACTACTACCATACTTGTCTGCTATAATAACTACAAGTATGCAAGGGAATGGTAAAGAACTGACCAAGGTGGGACCATTCGCCCAAAGAATCTATAATTTTGCATAGCTTTATCTTTTAAATCTACAATCACCAAGTTTTCTCTGAACGACTGATGGATTCAATAAATATTTAAAGGAACAAAAAGTAGTGTAATGGGAACTTCTGAAGGCCTTATTGCTTAGTGCCTTTCTCGTGTAGTGCCTTTCTCGTGTACAAGAGTGTTAAGTAGTGATTGGGAATTATGGCCAAAGATAACACACTGGGTACACTATAGCATGACCCATCATATTGTATGGAGTAATGGTCAAATGGAAAGCTCTTGAATGCAAATAATTGCTCTAGTTCGATTTGAAAGGCTTTAAAGTCCCATATGTGTAGATGTCACAGGGCACCTAAAATCCACTTCCACCGAGTCTCTCAATATTATACTCAACCTATAACCTATAGATCTTTTTATGGTTTATAAAATCATGCTTAGATTAAAATAATGTTAGTTGCCGAACATACATATTTCTACCGATTATCAACAACCATCCTTACATCGAAGATTTGACCGAAGATTTATAATTAAAGGTGACGTCTGGTGATACAACCAACCTAACAGCTGCCTACACTGACCCCTCTAAAACTGAGTTTAGCGTAGGTGAAGGATTCTTTACGCTTAATACAAATACCAAATACAAATCTTGCAATCTCTTCGGAAGTTGTAATGTTTTTTTAACCTAAAATAGATACAATACATGGCATTTGAAAGCATCATGAGCAGCGCAAGTGATCTGGGAAAAATTATTTATTTAGACAGTCAACCTGCTCCGAAGGCATTGGAAGCCATACCATAATTTTTAAATCGGTAGTAAAATGCTACAACTATATTCAAGATTTTCGAACTTATACTTAATAAACTACAACTCTCCTGGATCCCAGAACATTCTGGTGTAATGGGAAATGAGGTGGTAACATCTAACCATCACTCTGTTTCGAGTATGCAGCCTTCGGTAATCACATATTTTTTCTACCTTTAATAGAAAATGAAGTGGTCGCTGTGGCGTAGTGGTAGTGCATTTCGGCACAGGCAAAATCAAAAGTAGTATTTCTCTCCACCTACTCCCTTAAACTCCTTTGACTGAAGTAGCCTAAACTTCTACCGTATATGATAACTTTTCTGGCCCTAACAGTCTCTTACTAAAACTGAACTTCACTTGCTCACAACGAATGCAGTTCATTGATTGGTATAGGTACTCGGTATTGCTTTGTGAAGTATCATGCCAATAAGCTTGGTTTGGAGGAAAGCAACCTTTATAGGAACTGTCTGAGAAGTGGCTTTAAACACTTTGAAAGATATTCTTCGACATTACCCAATATTACCTAGGACTAAGTTAAAGACTTTAGGGAACACGTTCTTTCTTTCCCTAAATGGCTTAATCGTGCATAAATCTGGCTCTTTTAAAAAACTTCCACATACTACGGGTAATACTTTCCAACTGGAAACCGTGATGGATATACATAGCTTGGAGTTCTAATGGGCTCTAGGGAGATTGTGGTAACACTATGGACCTAGAGGCTTATGTGAGGCATCCATCTACACTTCTAACCTATCCTAGTGAGTAAGTATGACCACAATAACAAAACAAAAAAAATTCATAAAATTCCAGAGATTAATGTCTTATTTACCTATTCAACTTTTTTTCACATTTATTACCCAGTGTCTTTTCTTTTCAGCACCTTTCTGATTCAGTGATTGATATTTTTCTTTACAGCCTTACGTATTTTAGTAACTGGTAATTAATTAATCCTATAAAAACGGCAATTAACATTATCTAAACTCTTTTCGCTATTATCATTGAAAGTTTTTACTTGTGTTGTGTCCTGCGTCTAGGTTCATGTCTGATTGTATGACTTTTCAAAAAACTCACGGTTTAGTATAGTCTATGATAGCCTTTGCTTGTCTGTTGAAATTTAGACCAAGCAATTGTATTAAGTGTCCTATTTTCCTCAGTGTAATTGTTCACACTCAATACTTTTTACATAAATTAAAAACTGTTTACAATTTTGAAAGTTTTTTTTCTTCATCTACTTCTTTGTTGTTTCTACTTTGTATACATTATGTTGTGCCTATTATTGTTATTATAATTTATTAATATATAATTTTGCCTGTCAACTAAATACATTAAATGTATGCAGTTTTGCAGGCCACACTATATTTTGTTTTTGAATTTCGAATTTCGCACAAAATTTAATGATAGAAAAGCTACATATGATTTGAAAATTATTTAAAAGATTTAAAATTTTAGTTGCTTATCTGCGATGTAGGTAAGTTTATTTCTGCATCATGACTTTCATTACTTTCTTGATACGTTATCATCATCACATTCATATACGATTTTCTATAGAGAAAAATCTAAAAAATTTGCATAATCTTATCGCAAGCGATAAATATTTTTTTTTTTTTTTTGTGAAATTTTTAAAGTGTAGTTATTATTATTGCTGTTGTAGTTGTTTCAAATGGTACATTTCTTTTAATTATAAATAACTTGTTCGTGTGAACTGATCTAATTAATGTTTTTTATCTTTCGAGCTGATGTTAGCTGTTTCTTGCTAGTTTTTATTTTGGTATTTTTGTGGATTTTTATTTTTTTGCTCAATTAATATGTTTTCATCAATGTCACAGTTTTTTTTCGGTTTGTTGGTTTTTGGTGCTCGTCAAACCTCATATATTTATTTGGTTTGACGTTAAGACAATTTGTTGAAGGAATGCTATGATACATGCGAGTGTGTCTAGGTACAACTACATAAGTAACCACATACAGTCAGAGACTAAAGTTTAAATACTCCCCTCAAAATTCATTTTTAAATAAGCTTTTACTTACTTTACTTACTTTTAATGGCACAACAGCCCATGGAGGGCCTAGGCCGAGCTTTTCGCATCCACTCATGTTGTGCGTGTTATATTTGTACATGAATGGAAGGGACCTACAGTTTAATGCCGAATCCGAACGGCGAAGTGAAAAGCTTTTCATAGCAATTTATACTCTTGTAGGTTTGCCATTGCCTGCCAAGAGGTGGTGCCGTCTAGAAAAAATATTTTTTCTTTTTGATTTTGCTGTGCCGAGATTCGAACCCCGGACACTCTGCGTAGCAGTCCAACGCACTACCACTACGCCACAGCGACCACTTACCCTCCAAATTCATTTTTAAATAAGCATTACAGCAAAAAATATACATAATTTTATTTAAAGTTCAATAATAAAAAAAACATAACAAAAAAAACTTACTTTCTCGCATAGATAACAGTATATGCATTAAGACTCAAAAAAATACGCTGGACAAAAGCTTAAACAACAACCTTTTTTGATTAAATTTAATTTAATTGAGAAACGTAAACTTAAATTACTATTTGGTTGGTCCGCCCATAGCTTCAATAGATGCTTGCAGGCGAGGTGGCATAGATAGAATCAAATTTACTGTATCGGATTTCATGATTTCCGATGAGGAGCGTCATTTAAGGATTCTTTGCTCTTTGAAGTGTGCGAGGGTAGATCAATAAGTACCCGTGTGTGAAGACAGGTGGCGTTGCTGAGGGAAGTTGACATTACCGTCGTGAACAGCCATCTGTCACACGACACCACACTAAAATGACTGATTCATAGGCTAGTTTTTCTTTGGCAGCCATTAGTATCACACGTGTTTGGTGTTTCGCGATAAAATGGAAAAAGAACAATATCGATCCGTAATTCGCTTTTTATTTTTGGATGGAAAAACATGCGTAGAAATAAAAGAGAAGTTGGATCCTGTCATTGGGGACCCTTCGTTATCTATGACACCCGTAAGATATTGGTTCAACGAATTTAAACGTGGTCGTAAATCTGTTTTTGATGGGCTAAAGTCAGCTGATTGGAAAGGTCTACAGAGCTGACGTGGAGCATTAGATTAGATTAGATTGAAACAGGGGCTGGGCACAAGGCACCAAATCACTGGGGCCATAAAAAGGTATTGTGAAGAATATCCTAAGATATTGTATATCCTAAGATACAGTTCCTAGGCTTGTAGCATTTAAAAATGTTAAGATATCTCTGGGTATGCAATAGCAAGGTGGCGAAGTCTAAGCCTAGCAAGTACGTATGTCACAGTGGCGCAGAATATGCTCTGCTGTTTCCTCGTCTTCTTCACAAAATCTACATAATTCGTCCCGAGAACCGCAGAATGTGGTTGGTTCAAACATGGGTTCGGATTCCCCTTTTCTAGCTAGCTCGTTAGCCATTTCATTGCCCTCAATACCACTATGTCCAGTCACCCAAATTAGATGGACTCTATTTTGTGGTGCTAGCTTCATTAGTAGTTGAAGGTACTCCCATATAAGTTAGGAACTAATTTTTAAGAAGTTTAAGGCCAGTAGTGCAGCTTTACTGTCCGAGAGAATATAGATGTTTAGATGTTTCGTTTACACGACGGTCCTTCTTCATATTCTCTAAAAATAATTCTATTGCTTATACTTCCGCCCGAAAAAATAAGTTTTCTTGGCTCATAGTAGCAATAATATCCTTTCTCGGTCTATACTCCAGTTTCAACTGCCTCGATTGTTTTTGATCCATCTGTAAAGCGAGGGCATACTAACTTTTCCCAAGTATCTCTACTAGGGAATGTAACTTGAAAGTTGTGTTGGATGTTATGTCGGGGTAGGCACGAATCATTTATTGTGATGTTAAGGTTTTGTACCTTAGTCAATTCTTTTCCAAGAGCAGAATGTTTGACTTTTCTCTCATGACCTTTGTCTTGCAACATGTGCTTAGCAGTGAACTTCAATGCCTCTTGGTTGATCACTAGGTGAAGTGATGGCAGGCCTAATGCAACCTCTAATGCTGCTGTTGGTGTGGATCTCATGACTCCTGTTGACGTGGAGCTTAATCCTTGCCCAAAACTGACTGTGATTTTGAGAATAAGGGTAATTTTACCTAAAATTAGATCGAAACTAATCGCGATTTATCGCTTCATATTCAGCTGCACCTCCTACTTTAAATTTAAGTGGCTACACCTAAAATTATAGAAAAATATAATAAATCATACCGAGTAATCGTTGTCCTTCTCCAAAAGCTCTCATTCATATCTTCGTACTCGTTTGCGAAATTCAGACGAAGCTGCTTATTTTTTTTCAGAAATAAGAGAATTCTTACGTGGAACTCTGCTCCTATATAGTCCTTTTCCCGTAAAGATCTTTCTAGAACGGCAGCAGTACTACCGGCTAACTGTGACGCAATTATTCTTGGAGTTTTCTCCACTTCCTTTGCGGATAAGGCTAACATCTCTTTTATTGGTCGACCAGTTCTGGACTTAGTTTCCACTGTTAGGCTAGTTTTATATTTTCTTATAATATTTCACAGACATATGACAAATGCAAAAATTTGCTTTACTCGGTAGGATTTGCCATCTTTAAAATGTTCAGTAATTAAATGTTTACCACTAGACTCTATGTACATATATCTTTTCCTTTGAACATATTTCGTTTTTTAAATCTTCCGACAACGATCAAATCACGACTAATATTGAATAAAATTGCGTAAGTGAGCAAATCAACAAATATACCAGGTTACACCTGGTTTAAATACATGTTATACTTTCAATCTTCAAAGTAATGGCCATTGCTACACATTTTTCCCATCTCTCTGGCAATTTGTAAATGCCTCGGCAAAAAAACTGTTCGTTTTTTGAGTCAAACCAGTCATTGGGCCAATTTTTTCACATTTTCGTACGTATCGAAGTGCTGCTCAGCAAGTACGTGCCCGATTGATGAAAATAAGTAGTAGTCAGATGGAGTCAAGTCTGGTGAATAAGCCGCATGGGGAGGGTTTCCCAGCTGTACGAATCTACCAATTCCCGAGTCTGTTTTGTTCGATGTGATGGTGGGTTGTCGTCAAGAAAAATCACTAGCTTGATATTGTGAACGTTTTTGGCGCAAAGCACGGTTCAAACGGCAAATTGTTGTTCGTAGCGTTGACCAATAACTGTTTTACCTTGTTTCAGAAGGTCAAACCAGATAACACCTCGCTGATACCAGAAAACACAGAGCATTGTCTTCTCGTCTTCTTTCCGAAGCGATTTGGCTTTGCTGTTGATTTGGCCGGTGCACCGGGCTTAACTTATAATCGTTTACGTTTGGGATTCTCGAAATAGATCCATTTTCCATCGCCAGTAACAATTCAATGAAGATATAACTTTCTTTTGCACCTGGCGAGCAACATTTCACAAGTGGTTTTTCGATTTTCTTGCTGTCTTTCAGTCAATCAATCCCATGGCTTTTAAACGTTGAGAAATGCACTGTTGGGTCACATTAAATTGTTCACAAAATTCCACATTTTTAAGAGCAAAAAAAAAATGTGAGAGTATGAAACTTGATTGTTTATGAACTGAATATTGTTGACACAAATGGCGACAATGATTTGGTGAGATGTCATTACTTGTTTCATACTTGTACACCTGGTAATGGTACTTTGTTTCGGAAAAAAATGTTAAAAAGCTTGTTTAACATATCTTCTTTGTATTTAAACTTTGGTCTATAATTTTTTTTTTTTTTTTTGTTTCTGATATATTACTGTTGGCTATGCGACAACGTAACGATTTTTTGTTGAAAAAAATGCATGCTTACAATTTCGTTGATAGACTTAGTTTTAATAAAAAGTGAATTTTGAGGGGTGTATTTAAACTTTAGTCCTTGACTGTATTTCAAAAACTGTATTTGTAAAAAAATAGTATGAACAATTATCTCATGCAAAAGGAATTATGATTGCAATATTATGCACATTTTCATTTAAATTTTTTTTTAAATATTGCGCAGGTAACAGAGAATCTTGGGAAATAAAAATCTTGCTCACGAGTTAAGTTAGACGCAAATCACTGTGAAGCCTCTGGACCATAGAATCCGTTGTGTACGTGATATCAAAGTAGCTATACAGCTGGCATCTAAGATGAACTACATTGTTTCGCAAAAGAAATCGTCCGATGTAAAAGTACTCACCTGATGATAGCCTTTAATCAAGTGATTACTTTTGCATCGGGTGATTACTTTTGCGTCACCTTGTACATGTATGGTAATGTGTGTTATATTAACAACGTATACTTTGAAATAACGCAAGGAGCTGGGGAATTTTCAACTTTTGCCGTAAGTCAAAAGTGTGTGAGAGATGGTGGCAGATATCAACTGATTAATTTACTTGCAAAAATATCCATTGACAACGTATGTATTGGGTCGCCTGCCTCCTTCATGTACTTTGTATACTGCGCCCACTTGGCTTGTGATGTTGAATTTAAGAACAAAACATAACGTAGATAGTTACGGCGATTTGCGTTTTACATAATTCGGAGGTTAGTTTGATATTTGATCAAAATTCTTTAAAAATTACATTAAAACGGACGAATAGCAAGCTGAACTAGGGGGAAATATACAGAGTGTCATCGTTTATGTCAGTATGTAAATCTTTAATAATTTGAAAATTTATCAGTCGATTGTCTTGAGCAATCATGTTTTTGAAACGTCATTTCAGTACAATTTTAACCGTGAATTGCTTCACAACGAAACAACGCGCCAAAATAGTGACGCTGTACATTGGAAATAGTCGTTAATAGTAGTAGTGTTAACTCAACTTACATATCGTCGAAAATATCGTGGCCAACAAGCACCGTCTGATAACACTATTCGTCGTTTGGTGTCGAATTTTGTTGAGTACGGGGCAGTTGAAGATTGTCGACAAGCCGTTCATCAACGCCAATGCGGTGCATTTTGAACGATAATTTGCATTTGTTTCCGTATAAAGTGCAATTGACTCAAAGAATATTGCCGACAGACCGCCCACGTCGCTGAGAATACGGCCAAACAGTCGCTGATTTTTGGTAGGAAATTTTGATGACCGACGAAGCCCATTCCACGATCTCTGGCGCTGTTAATAAGCAAAATTACCGCAGATCCATGAAATACCATTGCATGACCAAAAAGTGACTGCTTGGGCCAAAACAATCATTTTTCGTCAGAGAAGGCGAAACAGTCGATGGGAGTCGATATCGGTGGATGTTGGCTCATTATGTCTGCCAATATACAACAAATGTGTGAAAAAGGTCTGGCCTTTGGTTTCAACAAGACCACACAGCAAATCAAACAATGCAGTTTCTGCAACGAAAATTCCCTGGATGTGTGGTGTCAAAAAATGGCGATATTGGCTGACCACCCAAATCTCCAGATTTAGGTTGGGTTATTTGAAAAGCACAGAGTACGCTAGCAAGCCTCAGACCATTGACGAGCTCAATGCAAACATTCGTGCCGCAATCAATGCTATACCGCCCGAGATGCTCGAAAAAGTAATGGGAAAAGCGCAAAAAGCGTACATTTCGCTTTGGTCAATAACGGTGGCCACTCAATTGATGTTGCATTCAAAAACTAGTTTAAATAAATTGTAAAGGACAAAATTAAATAAAAAATACCTCATGGTATGGAAATCGGTTGTTTTTGTTTTGTAAAGTTATTCAATATTCACATAACGATGTAAAAGATGGCGCACTCTGTATATCCACATGCTGCCTGTGACCAGAGTCATACAGCCAAGAGGCTTGAATCTGAATGCTAGCCCCTTGGCTAATGCCTAGCACTTTTGGGTGGATGCCCCCGTGAATGAAATTAAAGGAGTAATGAATCTTGTTGCAGTATTCGTAACTAAAATCTGACGATTTTTTCGAAGACACAAAAAAAAAATATTTTTAATATTCATAAGAAAACGTAAGAAATTTTTGTATTTCTCATAATAAATTTATTATAACTTTTATTATTATTAGTATTTCTTTATTATTTTATATAACTAAAATTATACAATTTCTAGGTTAATTTATTTTGTTAGTATTCATCTTTTGCAAAATACATACATAAAACATGTTAAACAATTGTATTCAATTAGCATTTTTAAATTTGCATATTTAAGAATTAAATTGAATTTTCATTGTCGATAAACAAAATAAAATACGCGATTACAAACTACGATTAGTAAACGTAGTAAAAGTAGTGGCATTTGGCCACTCAATGGACGAGTTTTGCAGACATCATCGACCAGGAATTGTAGTACATGGAAGTCGGTACATGGTAGTGGTGATAGTGATGGTAGTAGGTACTAACAAATAGTAGTAGTAGTAGTTGTAAAATAAAAATATAATTGAAGTGAAATTGGTAGTAGCATTGCAATCAATCAAAACATCAACAGTTTTAGTTTATACTGTTTATTTTTGTAAGGAAAATAGGAGAAACTGGGAACATTTTAGCATTCAAATTGCTGTAAATGAAAAGAAGAATATTTTAAATAGTTTTAATGTTTTTTTTTTCTTTCTGTTTCAAGTGGCGAATATGTTGCTTTTAATATTTTTTACTATACATAAATGATGCTATGCACATAAATGAAAAACAAGCAAACATGAATTTGTGATTTTGTTTATGTTCGAGTGCAATTTAATGTTAAATGCAATGAATTGAAACTTGATCATGAATTTGTGATGTTTGTTGCTTATTTCGTACCTATAAATATTTAGTGGGCATGCGATGTTGTTGTTGTTGTTGTTGTTATTGTTATTATTGTGAAATTCTGCTTTAATTAATTTAGAAAATTGTTAATAATTACAAATTGTATGCCAGCAGAAGAGTGTAGATAATTGCATTACTATGGTAAATATTAAAACACTTGAAATGATCAGTTTCGTAATGAAATTAAAGAGGAGCTCCCATTTGTTTTTAATTCATATAAGATAATGAGCATCTTTGCATACAGCTAAAAGACTATGTAATTAATTATTGAAACAATAAATTTATGCAAAATGCTTCTACATAATTATAAAGTTTTATTTAAATTTAAATTTTATAAAAATGTAAGTTACTCTTTCAAACATAAAGAAAATAATTTTCGGACTCAAGTATCGACGTAATTTCCTCCGAGTTGCGTGGTACCAAGTGCATTCAAGCGCTTCTTTTTACTATAAGTAGGTATATAAAATTCCTTTCTACTTGAAATTATTTACCTATTTAATTATTATTATTTTTTTTTTTTGTTACATTCAACACTCAGTTTTGCATTGAGTTGATTGGAAAGATGATTGATAGGTGGGAGGAAGAAGGAGTGAGAATGAGAGAGGGATATGAAGATGAGAGAGGGAATGCAATCACAGGACACCGATAAGCAGATGACTTAAAAGTGGTGCAAAAACGATATTGCACCAATGCACAGATGGGATCAAACATTAGTTTGAATATGAGGTACGACAGAGAACCAAACTTTTTTTTTTATTATTTTTATTGATATATTCAAAACTCAAGCTGTACTCCTATGAATAAAGAGCATTGTGCTGAATGGAAAGAAGATTGATAGGTGGGAGGAAGAAGGAGGGAGAATGAGAGAGAGAGAGATGCAATTACACAGGACACCGATAAAGCGATAGACAGCCCAGCCATTGTGGCAAGTGTTATGCCTTCACCACAATGAACTTCAGTTTATCAGTGTCGACTATGACCGCATGTAGCGCCAAAGGCCAAGCTTTTCGCATCAACTCATGATGTGCGTGTTATATTTGTAAAGGGTGATTTTTATAAGAGTTTAGTTTATGTAAATTAAAAAAAAAAACACAAACATTATACAAAAGTGAATGAAATTTTTATTTCGATCGATACTTAAATCAATTCCTTCCATTTACTTTTTAAAGATAATTTCACTTAAATGTTGCCCGCGGCTACGCTTCAAGTGGTCCATTCTGAGGGTCCAATTTTGACACATTTTTCACACATTTCGGCCGAAATCTCACAAATGACGCAATGACGCGTTCAATGTTGGCTTCCAAAGCAGTAATCGTGTTTGGCTGGTAACTATAGACAAGAGACTTAGCATAGCTCCACAAAAAATAGTCTAACGGTGTCAAATTACACGATCTTGGTGGCCAGTTGACTACAACAAAACGTGAGATTAACTGCTCACCAAATTCGCCTCTCAATTGATGCATGGTTTCGCCTGCAGTGTGGCATATGGCATCGTCCTGTTGGAACCACATTTTGGCCGAGTCCAATTCTAGCTTTTCGGCCAAAAAAAGTGTTATAATCGAACGGTACCTTTCTACATTGACTATAACGTTGTAGCCTGCCCATAACCGCACCAAAAAGCGCATTTTTCGGGATGCATTGGTAGCTGCTGAATTGCCTCTGGCTGGTCTTCACTCCAAATACGGCAATTCTGCTTATTCACGTATCCATTGAGCCAAAAATGAGCCTCGTCGCTAAATGGACGTAGTTTGCGAAACACTTTTTTCACAGCGCATGAATTTTGATTATAATAAATTTGAATAATTTTCAAACGTTGTTCAGGCGTAACTCTATCCATTATGAAATGGCAAACCAAACTGAGCATAAATCAAGTGACAGCTGTCAAAAAGACCAACTCCGAAAAAAGTATTGCCAGATTGAAAACCACACTTTAGATGAATGGAAGAGACCTACAGTTGTATGCCGATTCCGAACGGCGAAGTGAAAAGCTTTTCAGAGGCAAATTTTACTCTTGTAGGTAGAAATTTTGTTGTTGTCGTTGTTTTTTGTTTTATATATATTTTTTTATTTTACCTGTGCCGAGTTTCAAACCCCGGACACTCTGCGTAATAGCCCAACGCACTACCGCTAAGCTACAGCTACCACACTCGGGAAATCAAGTTATAACCTTTCAAAATATGCATGAAATCAAAGAAAATTGCCAATGTTCTGCCTACTTACTACCATAGAGTTGCGAGCAACCCGACTCGACTCCATCAACAATGTGCAGGTCATTATAATTGCCACAAACAGCATTGAATGTGACTCTAATTAAGTGGAAGGAATTTGTCATCCACCTTAAACTTCACAAGGTGTTAAAAAACATTAAGAAAATTGAAGGATCCTTCACAATTACGATATGATAGATATCGAAAAGAGTTTGATACGCAAATATGGCAATACATATAGATACTAAAAATATGAAAAGGAATTTGGAATTTTTATAAAATGTCAAATCAAAATAAGATTAAAAACTAACTACATATTTAAACACAAATGCCTAATTAGTAATAATAAAATACTTACATGTGAAATACTTAGTTATGTGAAATAAATATTTAAGTTGAAAAAAAAATCAATAAGCAGATTAAAGCTATTTCATGTAACCCCCATGAGATTAATTTCAAACAAGATCGCGACTTGAAAACGCATACAGAAAAGTATGGAAAAAATGTATGTATGTATAAGTATATAAGGGGTCCCGAAAAGAGTGCACGAATTGAGTTTTTTCGCTTTTTTTTTATCGGTGCAAGAGGCAGCTCTGAAATTTAACAGGTATCGTCTACAATTGTTCCGATTAATAAAAATAGAGCGCTACAGAAAGGAGCAATGTGTTATCATTGTGAATACCCTTTACAAAAATGGAGAAAGTCGAGCTGAGACACTACCAGTCTTTGTGATTGGTACTCGTTACAAGAACACGATAAATAAGTTATTGTAGCCTCAACTGGACGGTATGGTTCTGGACGACATGTGTTTTTAGCAGGGTAGCGTAATAGCCATCTGCCACACCACGCTTGCAACAATCGATTTATTGGAGCAACTATTTCCAAGCCGTATCAACTCCTGGCATTCAACGAATGTCAACTGGCCACCAAGATTATGCGATTTAACGCAATGCGATCTCTTTCTTTGTGGTTTTGCGAAATCCCAGGTGTATGCGAATAAACCACAAACAATTCCTGAGCTCAAGGCCGAGATGCAACCCAATGCGTCATCGGTGAGATAGAGCCACATCTTTCTCAAAATATCATTCAAAGTCGCGAGAGCTATTTGCCGAATATTTTATTCCATACTTAATCGGAACATGTCTACTTTACAATGCAAACACTAAAAATATAATCACTCGCTCAAAAAATATAAGTTTTATTTTTAAATTAAATCGTGCACTACTACTTATTATTGGGACACCCTATAGAAAATGTGTTGGTAAGGTAAATAAAATTAAATTGTTTCAGTAGACCTCAAGCTGAGCCACTCTGCATGTTCAATGCATCATAATGCAATGTATTGAACCGCACCAGTGAACCACAACATGAGTATTGTATTGATCACAGAGAGATGCCAGTGTCTACAGAAGAAGAAACCGCATGGCACGATCCAGATGTAATGAGTCGCAAATTCACAACATATAAAAAACAAAAACAAAAACAAACACAGCAACACAAAAAACGAAAAAGAAGTTTTTTCAATTCATTTCACTTTTTTTTTGTGATTGAAAGTGGCATCAAATTACAATTTATTTACAATACAACAACAACTCACAATAAAAAACAACCAATCCAATTCAATCCATCACAGACAATCAACATCGATGCAACATTTAATGTCCAAAAGCAGAAATGTTGCATGCTCATTGATGCCGTTTGTACATGCATATGTATGTGTGAATGTACGCAACGATGTATGTATGTATGTGTGTGTATATACGAAAGATGGTTATATGGTTTAATGAGCACAACTGCAGCACTGACAGCAACAGTGGCTGCTGGCTCTGTAGTGCTGTGTGTGGATCCAGTATGTTAAAAATCAAAGATTCATACACAACAACAAACACCACAATATTGGAAACATAAAGAGTCAACTTAAGTTGGTGATTATGTGTATGGTGTTGACGATGACGATGACGACAACGGCGATGCTGTGATGTTGTGTTTTGAACATGATGTTTGCTGATGATGATGACGAGGAACGGAAAACGGTGCGTGTGGTTGAAATGCACAGAATTTTTATACATTTCTGGTTTATATTTAGTAATTTTACATGCGGTTAATTCGATGTGAAAATGTTTGAGTAAGATATGCCCAAGAAGTGCAAGAGATACATTTTTCAATACTTAATACATTAACACACTCACACACATACATATTCACAAGGCCGTAAGTGTATTTCTTTCAGGGGGGTTTAGACAAATGGCTGAAACTTGAAACTTTCGGACAGGACTCCGAACTTGAAAATAATAATATCGTAGTAAATGATAAAAATCGTAGATAGTAAAACCAAAACTATCGGAGAGAAGTTAAAATTTTTGGTAAAATAATAAAAATAAAGTAGGTATTTTTTTAAAAGCAGTATTTGTATTAACAGAAAGTATACATAAAAAAAAAACAAAAAATAAACATTAAAAATTAAACATTAAAATTAAATTTTTGCAAACATCTTGGTTCTCTTTTCTTCAACAAGCTCATTATGAAAGTAAAAATAAGTGATCATAGTAGATTTTCTTCGATAAACTCATTAACTAAGTAAAAACAAGTGCTCGTAGTAGAGTAGATTAAAATTTTGCGAAAAGTGTAGTACAGTCCGAACCCTGAGTTCCATCATAAACGACTTGATTTTTCGTGCACACCTTTGCACAACATTTGCAAAGTGCACTTTGTCCTTGAAACTGAAACTTTAGATTCCTTTAATTCTTTGAGACATCTAAAAGATTCAACCGATTTTCAGGAAAACTTCGAAGAGAGAATGTTTAAAATTTATATTCAAAGACATACGAGGTGTGATAAAAAAATATTTTGTTAAAATTATTTTCAAATTTCGTGAGTTACGTATGTTCGATTTTCGCATTTTTTTTCTGTTATGTTGGTACACATGTCTGTTACATATGTTGGCAATACCAACAATTTTGGATTGTCAGTTTGTTTTTGACAGATAAAAAGGTTAGTCGTGTTTTGGTGTGCTCTTCGGTTTTTTACTATTCGAAAAAAATGGATCAAAGAAACTGTATTCAGTTTTGTGTAAAAAATGAAATTAAATGCGCAAGGACATTTGAAATGTTGACTGTGGCCTTTGGCCACTTTGGAGTCTACTATGAGCAGAACACAAGTTCAATTGTGGTATAACCGGTTTAAGGAAGGCCGAGAAGACGTCAATGACGATGCTCGTCCTGGTCGCCCGAGCACGTCAACAACTGATGAAAACATTGACGCAGTGAAGAAAATGATTTTGGATAATCGTCGAATCACTATCAGAGAGGTTGCTGATGATGTTGGCGTATCGTTCGGCTCATGCCAAGCAATTTTTACGGATGTTTTAGGCATGAAACGTGCGGCAGCGAAGATTGTTCCAAAATTGCTAAATTTTGAGCAGAAACAATGTCGCTTGTGCGTAAGTTTTTGGCCAAAAACAAAACCGTTATCATGCCTCAACCACCTTATTCACCGGACTTGGCCCCCGCTGACTTTTTCCTCTTCCCAAAACTGAAGACACCGATGAAAGGAAAGCGTTTTGCTACGATTGAGGAGATAAAAGAAAAATCGAAACAGGAGCGGTTGGCGATACCAAAAAGCGCGTTTCAGAAGTGTTTCGATTATTGGAAATAACGCTGGCATAAATTTATTATATCTGAGGGAGATTACTTTGAAGGTAACAAGATAAATAAATACTTTTTGCAAAAATTGAAAATAACGGTTATTTTTTGATCATATCTCGTATTTAAGCCCATTGAAAAATATAAAAAGTATAAGGCATATAAAAGAAATAGAAATATTTTGAACATACTTCCATTTACTGCACCGGGACAATTGAACCGATCGGGAAACAATGTGAGAAAAAGTTGCCGATCCAATAGCTTTTATAATTAATTTTTTTTTTACTTAACACTTTTGATTACCATTTGAGATATATCTAAAAATGTCAAACTACATCCAGAAGAGTAATGAAAAAATAAAATTTTTTAAAATGCTATATCAAATGAAAATTGATCCAAATTTGGTATACACAATTAAAATAACAACAAACATAACTGATACGAAAATTCTCATCATTGAACAATAAGCCCCCCTACTTCACATACAAACTCTTTTATGTGTTTTAAGTCTGTTGACACGATAACTTAAGTAATCTCAACTAAACCTTGGTATAAACATTTGTTATTGCCTGGGAGAGGTTAAGTTCTGAAATGGTCGAAATCGGTCAAGTGGGCGTGGTACCCCCCATACAATTGAAATGTTCAAAGAGTAATATTGAAGGAAATTCTAAAGCGAATTGAACAAAATTCAATACACATCATTGAAATAGTATCTTAAATAACTGCTCTTAAAATTGCCGACATTGGGCTAAAGTCACGTCTACTTCCAATAAAAGTGAAATATTACAGGAAATAGAAACGCAAATGGAAACAAATTTAGCATACACAGTTCAAATAACTTCAAAAATAATTGATGCGAACATTATTGCCATCTTTGGGCAATAACCACGTCATAACAATAAAAAATTTGGTTTAGTGAGTCAGTGATGAAAGAAATGTTGACGCAAATACCATAAAAAATCAACCCACCGTTGAATGAAAAAAGGTATTTTATTTCAGAGAGTGTGTAGGGTATAACTATAATGTCCTGCCGCACCCGAACTATGCATTTATAATTTTTTTTTTTTCGAGAACCAAAAAAAATATTCTTCATTTCGGGTTGGTTGGAAGGGGTTTGAACACCGAAATTGCTCCTCTAAATACCGCTTTGCATATTCACATACATAATATATATGCGCATTCCACTGTACTCCTATGTGTGTTATTTTAGGGTTCGCATCTTTGCATACTTGGCTTTGTTAATATTACTTTTCACTTCGCCGTTCGGATTCGGCATTAAACTGTAGGTCCCTTCCATTCATGTACAAATATAACACGCACAACATGAGTGGATGCGAAAAGCTCGGTCTAGGCCCTCCATGGGCTGTTGTACCATTAAAAGTAAAGTAAGGAGAGAAAATTACACCAGAAACAAGTGACAGTTTGCAATTAACACTAAAGATGCAAGATTTTGAATCGGAAATCGGGTTTACCTTACAAAGAAAGTTGTATAATGTTGGCAGTTTCGTAACAATTGGTCTAGAGACTTATTCTCCTAATTGAATATATTTTTTAAAATCTATACCAAGATTTACTTTGATATTAGTTCTTGGAAATTTACCTCCAAGGGAAATATCAAGAGCAATTGATTGATTTATATCATTTTAGGCAGCTTGACGAGACTGGGCCTATATGTGATGAGCGACAAAATGGAGGTTTTCTGTTGCTAGTTAAGAGATAGAATTTTTAATTATTTAGGTAGAATTTTCTGATTAGTTTCAATCATTTACTTTCACCTGTTTTTGTTGTACTCCCCTAGGGGGACTAGAGCTACTACAAGGCGTTCTGTGCATTGCATTAGTTTCGTTAATCTGTTGTTTTCACCATTTGAGCAGGAGATTGGTGTGCCGTAAATGGTACTGAGTTAATATGGCTGACATTTACTTTATCGGCGGCCAGTATCAACGTTTCATCACTCGAGCATCCGGTTTGTGTCAAGGCTGACATTTGGATGGGGGATTTTGATTAACTTTTATTTCATGACATTACTAGATTTCCTGATGGATGTCGTTGCAGAGGGAACTTTTTGTAGTTAGATTAGTAATTTTTTTGCTATTTACGGTATTGGCGATACAGGGGGCTTTCAATGAAAACATAACAATTTCGTATTTAAAAACACAAAACACTGAATAATTGGATAAACTGGAATACATTTCAGCCCCATTTAGGATTCGATATCGCTCATATAACCACCGTGCGCACGTTTGCAGCGATCGATTATTTGAAGCCAATTTTCCACACACATTCTTCCACACGTAGCGACCGTAACGTGGGCAATTGTCCATTGGCCAAACTTTATAATCACTTGTTGTGGTGCAATGGAGTTTCATGAAGCTTCATGTTGCTGTCCAATAAATCATATTTTATTGATTGACAAAGCCATTAAGCCAAATATGATCTTCATCGCTGAAGATGATTTTTCAATGAAATTCAGGATTTTCTTCAAATCTAAATTTGCGTCCACTATTACTCGTTCGTGAACTATACCATGATAAAACCCGAAATCCCTGAATTGATAGTCTAGCAATCAGTCTAGCTGTCACTCGACCACCAAGGCAACCAATAGCTAATCCAAATATTTAAGAGTTCCCTTACCAATGGTTGATCACTGAGGCATATTCCTTGATTGCATATCTTAAGGTTCAGGTTTAGCTAATCACAATGATCTGCTGCCTCAATTAGGAGTGGCAATCATTATTGATAAAGCAAATTTTGACTTATAGAAATGGGTAAAATCTGTGACTTTTACAAATAAATGAAATGAGTAATTATTTTATAATGTTTTGCGATTTGTTTTGCTCTAAATGCATGCATCGATGAATGAACTTTACCAGTGGCAAGGCAGGCCGTTTTAAAAATGTTCTGTGAAAAACAGGAACACGAATTCCACAGGTTTTCTAACACAAAATGAATGAATATTAAATAAATGGAATTTATGCAAAAACTAACGTCAGTGTTTTTGATTATAAGTGAAATTATAAACAAACAGAAAAAGATTTCAGTAAATATTTTGCACCATAGAAAAAGCTTAAAACAGCACACACACACACACACACACATACGCATGGAGATATAATGAAAACATGCATTAAATTTGAATGAAATAAACACACATAAAAGTTTGAAAATGTAGCAGAATTGTTAAAACAAAACATGAAATGTTTACACTAGAGAACTCCATTGAATAATAATGCAGAAATAGTTCACCATACGTTACCTGTTTGTTTTACTGGCAAACCAGAAGCGACAACGTTTCCATTTGGGATTTTGGCATCTGTGTAATTTGTAGTAGTTGCAGAAGTCGTCGTCGTCGTCGTAGTAGTAGAAACCAGACCGGGTGTGGCAGAACGTGAACGAGCTGTAGATGGTGAACGCGATTGTGATGCTGCAGAAATCGATGCTGATCTTGGACGATCGCTGGCATCTGAAGCGTAATCGGAAATGGCGATTGTTTTTTTCGTTACATAACTAACCGATTCAATGGTTGTTTCCCATTTTTGGAATGTATTGATCATGTCACTTTTTAGGGTGCGCGTTGATGCACGTAACGGTGAAGAACGTAACGATGTCGTCGAAGCAGCTGACCCTAGTGAAGAAGAACCAACCAATGAATTACCCGATGATGATGATGAGAATGAAGCAGATTTACGTATTTTGTGTAGAATTTCAATTTTCGGCGCGTCGTTAGGTGTGGAGCGTTCAACGGTAGCGTAATTGTTGGTACCTTTTTCATGATCATTGTGTTCGTGATCAAGTCCGTTCTCATGTGGTTCAGTGATCAGCAACGTTTCTGTTTGTGTTCCTTGATCTAGAAATTGTCAGAGAAATGAAATGCAGATATAAGATGATTCTTGTCTTGTAAATATCACAACAGAAGCTATTAGTATAAGTAATCTACGTATGTAAATGTAGAGTAATTGACGTTGTAGTTGAAATGATCTTGCAAAAATTTGCATTTCACATTAAATGTTTAGAGACCATAAAAATGCTTTAAGCTTTATTATATTTATTCATTTATAAGAGCATTTCACTAATACAAAATATTTCCTGATTCGCGTAAATAAAGTGAAATTTGTTCTGAACTGCGTCAAAATTCTCGAGAAATACTTTCTTTGTTTAAGTTAAGCTGTCAAATTTAATAAGAATATAAGTTTTTTTATTAACGTAGAAATATTTTTGGTTGGTTGTAGTTCGCAATTAACGTTTAATTTATTATTGGCTAAAATAGCTGCGTAAAAACTTATCCTAAATCCATATAGAAAATAACCACCAGTTTTCATTAGAATTATTGCAGTATCATACCTACTTACATATGTACTTCTACTTAATGATACTTTTGAAAAAATTCAATTATTCTGAAAATTAACATTAATTTTGAAATCACATGCTAATGTTTAATTATTTTCGAAATACCAGCAGCACACGAGTCATTATAATTATATTTTTGCAAAATTTGTTTTTTTCTAATGAATTTCAAAACTATGTTTTTTTTTAATAATACAACATTTTGATATGTTATTCAACAACAATTTTATAAGTTTAAAAAACATTGACAAATATCTAGGACATAAACGGTTAAAAATAGGAAAAAACAAAAGAGCTTGCAGAGGCGGTATGTTGCCGCATTGGTCGCCTTAGAATGCCCAAGTGTTTTGAGTGCTTCTGCTTCTGTGTGATAATCATCAGTAGGTAGCAGATATTTTCTATGAATTGCTTTTAGTTTAGCTTTATTTTATTTTTTTTTTGTAAACAGTTTTTAAATATCAAGATCATGAAAAAGTTTTGAAATAGAGTGTGTGGCTGGCTGATCTCAAAGATCGTGTGAACAATTGATATCTGAAATGATCAGATCAAGGGATATATTTAGTATAAATATACTGAGAAATAATACCCGTTAGGTAAGTACTGAACAATAAAAAAAAAACATATGAATTTTATCAGTTTAGAAGTTATGGAAAATACGTATTTCGAAATGACTGGAAAATATTTTGTTTGCACTTAATGAAAAAGACTCGCCAATCACAATCATAATGAGTATTGTCTTGGATTAAGAGAAATAAAAGGGCACATACTTATGTTGTCTTTAAGGAGTCGTTGACACATAAATTGCGAAGATGGAACATTCCTATTTGCACACCAGCATAACTTTTTCGAGAATTGCTTTTCTCAAAGAATGTTTGCTACTTTTCTACCTGCCTTTTTCTTCTTTTAGTGCCACAACAACCCATGGAGGACCTAGGCTGAGCTTGTCCCATCCACTCATGTTGTTCGTGTTATATTTGTACATGAATGGAAAGCTTTTCTTAGGCAATTTTTACTCTTGTAAGTGTGATATTGCCTGGAAAAAGGTGCGGCTGTGTAGAGAAATTTGTTTTCGACATTTTGATATTGCCTTTGTTAAGATTTGAGCCAACGCACTACCAACTACTCTACGGCGATTACTACTTTTCTACCACATGCCTCAAATAACTTTCTGCCGAATATCAAACCAATATAATGTTTAAAATTATGAGATATTATTGTATGATAATTTTATTTTTTATATGACCTCCCTCGATAGTCTAGACTCTCCCGTGAGGTTTCGGGTTCGCTTCTCGTTTTGGTCTGGTGGTTTGCTCTAGCCTAAGTGTGTCCTACTATAGGATAGTCACTCTATTCTATCCTAATACGTATGCCCAAATTCAATTCAAATTTTTTTAAGGAAGAAACTTAAATAAAACTGATCACAGTTCGGAGATCAAAAGCCCGTGACAAATGCAAATTTGATTTTGAATTCCCTCCCTTCTGAGCGAGAAAAGTTGACTTTTATTGTACAGTACCATATAACAACGAATTAAACTGAAAATGGAAATTGGTGTTAAAAATTTGAAAACCAAAGAAAGGATCCACTGCTAACTCTGACCGTTTAAGTAATCAAAATTTATTTTAAAAATAAATATGATTCTCATTAGACTCAAGAGCCGGGTAAAAATAAGTCGGAATGCACTGAAGCTGCCTACTTTTACCATATTTACATAGACATTGTATAAATAAATTTGATATAATTTTGCTTTTCATCAATTTACAGCTAATTCTGTATCTCAAATTAGGCAAATTTTTGCACGCAGTACATTGCCGATCTATTAGTTTCATAGATAAAGCACTGGCGCCAATGTACCATACGCTTGCATGTGCGACTATTGAGCTGGTATGATTTTTATGTCGCTGTCAAATGGATTTCGAGTGTGAGTATGTGGCCTTTTAAAATTTAACAAGCTGTGAAAATAATTTGGCGCATTTTTTAGGTTTTTAATATCGAGGACGCTAGTTTAGCTTGGTCTGATGTGACTGCTGACAGCAGCGCAACAAACTGAAACCTTTATGTCTGATATTTTTATGTTGAAATTGTTTGCGCAAAATTAGAAAACAAAATTCTATTGTGAAATATTTATATTTTAATTAACTTAAAGTGTCTTGCAACAGTCGCACTTTAGGGTCTAGTATGTACTCAAATAAAAAAAATAAAATTTAAAATTGTGGTTTTCAAAACTATTTAAAAAATTCATTAATGAAATATTTGCGTCATTTAGCCAATATAAAAATTTAAAAATTCCTTTGCAAAATCTCTAGCGGCAAGGTTAACACAAAAGTGATAAATCGCTTTCGATTGCTTGTGCCACAAACTTTCTATATTTTCTGTATACTTAGAATATTGATTTTGCATAAAATTTTAAGTTTATAATTGATCAAGAATTGCCGTTGGTATTAGCAGATATTTCCTGTTCAACATCTATTTCTTTAAATTTTAATAATAATTTATTTTATTCCATCAAATAGCTTTATAAAAATCGAAAAAAAAGCCAGTGAAATTCGGGCGACACAATTGGATCGTAAAATAGAATATCAAAATAATTTTGTTTTTGTTCGCTTTGAATAATTTCTTCTCTTCTCCTTCTTGAATGTTTGAATGTTTGAGAGAAATAACACTTAAATAATTATATTCGTCCGTTTTTATTGTATATACCATTTAGCATCATGAGACATCTCGTATGGTCGACGAGAAGTGTGTCTCATCAATTTGACACCCACCCAAGTCAACACATGCATTCTCCGAATTTGCTGGTTGAAATTTTGAGCATTTTCAATATTGTGACTTTTTGTGAATTACTTATGTTTGATACTGAGGTGAGTTCATTTTATATTTTTAGATAATATCTAATTAATTTAGAGATACAAAAAGAAAATAATAATCATCTTAAAAAATGTTATTTGTGTTTTTCTCTTATATCCAACATGTACATACTGATGTGATTCAGGTGATTCAAGCTCCACAAATATTCTAGAACATTTGGTATTCCATTGGGAGGATATATACTATGCATAAAACATATCAGTGGCATTAACTAAGTATGTACTTACAATGGAAAATAAGTGATACAATTTTATTTATTTAATTCTGTCTGGTTAAAAAACTGTACATAGTTAGTCATGTCAATGGAGTTTCATGAATCAGGCGGGGCAGTCCTCTTTAATGAACATTACCCAAGATGCAACCGCAGAGATGGGAAATAAACCAAAAGACCCCCTTTCCTGAACAAAAAAATGTCCGTAAAGAAATTTCAGATGTAAACTTCAAATAACTTGTCAAGTCTCTAAATCAAAAGAATTGAATTGGGAATAATTAAGAATTTAGTTGGGAATAATTTTATCACCATTTTCTGCACGATATTTAATAATATTATTTATTTATTTTAGAAACTTTATCTGAGATTTGTTATTATTATATAAATTAATTATAACTTCACTAAACACTGAGTTACGGTGGTCTCAATTTGCTACTTAAGAAAGCCATTGCAAATTTGTTCCTGTGATATCAGCAACACGTAAATATTCAGTAACAAACTGTGATTGTTACATTCAAGTAACAGTGACCAAATAACTATAACCTAATAATGTTGCCATAACCGTTCTACAACCGATGATTGATCTTGGCCGCCGCAATAAATTATCGACCAGCCGCTTTTGCTATGTGCGCGCCGGCGTCAGTTAGTAAGGCCAAGTGCAGTCAGGTCTCCTTGTACCTGGTCTTTCCAACGGAGATTAGGTCGTCCTCTTCTGCTCGTTCCACCTTCGTGTCTCGGAAACAATACCCTCCAAGCCGGAGCGTTTTCTTCTATTCGCTCAACAAGACATATCCAGCACAGCCTCTGGATTTTTATTGGATTATTGATTTATTGGAATCTTCGCCACGAATGCTCCCAATAGCCTCTCATCATTGATGGTCATTGTCCATGCTCGTATATTTTCTTCACGCAAAAGGTTAAAAAAGTCGCACGATAGGGAATTAGCTTGTTTGAAAACTTGCTTGGTATCGAATGGAGATGAGAAGTCAATCTGAATTATAATTGCGCTGGTGTTGTGGTGGATTTGCAGGTATTACAGACATTGTGGCATGCAAGTGATCTCTAATCGTGTTGTCGAAGGGGGCTTTATAATCGACGAATAGATGGTGGGTGTTGATCTGCTTTTTTCGGGTCTTTTCCAAGATTTGGCATAGTGTGAATGTCTGGTCGATGGTGGATTTACCAAGCCAGAAGCCACATTGATAAAGGCCAATCTATTTGTTGGCGATGGGCTTCAGTCTTTTACACAAAAAGTACGCTCGATCAAACACTAAATGCAATATTAAGAAAGTATATATCACGGTAGTTGGCGCAGATTGTTAAATCACTTTTCTTATGGATAAGGCAGAGCACGCTGAGGGCCCAATCATTTGGCATGCTTTCATCCGACCATATTCTGTATAGAAGCTCGTTTTGTGACCTCTTCACCTCCAGTCTTAGGCAGTTCGGCAGGCAGGCCATCTGCAGCCGCAGCCTTAATGGCTTGCAGCCGAGCGATGACGGTTAAGACTCCTCATAGTCGGGTGGCGGTACTTCAAAGCCGACCGTGATTGGGGTTTCTAAAGCAGATTCCCAAGTGCAGGCATTATTGCCGTCATCGCCATTAAGAAGCTGCGAAAAGTGCTGCCTCCATAATCTCATAATACTCTGGACACCTGCAATCAGATTTCCGTGTTCGCTCTTGCATAAGTTCTTCAAACCATTAGTTAGGCGTCTTACAATTAATAATAATTGTCAGACCTTATTCCCTCATTCCTGTCTCCAAACTCAATATCTTCGCCTCTCGTCTTTCGATATCATCGACATAAAAATATCTTGCCATACGCATTTGACGCAATTGGGCATTTACAGATTTCTATAAATATACTATATATTCCTTTTTTTTCTATTTTTTTGATTAATATGCTTTAAACGTTGTTGATATCAAATTACAATGCAAACATTTTCAAATATTCATTCATCAACAACTATAAGTATTCAGATAAATTGTTCATTCTAAAAGCTAATATTTATATTCATCATAACCAAGTGTTGTATTTGTTTATTTATGTTAAAGAAAGAAGAATAAGAAAGTTTGCGAATAAATATGCTACATATGCCAAAGGCTAATAAAGCAAGGTCAGACTATTTGGCAATATGGAAAACGCGCAGTTCTTATTTTCTTTCTTTTAAATTATACAAAAAACAGTGGTATTTAGATATATTTTCTTTCTTACTATTTAACACAGAACAGATTCTAGAGCACTCATAGAAATTTGTTTATTTGCAAGACGAAATTTCTGGTTTTCCATAGATATGCACAACTAAATATAGAGATTATACCATGCCAAAAATATTGCAGGTGTGAAAATTTATTTTCAGTATCTAACGCAGAGAATTGTAGTAAAAGAAAAATAATCATGAATCAATTATGAATTCTTTTCAACTTTTTACTATTGAAACTTGAAATTGACTTGGTTCAATTCTAATTTCTATTTAGAATATAAACTTTTTACTCACGAAAGAGAGTGTGAATGAAACAAAACTAATTCTATGGCGGAGTTCACTCTTTGTTGTAAATGGTCTTGTATCAATGTCAATGCAAACTATGGTATAACGCCATATTACATATGTATATTTGTGGTAATATCAGAAATATTTTGAACTAGCTTCGCGGTTGGCTGACAAAGTTTGGGTAATGCGTAATTTATAGCATATATGGTACAATTATATATGGTACAATCTCGGTGATCCTTGCATTTCGAATATCTAGGCACTTCTCAAATAGCAAAAATTCTAACTTGTACAATTGCGTGATTGCGATTGTGATTTTGGATACATGTATTGTAGTCATTTGTGTGACTTACTTCCATTAATTAATCAATGAATTTATTTAATTCAATTAATAATGTTAGCATGGGAGATCAAGCTGAGATTAACGCTTGCCAATAGGTGTTACTAGGAGCTCAGTAGGCAATTGAGAAGCAGAGCCCTCTCTCGACCGACGAAAATTAAGCTCTATAAGTCCCTCATCCTTACCGTCCTAATATATGGCGCCGAGACGTGGACATTGAGCATCAATGATGAGAGACTGTTAGGAGCGTTCGAGAGGAAGATACTCCGTAAGATCTACGGTCCAGTAGGCGTGGACGACGTGTATCGAATGAGATTGAACGATGGGCTGTACGCCGATACTGACATACTCAGTCAATCGTATAAAAAGCCTCAGCGGCTTCGCTGGCTGGGTCATGTTAAGTGAATGGAATAAAGCGCTCCGGCTAGAATGGTGTTTTATTTGAGCCACGGTGGAGGATCACGCAAAAGAGGACGTCCTAATCTCCGTTGCAAAGACCAGGTGCAGGGCAACCTAACTGAACTTGGCCTTATTAACTGTCGCCAGCGCGCGCAACCCGATAATCGGTTGTAGTGCCAGCTAAGTAAGTAAGTTTATTTACTTCTTGATAGGCCACATAATGTTCTTCTTCTTCTAGTATACCATTCACAGTAGGATGGCAACCCAACATACAATTGGGAAGTTCGACAACGTTATGTTGATTTTATCGTTTATCTTTTTTCCACAAATATTTCTAAAATTTGTATTGTTAAATTTTGAAATTTTGGTGTTCATACTTGAAAAATTTGGATTTACATGCACTTCTTACTTGATAACAGATAAATATAAAAAAAACTGTAAGAAGGGAAAGTGATAAAGAAAATTGTGTGCGTCATTGCGACGCCCTGCAGAAGTTAACTTCGTCAGAACGTTTGCCTTTTATGTTTTCAGGTTAGGTTTAGTAATCTTGTAAAAACCAGAGTCTATCGCCGACACTACAGGCGTGAATTTTTTAACGAACATGTTTTGTTTACGTGCTGATATATGCAAACGATAAGCCTTGTATAGTTCAGTTTGATTACTATCTGATCGCAGGTGTGCTTCATCTGGATTAACTTCATTTTGATCGTTTGCATTTCCAATGCATGCAACACCCTCTGCAAAATCATCATATTCATCAAAATATTCATGCGAATTTATTTGCTACATCATTATAATTATAATCTTACCATCATCATCATAATTATCATCATTATAATAATCATCTATGTTTTGTTGCGCTGATGCGAGTTGATTTATTTCCACGCAGGAAAAATTTTCAGGCAAATTTTCAAGAAAATCTTCTGCCCTTCTCTTTCGTTGAGAGGCTGGGAATTAGGCCACATCAATGACCGCCTGGTTCTCTATAATCTGAAGACCTTCGTTGTAACTCAATGACATGAGTATTGATACAATTATTGGCATTAATAAACTTTTTTGCCATTCATGCTGCTTCCGAATTAGTCTTTGAACGTTTTTTTTCAATGAAATTTGAATTCTGTTGTGCTTCAAGTTGCTTGGGAAGTCTGCACTCTCCGATCTTTCGGTGCTGGTTTGTGGGTTTTTTTCTACACGATAGCAGAATCTGAATTTCGTTTGGGACCCCATTTTTCGACGAAGTCTACATTCTTGCTGTCTCCCCTCTCAGCCGCAGTTTTGGTGGAGATTTTATCGTAACGCAATCGCCATTTGTTTATGCTTCGCGTTTTTTTTTTTGCAGTCTATAATCGCTTATTATGTCAGATCGAGAAATTTTGAAATGTTTTTGTTTGAAATGGTAAATTTTATTTCGAAACTGAAATTTTCTTTTTTTTTTTTCCATTTTGACGAGAAACTGGTGGGCAGCGACATCTATCAATCGAGTATGTAAAAATTTGACGAGAAACTGATTGATATAACAAAAATGAAAAGAGGTTGACTAATAGAGAGTGCTGCCCATCATTTCCGTGATAATTTTCGCTGCGACGATCATCTTTTACCCCCGGCTTAAATATAAAAACGATTCTAGAGAAGTAAACTTAAAAAAAAATAAAAAAAGGGATTGAAGAGATGCCATCTCTATTGTTGAGTCTTCATTTGTATTGTTTAATTGCTTTAAGAGAGCTTGGACTTAACATGCTGAAAGATTGCTGCAGCGAACAGTTAAGCAACCATTAAAAGTCCATTTGCATTTCAGGGCGCAGTTTCAAAATCTTAATGCTGGTCAAGCTATACAAATGTGGTTTGATCAAGACTGCTGAGTTGTTTTATGGACCCGAAAATAATGATTTGATATTGCAAGAGGACAATAATCCAAAGCATCGCAATCATCATGTACAACATGTAAGTAAGAAAGTGGGGTGCAAATGCATGGTTGGCTACCCCAGAGTCCTAATGAGAGCCCTATAGAAAAGGTGTGGTCTTTAATCAAGGAAAGCAAAAACTCCGAGGCAAATAAATTTCAACAAAAAAACAACTTATTTCAACGTTGAAGCACAGAGGATTTACTGTGGAGTATGCCGAACAATTAAGCCGAAGTTGCACCAGAAGGTGCAAAGCAATTAGATATTGATAAAAAAGTTTATTTTAAAAAAAAAATGTTTTATTAATTAGTTATGTGAGTTTATAGAATCTTTCATTTCTGAGAAATGCAAGTCAACTTATAGCTTGATGGTTTTATTTACCATGGACCTTGTACATTTACATTTGACCTGGCAGTCTGATTTTTTGATATATTCGGGGTTAGGACTTGGGCACAATGATCAAAACGGTTAAGATAAAAGTTAATTTTCAATGTTATTCGACGTTCTTAAAACTGTGAAATTTCATCGAAATGTAAAACTTTCTTCTATTTTTTTGTCACTGTTGGTAAGTCGGTCGACTGGGTGTTGTGTCGTGATATTCTTTATTTATTTATAGATTTATTTTTGTACTTTTTAAATTCAACATAAAAAAATAATCAACAACATCGATGAGACAGCGAATATAGCGCAACCCAAAATCATTCAAATGGACTGTGCACATATTTTCTATATGACCCGCTCGGAACAATGATCACAAATGTTTTGATCTCATATTCCATTGTAAATGTGATCTGTTGTAGTTGGGGATTCCATGCATAGTTACTCGTAGTAGAAACTTTTTTATTAAATTCCCAGTCCTACAATCATTCTGATCCACCCCGATGACAATAATTTGCTATCTTGGCATTTTTTACATGATATTTTCCCAACCCAAGTTGTGAAAAAACTTAATTGAATGCAATAACTTTCTAAAGACGTTTTTTTCTTTAATACAATTAAATAAAAAATAATCGTATACAACATACTAATTTTAATGAGTAATGCGATGCATTGAAATACTTTAATGATTTAATTTTCATCTAGAAAAATTTATATTGGCAGCTACTTTCGTATTTAAAATAATGTTAGGAAATAAAAGCAGAATTTAAATGCATTCATTAAAAAAATGTATTGTATTTAAAAGCAACAGCGTGTGTTTACATTGCAAAATGCTTAGAAAATGTAAGTGTGTTGACATTTGTTGCAGTGTGAATGTGACCAACACACACAATGACACATAATATTTACATATAAGAAAATTTCTAAAAAATATTATATACATACTCAGTATTTCGTATAAGAAAATCAAAAAATAAGAAGGGAAATATTTGTGTTTGCAATTTTTGTCTTTAGAGCTATTGTGAAATTGAGCACTCAGTGATACAGAAAGTGGAACGGCATCCATTAAATAAGTATACAATGTCAAGGATTTTCAATGTACTACCCAGTGTAATTAGAAAGAAAAGTATTGAAATGTATGTAGGTACCTTGACTGCACCTGCTGTTAGTTTTCATTGCATGAGTTTATTTACTCTCGGGTAATTATTTCCGTTTCATTACAAGTTTTTATGACAATTATGTATAGGTACATATATAAATACAATAAATAAATATGTATATATGTATACCCATGAAAATGTAAATGTAAAGGGTGACCCATCTAACATTCGGAATTTGAACCACTGGTAACTTAGAGTGTGGCAAATCTACTGTCATTCATATTATGAGAGAAAAAAATTGTTTTATATGTATTTGCGGTTAACGAATTGGGTCGATATTCACTTGAACAGCGTTAAGAAATACAGTGAATCTCCTACCGGAAGTGTAAAAAAATAACTTTCAAAATTCGGTGGAAACGAAGCGCCTTCCACGCAATTTGTAAATTTTTGAAGAGTCTGCAGGAAACTGGTTCATTATTGAATAAAACAACTCATTTTGTCTCATTCTCCTACCGAAAAAATTACTGCAAGAAGAACCAATCACATCAACTCGCCATCGTTCTGAGGAATTGAACATTTCACGCACTTCTTCATTGTGAATTTTGCATAAAGACCTCGGTATGAAGCCGCACAAAGTTCAGTTGGAACAACAGCTGAAGCTACATGACCATCCAAAACGTTTTCGGTTCGCTAATTGGGCTCTGGAACGCTGGGAAGAGATGAACATTTCTACCGAAAAATCATCTTTTCCGACGAAGCTCACTTTGACCTCAGTAAGGAAAATTGTCGCAACTGGGGCTCAGAAATTGCATGCGCAAGTGTTGAGGAGCCAATGTATCCAAAACGAGGAACAGTTTGGTGTGGTTTTTGGACCGGTGGTATTATTTGGTCATTTTTCTTTGAAAATGAGGAAGAATGAGGCCTATTTTAGAAGATATGGATTTAGGCAACATTCGGTTTCAACAGCAAGTACGGCTCCATACTGCTCGAAAATGTACTGAAAAATTGGGTTGATCGTACGTATGAGCTACTGAAAGGCCAGCCGAGGAAGTTATTGCAATTAAATATTGTTCCACAATTAACTGGAAGGATTATAATTTCGAATAATAAAAACAACAATGAAAAAATTATTGATTTCCTATCTACACCAAAATCAAATACCAAATTATTAATGGTCCACCCTGTACTTAATTATTTAAAATTATTTTCATTCAAATTCAAAATTAAATATTATGATTTTAAACATTTACAGAAAAATACACCCACATTGAAAAATTAACATTTATTTAATATTTTATAGAAAAAATAAATTTTGTTTTAGAACATTTTATTGGTGACATTGAAATTTTGTTTACATATTATTATTTTTTCTAATATTCTTAATTTCATTTATTTTTTTTGTTTTTAATTTAAAATGGATGAGTATTATAGATGGTAATCATCATACTGGGTACATATATTTCTAAATTGAAAACTGCAAAATAATATTTTTAGTAAATTGATATTTTCAAATTGCAAATGTGTAGTTCAAAAAAGTTACCCGCAAACTTAAGTATGTATTTTGTATATCTTTCATTACATACATACATACATCAGTTGATTTTGTATTTTTTCAATTAAGTATGTATAATTAACACTATGACCACAAGGAATAAGTCGCTTGTGGGAGTTTTATTAATATAAAAATTATGAGAATTGCTAAATTGGAAACATTTTTCAGAACTTTCAACATTTTAGGATTTATAATGAAAAATATGAAAAAAGTTTTTATTTTTCCTAACTTGAGTTTAGTTGTTATTCATTGTGGCCATACAACTTATGGTATAATTGAGTAGCTCCAAATCCAACAACAATAAGCGACACTGAACTATTTGGCTTATATTGCGTTTGGATTTGGAGCTCCTTAATTATTGTGTAAACAAAATTTTATATTTTTACTGATGAAAATATTATGTATTTACTTAGTATTAGTTTTGAGTTAAGTATATTGGAATTGGTTTGGATATTGTAAAGAACATGATACAGCAACAGAACATGACCAGGTATTTTTAAAGAAAAACAGACCTAGAGAAAAAAGTGTTAGTAAAAAATTAATTTTTTTTACTAAAATCTGACTTGAAAAAAAAATAAATTATTGTAGAAATCGTATCTGGAAACTAATAATATAAATAAATTTTCAAACCAATTTCGATTCACTAAGTACCTTATAAAAGTAAAGGGTGTTTTTGTTGTTGTTGTTAGTTAGTCTTTTTGACAGCTGTCATTTGATTTATGCTCAGTTTGGTTTGCCATTTCATAATGAATAGTTTTACTCCTGAACAACGTTTACAAATCGTGCATATTTATTACCAAAATAATAGTTCGGTTCGCGCGATTCACAAGAAAATTTTGTTCAGCGATGAAGCTCACGTTACGGTAATAAGCAAAATTTTTGCATTTGGAGTGATCATAATCCACAAGCCATTGTTGAGACGCCGTTACATTCTTAAAAAGTCACTGTTTGGTGTGCTCTGTGGGCAGGGTGAATCGTTGGTCCATATTTCTTCAAAGATAAAGCCGGTCATAATGTTACAGTCAATGGGGAACACTATAGAGCCATGATTAATGACTAATGACTTTTTCGTGCCTGAATTGTGAATTGGAGGATGTTGATGTGGACGACGTTTGGTTCCAACAAGACGGCGCTACATGCCATACAGCCAACGAAACAATCAATTTATTGAAGGAAACTTTTGGTGAGCACATTATCTCGTGGGCCTGTGGCGTGGCCTTCAAGATCGTGCGATTTAAAACCGCTGGACTATTTTTTGTGGGGTTATGTGAAGTCGCTTATCTACGCAGATAACTCCGAGACGATTGAAGCCTTGGAAGAGAATATTCGACGCGTTGTTACTGGCCCGTATGGCCCAATTGCTGCAGAAAGTGGTCGAAAATTGTGCCTCTCGGCTGGAATTTATTCGAACCACTCGCGGCGGCCACTTGCCCGAAATCGTTTTTAAAACATAATGGCAAATCGTTATCTTTATAATAAAGCTAAATTCTTGGCCATAACATTAAATTATATGCGTTTTATTTCTTCTTGAAAACCACACTTCTAAAAAAACACCCGTTACATATATTACTCATTAGGGAGATTCATGTAAACTCATGAATGCCTCTCAAATCTTATAAGCTTACAAATTCGTCAGCAAACTTTAAAATTTTATACAAATTTGGAGTTTATATGGTATGAATCCTTCTAATATTTGCTATTTCTTCATTACTGTCGGTGGACTGTTATTGGTTTTGATTATTTCAGGCTTACATATTTCTATCTTTGATCTGAAACGTGGCTCAGAAAGTTTTTGTTTAAATAGTCGTAAAATACATACAAGACAATTATAATTTTTTTTACGTTTATATGAAATCATTACAATACATCGTACCAGGTCCTTTAAAATCGAAACTGGTCTCGTTAGTTTAACCTGTTTTTACTTACTTTACTTTTAATGGCACAACAGCTCATGGAGGGCCTAGGCCGAGCTTTTCACATCCACTCATGTTGTGCGTGTTATATTTGTATATGAATGGAAGGGGCCTACAGTTTAATGCCGAATCCGAACGGTGAAGTGAAAAGCTTTTCATGGGCAATTTTTACTCTTGTAGGTTTGTCATTGCCTGCCAAAAGGTAGTGCCGTGTAGAAAAATTTTTTGATTTTGCCTGTGCCGATATTCGAATCCCGGACAATCTGCGTAGCAGTCCAACGCACTACCACTACGTCACAGCGACCACTTACTGAACTTTAATAAAGACGAAAGAATTTCATCGTAAAAGGTGACTGGAGTTTAACACGAATCAGTCGCTGGTATCAAATTGAAACAAATTTCGAATATAAGATGTCGCTATGTGTTAATATTACAAAAATAAATTACTAAATTAATAATAAAAAAATAGAATAAAATTTATTTTCATCAAAGCATTTAGGTAGAACGGTGCTGCCGATCTTACTAGAAATGATTACAGTTTAAATTCTGGAGCATTTGAAATTTTTCAAATTGAGCTTAATTTTAGTTGATATTTCTAAATATATACAACATAATTTTATTGCCAAAAATATTCCCAATTCTCAAGTGCTTTTAGAATCAGATTGTCTATGAAACTGTTGAAAAGAATACGAAAACTTAAGATCTGCTTTTATAAAATTTCAAATTTCCAATATCGATTGGCATAAAGCCAACATGAATAGTTCAAAATTTTTAAATATCGTTCATATGTACAAAAAATTAACAGCAGTGTTTAAAGCTTTCTGCAACCGAAATTTATGTAAAACTTTCGAAAACAATTATACAATTATTTTAGAATATTTTTTCTATGTTTTCTGTTTCATGCTAATGTGTTTCAAATAATTATTTTCATCATACTTTTGAGAAAATGTTTTTAAAACATTATGTGCATACTAGTGCCATCTTCTGACGATCACGAATTCCGAAAGCTTTTCTGTTTAAGAAATATAATGATTATTGTATTTCGCACTAGATGTCATTTGTTAAATTTGAAAACTTTAAGTGTTCACATAGAAAATATTTAAAACTTTTTTTTTTGTATAAAGTTTATTGTTATTATTGTTAATTATGTTTATAAAATTAAATTAAAATATAGGGTGCAAGGACCGTGCTTTTAGAATTCAACATTTTAAGGCAATGAGAATTTTCGGTCGAATGACGAAAGTAATCATTATTACACAGTCCAACATACGCAAATAAATATCAAAGTTTAAAAAATGTATATCTGATTTTTAATATACTTGAGTATGTTAGGAGGTTATTTCTATTTTACCGGTAATACGCGCCTAAGTTCCCATTAATATTTCTTTTTAATTAAAATATTTATTTATTTATTTCGGTATAGTTAATTTGACTATACAAAAGGAAATATAAGTTTAAGTAAATATACAAAGGAAAAATGAGTTTAAGTAAATTATTTAAATAAAGCAAACAGTTTTTTGCAAAAACTATAATGTATTCACTGGCTTCAAAATCTAAGGCATTGCTATAATTATTGCAAAGACGAATGCACCTTGCCATTGGCTCCCTCTAAGCATAATTTGTTCTATGGCAGGATTCAATGAAGAGTCGATAATTTCTTAAGTGCCAGAATGAAGTTGAAAAATTAAGTAAATTTGACCATGGTGAACATTCAATTCTTTTCTTAACTCGTTTATAGACGAACAACAATGAAAAACATATTCTACGATCGGAAAGTGTCGGCAATCCCAATAATTTCTGTCGTCATACGTAATGAGGGATCCCTACTCGGTCAATGTATTTTACAAAGTGTTTATTTTGCGAACATTTTCTGTATCTTTTCTATGCGATTAGAATAAATACTATTATTTTAATTTTTGAACTTTATCATGAATGAAATCAAGGTATATTAAATTGATAAATTAATTATAGCATTTGATTTGCATTCAAAAAATTATGGATATTTAATCAACCTTGAATATGAAGCGATAAATCGCGATTAGTTTCAATTTAATTTTAGGTAAAATTACTCTTATTCTATTAATTGACGCCAAACGATAGAACAATAATCGAGGTGACTGCGTACAAAAGCTATATATAGTGATTTTTAAAGTATACGTGTCTCTAAGGGTCTTGAGAATTTCTCTTAATAAATACAAGTATGGGATATGCTTTGTAGGTAATACATTCAATTTGTTTTGAGAAACTAAGATTCATGTCAAATATTACACCTAAATCTTTAGGGGGTAGTTAAACATACAGAGACAATGCAACATTTATCCAGATTAAATTTCAGGTTATTAAGTGAACAGAACTCCAATACTCCATATCCCACAAGTGCATACTAAACTACATAAAACATTATAATCTTGGTTTATTTTCTTTTAGTTGAAAATGCACTCGGAAAAGATTGGTGCCTCGGATGAACCAGGACAGTAAAGTAACAAAAAAAAACTTGGTCAGATTAAGGGGAAACAACAGAATATGCATTCTAGAGAACGCTCTTAGTTAGAGTAGGTAGGGATAATACTATCAGAATATACATTCTACGGAAAGTTCTACTAAAGTTCTATTAAACATGACCTTATGTAAATTTTTTGAAATAGGCAATCTTTAGATGCAGACTTTCAAAAAAATTATTTTCTTTTAAAAGTTCTATGAAAACAACTTTCAGGAAATTGAAAGTTAAAAAAAAAATAGTGTTTGTCGAACAGTGAGAGTTATGTTTAGAATAAATTTGGTATGAAATTTGAGAAGAAAATTCCTTTATTGAATTGTGGTTTCAAATTTTAAAATGCATTTAATTTAGATATTCTTTTATTCACTACATGTAGTTTTTTTTTATACTGGATCATCTATAAAAAAACACAACAATAAAAAAAAAATAAAAAATTGAAATACATTTAAAAGAAATGTTTTTATTGAATTTTTATTAAAATACAGAATAATAAGTGTTCGAATAATTATTGAAATAATAAAAACACATGTAATACTATTGTTATATTGTATGTATATAAATAATTATAAATTCGGCACATAAATAGCCGCCATAGTTTCTCTTTAAAAGAAAAAAAGAAACTAGTGTAAGAATTGTTTGTTTTCGTGATGGGAACAAAAATAAGTTAAACATTTTTGAAAAAATAAAAAAAATATTTCGTAACATTAAGTGAAACCACAAAATAAATTTGATACGAGTACACTACATTTAAAATTTAGGAAAAATAAATATGTAAGAAAGAAAGTAATCAATCAATTCCACACACTTTTACTTAAATGTATAGTCTAATACCGCAACTAGGCCGGGCACACTCATTTGACCAGTGGTTGTAGCTGTGCCCAGAGGGTTGGCTGCCGTGCATGAGTATGTGCCAGCATCATCTATGAACAGAGAGAGAGAGAGAGAGAGAGATACAAAATTACAGTTTAGTATCTGACTTATATTTTACATTTTAATTCTTCTCTGTCATCTCACCTGGATATGCTTGCGGCATTGTTAAGCGGCATACACCATTTCTATATTCTATTACGTGTTTATTGCTATGCTGTAATTCGTAATTGTTTTTGGTCCATGCGATATTTGACTGGGGATGAGCTTGAACTATGCATTCAAATCTGGCCGATTGTCCCGGCATTACGGCAATATCTTTTAAAGGCTATCGAAATGATTGATCAACATAAAAGTTAAAGCTTCGATACAATAACTTCGATTAATGATAACTTACCGTTATAAACATCGGCGCCCTTTGCTGTTGCTCATCACGATTTAAATACGCATTCACCGGAACAGTTGAGGGCAGCTCTGTCACTATAATTTGGAATGATATCATTTATTATAAATGCACTTTAACATATATACATAAATACTATTTATATATTACCTTTTATTTTTTTGTTTGTGTTTTGTTTAAATTACAAAATGTATTGTGAATAATTTTTATTTTTCAAGCAGCAAAATGCATATAAATATTTTTAGCACACACGGAATGCAAACAAAACTATTTTATTTTCAATTTAACGATAACGAAAATCATGCAAACATAAACATTTTAACATATTACTTAAAATAAATACAAGCAATACAGGTTCCATTTTGAAATGGGTACGTTTTGAGCGAAAAATTTCAAGAAAGTTTAAATTCCATAGAAAAAATGTTGGTTAAAAAATTTTATCCATCAATATTAATAATAATCGATTGAATAAATGAGTCTGGAGAATGAAACTTTTTTATTTACTGATTACTACAATAACATTGTGTTTTCAAACTCCGCTTATTTTCCTCCTAGGAGAAGCATAGTTCCAATTAACCTTTGTTCTCGCTACACTCACCCGATTTTACAGGCATAAATTTTGTATTTTTTTTTTTATAGATTTTCCAATTAAAATCTATAACAAATTGTATTTTTGTACTATAAAGATGAGGGATTTTCTTTATTGTGAGTTAAATTGATATTAATCGGGTTTAGTATCGCTTTAATCGAGATGAGCTTTTATTTTCCAGGTTTAGTAGGCATTGTAACTAGAGAATGACAATCGTAGTTCAAGCCAACATTGCGCAATTTTTCAAACGTTTTAAATTTACAATTAAGCATTTAGCGCAACATTATTTTAAGCTTCAATCACAGCACAAATTCTAGTCTAATTAAATAGTGGGTTAATCTTAAAACCTAATAAATAATATGTATCAAAATACGGTACGTGAAAGCTAGTATAGGAAATGAAGAAAGGTATTTTGGCAACATTTCATTTAATTTTTGTGGTATGATTTCCTTACTAATTTGTGGTTTATAGTATCTTGCAATTAAGTTTAAATTTAACTTTTATTTCCTTCAATGATTGTGATAAAAGCGGATTTGCACGATTCACAGCAATATTTACATAATTTTAGTGAAGAAGACGATTTGCCGAAGTGTGTGAAATGACCTGCGAAGCTTTGGAAGCTTGCCAAAATGTTCGTGGTTTAGAAATTCATGAAGAATGGAAGTATTTATATAATGCGGGCCATTTTGCAAGAAAGAAAAAAAAAACTTTAAACATTTAATACAACATTGAATTATGATTATTACAACATCGAGAAATTATGAAGGATCAAAGAAACTAAGATCCTGCTTCAATAAGCGCATATTTTATACCTTTACGTATTACTGGTAAATCTAGTAGCGCATCGTTGACGTGCAGACGATCGATATTGATATCGATATTTTGTGTATTTGGTAGACTGTAACGTTTTTTCAATTTATTAACACCACTACTGGGCGGACCAGCAACAGCTGGACTGCTGCGACGATTTGTTTCGGTATCGGAATGAAATCCGCTTTGTTCATTATGTGTAGCGTACAAATTGGGATTCGAACCTAAACCGTAACGAGTTGGTATACTACTGCGTTCATGTTGTACTGGTATTATGAGTTCACCGCCACCGGGAACATTTATGGGGTATGGTGATTTTCGACCAGTGCCAGCTTGTATTTGATGTGTGGGTGTGACGGCAGTATTTGCTGTTGCATTCTGTGGTAAGGACGATGATGATGAGTTCCATTGGCCGCCAACAAACTTGTGTCCCTCACCGGGGAATAGGATACCGAACTCATAGCCGAAATCGTATTTAAAATAAATCAGACCAGTATTGGGATCGACGCATTTTGTACCTTATTTATCGTAAATTGTTGGTCGGATCGGGAGGGGGAGACAACAAATACATATAAATAGTATATTTAAGAAAAGTTGTATACATTATAAGTAAATAGTATTCAAACAGGGTGTTAGTATAAAAGTCATATGAAAATATGTAAAATGAAATCAGGCAAATTTCCAAAAAATATTCAAAATTGAAAAGTTCAAATGGGCACCAATGAATTTCAGCTCTAACAATATCATTTCGAGCACCAATATAAGTACTTATAAGTAGTACGTAAATCATAAATTTGTAGGAATTACAGATTCAAAGGATATTACAAAAACTAGGTACTTACCATATTGCGAGACTCTGGACTCATCACGATAGGCTTGCGGGCGGTTGTCACCTTCGCTGGGTGCGCGTTTAAAGCCAGGCCTGAAGCTGTGTGTAATAACTTTAGGCGGCTCAGTTCCAGTGCCACCACCATTGAATAACCTGGTTGTTTTTTGTATGCTGCTCTTCGTAGATTTATGCAAATCACTGGTAATATCATCGACGAACTGGTGGGACTTCTGCAAGAACGTTGAACTCATGTGTTTACCCTGCGTGTCTGCATGCGCCTGAATATAACCGTATTTTGGTGGCGAACCCTCCTTCAAATTCATGTCATCACGTGGAAATTGTTGTTGCTGCTGTTCATGAACTGAAGATTGGTAGTTTTGCTGCTGATTGCTGGTGTTATATTGATTGCTACGCATCGACGAGTAACGATTCAAAGATTGTGTCTTGTGGTGATGATGATGATGATGCTGTGTAGTACTCACATTGCTGCCGCGCTCTTTGCGAAGCGAATTTGCATCGACTTGTATTTTCGAGGGCATTTCCGGACCACGATCAAAGTCCATGGGTGAAAGCACACGCTCATAGCTGCGTGGCAAGCTGCCCGCGCGCCCTGGATGCGGTGGTTCAACGTGACGGTAACCCAAACTGCCAGGTTCACCGTATGGTGTCCAAAGTGGTCGAATTTTAGCATTTTCAACTTCGCTCTCATAGTCGCTTTCACGGAACTCACCGGGTATAAATTTCGTCGGTGTTGCTGGTGGTAGAGCGTGGTGACGCGACGGCGTTAGGCGACTGGGACTTGGGCTGTATGGGAACGGTTCAAGCGGTGGACCAGCACTTGTGCTACGTACATTACTTTCATTCTTCTGACTATCAAAGTGTATAACTCGCTTAGTCTGCTGCATATTGACAACGCGCTGACACGTTTCCGACGATTCCTTCATGTGCATGACATTCTTAGTTTCGGTTGCCATTTTAGCCAAATGCAGTGGAGTGCCGGCTGTGGCAGTGTAGTACATTGTGGGCTTGGATTGTTCGTGATGAATTTGTTGATGTGGCTGCTGCTGTTGCGGCTGCTGCTGTTGCTGTGTGGCGGCAATGAACTTTGCTGCTACTGGCTTTGGCTTGAACACGTGTTGTTGTTGCTGCTGTTGTTGTTGTTGGAATTTTTGACTCTGTTGCCTACTTTCCGTTTTGATCTCATGATGTATCTCCTTTTTAATCGGTTCGAATTTCGGCCGAGGATAAGTGCTGACCGCTGGTGGTGTCGGCTCAAATTCCATTGGTGACGGCGTTACCACAACCACCGGCGATTTATGCCCATTGGCAATGTATGCTTTTGGTGTTGGCGTTGGTGGATAGACAACACGATAACCCTTAAGCTCGGAGTCAGATTCACAAGTGCGCGAAACCGAACGGAAACGTTCATCTATCTCGCTGCTATAATCACTGAACTCACCAGCCGGTGTTTTACGTTGAGCCGCAATTGGAGGTGCAGGACTTGGTGCTTTTGGTGGCAGTTTTATAGGCGTCGACTGAAACTTGGGCCCGGGGCCCGTTGTCGTTGACGACATATTGTAGGAAGTATTGCTGCTCATGCTTGATGCGTATTTGTAATCCTGTTTTGGAAACAAATCGAAACATAAATCGTCAGAAAAGTGATTGGCGATAGAGAAATAGTGCATTTTCTCTTTCATACGAGAATAAAACTCAATGAACAAAATTCAACAAAAATAGTGTTACAAGATACTCATTATACACATTAATATGCTAAGGGATAAAATTAATAACTATTTCTCAAAAGAGCAGCTCTACAGTATTCTAAAATTGGATTTACATATACATAATTCACCTAGAGAAAAGTATTTGGAGCATGGAGCAATTACATCGATTCGATTGTAATGCATCGGTAAGCTATTGGTGATGTGAGTCTGACCGTTCTTTTGAGAAGTAGATACGCATTTTTTGCTGGGTAGTTGCATGTTGTATTCCAAATTTATAAATTAATGCTACATAATGCTGCAATTAACTCAATGTCTATGGTTATGCTGATGCTGATGCTGACAATGGTAATGCGTGTGTAATGGGTTACTTGATATGCGTGAGATTATTTGGTTAGTGCGGCATAGTGAATTCGCTCTATAACAATAAAATATTATCTTAGCAAAATGCAATACAATCGACAGGTTATTTGGAAAGTTAAGAGATATACAGCGCACAGCCTCAACAATAATATCGAAAGAAATTTATATGCATGTAGTACATATGTATGTATATAAGGGCGTTTTGCGATTAGATACGAAGCCTGCTTGGCTGATATTTTGCGGACATTTACATTAAAGTTATGTGGCACAAGTTGTCAGTACAGTACATTTTATGTAACAACACAAAAAAGGAGTAAATTTTATACAAGAAAGTAGCGAAACAAGCGAACCTTCTCCTCGCGTCTGTATTCGTTTTGGCTCGAGTACTCCTGCTTATCGTGGCCATTCTGTTGCTGGCTTGAGAAGTAGAGTGGTGCCGGAGCTTGCTTTTCCAAGTGGGGCTGATAAACTGGTTGCTGTTTCTGCGGCTGTGGCACCTGTGTTTGTGGCCGCGGTTGCTGCTTCGGTATTAGTGGAGGATATGATTGTGTGTGCGATTTGGTGCTTGACGATTCAAAAAACGAGCGACTTTCTTGCATCGATGATGATGAAGTTTCCATTTTACGATATGATGATATGTCTTCGGTATCGGCAGCATAACCACTCGTCTTGAAGGTACTGTGAAGCGTGGGCGGTGCAGTCACAGCGGTTAGCCCATCCATGGATTTTGGACGCTGCGCACTTGCAGTTGCAGCAAAAGGACGAAAAGAAGCTTCATCCGATTCGCTGCCGCTATACTTCCAACGATCGCTATCATAATCGCTTTCGTAAAATTCACCGCGTCCGCCCAACTTGGTGGGAATCACGGGCGGTGGTGGCTTATAGCTTTGTTGTTGCTGTGGTGCTGGTGTATACGTGACTAGCGGTGGATGCTGTGGCGTCAATGTTGGCACCGATAATGGCACAACCTTTGACGGGCCCAGCAAAAGTGTTTGTTCTAGTGATTTCTCCATCGCCTCCACCATCGACAGACGACGTACCTCGGGTTTGGGAGCAAAACAAATTTCGGGCGGTGAGCCCGGCACAAGTTGTACATCATCTTTGGCTGGTGTTCTCGGCACTGATATAGATTTGCTCACTTGTTTCACCAAGAACGGTGCACTTAATTCTTTGGTAGGAGCCGCCAGCGTTTGCACTTTTATTTCATGCTCTCGTTTCATTTCCATATTGGAGGATTCTTTGGAATTTTGCTCGAAATCGCTAGTGCAACTTTCATAGCCACTCACATGAGTCGGTGTCCAAAGCTTAGACATTGCAAGTCCCTCTGCGGATGGCTTGGGTGAAGGTGAACGCGGAAATTGTTGTGCTGGTGAGGGCAGGTTGGCAGCTGGACGCATAATCGGTTGGCCATATTCAACTTTAACTTCTTTAGTCATCGCCGCCTCGTGGCTGAGGGTGTGCAACGGTGCGGGCGGTGTCATTGGCGGCAGTAAAGCGACACCACCAATTGGTGCTTCTTTTTGATTGCGATGAGATTCTTCGAGCTTCTTTATTTTATCGTTGATCATTGGTGGCCTAGGTGGTGCACTTGCGCCTGCTCCCTTATCTAATTTCGGTATGTAACATATTTCCGGTGGTGAGCCGGGTATGAGGTGCAAGTTCTTGAGATCTTCCTCCAACGTGCTTTGCATTGGCTGCTTATGAGATTCGGCACTGTGCAGCGAGATCGAGAGTGGCATTGACCGTTTAGGAGCGTCGTCGTATTTCTGATACAGTTCAGCAGAGCCGGTTGGCGGCGGAACTTGTCCACCTAGATTTTCGATTTTCTTAAAGTATTCGAATGAGGATGACTTCTTTTCACTCGTATTTGTTTCATATTTGGATGTTGACGACGACATCATTGTTGCTGTTGCCGGTTGGTCGCCAATCTCTGTGGAGCTCAGCATGCTGGAAGGTGGTGGTAGTTCAGGTTGAATAGTGGTAATGGTGGTGGTGGTGGCGGTAACAGGCGGATAAGGTTTGGGTGGTACTTGTGGTGGTGTTTGTGTTGAGCCAATTCTGGAGGACGTGGTGGTGTTGGAGGAGTCTGTATTGGTCGACACCGTCTTTAAGTGTTGTAGTAAATCAGTTTCATCCATGTTAGTTTTCTGAAGACGACTAGTGGTGGTACTGTTGTCTGTGGCTGTGGTTTCAGTAGGTGTTATCGGGCGCTGGCCCATCTCGGGCAAATCTAAGTACGATGATTTGTGTTCTAGACGCATGGTTGCCTCAGTGGTGCAACGATGCTCAGTTACTATTTTCGATTCAGATAAGCCATGCAAATCGGATGCAGTGGAAACTTCAGTTTTGTTTGTTTCAAAAGATTGTGGTTCTTTGGTGAAGTTCTGTATTTTTGTTATTGAATTATGATTTGATTTTAGAATGTTCGTTGCGATTAAAGTTGGTGGTTGGTGGTTACAAATGTTTTTTGTTTTTGTGAAATATTATGGAATTATTTGTTTGTATGGCAGTGGTTTTTAATTTCGAATAGAAAAAACCCCAACAAAAGTAATGAAAGAAGAAGCAGTTGGATATTTTTTTTTTTGTTTTGCGAGTCGGCAATTTAAAATTTTTTATTTTTTGAAACGTTGGCGAAAAAACAATGAGAGAAAAAAGTTTACAATAAATTTTTTTTTAAATTAAGTATAAATTTTCGTGATTTAACAAATGCATGTGTAATGATATATATACGATATTACAATATATATAATCAGAAAAATATTTAAAAAGAATAAGTTAAAGTAAATAAAAATAATGTTGTTTTTAATATAATATATTTGTTTTTTATATGTTGTTAAAATTTACGAACATGCAAACTTACTTCAGTTTTAAATTCGCTGGGTGTCTCGTAGACAATGGTCTTGACCACTTCCTGCATGCGCTCCGGCGATGGTTCCAATATGGCGCAATCGGCAATGCTTTTAGCTTCGCCGCCAGCATTTGTGGCTTTCACCATATACTTGCCGGAATCGCTAGTTTGTCCTAATTATTAGTAGGAAATTCATAAGATTAGAAAGTGTAATTTTCATTGGTGCGCACTTAAATTTTTATTACCTCTTTCGATTATAAGTTTATAGGAGCTGCCTTGCGATAGCAGTCGATGTTCAGACAATCGAGCCTCATTGAGCGGTTTGTCATCTTTCATCCAGACCACTGTGGGCTCTGGCAGACCAGTTACTTCCACTTCCATTATAATCCTTTCACCTTTCTTTACAACTTGTGCTTGCAGACGTCGTCCAAAGACTGGAGGGAATATAGTTTCTAGTTCGATGGAATAATTAATAAGTTAATATTTTATTTTATTTTATTTTGTGAAAAAGCTCGGCCTAGGCCCTCCATGGGCTGTTGTGCCATTAAAAGTAAAAGTAAGTAATATTTTATTTTTCGTTTTTTTTTTAATTTTCGTTTATTGATAAAGTTTTAAATATGTAAGTTAACTATGAACACCAATTTCTCCAACTTGGAGACTGTTCGTCAATGGTTGGGGCTATTCTTTTAGGATTTAAACTTCTAAGTCAATAGGGGGATTCTCTAAACATATTCCCTTAAACGGTGCAAAAATTGCAATGTTTTTGTCTTTTCTTTTACTCTTGCACCATGCAAGGGCATATACTAGACTTGAAGAATCCCACTACTTAATATGGTTGTCACAAGACCGAGGTTAAAATTTAGTATGAGGACTTTTAGGGATTCTGTCTTTGAATTTAAAATCCTAACTTGTAAGAACTTTTATACAAATTATATAATTTTGAGAGAATATTTTTCCACATTGTGAAATGATTTTCTTCCCATAAGAAACTTTTTTATGATCAATTTAAAAATATTCAATAATATTGAATCCATAGGAATAATTAAAAATAATAAAGTGTTGGCAAGTAAAGTTCGTACTTAAACTTAAATGAAAAACTGATTTATGATTAATAAATTTTCTTTCATTGCCAATCATTTGTGAGTTGACAAAATGTTTCAGTCACTTTTGATTGCCTTCAGTAATAAAATTAATGTTATTTTAACATTGAGATTTATAAATTATAGAAGATACATTCTCGTACACTAGATACAGATTTGTTTAATACAAAAACACATAATGTCTAATTTATGCAGAAAATGCTCGATCATTTGAAACAAGCCACACGCCTGAATGTTGCAATGCATTTTCCGAACCACACAAGATGTCGAGTTGCGGCAGTGGCATTTCTTTCTGAGTTATCTATACATCATAAATAAATAAATTCATGGCATTCATATGAAGAAAACCACCGTACATGTATCAAGTATTCGAGGCAGAGCAAATGCCAAAAAGCATTAAATCCATTATGAGTTTGTTTGATGATATTTAGAAAATTTACAAAATTTCTTAAAAAAAAAATAATAACAGCGCCCAAATAGAATAGAAAATGTACAAGAAGCAATGAATAGAAATTGGCAAATACTCGTAAACTCATAAACTAAACATTTTAGCATTTCGATGAAGGCAAGTGTTTTTTTTTTGTGCTGCTCGGCGTTCTAGCATGTGATATGTATTTATGTCCCTGACCTGAAAGAGTTTGTTCCCAAGCAAGCAACCAAATGTAAAAGAATCCGAGTGAGCAGAAAACGTCAATAGAATATGTTCAAATCAAATGTTTATTGACGTTTGAAGAGATGTGCGCTTGTGTGGCACTTTGATTTTGTGCCTTTTTCAATTACCTATTTCTTCCTCTTGGCTGGGGTGGGTGTATTGGAGCGGCGGAAATGTGTATGTGGGTTAAAATAACTTTTTCACACACATGCATACATACAAACATACATACATACATACATATACATGTATGTATGTAAATACATTGTATGTATTACATAAACGGTAAATCGATGTGCATATTATGTGTACTTACTTTTCACCACCAAATCTGCTGTGCTGGTCGATTGTCCCACTGTATTTGTTGCAGTGACCGCATAGCGACCTGCATCCGCCACGCCTACATGCTTCAAATCGATTGTAACACGATTACATTTGTTAACGATTTGCATGCGTTCGTTCTCAAACAATTGTTCACCATTTTTCTCCACTTTGATCTCCGGCGAAGGGAAGCCATCATAAATTGCTTCCATACTCACATCTGTTCCCTGATCAACAATTCTACCGGTGAGCGGTGTCGTGAAACGTGGTGCAATTTGTTTGCGTAGGCGCGTCGGTGATTCGGGAACACTGCCAGCACCAGCAACAGGAGCAGGAACAGGAGTAGCAGTTATACTTAATGGCTGAATACCACCGTTGAGCCCCATCGCAGGAGATTGCACCAGCGTAAATGATTTCGATTGCACACTGGGCGCCGACATATCTTTGCTCTTGTGCAATTCCTGGTAGTGATGGCTTTCCTTGATTTCAGGTCGTTGGCTTCCTAGCTGTTTCAGCGATTGATCGATATGCGCTGAGGAGTGATGTACCTCCGTTTGTGGCATATTACCCTCAAATGAGTTTATTTGCGAAGTGGATGTTGTGGTGAAGGTTTGTTTCTTGATGGTGACGCGTGACGACTCGGTGTTGTGTTCCTGCGTCATTGATTGCAGGTTGCTTGTTGCGGGCATTGCTTGCAATCCTTCACCAATGAGATTCAAATCTGCAATACATTTCGCCTTGCCCACTTCATTTTCGGCAATACAACTTACTCTGCCCACCGTTTCCGGACTGGCTTTCTGTATGGTCAACACTTGACGTTCGCCGCTGGTTGACACCAGGAAGTTATGCCCGTGCACTGGCTGATCGTTGAAATACCAATGCACTTTGGGTGTAGGCTTTCCTTTGACTATACACTCGAACTTGATCACATCATCGGGATGTGCATTTTTATCCGAGAACAACTCTTTGAATTCGGGACACTCTTGTTTATCGACTATTTCTATTGACTGATTGCGTTGAAATTCCGGCGCATTTACCGATTTTACAATTAAATGCGAAAAGCACTTAGCATCGCCTGCATTATTCGAGACTTTCACCGTATACACGCCCTTGTCATCGCAACCGACATTCGTTAGTATCAATTTGAAAACACCAGCCGCGGCGTTCGCGCTCATGCAAATGCGTTCATTTTCGCACAACTCTTTATTGGTGAGGTACCATTTGGCGCTGAGTGGCTGATCACCGCTGGCGACAATTTCCATTTCAACCTTTTCACCCTCATCGACCAGAACATCGGTTAAAAACTTTTCGAACTTCGGTAGCATTTCTTTCGGCAGCGATTGACGTTCGGCGTGCGCGCGCGTTGCTGGCTCGGCCATATTCAACGGGGTGACCTTGAGCTCACAACTGCTCGCAGCCTCACCCGCCGAATTGATGGCGACCACTTTGTAATTGCCAGCATCTTCTTGATACACTTCCTGTATGATCAACGAGCAACGATCACCCTGAAAGAGTAACTGCACCTCGACAGATTCTTTGACAGGACGTTCGTTGTGATACCAGATAACTTCGGGTTCCGGCTGGCCGACAATTACGCAATCTAAACGCACGGGCTTACCCTCGAAAATCGATACATCTTTGAGTGGCAATTGCACGGATGGTTTAATCGGTTCCATGTCCGATGCCATTTCCGAGTCGGACGTTTCGTTCGGTAGGCGTCCTTTAACGATCACGTTACACGAACTATACGCTTCACCTGCTAAATTTTTCGCAGTCAGTACATACACTCCGGCGTCGTTGGGATAAGCTTGAGGGATTATGAGCGTTACACGGCCGTATTCATACTGAAATGAAATGCAAAATATATTAAGAAGAAAATGAGAAAATATTTAAAAATTTTGTGTGTGTGGATCATTTTCAAATATTGTGCATATATGCGAGTGATTGTGTATGGTGAGTTTTCTTTGACGTGGTGAATCGTTTTAATTTTTGTTTAAATTTTGTTTTGCTCGTTTTGTTGTTTTTAACTTTTGTTTTTGCAATTAAATTTGTATTTACAAAATATTATTAATGTTATGATTGGGATGTGGATGTATCCGGCAGCAGACTAACCGCTGTGCGAGTTGTTGTGCGCTCACGTAGTCACAGGGCGTTATACATATCGACCTTGCAGTAACTGAAGGGAGGAAGCGGGCCCAGAAATAAGAAATATGGGAAAATTGCCGCCTTTTATCAAGGGGAGAACTTGATTTCCATTCTAAACCGATAACTTGGATGTGCCACAAAAGAGGAGAGAATTGTGTAGATAAATCGTAACAAATTAATTTATATAAAACCAATGAGAATTTTAATGGTTCTACTATACTGAGTTCTATAAATTTCACAAATAAACTTTTCGAAAATATTAATACATTAATTAATTCTCTCAAAAAGAAAATCTATTTATATGTATGTATGAAATTTCCTTTAATTTTCTGCTTTGGTCAAGAAAATACATACGACACATACATATACATATGTACATAGTTTTTAGAAATACTTATATATTCTGTGCTGATGCCTGCCTGTTGTGAGTTCACAACTGAATGGTTCGTTCTCATACCCATTACCGATCACATCACTATTGATCATGCATACAATCTATTTCACTCACACACCCACTGTATACATTCTGTATACATTAATACAAAAAAAACAAACATGGTGAAAAGCGTCGGTTGCTCACTAGCGAAATATAATTAAATTACCAGTAAACAGAAAAAATAAAATTGTTGAAAAGCAAATATACGCCTACAATTTTTTGTGGTGAATTCTTTGGCTGCATGACCTGATGCTGGGGTGTTGAGGATAATCATGGCACACGAACGCTTTTAAGGCTGGCTGCACTAACTCGTACATACTCGTACCGACATACAGATTTGTATGTAAGTGGAGCCAATTTGTAATTAAGCCAATTTCTCTTAAGAAAAATTCAAATTAAAAATTGTCATTGTTAATAAAAAGAATTAACTTGACACAATTACGTCGGCACATTAAATTTTAAATATGTACTCATGTAAGTATACAGTCGTGGGCAAAATATAAATGCAATGAGGTGTTGGAGTATACGAGAATAAAATATGTATGGTATCCATGTATACAGTCGTAGGCAAAATATAAATGCGATGAGGTGTTGGAGTATATGAGGATAGTTATGCAGTTCACTTGGGAGTCTTTGTAGTTCTGAAAGCAATCGTCGTTATTTGTAGACTTGTCTAGAATAGGCCAACAATTTGGAAAATAATTGTGCTTTAATAATAGCATAATTAATTGATACTCAATTTTACGAACCACCTATGGAAACCTAAATATTTCAAGTACCTGTTGCCGCTCATTCATCCAAATTCATGCTCAAAGAATCGGGATGTAATACATTACATACATCCATAGTAAGACTATTGTAGTGCATTCGAAGATTTCGGAACTTATTGTTATCAGAAAATTTTAATTTTTTTTTTTTTTTGATTGGCACAATATATTTGTAAAGTGTTTTTTTAGAAGTGTGGTATTCAATATGGCAATACTTTTTTCGGAGTTTGTCTTTTTGACAGCTGTCACTTGATTTATGCTCAGTTTGGCTTGCCATTTCATAATGAATAGACTTACTCCTGAACAACGTTTACAAATCGTGCAAATTTATTACCAAAATAATGGTTCAGTTCGCGCGATTTTCACAAGAAAATTTCGTTCAGCGATGAAGCTCACTTTTGGTTGAATGGGTACGTTACGGTAATAAGCAAAATTGTCGCATTTGGAGTGATCATAATCCACAAGCCATTGTTGAAACGCCGTTACATCCTCAGAAAGTCACTGTTTGGTGTGCTCTATGGGCAGAGGGAATCATTGGTCCATATTTCTTCAAAGATGAAGCCGGTCATAATGTTACAGTTAATGAGGAACGTCATGATAGAGCCATGATTAATGACTTTTTCGTGCCTGAATTGGAGGATGTTGAAGTGGACGACTTTTGGCTCCAACAAGACGGCGCTACATGCCATACAGCCAACGAAACAATCAATTTATTGAAGGAAACTTTTGGTGAGTGCATTATCTCGCGTCGTGGGCCTGTGGCGTGGCCTCCAAGATCGTACGATTTAACAACGCTGGACTATTTTTTGAGAGGTTATGTGAAGTCGCTTGTCTACGCAGATAAGCCCGCGACGTTCGACGCCGTGGAAGGAAATATTCGGCGAGTTATTACTGACATACGGCCCCAATTGCTGCAAAAAGTGGTCTAAAATTGTGCTTCTCGGCTGGAATTTATTCGAACCAGTCGCGGCGGCCACGTGCACGAAATCGTTTTTAAAACATAATGGCAAATCCTTATCATTACAATAAAGCTAAATTCTTGGCCATAACATTAAATTATATGCGTTTTATTTCTTCTTGAAAACTACACTTCTAAAAAAAACACCCTGTATATGAAGGGACCTACATTTTTATTCCGAATCTGAACGGCGAAACGAAAAACTTTTCATAGGCAATATCTACTCTTGTTGGTTTGTTATTGCCTGCCAAGAGGTGGTGTCGTGTCGAAAATTTTTTTTCTATTTTTTTTTTTTAATTTTGCTTGAACTCCGGACACTAGACCATCGTACTACCAACTACGCCACAGCGACCCGCCAAATACATAGATAAATTCATAGAGGCAATTTATGCGCTAAAAACGTTAAAATTTTCGCAACTGTTATGCTTGAGTTTTATTCAGTCACCATCTGGCGTTTCTCAAATTCAAAGAGTAGGAATAAGCATTCGAAAAATGTACAAGTTAGAATGAATTTATATATTGAATTAGAATCGAATTGAACCAATAATAACGGTGTAAGTTTAAGTATGTATTTGAAACTGTATTATAGTGTAGGTTATGAAAACTCGTCGGTTTCATTGTGTGCTTCTCATAATTTTTCTTCTAATTTAATGATTAAAACTTCTTTATCCAATAAGCATTTATCTTTTATTGCTCGTCACTGTATAATTTTGAGAGCACCTCCATGGTGTTATGACTTTTTGAAGGATTAAAAAACAAAAAAATACTTATTTGAAGATTACATTCATTGAATATAAACAAATTGTGGCTTTTAAAGAAAACAAAAACATAAAAATTTAAAACAACAAATCAAGAAGCATAAAAGTATTTTTGTTTAAAGGGCACGACAAACTCGTAAAAATTTCAACACTTGAAACAAATATGCAGACTCAAATTGCCTTGAACTGCATATAAACTCACAAAATGTCGCGTATAATTTTTTTATGTTCGTATTCAAATTCATTCAAAATATAATACAAAAAAAAAACAAAATCCAAATAACATTTTGTAAGCGAAAAACAAATATTTTTAAAATAAAATGATTTTGACGTCATTGTCAGAAAAGTAAACAGATTGCAGGATTTGCAAAATGGATTGAGAATATTTCTTGAAATTAGCATGGAAAATTTTCAATTTTTATTTTTATATTAAATAGAATTCAAGAAATAAGAAATTCACCACACTAAACTCAACCCACGCGTAAATGTACACTTACTACCATAATTGCCCCAATTTTTAGCTCTTTAATGAATTAATAATATTTATTGCGAGTTGTCTAATTGAAATCATTTCATTTACTTGCGCCCGCCCTCCCCCCTACTGTGCGCAGTGAATTATTTATTAATGTTATACTCACTTTCATATCACGCGGTATATATGGTTTTCCATTGTGCATCCAGAATATATCAGGTCGGGGTATGCCACCAATTAGAGCTTCCAATTTAATTTTTTGCCCGACACGCGCCATTGCATTGGTGAGAGGGATCTTGAAGTGTGGCATCTCTGTGGGCTCCAGTGCTAAAGGATAAGGATAAAGGAAGATATTTCTTAGAATATATTAAAAGAAAAATGTGGCCTCTGGCGAGTCTAGGGTAGGAAGATTTTAGCACCAAACTGCTATCATGATTCTTGAAACAAGGATGCATTCTTTGAATAATAAATATTTGTAATGCCTTCACCATAATCAGATTACAATATATATAACGGTCCAAGGAAAATAGAACATTATTCCCCCCGCTCCCTAGTATATCCCAGCCCAGCTAGTGTATCCCAAGAACTTATAAAAATCATTTCGGATTAACGTACCGAAAAAAAAGTTCTTCATGTTGATTTCTTAAAATAAAATTTCAACTTACGTTCCACTATCAAACTAGCAGAGCAATGTTCAATTCCCGCAGGGTTCGAGGCACTGCACGTGTAAACAGCATCATCTTCCAGGAAGACTTCTTCGAAGCGTAAAGTCGCCTCTCCGTTATTGTAATTGATAATATAATCGGGTGAATCGTCAATGCATTTATCGTTCTTGTACCATTGAACAGTCGGCAATGGATTGCCGCTAACAACACAAGCAAACTGAAATGAACTGCCCTCTGTAGCCTTTCCGCTCTCTAGGAACCGAAGGATACGTGGTGGAATCATTTGCATTTCGGCAGCATTCTCACGCACCGACAGGCTGGCCGTTGTATCGGTAGCACCCACTAAATTCGAGGCACGGCAACTGAAATGTGCTGAATCGGCAGTGAAAGTCTCTTCAATTACCAGACGACATACACCGCGATCGTATGTGGTTTTATAATCTGGATTGCTTTGTATGGAAATGCCATCTTTGAACCATTCAACAGCTGGTTCCGGATTGCCGGTTACCTCGCATTCGAACGTGAATTTGTCACCTTCACGTGTGATGGCATCTTTTAGAGGGCGCGTAAAACGCGGCGAAGCATATTTTAATTCGGTAAAGACTTGATTGATTTGCACGTCTTTACGTATATTTTCGGTGACGATGCGTTGATGGTCGATTTGATCGCGTACAGTTTGCAGGCGTGTAATTTCTTCACGTTTAGTTTGATCGCGCAAGGCTTGCAGGCGTGCTTCTTCCTCACGTTTAGCTTGATCGCGCAGAGCTTGCAAGCGTGCTTCCTCTTCGCGGTTCGCCACATCACGCAATGCTTGCAGGCGTGCCTCCTCTTCGCGGTTCGCCAGATCACGCAATGCCTGCAGTCGTGCTTCCTCTTCACGTTTAGCGTGATCGCGCAACGCTTGTAGGCGAGCTTCTTCTTCACGTTTGGCAAGATCACGCAACGCTTGCAAGCGTGCTTCTTCCTCACGCTGAGTCTGTTCACGTAACGCTTGCAAGCGTGCTTCTTCCTCGCGTGCAGCTTGTTCGCGCATCATTCGCATTCTAGTCTCTTCGATGCGTAATGCCTGTAGGCGTGCCTCCTCTTCATGTGCTGCCTGCTCCCGTGCAGCTTGTTCGCGTGCCGCTTGATCGCGTATCGCTTGCAAACGTGCTTCTTCATTTCGCAGTGCTTGCTCTCGTGCTGCTGCCTCACGCGCAGCACGTTCCCGTGCCTCTAGCTCACGTGCAGCCTTCTCGCGTTCCGCTTGTTCGTGTAATTCACGCTCACGTTGTTCACGTAATCGTTCTTCATTCTTGAGACGCTCTTGCACCACGTTGATATCGGATTTCAATTTCATAAACGATTGGAAAATGGTCATAACATCATTGTACAGGGTAGAAACTTTATTCATATCATGCGAACATTTAGCGGCATTCTCCAGTTTTTCACGCAATGCACCTTCACGACTGCTTACATACTTTTCAATGTCATTGACTAAGTTGGCGGCCTCAACGGGATCACGCAGATAAGTGATCTTATTGGAAACGCTAGTGTAAAAGTAATTGATCTCACGATACTCAGCGTCGATCTGAAAATATGAAATTTGAACAACATCAATTAAATTTTATAGAGAGGTATACGGTATGGGCTGGCTTTCGGAGGGTACAATACCTTTTCAACAACTTCAAAGAATTGTGTAGCTTGATCGAGGGAATTGCGTTTACTCTTTACTTGGTCCTTGAAATTGCGCCATTTCTCATTCAGTTTTCTTAATTCTTCGCGCACATATGCCTCACTTTCAGGATTCGTAATGAGCAATTGCTGCGAAGTGGTATCGGTGAACTTTTCAATACGTTTTTCCAAAAGCTGGAAATGAAATTGAGTTTAAATAAATAACATTGAAGTAGAAGTAAAAGTTCTAGGAGATCTACATAAGTAATTCAGAAAATTCAAGACATTAATGAAACATATTTCAGGAAACTATGTACAAGGGTTGATAAATACAGTAACAGTCAGTATGAAAAGTATATCTACATATAGGTATTGTATAAAATTACACGTTTTATTTTTGTATTCGCTGATTTATGGTTCAATTCTACGAAAAATAATCGCACATCTTCTCATTATTTATGAACATGTGGGCAACTTACTTCTAGTTCATAAATTATTAATGTCCTGGCTATAAAGCTTTACTACTTTTTCAATGTTTGCGAACATGTCTATGACATAAAACTCAAAATAAAAACATTCGCATTGATTTATATTCATATTCTTGAAAAATAAAATACAAAATACGAACGTAAATATTTATTATGAAATTGCATAGATTAATTAACCCACCAACAAAATATGCTTTTAAGAAATCTTCACATAATTACAAGAAATTGTTGTTTGAATTTCAATCTCTAATTACAAATTGCCAGCAGCTGCTGCTGCCATTTAAATAAACTGCAATTTAAATACGCGCACATAAAAAATATTTTCTAGAAAATATCATACAGCAATAGTTACTCAAAAAAAAAAAAAGCATACTCTATGAATTCAGTGGGAAAATATACTGATTTTATTGCTGCATTTGCTTTGAATATTTCGAGAAATGTCGCACGCTTAATTTTGTGGTCTACTGTAAGGAAATACACTTAGCCACATAAGTGAACATACGAATACAGTTTTTCGATTATCTAACGTAATAATTAAAATTAAAAAATTTTTTTAACACAGTTTTTTATTGGTTTGTTTTGTTTTGTTACACTAACAACAATAACAAACAACCAAGTTCTTGTTAGCAAAGCATGTAAAATGAATGAAAAAGGGGAATCCCATATAAGACACATCTTACAAAAGTGTACATACGCTTTACTGACATTTGATTTACTGTTATGCAATAGTTTTTTTTTTTTTGTTTTTTTGGGTTAGCGGTGTCAGTATTATTTTAATTGCGCCCGTGAAAACACAGTTTTATGTTTATATATAATTGCATAATGTTAAAAAGAAAAGAGACATCATCAGTTCTACGAAAAATAGTAATCAAACTAAAAAAAGAAGGAAAATACCTTGGAGAAGTCGGAAAAATAACCAATTTATCGAGGGCGACGGTTCAAGTGATAGTTAAAATCTTTAACAAGACTGGTAGCTATGAAAATATACCTCGCCCTGGTCGGACTTGAGGATATAAAGGCAAATTCTTCGTACAAACAACGTTTGTCCTATGGAGAATTCCGGGAACATCGGGAATGGCATCAGAAATGATCATGGAGTTATTGTGCATCCCGAAACCGGTCGAAGATTTTAAAGAAAAAATGATTTGCATTGTAGAGTTGCGAGGAAGAAGCCAGTGCTAAGAGATGGAAATATTGCTAAGCGACTTAACTATGCTGAAAAATACCAAAACATCCGCCAAACTGATTCCACTTTTTGGTAACGCGTCATTTTCACCGATGAAAATAAATTCAATGTTTTCTTCAACGATGGTCACACAAAAGACTGGCGTAAAAAAAATACTTCGCTGCAGCGAAAAAATATTGTTCCCACCGTTGAGCATGGTGGAGGGAGGGTCAGTGATGGTTTATGGTTGCAAGTGGTGTCGGAAACACACGATTTATCGATGGAATAATGGATAAACATATGTATATTGATATTCATAAGGACACCTACATCCCAAGTCTTGAAAAACTTCAATTGCCAGGTGAGCCTATCATGCTTCAAGACAATGATCCAAAGGAATCATTGTATAGGAATGGTTGCTCTACAATGTAAAATCGGAGTTGGATCATTCCCCACAATCTCCCGACCTCAATGTTATCGAGCTTTTGTGGGATCATTTGAAGAAACAAATTAAAAAAGGGAAGAATGGAAAAAAATATCACCAGAATCTACTCCAACATCGGCCTTGTCTAAGCCGCCCCGTCTATCCCATGTGTTTAAGGCTAAAGGAGGCCATACAAAATATAGTATAACATTTGTTATTAAGTTATTGTCTAAGAGCGTATGTACGTTATGTGACACTTCTATTTAATGCAATATGATTTTTGTTTTTGTTTATCGTTTTACTTTTAATAAATTGTTTTGTTTATTTTTCCCGAGTTTTCAATAATAAATAAAATAAAACTGCATCGAAAGAACTTGCAAGTTTTAGTAATTATGTTAGAAAATTGAAATATGGTAATGGTAAAAATGGTATGTTCACTTATGTGGCTAAGTGTATATTAACTTGCAATTAGAGCGATCGTGAATCTTATTTTATTTGATTTTTTCATCATTATACTACATACATACATATGTACATACGAGTATGTAGACAGATAATGATTGGACAGAAGGAATAAAAAATCATCGCGTGTATTTTGCAAATATGCTAAAACTCACCACATTTTACGAAAAACACGCACTGATCATAAAAATAAATTCACATAAAATTAAGTTAGAGTAACGTTTTTTTTTTGCGTTATTCAGATGCAGTAAATTCTCGAGATATGCATTCGCAAAAATCTAAATATTTTTTTTTTTCAATTCTAATATAAATACGTATGTAGGGTTATTGATAGCTTGTTTATTGTATGTACATTTACGAAAACATATACATACATAAAAACATACATATTTACAGGGTACGCCATCTTTTATGTCGGTATGTAAACATTGAATAATGTTAACATTTATCAACTTGATCAACTTTTGACTTGAGCAAACATGTTTTTGAAACGTTATTTAAAGTCAGTACAATTTTAACCATGAATCGCTTCACAACGAAGCAACGCGCCGAAAATAGTTGCTCAGTTGCATTAACTCAACGTGCATATCGTCGAAAATGTCGTGGTCTACAAGCACCGTCTGACAGCACTATTCGTCGTTTATTGATGTCGAATTTTATCGAGCACGGACAGTGGAATCGTCGACAAGCCGTTCATAAACGCCCAAGATTTTCCAATGAACTGGTTGAAGCGGTAAGAGAGAGTGGGGCCGAGAACCCACTTGTGTCGCATCGTTACCGCGCTCACCATTTTGGTGTCAGTGGAATCACCTTGCGGCGCATTTTGACGGATGATTAGCATTTATTTCCGTATAAAGTGCAATTGACTCAAAGAATATTACCGACAGACCGTCCCCGTCGCTTGGAATACGGCCAAACAGTCACTCACAGGCACATGGTTGACACTGAACCTGAGTTTTAGAAGGAAATTTTGATGACCGACGAGGCCCATTTCACAATCTCTGGCACCGTTAACAAGCAAAATTGCCGCTTTTAGGGAACGGAGAATCCACACGAGATTCAAGAAACACCATTGCATGACCAAAAAAAAAACCTTAATTTGGCCATTTTTCTTCAGAGAAGGCAAAGCAGTTGACGGGAATCGATGTCGGTGTATGTTGGCTCATTATGTCTGTCCATAACTGTGTGAAAAAGGTCTCGTTTAAACAAGACGTTGCTCCATGCCACACTGCAAATCAAACAATGCAGTTTCTGCAACGAAAATTCAATGGACGTTTGGTCCCAAAAAATGGCGATATTGACTGGCCACCCAAATCTCCAGATTTGACCCCTCCGATCTTTGAAAAGCAAAGTGTACGCCAGCAAGCAAGGCAAATATTCGTGCCGAAATCATCACTATACCGCCTGAAAAAAGGGTACATTTTGCTTTGGTCAATGGCATAACGGTGGGCACTTTTTTGATGTTGTATTGAAAAACTAGTCCAAATAAATTGTAAAGGACCAAATTAAATAAAAATATATGGAAACCGTTTGTTTTTGTTTAAAGTTATTCAATACTCACATAACGACATAAAAGATGGCTCACCCCGTACATACATACATACAAATGTATCAACATATATTTGTATATATCGTTTTGTATTTTAAAGACCCACAACGTTGAATTTACGATTATTTTTATATATTGAAGTAGACAGTTAATTTTCTTCATTATAAATTTAATTTTTATTGTACAATTTTTATTGGCTTTCACTTTTTTGTATTACGTATGTTTCTCAACCAAATTTTCAGTATTTTGATAAATTGTATTTAGGTATCGGGGAGTAACGAGTAACGAGTAAATAAAATAAACAGCGCCATTTCGCAAAAGCAATTATTATGACAATCGATAAAGCCAGCAAAATTCGTTTGAGGAGTGGGGCAACTGGGACAAAGGCTGTCATGGTCGGCTGGAAATAGTGTATAAGATATTACTTACTTTACTTTTGATGGCACAACAGCCGATGGAGGGCCTAGGCCGAGCTCTTCGCATCCACTCATGTTGCGTGTTATATTTGTACATGAATGGAAGGGACCTACAGTTTAAAGCCGAATCCGAACGGCGAAGTGAAAAGCTTTTCATAGCAATTTTTACTCTTGTAGGTTTGCCATTGCCTGACAAGAGGTGGTGCCGTGTAGAAAAATTATTTTTTCTACTTTTTGATTTTGCCTGTGCCGAGATTCGAACCCCAGACACTCTGCGTAGCAGTCCAACGCACTACCACTACGCCACAGCGACCATGTTTAAGATATATATTCAGTAATAAGAGTCTACAATAGTTTCCCCCCTAATGGATCAAGGCCACCACCACTATTAAATGATTTAGCGTTAGAAATTATCGTTTTCAAATCAGCAAAATCATAACGTATTCCTCTTTTTAAATCACACTCTTTTTCTCTATCTGGGCAACAAAGGTCTGGAAGGCCCATACTCTGTTTGCTATTCTACTCATCTCATCTCAATTTAATTTAATTTATATTCTTCTTTTCTTTTAATGGCACAATTGAGGGCCCTTGGAGGGCCTAGGCTTTGCTTTTCGCGTCCACTCATGTGCGTGTTATATTTGAAGATAAGTGGAAGTGGCCTATAGTTTCATGCCGAAATCCGAGTGACATGTAGAAAAATTGTATTTTCTACATTTTGATTTTTACTTGTGTCGAGATTTGAACCGCTTCTTCGCGAAGCAGGCTACCGTACTACCAACTACGCCACGTCATACGCAAATAGAAACTAATGATTAGTAATTTGAGCCACTCCACTAAATTTCCAACAGTTAAATTTTTAGATGTCTTCTTTAAAAAAAAAAATTTTTTACCATTGAAATACAAGGTAAAGCCGAAAGAGGATATTTAAATTTTTTTATTGTTTCCATTTAAAAAAAATATATCTTAATTTTATAAGCTTTTTTCTCAACAAAACTATTCAGATCAGATATGACACTCGCAAATATTGAAAATTATAGGAGCATATAGGGCCTGACTCATAGCATAGTCTCTGCCGTTAGCAGTTTAAAGACAAATTATGAACGTTGCTTTGTAACTATGTACATAATGGGCTTACTTCTCAAGGAATAAAAAGACTAAACAAATGTAAAATATATCTTCAAAACCAATGTGAATTGAAGAATCAATCCTTTTTCTCTTCACTCTGAAAGGGTCTATATAACAAAACCATCTACATATATAATTAAGTATTTGATGTTACAGGTTCAAACTTCCTTGCTTTTGTTGACCTGCAGAGTAACAGTGTATAACATTTAATTCCATTTCAATTGCATGTTTATGTCACTGATTATTTATGTTATTATTTTAGGGTAATTGTGTCTAGATTCGATTGTTTGGCAGTGACCATAATAAAATTCGTAAATGCTTTCAAATCGATTATGGTTTTCCTTGTAATTATTTCTTTAAACGCTTACAGGCGCTGTCAGACATGACTTTGTACTGGAATTTGGGCCAGAATAGCTGGAGTTTCCGTTCGCACTGATGTTGACAACTAATTGTAAACAAAAATTTAAAAATCAGAGCTGGGTATCGTTAATCAAGAAATTAACGTTGGTACCGCGAAAAGAGGCAACCAAAAAGTTAACCAAAAAGTTAACGTAAATTCATTAATTCCGAAAAAATTTAACCAAATTTAACATTAATTTTTTTTATGGAAAAAATAAAAAATAAAAATACTTTTTCTTTAAAAACTTTTAAACAAAAGTGAAATTCATTAATTCCGAAATAATGTAACCAAAGTTATAATTAATTTTTTTTGGAAAAATAAAATAATTAAAATTCTTTTTCTTTTCTTTGGCTGTGTAAGATTTGATAAACCAGTTCACCTATACTTTCTCGCTCGAAAAGGCAGCATCTGTCACCAACAAAATCGTTAGCGACGCTTTTAAGCGACCTGTATTTGTTTGTGATTTTTTTTCTTTTTCTGGCTGGTTGACAGTTCTAAAAAAATGATCAGATTCTCGTTATTGCAGCTTGTACTCCACGAAATATTGGTCTCGTTCTTCATCGAGATCATAATTTCCTTGACCGTACTTTACTTTACTTTTAATGGCACAACAGCACATGGAGGGCCTCCGTCGAGCTTTTCGCTTTCGCTTTTTCCTTGACCGTACACACCATAATTTTCTTTAACTTGCCGACCTTGGCAATACTCTCTAACTACATGAGCCGAGACTTGGCGTGGAAGGCAGCTAACAGACATTCCTCATTATAGTTAACGAACTTGAGTTAACGGAAGTAAATCAAACCGTTAATGGTTTTCGAAATTAACGTAAAAATTAATTCGTAACTAAATATTTAACGAAATTAATTAACGATTAACGGCTTTACGATTTTCTGCCCATCTCTGGTACAAATACATGTACAACATCTTTTGTTTACATGCAACATTGTTGCATTGTTTTCTTTTTCATTTCGCATTGTGTGGGTATTTTTTGTTTTCACAAAGTAATTCGCCATTTTAAATAAATTTAGTAATTAATTTAGAAAAATTACGTTCGATTTTGGCACACAATGGACCAACTAAAAATTCAAAAACATGAATTTTATTTTAGGTTTGATGTTTTTCTTTGTGAACTTTAGCGCTATTGACGGTGTGTGTGTGTTTAGGAGTATATGTGTATGTATGAACACGTTAAATTGTTTTTCTTTTATAGTCATTCTATAGCCCCATGTATTTGCGTCATGCTAAAATAGCGCTAGCCTAGAGAAAAATAATGAACTTGCTTCAGAAGGCGACAATGACGAAGATGACAGCGCACGACCACGAAAACAATAACAAAACGATTTGAGGGTGGCAGCAATGGCGCCTGAATGATGAAAAACTAAATTGATTAAATAATTGACTGACTATTAATTGGGGGTGAGTTTAAAGCCATTGAATTCTGCTATTGACTCTAAGCAGGCAATGAGAGGAAATTCGGATAATAAAGCACAATTTTCTAAATTGTATAGAACAATAACAACAACAAAAAATAACAAAAGAATACCAATTAAAAACTTTTGAATACCTCAACTGGATGCCGAGCATAACCCCAGCGTAGCTGATGTTTTGTGGGTATTAAAAATGTTGGCATAAAATTCTATGTAAAAGAAAACAAATTTGCAACGAAAATTCTTTAGAGGTACTTCAACTTTAGTTATACTTTTACACTACTGCATATCGGCAAGTATCTACATACTTAATAAAAACATTTCATTATTTTGTATACAAAGTACATACATTCGCAAGTTACATACCTACATATAGTACTTATACATAGATATTTACTAGGTACATAAGTATGTGTATGTGTATGTGTATGTTTAAGAAGAACTCACCTCAATTGTACGTTCAAAGTACTCGAATGCCAGCGATGTTGTTTTTGCCGCTGCCAAACTATCAACACTCTGTCCATTAATCTCGTACAATTGTTTACTAACACTGTCCAGACTGCGATTAATATCGCCCAGATCACTTTTAAATTGCTCCAACTTATCCAGACGCTCCAGTTGCGACATTCTCTCGCTATTGCCGGTTTCGAAATGAATGCGCAAATTTTCCAATAGCTTCAAAATGCGATCAGTGTCGATTTCGCGTGCACCCGGCGGCTCCAGCGCACGCACTCGATCGATCAGCAATTCTGATTGTGTGATTAACGATCTAAATTTATCCATGCACGAATCGCGGAATTTCTCATGTTCGACAATGACGCGCTGTATGCCGGCATCAGATGCTGCTGCTGCTGCTGCTTGCGGCAGCTGCTGTTGTTGCTTTGTAAAGAAATCATCGATCTCAGAGCGCAATTGTATTATGTTCTCCAGAAATTGTAGTACACTTTCGATTAGTGCTTTGTAATCATATTTAATGCCATCCAATTTTGATTTAAGCGTGCGCAAATTACTAATGACCTGCTCGATTTTCTGCAGGGACTCCTGATCTTTTGTCTGTATGCCGAGCGTTGTTTGTATGCGCTGCTGGATCTCATCTTGCGCCTTCTCAATATCCTGCACGACATATGTGAGCTTGTCGCGAGTAGCCGCTCTCAGCGTTTTCGCTTCTTGCGATGGTGATGTGAAAACTGGATAGAGTTGAGTATCCACTTGGGTCGTCTTCGAAGCCGTCTGCAAAGTCAAACGAATTTATATGGTTATTTTTTAAATTTGCACGAGAGTTTCTTCAATAGTTTCTCATTTCACACAACATTTCAACTAACCTCTTCATTATCACTCATTATCTTCTCCAGTATAATTTCCACTTCACGTTTTTCCGCGATATGCGTTGTCCAATTTTCTAAACTTGTTGTTACATCGACCTGACGCTTACTGAACCCGTTGAGGATGTCTTCAACTGCTGCCGTTGAGGATTTCGTCTCGAGATATGGATCCGCAATCTGTGTGTGCGTGCGAGTATATGTGTGTGTGTGTGTGTGTGTGTGCGTGTATGCAGAATATTATGGGGCGACAAAAATAGAAGAAGAAAATGTTTCTGTTTTATATTTTTATTCTCTTTTATAAATTTGATTTTGTTGTTTTTATATTTTTGTTATTTTTGGTTTTAGTTATGTTTTCAGTTTTCAAGTGGAGAATAAATATCAAGCAGCGATAGAAAGAAAAGAGCGTGTGCTATGCGCGCGTACATAAAGTTTAAATAAATGGTTAACAAAAAAAAGAAAAACCAAAACGAAAACGTATAGGAAAATGCTTGAGTTAAATTCATTGCTGCTGCTGCTGCTGCTAGTTCTGATGGCGTTGATGCTCATGAAAAAATAAGTATATAGTGAGTTACGAGTGTATACGCGTTTTATGTGCATTAGTTTTCAATATGTTAGCTGTGAAGTGAAATTATTTATGGAAGCTAAAAAAGAAGATACATTTTCGAGTAGCGCAAAAAATGAAAATGTAAGTAGAAATCTTATGTGAAAAAGGAAGGGGAGGAGACCAAGCAGTTGTCGGCTTCTTGATATGTGTAATTTTGAAGGACTATAGATGTTTTTGTTTTTAAATAAATATATTTGTACATAGGGGAAAATGGTATAAATATGCATAATATATGTACCTGTCAAAAATTAAAAAGGAAAGAAAACAAATTTGACAAAAACACAGCAGATATGCATTAAAAATATGTATGAAGGTGCACAATGTTCAGCAAGCAACAACACTTAAAACAATTATGGTAATAAAAAATGTTCTACAAGCAAATTTATATTATGTAGCGTTATATCCGATTAAAATCCCTTCCGATCAAACTTATACCTAGGACGAGTAAGCAATGACAGTTTTTGGATGGAGTATACGAGGGTTGATCAATAAGTACACGTGTCTGAAGACAGATGGCGTTGCTGAGGGAAGCTGGAATTACCGTCGTGTACTGCCCTCTGTCACACGATACCACACTAAATTTCAAACTGATTCTTAGGTTAGTTTTTATTTGGCATCCATTAGTATTACACGTGTTTTGTGTTTCGCGATAAAATAGAAAAAGAACAATATCGATCCGTAGTTCGCCATCTATGACAACCGTAACATATTGGTTCAACGAATTTAAACGTGGTCGTACATCTGTTTGTGATGAGGAGCGCCCAGGCCGCCCGGCAGACCTGGTTACCGAGGAAATCGTTGAAAAGGTCCACGACATGATTCTCGCTGATTGAAACGAACGAAAGTGCGCGAAGTAGCAGAGGCCGTAGGAGTGTCGTACGGAACGGTAATTAATATTTTACATGACAAGTTAAGCATGAGAAAGGTGTCGGCCCGATGGGTGCCGCTATTGCTTACGGTGGACAACAAGCGGATACGGAACTGTCGCGGCCAAATTACATGAATTGAACTACGAATTGCTGCCCACCCACCGTACTTGCCCGACTTTTCTCCCTGCGTGGCTCGGGGGAAAAAAATTCAGCTCAAACGAAGAGGTTATCGTCGAGACAGAAGCGTATTTTGAAGAGTCTGACAAATCGTATTTTTTGGAGGGGTTAAAGAAATGGCAGAAACGTTGGGAAAAGTGTATTGCACTAAAACGAGATTACGTTGAAAAAAAGAAAAAAAAAAATTGTGAAAAACTTGCCTCTTCATTCCTAACACAGGTACTTATCGATCTACCGCCGTACTTATACATTTGTTAAAGATTGATCTTATAAGACCATACCGATAAGAAAAAATGTGCCAAGTACATTTAAAATTTACAATTTCTAGCTAACTTCTATTCAGTCTATTCATATTCAAATCGTCTGAATGATTTCAACCCATTATATTTATTCCATATTTCTACACAGCAATTTGTCTTTTATTTCACACAGAGCAAACTCAACTCATGTTCTTTCTGTCATTATTGGTTTTCTTTTCATTCATTTTGTATTATGTATGTACATATGTATGTATTTTCAACATATGGGAACAGTTGTTGTCCGTATTCTCTTCCTTAATTTGCAAGATTTTCTCAAACATAATATTTCACAACTTTGCAAAATAAATTTAAAAATAATGAGAAAAATCAGAAAATCTGAAAATTTTATTTAATTTTCATCTGCATGATATTTCGAAAGACATAAATACAAAAATAAGATTAATAAGTTTTTGAAAAAAAAACGAAGCACACAGATTTGCAACTTCAGAAAATCTGTGCAAAAACATAATATGCGAACTGAGTATGTACATAAATGTAAATAAATAATCCAATCTAGTATCTATAAAAAAAATATGTTCTAGACATCACGCGAATTGTAGAGTTTGAAATCGTGTAAACGTGTATATTAATAGATTAAAAAAAAAATAAAAAATTAGAAACACAATTTATATGCCAGATCTGTTTCTTAAACTCAAATTGGATTTTTTGCAGCATTTTTATTCTTTTGTATCTTGAATGTGTGAAAAAATGCATCCCAGGCTATGGCACTTCACTCGTACATACTGTATGATATGTACTTACTTACTAAAAATAGAAGTATTAACATGATGCTTTAGGTTTCTGGAATTTTAGTAGCTGCAGAACAATCTCGCTACATTAATATAAATGTTATACTCGCATGTATTCTATAAACTTTGTTACAAACTATTACAACTATTGAGAAAACGATATTGGTTAAAATTATGTGATTTTTAGTTGTACATATTTAAAGTATAACAATCTGATTAATCTAGCTAGCTAATCTAAGTATTTATTTTTTTTTATTAGATTTTTGTTATAACAGAGGGAATATTTAATTTAATCTTGAACCTAAGTAAGATCTATTAAATTTCGGTTTTCGAAATTATTTCCAGTGAATTTTTTATATTTATGGCATAGGTTTGAGTGAAACACTCATGTACTTTTTTTTTTTGTATTGTACGCACATCAAAATTATTATCATGTCAGAAAGAGTCGTAGAAAATACACTGAAAATATTTTTTAGATTATAATTACAATTAATAAAAGTTGAAATTTTTTAAATGTTTCTTTCTAAAATCTATCAGTGTCATTGACAGGGCAAATATCTCTGAAGAGTCGCTGTGGTGTAGTGGGTAGTGCGTTGACCTGCTCACTGAGTGTCTGAGGTTCAAATCTCAGCACAGGCGAAATCAAAAAGCCAAATAGAAAAGCAATTTATTTTACACGGCCCCACCTCTTGGCAGGCAATGGGTAAGAATTGCCTATAAAAAGCTTTTCACTTCGCCGTTTGGATTCGGCATAAGAATTGTAGGTGGAAAAGCTCGGGATATTGCGCTTTGGGCTGTTGTGCCATTAAAAGAAAGAAGAGAAGAAGTATCACTAAATATTTCTTCCAAATATATAAAAGTTTATCTGTATTGTTCCTCAGTCACGTACACGAAACTATTAGCGAATCTTAACTGATTTCTAGGGGTATAGTTATTAGACATCATTAATGGATTCGGCATAAAACTAAAGGTCCCTTCCATTCATGTAAAAATAACATATACGACACGAGTCGATGGGAAAAGCTCGGCCTAGGCCCTCCCTGGTCTGTTGTGACATTAAAAGAAGAAGAAAGAAGTCATCCGACATCATGGAAATGAAGTTACAGAATAACTTGTAGAAAAGAATCAGGGAAGTAACTGTGTTGGAATTAAATACTACCACTAAATACTAGTAACTACACTTTCCACACTAACGACGGTGGTATACACCGTCACAAGTCACAAGCATGATTAATATGAGTACATTTTGACTATGGATAGCAAGAGTTCCTGGCATATAAAACATCGTACATTCAAAGTGTTACATTTAATCTAGAATATGCACAAGTTGAAACGAAATTAATAGTAGGCACCCAAGGCCGTGAACAACGAGCAGTTGTTCAACTTGAGGGCCCCTTATTTTGTAAATGTGCACATAGAGCTTAGTTTTCAGACTTTATAACCCGTTTTGGGCATCTGTACTATTTGTACGATAGAAATTTCAAAAGCTCGACAAATATATAAGTACATACATTTTCAATTTTTTCCCATAATTAAATATTGTTTCATTTTCCCACATGTTCTGGCTTTCAATAATTTATTAAATTATTAAGTCTCACCTTGTAAAAGGCCAGATTCTACAGTAAATTTTAAATTTATGTAGCTTTTTATGAATAGGTTAACTCCACATAAGTTGGCAGTTTCAAATCCCTTCCGATCAAACTTATACCTAGGACTAGAAAGAAAGGACAGTTTTTGGATGGAGCATACAATTGCTGAAGCGAGGAAGAATAATGGTCTTATAAGACTATACCGATTAAAGAAAGAAATGTGCCAAGTTCATTTAAAATTTCTAATTTCGAGCTAACTAAATGATGTCTAAATGATTTCAACCCATGAAATAATACAATTATATTTCTTCCATATTTCTACTCAGCAATTTGTCTTTCATTTCACAGGTGAACAGACATGCTTGTTTGAAAGATTTACGAGAAGTTGTAAATTTAATTAATTTACATTTGAAATTTAAAATGTATTTAGATAAAATAACTAACTTAATATAGGAATCATAATCTCACAGGTTCCCATATATTTTTCTGAGACTATGACTGGCTAATCTTTTGTAAAAGCATTTAGAAAACAATTTCCAATATTTGCTGTCGAAGGTCTCCTCTAAAACATCCGGGCCCAGAAAGGTCCCCCTCCACAATCTTCCAATCTTCTCTCGTCAGGCTTGTAGGCACTATACCTTATAGATAAATTTATCCCAAGAATTTAAAGAGGAGTATCATTGCCAAATTATTCGTATATCTTAACTATTGGAAAATGAAATTCGAATTTAAAAAAATTAGTTTTGAAATTGTAATCTCTAATTAACGCAAAATTACTGAAAGTTTAATAGATTTGTGTGTTTGTTTTTTGTCTCTTAATCCTTAATCTTTCTCTATTTTAATAATATGTCCTACATTAATTTTATTATATAACTTTCACCTAACAATTTTCTGAGATTTAGTATTGTATTTTACACAGGGCAACGAAGGCAGTCTGTCTAAGGACACAAATGTATGTAATTCAAGGGACGTAAAATTTACCGATTCCAAAGGCATCACTTTTTGTACAGTCCAGGGCGGCACTTGATATAAACTCGTACTTGAGCATCTCTCATATTTCTTCTATATACAGGAAGAATATGTTAAGAAATTGTTCAGATATGTACAAAAAGAACAGGTGAGTAAATGAAATGTTGTTAGTTGGAAGCATTACTTATTTTAAATATGTAAGTTAGTATAAGCAACTAGTACAAATTATAATTTGATCCTGATAGATCCCTTAATAAACGTAGAGAATTCCAAATATATACGTGTAAAATAAAAATAATAAATATAATCCACTAATTTACACACTTTCATATTAAGGAATCGCACTCCTTGATTCTTCAAATCGCTGTAATCGGCGCGTATATGCTTCCATGTTTCCTGTAGGAATTGAAGTTTCTGCTGATCGGGTGTCTGCGTCAACTGGCGATCTAAGTTGTCCAATTGGTTTGCGAACTGATTGGCTTTCTCAAAGAATTCAATAAGCAACGAGACAAGATCGACGCGCTTAAGCACCAAATCCTTGAGTTCTATCCAATGTTTGTGTAAGGCTTCCGCCTTTGAGTCGACATCGTAACGTTGCTGGGGACTAAGTGACTCTAGATGTGTTTTAATCGACTCGAGCAGTAGATTGATGAGTTCACCTTTGATCTGAAAGTTAAAAATATTATATATGGTAAGTATAAAAAAATGTTTTCAATAAAATATAAATATACCTCCAAGTCTTGCATAAGTTCATGATGCTGTAGCAAAAACTGTTTACTCTCTTGCAGGTCACGTCCCATATTCACGTGTTGTTGCAAATACATTTGTCCGGACGACATTAGCCACGACAGTAGATCATTGTATTGCTGGAGAAATTCGGAGAGCGCCCGCTGCACACGTTGATGGTCCTCATTGCTTGCAGAGCAAATGCCCTCAATGTAAACTTTACGATTTTCAATCTCGTCCAGCACACGTTTGACTCCTTGTGTTTCTGGTTGTGTACGCCCCACTTCGTCCAATATGCTGTAGCCGAGACGCAGCGGTTCCTCTGTAAAGCTGCGCATATCGCGCAGCACCTTCGAATACATGGCGAAACTTTCGGGCGAATTTGGCGGCAATTTTACATTTGACAACTCAACTTCCAGCTTTTCCAAAACTGTCAGCGTGTTCTCCGCCTTGGCAAAGAACTCGCGTGACTGCTGCAGCCAATGCTCACGCTGATCGACTAAATCTAAATGCTCCGTACAAGCGCTCAGCACATTGTACGCCCTCGCGCATGCCTCATCGCCAGTGAAAGTGCCCGAGGCTTGTAGCTTTTCTTTGGCGCGTGTTATTTTCAAAGCGCGATCTCGCAAAAGCAACGCCTGCTGTTTCCATTCTCTATAGTTGTGCAGGGCATTGTTGGCCGTGTGATCGCATTCGCCCAAACTAAACATGCTCGAGACCTCATTACGCTGCAGCCGCAACGCTGTCTCCAGCTCATCCAATTCCCGCCCGAGAAACGCTAACGTCAGACACTGCTCGAGCTGTTGCTTGCGCGTCTGCCATGCGATTTCCAATGCATTGCGACGATCGTGCAGTGCTTCCAACCATTGCTGCACTTGATGGACGGCACGCGTGGCATCGCGTTTTATATGGTCTGGCCGAGTGTCTAACGTTTCGAGGTTCGCCAGTTCTTGGAGCTGTGCCAGCAGCTCGTTGCCATCTTTGAGTGCAGCCATTACCGCTGTCAGCATATCGATGCGCAGCTGTTTGAATTTGTTGAGGAACTCTTGCACCGCCGCCACCTCAATCGGCAGCATTGTGTCGATGCACGCCACCTCAAGCGAATCCATGCGCCGCTGGCATTGTGTCATTTTGTCGTGGAATTGTGTGCACAAGTGCAGAATGTGCTGCCGATCGTGCAGCAAATGTAATATGTCTTGCCAGATTATGTTCAGAGTGTCGGCCATGGCGTTGACTAGTTCGGAGCTGATGCGTTTGCTGGCGAGCAGCTTGTCGGCTTTCTCTACAAACTCATCCATGGGGCCGGGTAGATTCTATAACAATAAGATTTCAGTTACTAATATTTTTTGCCTCATCTTATATGGCCAGCGTATAACGCGACACTCACCTGTAAATTCCTAAGAGTCTCATCGTGATCCCTCTGCATATGCAAGGACTCATCGAAATTAGCGCCTAATGCTGTGATTTTTGGTTCGAGTTCAACTACCTTAATGTAAATCTTTTCGGGGCTCTGTAAAAATGGGTTGCAATGAACAAAAAAAAAAAATGTTGTAAAATCAAACCAAACTATATACATACATATGTACATACATATTTACATATATATAATAAGTATTTGTGATAGGTTGTTACGATAATTTGTGTATTTGTTTGTTTCTTTGTTTCTACAATTTTAAATTTTAAAGCCTACATTTCCAATTGATTTTCAATTTGATTTCGGCAAACAAGTAGCTGCAGCACAAATACATAATACAGCATCCTCAGATGCTCAGTTAAGTTAAACATCACAATCTTTAGGTAAACACAAAAGAGAATAACAAATAAAACCAACGGTGGCAGCAGTTGCAACTTCATAACAAGCATACCAAATATGAGTGCAAAAATTCTACTTCAAATCATAAGCAAACTAACGGATACAATGGCCATAAACAGCATAAAGTGACCTTCATTGCAAACGAAAGAACGAATGATGATCATCAGCATCATCATCATCATCCTATCCTAATCTCGTGGTAGCAATGTTTTCTTTTAACTAGCATCAGCGATAACTGCCCAAGTTGCCAAGTTGCCAAGTTGCCAAGTTTTAACCGAAATCCTACTGACTGTCACTGTCTGTGCAGCAACTGGCGCATTTGCGGAATGGCAAGTTATGCAGTCAACTTGCTTGGCACTAGCTACTCTACTACTACATGCTAGTACCTATGAGCATAGATACTGGATGTTATGCTGTACTACGACTCGGTATATGCATGTATACCAAGTATCTACACACATGACTGAAGTCGCTTTCATGGAAATGCTTTGGCAAAAATGTGTTCTTCAGTGTGGAGAGTTGCTATTACCATTACGATGGCTGCCTTCAGTTTTTTATTTTCATTAATTCATTCATGGTTAACAGAGATTAGTGCCAAATAAATGTTGAGTCCGCCGTTTTGTTTAGAAAAGTTTCTACTGTATAGGTAAAAATAGGTGGGAAGATTTTCTCCATAATACAGACTTACATTTTAAAGAAAATATTTTACGATTTCGATTCGATTACATTTGCAAATATGTGTAACTTTTATGGATTATTGAAAACACAAGGGAATACCACTAAGATCAGTGATGAGGAACCATGGATGGTTCTGCAACGATCGCCTGATCAGCCTGTTCCTACATATATGCATTGTTGTTATTCTCTCTATGGCAAATTTAACTTTCAGCGAAGTCTGTTTAAAATACATGCATAGGTATACTCTAACAAAAGAACTGGCCAAAAATTCGAAAAATAACAGATTCATGATCGCTTTTACTACTCCTATTTTCAAAAGGTCCACTTGATACGCAATGGTGATTTGCGATATCATCACTTCACTCGAAAGTCTAAAAAGTAATCAGAACAATTCATTTAAGTTTATGCAGTGTATTTTGAATGTGAAAAACTAAGAACGTAGGAAAAAGGGGCCAAACTTGGGCCACTGGGCACAAGTCCTTTTTAATTAGTTTCGATGCTAAGTACATATCATAGAGCAATTACGAGTAAGTTACAATGCTGGATTTGTTGGATAGAATCTTAATAGTTATTATCGAGGACTCCTAAGAAAACTATTTACGAGATGAAGCTGACATCTGGAGGACGTTTAATATAAATAAACTGATATAAATTTCCTTCGAATTTGAACCACGAAAATCACAAATTTCTCATTTCCACTCGGGCAAAAAATTTGTATTCTTAAGTGTGTTCTTTTGAGTATTTAGCATTTCCGATTACTCAAATGCAATTAGCAAAAGAAAAGAAGATAAATTTAGAAAACTATGTAGAACAAATGATTCAATGTTTCTGCTCCCACGAATAGGCAGAAGTAAGTAATTTACTAGACATTTGCTAACAATTTGGCACAAATAAAAGATCGATTTCATTCATGATTTAATGATGCAATCGATATTTTGCCGTTTGATTTCTGTTATACAGAAAATTGTCACTGTGGAGGCACAGTGATAAAGCAAAATAGAATTCGTAGATAATGAAATTATAGCAAATCAAATGAAATTTTGATTGAAGTTTACAAAAAGCAAAAATAGTAAAAAAATAGAAAGAATCTTATTCTATTTTTTTTTTTTCAATAAATAAAATAATTTCTTTGAAAACGTATATACCAACACTTTACATATAATATTAGGTCAAAATGCAAAACGAAGTGGTGTAAGTCCTTTGCTAGTCTTCCTGGAGCTTTCTTTATTTAGTTACATATATTCATTTATAGAGACCTAAAGATAATGCACGCTGGAGAATGTCATTTGCCACAAGGAATCAAACCGATGGGTATAGATAAAATGATTTTACCGGTTAAACGTGAATTGACGTCAGCTAAAAAAGTTGTAACAGAGGTTTGTAATGCTCTTTCAATTTGAATCAACATAGTACATTTACTATTACAATGAAAGTTGTACTTTAGGTGAGAAAAGAACAAATGCGCCGATTTGTGAAACAAGAACAGCGAAAATTAAACGAAGATTTGAAAAAAATGGATCTATATATATGGTATAAATAAAAATTTAAAAAAGTTTAAATATGTTACATATGTGTACGAGTATCATGCATGTGCTGGTTAATTAAAGGATTATAATAAACATACAAATATATCAAGTAGTATTTCACTTCAATTTGAGAAATTACAATTCAGGTTGTAAACGATTTGCATGTACCGCCACAACATAATTGGTAGTGATGGACACGGAAACGCAGGGTGACCTGGTTTAAATCTCGGCACAGACAACAAATGTAAAAGTAGAAAAACAAATATTCTACACGGCATCATCTCTTGCCGAAGAATAGCTTTTCACTTCGCATTCGGATTCTGTATAAAAAAGTAGGTCCATTCCATTCGTATGCAAATATAGCTCACACAGCATGACATGAATGGTTCCGAAAAGCAAAGCCTAGCTCCTTAATGGGCTGTTGTGCAATTAAAGAAGAAGTTGTAAACGAGTGGAAAGAACTTATAGCTTTATGCCACAAATTTTTAATGCTTACTCATATGTTCTTACTATTATTATTATAGAATCCATCTTAAATTCTACGAATGCGTAACTCCATTTATAAATTCTAATAATATTTATCTATAAGTACTTATGGACATATATGTATACTGGGATCGAAAGCAGCTCAAAAAAAGCTCAAGTTGGTTTCAACTGTAAACGGTCGAGGTATAGCTGCTAAAATTTCAACTTTTATGTGAATTTTGGGAAATTTTCACACAAGTCGTATTCACAAAAAGGAATCATAGAATCACAAGTTATTTTTTAATCGATATATACATACATACTACATAAGTATGTGCATATGTAGCACGACTCGATTGCAACTATAGTTGACGAGATTTTTGATCGAAAGTAAAATTGTAACCCAAAAATCGTCATTTTACCTTATCTCGAAAACTTACCCATAGAATAAAAAATTAATGTGATTTTCGTATTCAGCGACCTCGGATTAGTTTAGAGAACAAACATACTTTAGTTCATGTTCAATTTTCAATGCATCCCAGTACAATCTCAAGCATCATATACATACTTTGAGTTCGAGTACTTGACTATCGAGTAAAAAAATTAAGATCAGGCACTTGGAAAAAAATTAAAATGAAAATGAATCTGAAAACATCGGAGAAATTCATGATTTTTCCTATTTCATTAAGATTCAAACTTAATTATTATGAAACAAAATTGCACATAATTTTAGGACATTTTTTTCCATCGAAAATTGATAATTTTTCATATATTCATTTTTAAAAAGTGAAAACTTAAATATTTATTCTAAATAATATTTTTAAGAAAAATTTGTTCCACCCCTTAGCTATTTAAAAATAATAATTTTCAATTGCGTCTACAAATGTATTTTTTCCTTCAACTACTCATGAACGAAACTACACAATCCATATATATTTTGCATACAAATCGCTCATTTTGAACTGCTCTGGTGCTATTATTACCTATTTATTTATTTTTAAAACGATACCAAAAAATTTAAATTCGATGCAGGTCAGTTTTCTGATTTTTGTCCATGACACGCAGCACTGTGCTCTTGGCAGGCAATGGCAATCTACAAGAGTAAAAATTACCAAAGAAAAGCTTTAAACTTCGCCGTTCAGATTCGGCATAAAACTGTAGGTCCCTTCCACTCATGTTCAAATATAACACACACAACATGAGTGGATACGAAAACGTTGGCCACGGCCCTCCCTGAATTGTTGTGCCAATCAAAAGAAGAATATCATCAATTATACACCTTCAAATAAACATTCCTTGAAAACAGAGTGCAATTTTATTTATTTCTAATAAAATGACAGCCAATTCACATTATGACATTACTTTTGCCCCACCTTGTATTTATGACTGACGGTAGCATGGTACTTTTCTTTTGCTTATAACTGTAAAACTTCAGTTATTCTCGTATATTTTGTTCTCTTCGCTTTTCATTAGCATTTCTATATAAAAAAAATGTATACAAATTTTTGCTTTTGCGACAGAATTTTGCGCTTACCATTGCAAAAGTGTAAAGTTTACAAAAATGTATTGATTTTTGCATTTTGCTCTCTCTCACTCGTTTACATACACAAACACAAACACACACACACACACACACACACACACACACAATATTTCTCTTCTACAGAAACCGTTTTATAGCTAAATTATACTATATCTTATCAACCCTTATAGTTTTCTCTCTCTGGCACACAGCAGTGTAGCATTATTACTACAAAGCAACAACAATGCCATTGCTATGCTACAAATCAACTAACAGTTTGCATCAGTATACATAACTGAATCGTTTCTGTTTGCTACAGGTAGCAAAAAATTTCAATCGAAAATTTTCAGTTGTACAGAGATTGTAAAGGAGTGAGGCAGATTGTTGCGTTGCTGGAAAAATTTGATTTATTTTACTAAATATTGCAATAGATATTTTTGCGGTGAAATTTAATGGCTAATAAAAGTGAAGAAACTCGTCCTCGCAGAAAATGGTCAGATCGCGAAGTTACATTGATTCTTGACTATTTAATAGAGAATAAAAATTTCGAGGTGAGTCAAACAGAATTAAGTTTTCAGTAAGCGTCTTTCAGTATAAGAGAAATGCTCTTGTTGTACATATCTGCCCTATGCTATGTATTATACTATGCATAAATTAGTGATGGGGTACAATTGATTAAAGTAAAACAAATTGTAATCGGTTAAAAATATTTTTAATCGGATGTAATTCGATAGTTGGGTTATACTGAGTGATTTACTCGTAATTTGACAACACTACATATGACAATATGATGACATTTTTAAATTTGCAATTAACAGTAGAAAAAAGGCTATTTTGGCTATATTTTAAGTAAAAATTTTAATAAAATTACATTAAAACTTAGTTTTTATTTGTTTTTACTCCAGTGTAATCGCGGCTCGAGTACTACTCGAGTTAATATTTAAAAATAGTCAAATTAGTCGAGTCCCATCAATTTTATTTTCAGATGCCCACAGCGCAGAGCTACTACAGAAAATTAATTGAACAACAAAAAATAAGTCCCAGCTGGAACTTAATTCGTTGGAAAGTGCGATATTTGAAGAAGTGCTATTTAAAAACTAAAAATTGGCGATATTCCAGAGATGGTGTTGAAATGGAAAAAGCAGAAGGGGCATTCAGTATGAGAGGTAAGTGAAATAAGTATCACTACTCGGCAAAACTTTTTATTTGTTGCCTTTACATCAATGTTTAGAGTAATATAAACCAATTGAAATTATGTTCAGTATATTTATGCTACGAAAGCATGAGAATTACTGATTTTCAGTATTTTATTTTTCGCGTCTACGAAAACACAATTGCTTTTTTTGTATATCTAGTTTTAAAAAGATTTCTAGCATACCCATTTTCTCCTACTATGTAGAATTTTTATGGAAATTGGAAATTAGATTTCGGTTTCTTTTTTCACGTGTTTGAAATACGTTGAACGAAAATTTTTTTCGCTGGGTTTGCCTCTTAAACAAACGCTAGACACGCCTCTATTTTAAAGTGGTGTGCATATTTCGCTCAAAAAAATCAACTTTATAATTTTGACATTATAACTTCAGATTTTTGAGGTGAGTTCACTCTATTAAATTCTCCTTTCAATTTTCAACGTCCTTTAAAATCTGAAGAAATTTGTTTCCAACATTCGCATCAAAACATTATTACATATTTTGCATATGTAAACTAAGATGTCGTTATGGTGTATAACTTGAAAATGAGAGATTTGTTTTACATAAATATCGAATTAATACATTATTCAAAGTACTGTCCATCGGAAGCGAAGCTATGAGATTTTGCTATCTTTTAGGCAATTTATGGATTCCTTGAAAAAGGAAAAAAGCCCATCCATCTTTTGAGGCTGAAGTATTACAGTATGGGCATTATTCTGCATTGATCTAAATAAGTGATAGCCAGACGGTAGCAAAACTTCCCATCCACTATTTTCCACATAATTTTTAGCCGATCTAGTGCGGACGCGCGGCGTCATGTTGGAGAATTACGGTCTCGTGCCTGGTCTTTTTCGGCCGTTGCATCTCTTCCGTAATTGTTTTGTACAATATAGTGGTATCTGATAGTGATAATTCGATACCAGTAAATATTTTTTCTTTTTCATTCGATTTAAGGTTTTTTCTTTCGATACCTCACAAGTATTTCTCTCGGTATTGGGGGCAAAAGGACAGTATCACATAATTGATACCTTTGGAACACATTTTATAGGAAAAGCCCATTATATTTATGTATATATATATACAAGTTTATGTATAAATAGTACAAATATTTGAACCTTTTTGAAAAACATTATCGTCGCAGCGAAAATTGTAACGGAAATGAAGGGAAGCGACATCTATCAATCCAGTATGAGAATAATGAGGATACATATATACATACATTTATGTGTATACACATAAATGTTGGGCAGCGCCCTCTATCAATCGTGTATGAAAAAAAGTATAAAAATTTAAGTGTATTGTACTCAAATGACTCTCTTCAAATTTTTTTCATACCCAATTGAAATTTCAAACAATAATTTCAAGTTTTAAACAAAAATCGTTAGAAATTTAAACGTAAACATTCTGAAGAACTAAACTTCTGTAGGGCGAATAGTCAGTCTTTAGCGCTTTCTGCCGGCCCAATAATTTATTTACGTTCTCGAATAAAACTAGAAATCACTCACACGATTTAACATATTGGTTTTTTCAACCCACTGATTTATTTACATTGGAAAAAGTTCTCGAATAAAACTAGAAATCACTCATTCGATTAAACATATTGGTTTCTTTCATCCCTACTATTAAATTTTCTCTAGATTATTAGCATTGTAATTTGTATCTCAACATAACAAGTAATAATAAATATCTTCTTTCTTCTCCTTCTTTTAATGGCACAACAGCCCATGGAGGGCTGTTATATTTGTACATGAATAGGAAGGACCTACAATAATACATAAATATTTTACTTACTTTATTTTTAATGGCACAACAGCCCCTGGAGAGCCTAGGCCGAGCTTTTCGCATCCACTCATGTTGTGCGTGTTATATTTGTACATGAATGGAAGGGACCTACAGTTTAATTCCGAATCCGAACGGCGAAGTGAAAAGCTTTTCATAGCAATTGTTACTCTTGTAGGTTTGCCATTGCCTGACAAGAGGTGGTGCCGTGTAGAAAAATTATTTTTTCTCCTTTTTGATTTTGCCTGTGCCGAGATTCGAACCCCGGACACTCGGCGTAGCAGTCCAAAGCACTACCACTACGCCACAGCGACATAAATATCACGTACAATAAATTGAAACTTTTAATTTGTGTCTTAAACGAGTATTCAATACTTGTTTCTGATATTTTTGGTGGCATCAATACTTTTACACGATACACGTAAAGATACTATGTGGGTAGCAAATCAAAACTGTTTATATATACGACTACTATTCACTAGCTTATTTGGAGGGGGCGGGTTAAGAAGAATATTATACCCAAAACCACCTTTGATCCGCTAGCCTTACTATCCATTATCGATTATGAATTATGAATTAACCTTTATTTTTGATTTCTAGATCGAATGGTAAAAATTTGCCCTTTCTATAACAAATTGGAACAGATTTTCGGTGAAGAATTCGAAGCTAATCAAACTCAACTTAATGAGTTTAATTTTTCCTACATTGAGGTTGATACAAAGCCATGTATGAATGAAGATTCAAATTGCTTGGCAGTGCTTAATGAAAGTTCTGCCGATGCCGATACTCTGGCGTTGTCTACAAAATATTCCCAACATGGACAAGAACAATCACAGCAAACTAAACAAGAACCATTATTAGCATCTGATGATCAAGACGACGAATCACCCATGATAAACGAAGACGATTTTTTTATGAATAATCGTAATCATCTACAATTTTCACCGAAAGACGGTGATGGGGAATTAATTGAATGTTTAACGACCATGCAAACTCAACTAATGAAATCGGAGCGTGAAATATTGAAGTTTAAACGCAAAAAGTTAAAAATATTCAAAAAAGTAGAAAAACAAAAAATTCGTTTGGAGAAGCATAAGTTGAAAGTTGCTTTGGAATGGCAAAATAAATTGTTCGAATTGAGAAAAGAAGAATTGGAGAGCAGAGAGAAAATGGCGCGTCTGGAATTGGAATTGAAATATAATGCGGAGAAAAGTTAATTTAAATCTAAATTTCTTTACTAATACACATACTTAATATAATAACATTACCAATAACATACCAAATCTTGAAATTTACTTATTAAATTGTTATGCATTTTAACAGACTTCTTTTCTTTTAATGACACAACAGCCTATCATGGGCAATTTTTACCCCATTTGACTGCCAAGAGGCGGTGACGCTTTGAAATTTTTTTTTCTAATTTTTGATTTTGCCTGTACCTGACACTCTGCGCAGCAGGCCAACACACTACCAACTGCACCACAGTGGCCACACATTTTAACAGACAACTATATTGATGAAAATATGAAAAAACATAGATTACTTTAATGAAATTTGTGATATATAATATAAAGAAGTTCTAAAGCTTCCAGCCCTGGTTAATCTAAAGCAGTGATAGCTACCCACACATGCACAGCTGATCAGCTAAACTTTTTTTCTAATGAAATGAACCTGGTACATGTGAAGTGTAAAATTTTCGGCGCACGCGTGCTCTGGAGTGGACACCACTGATCTAAAGGAAAGCGTATCTGAACATGTGGATTAAATAAGCGAATATAAGACAGTTTGACAGCTGACACTTTTATTACCATGTCACAAAAGAATATAATAAAACAACCAGTTTAATTTCACCTTAAAAAAAAGCCAACCGCATACAGTGAAAAATTAAGCAACTATTTTCTTTAACATCCTTGTATTGTAAAACTTTAACGCAAAAGATCACTTTAAATTGAGAAAGAAAAAAACAAGAAAGACAAAACACTGCCAAAATAACATAAAATTAATTTGGTAAACTGAAGCCTGACACTTGGGAAAAAAGACCAGAAATAACAAGTCAGCAACCACACAACAAATCAGTAAATTGCGACTTCATTGCTTGTGCATAGTAATAATCAGCAAACAATACACAAATGAAATTGACTGAAGAAGCAGAAGCATCGATCGGCAGCCAGCCAGAAGCCAGAAACACTCGAGACAGCATTTTTTGATAACAGATATACAGAGCGAAGAAATTCGATACAACAAAAGATACACGGTGACGACGGCAGTGACGAGGAAGATGCAAATGTATGCGCATGATGATGTGATCAGCGAGTGGGATCAGAATTTTTCGTACCCAATCGGCCAGCCGGCCGGTATATTTACATACATGCATACGCTTACGGTCTGACTGCCTTGTTGAACTTTTTCGTTGTTTAGTTGAGTGCACGCATTCTCGTACACTAAAATCACTCGCCAACAATACGCAAACAAACGTAATAAGAAATAAGATAAATGAACAAGGCGAAAGATCGTAGGTGAAAAGGTTAATCAATTATTTACCAAACACCAACCAAGCAACAAGTACAAGTACTTTACGAGTAGAGAAGCAATGATCGCGAATCGCGGAATCTTGTGTGTATGGTGCATCCTTCTTAGCGGTGAAAACGCCAACATAACGATGACATTACTAACTCTCTAACAGCGTATGGACATACCAGTGGGAAATTGCATGGTGACCCACTGATTAAGTAATGAATATAGATTTTTTAAACAAATCCGTCCTGATTCAACAATACAATAACTAAATGTAAATACTGCGTAATTTACAAAGTTACTCTAAACTTGCGTGCATTACTACTAGATTTTTTTAAGTAGTTATTCAAGCAGTTTAAGAGATAAGAAAGAATTTCAAGTATGGTACGCATTGGAACTGGGAACACTATACTTAGAGAATGTTCCACTAGCACTAGCAATCAAAAATGATACTTAGAGCATGGTAATGTTTTATTTTCAGATTGTAAAAAATTCGGTACATTCCACTTTCGATGGCATTTGACCGAATGTTACAAATATTTTTAAATCTTCCAAAAAATTCATATTTGAACCTTTTTCTAAGCTCAGAACTCTGAGGCAGCAGAAGAAACATGATAAGCATCAGCATTCATTTCTCATTTTCTACTGGGCAGAAAGTTCTTTTGCAGCATGGGAGTAGCATTGATGCAATTTATATGTTGCAGCAATTGTTCATGTTGCTGCTTTGCATACATTCACACTATTCTTTTTTTTCAGGTTGGAATGCAAACATTTAAGTGCTTTGAAGTTAGATAGCGGAAGAAAAGGACTTAAATGCCGCACCGTGCATTGTCAAAGAAACAAGATTCTTTTGTTATTGTATCTACATACAAAGTGTAGAGTGTGTATAAAAGTCGTTGAAAATATACGCTAAAGAATACTTACGAATATCTAAGTATTATATATGCATACATACATATTATTAATTTTATATGTAATTGAGTTTGCGTGCTGAGTTTGATTACTTGTATCTAAAAGATGCACAAACACACACACACACATACACTCACATCGAAACACAAGTACATGAATAATAAATATCTACTAAATCGCAGTTTGCAGCGCAGCGCAGGGCATCGTGTCGATGAGATATTTTGTATCTCTGAAAATAAGTAAAGAGATTCTGCGAAATCATAACATGTTCTTCTACTCAACTGCATTATTAATCGTAATAATATATTGTCTTTTTGTTGTTGTTTTTCTTCACTAGTAGGGTGCGCTCTGTAGGTGAGGGGAGGTAAGGATCGGGAAACAAGGATCAAGTAGTGTATGCTTATGTTCATCTACTTGCTGCAATGGCGCTTAAATGCAACGTTAAATTACTTTCTGGTTAAAAAATTATGTGTGGCACCGTCATAATTTATTACACTATGCAGCAACAGCAGCACTACCACATCAGAAACATAAAATTTAAAAGAATATTGTGAGAAAATTGATTGGTAATCATCTTTATAACCCCATAAGAAAACAATGTTCGATTTGTTTTTGGGGGCAGCAGCAACTTTTTCATTGCCAAGCGTATATGTATGTTTTGCAATTTCAAAGATATTTATTGCTATAAAGTATGTCCTATGTATGGTAAATCATGAGTCTACAGAATTTATGCAAAAATATGATAATAAAAATGCAAAATTTTATATAGATGAAAAAAATTATTAGCCCTTGCACAAATCGCGTCCCTTTTTGTATGTACGATTTATGTAAGTTGTGTAGTATGCAAATTTAAATAACATTTTTATGCCCCGGGCAAAGAATATACGAATACGAGTTCGCGCATGCGTAGTCGTTAATTGTTTTTTCTCAAGTAAAATACGCAAAACCTTTCCTTTCCACTCATTTAAGTACTGAGAAAATATAAGCAATGCCATCTATTGCCAACCGCATTAAAAAAAAGGGTCTAGAAAACCGGAAATTCATATGCATGTATAGCTATTTCACAATTCGACCCCAAACAAAAATCTGTCGCAATTAGCTGTTAAGTGAATTAGTTAGAAGGGGAAATATGAAATAGACATTAGCTTCTTCTTGAAGTTCGAAATTATGAGAAAGTGACAACGCTTAATGGGGAAATTTTCTGATTGGCCGGGATATTTACGTGCCAACGACTTCTATAGGAGCTGCCTCGATGATGGGGAAGAAGAAAGAACTGTCCACCCTCCATGCAGCACTTGCCACACGTAGACTATTATCTCTAGGACAACTCTTCTTTAGGGATCTAGGGATTTATTCTGAGCTTTATTCCTCACAACAGCCCATTAGGGCCTAGGGCGAACATTTCGCATCCATTGAAGTTGTGTGTTTTATATTTTTACATGAATGGAAAGGACCTACATTTCCATATCGAATCTAAACGGTGAAGTGAAAAGATTTTCTTAGGCACTTTTTACTCTTGGAAGTTTGCCATTGCCTGTCAACAGACAAATTATTTTTCTACTTTTAAATTTTTGCCTGTGCCTAGATTTGACTCCAGGCACACTGCGTAGCAGCCCATCATACTACCAACTACGCCATGGCGAACATTCATAGGTTTAGTTCACCAAAAAGAAGTTCAAGAAAAGGTTAGGGCATCACTTGATATTACAATGGGCCAAACTAGCCTAAGTAAGTATGTATGTCATATTATAGGACAGCCACTTTAACCTAACCTGACGGGGATATTTATTTAAAATAGTTTCCCTGCATTCGTGGGGTTTCTACTTTCCATTCCTGATTAAAAATTTTCATCTCTTACTATTTTCACTTCGCCATTCGGATGCGGCATAAAACTGTATTATTCCATTCATGAACAAATATAACACGCAGAACATGAGTGAATGCGAAAAGCTTGGCCTTTGGCGCAACATGCGGTCATATTCGACACTGATAAAATGAAGTTCATTGTGGTGAAGGCATAACACTTGCCACAATGTCTGGGCTGGCTGTCTATCGCTTTATCGGTGTCCTGTGTGATTGCATTCCCTCTCTCATTCTCCCTCCTTCTTCCTCTCACCTATCAATCTTCCTTCCATTCAACACAATGCTCTGCATTCATAGGGTACACCCTGTGTGTTGAATGTATCAATAAAAAAAAAAAAATTCTTTACTAAAATCCAATATATATCCAAAAAAAAAAAAAAAAAAATTTTTTGTGGAAAATTAAATTAAAGAGGCAACCTAAAACTACATTTACTGCTGCTGATAAATGTGTTAGATATGATGTAATCCGCATGTACCGATTTAATTGGAAAATTGCGACAACAAGAAACCAGGTGTGCCCCCGATGATCTTCTTCTTCTTTTTCTAACAACGAGCGGTAAAATGTTAGTAAAGTGGAAGTAGCAGGAACAGCAGCAGTTGTTGCCGTTGCTGTTACTGTTGCAGTTGTAAAAATCAACTACATTTTTATTTGTTTGTTTATAGTGGAATGTGCAAAAAAAATTCCAATTAAAGATAACACCTCAAAGTGTGGCCCATAAAAACAGGATTCAATGGTGGGTCGCTTTGATCATGCACAGAAAGGAGGCGCGCGCGAGCGATCGCTCGTTTTTAATATTCTTGACTTTGTTTCTTTTCTCTTTCGTTATTGTGCGCACAACGCTAACGAGATAATACTCCCGCCGCTTGTTGTTGTTATCCATGCGAATTTAATTGCAAACATTGCTAAGAGAATGTACATAGTGTGGCATGGCGTGGTGTGGTATGGTGTGGCCTAGTGTGGCATTGGGGGAAACCGGCGTTACTTACGAGTATCTAGATGCCAGGCTTCCTTCCATTAGCGTGCATCTTGTTTAGCTGGTCCGGTTGCATGCTCGTATTTAGCAGCGTCGCTGACATTGAGTTCATATTTGTGGCATTACCTCCTATACTCGTAACTATTTTATGTCTAGAAGATGATGCATATTTAAAGTTTTAATGTATTTTAAATGTACTCGGAAGTTTGTTGTACAGGTACAGACAATAAGAAATGCTTTGGGGACAACAGAATTTAAGTGCGTTCTTTGTAAATATTTATATTTCGCTGAAACGAATAAACTTTCAATTGTTTTTACTGAAGTTAGCATTAGGTGAGAAACTATTTTTATATTGATTCATTCAACATAATTTTTATATAAGTACTAAATATACAAATAAATTTTTCTGTTATACATAATAAAAATTTTAACGCAATTTTTCTCATATCTGTACTCATTGTTTTCGCGCAACCATTTTCGTAGGTTTGTATATTTTCATTGGGGGGAATATTTAATGATATTAATTAATAAATTGTTAAATAATTCTTGTATTGACGTAATACTTAGTTGAAATGTTGAAAGATTTACAGCATATCTAGGTCGCTTTAAAATATATTTTGTTGTAATTTAATTTGATGTATCCAATGCTTTTCGACTTCCTTATTTTCCCCATTTGAACACTTATAATCAATTAGACCTATGCTAAAGGGAAGTATGCCTTTTCTTTATACATATATAATATATTACTGAAGTATGTACTTCTGCTTCAATTAATCAATTGGCTGTTACAATTAAGAGATCTTCAAAATATTGACAACTTTATAAATCAATTTAATTATTGAGTTAGACATACTCACAGACGTACAACAGCATACTTGTACTTCGCTCAGTAAATATTTCTGCCTTACCAATGAAGCCAATATGTACATACATACATATGTATGGTAAGTAACTTAGATACTTGCAATCGCTTGAAAAAGGAACTCACTATTAGAGCCACTAATAAAGTTCAACACCCACGTAACATTTTTAAACGACATTTGCTACAGACGCCACATGTGACTCAATGATTTTGTAGCGCATGCGAGCGTGAAACTCACAAATTGTAATAAAATCCAAGAGATAGATTTTATTTTTCTTTTTAATTTAACCAAATAGTTAATAAGTTTTTTTTTTTTTTGTTAAGTTGACGCTGGAGATTTTTTCGTTTATTAGTATTAAGTGAGTGGCACTTAAGTTAGCTTAGGCATACGAAAACCTCTTTCGATCGCATGAAATTCGCAAAAGTCGTTCCTGCTAATTGCAGCATTGCGATAAAGATTGTAAATGTCTTTCGGTTGTGTTTTTGCACTGCAAGATTGTGTCGTCAGGCATTTATGTAAATTACATGCATTTCAAATGTCTGTATGTATGCGTAGATATGTATTGGCCATCGTTGTTAGGCCAATTGGCCCATTTGTGATATAACTATTTAGAGATATGCCTAAGAGGATATTCTGTTGTGTGCATGCAGTGAATTGAAGAACAATTTGTTAATTTGCATATGCCATTAACGCTCTGGAAATTAAGTTAATATACTCTTAAGTATACTTTAGATACCATAAGTAACATTTATTACAAGCTTTTACTTTGGGAATTATTGCCTTTTTTCTTAGCTAAGTCCTAAGAGTCCTATGTCAAAGTGGGGTGATTGAAAATTGTCGAATAAATATTTGTACATATTGAAAATTTGCTTCAACGGCATTGCGAATGTCTCAGCTGAAAACGTTTTCGAAATTTTAATTGTTTCTAAATAATAAAGAACGAATTACAACCAACCAGAAAGAGACATTTTGCAATCAGATATATCAAGAACAACATAATTTTATGGGTACATCAAAAAAATGTGTCACTAATATCACAAGCAACTACTTATCACCAAAAATACATGATTAATAAGTGTCACATGGGTAAATAAAGAGACAGATCCGTAGTTCTTAAGAACCCTGGATGGCAAAGATATAATTACCGTCGATATATTCGCGTGGAAGAGTTTCGGTAAAATCTGATGGAACATCAGTTTTGGAGCTTGAGCAACTTCATCTATGGAAAGATTAGCGTTTATATGATCAATCTGCTTCGCGGCTACTTCGAACGGTGGGCTTAGTTGCCACTATGAAAACATAGTCACACCAAATATAGAGGTACTTATATGAGCCGATCAGGGCAAAAGTGGTGTAAGACACTTTTTTTTATAATTTGGGCAATAACTTTAACCTTTCTTCTGTTTTCTGCGAAAGTTGGATCAACTTTTTGGCTGTTGATGCCAGATAAATGTTGTATGCTGAAATGGAAAAACGAAACTGTTTTGTTCCACAGTTTTGTAAGTCACTAATAAGGTCACTAATAAGTCACTAATAAAGCAAAAGGTTAAGGTTTTAGAACGAAACACATACTAAAAAATAATAACGAGAACTAAAACAGAACTAACTTTAAGTGACAGTTTACAGGGTGGCAATTAATAAGTGCATACAACTAAAAATTATTGTAATTTTTCTGTAATTTTCTTGATTCTTGTATTATTCTACGTAAACGAGAGTACTTACATCTGATTTAATTTTTGTGTTGTCTAGATTTCATTTAGTTAATTATTTTACGATGTCAAATAATCGGTCAGATATTATATGTAACATTGCTCCAGCTAGGCAAATACAATTATGAGATTGCGCAGAAGCTTCACATTGCTCGTGCGTTAGTTTCTCGTGCAGTTTAAATGGTTTAAGCAGCTGGGTCATGAAGGTGATCGTCCAGGAAGAGGCAGAAAACTCACCGTTTATACTTCCAGAAATCGCAAAATCGTTCAAAGCGAGTGCAGTGTAATTCAACGGTTTCCGTGGGAAAAGTTGCCCTCGAAATTGAATGAATAACGAACTACGACTCAAGCTCCAAAAATACCAGTTACTTATTAATGAAAACATGCGCGTACAACTCCAAAGATGTCGCCTACTTCAACGTCGAGCCGCAGGAATTGGATGGGAAAAAATCGTCTTCACAGATGAAAAGCTGTTAACTGTTGACCAACCACATAATCGTCAAAATGACAGAAGCTGGTCAACAGAGGGTCCATTCGTCATTCAACATCGTCAAAATCCGTCACGGTATGACGTGGGATTTGCTCAAATTGCAAGACAACCTTGATTTTTGTGGAACAATGAGTCAAAATTAACCAAAAAGTGTACCCTAGTGAAATTTGGTTAATTTGCCCGATTTTATAAAATCTCAAGAATGGCCATCATATTCGCCGGATCTCAATCCTATGGATTACAGCGTATGGTTCATTTTAGAGGCTAAACGTCATAAAAATCTGCAGTCGTTGCGTCGTGAATGGGACTGAATGACAGTGGAGTAAATGCGGCTCATAGCTAAAAGTTTTTCCAAGCGTTTGCAGCTGTGTATTCGTACCAAGGGTGGCCACTTCGAAATCGGCTGAATATATTTTTACTCATGTATTATCTTTGGTCTGTTTTTCGTTTTTAATTAGAATAATTTGTGTATTTCCAAAATTGTTGTAGACTCTTATTAATTGTCACCCTGTATGCACACCCTCTGAAATAAGACATCATTTTCCATTAAACGATAGGCCCAATACTGATAGTTTTGCATGAAATATTTTTGTTATCAGTCTAACTCATTAGGCCAAACATTGCTGTATTTGTACCAAAAGTTGCTTTTATATTGCCCTTTGAATTGCGTGTTAGGTGCTGGTTGTTTTAAACGACATTTCAATGAAGATACTGAATTTGATTTAATTTGATTAACATATTTTCTGTAATAAAATTTTTTGAGAATTTCACTCTTCATATGGAAGGTACACAGTCAACACACAGGGTGAATCCCTAAGAATGCAAAGCATTGTGTTGATTGGAAGGAAGATTGATAGGTGAGAGGAAGAAGGAGGGAAAATGAGAGAATGTCATCACAGGACACCGATAAAGAGATAGACAGCCAAGCCATCGTGGCAAGTGTTATACCTTTACCATAATGAACTTCAGTTTATCAGTGTCGACCTTACCGATATTACCCGATATTTTTAAATAACAAATTCTAACATAAATAACTTTTTTTTATTTCTGAAGTCACGATCCCAAAAAAAAATAAGTCCGTGACATAAATTTGATGTAATCATAATCATGATGCAACTTATCAATAAACATGTTGACTGCAAGAGTGGCGTAACGAGAGTACATAATTCGTACATTTCAGTACATATTCAAGTCATTCTACATATTCAAGTTTATTAAGGATTATTAGTTGAACTGTGTTTGTCTTCTTCTTTTCTTTTCTATTCTTCTTTTAATGGCCCAACAACCCATGGGGGGGGGGGGGGGGCTAGACTAAGCTTTTCGCATCCACTCATGTTGTGCGTGTTATGTTTCATGGATGGAAGGGACCTACATTTTTATACCAAATCCGAAGGGCAAAATGAAAAGCTTTTCATAGGCAATTTTCACTCCTGTGGTTTTGCCTACAATTTTTACACTCAACAGCTCATATATCAAGAATAGAGGTAGAAAGAATCATGTTTGGAGTGGCTCAAAAATTTAGCAAAAACTATTACATTAAGGACATCCAATGAAAATTTTTGCAGTTACCTGAGGTAAAGAAAATAAATATAAAGGTTAGATGAAGAGTTTTAATGAGAAAACGATAGCTCGAACTATTTGCAACAACATATTACGGTTCAGAATTTTTTTATCTAAAAATTATTCAAACCGAAATAAACGCCAATATACTTCCCACGGAGGTCAGAATAAATATCAATTTCGAATTATTTCAAGCTCGTATGTTTTTATTTGAATAGCATCAATTTGAAGATTTATGTCATTATTTAATAATAAATAATGACATTAGCAAAAAGTGCCTTGCCCCATGAGAGCAAAATAGGTAGCATTAATTTTCAGCTAATATGGAGGAAAATAGTTGTTACTGCATTGGCATCTTTAAATGTTAATGTATGAGATACAAGCATGTATAAGTAAATACCTATGTAATAGTTGCATGTAGGTAAGTGTACTCGTATAATACAAATTTACAATATCGTATAGGTAACTGTCAGCCAGTCTGTCTGTGTGGCTGCTGTCTGTATATGATCATTTCGTAAATCTCTAACCGCAATATTTAAATTTATAAACACGTTTAATGCCAATAGGGATAGTAGTTATAGTTAATAGTTAACTACTCATTAGCAGTATGGTATTATTAACTGAAATATAATCTATATATGGTTAAAATAAATGACATCACTACAAAACTGTTCCATAAAAAGCAACTAGGTGTACAAAGTTTTAAGTACTTAGGCTTGTGCATATATGTAAATGCGAGACATTAAAATTTATCTATGTATATTCAAATGTACGAGTATTTTTTTTTTTTAAATTGTCTGGTATAATAATTAAAAATGCAAATTATGAAATTTTAAATAAAACGATAAAGTACTTAGTATGTATGTACCATACAAGGTGGGGCAAAAGTAATGTCTTAATGTGAATGTGCCATAAATTTTTCAAGTGACATCCAATGTCATTGCGTTTTGATATTTATGTATTGTGTAGAAGGATAACTACCGCGGAATAAGCCTTCTTAATATTGCATATAAGGTTCTATCGAGCGTACTGTGCGAAAGACTGAAACCCATCGTCAACAAACTGATTGGACCTTATCAGTGTAGCTTCAGGCCTGGTAAATCCGCCATCGACCATATATAGTATTCACATTGCACTAAATCCTGCAAAAGACCCGAAAAAAACAGGTCGACGCCCATCATCTATTCGTCGATTATAAAGCCGCTGCCGCCTTCGACAGCACGATTAGGGATCACTTGTACGCCGAAATGTCTGATTTTGGTATCCCTGCAAAGCTCATTCGTCTTTACAAGATGACACTGACCGACACCACCAGTGCAGTAAAAATTGGGACAGACCTCTCCGTGCCATTTGATACCAAAAGAAGTTTCAGACAAGGTCACACTCTATCGTGCGGTTTATGCTGAATAAAATAATTCGAGCTGCGAACATCGACATCTCTGGCACTATTTTCTAGAAGAGTGTCATGCTGCTAGCATACGCTGATGATAGTGGCATCATTGGAACCAACACTCGAGCAGTCACTGCAGCATTCTCCACTCTGGAAAGGGAGTCTCGTAAAGTGGGTCTAGTGGTGAACGAGGACAAAACGAAATACCTTGTGTGAGCAAACAAAGAGTTACGGCGTCTTGAACAAAGTGTTATTGTTGACAATTATATTTTTGAAGTCGTCAAGGGTTTCGTTTACTTAGGATACATCATTAATAATAACATTAATGTCAGGCTTGAGATCAAGCGGAGATTAACTCTTGCCAACAGGATTTACTACGGACATAGTAGACAATTGCGAAGCCCTCTCTCGACCGGCGAAAATATCGCTCTATAAGTCCCTCATCCTTCCCGCCCTAATATATGGCGCTGATGATGATGAGACGCTGTTAGGAGCGTTCGAGAGGATGATATTCCGATATATCTACAGTCCAGTATGCGTGTCTAGTGTATCGAGTAAGTTGGAACGATGAGCTGTATGAGCTGTACGCCGACACTGACATAGTCAAGCGTATAAGCGAATGGAAGAAAGCGCTCTGGCTAGAAGTATGTTTTATTTGAGCCACGGTGGAGGAACACGCAGAAGAGGACGTCCTAATCACCGTAGGAAAGACCAGGTACAGGGTGACCTGACTGCACTTGGCCTTATCAACTGGCGCCAGCGCGTGCATATCAGAGGCGACTGACGAAGTACTTTAGAGGCGGCCAAGACCGATCACCGGTTGTAGTGCCAGCTAAGTAAGTAAGTAGACGGATAGAGAATTAGTTGATAACAAGCAATGGAGATTTTGAAACACCAATTTTCGGCCCGTGTAATCTCCAGTTTAGGCGATTTAACGTGACCGGCCAGATCGCCAGACTTCTTCCTTTGGGGCTTTTTGAAATCGCTCGTTTACCACAACAAACCACAAATCTTGCTAGTCTGGAAAGCTAACATTGAAGAAAAAATCAAATGTTTATCGAGCAACAATTCAAAATGCCTTTATAACGATATAATTTTTTCAACTTAATGTCATAAATTTTACACCTTCAAATAGACTTTCCATGAGAACCGAACCCAATTTAATTCATTTCTAATAAAATAGTAGCCAATTATGACATTAAGACAATACATACTTTTGCCCCACCTTATACATATGTATGTGCATAAGCTGGTACAGAGACAAAAGTAAATTGATCATTTCATTATTAACAACTACTTAAATACATTTGCATGTATCATGTAAAGGGTGTTTTTTTAGAAGTATGGTTTTCAGTCTGGCAATACTTTTCTCGGAGTTGGTCTTTTTGACAGCTGTCACTTGATTTATGCTCAGTTTGGTTTGCCATTTCATAATGGATAGAGTTACGCCTGAACAACGTTAGCAAATCTTGCAAATTTATTACCAAAATAATGGTTCGGTTCTCGCTATTTTCACAAGAAAATTTTATTCAGCGATGAAGCTCACTTTTGGTTGAATGGGTACGTTACGGTAATAAGCAAAATTGTCGCATTTGGAGTGATCATAATCCACAAGCCATTTTTGAGACGCCGTTACATCCTCAAAAAGTCACTGTTTGGTGTGCTCTATGGGCAGAGGGAATCATTGGTCCATATTTCTTCAAAGATGTTACAGTCAATGGGGAACGCTATAGAGCCATGATTAATGACTAAAGACTTTTTCGTGCCTGACTTGGAGGATGTTGATGTGGACGACCTTTGGTTCCAACAAGACGGCGCTACATGCCATACAGCCAACGAAACAATTAATTTATTGAAGGAAACTTTTGGTGAGCGCATTATCTCGCGTCGTGGGCCTGTGGCGTGGCCGGCCTCCCAGATCGTGCGATTTAACACCGCACTGACATACGGCGCCAATTGCTGCAAAAAGTGGTCGAAAATTTCGCCTCTAGGCTGGAATTTTTTGAACAAGGCGCGGCGGCTACTTGCCCGAAATCGTTTTTAAAACATAATGGCAAATCCTTATCTTTATAATAAAGCTAAATTCTTGGCCATAACATTAAATTGTATTCGTTTTATTTCTTCTTGAAACCCACACTTCTAAAAAAAAAACACCCTGTACATTCATACATACAATGTTCAAGTATTGTTCAATAATAAAATTGAAACAAGTTGTTTTAATTGAAAGTAAAGAATTTGATGTGTTGCTGATTTGTTGTTTTAAGAAAACTTATGATTTAATCCGATTTCACTGGTGCCTCTCTCCTCCAAAACATTAAAAACAAAGGTGTGTGAAGAAATGAATTTGTCTTGTATGTCAAATGACTAAGGAGAGTGTGGGTGATTCTTTTTATTTCTGTTTTTAAAGTCGCAAGAACGCAATAATGTGTCAAAAATGTCAGTGATGTATAATTTAGTTTTGTCTAATTCTACGTTGTTTACAATTTCTTTCATGTAGGGGAAATGCGTGCACCTTGGTCGGTTCGAGTATCAATTGCTGTTAAAGGATTCAACATGGAATTAAATTTTAGGTTCTTTGCTCTGAATGACATTCAAAATCGGCACTGCTTTAAACTAAAATTATATCGCTTTTTTTCTAAACTTATAAGTTGTACCGCTCTTACTCGCAGCTACTCAAATGTGCGAAATACTATTTGTCTTGCTGATTTGCCAGAAAATTAAATTGTTTTAATTAATGGTAAGTGATTGTAATATGTTAATTTCACTTTTTAATAGCTACAATTTGAAATGCCTTTTATGGTATTAAAATAAAATCTTTCTATAAAACTGAAATCCAGTCCAACATATAATATTCTCTCCTATTCATAAGTAGCTTTTGTTTGAAAATATTGATGATGGAATTTGTTTATTAAATAATTAAAAATACATATTTTTTACGAGTAATGTGATGAAAAAGAAAAATAGAAAACAGAAATAGTTTCTTTGAGGGATTAACTCAAAAAACTCAAAGTGATAATTATTTGCTGTTAGTGTATTGTGATGTTTTGTAACATCAAATGTAGCGCAAATATTGTCATAATCGGCTGAGAAACAAAAGTTTTAACACGCTACCTATTTTACTCTGCGGCCATGAGATTATTTAAATATTCGATTTTATTATAGAACTAATTTCCATGTTAAGCGCGACAAAGTTCAATTGTTTGTGGTTCACTTTCTTATCACTCCCAGGTGACTAAAGGTAAATAATATTAACATATGTAATTTGTGCGAGTAATTAGCATTTTCACTTTACGAGCTAGTGAATTAGTTGTTATGTTTGAATTCAAAAATAAATAAAAATGAAAAAAAAAACAAAATAAGTACTTATATATATACAAATGAAGGTGAATGCACCTCACGTCTGTGATCAGAATCATGAATCATAAATTATGAATATCTGTAAGTAAGTGCAGGCGCACGTTCACAGCTTTACAAATTTGCGTCTTTATGCTCGATGTATTTTTATTTATATTAATTTGTATTTGTTTCTTTAATTAGTTATGCATGTGCTGTTGTGTTCCCAATTTTGTGATTAATCATTTGAAATTATCGCTGTTAAAAAATGTATTTTTATAAATTTTCTACATTGATGTCATGCATTTGTGAGTATGTATTCGAAAGATAAAACTTTTGGTACATTTTGCGTTTAGCTAAAAATTTAGAAATTTTTTTATTGAAAGGTGGCCTTCAATCATAAATTGTGTCGTCTTCAGCTTTTGTTTATTAAAAATATGTTAAATTAAAAAAAAAATATTTTTGAACACACTGATTCATACATACTTAGAATCTAAAAGATCAGAGTAAGTTGAAATAAAGGTGCTTGAAGGCCATACTCTTCAGATTTCCAGTTGATTTGCCATGCCCGTTAAGGAAAAGAAGTGATAGTCATGAATTGTGCCATCGCTTAAAAATTTGATTGATTAAATTGTTTTAAATTTCTTACGATAAGACTTCGAAACGGCCTTCCGGAATGCAATGAATGTGATGTCATTTGGAGCTGGGGTAAGCTTTTTAACAAATAAGAAGCAGAGTAATGAATGGAGAAAGTTGAAACAGGAAAAAAAATGTCGTGAATACATTTGTCCATTTGTTGATTCCAAAATATTAGTTACTGTTGTTTTCTGGATTTTCCATCTGAAGAACAGGATTAAAATTTTATACACATCCTACTACTTATTTCAGTGAAAAATACATCTACAGTTTTCATCTTAAGTTATTGTATTGAATTACATAAATACTAAATGAAAGCCATAGACATTTAATTACGCTTATCTTAAAGGTGATGAAACTTTTCATGTATCAATATCTGTCTTTTTCTCGGACGAGACACTGCAAAGTATCCTTTATAAATTCAAATTTTGATAATTAGTGGAGATTTAAGTTTATAAATGAATTGTATCCTATTGAGCTCAGAAAAAACTATCCATTTACGATGGAGCCTACGTCGGCACTTGACTTTGCCATTCTCCAACAACAATTCAATATAGTAAAAAGTCAATATAGACAAAAAATCAAATCGAATTTTCAAGTGGATATTTGAGATTCAATATGAAAATTAGGAAACCTATATGTCAAATGTGTCTAGTGGTCGCTGTGACGTAATGGTAATGCGTTGGACTGCTACGCAGAGTGTCCGGGGTTCGAATCTCGGCACAGGCAAAAGTATAAGTTTTCTACTAAAAGTAGAAAAAATAATTTTTCTACACGGCACCACCTCTTGGCAGGCAATGGGAAACCTACAAGAGTAAAATTGCTATGAAAAGCTTTTAACTTCGTCATTCGGATTCGGCATTAGACTGTATGTCCCTTCCATTCATGTACATATATAACACGCACAACATGAGTCGATGCGAAAAGCTCGGCCTAGGCCCTCCATGGGCTGTTGGGCCATTAAAAGTAAAGTAAAGTATATGTCAAATTAATTCCCCTATTTATTGACAATTGATACTCGTATAATGAGGTTGAGCATTCAAATTTAAATCCGCTAATAATTTCTAGATATAATTTTACAAAAATTATTGTGAAATATGCACTCGTATTTCGTCATATTTAGAAAGCAACAAGCTCATTAAAACTACAAATATAGTTTTGGTTTTCGTTTACGCTTTCTGAAGAAATTGTGCCAATTTCCTAATAACATAAATTTTTTTAAAAATTATGCAATATTGAAAGAATAAATCTTGTGTGTAACTTTTTTTCATCAGTTTATTTTCATGTAGTATTTCGTACAAATGCAATTTTCTAAATTGGCAAAAGTTAAAAATAAAATATGAAAAATGACAGAACATTTCACAAATATTCATACACAAAAACATTTAATGCACCGAAAATCTTCGAAATGTTCAATAAATTTTGGCATGCATACAATAAAAACAGAAATCCGTAAATGTTTGCTTAAAATTTGTTTAAATTTGTTGTAACTGCCGGCGAAGTGCGTCTTTTTTCGCTAGCTATAATTAAAAAAATATTTAATCTTGTGTTTTTTGTGCTACTCTATTCGAATGTTCAATATTTATGCAAATTGTGCTCGTTTTTCTTTTAAATTACATTTACTAGGTATACAAGTTAGTAGTTTTATTGTGGCAGTTCATTAAAAATTATATATGAATACATCCACCGATATAATTTTTGCAGCAATTAGGCTTGGTTCTAGTTGCTAGGTTTCAATTTGCCTTTTTTATCGCATGCGATTTGATATGATTTGATTTGTACGTATTCATATTCAAGAATTTTTACCTATTAGAATTTCATGTATATTTTTAGTCAAATTGTGACCATGAATCAAATAATTCACAACATTTGTGAATCGAGAATTCACTCAATTTATTTATTATTTTTTATTTTTTTTTGTATTTGCATTTGACTTAACGTTTCACACTTTTTGTGTGTGTTTTGCGCTTTAGTTATTTTCACGTTATTGTGTGTGACTGTCGGGTGTGATGTCATTCCTGTTTACTCGTCTGTATGCAAATTGTTTTTATTGTCAATAAAATATAGATATACTTTCAGGTTTTTTAATAATTTTAACTTGTTTTATTATTTTTAAAATACTTAGTTGTGGTTCTTTGATTGCTCCAACTTAATTCGAAATTTCACTAAAAGCAATTAAATAGAATTCAGAGTGATATTTTTATATACGTTGTTTGATTTCTCTGTAGTAATTTGAATTTAATTCATTTTTGTGGCTTATTTTAAATAAGTTTTTGTTAATTAATATTTAAGTGTGCTCATCTTCATGCTGCAACATTATCTATTCTCATTTTAAATGAATTTTTAACGCTTTTTTTTTTCTTTTTATGCTCTTCGTTGAATCTTTTCACTTTTAAATGCTCGAAATCTGATTAATCTGACAATTTATATTTTCATCATGCTTTATTGTATGTATTTGCATTGTGTGTATGTAAATGGTGATTTCTTTGATACTTAGTTTTTGACGTTAATATTTCGGACAGTTAACGCATGATTTTTGATATGTGTCAAAGTAAAAAATGATCAGTTTGGTTTGCCATTTCATCATGAATAGACTTACGCCTGAACAACATTTGCAAATTATAGAAATTTATTATCAAAATTCGATCCGTTTTTTATCGCAAAATTGTCTTTGGCGACGAGGCTCCTTTTTGGCTCAATGGATACGTGAATAAGCAGAATTGCCATATTTGGAGTGAAGACCAGCCAGAGGCAATTCAGCAGCTAGCAATACATCCCGAAAAATGCACTATTTGGTGTGGTTTATGGGCAGGCGGCATCATTGGGCTGTACTTCTTCAAAGACGATGAAGGCCGCAACGTTACGGTCAATGGAGAAAGATACCGTTCGATGATAACACGCTTTTTTTTGCCGAATATGCAAGAATTGGACTTGGCCGACATGTAGTTCGAACAGGACGGTGTCACATGCCACATACCACACTGCACGCGAAACCATGCATCAATTAAGAGGCGAAATTGGTGAGCAGTTAATATCACGTTTTGGTACAGTCAATTGGCAACCAAGATTGTGTGATTTGGCCCGCTTCACTATTTATTGTGGGGCTATGTTTAGTCTCTTGTATATAGGGACAAGCCAAACACGATTGTTGCTTTCGAAGCCAACATTGAATGCTTCATTGGTGAGATTCCGGCTGAAATTTGTGAAAAAGTGTGCCAAAATTGAACCACCAGAATGTACCACTTAAAGCGTAGTCGCGGTGAGTGAAATTATCTTTTAAAAGTAAATGGCAGGAATTGATTTATCGATCCAAATAAAAATTTCATTCACTTTTGTTAAATTTCTTAGTTTTTTTTGTTTTTCAAAAACCAAGCTCTTAAAAAATCACCCTTTACATTGCATATTGAGAGCGCTGTGTTTATATATCACTTTAATTTAAATTCACTACATTTACCAATTGTCACACTTGCGAAATTTGAAAAGGAAATTATTTATACTGGTATAAATATAAAATTGTATGCACCACAAGGTTATGCGAGAGTCTACGTGACATGACTCTTATTACAGAGATGTTGCAAAATTCACAAATGCATGAGTGTAATTAGGTAGGCGAAGATAGCTAAACTACTTCACTATCCCTTGTCGTCAAATTCTTTTAATCGTCATTCCCCAAATAAATTATGTATTTATTAAATGACCTGACTGAGCTGAGCTGTATCTGAACTCCGGCCCAACGCCGAGAGCTGATAAATCTAGAATATAGGGTTAACAAAATCTGAAAATCTTAACAGAAAGGAAACTGAGCATTAACCCAGATAGGAATATTCTGAACTGAAATTCAACCACCACAAATCACACACAACAGCACAGCAAGTAAACTCCCAGGGAAAAAATGCCCTCCTCCCTTTCCCTATCCCCCTCCCTTATATTATTATATTATTTCTAATCCAAAACAAAAACATTCACTTTTGCTCCGGAACTGCTGTCGTATCTGGAACAGTTGCGAAACTTAGCAGCAATATAGAAAAGGAAAAATATATAGCATTGTTTTGTTCTAGCCACTCGATCGCAGTCCTTGGAGCTTTAATCGCTGACTTTCACCTGCCTTGCCAGAGACTTATCTCTGCTTTCCATTCTGAGGAATTGAGTTGTGTTGTGACACAAACAAGTAATAGTTATAATTTGGAAACCGTGGAAGGGGGAAGGAATCCCGGTCCCCTTGGCCAACTCATATTTTACGATTGTTATTGTGTTAAATCAATGCTAATTTAATAGTAAATAACATCAGTTGAATGCACAGTGTCTAAGAGTAAATTCTAATCTCTGTTTTTAATTACCTCAGCTGATGATGTCAGACATTTGAGGTACTTAAGCGAGGAAGACACTTAAAACGTGAAATTTCAATGGGTATTTGCAGAAAAAAGCAGTAAATTACAGTCACTTAACAGGTAATGGCACTTCGAAAGAGTAGATACTTAACCGAAATTTACTGTATTTGAAATCAAGTGAATACTTTCTTAAATTATGTCTTGTTGGTAAATGTATAAAAGAAAGATGAAGCGTGAAACAATTGTAATAAAAAATTAATTGAAATAATTTATCTCCTTTCATTTCTTGCTAATTTTCAACAGATTATGCTCTCATCAACTAATTATGTTTACAAAAGACGAAATTTCACTTTAATTAGAAAACAATTTGTACACAAATAATAAAAATTACATATATATTATTGCTAATGGCGCCGGCAATGGTAATGGAAAATACTCAACTGTTCCACTTTCAATCAATTTGCTTTAATACTTTTTTTTTAATAAGTTTCTTACACGAAAAACGGTAAATATAAAAGTACTCGTATTGTCAATTTTAATTTGAAAATAAATTGTTAACATGTGGTAATAAATAAATGAAACCATGTACAAGAAATGTTAAAGATACTTGTACACAATTCTTTTTAATACATACACATGTTTATATGTATATGTATGCCTGTGCGAATGTAGTGTGTGTTTATAATCACAACAACTTAATCACAAAGCACATAATGAATGAATAAATTGTAGATAGTAAACATCGATGAGGATGCAGCATTAAGACAATTCGCGCATGCGCACATACCTACAGAAAATGCACTTATGCAGCACTAGCTACTCTTGCATACATACGAGTACATATCTATGTATGTATGTTTTCATGTATGTTTTTTACTCCTCCCCCCCCTCCCCCCCACGTACACATATACACTGAAGTCATATTTATATGTAGAGGAACCCAGTAAGAGGTAATAATGGCTAATTCTTTGCTCTTCACTCTTTTCACAAATAAAATGTTGTTTACGTTTACTTTTTCCTTAAAGCATTTTGTTTTAAACGCTGAGACGTTAGTCAAACAATTAATTTAATTTGAAGAAGCGTGACATGATTAATAATAAAGCCATACTGAATGGTTCGAAGGCATGGGGAAGCCTCAATATATTTTAAATAACTAGTGAAAGATATACATAGATCCTAGATGCGTGTTAGACCTCTGAAAAGCGACCATATGGAAAGCTGTTAGATCAGGAGTATTAGATTGGATAAAACCTAGTAACTATATGGTATTGGCAAGTTCTTATTTTGGAATGTATTTTCCATATGTGTTATTTTCGTTTCTGGTTGTAAATTAATAGTTCAATCTGAATCCTCAAAAGTAAACAATTCTGCCTTGATATTGCCTCATATTGATCATTCATTTCGGTACTTGGGGCGAAAAGATTTTTACCAAATTAAAATATTAAGTTGTAAGTTTTGATTTTCCGCTTAGTTTTTGAGATATGAACAATCTGTTAAATTTGTGCCGAAATAAATTGAAAATAATAACCAAAAAATTCTCAGTTTGGTTTGCCATTTCATCATGAATAGACTTACGCCCGAACAACATTTGCAAATTATTGAAATTTAGTATCAAAATTCGATCCGTTTTTTATCGCAAAATTGTCTTCAGCGACGAGGCTCCTTTTTGGCTCAATGGATACGTTAATAATTAGGATTGCTGTATTTGGAGTGAAGACCAGCCAGAGGCAATTCAGCAGCTACCAATACATCCCTAAAAATGCACTATTTGGTGCGGTTTATGGGCAGGCGGCATCATTGGGCTGTACTTCTTCAAGGACGATGAAGGCCGCAACGTTACGGTCAATGGAGAAAGATACCGTTGGATGATAACACACTTTTTTTTGCCGAAAATACTAGAATTGGGCTTTAAATTGAAAATAATAAGTAATAATTATTGATTTTCCGCTTTGCTTTCAAGATATTCCAGATATATGTATTTCGATTTTTGAGTTTCACTCAAAATTTAAACAAAACTTTTAACTATTTCTTTGTTGATATAGTATAATAAATTTAATATTATTTATTGCGAATATTCGAAGATTTAGGCAAATCAAATGCACTTTCTTAGTGGTTGACCTATCAGTTGATTGCTGATGATTTTATACTGGGTTGCATATGTGATAGATGCACATTTTGTATTGTCAATTGTCAATCAACATTGGTTGATGGCAGCACACCAACAACCAAAGTAAACCAAACAAACCAGCAAATCTGATTGTCATTTTGAGTATTTTCGCTGGAAAATTATTGCTTGCTCAATGTGGTGGCGGCAATGGCGGCGCGCATGAGCGTATAGAATGCAATATTTGACGCTTGACAGAGGGAACTTAGCGTCTCGTAAGAGCGTGAAGAAATTTCTCTTGTCTACGTAGATGTCAATTGTATTGCGGATATCTTGAAATTTGAATTTATATGCATACGAAGTATGTAAACTTTTGCAATTTACAATTTGCAGGATAAATAAACATACATATGGTAAATAAATACGAATCACAAAATGAAGTGAAGTGTTGGAAAAAACAAGAAAACAAACCAAGACTAGGGTCTAGTTGTGACATGAATCAATGTTATACAGAAGACGAAGAAGAAGAAGAAGAAGAAGAAGACGACGACGAGAAAACATTAGTAAAGTTGAAGGAAAACACTTCAAAGCTTAAAGAGACGGACGCGCAGCAGATATGCTTGAAGCTTGCGCATGGTACATATGTTTGCGCAAATTTATGATCATGTCGAATGCATAAATTTTTTTTTTAAAGTTTTTTTTTTTTTAATATTGTACAATATAATACAACAACTCGCAAAACTTACTTGAAAAGCCGAGGAGAATGTTTTTAGAGAAAGATACTCGATCATGCAAGTAGACGCGAGTACGTATGCACTTTTCATGCAGACAACAAACAATACAATTCCGCATACGATTGCTTACTTAGTATGTTTGCATGAATATTTTCCACAGTTACTTTGTGAAATGCATTTTTATGAGCATGCTTTATGATGCAGTCAGACAGACCGACAGACACCCACTTGCAGTACGAGAGAAATTTTTACGGCAAATAAAAACAAAAGCAAAAACCAAAACTTTACTGCAATATGTTGCAACAATCATGTGCAGTAATTTTCATGGTCATTTAGTTTTGCTCGTGAAAATCGTTTGAAATGTATGCACATTAAAAAAAGAGCATCTCTAATATTAATTAAATTTCACTTAACGCTCATGCATGACTGACTGCACTTCAAAGTCATAAATAGGCAGTCAGCATTATTACTTCAGTCCAGTCCCCCTATGTCCCCGTCTCACCAAGGCAATTACTACATTCTTTACAGCGTGCGAAAACGTATAATCATAAAGTATAATAAAAAATGTTGCTAAAACAAATTAGAGCAAAACGTTAATTCTTGCTTTTTTTTTTGAAATTTTTTGTTTCTTGTAAAACAAACAAAATTAGTAAAATTATAAAAAATACCATATCAAATCTGAAAAAATCAGGTCACTGAGCAGCAACACTCTATGTAAACAATACACACACATACACAGCCAAATACATATAAATGGGCATATTTACCACTTCCTTTTGAATCATCTGTGCAGCCCAAATATCCATATACCCAGCTGCATAAAATAAGTTTGTACAAATAATGTGCAATTTTCCACAAGCAAGCAACGAAAACTTTAAACTAACAAAACCAAACCGAATGTTGATCGAGAAAATAAAAATCAAAAAACACTCCGACCAGGCACACGCATGCATGGAAGCTCATGGAGCCCCCCAGTGTGAGCGCCACACCATGTCGGCATAAACAGATACAACAACAACAACAACAAGAACGAGAAGGCAATATGCCACGGTCCAGTTAAAATTTTCTTTTTGAAGTTTTTTTTTCCTAATACCTACATACATACACATATTTTGTTTTACTTTTTTTTCTACATAGAATTTCTATTTTCTTAAATTTTTTTTCATTTTTAATTACCTGAATTTATGGCGTTCTATCTAAAAAAAAAAGCAGAGCGCATGGAAAATACTACAAAAACAATAATACATATATACTACGAGAAAATATTGATATCTCATTCCGTTACAACAACAAATAAATGAGATAATACATTGAGAAGAAACAACTGAAATCAGAACTCAAAAAAATTTCAATCAAAAACATTTAACCCTCTAGTGTCCAAGACTCACTAGCCTGCAGACGGTCTTCAACATTATGCATCGGATCTCCGTAAAACTTGTTTAAAAAATATTGCACTTGTTCTCTTCTTTCTATTTCAAACTTTTATCATCTTCTTTTATTTCGGAGTTATTATTATTAGGTGAACTCAGAAATTGTGAAGTAGATGAAACAAACTTAGTAAAAAAAAGTAAAATTTATGAAATTCACACTTAAAAAAAGACATAAATTTCATAGTCAAATCGAATAAAACAAAAATATTGATATGTTAGGGGAATGTAATGTAAATGTTATTATTTATGTATCGGTCTCGGAAATATTATATAAAAGACACATGCGATAATAGACGCTGCCTATTAATTGTTTTGGTACCTAAACAGTTTTTATGACTTCCAACTGAACAATGGGTTTCAGATTCGTGATCAACACCAAATTGTTAAATTTTCGTTTATTACAAAACGAAAAAAAAAAAAATAACTGGTCTGTAGAGGGTTAAGAAAATCATATATTTCAATTAAATATGTAAATGTATGGTGTTTTTGTAAATGATTGAAGCAAATTGAAAAATATTAAAATAAATATCACCGCCGATTTTATAGCAAATTTAGCAATAGTTTTTTGTAAGAAGCTTTATGTATTTAAAAAACAGATTTGAAATATTTATCAGAAAACGATATTTTTTAAGACATGGGATTTCAGCACAATCAGCTCAATAATATAATTAAAAAATAATTAAATTGGCCAAAAGAAATATCATTTGACGGCTAAATACAAAATTCTCAGTATTACACAAGAAAATCACTATTAATTTTCTATGGAAAATTTAATAAAAATTCGAATATAGAATGAAACTTGGTCACAATCTTTGGTCATCATTGCGGTATGAACATCTCTGGATAACAACTATACAACTTTGTAAACATGTGGCTTTTGCATAACTCGAGTTATCACATTTTGGTTAAACATAAAACCTAAAAATACTGAATTGGTAAAACATTTGCAAGAAAGAACTTTGCTGCTTTTTAACTGTTTAAGAATCACTGTTCACCGGTTTCAACGATTATATTTTTGCGATATTTCAAGAATTTCATTTTTTTTATTCCTCATGAAAAATTTGTTATTATAGATGATAAAATTGATAAGTAATACCTTAAATCGGAGGTACTCGTAAGTTCCAACTTAATGCTTGTGCTTATGTATTGTGACTCGGGTTTGTCTACTAAGTTACCCATACAACCCCGTAGTTGAGGTAGATGGGAGCGCGCCGCGTTCGGCGAGGCGTGATGTGGGCGTAATACAATTGTGATGTCGAAGAATTTAAATAACACACAGTGTTGTGGAAATTTCTGGCGTAAGTGATTTAAGTATCAAACGAAAGTAGACATATATGTATAATAATCAAAAACAATAAAGGGTCTGGTGTGGTTAATTAAAAAATTTTGTTTTATATTAAAATACAAAAAAATATTATCTGAATAACAAATGCAATTTGTGGAAATAGTATTGAAGGTAACTAACTAACTCTGCAAAAGAGAGCATGAAAAATATCCAGCTCCTTCTGAAATACTTATACATACTCGTATAGCTTATAAAGGGTGTTTTTTTCTAGAAGTCTGGTTTTCAATCTGGCAATACTTTTTTCGGAGTTGGTATTTTTGACAGCTGTCACTTGATTTATGTTCAGTTTGGTTTGCCATTTCATAATGAATAAACTTACGCCTGAACAATGTTTGCAAATTATTGAAATTTATTATCAAAATTCGTGCTCTGTGAAAAATGTGTGCTATCGCAAAATTGTCTTCATCGACGATGTTCATTTTTGGCTCAATGAATTCGTGAATAAGCAGAATTGCCGTATTTGGAGTAAAGATCAGCCAAAGCCATTCAGCAGCTACCAATGCATCCCGAAAAATGCACTATTTGGTTCGGTTTATGGGCAGGCGGCATCGTTGGGCTGTACTTCTTCAAAGACGATGAAAGCCGCAACGTTACGGTCAATGGAGAAAGGTACCGTTCGATGAAACAGACTTTTTTTTAGCCGAAAATGCAAGAATTGAAAGCGGCCGACATGTGGTTCCAACAGGACGGTGGCACATACCACACTCCATGCGAAACCATGCATCAATTGAGAGACGAATTTGGTGAGCAGTTAATTTCACGTTTTGGTGTAGTTAATTGGCTTCCAAGATCGTGTGATTTGACCCCGTTGACCCCGTGGAGCTATGTTAAGTTTCTTGTCTATAGGGACAATTCAAACACGATTGCTGCTTTGGAAGCCAACATTGAATGCGTCATTTGTGAGATTCCGGCAGAAATGTGTGAAAAATGTGCCAAAATTGGAACTTTAGAATGTACTTACCACTTGAAGCGTAACCGCGGGAATATTTAAGTGAAATTATTTTTAAAAGGTAAATGGCAGGAATTGGTTTATCGATTCAAATAAAAATTTCATTCACTTTTGTAAAATTTCTGTGATTTTTTTTTCATTTTCAAAAACTAATCTCTTATAAAAATCAACGTTTACAAAAAAATCGCACTAAATTCAAAAAATTCAAGTTCTTTTAGAAAAAGTTGAAACTGACTAGAACAAATTCTCAACGGTTTTTGATTACAAATTTTGTCTAATTTCATTTGCTGCTTGAATCTTTTACGCCCGAAACGATAACCTGCTAGAAAGTACCAGAGATGAGTCGGTGAAGTTCTTGAGTGCAACTGCAAATTAGAGTCTAATTTTGGTTGGAAATGGCGTGTGTATTTCTTCAAATCGACTGGCCTCGAACTACATCATTAAAATTAAGATCATATCGAATAAACGTGATGAAAACATTGAGAGCTATGAACTCTTAAACTCTTACGAAAACCTATTCAGCGCCCACCTAAAATAAGATAAATATCGGATAATCAGCAATTCACAAACATCTCCTCAATTCTTCTGATTTAGCCCGTAATTAGATAGCCCAAGCCAGTTTTCTTGGGATCTATCTTTGAGCAGACAATGAAACATAAATTTGAAATGGTTCGTGACAATTTGAAGCTGTTACAATTAACAACAACTTGAACTGGAATAGAATGACCAATGAGGAAACTCGTAGTCTTACCTTAAAAATAAGTGTTTATCGAAGCCAAGTAAAGTAAAGTTCTTATTTGTAGAACAGTGTAACATGTAAATATTCAATGAGTCAACTACACACGTAACAGAGTTTATAGTTGAAAAGCCAAATTGAATATTGAAATATAAACAATAAACATTTATTTTTATCTATTGCAGAATAGCATTCAATCTTATAAATAGTTATTGTAATAAAACTTCAACAGCATGGCATTATTGTGCAAAATGATGACGTAATAAGGGAAAATGATACTTGTGCGAGTTGTCGATGTGCACGAAACTGAACTTAAACAATCACGCACGCACACACACACACACACTCAAAAGCACTGAGAATTGATATTGTGTACAGTACAAAAACAAATTGTGAGCATTTAAAGATACAAGATGCGTATCTCATAGATATTTTTAAACAATTTTCTCCAGCTATTACAAATGTACATGTTACCAAAGTACATATAACATTTACAACCATGGTATTGTATACCCAGTGCGATATGTTAACAGTTAGGCCAACGTGTAAACATATTTTTAGATTTTAATCGGGCTTAAAGTACATACTTAAATAGTGTTTTCACTGCAAAATGTCATTGAAGTTTACATATTTCTATTGATCTGAAATTTGGCGAAGGAATTCTTTGTGCTCCTTTCAACAGTCGTAGAATTCAAGACAATTAAAAATCAATTATTTTTGAAATTGAAATAAATCGGCTGTAATGAACGTTTGAAAAAAAGTTTTAAATCATTATGATATAATTTTTTTAAAATTAATTTCTTGTATTCTCTTCTAATATCGAATTCTCATATCAACTGGAAATTCAATATCAATCTAGTTTACTCACTACATTACACTATGTAAGTAATTTCAAATTTATTTTAACGTTCAATGCAATTATGCAATAAATATTTTTAATATTGTTTTATATTATTATAAATATAGTAGTATCATTAAATATTGATTTTGGGAAAAATTATAAAAAATAAATCATTACGAAAAATCGGGCCACTCGGATCCAGATGTGGTAAAATCGGACACTTTAGTTTCTACTGATTAAGGTTAAAATTCTAAGTTTTTTAAACAGCCAAATACATTTTCTTTACAGTATGAGCTGAGAAAGAAATCAAAGTATTCTTGCGGTATTCGTGCAGATAGCAGGAAAATTCAGAATTCATATCAAAATAACGTGAGCTAAGTTAAATCTTGTGGTCGCTGTTGTGTAGTGGTAGTGCGTTGGTCTGCTACGCAGAGTGTCCGGGGTTCGAATCTCGGCACAGGCAAAATCGAAAAGAAAAGTAGAAAAGATAATTTTTCTACACGGCACCACCTCTTGGCAGGCAATGGCAAACCTACAAGAGTAAAAATTGCTATGAAAAGCTTTTCACTTCGCCGTTCGGATTCGGCATTAAACTGTAGGTCCCTTCCATTCATGTACAAATATAACACGCACAACATGAGTGGATGCGAAAAGCTCGGCCTAGGCCCTCCATGGGCTGTTGTGCCATTAAAAGTAAGTAAGTAAAGTTAAATCTTTGAAATTATATTATTAGCTATTTGTTAAAAACTGTGGGGCAACAATATTTGTATTTATAATTTAATTATGATTTATTGAATTCAATTTCATAGATTTTCCCATTTCCTACAGGGCAGCAATGCCTCCTCTTGTGTATGTCTATGTATTTGTTGATTTTCATAAGATTTAAAGTGCTTGTAATTTGTTTACTTAAAAGAAGTTTTTTCTTTTTATGTAACACTTTTTTTTAGGTATACCTGGTGCTGGTTTCAGTTTATTTCTAATAAATCAATTCGTTGCCATTGAAAGTTGTTCCAGAGCATCGAGTAGTTTTGAATGTTTGTTAATATTAAATATGAACTCTTTATTTTTATTGGCTGTTTTTGTTAATAGGTGTAAACAAATAAAAGAAGCCAAATATTATTCTCGACAGTTTTGTAAGCGGATTTTGAAGTTATTTATTTTTTTCTTTTTCCTGAATATTTTCAGCAATATAGTATCTGCATAAATTTATATACAAATAAAGGAAATTAATTTGAAAAATACTGTTTTCTTCTTATGAATTTTCTCAGCTACATAATTATTTTTAGTTCTTAAGTTATTCAAGTATAAAAATGTGCGTTATGCAAGCAGCAAACAATTTAAAAGAAAAAGAAGGAGGCTGAAATATTTGGAAAACGTTGTTGAAATATATTTCCAAAATGTTTTTTTATTTCCATTGAAATTTTCGTCTGCTTACTCATACATATTTTTATAATTTAATTGCAAACATATGGAAATAAAAGTATCAAGACATTTTACGTACACGTACTAACTATGTACAATATATTTTGAGTCTCAGAATATTTCGATGTGTTTAAATAATTTCTAGGGAATTTTTAATTCTTATAAGAAAATCAAAATACAATTTACTAAAAGTAGCTAACTCCAATTGATGTGATTTCTTTGTATAAAAAAAAATCAATTTTTTCAAAAAAAAAAAAAAAAACACTCATTATTAAGTTCATTCAACAAAAAGCCACTTCAACTTTCCAGTGAGCGTCTATAATTATTATTAGCTTCTTCCTTTTCTGCCATTCGTCGCTTCATCTACTTCATCATCTTGTGTTTTGAGACTATGTATGTATGTATGTATGTATGTATGTATGTATCTTAATTTGTGCCATACATTCCTTTAATTTTTCTATAGTTTTGCGTCTTTTTTTCTTTGTTTTTGGTTGTTGCTTTGTGTGCTTTTAGACCATATGCCCAGAGAATTCAGGTAGAAAAAAGTAACCAGCATTTAGATACAGTATCTCTAGATGTATGTAGTAAATAACAAATACTTAAACACTCAGCATATGTATTTAACTTTGGTTGTGTTTGCAACTAACCCATAATCACGTCACAAAGCGACCTTGAACTCTTATGAATTTTTTCTTTTTTCATTTTGTTTTTAAATATTCTTACTTTTGCTTTTAGGTATTGTATTTAAAATATATAGATTCAATAATAGCAATCATATACTACATAATTATATTTTCAAATATTTATTTATTTGTTTTTGACGTCTCCATATTTGCACTAAGTACATTCGAAAGAATTAGTAAAAAGAATATCTTTTGCTTTTTAAGATTCTCGTTTAGTATATCGATTCGCAGTAATTTTATATTGAAACTAGTTTGCAATTTTTTGTGGTTTTTAAGTGTTGCTTTTGCTTCCTTATTTCAAGATTTTGTAAACTGGTTTTACTGAAGTTAACGCAAGACACACATAAATAAATCCAAACTCCCGAAACATAAAACTGCTAAAATTACAACTTAAAAGGCGCACTCAATAACTTCATCATTTACTTAATCGATGTTACTAACTTAAAATGTTTGTTAGAAGTGGATTTTTCTTTGAATTGAATAATTTGCATGCACCAAAAATGTTGCTAGCTGTAGAACACTAAGAACAATTACATTCCCTTTGATGTGGGACTTCACAATTTTGTTTTAACGATTACTTAAGTCACTGCTGAATGTGGGTGTGCCAGAAGTTAGTCCCTTGAACTTTATAAAATAGTTGAATGAAGTGTTTCAATTGAAACGAAGTTTCTTTTGGACGATCTAGGTTGACTTTTTAGACTTGAAATCGTTATTTGGTATATGTATATACTTTGGGATTGCGACCTTTAATTGGAGAATTCTATCAAAATCGTTGAACTGATAAATTGCTTCAATAAATTCATTAAAGATACACATATTATTCGTTTGCTGCAAGAGTGTCTTAACTCAAATAGCATAAATTTTGAGAAAATCGCTTTAAAGCCTTTCAATTTACACTGTCACTCCATAGAATTGATCAGCACAAATGGTATTCTAACGAAAAGGTTTCACAAGATAAAGATGTAATATTTTTTTTTTAACTTATGACAGTTGGGGCATTGCAAACGAGCGATATGTATTCTCTATTTATATGTATGTAAATACCCATTAAATTCAATTTGTTGTACATTAACACTCGAAACTACTGACTACTAACACATTTCACAATACTACTAAAGCGTTATTATTTTAATCTTTCCATTTGTTACTTTTACCACTTTACCACATTGTTTCACTTAACACTTTTTTCGGATTATAAATGAAGAATTGTGGGAAACTGAATGAAAAAAAAAAACAAAAAATCAAAACTAACAAACAAACAAATACGCTTAAGTAAAAAATTTAAGAAAAATGTAAGCGTGGGTGCTGAGCACAAAAAATCACTGACACATGCAATAAACAAAAGACCTCAAACCCTTTGCTGACATTTTTCTTCATTAAAATTCAGTTGAGAAAAACAAAATCGGTTAGAAATAGGAAAAATGCGATAAGACATGTCAAACAGAGTGTGAGACAGACAGACAGATAGACAGAGAGACAGATGATAGCTAGACCGAGTCAAAAAGTAAGTACAAGAAAAGTTGCAGCAAAACATACTTGCAATAAAGCGATCACCAATTGAATTGGACCGCAACGGACAACAACGGAGCCGATAGTTGTGGCGCGCAATCCTGGGCTGCTGCCTGTACCGCTAACATTGTCCAATGAGACGGCATTAGAATGGTTGTTAATGCCAACGCCACCGCCACCGTCACCGCCACCAACACCACTGCTGCCGTTACCGCCAACGCTTCCACCACTACCACCAGCTATAGCAGCGATTAGTCCGCTTGGAGTTGGTGATGCCGCAGATGATGACATTGTGGGATAATTGAAATTGTCATGTTGGTGGCGTGTGGCTAAGGGTGTTGTATTCGAGTTATTTGAGCCAGAGTATAGAGATGACATCGACGAGTCCAGTGTTCTGTGCCGTTGATCCATTTTTCGCAACTACTAATAATGCGATCTGTGGATGTGTGGGTGTGTGTGTGTGTGTGTGTGTGTGTTTAAACTTTTTGCCTTTATGAATACTTGAGCTTGATCGTTGTTTGTTTGCTTGTTGTGTGGGTGTGTGTCCTCTACAGCTGCTTCTATCGCCTTCTTTAAACTCCTGCAGTTTTTATTTAAGTAAGTATTTTCCCTTTTTATTGAAAGTTTTCTTACAATTTATGCATGTATGTGTGTGTGTGGATATTGTATCTACATATTATTTGTAGGTGTTCGTTGATTATTTTTGCTGCTTCTTTTTTGTTGAATAATATTTCGTTCGTTTTATGTGTTATTTATATTTATTATTGTTTGTTTATTCGTTTAAACTATTTTATTTTTTCCTTCTTATTTTTTCTTACAATGCTTAATATTTACAAGTTGCTAATATGGAAATTTAAATGTATTTATTTCGTTTAAATCGCGTATTTAGTTGTTGTTAATATCCTTACTTATTTTCTTCTTTTTTTGTTACGTTAAGAAAAATTATTATTAAATTCTAAATTCGTTTGTTGTGAGTTTATTGAAATGTGCTCGCGCTTTCGCCGCTCTCGAACGTCTGCGGGCTGTAACGATCAGCACCAGTAGCCAAGTACTGTGTGTTGAAACAATCCCATTCCATAGTATGACTTCATTCTGATTTGAAATTTTTTTTTTTTTTTTAATTTCTATTTTGTATTTTCTGAATAATTTTTGCTCATTTCTCAACGAGAATGCGTACTTTGCTTTAATGCCTTTTGGTTTTTTGCCCGTTTGCTCATTCTATTCTATTTTTATTAGCAGGCAAAAACAAAATAACACACAGCAAGCAAAACAAATTAATATAAATACAAAAATACAATACAAAATTCGCACAACTGGGCGAATTTTAAACGTAGAATATTAGTTTTTTTTTTGTAGTATTTTTTTTTTTTTTTTTTTGGTGGATATGTTGAAAACATTTTGTGTGCTGAGTATTCTTCTGCTTCTCCCCAATAGAGCTATTATTTTCGTTTTGTTTTTTAATACCGTTCATTATTTTCATATGTATTTGATTTTGTCGGATGGATGCCTCGCGTGTCTAGTAGTAGAATAGTAGGTAGTGTTCTGGTGAGCTTTCTTTGACAATAAACTGTACAGACTTTGGTATGACATATCGTAGATACACCACAGTCTATTGAATCTGAAGACTATGAGATTCGCATATTTGATAGTAGGTATGTATTCATAGCTTCATACGAGTAGTATGAGCACATATTCGTCTCTATCTACATATATTTCTCTTGTTTGCCTGATTATACGATCATTGATCGTTGACGACATCATCGTCGCCACTTGATTTTCTTTTCCTCTTTTACAACACTCTCTATCTATAATATTTACATGGGTCTCATTTCGTTTTGATTCGAGTCGATCTTTATCGTCTTCATTTTTATAATTTTTTACATTCTTCTTTTCTAATTTATTATTTATTTTTATTGGATCTTCAATATTTTCCTACATTATTAATTGCTAATAATATGCAAAAATACACATAAACTCAAATGTAGGTATATGTTTAGAAAAAACAAAAAATGATACTGATTTCTTTAATAAAATTAGCGGATGATTTTCTTTGAAAAATTATCTACCATAAACATAAAATCGTTCGTGTCGATTTTGGCTTGAGCATTAAACGCTTTCAAAAATATTGAAATTCATTGAAATTAACAAATCGATTCGATTTGAAAACTCATTTTTGAATGAAAATTCAATTAACTGAAATATTTGCGTAATTTTGACCTCATTTTCTTATACTGAATGGGCAATAGGTGTATGTGGGCTTTAGTTTTCAGAGAGATTATTTAGGAGAGATTTGGCTGAAAAATATTAATAGGAAATATGGCAACTTATCTCGAAAATCTCAGCCTTGATACACATACCTCAACGAGATCAGATAGCGTTGCCCTATATTTTCATTCGAATAAAATCAGACAGTTAGGCCTTGCAAATTGAAATTGAAATTGTTTTAATATTTGACGTATAGTCCTTAATTTTAAATGTAATTTTGTTTAATTTTTTGCTATATGTTTATGTACAAGGTGAGGCAGAAGTAATTTCATATTGCGAATGTGGCATATGTTTTGCAAATAGCTTCAAATTTCATTGTGCTTTGACATTTATGTTGTAGACAGATAGAGAATTAGTGGACAACAAGCAATGGAGCGATACACAGCCCGGGCAACGAAGAAGATTTTGAAACATCAATTTCCTGGTCTTGCGATACTGCGATTTAGGCTGACCGACCAGATCGCCAAATTTGGCAGCGCCAGACTTCTTCCTTTGGGTCTTTTTGAAATCTCGCATTTACCACAACAAACCATAAATCTTGCTAGTCTTGAAAGGCAACATTGAAGAAGAAATCAGATGTTTAGCGAGCAACAATTCAAAATGCCGCAAATCGAGCACAAACGGGTGCATCAACACAGGAGGTGGTCATTTGAACGATATTATTTTCTCGACTAATGTCATCAATTTTACATCTTCAAATAAACTTTCCGCGAAAAAGATCGCAGTTCAATGAAAACAGATCAATAATAATAAAATGTCAGCTAATCCACATTGTGACATTACTTTTGCCCCACCTTGTACCTACAAATATTGTTATTGTATTTATAACTTCGGCACGGTATTTATTTTTTTCCTAGCAATTATAAGCTTACTTTAAAAACAAAACTAAATTAACAAAACACTGTCCTTGTTGTAATGGGGGTTAAATCAGCTAGATCTGAGTCAGTATTGAGATTATCAATGTTCATATGCAAACAGAAATATTTAAGAATATCTACATAAACTTAATCCGTCATTTTTAAATTTTATTTCATCAATTATTTCAATAAAAGATAAAAAGTGTTTAGCTTAACTGGGAATATCTGAACTACATATTTCAACATTCAGGCATGCCTACAGATTTATTTCCGGTGATGTCTTTCTTTTTTTCATATCTTCTACACACTTGTGGTCGCTGTAGCGTAGCGGTAGCGCGTTGGACTGTTACGCAGACAACAACAACAACAACAACAACATTTCTACACAGCACCACCTCTCGGCAGGCAATGGTAAACCTACAAGAGTAAAAACTGCCTATGAAAAGCTTTTCACTTCGCCGTTCGGATTCGGCATAAAACAAATATAACACCCACAATATGAGTTGATGCGAAAAGATCGGCCTTTGGCGCTACATGTGGTCATAGTCAACACTGATAAACTGAAGTTCATTGTGGTAAAGGCGTAACAGTTGCCACAATGGCTGGGCTGTCTATCTCTTTATCGGTGTCCTGTGTGATTGCATTCCCTATCTCCTTCTTCCTCCCACCTATCAATCTTCCTTCTATTCAACACAATACTCTTCATTCATGGGGTACACCCTGTGTGTTGAATGTATAAATAAAAAAAATAAAACTTCCTATTACACTTGGACCTATAAAATCTTTTGTGGCCCTATACATGTACTTTTATAAATATGACCTCCAATAGGATTAGGAGTATCGCTTTTACTTCTATGGAGTTAATGATTATTTCATTGCAGAATTCAGTCAAAAAATAAAATTTAAATTTGTTCTCTACTTCGCTATAATTTTAATTAGAGGGTTAATAGTTAGCCTACTATTATAAATATTTTGCAATCTATATTTAAGCCAATAATAGATTTTCATATTTGAAGTTCACATAAAACATTTTCGAAAAATGGGTCAGCTTAATCATTCACTTGTGCCCAACTCTTCCAACGAGTAATTGGAAGAATTTGCTAATGAAAATTAACAAAATATTCTTGGTGGGGAAAAAACGCAAGCAAATTTCTGTAGTCTATGGAAAAATGGTTTCCAAGTCCGGAGCTTTCAACTATGCTGAGTTTTATTTTACAATAGCTGTATTCACCATCTAGACCAAATGGTCTTGCATCATTGCAAATGCATATTTTTACTGCATATTATCTTACATCCATAAATTTGTTGTTGCGATATCAGAAATTTTTTTTTGTTGTTGCAATTTTTTTTCACTTTTGCACCAGTTTATGGGAATTCTCCAAGTCTAGCATATGCTCTTGCAGTGTAAAACTTTGATACCTCTTCAATGAAGAACCAACAAAATATGCTATTTTTGCACCGTCCTAGACTTGGAGAATCACCCTATTGTGAATACCGCTTATGTAAATAAATTTCATTTGATGAAGCGAAAATTTAAATAACATATATTGCCTGTGGTACCTCTGAGTATGGGTTGCCTAGAAAATCAAAAAAAAGGCGTGTGTGACCCTACAACACTGGCCCATGTAAGGGGCCCCTTTATTTTTAAACAGTTCCAGTAGCATAAATATGTAGTCATAAAATCTCTATTTAGTTAATTATTACACATGTATGTAAGGCTTAACTTCATTCATAAATATTATTCACTGGTTATTTGCTTTTCATAGTTAAGTTCGTTTTTGTTTACAAAAATTTACATAACAAATTACATTTGAACATGACATTGAAAAATTCACTTCATTATAATACTAAGCGCTAATGACTCCTGCTAATAATTTAATTATTTATTATGGCAGAGATGAGATTTTTTACGCAGCGCAGCGTAAACATTTGAAGTAGAAAAAAAAATAAATCTAAACGAGACGAGACGAGACGCGACGCGACGCGAGTGAAAAAATTTATTTACAAAACAATAATTTAAAAGATTTTTGTGTCATATATTATATTTAAAACAGCGCCGAAATAAACAAAACGACAAACGACAGTATATAAATAAATAATAAAATAAAAGTGCGACAAGTTTACTATATACCACACTTTAAAGGTATCAAACACACACACACACAATGCGCGCAGCCACCAGAGATGAATTAATAAATTATACAATTTTTTTTTCTTTAGTTTTTATTATAACATTAAATAGGTTTTTTTTTTTATTTAGCAGAGTATCTGTTCTTTTTTTTTATTTTTTGGCAAAAGGAAATGCGCCCGCGTTTGTTCACAAACAAACAAAAAACAAACGCGCGTTCTTTACACACGCGATTCACTGACGAGACTAAATTGCGATGAGTCGCTACACGATCACTTAACTTCACTTCAACTCATTTCATTTCAGTTCAGTTCACTTGTGGTGCCCAAGATCGTGGTGGCGCGCAAAAACCAGAAAAAAAACACACTAAATAAATAAACATAAAAAAGCTCAGTAACTGGGGCTTTGCAATAACAATACGAGCGCTCGTGAACGCCACCAAAATCACCAAAGCAAAGAGGCTAAAAGAGCGAACGTAATTGTGGCAATATCGCCGTGATCGGCAGAAAGAGTGGACGCAATTGAAGGTGGTGATTGTTCAAAGATACGATGAGAGAGAAGGAGAGTAAATAAAGCACACATACGAGTTTGTATACGTTGCACCCTCCAGCAGCGTGTGTATTTGCTCCACTGTGCTTTAACAGCTCACTGTTAACGTTTAGCATTTTAGCTCATTTAACATACAATTGTATCTCAGCAGCATCATTATGATCGTCGGCAGTCGGTGGGAATGCTTTGTGTAAGCTTTAATTATTGTTGTAAGCAACCGGCATCATTGAAATGTGCTCTTTGAGATGAGCCATTGGTGTGTATACCCTACAATCGTGTGATATGAAGAATAATTATAATTGTTGATATATTGTAGTAGCATTTATTTATCAAAAAGAACGAATTCAGCCAGAAAATAATTATGTATATTGTAGATTAAAAGTCAAAAAGCTCTTTAAATTATGTCAGATATTCAATAAAAGTTTCGGTGTTAGCATTGTGTAACAGATTTTCTGCCAAATATGGTAGAAGAGAGATTCGTGAAAAATTATTTGCCAGTTAGCATCCCCGAAGAAGTTTCCGACCAACTCAAGAATTATAGCTAAATTATAAGCGTGACTGTTGAAAGAACAAGTCTATAATGACAAGGACGTAGATCCTCCTGCAACCTCTTTTAATCTTATTTGCCATCATAATTTTTAACAAATTTCATTTCAGTGCTGGGAAGTTGGGAAGTTGGGAAGTTAGGTAAAGTGGTTTTCTCAGTGTTAAAAACTTCTGTTTCATTTAAATGTGAATTCTTTTACCATAAATGAATCGCTCGCATCTTCTAGATCACATTTCTTACTTTTCCATAGAAAAAACCACGGTCTGCTTTGAGGCCTATTTAGACTGTGTAGGGACAATGAAACAAATTTATAATTTTTATTAACCACGTCCATTTTAATTCATAAGACAGATGAGTGCCTCATATTCGGAAACGACCGTATTTAAAACCTTACTTGTAATTTCGTTCTGTAAACGAATATTGTTTATTGAAAGCATGAATTAATTCTGGCAGCATTCGAACAGAATCCAAATATCTTTAAACGTTGAAAATCAATTTCGTTATTTGTATTAGTATGTATGAGTATCTGGTGAATCTTGTTGTGATCTGTATGTGTGTGTGTGTGTGTGTATGTGTGTGTGTGTCGGTGGGTGCATTTGAATGTGCAAAGCGCGAGAGACTGTCGAAAATTTATCTCACGGCACACTTTGCCGGCTACAATGTTCGTAAGTAAAAAAAAAAAAACAACAACAACAACAATAAAGCGAAAAAATGCCGGCAGCGCTAATTTTTTTGTGTTGCTTTCTGTTTGTAGCGCATCCAATTCATGATTTCATGTGTTTCAATTCACAAAAACCAAAGAGAAATAAAAATAAAAGAAAAAAGTTTTTCGCTGTTTGCAAAGCGCAGATACTTGAGCAAATTTCACGGATACAGACATGACACACTCATCAGCACTAGCGAACGAAAAGCTTTTGAACATTTTCCATACATTTTGAACCGCTTTCAACGTACTCGAGAGAGTCTGAAGCGTTTTGTGCTGTGCCCCACAACTCTTTAACCACTCGAGTTAATGATAATAATAATGAAAAAAATAATAACAATTTCCGTTGCGGGTGTTGCATGCCGATTTCCATACTTTCCATATACGACGAACTCGTAGTGCGCTCTCGCCATCCTCAACAGCGATCATGTGCTATCGATCGATCGGCTGCAATGAATACTCTTTAATGATCGAATGGCGGCAACATTTCTGTTTTACTGCCTGCCGCTGCTGCTGCTGCTGCTGCTGCTGCTTTTGATATTAACTACTACCAACGTTGAACACGTCGTGAGGTGATATTTTCTTCTTTGTGGCGCAGCGCATTTATTATTATTATTATTTTTTACGATTATTTTTATAATATTTTTCCATACCCCCCACACGTTTGCTTAATGCTTTTTTCAAATGATTGTCGCTTTTTGCGATTTTTATGGTTCGATGAAAAAGTCACGAATGCGACGCGGCGAGCACGGCGACGCATGGCGCTTGAAAGCAGCTTATGAATAACAGCGACAGCGATTTGGCACACATACTACGGCATTATGTATGTACTCGAATGCAGATACAATATTTTATTTAATATATTATGCATGGTTTTACAGTCGCAGTGGCAAACATAGGTACTCGTACATACTTTGTACCCTACCACCACCCTAACCCTAAAACTAAACAATGTTTACATATGTACATATAATATATTAAAATCACTCAAATTTCATAATTCATTTCATTTTTCATTTCCTCTACTCACCACTTACTGTCTCTACTTGTCTACTCTCTACTTTAGTGTCTGGTTTTGAACTTTTCACATTTACAATTAATTGAGATTAATGACCCTGTTGATCGTGTGCTTACAGCACACCAAAGAATATATGCGTGATAATTGAAAGCACTTAAGTGTTCAAACTCTATAGACTTTCTACGTAGTTTTTTTTCTTTCTTTTTCATTTTCTTGTTATCCATAAACAAGCATGCTACAGTCGGTTGCAGCGAGCCAATGCACAACTTGCTCTCATTAGTTTCATTAGTTTTTATTACAGTATTTCGCTGATTGATGAGCAGCACAATCGTCTGCTATGAGAATGTGAAAAGAATTCGGTAATGCGTAAGTTCGTCAGCCTGAAGTAAATTGAATACTGGTGAAAATAAGTAGTACGGTATATAGTTTGATTAATAGTGACGAATTGATGCATGCATTTTTGGTGAAATTATGGAATAATAACAAATACATAAGACAAACCCACAGTTTAATGTAACGAACAGGCAGAAAAGGTTAAAGTAAACATACTTACGATATATATGTATCTAGCAAATGCAAGTGGGCGGTCTGAAAGTGAGTGTGAGTTCCTGAAAGTGTAGCTCCTATAATTCATATTTTTTTGTTGTTTACTTTTCGCATTTAATTTGCATATTTTATACTTCTGCTGCACATATCTTGCACCTTCATAATAAGCAGATAGTCGCTATGCTTTTTACACACATAATTTTCAGCTTAATGTTTGGTAGTAAAAACAGGTAGTAAAAATATCTAGTACAAGACTCTTGAGCTCGAGCATAAATAATATATTCAAGTAAGTAATATACAGACTTCAAAAAACAAATACATAAGCTTTAAAGCGAAAGGAATGTAATATTATGATCAATGGACTAAGAAGACGTCTTGAGAGTTATGATATGAATTGCAAGTCAACTTGAGAAAGTTATTTTCAAACGAACATTGCTTACTTCTAACTTGGATGTCGTTTGGTTTGGAGTTAAGTAAGCAAACACCAAAAATACACGTTTAGCTTTTAACGTTTGACCAAGTGAACGATAGTGAAATGTGCAGAAAATTTAATATTAGCTGTTAGTTAGACATTACGCTCAGGTAGAAGTTAAACGCAACCAGAAGGTCCGATTTTTCATGGTCTCGATCCGATTGGTCCAATTTTTCGTAATAATTTTGTAACCTTGATATCTTAATGCTGGAGAAAATAATTCGAGCTGCGAACATCGACGTCTCTGGCACTTTTTTCTACAAGAGTGTCATGCTGCTAGCATACGCTGATGATATTGACATCATTGGCACCAACTCGCGAGCATTCTCCAACCTGGAAAGCGTGTCTCATCGAGGGTCTAGTGGTGGACGAGGACAAAACAAAATACCATGTGTCTTGGAAGAAATTTTACTGTTGCCAATTATACTTTTGAAGTCGTGAAGGATTTCGTTTACGTAGGATCCAGCATTAATACCAACAATAATGTCAGGCTTGAGATCAAGCGGAGATTAACTCTCCTGCCAACAAGCGTTACTATGGGTTCAGTAGGCAATTGAGAAGCAGAGCCCTCTCTCGACCGACGAAAATAACGCTCTATAAGTCCCTCAGCCAAATATATGGCACCGATGATGATGAAAGGATGTTAGGAGCGTTCGAGACGAATATACTCCGAAAGATCTACGGTCCAGTATGCGTGGATGACGTGTATTGAATAAGATAGAACAATGAGCTGTACGCCGTTACTGACATAGTCAAGCGTATACAAATCCAGCGGCTTCGCTGGTTAGGTCATGTTGACCGAAGGGTGATTGAAGGTTGGTTTTTGCGAGCCACGTAGGAGGAACACGGAGAAGATGACGTCCTAATATCCGTTGGAAAGACCTGGTACAGGGCGACTTGATTGCATTTTGCCTTTTCAACTAGCGCCAGCGCGCGCATAGCAGAGGCGAATGACGAAGTTCTGTAGAGGCGGCCAAGACCGATCATCGGTTGTAGTGCCATCTAAGTAACTAAGTAATATCTTAATATTTGATTATATATAAAATAATATCAGTCTTACAATAAATGATTGCATTCGTAATACAGAAAATTTACAAGTGTAATTTGGTTTGGTAATTTTCAGTCCTACTAAATGGAAACTCAGCGGATTGCATTCGTAAAACGTATGCACTTGAAGTCGATTTTTGTAGTGGAACATAACAAGAGTTTTAGTATTTGACAATTCCAACCTGCACCAAAAAACCCTTCGACAATTTTCAGATTAACGAAAATTCTATGCAAACCAGAAAGCATCAACATCACAAGCAATCGACGACGATAAATGGAAGATTATAAAATACGAGTATGTATATTCGATATATAATAAGTATTTGTTTGAGTCCGAAGTTTTTTATATTATTAGTTTCGAGACCCGATCTCTACGATTACTCGATCTGATCTTTACTGATCTTCTTGCTAAAAACCTTCTTTTCTTCAGGTCGGATTTTTGTTTTTTTTGTTTTTTAATAGTTAAACCAAATGTACTTAAACGCGTCACGTAAACGTAAAGAAAAGACGTTTGCCATTTTAATCATCGTATCAGTTTCTCAGTATTAAATGGAGCATTTTTAATTTCATAACACTGTATTTGAAGTAATGAATCATAAGTATTAATTATGCTTTTCCTACAAATATGAAGAAGAAGAAAATATTAAATATTTATTTATACCTGGTATCAAGTTGGTGCAATGTTTGCGATACAGACAAACTATGTAGAACAGAGAACATGGAGAAAAACATAGCACAATTAAAAACTTGAAGCCTGAAAATATGCTGAAGTTTTTAGCCTTGAAAGTGATCGCTCCGGCCAGTTTCATTTCCTACTCATTTTCTCACTAAAAATAAAGTGACAGTGGTGGATTCACAGAAATGCTTGAATGCTTTTAACCTCTCAGCCGATGAAATAATAAGGTGTACTAGCTATTGCAAACACTCTTGTGTACATATGAGCCACAGAGATGCTCTTCAGCTCATGTATAAACGAATTTCCAAGTCAAGATAAAATTCAACAGAAATGTGAGTGTTAAATGAGAGCAGCTATACGATATGTCTTTTAGAACCCACCCGACTGTGTGTGAGAGAGAGAGAGAGAGAGCTTCAATTAAAAATGACTTGTTGCACAATCGGTAAAATACTTTCTTAAAAAGCTATTTCAAAAGTTTAAAGGGAACGGATAATTAGCTTGGATGAGGAAAATAATTTTTTTTTTTAGGGTACTTAGGTTTTAATACGTTGCGGCCTTTTCTTTTTAACACAAATCTAAATGAAGTCTGCTAATGAATCTTAGTTAATAGAGTGCAGGCCTGGGAAAATTCAATTACATTAAAATTACATTTCCTGGTAACTGAAATTTGTAATCAATTAGAACCATGTTAAAGAAATTGTAATTTCTATTTTCACAATTCCATAACAAGGAATTGTAATTTGTAATTGAAATTTTATTTCCGTTACAAGGAATTGCAAATATAATGTCTTTCTCTCAAATTCATTTTTTGATTGAACCCGAAGGAATTGCAAAAATTGAAATTACATAACAAGGAATTGACAATTTCAAATGCAAATTACAATTCCTTGCAATGAAGTTGTGAAAATAAAAATTACTATTTCCATTAAGTTCTCTATGGAATTGCAAAAGTAGTCAACTTTTTTAACATGGTTCTAAGGTAATCGATTACAAATTACAATCCCTTGCAAATTACAATTGGTAGTAATTTGTAATTAATCGTAATTAAATTACAAAAGTAATGATTCCTACCCAGCTCTGACAGAGTGTAGTGTTTTATATCGGATATCTTGGTTTATGCTAGAAGTTGTTTTCCAAGATGGGTCGTGTTATGTCACGTATTACAAAGCATGTTCTATGTCAGGACACAGATTTCTATACTGTTTATGCATAAATTTTGAGTAAACGATGGCTGGTTAGTGGTCGCCGTGGCGTGTTTAGTTGATAGTGTGCTTCGGGGTTCAAATCTCGGCACAGGTAAAATGAAAATAAAAAGTAGAAAACATATTTCCACACGGCACCACCTCTTGGCAGGCAATGGCAAACGTACAAGAGTAACAATTTATTATGAAAAACTGTTCACTTCGCCGTTCGGATTCTGCATAAAACGCTTTCATTCATGTAAAAAAATAAATGCACAACATGGTTGCATGCGGAAAGCTCGGCCTAGGCCTTCTATGGGCTGTTGTGCCATTAAAAGAAGAAGATGGCTGGGTATATATTGTAGTTAAAACTTACTAACAGCTTATTAATCTCCTTGGTAAATCCAGTACAGTATGTGTTGAGAGATTATGTATAAAATATTTCTTGTTTTTTATTTATTTTTTTTTCTATTCACTACAATTTTCTAAGTATGACAAGGTTAGAAAAATGTTTTCAACTTACTTTCAGCATATTTTACAAAAAAAAACAAAATCATTTATAAATAAAAATAGCTAAGAAATAAGAACTTCCCACAGTGGCCACCAAATATCAAAAAGTGCCAAAGTTCAATAGTCTCATGTTATCTTGAAAAATAAAACACCACAGCAAAATTCATGGACAAGTAGAAATTTTTTTGTTTTCTCGGAATAAATTTTTTCCCCTAACTTTGTATATATGTATTTTATTTTTCATATATATAATTCATGCTTTATTATTTAAAAAAAAAAAATTTGGCTAAATAATAAATTAATTTCGAAATTTTATTATTACTATAGTTTTTCATAAAAATCTAATTAAAAAATAAAATAAATAATATTTTAGTTTTAATTAATAATTGGAATTCTCAGATAAAATAAAAAATACAATAATAAATATTAAATGCCATAAGTTTTTGCGCATAAAAGTAAACATGTGCTACATATTTTTAAATTGGTGTATTATAAATATTTTTATTATCTAATAAGTATATGACTTTTTGTCTTTCTCAAAACAAATCGCACACTGAAATGATGCCAGATTACAGGATAATATATTTAGCATGTATCGCATATGAAATGTAGAAAAGTGTTTTTCAATAGAGCATAACAATTTTTTATTTAAATAGAAAGAAAAAATAAAATAGTAATTTTTTTTTTTCTTTTTTTTTATCAGTCAAAATTTTATTCTAGGCTTATATTTTTATCGATGTTCACGAACGAGCAATGCTTGGAAGTTATTAAAAATTACTACTGAAATTCTGAGTCGGTGGTCACAACTTCAAGAGCGCTCACTCCAATTTTCGGCCATTATAATCGTTCCACAATTCAACAAATTGGTTGAAATACCGAAAATATCGCAGCCATAAGTGCTTCACTTCAAAATGTGCCAAATCACTCGATTCCACGCCGTTCATCACAGGAATTGGGAATCTCTCAGTACACATTCTGGCGAAATTTGCGTAAATATCTTGGCTTAAACCCGTAGGTTTAGAGATCAAATTAACACATGAAATGAAGCATCGTTATCATTTGAAGCATTCAAACTTCTCCGATTGGGTTTTGCAAAAGTTTGAAGAAAATCTTGAGCTTTATCGAAAAATCCTCTTTAGCGATTTAACGCCATTGGATTTATTTTTATGAGGTTACGTTAAATCGTTGATTGATGCCAACAAGCCAACTAAGTTAGAAGAGCTCTGGAACAATATCGAACGTGAAATTACTAACGTTCCGGCCGATATATGTGAAAGATTGGCTCCAAAGAATCGATCGCTTCAAACATGCTCGCGCGAGTTCCATACTTAAATGTAACTACATAAATGTATGTGAACTACACCTGGAATAATTTCCGAGCCGATATCTAAATTTTTCTGCGTTTATTTAAATACAATATTGTCATGTCACTAATGAAAACCCCTTGACAAACATCCGCAAATGGTGTCGATATTTAAAAACAGACAATACATTAAATAAATGAGTATTTTTGCTTCATTGAATTTATTGTAATTAGAATAAATAATATGTAAACTATAAATATTGAGTAAGTTGGTTTGTTTTTGAAAAACGTTAAAAATACTCGTAAAAATAATAAATAAAATTTTGGCAATATTTTTAAATGCGGCATTAGGAGCGGTTTAAGTTCATGGTTAAAAAAGTAAAACAGAGGTTAGTTTCAGAAATTTTAAATATTAGTGCGATTCATTTTACAGTGTGCGGTGCCGCATTCAAGGCTTGCCCGACACATTTGAAATGTATCACATTAATATATCAAAGATTTAATTTCTTTATATTACTATAGTACTATTAGCGTTAGCAAAGCAGCGGAACAACAACTAAATTCCATTATAGAAATCCTTTAATTGTTTGCTTTGTTATATTTTCATAATATTTGCTGCGTCGCCAAGCGGCATTTGGTTTGTTATTGCTATTATTAGTGCTTTGCTGCTGATTTTGTTGCAATTGGCTAGAATTAGAACACGTGCTGCTCACCTCCGGTGTCACTGAAGATGGCAATAGTGTAACTTCTGTTAATATTTCCATTGATGGCGCATCGGCGATACACGACTCCAATTCAGTTTCGGACTCAACAGGTATGCTCTCGAAGTGGCTATCTCCCGGTGTGGGTGTGACACTTTGACTATGCAATTCTTCGATATCAGCGACACTGCCATTATCTTCATTTTCAACAACGACGTGTGTTGCACCCATACCACCGTTGGTGGCATTTCGTGCCGATAGACAACCATGTTCGGACTCATCAAACGACAACATATTTATGGGCATTTCATATAGTGGAAATGTTGAATCCTCTGCTTCGCTAGCATCAAATGATGTTTTACTTGAGCTAATGTATGACGAAGTGCGCCCAGATGCCGTTTGAAAGGAGGACGAATGTGAGTGCGGCGTAAAATTGCCTTCAGATGCGGTGGCAAATGATTCATCTTCGGTGGAACGTGAGTGCCAATCCTGAATGGGATATTAAGAAGACGTCTATGTTAATATGGATGATTATGTATCTATGTTAATATGGATGATTATGTAATTATACGAGTATATGTAGGCCTTGAAAGTTATGAAGCTCTTACCTCGCTACTATTGCTCCTCAAATGTTCCAGCTTCTTCTCACCCGATGAACTTGAATTCGTCTCCAATACATCGTTGTCTGTAATTTGTACATCGCGTATAGCTGCATCCAAAGATTCTGCCACTTGGGAGATTTCTTTCAATTTATTTGAGATTGCTGTACAAGCGATGGCATTGTTGTCTATAGGATTTACGACAATTGTTGAGGACTCTTTTGCCTGCGTGGTTGCTGATGCATTACTTTCATTGTTGAGTTGTTCGCTATTGTTACCAGCAATTGGACTTGGTATTGTGTCCGTTGCTAAGTCTTCAACTACAATGCTGGAATTATTTATATTTATTATATAATTTTTATTAGTTACTGTATCTAATAAAGTTTCAATGTCTGGTATTAATTCGCTAGGTCCTGAGAGAGAAGGGTCTATTACAGGTATGGAAGTAATGGTTTCTGGAATATAACTTGCAACATTTGTGGTAGATATAACACTATCTTGATTGTTTAAAACTTTATCATTATTAATATGCACTTTCGTAGTTATACTTTCTATAAATCCCTTTTCTGCTATATCCTCCGTTATATTGGAGGAAGTTCTGTCATTATCCTCAAACACTATTTCATTTTTATCTATATTATCTTGTGTTACCAATGATTTTTCCGCACCAATCTCTAGAATATTTGGTTTTTCATGTGCACTTTCTCTTTCGTCATTAGTTAAAACTTTTCCGAATGCATCCTCTGCTTCGCCTGTTTCTTCTCTAGCAGAGTGTGCAGGGACTCTATGCTCCATTTTATCATGAGCAGTTTTCGTAGGAACTTCTTGTTCCAATTTAATTTCAGTTAATTTCGTAGAAACTTCTTCTTGTTTCACTTGATCGTCAACGTATTCTGTAACCGATTCAGTTTCTCCTTTCTTAACTTCGGCAGTTTTTGTTCCAATTTCTCGTTCTATTTCGGTTGCGATTTCTTCATCTTTAGTAGATTCTGAGTGCATTTCTCTGCTACATTCTGGCGTTATATCATCTTCATTCGTTTCCAAATCACTAGTTGATCCAAAAGATTTCATATTTTCAATAATAGCTTCTATTTCTTTTGCAACCGTTTGAGTCTCTGGATCGTAACTTTCAACTGCGGAAGCAGCACAATTCGCTTTAGCTTTCTCTGCTCGTATTTCGCCTACAGTTTTAAAAATTGGCATTTCACTCTTGATTTTCTCCTTTAAATTTAATTTAGCACTGCCATTTTCTTGTACAACATCAATTTCTACTTCGGACTCTTCCACAGAATCTGATTCAGTTTCCGTTTCCGCTTTTGATTTGGAAAATAAATTGCGAAATCTGGCAAACATTTTTACTTTGGGTTCCGTTACTAAACTTCTAAGTAATTAACTTAATTATAATTAATTCGTTTCGTGTAAGTGAACACTTATTTTTTATTCAACGTTTTTCGTAATTAGTCGTTAAATTATGTGGGCTCTTTGCCAGCAAAAAACTGTAAGTTTGTGGATTTAAATTCACATTTCATAAAAACGTGATACTACTTTGAAAATATGATAATTTTTCGAAATAAAACACTTTGCAAAAGTCGGGAAGCCAGAAAGAAATTAAAACATTTCTATTTTTAATGCGAGACTCGAAAAAATTATGTTTTTCTTGCTTCTATTTTTTTCTGTATGTACTCGTAATTTTTGCTTTTTTTGTTTTTTTTTTGTAGACCCCGCTGTTGTGGTTGGACGCGTGTGTGCATTAATAATAATTCCAACTTTCGCTCCCTAAACTCATAAAAATTCTATAATTACTATTTGGAGCACACTTAACACACTTTAACGAAAGAATAAAGTCTGTCTGACATGGGACATAGACACACTTCATGCATTTGACAATCTCAAACACGCGCGTTTTCGTGCATATTTTAAAAATAGTTTCGATTCTTTTATTCCAAAATCTTTTCTATTTTATGCATGTATTTTAAATGACAACGACAGTTTTTCGCTTATTGTTTTTCTTCGAAACCGGAACGGCCGGAAAGTTATTCGTTTTATATTTTTTAGTACAACGCTGGACCGAACATCAAAATAGACTGATTTTCAAATTTTAACTTGTCATCTTGTTGAGGTGTAGCAGCATTTTCAGCAAAGAGCATTTTCATTTTTGTGACTTTTTCAAAAAATAAATACACATAAATAGTTTATTTTATTCTCGTTTGTGGAATATGTTTGTATTCTATATTTTGTGGTTTTTTTCTTTTATTTTTATTTTTTGCTTTAGTTGTTCTTGTTTTTCTTTTTAATAGTATAATGCCTGAAGTATGTAGCAGCAGTTTAGTGACGCATATTATCTTTTAAGTTGCGAGTATGCGAGTGTTTAAGAAATATTTAGCTAAATTCAAAATTACTGCCAAAAGCAACAAATACATATGGGTGCCTTGATTCAGGAAGGTCCTAACTCTTATTTTGTTCTCAAAATGAGATATCCAGTGCATTTTTTAAGCATTTGAGCACAGCACTCAAAGCATTCAAATTTGCCTAAATTTCGATTTTGTAAAAAGTGTTTATTAGAACCTTTCTGAAGGTAACGATATGTATGCATAAGCTGATATAAATATATTTTAAATAGAGATAGAACATTTATTATAAAGCAGATTATGAAACTTTAGGGTGTAATAGTCAAATATTGGCATCTCTGGCCAGTTAAATACCTAATTTCATAAATAAAGCCCTAAGGCGCAGAGATTTTCAAAAATAGAAAAATCTAAACAGAAACCCAAACTGAAACCTAACATGACTTTAAATCTATAATTGAAACTTAAATTGAAAGCTATTAACTGAAACTAAAATTGAAACTAGGCTTTTAACCCAAAACTTAAACAGAAATGAAAACTTTGACTTTGATTTTGAATCTTACCGAATTCATTTACATATCACAGCGTTCGGGTCTGAGGCCTTTCATACACCATACATCATACTAATTACTTTAAATGTCACATTTGTATATGGGTTAAATGTCAAGTCTGGTTGACACTAAAGATTATGTCGACATTATTTCATAAATACAGTACTCTCGCTTAAAACGAATCCGTTTAAAACGAACTTCCGCCTAAAATTCAAAAGTACCCGCTTTATTTCTAATAAACCATGAAATTTTTTTGGCTTATTTAAAGCGAACTATTTTGTCCAGTCCTTTGAAGTTCGCTTTAACCGAAAAGTACTGTAATTTTTCTTAGTTCCGTAATTTTATTAGTTTCAGTGTATTTCGGCTATACTCGTACTTTGAAATTATAGTTTCATTGAGAAGTTTTTGACTACATTTGAACATTAAGCATAAAAACATACAGTGGTGGAAAAAATAATAGAAACGACCTATTTTTCTTTTTATGTTCAAATTTTCTTTTGTAAAATGAATTTTCTTTTCAATGTTATAATTTTTATTTATTGCTTATTCTATTATATTTCAAAATAAAAAAGTAAGAAGGTATTTCTGAAAGTCCATATATAAAAGAAATTTACTTCATTTATTACGCTTGGAAAAAAATAGAAACAAAAAACTTGAAACTAAGTAACAGTAAAAGTCTTTGATAAAAATTAGTAGAATGTTTTTTTTTTAATATTTAGTAGTTCTACCACGATTTTTTATAACTTGGACACACCGACGATCCATGCAATCCACCAGTTTGGCACAAATTGATGGATCAATGGCGTACCATTCAGCCTGTTCTTTTCTCCATAAATCCTCTTTATTTTTGGACTTTTTTTGGACCACTTTTTGGCAAATTTTATTGACTGTTTGGGGTCATTATCTTGCATGAACTCCCACTTTATTGGCATTTCTTCCTCTGCATATGGCAGCATTATACTATTCAGTATGTTAACGTAGTCGGTGGCACACATTTTACCTTTCACCCAATATATTGGACCAACACCGAATGCTGAAAGTCATCACCATAGCATAATGTTGCCACCACCATGCTTAATCGTTTTTATTGTGTGTTTTGGATCGTGTGCATTTTTGGGGCGCCTTACTTGGGGTTTTCCGTTAGATCCAAACAAATTCATCTTTGTTTCGTCAGACCACAACAGGCTTTTCCGATTAGTTCGCGTTGAATGCCTTTTTGTGAAATTGATTCGGTTCTGGATGTTCTTCTTGCTGAGGAATGGTACTTCCCTTGCTGAATGTGCCTTCAAACCACGTTCTATTAGCCTATTCCTTATTGTACGGCTCGTAACAGGTGCATTTAACTACTTCCTTACTTCTACCGATGAATGAAATGGATTTTTTTTCGACTGCCGCATAAGAAGTTGATCGAATTTATGGGAGGTTTTTCGCTTCTTGCCTCTTTTCTCTTGTTTTTCTTCAAAATGAATTGCGGAAAACACTTTTTTTGGAGCACTTCATTATTTGCGCAATTTCAGCCATTGATTTGCCTTCGTTTTTGAGATTTCCCATGATTTCTCTCTCCACATCTGTGCAATGCACTCCACGACCCATTCTAAATCTAGAAACAATGCAGAAGGACGAATTTCGTAAGAATTGCAATTCTGATACTTTTTCCTTTTTTGAATGTCAAAAAACAACCTCAATTAAAATATTTCACACGTTCTAGGAAAATATTTTGACGAAATTTAATCACGTTTCTATTTTTTTTTCCAAGGCAAAAACGTGGTTGATTGAAAAACACTCAAGTGCAACAAGTATTCATGCCGAAATATGCACAAAATTGAAAACAAAATAAAGTACCGTTATCAGCAAATCGTGCCCAGTAGGCCATTGAGATTTCAAAGTAATATTTATATTATACATAAATTGTACTGTAATCAGAAATGAATATCATAGATGGGAGCAAACACAGCCATGGCTATTCTTTCCCCAGTATCCAAGTTAATAACTCTATATATAGATTCTTTTGATATCAGCTTTCAAAGTGTTTAATAAATTTATCTTCAATTAATCAGTGTAATTTCGTAGCAGTTCCCTGTAGGGTCAAACTTTTAATTGCACAACAGCCCAACAGCTGAGCTATTCGCATCCAGTCATGTTGTGCCTGGTTTATTTGTACATTAATGGAACCTACAGTTTTATGCCGAATCCGAATGGCAAAGTGAGTGATAAGCATTTAATAAGCAATTTTAACTATTGTACTTTGTTTGTTTTTTCTACTTTTTCTGAATTTTCCTGTGCCAAAATTCGAACCCCGGACACTCTGCGTAGCGTGTCAAACTAATCTAGTCCATTAAAATTACTAGTTTTTCAAATAGTTATGCAACATCTAGTTTCTCAAGTGGTTGAAAACAACAAGTGGTTGGCGTAGTTGGTAGTGCGCTGGGCTACTATGCAGAGCGTCCCAGGCACCGCCACAGGATATAGCAAACCTACAAGAGTAAAAATTGCATATGAAAAGCTTTTCACTTAGACGTTCGGATTCGACATTAAACTGTAGATCCCTTTTATCCATGTACAAATATAATACGAACAACATGAGTGGACGCGGAAAGTTGGGCCTAGGCCCCCATGGACTATTGTGCCATTAAAAGAAGAAAGAAGAGGAAAATATTGTCTTGTAATTCTCAACTACTTTACAATATTTTTCGTTTCTTCCAAATTAAAAGTATATATTTTTTAATGTTCAACCCCTTTTTTATTTTGCATTTAATTTACATAGAGTGCAATTTATTTATTTATTTTATTGACTATAGGAATTAATCCTAGTACAACAACAAATATTTTTAAATAATATTAGTCACTAGTCACGAAAGGAAAAAATTAACTTAAATTTTTCCATAAGTATTATTAAAGGATGTTTTTTAAGAGCTTGGTTTTTAAACACAAAAATTCTACAAAAGTGAATGAAATTTTTATTTCGATCGATGAATCAATTCCTGCCATTTACTTTTTAAAGATAATTTCACTTGAATGTTGCCCGCGAATACGCTTTAAGTGGTCCATTCTGAAGGTCCAATTTTGGCACATTTTTCAAATATTTCGGCCGGAATCTCACAAATGACACGATCAATGTTAGTGTCCAAAGCAGCAATCGTGTTTGGCTCGTCCCTATAGACAAGAAAATTAACATAGCCCCGCAAAAAATAGTCTAACGGAGTTAAATCACACGCTCTTGATGGCCAATTGGATGCACCAAAACGTGAGATTAACTGCTCACAAATTTCGCCTCTCAATTGATGCATGGTTTCGCGTGCAGTGTGGTATATGGCACCGTCCTGATGGAACCACATGTCGGCTGAGTCCAATTCTTGAATTTTCGGCAAAAAAAAGTCTGTTATTATCGAACGGTACCTTTCGCCATTTGTCCATTGACCGTAATGTTGCGGCCTTTATCGTCTTTGAAGAAGTACAACCCAATGATGCCGCCTGCCCATAAACCGCACCAAATAGTGCATTTTTCGGGATGCCTCTGGCTGTTCTTCACTCCAAATACGGCAATTCTGCTTATTCACGTATCCATTGAGTCAAAAAGGAGCCTCGTCGCTGAAGACAATTTTGCGATAATCACATTTTTCACAGAGCACGAATTTTGATAATATATTTCAATCATTTGTTCAAACGTTGTTCAAGCGTAAGTCTATTCATGATGAAATGGCAAACCAAACTGAGAATTTTTTACTTTGAATTTTTTACTCGAAATCCATCATTAGACAATTCATTTGTTGGTGTCATATAAGAGTCAAATTCTATATTAAACCCAGAAACTACTTCAGATTCTCCTTCAGCATAATCAAAAGGAGTACGATTAGTTTCAGTTAAACTAATTCTAAATCAAACTAAATAAAATAAAAAAACTGTGAGAAATATAAACGTCTAAACCCAAGTTGCAAAAAAATCACTACTCCAAACACATGTATCTTTCAACTAGTTGAAGTTTGATTTTTTTACTTTACTTCCAAAAACATCTGTCTACCAACGACATGAAAATATATGCAATCCTGGGCAATTGACTTGTACCTAGGACAACACAAATGTTTAAGAAATCAGTTAGCGATGAGAAAAGCCACTTAATGTGGGACTAGTTGTGGTGTTCAGTAAACCGGTTTGTCGAGTAACTTTAAGCCAGTTGGTTTCCCTACAAGGCTATGCCTGGTGAGTATATTAGATAACACGTTGTTAGATAACAGGTTGAATGGTACAGATTAGTAGCAATCAGCAGGCACTAGGCTGAAATTTCGCCTTTCTACTCTGTAAATTTTCTTTCAAAACAACAGAGGAAAATATTTTTATATTTTAGGAATATCACGAAAAATAAATTTAAATTTTCATTTCTTTTCCGTTTTCATGATCAACAACATAAAATCAAAAACACAGACAGGTGGTCAATATAACACTCAGTCTCAGTGAATGAATGAATAAATGAATGAATGAATGTATAAATATGTATATGATAATACAAAGCAAAAATAAACCGCTATAACTTAAGAGTCGCTTAATAAAACATGATCATATCTAAGTCAAGGGAAGTGAAACAGATTTGCATAATATTTATTGCTACGTAATACTACCACGAATAGTCTATCTTTATAATATGTAATAATAAGTTTTAAGAATATTCAATAATATTCAGTAAAGGCATGCGATGATTTGACATGGTTAACCTCCAAGTCAATAACCCCAAGTAACTTTCTTTGCATAGCGCATGCTTTAACTAAATACTTGCATACAAATAAATATTATATATATGCTGGTATTCTGTATATTTTAACATTCTTAAATTTTTATTAAACAGCAATAAAAGCAAATTAATGCTAATTATAAGATGTTTATAAATTTGCATAAAAGCGAACAACAACAAAAACAAACAATAATAAAAACATATTATAATATCACACGGCAAACAATTAATTCCTTTTCACTAAACACGCCACAAGTAGCAGTGAGTGGTGGCATGTCTACTCTCAATGTTCACGTTTTTGTACATTCATATATATGTATACTTATACAAATACATACATATACATGTATGTATATATGTATGTAGTGAAAAACACTCGCACTCCTGTGTACATTGCAGCACAGATTTTCTATGATGCAATGAAAATACTTGCTGCATACAATAAATGCAACGTGTGATAAAAATTATAAAAACCACTTAAGAGAACATTGTCGCCAGCTAAAGTAAAAGAAAAGCAACAACACTCAGCAAACAACTACTCTGCTGCTGCTGCTGTTGGTAATTCTCAGTATAAGAAGTCAACGTTTGTGTTTAACAAATTGAATGCAACTCGATTAAGGTTGTCGTGGTTTTTACTTTAGCATTACTTACTAGTTAGAAGCTCAGCTTGTCAATATTTTATGTGATAACCGTATGCTGGCAAGCAGGCAGCCAGTCAGAAGCTTTGATAAAGTATTTGTTTATTATTATTGGCATTAATGGAGTTGTGATGGGTGCTTGCTGATGCAGCAAATTGTAGAGATTCATGTAAGTGTTTCGATTTATATAAGTGATCGTCGAAGCGATCACAGAGGTTCGAAGGTAAAAAAAGCATGGAGCAAAGTCTGAGTTGTCTGAGGTAACCTGCTAGGTTTCACTTTCCAAAAATGTTTAACAAAATGTATGACTCTAGAACCTAATCTAAAAGTCTTTCGAGTGGGTAGCCAAAGTGTAAAAGTCCATTTTTTTTTGCGTTACCATAATTTTATAAAGCTAAAAGCAAGCCTCCCTCATAAGAAGCTAAAATTATCTTTAACTATAGCTCCATAGCTCCAGGACATCACTAACTAAGTTTTAAGTAATTTTATTTATACATAAGTGTTTCAAGGACAAACACGTAGAAACAATTCGCATACCGTTGAGATTTACTGCTTTTAGAACTGTGATATTTAGTTTAAGTATTTAATGATGGCATTTACAAAAATCGAAATTTAATTGAATGATAGAATATTTGCAAAGTGGAACCGAAGCTCCGTATTAGACTGCATTGAGGAAAAGTTTTATCGGTGCAACTGAATTCTATTAATATTTTTGGATCATTTAAAATTGTCTATGCTCTTTCTGGCATTTTAACAACTATTCCCTTTCACCAATCTTCACACAACCAATTACATAATTAGCATATTTTCAGTGGCCTTGCCAATTCTTCGCTGTAACATCTTCATACTGAATAGTAGTATTAAAAAGTACAACGAATGAATGAACTTTTAAATAAACCTGTCCAACAAGTGATATTTCCCTATCTCAACAAGAAACCAATCCTACTTCCATACCATACAAATTTGTAATCTGTAAATCAATTCTCAACTAAGTATGTACTTTATCGAAAATATATTTACAAATAAAAGAGAGAGAGAAATCAGAATGGGAAACCAAAAAAAAGTAAAAAAAAAAAAAAAAAGAGAAACTACCATAACAAACCTCATGCCTGTGGCTGCATCCAAGACGAAAGGTTCTTTTAAACGTGTTTTCAATAACCTTCCCAGCCGCACCATGCGACCTACTTCCAGCAAAAGTTGTTCGCGTATAGTGAAATATTTGCGCAACTGATCGCGTCGTTCATCGATGAGCATCGTTGCTGGCAATGGTTTTTCTACAGCATTAGCAGCGGCAACCGCCGCCGCCGCAGCAGCAACAGCAACAGCAACAGAAGACGAAGCCGCAATTGTTGGTGGGGATTGTGATTGTGAATCGGATTCGCTGCTAATGCCACTGCTGCTATTATTTTGTTGCTGGTGTTGTTGTTGCGCTGTTAATAGACGCACCGACAATTTAAGGTCATGCAATTGTTGACAATATTCTTCGACGCTACGATGAAAGACCGCCGACACACGCAAACGTGTCATGTGCTCCTGACTTATGGCCTGTAGGCTGTGCCAAGTGTGTTGCAATTGTTGTGACATTTTCTGTGGTACATCGGCTTCGAGTTTGCATGAATGGCGCAACGCTTGTGATGCCTCCAATAGCTGACAGCCATAGTTGAAGATGCTCTGAAATGATAATACATTTTTATTGTCTTAGTCAGTGTTTAGTTGATGAAGCTTTGATATTATTCCGTCAATTTGCTTGGCACGTGCTAGAAATTGTAATTTAAGTTAAGCACATCAGTGAATCTTTTTAAATTGTAAAATTTGTTTCCTTAGATTAGATTAGATTGTTACCTTTCACTGGTGGTTAAATTTTAACTGTATTGTTTACGGGTATCTGTGAATTTTTTTATTAATCCGTTGAAACTAATGTTGTGATAAATTGATTTGGTGTGCAAGAAGCATGAAGCAAACTATTTTGTATTTTCGAAAATATGCACATATAACCAATCTAATAAATAAATATCCCAAAGGGAATGGTTTTGAATACGATTTGTGGTATTGCTATCACATTTTATTGCTCACGTAATTGACACCAATCGTGAATCAGTTCGACTCATAGCAAAAAACGAACAAGGACTCAATGCTTTCAAGCCCCAAAAACGCCAGTTACTCACGGGCGAAAAACAAGCGCGTACGACTCCAAAGATATCAATATCGGGCCGCAGGAATTGGATGGGAGAAATCCGTCTTCATAGATGAAAAGCTGTTTACTGTTGAACAAGCGTAAAATGACAGAAGCTGGACTACAGATGCATCTGGTTTATTATTCGTCATTCAACATCGCCAAAATCCGCAAACGGTTTTGGTATGGGGTGGGATTTGCGAGACCTTGATTTATTTGGAATAAGGAGTCAAAATCAACCAAGAAGTTCACCGTCATTAAATTTTAGATTCTTGGATAATGATTGGACGTTCCAGCAAGACTCTGCGGCAACTCACAGAGACAAAGCGAAACAAGAATAGTGCAGTGCTCATCTCATTTTCCTGATTTTATCACATCTAAAGAATGGATTACAGCTTATGGTTCATTTTAGATTCCAGGATCTGTGCTAAACGTCATAAAAATTTGCACTCCCTGAAACAGTCGTTGCGTCGTAAATGCGACCGAATAACAGTGGAGAAGCTGCGGTCCATAGCCAAACCTTTTTCCAAGCGTTTGAAGCCGAGTATTCGTGCTCAATGTATTTTTACTCATGCATTATGTTCCATATCTTTTTCTTTGGTATGTTTTTCGTTTTTAATTACAATATTTTTTTTATGTATAGACTCATTTATTGTCACCCTGTATTACATATTACATCCAAAATTGTAAAGTTGTGTAAAGGGTGTAAAAGAAATATATAAATTAAAATCTAATTTTAATGCATTTGAATACTTAGTATAAGGGGGCATATCCCTTGCTAAGTGTTCAACGTGTGTGTTCAAGTTTAGTTTACGGTTAAGGTTAGTTAGGAAACTAGCTTGTCGCAAGTCGAAAAACCAACCGCTGTCAGGTGTCAAATTGAACAAACAGCTCTTAAATTTTAATCAAGCGTGGTTAGAACGTTTATTTACTATCCAGGCTTTTGTTGACCTCAGTGATCCGAGCCATGCACAATCATGCAAAATGTATGAAAATAATTGTCTATCATTTGTTAGGAGGATAGACGAAAAGTATTTAAGACTCAGAATGGAGTCCCGCAGCGTAATTTTATTTTTTTATAAATAAACATTGTATTTATTCGTGATCAGCGGACTCAAAAACGACATTTTGGGTCCGAACCTTTGTTTTTCTCAAATCAAATTTCATTCGTTCGTAATCAATGACTTCCCAACTCTCCATGTACCGACTTTCGCGGCGATATTCATATGAAGTGGTACACTAAGTGGTCCGCCATTTTGTTTTTGTCAAAATTGATTCCATATTCGTAATCGGCGACCTCAGATAACTCCAAATACCGACTTTCGTGGGAATATATGCAGTTTTGTACTACGTGATCCGCCATTTTGATTTCATATTTGCTATAATTAATCAATTTGTGGTCGCTGTGGCGTAGTGGTAATGCGTTGGACTGCTACGCAGAGTGTCCGGGGTTCGAATCTCAGCACAGGCAAAATCAAAAAGTAAAAAAAATTATTTTTCTACACGGCGCAACCTCTTGGCAGGCAATGGCAAACCTACAAGAGTAAAAATTACCATGAAAAGCTTTTCACTTCGCCGTTCGGATTCGGCATTAAACTATAGATCCCTTCCATTCATGTACAAATATAACACGCACAACATGAGTGGATGCGAAAAGCTCGGCCTAGCCTCTCCATGGGCTGTTGTGCCATTAAAAGTAAAGTAAGTAAGTAATCAACTTGTGGCCAGCTTATCCGAAAAACCGGCCACTGTGCAGGAGTAAGTAACATTTCAAATTCGCTTCAACTTTGATGTATCCATGATTTTCTACCTCAAATATTTCTGCTGCATCTAAAAATTATACATATTTCGAAATATTTTTAGTTTCTCAAACCACTATCAAGTAATTTTCCAATAACTAAGTACTTCCTTTCATCTGGCACTCGTGTGTTTGTATAACTCACATCTTCACAGCAATTTGCAAAACATCAAATTAATTCTTTACGCTAAATTGTACCGTTCACTTAACGAGTATTTGTGAATGATCACAATTGCCTGCCGACAATCGAAACGAGGATGGAAAGAACGGAAACTGAAATCATTTCGCCTCACTACACATGCTGTAAATCCATTAAAAAAACCTCAACAAAAACAATAATAACAGCAACAATAACAAGAACTGCACAACACATGATCACAACTGAAAGATTAAATCAGAAGCTCAGCAACAACAAAACGAACCAACAACACAGCTGACCAATAGCGCGACAGTGTGCAAATTATTCCCCTTCCCTCTGTTCATGCGCACACACTCACCACACTACGATGACACCCTCTCAGTTTACATATACCAAAAAACTAAAACAAAAAAGAGCTACAAAAAAACAAGTGCAGCAGAAAGCAGAGAAGAGAAAAACTCACCTTTCCAGTTTCTTGAAACGTTTGCAATTCATCCTTCTGCACCTGTATCTCATGTATGTTGGAGCCAACGTGCGAATGGCACTTGATCATGACATTGTACAAATCTTCCATCCATTTTATAGCCATTTGGGCGTCCTGCTCGTACGCGTGAATGTGTGTCACTTGTTCCAAGGTGAGCTTTTGCAGTTCGACGCTGTCGCTGAATATGTTTCGCCGTGCAATTGTCGTATCCAAAATATCGCGGATATTACAAATGTCGTCGCTGTAGTCAATGTGTAGGTCACGGCCAAGCGCATCTTTAACCGGCATCGACAACATGTCGCTAAGTTTTTCGCCCTCCTTTATGAGTTCACGTTCAATGTTTGCTGTTTGGTTGTGGAAAAAAAGAAGAAAATTATTTTAAAGAAAGTCTTTCTCTGTGGTAATTTAAGTATGCAATATGTAGAAGAAATATATTGCTCTAGGTATTTATGGAGAATAGCTTATGTGCGATATGATGATTCACTTTACGAGGATTTTTTGTTAGCTTTTAAGCAATTCGTAGTTTTTTTTTTTAATCTAATCACAAACTCGTATCTAATTAAAAACTCTGTATTTAGAAGAAACTTTTGAAAAGGGTTAAAGAAAATCTCAATATGTATTCATATTAGTGATTAATTATCGTTTTTCTTTTTTTTTAATTTTTTTTTGTTCCCCAAAGAAACCCCATAAATTTACGTACATACTATAAGATATATGTCATTTTACCACAAATGTCGTACACATTGCCTCATCACCTCCACTCGCCTCAACTCACCCAAACTCAATTGAGACTCTTTCAGCTTTTGTAAGTTCTCGGCGGCCGCTTGAAAATCTTTCGTTTTATTATAAACCAATGATTCAAACACCGCTGTTGTACGTTCGAAATATTCATTGACGAGACGAAAAAACCGCAACGATGTTATCAATAAATTGCGTCTACGTTCGAGGCGTGTTGCAAAGGAACGACAAACGAAATGCATAAAATCCTTTTGTGACATTAAATCTTGATAGGCGAAGTTATCTTTTGCGCCTAGATATGTATCAATTTTGTACAGTAATTCTGCATAGAAACCATAGGTTTCACGGCATTCCATTTCGAGGGTATTATGAGCATTGCGTAGCACCTCACAGGCTCGAACATCACATCCGATCGATTGTTGGCGCGCCAACATTTGCTCAGCAGTATTCAATATCCAATTGGTGACAAATGCCACGCCCTCTTCTAACGCAGCCAACTCACGTGCCTCGCGTATGCACTGTAACAGCTCCAGCCACGCTGTGCGTATTTCGGTTTGTTTCTTCTCGATTTCATTTAGCTGCAATTCGATGCGCGTGCGTTCACATTGGAGATCTGGTGGCAGCGTGTGTTTCATGGGTAACGTTGGCGAGCAACAATTTTCCGCTGATGAGTTAATTGTTGATGTTACTGCTGCTGATGGAGCTGCAGCTGACGATGTTAGAGGTTGCATATGTATTGTGGGGTTTGTGGAAGTATCATTATCATTGCTTGTGGTGTTAGAAGCTGATGTTGGCTGTTGGTTTGACTTGATGTTTTGGCTGCTATATGTTGGTGGTATTGCATATGCTTCGCTGAGACGTGTTAAGATGCGATTACCTGCATGGAAAGTTGAAGATGAAATTAAAAATTATTGTTATTAGTTTTTCTGTTGAAATTGGATATGTGTTTGGTGGGGGAAAGGATCGAGGGAAGGAATGTGAGTAGAAATCACTTTTTCCACAATTGATTTGTGGCTTACATTTTAAAGTGAAATTATTTATTTAGTAATGAGAGCTAGTGCAAAATAAGAGGAAGATATGCTCAAGAAAGTGGCTAGTTTAGTGCGGAAAAGTATGGCAGAAAGAGTGTTGACTGAAGAAGTGGAAGTAGAAATGGAGATGCTACAAAACAAAAATCGATTGCAACCAGAGCTGTGACGCTATAGAAAATGATATGACAGGAAATAATCGTAACCTTTCACAAAAGATATTCTTCTAATTACAATACCTGATAACGGATTATAACACATTTTAGTTGTTAAAAATAGTTGTTTAGGTGAATTATCCACAACACTCATATCATTGGCTACTTATTAAGTTCGCTTTCATTTTGAATTTTTGTTTTCTATTTTTAATGAAATGTTTCATTTTATCTTTGAGCAGGTGAAAGGTAATTCCACATATGTAATGAAAGGTTACTGCTACTGGTAAATTATATACAATTATGTATGTATATCAACGAGCATGTACATATACAAATTATTATTTTTCAGAAATTTGTAACGCATGAATTGTGGCGATAAATTGAAAAACGTTAAACTTTTCACAATTTATTAATTTTTCATATACATACATACATAAATACAAGCCTATGGTAAAACAAAAAAACAAAAAACAAAATTGTTTTAACTTACTTACGAGTAATTTAAAGAAATCATTGGAAAAATGTTAATGCCGAGGGCAATTTGCTAATAGTCTCAAGGTAGAATTATTTATGTAAATTCATATGTGTGCCAACTTTACAAATATTGATTGTAGCTACGACTTGAACGAGTATGTAAGAAAACAAATACAAAACAAAAAAAATACAAAACTTTATTTCTTTGTATTTTAACAAGTTGAAGTATTATTTCATTAATCAAGAGTTTAAACTAATGAAGACTTGAAGCATGAACATGAAATTTCCATAAATAAGCAAATATTTTTAAAATGTTATTGTTGTTATATAAGTTATTTGTGACATACACATTTGCATTAAGGAAAAGGTTTCAAAAATTAATTCTTAACTTTTGTTTGCAACCCAAAAATTTAATTATGTAAAACGAAAGACTTAAGACAGAAACTTGTTTCTAGTTATCGTCATCAACGCAGATGGAATGATGGAGCAAACACTAATTGCTGCTTTTTTATCATCTTTTTTTTCATTTATTATACAAGAAAATTAAAAAATTATCAAAGACAAAGTAATTTTGAAAATTTCTCAGCACACAAACGCCGCCGCCGTTACGGCATGAAAAGAAAGACTCTTCCACGAAATAGTTTAATGAAAAGCACATGAATTCGTTAGCATAAATTCAATTAATTCAGTAAAAAAGATTTGAATATCATTCGTATTTGTATAACGTACCCATTTCAATGACCACTTCTATGTTTTGCTGTACTGTCGCATGCATTTGTGCGCATCGCTTCAGCTCAACATCCGCTTCCGTTACGCGTAATGATTTATTAGTGCGTAATAGCATTTGCAGGTCCATCATGGCATTAAGCGTTTGATTATAAGTCTTTTGAAATTCATCGATGGACTGTAAATTCACACGCGAAATAAAGCACCATAAAACAAAATTAAAAACATAAATAAATAAATAAATATGATTTATCAGCATCACGTTCGAAAATTTAATTACTTTTTACCTTGCGTTGCTGCAGCCACAGATCATAATTAAATTGTAACGAACCGCCAAGTTCCTCTGGCAAATTCTTCATATCGAAATATTTTGTCAGGCGTGCTTTTGACAGCACAATGGGCTAATAATAATAATAAAAATATATATGTAATAAAATTTATATATGTAAATTCTCAAATGCCAATGCGCAGTTTAGAGGTTTGTTCTCGTTCTTCTTCTATTTGTGTTTGCTTACCTCGCCCTTGGTCTGCGATTTAGTGGTGCACGGTTCTACATGTTTCTCCCAAAATCCCTCCGATCTGACTAGATACAAATTGACTGTAATATCATCGAAAAGCGCATAAATAATGCGCGAATGTGTGCGTGTTATACGTGTAGTGCTTTTCTGTGCATCCACGATGACTGTAACGCCTCGCTGTAGTGTTGCTAAGCTGAAAATTTAATAAATACACATTTAAACAAATTGCTTTCGATGTCATTAACGTTGGTATATTGTTTTGTTATTATTTTTCGAAACATATTCGCACATTTACGAACATAATACGTCAACAAATGACAGTTCATTCATTATTTACTTATAAATGATTTAATGAGGATTTCCTAAAAACTATTTAACATTTTTAATATCTTACAAATTATATATATATACAATTTATTTTCAATTCTTCCAAGCTTTTGTAAATCTTTTGTAGATTTTAATATTTTTATGTAGTAATATTATCTGAAACTTATGTTTGATCTTTCGCTGAATGATATTGCACGCATTCATTCTTTTTTAAAAATGGAACATTCATGAAAATATTTCAGCGGGCAGAGTAGTGGAAATGATATCCCCCTTTTCTTCATTAATATTGAATTAAGACTAAAGAATATAATATATGCCATTATCTGATATCGGTTGAATTGTTCAAATAAAAAAACAAAAGTTTGATTTCCAAAATATTGTTCAGCAGAATCTTACGAGCAAAAACAGAACTTCCTTCTGTGGTAAGTTTAAGACTCGGCTAAACAAAACTTTCATGTCGAATTTCCCAATATTTGTTAGTTGGAAAATAACAGGTACATGTTGAAGTCTGTCTAATCGAAAGCTATATAATACAAATTCCAGAAGCACAAACCTGGTTTTTGGCAGGATCTTGGCGTAGATTTAATTGTAAACGCATATTCACTGACGGTTCGGAAACGGAAAACGGTTCGTGTTCCTGGTTCTTCATTGTTTCATGTTTCTGTTTCTCAAGCAGAAATATTTCCAATCATCATCATGCCAAATCCTTAATTAAACCTCTAAAACTGGTTTTACATTATTAATCCATGCTTAATTGTGTTGGACAACATAATAGCCTGAACACTTAGGAATCTCTGGAAATGAATCCAATGACCTCCTGGCCAGAAAGGGTTCGAAAACTGGTTTCTTGGTTCCAGATCCCATTCTCTCTCTATTTACAGCCGTCCTGACCATCATTAATGAGTGGGTCGATTTGACTCACCATCGTGGTGAGGAACTTGGGGCTATAGATAGACTAAGATCATGTTACCTGTCATCTCGAAGCGTCTCAGAGAATTTTTTGTTATTACTTAACAGGAAGTGCTGCAGGCGGCTGGTGGGATTAGCCAAACATTTAAATACGATTGGTCTGGAAGCCAGTGCTTTCTTTGCTGACTGTGGTTTGTAGGAATAATATGAACAGGCAGCAGACTTATGCGATAGTATCTCTCCTGTTTAATGGTATGTCGGACCAGAGTTAGCATATTTAGCACTGGTGTGTTGAGATACAAACACCTAAGCTCTTGAACACCGTTTGTTCTACTCAGTTTTATTAATGAATCGGGTAGATATAATTAATAGTAAAAGGTTTCACATGATATAGTACAATGAACGTAAAACTCTTCTGAGTGCTATTTTCATGAACAAAACTTTTGAGCGAACATTTCCATTATTTTAGAATAAGCCGTGAACATTTAAGAATTAGTTATGGGTTTTTTTTGTTTTTTATACGTTTCCAGAATCCTCATCCGATCGGGATATTCGGAGAATTTTCATAAGAAATTTATAAAGTGAGCGTAGCAGCTCCCATGCAATCATAATGATTTTTTTTGGTATATCTCCGAAAATATTTACTGCACGATACTGACATTAGGTAGTTGGCAATGACATGCTACAGTAAAAATGTAGGTGAGATTGAAAAATGGGGTGAGGCACCCCATGCACGAAGTGCATATCTCAAGAACTTTATTATGAAAAACTATTGCATGCATTCATTATTACAGAAGTGAATCAAAGGCGAGTTTCTCTTAGTACATAAATTCCATTTAATTCATTCGAGAATTTGTGTATTAACCAGAGTCGGACAGCGGAGCTAGTTTACCTTATACCTATATATAAAAAGGCAACCATGCGCAACAACCCTTCATAAAGGGCTGTGTTTGGGTATTTACGATGTCCTTATTTAAACCGTAATTGAATTCAAACTGATAGTCTTATTTATTCACTATTGATTAAATTGTATTTTATGCATGCATTGTTTAGATTAGCAACTTGTAAAAATTGTCTCGGTCTACGATAGTTCAAAAAGATTACTCAACTTATCGGAAGAAAAACTCGCAAAAGGCATTTTTTTTAACTATTTAATTTTAGAAAGGATTCTTGATTCCAGTGTATATTAATTAAATCGAACCTGGCTTAATCCAAGTCTGAAGCACAAAAAGCCTTGCAGGTCGCTGTGATTACCTTCAAGGTTGGACGCAACAATGAATGAATTGAACATTGCGTGGAAGGACAAGATTAAATTCTCAAGGTTAAAAATGCAGACTAGGAAATAAGATATTTTTCTGGCTGGTAAAAGCAAATCTTTAAGACTACTATCTCTTTAAATGCCTACCATTTGTGAAACACGAACAGCACGAGGATCAAAAAGAGTGTCATATACAATGTAAGAGTGGATACATTAACTGCTAATAAGAATATAAATACGCCTATAATAAACCAGCAAACAAGCAACACCTAATCACTGCTACTGATGAAAATAAGTAGAAATAAAAAATTTAAAAAAACAATACTGCCTAAAGCGAATTTTTGCTAATTCCATTTCAGATACATTAAAATTAATCAAGAAACTTAGGCAAACTCAATCACGAGATAATCACTAATGATAAATGAATCCACGCTACAAATTGGAAGTCTGTCGACCAGTAACAGTTTTAGCTGCTGTGAATTTTACATACCTACATTTAATTTTTACACGAACATTTTTTCACTCACCTTAGCGAACGTTTTAGGTAGGCAATTGATAATTCCAAACATTTACGATTCCACAGCTGTAAATCGTTGATGATATTAACAATAACAATAATTTTATTTTCGCGATCATATCCGCCGGGTAAGTAGGCCGTACGCGTTTGTAATGCATTTAAAACATCTTCCTCCATGTTGACAACAATAGCTGCAGCAACAGCGCACCGCTAACAACTTAGGTAGCACTTTTAACTGATGTATGTATGTGAGTGTGTTGCCAAGAACAGCAACAAATGACGTTGTTCGTTGTTTAAGTTGACGTTGATTTTCCGGTCAACGATGACAAAAGCAATGGCAACGGCAATAGCTGCTGCTGCATTCACAATGTCACTGGCTGTGGCTGTGGTAGTGGCTCTGGTTCTGGTGGCTGTTTGGCTACTCCTCGCAATTTGGTAGTTGCAATAAATTCCGCAATAATGTCAACACCAACAACAACAACTACAACATTCAGCTACGTTTTTCGTATCTCGTTTATTTTTATTTTAAATTAATGTAATTTATGCGCAGACATTCTCTTCATTTTCTTTTATTTTTATGAATTTTTTTCCGTTGAAACTAGAAAATAGTTACATACATAGAGAAATATTTGAAAATTATTATGGATAGAAAAAAAAATTAAAAAAAAAAACCTTAAGCGTATGAACATCGCGCGCTAAGACACAGTTATGCATCCATCAGATACAATTTCCAGTGGCGCGCGAAACACGTTTGACAAGTTCACTCCTTGGCCACAGATGATTTTTTCTTAGCCTTCCTCTGTCTCTCTCTCTCTCTCTAGGCGCGCGCACACTCATTCACACGCACACATACGCACACAAGTTATGTAGCTCTCGTGAAGTACTTCTACACACATTAACCACAAAGTAGTAAGTATTTTGCTTACTTTGTGCACTTACTAATGGCATGCAGAATCACTTCAGTTGAGGTTTACTACATACATGTTTTTAATAACTTTTAACGCCAAAGCTAAAATTGCATTTGACACAAATTGTTGCCATTTTTGCAGAGTGAAAGAGGTGGCAAGGGGCTGAAATGGCATAAAGACTCCTTTTGTCACCTTTACGACGACCACCGACCGCACAAACATACTCACATGCACACATATGCACATCTTTACAAGTAATGCTTTTCGGTTTTTTTAGTTTTCTTTTATTATTCATGACACATGCCTAGCATTTTTCGCGCTCATTTTTCTCTGCTCCGTTTGGAGAATTCCAGTTTTTGTTGTTGTTTATATAAGTATACACAGTTAACTACTTAAGGCCAACATCCATAAGCTGTAAAAAAGCCGTCATTAGAATGTTTGACCAGTTACAGTTACATGTACTTAATGCAACGACAACAATAACAACAACAACAACAACAACAAGATCAACTCAGAAGCACTTACATGACTGCATTTTGATTGCAGCCAAGAAACAAAACGCACCACAAACTAATCGAAAAAACGAACCTGGTCTATTTGCTACGTGAATGGCATGTGGAAAAAAATTATTTATTTATGTATCTGTGACCAAATTGAATGCCAAACAAGTTCGAGTGAATACGAAAAGCTTCGCTATAAAACAAAACGCTATCAATAATATGTTAAGTAACGTTATTTCGTGCTTCACATCACACACAGCATTTTATTATAAGTAATCATTAAATGATAAGAGTCTGGTAGCTATGGTTCTTGATGATGGAACTCACCATCTCGTTTTCCAAACACTTCTCAAGTTGGCAATGGCAAACCTTTGAGAGTATTTCTGCCGTATAGCTTTTCATATTGCAGTTTGGATTGAGTGTAAAACTGTAGGTCCTCGTCTATGTGTGTGTGCGCGCAAACCAACCCAACAGAGAAGCTCTAAAGGGTCCTATTTCCTACAAAAAATAATAAAATAAATAATGGAAATGTAAGCAACCCAAAAAAAAAAAAAATACAAAAAAATCACTACATGGCAAAGCATTGAAAATGTGTAAGGAACTTGTTAACATAAACATGAATTTTTAGCTGCTAATATCTCGATCCTGTCTCAAGATATGTAACGTACGAGTACCAAATTAATGGAGCCTACACACACGGAAACTAAGCACACCCACAGCTTCTTTCATAAGTAGTAAATATTTATATAATCCAACAAATTTAGCATACATTAGTATTTAGATTAGAATAAAGGATTTGAAGTGTGGAATATCGTAACAGTTGGAAAACAGGAAAACCATAATTTATGCTTTAATGCATTTTGCTCACACAACATATGGCATATTTTTTGCATGATCTGTGATTACTAACAGCTAATCACGATAGACACAAATTGGTTATTATGTTCATAAATTCTTTAACTTTGCCGACATTATGTTCGACGATGTTCGTATGTATAGCACAGATGAACGATTAGATTGAGAGGCATACAGACATTACTTAAATTCTCAACTTAGGTGGTAACAATTTAGTGGAGTGTGGAAACAGAAAGTCATTAGCATAATGATACTTATAACTCATGCTGTTCAAATGATCGGGTAACCTGCAAAATATTTGTTACGGCATAAATTTATAGGCAATCTAAAATATTCAACTTTAACATAACTGTTATTGCTTAGTAAAAATATTTCCTTAATTGAACATTTTTTAAATATCTCAAAAACCCTTTTCTTGTAAACAACCTGGCTTCTAGTGGAGAGATTTCGAAGGTTATGCTGTCAAAATAAATACTAAATTTAAATCAAAGTCTCTCTTGTTCAATAAAAATTCAAGTTCCTGTGATGTTGATGTTTGTGTCTGACTCGGTGTTATCAACTGGTATTCTTTCACAAATAGTCTCTGGGAATTTTATACTTTCTCCAAGATCTGGGTTTCGTAAAGTTTTCTTTGAGAATTTTCGAATCTTCGACACTCGTTTGCAGAATTGCTTCATACTCATATTTCACCGATTTTCAACGGAAAATGCCGGTGTGAGATTGTTACAAAAATTGTCTATGCTGAAAACGAATCTGGAAGAGATTTTTTCTATCATATTGCGACTCGAGAAATCATAATCTAAAAGTGCAATAATGAGCTGAAAATATGGGAACTGTAAAGGAACATAATGAGGATATGAAAGCATTTTTTGACTATGGATAACTAACTTTAAAAAACAGAATTTTTTAGTTTTTTTGGTTTCAGATTTCTCTCAAAAACGGTGGTTGATACAAACATTTTATTTTCACATTCATGATCAGCATCGACAAATTATATGAATTACTTATTTTATTACTTATTTGAATTGTTAGGAACAATCTGTAAATTTTTCGTATTTTAGAAGAAAACAATTTTTAAGTAGTAACCTTTGGGTCTCAGCTTTGTCAGAGTTGGTAACCCTGCCTGGATCTGTCAAGTTATAAACTCAAATCCTTTACCAAACTATTACTCTGCTGCATAATTATTCTGCTACGCTGTAGCGTAGCGGTAGTGTGTTGCACTGTTAAGCAGAATGTCCCGGGTTCGAATCTCGGCACAGCCAAAAAATTAAAAAGAACAAAGGACAAATTTTCTACACGGAACCACCTCTTGGCAGGCAATGGCCAACCTACTTCCCCGTACGGATTCGGCATAAAACTGTAGGTCCCTTCCATTCATGTACAAATATAACACGCACAATATGAGTGGATACGAAAAGCTTGGCCTTTGGCGCTACATGCGGTCATAGTCGACCCTGACAAACTGAAGTTCATTGTTGTTAAGGCATAAAACTTGCCACACTTGCTGTCTATCTCTTGTGTGATTGCATTCCCTCTCTCCTTCTTCCTCTTTCTTCCACCCACCTATCAATCTTCCTTTCATTCAACGCAATGCTCTGCATTCAGAGGGGTACACCCTGTGTGTTGAATTTATCAATAAAAAAAAATTAAAAAATTCGTGTTGCGAACTGTAGTAATGGCACTACACCTTTTCTTCCTAACTAACCATCGAGATGGAGCTATCCAAAATTTGCTTGGTGTAGAAATCCTAATCTATGCATTCATTGAAATATAAAACTTGTATACAAAATTCTGGTAATGCATACATAGTTTAAACTGGATTTATCTCTGAAGATGATAATCAATGAATTTCTTATAAACTTGTAAACATTCATACGCACCTAAAAATTTGAACACCGATTCTTCTCAAACGAAATTTCTTTCGTTCCTTGTAAATATGAGAGAGAATATCATAGAGAACATGCACTTGTTTGGCACATCAACAAACTCATTTCTCTCACTCTCTTTACTAAGGAATAAAATCGAAATGTTACGTGGTAAATATATGGAAAAATTGGTTCTATAGGGGTCGGACCAACAGATACATCAATTCTGTAAATGTCAAACAAAAAAATCGGTTCTGTTAATGCCATCGCATTACCACATAGAATTTCGATTTTATTCCTCAATAAAGAGAGTGAGAGAAATGAGTTTGTTGATGTGGCTAACAAAATAAAATAATTCGTCACACAAAAGATTGCCGATTCAGATTTGAGTGCTTGCCCATAAGAAGTTTCACTTCAAAATTTGTTTCATGTGTAGTTACTTTTGTTGAAATATCTCTGTCGGTAATAAGGCTTTTTTATTAAACAAAAACAGTCCATAGATTAGTTAGTCTGTGACTATTCGTTGGTGCATAACCAATAAATATTATTCAGGGAGAATTTGTATACAAAATAACAGTACAGGAGTGTTCGCGTGCTCGAAATAATTCCGCGCATTCAATAAATGCGCGGAATTATTCGAATTAAACAACCAAACTGTATATACTTATATGTATTATTTTTACATCTGCCGCCCCCTAAAAACTGACACATTTATATACTTACATATTTTAATGAAGGTACATATGTATGTATGTATAGTATATTCTACATAGCGATGACATATTTGTCCGTTGCAAAAATTAAAAGCAATGAAGTGAATCGTTGCGGAATGTATTTGTATTTTATGCATGCGTATTTAAAGTACTTGTATTTATAATTCAATATATAAATCTCATAGGTTCACAGGTACTTATTGTTCATAAGAGTATAAATGCCTACACAAGAGCTATATACTTGTACATAATTTTTAATGTAATTATGATACATAAGTACATACATACATATGCAAGTATGTGCCTACATACCAGATGAAGATCTCATTTTACTCCGTAATCCAGTAGTGTGCATGTGTTGATGAATCAAATGAATCAAAATGCATTGCTGCTGATATAATAACTTGCTTGAATGTATTCTAGTGTATGTATATGTACTTATGTATATGTACTTGCAATCAAGATGCAGTACAGTGCAGAGTAAGATGAAGCATGAAAATTGTAATAATTGTCAAATGGTCATGAACATGTATGTATGTACTCGTACATATAAGAGATGCCAATGGACGGAAAGCTAAGAGATATGTAACTACGAATATGACAGAATATTACTCTTCTCCATACTTATATACATTTTACTTTGCCTTGCCAATTTAGATAATAGGTAAAACAAGATTCTTTATAGCGGTATTAGATTGCAAAGTGTGCCCATTTATATGTATGTTATACGTATATAACATATACACTATATACATAATAAGTTTATGTCTGTCTCTATGTATCGGTGTTTTGTATCTGAGCGCTCGTGTATGGAAGCTTCCGTATTGGATTACAATTATTGTATATAAGTAGTAGGTATCTAGTGGAAAACAACAAAAGTTGTATGCTGTGGTTGATAATTTCTCTAAATATAGCTATTCTTCTTCTTCTTTTTCTTCTGGTTTTTCTTGTCGTTGGTGGTGCTGTTGGACAATAATGGGCATTAGTTGTACTAGTAGAAACTGGTGACGTTGAAAGAATATTACGGTTTTGCTCTAATAGACTCAAGTCTTACAGATTAAGTACATAGATATTATTACAGAACGATGTTGTAGTAAAGGGTGCTTTTTTTTAGAAGTGTGGTTTTCAATCAATGGCAATACTTTTTTCGGAGTTGGTCTTTTTGACAGCTGTCACTTGATTTATGCTCAGTTTGGTTTGCCATTTCATAATGAATAGACTTACTCCTGAACAACCTTTGCAAATCTTGCAAATTTATTACCAAAATAAAGGTTCGGTTCTCGCTATTTTCACAAGAAAATTTTGTTCAGCGATGAAGCTCACTTTTGGTTGAATGGGTACGTTACGGTAATAAGCAAAATCGTCACATTTGGAGTGATCATAATCCGCAAGCCATTGTTGAGACGCCGTTACATCCTTAAAAAGTCACTGTTTGGTGTGCTCTATGAGCAGAGGGAATCATTTGTCCATATATCTTCAAAGATGAAGCCGGTCATAATGCTACAGTCAATGGGGAACGCTATAGAGCCATGATTAATGACTTTTTCGTGCCTGAATTGTGAATTGGAGGATGTTGATGTGGACGACCTTTGGTTCCAACAAGACGGCGCTACATGCCATACAGCCAACGAAACAATTAATTTATTGAAGGAAAGTTTTGGTGAGCGCATTATCTCGTGCGATTTAATACCGCTGGACTATTGTTTGTTTTTGGTGGGGTTATGTGAAGTCGCTTGTCTACGCAGATAAGCCCGCGACGTTTGACGCCGTGGAAGAGAATATTCGGCACGTTATTACTGACATACGGCCCCAATTGCTGCAAAAAGTGGTCTAAAATTGTGCCTCTCGGCTGGAATTTTTTGAACCATCCGCGGCGGCTACTTGCCCGAAATCGTTTTTAAAACATAATGGCAAATACTTATCTTTATAATAAAGCTAAATTCTTGGCCATAACATTAAATTATATGCGTTTTATTTCTTCTTGAAAATCACACTTCTAAAAAAAACACCCTGTATATGTAGTATATAGTTATGTTTTGTTTCAAATAAACAATTAGAAACTACGTTTTTTTTCATCTTAAATTTACACAAATTTTTTGAAAACATTTTTCTTATACACGCAAACATTCAATTTTATTAATTTAAATGAGTCATTTAAAAATGAGTACAAAATAGGCTTAGCTTAACAAGACTGTCTGAATACGATCACCCGTACGTAAGAGTATTGAAGAAAGTTGCTTTCCAAGTTTTAATTTTTTCTTCTCAACACTATTTCATTTGTTACGTTAAGACTTATATGGCATTTGGGATACTATGCACTACCAGAGAAAACTGGTTAACAAATGCAGAAACAGCAAAAAATAAACTAAAAATACATGCCAGTGAAAAAAAAAACATTTTATGACAATTTAATATTGTTATTTTATGGAAATTGGTGGTATGATTGTATATTACAAATTCTTCGATAATATTCTTTTACAAAGAATTATATTTTTCTTCTTTTTTTTAAGAAATATTGTGAAGAGAAGATTTTTTTTTTGTATTTGCATCTCAAAAATAATACAAAAATAGCGTCACTAATAAACTTTCAACATTTTCAAGTCATTCTCATTAATTGTACTTAAAAATGTTTTGTATGAACTCTATGTATATAAGTATGTATGAGTATGTATGTATGTATATATTTATACAAAGAAATTTTCGCTCCAGGCAATTTAGTTTTTAAGTATAGGGACTTATTAGCATTTACTGTGTTTGTTTTTATCCATTATTTTGTGGCGCACCTTTGTAGGAATGTGGTTTATTCTAAATACACATACTGCATATATTTCCAGGTAGATTGATTTATAAGTATTTATGCGAATATTTTGCGTGTGCAATAATTTGTTTTCTACAATATAAAGAGACATAATTCTGAAATCAAAGGAGTTTCAGATTTTTAGAAATCACATTTTTAATAGTAGCTTCTGCGTTAGAACTAAACAACTTTGAAAATATATCGCATGCGATAGAGAAATCAAAGTGGTCTACGATTTTTTTGAAATGCTCGCTTCAGTTTTATACTGATAGTGATAATCTGATAGTGATTATCTTAATAGTGATAAAATCTAATTATAAAAACAAAAACAGAAATTTAAAAAGATATTAATACATTAATACAACACTAAGTCTAAGTGTTGTATTAATATCGTGAGTTAATAATTTATTAACTTCTTATGAAACTGCATTTAAGAATTCAGAGAATTTAAGGGAATTGTTTGTCCAGTAAAACTTTTGTATAAAAGACTCCAAGAGAAATAATTTTTTAATTTCTAGGCGGAAGCATAAAATCATCATAAAAATAAACAAAAGAACTGTGATGTGGTGTTGCATGCTGATTCCGAAGGTAGGCTAAAAAGAAAGTTCAGAAAAGTGAAATAGCTAAGTTTAAACTACGATAACTCTGTAAGTACTGGTCCGATCTGACAACTGGTTGCTGAAGATAATTGACATCTCTGAGAATCATAAACAGTTTTGACCTATTGACATTTCTTCATTCTACAACTGATTTAACGTCACTAAAACGAATGCAGAATCGAAAAAAAAAACCTTCATTTTACTTTATTTCTACGAAAAGCTCTATACGGCCGCGAAGGCTCACAGAAAAAGTTGTGCACATTATGGAGAAGGTCCTTTATCGGAAAGGACAGTTGGAAAATGGTGTTATTGATTCCACTCTGGAAATTTGGTTGTAAAAGACGCACCTAAATTTGGTTGACCATGCACTGAAAAAGTGGACGAAATTCTTGAAAAGGTGGATGAAGAGCGACACTTAGGCAGTCGAGACATCGCTACGGATCTTGGCATTGCTCACCAAACGGTTTTGAACCATTTAAAAGGGCTGGCTATTTCAAAAAACTGCATATTTTGGTACCACATAATCTGAGTGAAAAAAATCTAACTGACCGCATTTCAGTATGTGAATTTCAGTCTTTTTCTTTTGCACAGATTGGTTACAGGTGACGAAAAATGGATAACATATAATAATAATGTGCGAAAAACTTCATGGTCAAGACAAGGTGAGCCTGCCCAAACCGTCGCAAAGCCGGAACTGACGCCATGGAAAGTTTTGCTTAGTATTTGGTGGGATTGCAAGGATCCTGTGTACTACGAGCTGCTTCCGCATGGCTAAACTATTTATTCGGAACTGTACTGTCAACAATTAACAAGATTGAATGAAGCGCTTAAGGAAAAACTCCCAGAATTAGTCAACACGATATAGCTAGACTACATACTTCTATGGTGACCCACCAAAAACTGAGGGAGCTTGGCTGTGAATTTTTAATGCATCCACCATACAGCCCAGACCTTGCACCTTCGGATTAGCATTTGTTTCACTCGTTGAAGAATTATCTTAATGGCGTAAAGTTGAATTAACAAGAGGACTGCAAAACGGGTATGTCCAAGTTTTTCGAGCAGAAACCCAGGAATTCTTTAAAGACGGTATTATGCTTTTGGCCGAAAGATGGCAAGAGGTGGTCAAATTTTGATATATGAAAAAAATTAGTTCAACTTGTCTCACTTTTCTGACATTTCTTTAATTTAAATTTCGCGCGGAAACCCATTCATCAAAATATTATTTTTTTAAGGTTGGTATGACTGTCGGTGACATCTGTGCCAAATGTCACATCAAAATAATCATTAGTGTTTAGTATACGCTTGTCTTTCTGAAGTACAAAAAGTGCATTCGGCGATTTTCACAATGAGTGAAATTATTCAACAAAGAAGTTCCATTAAATTTTGTGTGCGGAATCAAATTTCTGGTGCCGAAACGTTCAGAATGTTGCAAAAGGCCTTCGGTGATAATTGTATGGCGCGAGCAAGTGTTTTTGATTGGTACAAATTGTTCAAAGATGGTCGAGAACGCGTTGACGACGAACCACGTCCAGGACGGCCATCAACATCAACATCAACTGATGATCAACACGTCAATAAAATCAAGGAATTGGTGCTCGAGAATCGACGATTAACAGTCAGAGTCAGAGACCTTACTGGCATCGTTGGAATATCAGAAGGATCAGTGAAAACCATTTTAAAACATCATTTGGGCCTAAGAAGAGTGAATGCACGATTGGTTCCAAAATCACTGTATTGGTTTTACGAGACCATTTTGCCAAAAATTCGACTGATATCGTTCCGCAACCACCCTATTCGCCTGACTTAGAACCGTGTGACTTTTTGTCTATTTTCTAAACTCAAAAAACCGCTTCGTGGACACCGTTTTGAGTCAATTGCAGACATTAAACATGAATCGCTAAGCGCATTGAAGGCTATTCCGGAATTTGACTTTAACAACTGTTTCGAGAATTGGAAAAAACGTTGGCACAAGTGTATTGGGGCCGGGGGGATTACTTTGAAGGGGACGAAATAGATTTGGAAGAATGAATAAAAAAATTGGAAATTATGAACAAAGTCTTACTACTTTTTGCCCACAGTAGTATTTCTAGATTTTCTTTTAAAAAGTAATCAAGTATTCATTTATAGATTATTTGATTTTAAATTTAAAACAATATTGTTTCCTATTAACAGCTCCTAGAGTTTTATTTCTTTGTTATATCTCTTGGATATTTTGATTTTTCCTCTTTAATTTCGATTTTATTTGCATATGTCTCATCTTGAAATAATATCACACAATGTCTGTAAATGGGAATGCCAGTGAAACACTTAAGTCTATTGATATGTTAAATATTTGAATTGTTTTCTCGTCTTTTTAGACTTTACTTTCATTGCTTTTTATTTTTTATTTTTTCTTCTCAATTAATACATAATTATTCCTCTTCAGAGTTTCTCCTTGTTGACGTTTAACCCAATTGCATTTTGCAATTCACAGATACAGATACATTCACAGAGAGAAGTGCAAATACATAGGTAACTATGTATGTATGGATATGTATGTATGTTGGCATGTATGTAGTATGTATGTATATGTATAATATGTGTGGAGAAGTGCAATAAAAAATAATTGGTAAAACATTAACTATAGCGTGTATGACAACGGCACGATGTAACTAATAAAATTTTGTTAATTAGAAAACAATTTTAAGTATTATTTTTATCAAAGCAAATATATTTAATTATTCCATTTTAATTATTACTGTAAATTTATTGCAGAACGAATCATTTTTACTTTATCGTTTTTTATTTTTTCCTATGTTCTTTCTTTCCTTGGAGCATAAACAAGTTCACGTTTCATACGTTCTCATTTCACTTGTGTGTGTTAAAATCAAATACGAGAATACGAGTAATTAAAAGGTAGCAATATTGAAAATAAATATCAACAATTACAACAACAACAAAAACAGAGTAATTTTAGCTTTTTGTTTTTATGAACGACCCACACACATGACAGGCCTGAGGTCGTTTCCATTTTTTATTTTTTATTTTTTGGTGGCAATAATTTTACACACGACAGCAAATTTTGTGTTTATTTTTTTTTTTATATATATATTTTTGACTTCTTAGTTAACTTAATTTTTTTGGCTTTGCATCATAACCCACCAACAACGTTTTCGTTTTATCTACGCGCTACGTATACATCGCGACGATACACGCTTACACTTCTTTAGAGTTTCGAATACAACTGAAGTAGCTGTGCTCTGACAAAACCCAACCAGAGGCTTTCATTTCAGCTGACTACTTACAGTTGGTAAGCTTCAGCAGCAGTACAAGTTTGAGTTCGAAACAAGCGCTTCGCTTCGCTTCAGCTTTCAGCGCGATAATAAATGTGGCTCGTTCGATGCTGTTGTTATTGCTGTTGCTCATACTGTTTGCAGTTGCAATTGCAGTAGCAGCAGCAGCACTGCAGCATTCTTAAGATAACAACAATTCACGTGTTATTATTTTACTCGTCTTGTTATTTCAGTTGATAATGGAAATTGCTTAGTTACATATTTCTCTTTAGTTGCAAATCTAGTAGAATGCGTTTGAATTCGTTATTTTGTTCATATTTGGAGTTTACATATGGTACATACATACATTTGAGATCGATCGAATAAAAATGTTCATTTGGCGATTAATTATTTGATTTCATGAGGGAATGATTTATTTGCAGTTAGTTGCAGTTACTTTTGAGGAAACTTGAATTTCAAATTTCACCCTCAGTTTTGGTGTAATCTGAAGTAGGTATAAATTACAGGTAAGTGCTGTTAAGCATATCGGGAGAATTATACAAGCGTTGCAAATATCGTAGAATTTCGCCACTAATAAAGGTGATAAAAATCTTATATTCCTACACATACACATGAAAGGCAAAATAGTATAAAATACTCATGACTTAACAAATGATCAATGCCAACTTCAATTCAAAACAAGTTTAGGCGTGACCGAGTTTTATATACCCTACACAGCCTCTGAAATAAAACAAAGGTTTGATTTTCAGCCTATCTCACTATACCCAGTTTTGTTCTATTTGCACCAATGGTTTCTTTTATTATGTCCTTTAAAGATTTCGATATTCTTTATGCTATTTCAACTGTAAGCATCGATTATAGTTGATTTTGCTGAACTATTTCTTTTGATATTGCTTGCACTTTGAATATTTCAGTTGTCTGGGAGATGGTTGTGCCTATTGCCCGATGGAGATAGTTTTTAGTTTTAACAAAATATAGAGGCTACTCCCTCTCTCGACCGACGAAAATAACGCTCTATAAGTCACTCATCCTTCCCGTCCTAATGTATGGCTCAGAGACGTGGACATTGACCATCAATGATGAGAGGCTGTTAGGAGCGTTCGAGAGGAAGATACTCCGTAAGATCTACGGTTCAGTATGCGTGGACGACGTGTATCGAATAAGATGGAACGATGAGCTGTATGAGCTGTACGCCGACACTGACATAGTCAAGCGTATAAAACTCCAGCGGCTTGCTGGCTGGGTCATGTTGAGCGAATGGAAGAAAGCGCTCCGGTTAGAAGGGTGTTTTATTCGAACCACGGTGGAGGAACACGCGGAAGGGGACGTCCTAATCTCCGTTGGAAAGACCAGGTGCAGGGCAACCTGACTGCTTTTGGCCTTATCAACTGGCGCCAGCGCGCGCATAGCAGAAGTGACTGGCGGAGCTTTGTGGAGGCGGTCAAGACCGATCATCGGTTGTAGCACCAGCTAAGAAAGAAAGAAAGAGGCTACTTCATTCAAGTTTGAAAAATTCACTTATATTGGACGTAATACGCCTACACATAACCGATTTTACCCGTTGCAAAACTTAACCTCTTCATGACTGAAAGGCATATCGGTACCAAGTTTGGTTGAGAGTGCTTAAATGTCAAACGACGCCTAGTTGTAGATGATACAAACAAACGTTACTCGACCAAAACCAATATACCCTGTACACAGTATGTGTAGGTATTAAAAATCAGTCACAACCTTAATGTTTTATACTCAGTCCAAGATTTCTAATTCTTCTTTAATGGCTCATGTAGAACCTAGGCTGAGGTTTTCGCATCCATTCATGCTGTTTAAGATATATTTGTACATGAATAAAAAGGCAAAATAAAAATCATTTCCTAGTCAATGTTTACAGGTTGCGTTTGCAATTTGTTTTTTTATATATTCTCTATTTTATATTTTGGGCTGTTCTAAGCTTTAACCTCACAGCTCAATCGAAGACTATCAGGCTTCAAAACAAATGACGTACTATAAATACATGGTGCGACATGTATTTGAGGACATATTGACTTTAAAACTAAAATTTGTATACTTTTTAGACCATGTTCACATTAGCTTCATAGCGCCGACTGATTTTGACAAGAGTCCACTCCCTCATGTTCGTACTAAATGGGGATATTTATTGGTCTCACGTTCAAAAACGCCATACACGTAATACTTAGTCCAAAGAATTCAGAACCAGGGAGTTGGTCACATGTTTGAGATTGTATGATCATACAGATTCTTCGACATCCAATCTTGCGTCGTCATGGCATTATGAGAAGGAGCAGAGTCCTGCTGGAATACGTATGGCCTTTCACCACGCACGATATCTATCCAGGGTTACACAACAGTTTTCAAAACTTCAGCATTCACTCGAAATCCTTGGGAAAAGAAGTGGGGCATGACACGTGCCCTTCATGGCTCGCCACTCCCAAAACCATGACAGTAGCCGGAAATTTTATATGCATAACATGGGAACATCTGAAGGATCCGAACACAGCCACCTATCATTTCGTCAGTTTATTTGTTGGTCCTAGTCAAACTAGAGCATACCCGGGATTTCAGGATGTTGTAACTTGTTTAAAAGTCATTGTGCCCGGATGAATCGTTGTTCTCTTGTCCTCTGCGCATCACGTAGGATTTGTACTGAATGTCTTCGTGGACAATTCGATTGATTGTGCGTTCAGAAAATTGAAGGTCGCTCGATATGGCTCTTATGGACTTTGAAGGGTCGTCGCATTATTGATGCCCCGAAATTGCTGCACAAACTGTGATGTTCTAAGACTGTTTGAATGCGTCTCATGGTTTTTTGCGCTTGGCAACACTCTCCACATTCCCATCAGATGCTTCCAACTTTTGACGAACTCTGTGGACAAACGATCGGGAAATTTCAAGATCGCTGCGAATTGCATGTATAGCGACGATAACAGCATGTATTTTTATATCCTGAGTCAGCCTTTTTGTACTCCATTTTTGATTTGAATAGATAAAAACGTGTTCCTGAGAAGTGGCACGCACACATGTATGTCAATGTCCTCAAATACCTACCTCATTATGTATATTGCGGACACCTAAAAATTCAGTTTTTGGCACTGAGAGACTCGAGACCACATAGAAATCCATAAACTTTCAGTAAGTATAATTACGTGAAATTTAAGTCTTATGATTTGAAATAGTTTTTTATCAAATTAAGATCGCAGTGCTAAATACATTCATGATACATGGTCTTAGCTTCGATAAACACTAGAATTACTGGATCTTTGACTCCATTTTATTCTACATAAAATTACTTTCTCTCCACGATTTTTAAAGCAAGCTTCTGAAGTGCCTTTTCAAAAATACCTAGAATAAAACAATTTATTTATATTCATACGCTTTTCACAGTTCTAACTACTTCAACTTGATTTCAGTAAAATTCAGTACATGACGACAACAAGCGTTTGGTTACTATTGTTCTTTTTTCGAACCTTGATGCACCATCTCATATTTTTGTGACGCATTTAAGGCTTAAATTAAAAAGCCAGAACGTTTAAAATTACATAAACTACACACAATAAACTGCATCAAAAACAATGATGTTCGTGGCTCGCATAAATGTTAGCATTACACCAAAAAAATCTACAACAATGTTCTTACTTGAGAAGTATGTAGGTGGCGTTTAATGTAATATCAAATTTTTCAATTCAACTTCGAGGCTTAACTTAAGCCAGCGCTTACCGCTGTCAACTTCTTGTATATAATAGATACGGGTAGGTGTAAATTATTGATTACAAAAATGAATTCGTTTCTAATCAACAACAACAACAACAACAACAACAACAACTACTACAACTACTAAAAATCCCATAAATTTTCATAACACAACCCAAAATGCAAGAAGGTTCGAAAAAAGAACAATAGTAAACTTTTATCGCTTTTTTCTTGACTACACACCAGCAGCCATCGGTAAGCCACAAAAATTTTGAACTGTGAAAAAGTGTAAGTTTGTCGAAGAAGACCACGAAAACGACAAAAACACCTTAGCGTTTGACGATCGATTTGTGGGTCAGATCGCAAGGGCTTTGGCATCAATGAAAGCAGCAGAACCAGCGGCAGCAGTCCAAGTTAAGTAGTTATGTATATTTGATTGTACCGCAGTAGGTACAATGGGAACGAACACCAACAACAACCACAGTTTCCTCCAAACAGCAAGTGTATGTGGCAAGTGAGAAGAATTGTGGTATTTTTTTATTATTAATTTTTTATTGTTGTTTCTCCTCTATAGAAGAGTACAAGTGTATTTGATTTGAGCAAACAGTGAAACCGGTCATTTTCTTACTACATACATTGAGGTTTACGTGTTTATTATTTGCTAAGAAGAAAGCTGGTTGGCTTGGAAGTTGTAGGAAAATGTATATGTAGATATACAAGCGAAGGAAACGATTTTACACGTAGTTTCAACAAGAAAGCAATCGGCTTAAGTCACTGAAAAAATTAAGGTATCTTAAAAAAGAGTACACAGCATCTTGAAATGATTAATTATTCATTGCGCAAATAATTTAATATGGCGTCCAGTCGCCACCATTCTTTGTAATTTCATTACAACGGAAATGCATGCTATCGACTAATTTTTCAGCATATGACGGTGTTAAACTTCGCCATATTACCCTAAGAAGCCGTTTCAAATGATTTATTGAACGTATCTTTTTTCAACGTAGTTGTAACTTCATAAGAGCCCAAACATTTTCGATCGGATTCGCATCTGTTGACCAATGAGGGCCAATCCAATGAAGTTATGCCGTTTTCCCCTTTCCAACTGCTACATAAGCGACTGCAATGTTTTGGGTCGTTGTCCTCTTGAAGAACCCAATATCGGCTTCCTGCCCCAAACCACATATCCGTTGATGCCAGAAGTCCACGACGGTATATCATGGTCATGAAGTTGGCATACAAATTCCTCGTGAAAATGATTATTTTGCCAAATCCTTGTTTTGTGAAGCATCCCCAAACATGAACCTTTCCTGGATGTTTCACTGATCGCTGGAGCATCTTACCGTCTTTAGTGGACCAAGCACGCTTAATAGTGTTTGTCATACAAAAGGAGGATTCGCCTGTGAACACCACTTGGCTCCAATCGTCATCCAAATGTTCAGTTGCCCACTCTTGGCGTTTTTTTTTATTTGTTTTGCAGTTAGTAAGGGTTTTACCGTCGTTGCTCGAAATTGGATCTGAAACTCTCTCAAACAGGAGGGAGTCAGAAATGTCAGAGAGACATTTATGCCCTTTCGAGCCAATTTTTGTTTACCGGCTTTCAAGGATATGGCTGGATTATCTTTATAACCAAGTCCTCCTGTTTTTTTGTAGCACTGCAAATGCCGCGATTTGGCAAGTCGTCCACATTTTTGTGCACCAAAAAGTGTAGGTTCCAATGCTGGACAACCGCCTTCGACTTTTTTAAGTACTTCGAAGCACTCAAGTGGGACATCTTGGGACCTTTTGGATGGGAACAAAGAAAGACTGCTTCAAAACGTTTCGCGTATACGGAACTCATTTCTTAAATATGCTCTTGAGACGAAAGCGTATAATGGACTGTTTCTACAATTATAATGCGAAATTTACAATGAAATCAAGTTTTTTGAAAATCAAAACCTACTTGATATTCAAATTATTTCATGCGAAAAAGCCGATTGCTTTCTTCTTGAGAGTATTGTGGATAAAAATTTGTATTTAAATTAATATTGCTGGGATAAAGATCTCACAGAGCTAAAAACTTCTCGCCAAACTTCTCTTTTCAAACCTTTTAATCTCACCTTCATTTAGAGGCTTTTTCTTATAAGCGTATGCTGCTTCATTTAGATTTTAATTGATTTTTACTGATTAAGTAAGATGCTTTTATGTACTTGCATTCAGTAAATTGAAAATTCAGTCATTTGAAATATTTAACTTATAGCTAAATAGAAAAATAGGAAATTGATTAGAGACTTTTTCCCCGGACTAAGAGTTGATCGAGTAAGATGACAGGTTGCATTCGCTTGTGTGAAAAGTAACACCCTCAATTCGAACGCATGCTAAAAAGCCAAAGCAACTATTTCAACTTGTGGTCTGCATATGATTGTGCCACGCTATGAATTTATAGTTAATTGTCTAATTCAAAACGTGAGCATATTTTCTAAACCCCATATGCATCACATAATTATAGACATTTGTATAATATATGGTACATATGTAGTATCTAGATGAAATGAAATATTCAAGAGCGGCAGCAGCGCTCTTTCTTTTGCTTTTCCTTTTTAGTGCGCTCTTTGCGCATTCACGAGATATATGTAGTAAGTATGTCATCAATATTTTCTATTTTTCTGTTTTGCTCGCCGATCATCACAACTTTTGCTGTTCATACACTTTCATCATCAGCACCAAGCATCACACAAACCACATTCATCCATTTCACCGATGTTCACCGTATCTCCTCTCCACCTGCTATCATCGTCTCGCCAGCCCACCCCAAACTTGGCACCCACAAATCGAAAATAACTCAACGAATACGAATATTTGAACGAATTACATTTTTTTTGTGGCCGAATGTTGGCAGTACTGATAATCTTTTCGTTTTGAATTTACTTTGAAAATACGATTTCTCTTGTAATTTTCCTCGAAAGCTTACCCCAGATACTGCTGAAAAGTATGTGCTGCGCTCGTATACGGCAACACGGGAGGATTATTCAACGAGAAAAAAATAAGTAAAATGGACTCTAAGGACAGTCCAGAAAGAATATTTGCTGAGAAGTTTAAAAGTTCTTATAGAAAAATAATACAAAAGAGATAGAAACGAAAGAACTACTATTGAAAAATTGAATTGTGTTGTGGTGTTGAGAGTGCGTTAGTGTGTGAGCGGTTGGTTAAATTCCTTTCCATATAGAGTACGATTTTTAAGTTTTTTTCTTTTTTCCTTAAATTCTTCAAAGTTAAATTCGCTACCATTTTTGAGTGAAAACATTTAAAATTGAAAATTAAGTAAACTACAATGGGAAATCAACAAGGAAAATTGCAAAATCAAAATCATGGTGGCAGACCAAAGAAAAATGTACACTGGAAATCAGCAGGTAAACGTTTTTTAATATTCATATGTATAGCTATTTAAAATAAATCTTTTTCAGTATTTTTTCTTCAATTATAACACACGCACTCACAGTTCAAACGGTCGGCGACAGTGGGAGCGCTAGAATTTATTTTATTTTTAGAATCATTCATTCTTAAGTGGTTTGCTGTTGCTAGAATATTTTGACTGCATAGTAGATTCTCTAGAGCCTGAAAGCTGACAGATACAAAAAGAAAAGAAATTTCAAGTCAAATCAAAAAGTAATTTAAATGGTTTTTGAAATTTTGGCATTTTCTTGTGCTTTACAAGAAGTAAAATGCATTTGACGAAGAACAGCAAATAAAAATGTTCGTTGAAAATCTCATAGGAAACGCGGAAAGTGTCACAATTTTCTCTCGCACAGTATTTGAAATGAAAACGAAAGCGGAAAATCTTAACGAATCGATCGCAATGTTTTCTCAATCTCTCAGTGGTATGAGGTGGCCCTCGTCATTACTAAGAAGTAATAATAAACAAATATTTAATTTGGGTTAAAATTTGTTTCGATATCAAAACTTTTCGTTGTTTGCATATTTGCTTATATTTTTTTTTAAATAATTATCTGCGAATTGAGAATGCCACAATGATGATTTGCTAATTTTGATGTTTGGATACTTTTATAAGATTTTCACTGTTGTACCTAAAAATTTTCTGTTTGTATTTTTATTATGTCTCTCCATGGCTTTCCTGTAGTCTATTTAAACAATTTTTGTTGTTGTTTTTTTACTAAGTACTTACGTAAATCTATGATGATGCTATATTACGGACCATTTGGCATGGATGATGCTTAAGAAGATAATAAAAAAAATTTGATATTTTTGAAGATAGATTAGATTATAGTGGGATGTTAATAGAGGAAACAAGAAATGACCTATTTGTCTCAAAGATAAATACACGGTTTCTCAATAGGGACATCACATTTTTGTATTTAAATAGAAACGCATAATTTTTTCTTTTTTTTGGTTCTGACAATGTCAATACTTCATTCACGGGTTTCATTTTTACCATCGTGAAGCAACTTTTGGAAATTATTAAAAATTACTACCGAAATTCTGAGTTGGTGGTTTCAAGTTTGAAGAAAATCCTGAAATCTACGACAAACGGCGTGATGTGATTGGACCGTATTTTTCGTCGATGAAAATGATCGCCATGTTACGATCAATGGTCCGCTATCATGCCATGTTGGAAGATTATTTATGTCATATGTTCGTATGAGCGATATCGAATTCTATACATACCATGTAATATGTGTACTACACTTGGAATTTCAGCCCAATATCTCAATTATTCTGTGTTTATTTACATACAAAATTTGTATGTCCCTATTGTAAAACCCTTTATGTACCTGCTGGTTGGTTGGTTTTCTCTACTTATTTTTGTCAGTATTTCCCCTTTTATCTCATAATTTTTGCTTCTGATATCCCCCTTTCATGTCTTTCATGAGTAAACATGGAATAGAGATATTCCCCTGATTATAGATTTTAGTGAAAATCTTCTACTGCTCCGTCAATGCTGCCAGAGTCACTATAAATAGCTCAGTGAGATAGCTGTTTAATAGATGCCTCTAGACTTTCTTTCATTATCGACTTATAATGTCGCAGTCATTAGGGTCTGGAACGATAAAAATGCTAGTGATTGTGTGTGGCATTCATGGCTGGGTCATTGTGTTAATATTTAACTTTCAACAGAAGATTTATTATTTTAAAAAAATTATAAATTAAATAAAATGTTAATAAATTTTCCTTCCTCCTTTTTTTTAGAATGCCCATCACCACCAGGACGTCCAAACCTCATACCGTTATCTGATCAACAGCCTGATGTTGTCAATCTCAGTTGGGAACGGCCTAAACTTGATGGAGGCTCACCAATTACCGGTTACATTGTTGAACATCGTCGCATGGGCTCACCGCACTGGGTGCGTGCCACACCCACACCTGTACCGCAGTGTGAGGTGTCGATTAGTGGTCTTGAGCCCGGTTGGCGTTATCAGTTTCGTACTTTTGCCGAAAATGTTGTTGGACGTTCCCAGCCAAGCGAACTATCTGATCCGCTAACAGTAACGCTACAGCGTAACGCAATCAGTGTACCACGATTCACAGACGAACTGCAGGATACACAAGCTGTCGAAGATGAACGTATTGAATTTAGGGTGCGAGCACTGGGACAACCACCACCTGAAATCAATTGGTTCAAAGATGGTTACGAAATATTCAGTAGTAGACGAACGAAAATTTTAAACGACAACGACGTCAGTGTCTTGATTATTCATCAGGTGGCACTCACGGATGAGGGTGAAATTAAGTGCACGGCGACAAACAGAGCAGGCCACGTGGTGACCAAGTCTAAGCTAATGGTGCAAGCCCCGCCGAAGATACGTTTGCCACGCACCTATGAAGACGGGCTGATCGTAGAAGCTGATGAAGTGCTGCGATTGAAGGTGGGCATTGCCGGGCAGCCATCACCGATTATTACTTGGTTGCATGAGGGTGAAGTGGTGCAAAGTGCTGGCCGATTTGAGATCGTAAATACCGATCGAAATTCATTGCTCAAAATTGCCAATGCGCATCGCGATGACAGAGGTGAATATAGCATACGAGCGTACAATAAATTAGGTGAAGACGTTACATCATTTTTGGTTACGGTAACTGCACGCCCGAATCCACCGGGAAGAGTGCGTCTGAATATGTCGTTTGGTAAGTCTGCGACTTTGTCATGGACGGCACCAATTGATGATGGTGGCTGTAAAATTGGCAATTACATTGTTGAATACTTTCGAGTGGGATGGAATGTTTGGCTAAAAGCAGCTACCACAAGATCTCTGAGCACAACATTGCACGATTTGATCGAAGGATCTGAGTATAAATTTCGAGTAAAAGCAGAAAATCCATATGGATTGAGTGACCCGAGCGAAGAGTCAGATGTGCTCTTTATACCAGATCCAAAGCGTGGCATTACAAAACCGAAATCTGCAACAAAATTAGAAGAAGAGAAAAGTAAACTTTCTACACCATCAAGGCGTAAGACACTGTCACCACCGCGACCACACCAAGATGCGGCAACCGATACCAAGAAGGTCTCACCGTTGGTAATACGAAAGCCCAAGCCGCAGCTAATTGATAACGAAGAGCTGCGTCGTGAAATGGCATATGGCACGTCAGATCAAGTTCTCAAGATGGATGTGCGTAAGAGCTCATCATTTAGCAGTGCCGAATCTGGAGCACAGAACGCTAAACCCAAGCTGAGCTTGATCATAGAGAAATCTGCGTCAGCGCCGATAGCAAAATCTCCTCAGCGTTCTCCAACCACTGAAGTAACTGACAGGCCACAACTCTTACAAACATCAATCCCAACGAAAACCAAAATATCATCACCGAAAGCTCAACAAAAACCTCAACCATTGCCCTTGCCTGAATATCCGCCTTTACCCGAAGAAAAGCGAGTTTCACTCGAACGTAAGCCCAGCCTCAGTCCAATTAAACCAATGACAGAGGCACGTAAACCGTTGCCACGTAAGAGCCTAACCCCACCACCGGAGCCTATTAGGATTACTCCAGCTCTTGAAAGAAGCGCCGAACCTGTTCAGCTTGGAGTGAGCCAGCAGGTAAGACGTTATGCTGGGCATAGTCTCAGTCCTGCTAAGAATGTTCCAGCTCTAGCGATTGCAATTGCTACTGGAACGATGGGCGTCAACAACATGGGCAAACCTAATGGAAATGGGAAACAAAATGCCTCGACAATCACAAATCCGACTATACAAATCAGTGCACCTCCTTTTCCAAATCTTCCAACGCTACCAAATTCACCAACAACGCCACCGCTATCACCAATAACCCCACCGCGAACGCCATCTCCGGTAACAACACCACAACCATCGTCGCCACTTACTACGCCAAGAATGCCTTCGACAATGCATCCTCTATCCAGAATGGACAGCAGACAAGATGATGTTCATACGAGTAATGAATTCATGCTTGTCGTGTTCGATAAGAACAGTAAAGTTAAGGATAAAGATAGTAAGTACAAAGTTCCATTGCTCCCCCTTACGATGTTCAACTATACTAATGTTCACATTTTAAATTTCAGAACAAGATTCCTTCGAATTGGACTTGGAGGAAGCCCTACAACCACCACCGATTTCTATATCATCGCCGGATTTGGCCTCTTTGGAATTTACAAATCTTCACACTTTTCCCTTACGCCGTTCGGTCAGTTCCACGGAGTTATTGTACGAACGTGCCATGGCTCGCTTTTATGAAGCTGTTGAACTCGAACAAGCTGAAAAGGCACACAAGCGAAAAATGTCACGAGACAAAATTGCCACTCCGAACAATGTACAGCCGACAAACATACGCAAGCGTCTTGGCTCAATGACCGAAGCCGAACGTCTGTCCTTTGAGAGGCGTAGCGAATTGAGGCGGCAATCTGGAGATATTTCACATATATCGCATGAGTTTAAGGGTGTACTCAAGTGGAATTCGCGCGACAACATCGCCAATTTGAAGACGCTATCACGCACAACTGGAATGTTAATGCATCAGAGACAGGAGAGCCAAGAAAGCGATGAACTTAGTGATTATCAGGCGCGTGGTGCACCAAACAAAACTGGCAGCTGTGATCAGCTGGGCTCCGACTACACGGAGAGTACAGCAACATCAGAAATTGATTCCATTGAAAAATTCAAAATGGAATTATTGGCACGCACAAGATCACCCAGTCCACCAGAATTGGAAACATATCATCCACGAAATATGTCAGCAGGTATATTTACACCTTATCGTGTGCCGACACCCGAGCAGGCTGCAGTAGTACTAAATCGCCCAATGCCACTTCCCAGTCCAGACTTTGTGCCAAAACCAATACTTAAGCGACAATCCACTGAAAATGTACAACAGAATGTCAACACCAGCGACCAAAACATCGATTCGCCACAAAGTGCTGGAACCCTGCCGCCCAACCCTGGCCATGTTGGGAATGAGAAAATGGGCATAGCGCAAGGCATCAAGTCTTTTTTCAAACGAGACAATCGCACAACTACGGAAAAGAATACGGAAGAGAATCAAATTATCTCGAATCCGAACGAGAAATCAAATGCAGAAAGAAAGGCTGCCGACATTGAAGTTAAACGGAAAGTCAAGGAAGAAGAAGAGATCAAGCGCAAAGAAGCAGAACGCATCATGCAAGAGGAGGCACATGCTGCTGTCGATCACTACAGCGATCTAGTGAGTCAAGTGAGCAGCACACGGAAATATCAAACGCCACTATACCTCAATAGAGAAGAGCTAAAGAAAGCTGCCGAACGTGCAGCAAAGGAAGGTATAGAAGATGATGATGAAGATATCGGTCAAATCAAATTGCCAGCGTCACTAAGTCCTGATATAAATTTGATGCCGCCAAGAAACAACAAGCCAAGATTATCAATTTCCGAACGTGGACAATTGGTGCATGTACGTGAAACGGGAAGTGATTTTTTGCAGCATCATTCGAAATCGAATGTACCGGATACGTCTAGCGAAGACAGTGCATCACAATTCCCAATACAACAACTACCTACGCCCGCACAAACGTTCCAGCCAGAACCTGAACCAGAATTAGCAGCTGCAGTTGAAGCCGCGCCATCAGCTGCAGCTGCAGTTGAAGCCGAAGCCACAGCGACTAAATCGACAGTGATTAGTGAAACTACAGTGGAACGTCCAGATTCACGTGGTCGCACTCGTATTATCACAGTAAAACGTATTATCAAAAAGCGTGTGCCATCTGGCACACGTTCCCGTGATGCCTCTACAAGTCGCCCACCATCCAGTACAGCAGGATCTATCGGATTAGAAACGTCACAACCGCAATCACCAGTTAGACGACGTGTTGTTTCACGTACGCGCACCGCAACCGGCCAATCAAAATCACCAGGCCCATACGGCAGAAGACCACTTCCATCGCCGACACCTCCTGAAAACACTATGAGGCAGGATATTTTGGCTGTTGTGTCTAGAAGTCAGGAACTGATCGAAGTGAAAAGCCAAGAGCAATTATCCGAAGAAGCACACGAGAAAGTGCGTTCCGCACTCAGTTACTCAACCGATTTGGTGTTATTCATTGTTGCGTGTTATGTTTATCTCTTCAAAGATGCAAGGCTGGTATTGCCGATATTGGCACTAATGATCTACAGGCAATTGGGCGAGGCTATCAACGATTGTATACCGAATTGGATGAGGCGAAAGAAGAACTAGCAGCACCGTCTTTTAACACAAGCTTAACAAGGGGTAAGGAGGGACTCAATTTAATTTTTCTACCAAACTACTTAAAACAAGAAAAAATATAACTCTTTTTTACTATCACCAAAAAATATATATATATAAATAATTATATAGATAACTAAGTTTATATCATTAAAAGCAAAAGTAAGCATTACACGTTATTACAAATTAGTGGTACACAATAAATATTTGTGTTCGTAAAAAAAAAAAATTCTAAAAATTAAAAAAAAATGATATTTAAGTTGTATTCGTTGTGTTTTGTCGAAAATTCAATAAATTTTCATTGTTATATAAATATATATTGCATATTTGAAACGCAATTCAATAAAGTATCTACTGTAAAACTTTCCTAAAACGTGGAGTTGGTACTATGTAATTAATTTAGGAGATTAAAATTGAAGTGAGTGAAAACAAAATGTTAGGGTCTTTTTAAAGGAGATCATAAATTACCTATCGAAGGAATGCACAAACCAATTTTAAAACTTATTTGAGCTTAAAATAGACCAATCGATTGATATCTACATAATTATTGTAACAATGTATAATTCTAAAGATAGCTTTTCGATTACGAGCCTACAGTACTGTGGACCATATGTGAAAAGTGCGGAGGATCGTATAGGTGGAAGTTTCTTTCGTAGTAATAAAAATCATTTTCGCTGCCCCGAAATGCGATCCGATGGTCTTTGCCAACTTGGCCTACAACCACTTTATCTTTTTGGTATCGGCATATCAATGGACTATCCTTTCTTTGAATACGATTATCTACTGTAATCTTATCCATAGAGATAGCTAATAAGTAGTACTACATATGTATATTCTATATATTACTTACTAGCGGACCCCATGCACGTTTCACTGTGCATAATTAAAGAAGCAATTCAAAGCAGTTTAAATTTAAATTTTAAGTCAAAATATCGGCATTGGAGCCACCTCCAGAACCATTACGCTCATTGGTTTTAGGTGGTGCACCTGAATATCAAAACCTTTTTTGGCAAACATTCAATCTTACAATTCATGTTTCCAAATGACTTCATTCGGTGCAACGAATAGGCCCTCCATGGGCTGTTGTGCCATTAAAAGTAAAAGTAAGTACTTAAATACATATCTGCCAAATATGTTGACGTCGGAGTTTATCTACTAGATACAAATATCATTTGCATGAACAACATGCTATTGGTCTCGAAATGAACTTGAATTTGACAATTATGAAACTGATTTTCACAACAACGTTTTTCCCCCATCTGATTGTTTTTTTTTTTCCTAGATCCAAGGACAAATATATCACAGCTTGGGTTCTCTATTGCCCTTTTCTGATACAGGGTATCAGTTTTTATAAATTTATGTCCTTGGTAATTGTGATCAGCAAGATCGTCGATGTTCAATTAGTTCATATCTGAAACGAGATGTTATTGAACGAATCCAAACTTTTCGTCAAGAGAATAATGAATTGGTTCGACTTTTCAGTACTGCGCTCGACGAAATGCTTACTAATAATCACAAAATTGTAATAAAGGCCGATAAAGTACCATGTGGAGAGCATGCCATAAGATTTAATGCTCCAACAATGGATGGAGTTGCAATAGTAATAGTTGGTGATGAATTTAATTCTCGAGATATTGTGCTGCATCGAAGAGATAATGGTCTTGGAGATGGCTCCAATGCCGGTAATTTGACTTTTCCATTAGCACAACATAAACCTGCTAGCTCATTTTTGAATTTGTACGCTTTGCAATGATTACATACGTCATCCATAGCACCAATAACTAAAGTTCGATTTAAAGTGTAATCAATCGTCGAATTATAATTGAACGCAGATCGCTTAAGTGAATGCGTTAAGGGGTTCGAAAGTTGTAGGCATTTTACTCTTTTTGTGGACGTGGCAGTGGGCGGATAAATAGCCTATGTCCGTCAGAAAAGCATGTACTTTAACATGAAAGTTGAATTTTTGAAAAAAAAAATCGAACCGTTTCCGAGATCATTCATCACACACATAACATATGTATCTTCATTTTTATATATATAGATGAGTCCCTTTAGATTGCAGTTAGGAGGATATGAAACTCAACCACCTCCTACAGATAAGCATTGAACCTATTAATTGAACCTTAAAAACACCGGTATTATTTGAAAAATAGATTCGTAGGAATTACTAATTATTAGTTTATGCTAAAAATACACTGAAAATACGGCAAAGCTTAATTGTAAAGAAAAAAAGAGGAAAAAGAAAAACGCGCTAAACTTATGACTAATCTAAACAAATGCGTGGCAATAACGATTACAATGACCGATGAGTCATAGTTTACTTATTTTTAAGATTAAAATACTGATGAAAATGTTGACGAAAATGTTGACGAAAATGTCAAGTTCTTTTACGCAAACTACAAGGAAAACAATCGCATCATAAATTAAGAGCAGAGAAATATTATATATGAAAGTATATGTATGTATTATCAATGATGCCCAACTGATAAGATGCGAAAAAGCCCGCAGAGGCATATCTGAGATCTATTTAGAAGCGATGAAATGCCCCGCAAATCATATATAAAGCACTGCAGCTAAACTGAATACAGTTAAACGAAAGTTAATTCTATAAAAACGAAACGGAATCGACCAACGGCAAACCGCTAACTGACAATGAATTACGCACTAGTTCTGGGATTATTGAGCATTTTTGCCGCGGCAAGCTTAGCACTGGTACCGCCGGCACCAGCTATTGCACCAGTAGCAGCAGCTGCACCACCACCACCACCACCACCGGCTACACTCTCACAGGACTTTGAACAAATCGCTTTGCTTATACCAACGGGACCACTTAACAAACTGGTAATACGCTATCTGCTCAACGATGCTGAATTCCAGGGAGTCATGCGCGTCATTAACTCGCACGATGCTTACATTGTACGCATGCGTCTGCTCTCGCAACCCGAAGTCATCGCCTTCCAATCATGGGTACGCACACAGCTGATGCTGTCCGGAGGGTCTTTTGAATTCGAGGAGTCTGAGGAAATATTGAGTCTCTTCAGACCCACACCATATTGGTCTGTCTACGGATGGCAAGGATTCTTCAACGAATTCTTGGCCTACTATCCGGAGGCTATGATACGTGCAACCATCGATATGAAATTGATGCAGAATGGTAGCTTTGCACAATTCTGGGCACGTTTGAAGGCTTTGAGGCCAGTATATGAACGCGTTCTATTATTCCCAGAGGCTCAGCGTATTATTACGCAATTGCAGACACATGGCGTTGATACCAACCAATTGGATACGTTCATTCGCACACAATTAGATTGGTTCAATGTTACGGGCCCAGCTGTTTCCGGTGGTGGTGGTGGTGGATTGGGAAGTGCTGCCGGTGCCATTCCTGCTCCTCCGACTCCAATCAAATCTTAAGAACATTTCAACATACTACATATAATACATATAGGACATACATATACAGCAGCACATACGTGTATTCACTGAGTACATATTGTAATACATACATACCATAAATACATACATATGTAACAAAATGTAAAAACAACATTTTAGAATGATCCTGATACTGTTCAGCTACGTCTAATTCTGAAAATTACATTGTACATACATAATAAAATGATAGATGCAATATTAAAGTAACTTTTTTAAGAAGCATTTTTAATTACGAGAAGGTTCATTCTTATCGCTTAACAAAATATATTTGCTATACAAAGAATTTTTATTATCATGCTGGTTGATAAAGCAATGGAAATTGATAAAGATTTTGATGGTTTGTGATATGTATCAAGTTTTTAACTCATGGGACACAGATATTTTCTGCATTCAAATTTGAATTTATTATGTTCTTATTTAAAAGCTGAAAATAAGTCAGTGTTAGGTGGCATGACTTCCGATCTAACTTCTCACTTAGAGAAATAGAAATAGCAATAAGAAATAAGCTGTGCAAGTATAGGACGATTTTGAAATGAGTTCGGTAATTATTTAGCAGATATCCTCTTGTAATATTCGAGGACTAGCAAAATGGACTCGAAATTTGTTCAACTGAATGAAGTGCTGTTGATTGGGGCACGGCGTAAAGACCCCACTCTAAGGCATCAGTCTTTATCAAAAATCAACAGTTGAATACAATATATATGGAACTGACATGGTTACCACCAACATTTAAATTCTAGGAGTTACTTATCTTTGTATTCCCAAATAGATTTTTCTAATTTTCCTTTTCGAAATATTCCCAAAACCTGACATAATTCTTTGTAATTTTTCCCGTATGTCTTTCGAGTAATTGTGACCTCAGTTCAGGAATACATTAGGACTGCTAAAGTTCATTGTTGGTCTGTGAGAAAATAAACTAGTCTTTGGTCCCATTCTTACTTACTTACTTACTTTTAATGGCACAACAGCCCATGGAGGGCCTAGCCCGAGAGCTTTTCGCATCCAGTCATGTTGTGCGTTTTATATTTCTACATGAATAGAAGGGACCTACAGTTTAATGCCGAATCCGAACGGCGAAGTGAAAAACTTTTCATAGCAATTTTTACTCTTGTAGGTTTGCCATTTTTTCTACTTTTTGATTTTGCCTGTGCCGAGACACTCTGCGTAGCAGTCCAACGCACTACCACTACACCACAGCGACCACTTTGGTTCCGTTCACACTAGTATAATTCATTTTCTGCTCCCATTCCCACTGGTTATAACTCATATCCAGCCAAGTTATTTCTTTAATTCATAATAATTACACAGGTCAACAAAAACTAAAAATTGTTTAAGGTTACTTCTTTAGAATCGTTTTTATATTTACCAGGGGGTAAAAGATGCCCGTGGCAAAACAGAAATTGTTACGAAAATGAAGGACAGCGCCCTCTATCAATCAAATATGAAACAAATAAGGATACAAACACATAAATAATGGACATCACATATGCATCGACTATGCGTCCTCTGTCCCTCAATCGATTGATAGAGGGCACTTATTCGCGTATGATTCATACTCGATTAATAAAGTTTCTAGTAAAATTTGACATTTCAAACAAAAATTATACATTTCTCGCTGAGACACAGCGAGAATGTAGACTTTGTCGGAAAATGGACGTCCAACAAAATTCAAATTCAGTTATCGTGGAAAAAACTTAAAGGTTAAAGGTCGAATTTCATTGAAAAACTACTCGCAAAGATTAATGCGGAGATACAGCATGAAAAGCAAATGAGTTAATTAGAGCCAGTTAGAGTTGCATCAACACTCACGTCATTAAATCCCGCCGTAAGCTCTCAGATTATGCAGCACCAGGCAGTCATTGAGGTGACCAAATTCCCAGCTTCTTAACCAAAGAGAAGGGCCGAGATTTACCTGAAAATCTTTCCTCCGTGAAAAAAAAAACAACTCACATCAGCACATCGAATCATAGACGAGATTTTCCAAGTTTCTAGTCAACCTGATTAATCGGCAAACAAACAATTTCAAAACATGTTCGTTAAAAATCCTTCAGCCATCCTCTAATGTCTCTGGTTTTTACAAGATTATTAAACCTAACCCGAAAACCCAAAACTCAAACGTTCTGAAGAAGTATACTTCAGTAGGGCGTCCCACTGTCGCACACAATGTTTTGAGTCTTCTTCTTAAAGATTATTAAAAAATTACTAAATCCATTTCTTATTTTTGAAGAAGTTTGTACTACCTGTAACTAGGCGGCTATTCACGCCTAATTGTTGGCGTTACAAGCAACCGTTACTCGATCAAAACCACAAAGTATGTAGGGTATAAGAAGTTATTTATAAATGGAAGCACAAAAAGTTAAATAACAAGTTTAACGACAAGAAAGTTTGTTTAAAATATGAGAGTATACATATGCCAAGATTCAGTAACGTAGATACAGGGGTAGATTAAGGGGATACAACCCCCTTTTTATTTTTCCAGGTTGATCGATATCGAAGAGGGTAATTGTTTCCAGCCATTGTATCAAATATGCAAATTATTTCCTCATTCCAAAATCTCTATCTACGCCACTGCTATGCTTTCAATTTAATGCAATAAAAGATTTTACATTTATTTTCTATGCAAATATTGATCATCTTTAGCATGCAATGTTTTCGTTCGTGCATAGGCGCTCACTCCATTCCTGGGAAGTTAACCTAAAAATTGAGAAAAAATAAAACCACGTGGGTGCTTGGGGTCAATACAATGACACTGTGATGAGATACTATAATTACATTGATGAGGGCTAATACGAGAAAGGCCATATCATTACAAAAGAAAAACGTTAAAGATTCATTTCCACAATTTTCCTATACCTATTACCTATTACCTATGAATTGAAGTGACCCAACAAACTGTTTTGTTTGACATCGACTTGAAATTAAGTAGACATCAAATATTTTATTCAATCCCAACGTTAAACTCAACAGCAACTCCAACAGCAAGCTTTTGGAAAATAAAAATTTGTATTCGTTTATGAATTAAAAACATTACGTTTATTTTCGTAAAGGGCTTTATTTGAAATTATATGTATAAAGGTTTAAATTACGTATATTTGTTTCGACGTTTATTCATAAAATCAGTTAAACTAATTCTTGTAGTTCACAGAAGCAACTGCTGATACGATTTTATGAATTTAAGACTACACGCATTTATGTACGTAAATTTTGTTACAGGATTTTCTCTAAATTTCTGTTTTATGTATTATTATTTGTATGAGGTACAATTAATTGAACTAATAAACTAAATTGATATAATATATTGCATTTGATTGGTGAAGCCTCGCGTACATGGGTTCTTTATACCTTTAATTTGCCTAGTTTCTGTGAGACATTCTTTGCACTGGCTGGCGCCTTTTTAGCTTTCTTGATTGGTGTTGTGGCAGTAGGGGCTTTTGGCTTCTTAACAACCATATCCTGATGTAGCTCTTTCAAGTTGACATCAACTTTCTCCTGTTTGCTCTTGACAGCTTCTTTGATCTGAAAACAATAGAAAAACGAAAACAAACTAGTAAATACATAACTATTATATATATATTGAATTTAAAATCGTCAAACCTTCTTCAATTTTCCTTGGACTTCCTTTGGTTTCTTCTTGTTTTTAGCATCAGAAACTTTAAAAATGTTTTTATTCTTTTTCGACTTGTTAATTACGGCCTTAGGTTTGGTAGTGCCAGCAGCTGAGCCAGCCTTCTTCGCGCCAGTGGTTTTCGTTTTGCGTGCCATTTTATTTACTGAAAATTTAGAAGAAAAATCCATTGAGAAAGCCGAAAAATGAAATAAATTTCAATTGTGTTTTAGGAAAACTTTATTTTCTAACTGATTTTTCAGTTCATTGTTATTCTTAAAATCAAAAAAGGCTAAAAAACGAAGGGGTTTTTTTCAATTGCATTTCATTTTTGTGCACTGTGGTGATGATTCTATTACATTTTCGCTCATTGATGCGGCGCGTTTTCTCGTTGTTGATTCTTGGATTGCATTCTCAGATTGTAAGTTCTGTTCCTTTATAGAGTTTACATATTCATTGTCTACGTTTTTAACAGACGCTGTCAGTATTTCTGCCGTAAGCCGAAATGAAACACGATACATGTCTTTATTAGGTGCCACATTACGCACAAAATGAATGCCTTGCAGATTCTCTTTCAGTGCCAAACCTAAGTGCTGCTCAACTAGCGAGCGTACCAGTGACTTGGTATCCTCGCCCTTGGCAAATGAGTAAACATGTACCATTGGATAGTTAAAGTTAGCTGCTGCGAAATTCAACTCGGCAGTTTCAACTTCTCGCTGAAAAAGACCACGGAATACATCAAGAAACTCTACAGCCATCGCAGGAAGATTCATTGTTATATGTATTGCATAAGTAGTTTCGGCTTCACTCTTCTGTTGCAACGACCATCGCTTAACTAAATCTTGCTTTACATCTTCCAATATAAACTCACGACCATCTTTGTTAGAGAGTTGAGCGTGCGCCGCGCACTTATTACGCTTAACATTGTGCTGTAGCCAACGAAAACTTTCCGGATTCAAATCGTTTGCCAGCACTGAGCAACGTTTCTTGGCTGCTGGCACACTAAACGGACCAACACCCGCAAAAACATCATAGAGCACATCACCTGGATGCAGCATTTGCACGATACGTTCATGCTCGGTAGACAGGCGTGGATTCCAGTAAACAAGCGAGAAATCAAACTCAAATGGCACTCCATTCTCTTTTGTCTCTACTTGGTAATCAGCATCACCACATATCAAATCGAGTTGAAAGTTGCGGTATGTATTATCGATTGTAGACGCTTTATTGACCACACTACGGCAGCCGGGAACTTTATCGCGCAGCACCTCGCCAATGAGACTTTTATAGGGCAACAAATGATCACGCAGATTTAAGTGCACAATGTGACCAATACGTGAGTAGGAGGTAAGTCCATCCTGACCATCACTGGGCAGTACACTTTTGAAAATCTCATCGGCTCGCCAATTGACGTAACCTAACTCCAACTCGCTGTGATAGAAATGTGATGCATTTATTTCTAATTTTTCCAACTCATTTGTGGGCAAGGATTCCCACGATTTCACAGGCAATGGATGCAGCAAAATCTCCCGTGTACACCCGCCTATAATGGTGGAGTCTTTTTCCAGCACACGCACTGGTCGCAGATGCTCCATTTTCAGTAGCAATTTCTTTACCAATGGCATCACGTGGTTCGCTTGTTCTTCGCGCACACGAAGTCGTGGAATTTGCACGCTCTTTCGAAATGCTTCGCGATTCAGCTCGCGCATTCCACGCACTTCGCTCGGTGGCTCCAAAACGCAGCTCTGCATATTTTTCCAGTAGTGACGCTGGCGCTGCTGCTTTTGCAAAATATGCTTCAACGTTGTAGTGTTTAAATGTATGAAAAATTTGCAGGCACGTGTAGCGAGCATCAATAAAACAACCTTGTAGACTGTACTTATAGTAGTTATATGTTTATCGATTTTTCGCTTTTCTGTTGAATCCGTCGCTAGTTTAGTTTAACGATTTAATTTTCACCAAAGCGCTTAAATTGTACACAAAAAATTGGAATTTACCTTTTTCCGCAGCACGTCAATTTTCAATGCTGTCAAAATAGAACTGCCCCTAAATTTGTGCTATAGCAAGCAGTCGATTCCTTTGACAGTAAAGTTGCCAACTACTTTTTATTCAAAATTTCAAGGCTGCATAGCGAAAAGGTTTACTAAATACAACTTTGTGAGGAACAGTTTATCCTAGTGTGAAAACTAGGATGACATTGATATTGTATTTATGTATATTCAATACACGGTTCGGTTTACAAAACAATTTTTATAATATATATGTCTTTTCTGTAATAAAACGAAATGTACAAAGAATGTTTATCATTTTCTTTGGTTTTCGAGATCCACATATCGCGTGTTTTCTGCAAGTCTGTCATAAAAAACTATAATTGTAAGTTAAGAATACCGAAATACCTATAATTCAGTCCTTAATATTAATTATGTAAACAAAAACATAATGAACTCTACACGCGAGAAGAGTATGGCCGTTGTCAACTGTATGGAACGATAGGTAATTCGAAAAGTTGATATGCATTTTTTCATAATTTAAGTTCTTTGAATTGTGACAGTTTTGCAGTAAACGAGAAATATATGAGATATTTATGTTGTATATGAGATATTTAATTGCATCTGTATTTTGAAGCTTGGACTTCCTCCTTATACGTACATTGGTAAACTCCAAGATATCTCTTCCAGGTTCCCTCATCAGGGGTGTGGTGAAATCGATTGGGCGACCAGAAACTTCGGCGTCACTTGTGCCGGTACGACCACACCGAAATTGAATAAACCAATGGTGGATATTTGTAATCGAGTTCCCATAGATTTGAGAGCGTTCGTGTGAAAAATGCTGCCAATCTTGAATTTCAAAATCCACCAGGATCCCAAAAAAGAAACGGTGTTCTTTTTTGTGAAAAATCCGCTAGATTTTTATACCAACCTTCCAGATTCTTACATACAATTTGAATAAAAAAAACGAGTTCAAAAACCATCAGATTATTTATTAAAAAGTGGATTATTCTATAATTAATGAATTGGGCACTTTTTTGTTTTTTTTGTGTTTTAGAGTTACTTTGTAGGATTTCCGGGGAAGAGGTGTAGATTTATTAGGCCCGATTTCCTGGGAAAATTATAGAATTGGGCACTTTAACAAACTGAAATTTTAGTGTCAGTGAAATGAGATTGTTTATTTCAGAAATGATAACTAAGCAAACGAGAAAATAAACATGCATCATAAAAGAAAATTAATCTCAATAAAAAATTAAACATTGTCTTCAAGTCGATAAAAACCTGTGCCTCCAATTGAAAATTTTCCGCGTTTTTCAAAATCCACCAATTCTGGAGAAACAAAATCAACTTGATGCAAAGTGTTGGATTTGAGGTGGCGCTGCCACCGGCTTCGATTTTCAGGGACTTATTTACACGCCCTCGTACGTATTGCACATTTAAAAAAGAACTTAATTAAAATACCTTAAGCTTATAGTATAAAGTTAAAGAAATAATAATAAAATAGCGTGCTTAATTGCTGCTAACAAAAATAAAACTTAAAAATGAAATAGCTTAGAAACAATAACAAAATAAACCAAACAGGCTGACGAAGTAGCTGACGAGGAGATATGTTAATTATGCGATCCTCGTTGCTGCTGTTTTCTATAGATTAATAACGTCTGGCGGTAGTTGGACGTGGTACACCCGAAGTGCGTGGTCGCGACGATTTAGCGCGTACTGGATTTGTAACGCTATCCGTGTTATAACTCAGATAGACATGTGACAAATCCATAAACTCAGGCTCTTTACTATTGGATTTTTGCTCGGAAATATGCTTGCGCATATTGTTGCCTGTATAGGCGACACATTTAAGCTGCCATTCGCCAATGTCTTCATTCCAATGTGTATACTGATTGATCATCGATTGATATTCCTTCGGTATGTAAGAGTTGAGCACCAGCTCGCATAAGGCTAACTCACGCGACAAACTGCGTATATTTTCGTAAATACCCTCTTTTTCACGCTGATGCTCCTGCTGCTGATCCGCCAATTCCGACTTGGCACCCATTAGCATTTGCATGACGCGATGTATCTTCTTCGTAATACCAGTGCTGGCATCTTGCAGAGATGAGTAACGTTCTTCGATGTCGATGCGTTCGGTCTCTTTTTTCTGTAGCGTTTCACGTAATTTTTGCTCAGCCTTTTCACGCTCTTCCAGCTCAGCCAACGATTGTTCCAGCAGTTCCTCCTGCGTTTGTGCTTTCTCGAGAAAGTTTTCACCACCTACAAGAATTTTGCCTTCCAGTGACATTAGTTTCGTACGCAATTGTTCTTGTTCAGATTTAGCATGCTCAATAGCGCGTTGTTGTTCACGTGCACGCTGTTCTTTTTCTTCCTTTTCAGCATCGCTTTTTTCGTTCTTTTTCTTCGACTTTTTACCATTAATCGCTGGTGTTTCTTCCTCCACTTCAATTTCAATGGCTTCATCATTTTCTTCTTCATCTTCTTCGGAAATTTCCTCGCCAGATACTTGATCTTCGAAGTTACCTTCTTCGAGTTGCTTGCGAAGACGTGCAATTTCCTCTTGGAATTGACGTAGCAAAGCGTCCTTGGGCTCCTCATTCACATGCATACGATTCTGTATGTTCTTTGCACGACTAGCATAGCGCAGTGTTGAAATAGTTTCCATATAATTACTATTAGCAGGACTAATAGTGGCGCACATGACCGTCTTTGAATTGCCACCCAGTGAATCTTGCAGCAATCGTGTCAATTTCGAATTACGATAGGGTATGTGGGTGCTCTTGCCATCGACCAATGCACTAATAACATTACCCAGTACAGAAAGTGACAAGTTAATTTTCGTTGCTTCCTTCAAACGTTGTCCACTTGCTTGTGTTTTGCTCTGCCGCTCTGATCCAGCCAAATCCACCAACTGCAGCTTGCCCATTCGCACATTCTGCATATCTCCACCATTCAGCTCGCTGCTCTCCACCGTAATCGAGAATATAGCGTGCGAACGCGAAGATTCCTGATTCATTTTGGTAGCACCGACTGCCCGATTCTTGTTGCCTAATCGCATAATATTTTCCAAGTCATCGGCATTGTGCACCACATATCCGCTCAGATCCTTTACGAAAACACCAATATCCGGCCGCTCCTTCACCTCCAAATTGCGGCTTACATCTTTGCCAAGCAAATCGCGTACTTCTTCATTATATATTTCCATGTAACTTACACGGACCAAAAACTTCTGATCCTCTCGTGCCTTTGCAATATGACCGAATATGTGCGCGAAGGCATTTGGAATGATACCCTTGGTTTGCGGCGAGTCCGGATTACCAGACATTGTGTACGTTTTACCAGTGCCAGTCTGTCCGTACGCCAATATCGTGCCATTGTAACCTTCCAACACCTTTTCGACAATTGGCCGTGCAGTGTCAACATACAAATCCAACTGATTGGATTCTGGACCGAATACATTATCGAAATAGTATGTTTTCGGGGGTTCATTTGCAGTTGCATTCGGTTTGACTGCAGTTATTGCACGATTGATTTTATCCGCATGAATCACATTCATCTCACCCTTTTCCATGGGGCGTACACGCACGACTACGCGAACATTTTCCACTTCCCCTTCAAAGTCGACATTGTTTTGTTGTTGTTCCTGCGGCATAACTTAACTACGTTGAAATTATTTAATATTATTCACTTTATTTATTTAAATCTTTTATTTTTCCACTTCCGTTGCTATAGGTTTTTTCTTTGCAATACTCTGATGTCAATTTATTGTCTGTTTATTGATTAATTTCTGAACAGCTGACGTATTTTTTCCATTTGTTTTGGCTTTTCACAGAGTTGCATTGGAAAAAATAGTGCTTAAAATTAGGCACGATGAAGACTGTTTGCTAGTGTTCCCAATTTAGTGCTAATTCCGCAAGATCTGGTGGATTTTCGATTAATTTTTTAATAAATAATCTGGTGCTTTTTTTACCGTATTATTTTTAAATTATTTTCATCGGTGCCCTGGGATTGCATTCCCTCTCTCATTTTCCCTCCTTCCTCCCACCTAACAATCTTCCTTTCAATCAACACAAGGCTCTGCGTTCATAGGGGTACACCCTGTGTACTGAATGTATCAAAAAAAAAAAAAACCGAGGTAAATCTGGTGGATTTTTAACAAACAAAAAAAAAAAGGCTTTCCACAGAAAACAGATTGAAATGGCCATTTCAATGTTCAGTTTGGAATTAGTTCAAATATTTCACAAATATTGTTTAAGATTTTTTGGAAATCTTATTATATTCGTTAGTAATTATATAACATTGTAACTGAAATCAATTATCATATTATATATTGGATTTGTCATATATATTTTATTATTTTCACATTCTCAATGGAAATACAGTTGCTATTATATAATAAAATGAATCTTAATAACAATCCTAACACACTTTCCAGATACTTCAGTCTCTATTTAAACTGTTATGCAGTTATAAATAGCTATTCACAGTTAAACGTTAGTTATTGAATAAAACAGGAATAAAATTATGGAAACATTCCAAATCAGGCTATACAAAAGTTTATAGTTGCTGTTTCTTCTCACCCCAAGATCTATCTCTAGTTTATATTGTACGTAGATAACAAAACCAACGATTGAACCAATTTTTATTGCCATATTTACATACATAATATAAAATATGTAAGAGAAAAGACATTGAAATAAGAAAACTCAGCAATTGTATAAGTAATAATAATTGTATAAGAATAAATAAGTAATATTTTTCTAAAAAAAATAATTTTTTAGTGCTTTAGCTCTTTATTTATTGGAGTTCAAACTAAGACTAATCATACAAAGTTAAGCTTAAAATAATGTAGGCGACGAAAATGTCCAGCAGCGCTGCTTGCATTAGCATAAGTGCAACATGTTGCCGATTATGCTGTGTCCGCTTTCGCGAGCCAGACGCTCGCTTAGCACATTTGGTGGGAGCGGATGTACCTGAATTTATTTTAGCTGGAAAGTAGTGCCGGTCGTTGGCATGTCGACTTCAGCACCCTGTACGCTAAGTTATACAATGAATTTTGTATTGTATACAATGAATTTTCTTATTAGTTACTTTCTATTTTCCCAGCTTAGTATAAATAAACAATAGTACACAGCTGATTTGAATATTGACTAAAAATCAACTTGATCAACCTAACTAAAGCCCCTGACTCTTTTGACGCGTGTATACAATTGGCAATGAGTGACGATGCACGCATCACGCACAATTAGGTATAAAATATAAAAAATATGCCATCACTATCGACAACTGTTGTAATAAATGTATTTATTTATTATTTATTTTGTTTAGTGCTGGAACTCAGTATTTCGGGCGGGATATCACTTTGCTAGTTTTTCTAACTTGCTAGTTAGAAAAATGTGCATTTTGTAAGTAGTTTTTTTTTAATGTAAACAAGACGGGCCCGTCTATGACCATCAATGATGAGAGGCTTTTAGGAGCGTTCAAGATCTACGGTCCAGTATACGTGAACGAGGTGTATCGAATAAATTGGAAAGATGAGGTGTATGAGCTGTACGCCGACACCGACACAATCAAGCGCATAAAAATCCAGCGGCTTCGTTGCAGTGTCATGTTGCGCGAATGGAAGAAAGCGCTACGCAGAAGAGGACGTCCTGTACCTGGTCTCTTCGTTGGCGATCTGACTGCACTTGGCCTTATCAACTAGTGTCAGCGCGCGCATAGCACAGGCGACTGGCGAAGCATTATAAAGGCTTGAGCAATGTTTTTTTTTTTGCATTATTCTGGCAGAAAATGATTAATCTGCTGGCTTCCCGGCACGGGAACATGCCACGTATAACTGACTGTTGGAGAAACAACAGTTTTCGAGATGCAAACCACAGATTTGCAATAATTGTCCTTGATATTTGTTTATGGCCATGGCAAAGGGCAACCTAATCGGAAATTGCAATCGTTTGAACTTTATCGGTGTGTCGGTAGGAATCATAGGAATTCTTGGAAGCAAAATATATTTTGCAAATATTGTAGTGTATGGGCGGTCCCACGCCCCTTTGTCTAATTCCGCCCATATATTACATGGAACTTAAAGTTGAATTTCGTTAAAAACTATTAAAAGGGAGCCGAGTTATAGCATATATAAATGTTGTGTATGGACGATGCCTCGCACCTTATGGGTGCCCCTTTTCATACAAAGCTTGTCCTGACAATTACGAACACAACAAAAAGTTATGGAATTACAAACATACTTAACGACTTTGTTTTATATTTGTATGTAAATAGATTTCAATTAATTGTGTACAAACTTCAGACCTGCACGAGTACGTAAAAATGTGGTGTTGTGTCGAATACGATGCGCAACGATGCGAGTACGTGTAACTGTAAATTCAGCATCGTAGGCATCGATGCATCGTGTTACGCATTGTTAACCGTTTGTTGCTTACTCTTCTTTTAAAATTAAATTTTGAAATCAATTGATTGCGTGCTCTGTATTGTGTAAAATTTTAATTCTTGTTGAAAATAAACCGTTTAGAAAAATCAATAAAATTTATTTTTTTCTTCAATTAATTTAATTTTACAAATAAAATAATTACTAAAAACATTCATATAAAAAATCTGATAATTTCCATCAGTCAAGTATTTGTATGGAATCTACTTGAAACTACAATTTAAATTAAAAAACGAAATCGTTTGTATCACGACGATGTCGATTAATAATCAAACGATGCCATGATGCCGATTATTACTCGTATATGAGTAGACGATTATGCGAGTACATAGACGTATCGTTGTATTCGCCCAATGCGATTTATATCTGTACTCGTACGATGACGTACTACACGTGCCGCTCTCTAGCACAAACCTTTTTTCTTGCTCGGCCATTTTCTCTATTTACCTATTTGATGTTTAGAGATGGAATTTGTGTTTTTCTGGTAAATTTCGATAACAACACTGTTTTTTATCCACAACTAGCAGCTAAGTAAGGATGAATATCGCCACTTAGCACTTGATACAAATTTATATCTAATTGTTTGTAAGTGTAAGAAAAATATGAAATACGCCGAATGAATCATGCAGAATCAACTAGAAAGCTAGAAGTAAGAGAGGGAGCACGTTGAAGTGTGAGAGAACGTGATCAAGTGCGAAAGAGCGTTCACTGCCACTGTGAAGAATGCATATTTAAATTTGATTAAAGTATTTAATTGTAAATGATTTCACTATTTATTTGTATTATTTTGCATTTCACAACTGCAGCTGTAATATTTCGCAATATTGTGGTAACACGTGGATCAACAGGTATTGTATACATCTTATCTAGCAAGCCGCCGGAAAAATTAAGGTATTTTTTTTATTACATGAACATTTTATCATTTTTATCACACAATATCATTATTTTTGATTTGATTTCCGTTTACAATTTAAGCGGAATTACCCGTCATAATAAAATAAACAGACATGTATGCACATATATACATACATACATATGTATAAAACTTAGTACTCTTGTACAGTCAATACTCTACTTTATCCTTTAACGTGATACGCTGTAGTTCTATGCTGCTGTGGCTATTGTTGATTAGATTTTTTGACTTATCTAGAAGTAAGCAGAAAAAATCTCATCCCTCGCTCTTATACTCACACATTTGAATTTATTTAGAATGCGCCCTTATCTAAATACGGACGTATGCACATAGAACCTTGCTAATAGACGCTCTCTTTCATATCTCGTGTGTACATACCCAAATACTGTTTTCCAGGTGCATAATCTGTGCATGAGGTTTACAGTTACAAATGGTACATGCATTTCTTTTATATACAATTACACATTTTATCATATAAGTATGTACTTACTCGTACACCTCTATATCAGAATCCGTCGTAAGCGTTAAGAATACGTATGTACCTGTAACTGCTAGCCAAATATATACCAGGTGTACAAGTATGAAACCGGTATAAATATTTTTAGATAATACACGTTTAATTAAGAAATTTGATTATACATTCAATCTTCAAAGTAATGATCATTGCTAGCTACACATTTTTCCCATCTCTCTGGCAATTTGTGAATGCCTCGCCAAAAAAATTTTCGTTTTTTGAGTCAAACCATTCATTGAGTCATTTTTTCACATTTTCGTACGAATCGAAGTACTGCTCAGCAAGTGCATGCCCATTGATGAAAATAAGTGGTGGTCATATGGAGCCAAGTCTGGTGAATAAGCCGCATGGGGAGGGCTTCCCAGATGTACGAATCTACCAAATCCCGAGTCTGTTTTGTTCGATGTGATGCATGTGGTGCACGTTTCAAATCGGCCAATTGTTGTTGGTAGCGTTGACCAGTAACTGTTTCACCTGGTTTCAGAATGTCAAACGATATAACACCTCGCTGATCTCTTCTTTCCGAAGCAATTTGGCTTTGCTGTCGATTTGGCCGGTGCAACGGGCTTAACATATGATCGTTTACGTTTGGGATTCTCGAAATAGTTCCATTTTTCATCGCCAATAACAATTCGATGAAGATATGACTTTCTTTTGTACCTTTCACATTTCCTTTTGCAACATTTCAAAGGTGGTTTCTCGATTTTCTTGCTGTCTTTCAGTCAATTCATGCGGCACCCATCTTCCCACCTTCAAAATCAATCCCATGGCTTTTAAACGTTAAGAAAGGCATTGTTGGGTCACATTTAATTGTTCTGCAAGTTGTTCTTGCATTTGAGTAAAGCCTGCAATTCGGCATCTTCAAACTTCGGTGGTCTCCCATGTTCTTCGTTGCTCACATCAAAATCACCACTTATTAAACTTATTAAACCACTCGTGGCACTGTGTTTTGCCTAGAGCGTGCTGGCCGTAAGCTTCCACAAGCATTCGATGAGATTCCAAAGCAGATTTCTTCAATTGGAAACAGAAAATCAACGATGTCGGCATATCGTAGTTTGTAGGCACAAAATTCGATATTTTTACGAGCGTAAAAAATAAGTTCTTGTATGAAACTTGATTGCTTATGAATTGAATATTGTTCACTGAACTAAATGCGAAGAAATGGCGCCGATGATTTGGTTTGACAGAGCGTATAGTTTTACCTAGCAACACAGAGATGCCATTATTTGTTTCATACTTGTACACCTGGTAATATTTGTATCAAAAAGTACATATGTATATGTATATTTGTTGTATCATGAAAACAAGTCTAATTTCGTTATTCCAGCGTATTATATGATTATTTTCGGATTTGTAAACGCTGTTACGAATTCTTAATTGTTACGACGATTTCTGGAATAGGGGTAGTATTTTTTTAATTTAAAGCATATGCGTACTTTTTTTTTGCTTAAATATTTCCAATAAAAAGGTCATCAATACGTACTGCTTACATAATTTTAATTATGCACTTATTTCTCATTTTTGGTGATATTATTTGATCAGCTGTTTCTTTTATATGAGATTGTTAATTAAAATGCACTCAAGTTTTGTTGCTATAATGACCAAAGATAATCAGAAGCTACGCGAATGCATTTGTAAGGTCTATGCTATAGAAAACTTAAATATCGCAGAAAAACCTGCGAAAACTTGGACTGGTTTTAGTTAATTCAAAGTTATTTCCTTGAAATTTTTCCTATTATCATGTTTTACACTCTCTCTCGCTCTCTCTTTGATTCAGAGCGATTTATTTGTGTGCATACAGATATGTTTGTATGTATGTATGTATGTACAACTGATTGCGAGTTAAAATGAAATTCTCAGAGACAGACGACAGCAACTATAGTACGACGGCCTCAGACAGTTCAATTATCAACGTTGATCGTTCAACGTGTTTTTTGTCGCAAACAGAAATAAGTGCCAGAAACATCTATTATACAAATATACAACAAAGTGTGTGTAAAAAGTGAAAATTTCCCATTGCAAAAAATGTAATTATATAAATTCGTTCAAAACGTTTGGAAATCAAAAAAATATTAATATACATCTGCACTGCAACCTTTGTTGTAGTAGCATTTTTAAATAAAGTATACGCGATCCTTTTTGTTAAACGCATTAAATATACTGTTCAAATATATAAAATAGCGCATAGCAACAATAAACATTGCTAATAGAGCACAAATAAGCGGAAAAATCCTATAACAAAGAGATAATAAAATTTTAATTGTTTCTAATACAAAGAGACAATAAACAAACAATATCAATATAATAGTTGGCATATCCGCGTAAAAGCTGAAAATATTTCAAAATCTTGTATTTTCCAATGTAGCCGTTTCGGGAAATATTAACACGAACTGATTGATTGTTTCGTGTTAAGACTTTGTGTTGCAAAACGAAGCATATAAAGTCAATTAATTTAATGTAAATACAACATTACAACATTTTTTTTAATTTCTAACATTTTTCGCACAATTTCTTCCGCCAACAACCAACATTAACAACAGCCAATCACAGTTTTCAGAGATAAGTCACGAGACATCAGATTTTTTGGTGAGTAGGTATAAATAATTTAGATTAAATATGTTGGTGGTTGTTTGCACTTTCGAAAACATGAGACACTGTGTAGAAAAGAAATGAAATGTAGTACCTTCCTTTTCTACCAGTCTCTTTGTCTCTCTCGAACGGTGTTTCACGGTGCTTGCGTTGGTGTAAACAACCACTTGAGCACTTAAATGTCACATGGAGTATCCTTGAAGATTTGTTAAAATTTTATCGTTGTCAATGGTATGTCAATTCTAACTCAGAGCACAGAAATTAACAACAAATTGTAAAAGTTGAGCGATGAAGTCAAGGGTCGAATGAAATAATTATTTACTTTCATTGGAAATCGGGGAATTTTACTTAAATTTAATATAATATAATAGTTCATAAGATTATCTCAAAACAATAATTTTAATTTATTTAATAAAAAATAAATGTGTGCGAGTTTCTAGAAAAATGTGGAATTTTTTTCCGTTTGCCAGTTCAGCGATTTTGAGTAAAGAATTTTTTTTTTCTTATTACATTTAACACTCAGGGTGTACCCCTATCCCTATGAATGCAGAGAGCATTGTGTTGATTGGAAGGAAGATTGATAGGTGAGTGGAAGATGGAGGGAGAGATAGGCAGCCATTGTGGCAAGTGTTATGACTTTACCACAATGAACTTCAGTTTATCAGTGTCGACTATGACCACATGTAGCGCCAAAGGCCAAGCTTTTCGCATCCATTCACGTTGTGCGTGTTATATTTGTACATGAATGGAATGGACCTACAGTTCAATGCCGAATCCGAACGGCGAATTGAAGAGCTTTTCATAGGCAATTTTTACTCTTGTGGGTTTGCCATTGCCTGCCAAGAGATGGTGCCGTGTATATATTTTGTTGTTGTTGCTTCTTTTTAAATTTATTTTTTTTATGTTGCCTGTACCGAGAATGTGGTCGCTGTGGCGTAGTGGTAGTGCGTTGGCCTGCTACGCCTAGTGCCCGGGGTTCGAATCACGGCACAGGCAAAATCAAAAAGTCAAAAAAAATTATTTTTCTACACGGCACCACCTCTTGTCAGGCAATGGCAAACCTACAAGAGTAAAAATTGCTATGGTTCGGATTCGGCTTTAAACTGTAGGTCCCTTCCATTCATCTACAAATATAACACGCACAACATGAGTGGATGCGAAAAGCTCAGCCTAGGCCCTCCATGGGCTGTTGTGCCATTAAAAGTAAGTAAAGTAAGTACCGAGAATCGAACCCCTGACACTCTGCTTAACAGACCAACGCACTACCGCTACGCTACAGGGACCATAAAGAATGATGTTTTCGGGCGTCAAAACCCAAATTTTCAGATTTGTCAACAAGTTTTATTCAATTTAAATATTTCCGTTCCCAAGATAACGGGTGTGCACTTTGGCATTCAAGCCAACAAAACGGAGTTTAAACGTCAACTCATGGAAAATTACGATAATATTGAGTGTACGGTATCTGGAAATCATTTATTTTGACCACCTTAAGTGGCGGTAAAAAAAAATTAAATAAATTCTATCGACTAGTTTAGTCAATAGCTAATTTAAAATTTTAAACTCATTTTACTCGAAATGGAAATTTGGCGTATATAGTACGACAAACCAATTCTCAGCCGACGATATATATTTACATATATATATATAAATCGTATTTATAAGTCAAATTAAGATGAAAAAATATCAAGAACTTAATCTTATAAATTTAAACTTAACTTTAAACTTAAGTTTCACAAGGGGTATTTGCCACAAATTAACACTTTACAACTTGTGTTCAAAAGCTTCACACTTCTTTTAACTCACTCGATCAGACACCACTATGATGTAGTACATATTCATATAATCATATTGATAATAGTTATGTAGATCATGTACAGGCATATCACGATATATCAACAAACATTAAATTTGTGAGGAGAAAGTGAGATAGCGACAAATGAGAAAAATACGTTGCATTTTTTAATTCCAAGAGACAAAAAATATTTACTAAAGCAAAGGTAACCAAAGATAAAGCAAGTTTTGTTTAAATATTTATATTATAAGTAAAATATTAAGTTTAGATACAAGCCACTACTGACTTTTTTTTTACCAAATGATGAGATCTACAATATTTTCATATTGTACATAAAGTATCTTCTAAAGTATCTCTTATAGCCTGAGCTGCATTTTGTATTAAGTACCAAAATTTGTATAAAAACCCGACTTTGGTCAGATTTCCAGTTTATATTGGAGAAACTATTAAAAAATTAAGAAAACACAACAAACCTCAACAAATGACCAAAGAATTTAAAAGCAAAATTTCATGAAAATCCGTAGAGTAATGTAAGAGCCCATTCTGACCAAACATTCATCAAGGCTTGATTTTATATATTACATATTATACCACATAATCTATTATTTAAAAAGGATCTGTAAATCTGTGCATTGTTTCAATGCACAAGTTTTCTATGTAGAAAACTGCGTCAGTATCTAAAGATACAAATTTTATATTCAGTCACATTTTTGAAAATGTCTAATCAAATATGTGTGAATACCATATGTTAAAACTGTAAGTATTTACAAAGCTTGACTTAAAAAAATAAAAAAAATCTATTACTAAATACGTATTTCTAGAATTTCTCTTAGGTTTATGCTACCGAGTTCTTTGGAAAACAAATTTCGGAAAGGTTTTCCGAAAGCACACTGAAGTTGCTTGAAATACCTCGAAAACTTTTTTATAAACTTTCGAGGTTTACGTGAGGCGTTTGCGAGCTTTAATGAACACTACCATTATAAAATCAAACAAAAATAATACAATTTAACTATCTAAAAAAATTGTATGTTCTTTGTTTAAAATGAAACTAATGATAACCTCAATAAAAATGATATTTGCTTAATTTGACATTTTTATTTTAATTTTACAAGAGATATTTATCAGGAATGTATCATACAACAAACAAACGATAAGATAAAATTTTGTTTGCAAATCATTATTTATGTGCTTAATATGTGCAATTAATAAAACATAAACATTTCCAATAAAAATCTGTAACTCGATTTCTTCATACCACCAACAGTATTTTTCCAAAAATCTATATATATAAAAATGAAGATATGTGACGTGTGTGATGATCGACCCACTGACTCGCCCGCAAAAAGAGTAAAATGCCTATAACTTTTGAATCCCTCAACGCATTCACTTCAAATTGAAAACACATCAATAAGGAATGTATTTTTATTTCATATTTTTATTGTCATATTTTTTAACGAAATCATTTGTTTTGATACAATTTGCTTATCTTTCCACAAGTGAGACAGTTTTTTTCTGAAACAAAGCGATCGTTCCGTGTAAATTAGAGAGCCGCGCATAATTTGGAATTTTGAATTGAATTTCTTTCGAATTTTCATTATTCATGAATTTCATTGTAAAATCAGAAGTGTTTGGGGAAGTGCGCTGCTGGATGTACTCAATTGAGTGGCAGAAACGTGGATTGCCCCATGCACATATTCTGATTTGGTTAGTCAACAAAATTACATCAGATGAAATTGAGTAACGAGGCGGTGTGGCGCATTTTTTCATTTTCGATGCAGCATTTAGCTGTTCATCTTGAAAACGTACAGCGCGTGTATTTTACCTCGGAGAATGCAGCGCAAAGAGCGGAAACGATGGTGTAATTCTACAAAAGCTATCCGGCAACGTAATCAATCCAGTCTCATCAACTGGCATTGCACCATTCCCAATTGTCATCAATTGCTTTGAAAATTCAACAGCTGATGCATCATTTTGCAATTGAACACGAACAATTGTTGAAAGAAAAGATATTTTTACATGTCTCCACAAATACGATGATTTCAAGCAAGCATGTACTTCATCGGCAGGGGTTGATCTTGGTATAATTGGCAAAGTTTGTCGAAAATCTCCTGACAACAAAATTAATCCTTCACCAAACAAATTGGAAATTTCTCGAATATCTCTCATTGTCAATGAATTAAATTTTGCTATACAATTCAAAATACCTGATGTTTTGGTTTCGTATAAGTCTACTGATACTGCTACCAATGAAGAAAATGCGCTTAACTATCCTACAGAATTTTTGAATTCTTTGGATTTACCCGGATTACCGCCGCATAACCTTCAATTGAAAGTCGGTGCGACTATTATAACGCTTCGTAATTTGAATCAACCGAAACTTTGCAATGGTACGAGGCTTGCTGTGAAAAAATTAATGGTCAATGTTATTATAGCAACTAAGTATTTTGTTGGAAAATTCAAAGGTGCAGACGTGTTAATACCACGAATTCCGATGATTCCAACCGATTTGCCTTTCAAATTCAAACGTGTACAATTTCCAGTGCGAGTTGCATTCGCAATTGTCATTGATAAAGCACAAGGTCAATCTTTGGAAATTTGTGGTATCAACTTAGAATATCCAGTATTTTCTCATGGACAATTATACGTAGCCTGTTCACGTGTAGGCAAACCATCAGTATTATTCATTTATTGCCAAGATATTAAGAAAACTAAAAATGTGGTTTACCATAGAGTTTTACAATAAATATAAACTTTAAATTTAAACTGCTTTGAATTACTTTTCTAATTATGCTCAGTGAAACGCTTGGGGTCCGCTAGTTAATGTATAAGTATAAATAATTAATTTTATTCATAAAATTCTTAAGAGTTTCGCCAAACGGCAAAAGTCTTGCAAACAGTTAATTTTTATTGCCAAACTTTAATAAGCAAACTTTAATATGCACGGATTCAGTTTTAAGCTAATAACATCATGTATTTAATTAACATTTTATAAATTTTAGTGATGGGAAGTATCGAGTAATTTTAAGTATCGAGTACTTTGGTATTGATACTTTTAAGAATCGGGTATTTTTCGAAAGAATCGGTTACTTCTTTTTACACTAATTTAATATTAGCCGTTTTTACTTCTGGAAATAAGTATTTCACTTCATTGAATGGAAGGGACCTACAGTTTAATGCCGAATCCGAACGGCGAAGTGAAAACCCATTCATGTACAAATATAACACGCACAACATGAGTGAATGAGAAAAAGCTCGGCCTAGGCCCTCCATGGGCTGTTGTGCCATTAAAAGTAAGTAAGTAAGTAAGTAATTTCACTTCATTACTTAATATAAATTTCAATTTGGCTGCACTTTTTTACTTTTACCAAGCACCTGATTTTTTAAACGCATTTGCCACCAAGATCCAACATCTGAGAGCATAATGCTAAAAGCTTGTTTTTTAAACCCTCGTTTTAAAGACATTGGGTTTGATAGTTTCTCAGGCAAACCATACAAAATATTTTGTCTGCTGAACAATTATCAGCATCGACGAGAGAAACAATGGACGAAATAGCTAATAAATGTGATATACATACATACTCGTACGATCAAATTTTATATGCTTCACAAACTCTAATCCAAAAACTTCCAGTGAACTTTTAGTGCAGCAATATTTGGACATACCCTAGTTGGAAAATCCGCTTTTCGACTTTTGTACCAAACTTGCGTTCTTTCAATTGCGATGCCATCCGAAAGAATTTTAATACAAACAGACCAGATAGCTAACCAAAGAAGAAATCGCTTATCGCCTAAACACTTAAATATGATCATATTTTTGAATAGCTGCAATTCTTTATATACTCTATCATTTTCTATGTACTCGTATCTTTGTAAATTAACCATAAATTAGTTGAAATGTTGAGACACTTTTTTTGTATTTTGTTTTAATGAATTGAATTCAATGTTGTAACTTTAAGTTAATATATAATATCGTATACATTTACGTACAACGTATTAAACTACCTGCTATATTTATGAACTGAAAATAAATTAGTTAAAGTATCGATTCGATACTGAGTACTTTTGAGTACTGAGTACTTTTTTGAATACTTTAGAGTACTCAAAATCGAAACTTTGTAGAAACGAGTACTTACTACTTTAAGTATCGATTCTGTCCAACACTAACAAATTTCAGTTAAGTGTGACGAAAAACTAATATTTTTCATTTCGAAATACGTAAAAGGAGCAATATTTTCTTTTGTTTTGCCTAATTTTTTTTAGCATTTTACGTAGATCGTTTATCTTTAAGATAAGATTTTGGAAGTTTATGAATATTATTTATGGACATAGATACTATGTATGCATAAAAATACATATGTACAAGGCAAATGACGTCAAATATCATTGTGCTTTGACATTTGTGCTGTGGACAAATTGAGAATTAGTTGACAATAAGCAAAGGAGCAATAAACAAAATGCCGTAAAACGAGCACAAATATGACTCAACTCAGGAGGTGGTCATTTGAACGATATAATTTTTTCAACTTAATGTCTTAAACTTTACATCTTCAAATCCGTGTAAACAGAGTCAAATTTTTTTATTTTTTTTTTCTAACAAAATGTCAGGTTATAATCCATTATGACATTACTTTTGCCCCCACCTTGTATATACTTATATAAAGCAAATTTTAAATATGATATGTCGCAGATAAGTTAGACTCAGTAAAGAATAGGAGTTCTTTGCACTAATATAAGTATATAGCTTGTAGAATTTGGAAAAATTTACATTAATATACAGTACTTTTCGCTTAAAACGAACCCGTTTAAAATGAACTTCCGCCTAAAACGAACTAATTTCAAAAGTACCCGCTTTATTTCTACTAAACCATGAAATTTTGTTCGCTTATTTAAAGTGAACTTCGGTTAAAATGAACCATTTTGCCCAGTCCCTTGAAGTTCGCGTAAGGCGAAAAGTACTGTATATAATTTAAATAGATAGTTTATATGAGATTGGCAGAGAAAATGTAACACATTTCAAATAAACAGAGTGAGGTAAGATGTTATTAAAAATCATTAAGTTGATGCTAATTCGAATGCACAAGAAATAAAGTTCAAAGTGCCCTAAAGATCTTGTTTTCCTTTGAATCTTAATGAATGGAGACGAAATTGCATTCACTCTTATGCAAAGAGTCTAGCAATTTCCCACGGGCAAACATTTTCACAGTGTTGTGAAATATCCACGATATTCCCCTTAAGCGATGTTAATGAATGCGCAGACAGCTAGCGGGAGAGATAGTTGGATATAAAGAAAGAAGCTATTGACAGACAAAACAAAAAAACAAAAAATATGTTTAAGATACAAAGAAAAAAAAAAAAAAGAAGACAATCGCACACGCGCAGAAGTGCACATTCATGCATGGTTGTATTTATGTATGTGTAAGGCATAAGCACTTACACACAAACATAGATACGAATTGTATATGAGGTCAACATTCTTGAGGTTTTTGTCCTTCCAGCAATTTATGCTCATTGAAAGAAGCATAAGCTTCTTCAAGGAATTTATTGAAGAAAAAAAAAAACAAGCGAGAATGAAAGAAACTACAAAATGAAAGATGAAGTTGAAAAATAGAGACTCAGACATTCTAAAGAGGACATTAGTTTTCAGATATTAAGGAGGTTGAAAAATGTTATTTTTAGAAGATTGAAAATAGAAAGATTTCAACTTTGGCGAGACTGGTAATTAGTTTAGATAGTTACTAGTGATGGGATATATATGCATGGGAATTCAATCGATATTATCGACAAGCAACGATATAGCTACCTATAACAAGTGTAGAGAGTTGACGATAGTTGTAAAAAATTTATTCAGTTCAAATAGAGTTGCAATTTGATTATTCTATTATTTATAAATACCTGAACATTTAATGGAAGTATTTATTATTATTATTATTTATTTAGATAATATTCGCATGAAGCACAAGACATGATCTTTTTCATGCGCAAGTGATATCACATTAACAACATGTCAGAGTAGAATTACCAATGGCAAATTGCTTATTACAGAGTAAATGACAAATAAATTCAATAACAAATTTAAATTAATATTAAACGGGGTTAAAAATGGTTAAAAATATAGAAGGGGAGTAAGTTAAAGCAGGGTAATTGAAATATAGACTGGGAAAGATGTTGAAGAACTAAATGCTTAAAGTTTTTGAAATTGGAAACAGTCTCAATGTTGGATCGCAGTGAATCCACAATCTTATAGAGCTAACAAAACCCCACCTACTAGAATTTTGAAGTAATGACCAGGGATCAAAATATTTTTATATCTGCTAGATTTGCAGAATTGAAGTTTTACAAAAAAATAATTAGAACTCTGCGTGTAAATGAGCCTATGCAGATGTCAAGACCAAGAATTTTCTTACTAAAGAACGTGTTATGTTCAAACTTTTTTACACCGTAGATGTACCGTCGAATTTACTTTAAGTAAAACAACTTCCGAGTAGCTTAATATAGACATTAGCAATTGCTACTTATATCAGTTTACATTTCGTTTCATGCGGCGAAAATTTAGCAGTCATCCTAAGATTTCGCAGAACTAGGTACGCCTTGCTCACTACAGAGTTGTGATCATCACATGAAAGTTAGAAATTAATAATTAAGCCAAGGTTCCTGACCTTATTAACAAAAATTTAGCTCGGTTCCATAGGTAAATTAGGATGAGTATCGGTATGCAAGTAAAATGCTTGCGATGATTTCGTAGGGTTCAACTTGAGCATGTTGTCACTGGCCCCCTTTCCAATTGTACGTAAATCTTTATTTACTCTCGAAAAAGCATCCTCAAGAAAACTAATTGGTCTAGATAAGTATATATTATCATTTATAGAAATAGGAAATAAAAGCTGGCCAAGAAACAGAGCCTTGTGGCACACCAGTAGTTACTGTTTTGTACATGGAATATGCATTGCTAATCTTGAACCTTGAGGTCTGTCTTCTAAATAACATTCCAGCAAATGTACTGAAGTACTGGTGTTAAGACCGTCGGTTTTTTTTGCTATTGTAATTAATGCATTATAGGGCACAGATATTATGAAATTCGCGAGTTAGGTAAAATTTGAGTTAATACCTTCTTCTCCTAAAAGTTTCATATGGTGATTTTTTAAGAGCTTTACAAAAGTGAATGAAATTTTTATTTGGATAGATAAAATAATTTCTGCCATTTACTTTTTAGAGATAATTAGACCGCAGACGCTTCAAGTGGTCTGTTCTGAAGGTCCGATTTTGGCACACTTTTTCACACTTTTCTGCCGAAATCTCACCAACGACGCGTTCAATGTTGGCGTCCAAATCAGCAATCATGTTTGACTTGTCCCTATAGACAAGAGACTTAACATAGCTCCACACCCACAAAAAATAGTCTAACAGGGTCAAATCACACGATCTTAGTTGTCAATTGACTGCACTAAAACGTGAGATTAACTGTTCATTAAATTCGCCTCTCAATTGATGCATGGTTTCGCGTGCAGTGTGGTATGTGTCATGTGGCACCGTCCTGTTGGAAACACATATCGGCCGAGTCCAATTTTTGCATTTTCGGCAAAAAAAAAGTGTTATTATCGAACGGTACCTTTCTCCACAGGCCGTAACGTTGCGCACTATTCCCTTTTAATATTTCTACCTAGGGGTTTCCCTACTTTAGGTAATATACTTACTTATAGGTGATATAAGTGACGTAAAACGGTAAAACACGTTCGTAGTGAGCTTAGTGCTTAAGAATTGTTTGAGAGATTGGGATTCATAAATCGATAATTTTCGAAAACTCTTCTGGCTTATCGATAATTTGTTGAAAATTGTTCTTGATATTATTCCCATACCTAGTGTTTGTGACTAGTACATATTTGTTTTTGCAACTGCATACTCTTCTTCTTTTAATGGCACAAAAGCCCATGGAGGGCCTAGGCCGAGCTTTCCGCATCCACTCATGTTGTGCGTGTTATACTCGTACATGAATAGAAAGGACCTACAGTTTAATGCCGAATCCGAACGGCGGAATGAAAAGCTTTTCATAGGCAATTTTTACTGTTGTAGGCTTTTGCCTGCCAAAAAAATTTGTTTTTCTACTTTTTAATTTGGCGTATTTGGAGGTTGAACTCAGGACAAATCACTACCAACGGTGACCATTATTGCATACTCTACTCTTGGTTTAACCCGAATTAGCCCAGAACTTTTTTAACAAAATTTTCCAGAATATTATTTAATTTACTTTTTTTTATCGCACTATACAATAAGCGTTTGCTTGCGTAACCGTATGGTCACTCTGGGCTGATTCGGGTTAAAAAAGAAAGAGTATTTGTCCAAAGCTATTATGCAGTACGAGATCGCTTTGGTGTTATTTCATAATTATAACTCTCACTACTCTCATGTCACAAAAAATTATAGACATATAGTTGAAAAAACTCAATATTGATTTCAAACGATCAAAATATGCGAATTAGTTACAACTAGTTTTATTAATTTATGTATTCAAGTATTTATTTAAGATACATATAATATTTTAATGATATGTGGTGCTATAGCACAATTACTATATAGGTTAAGTGAGAATTTAGCATATGTAAATTGTAGAAATCCGATAATTCGTATCCCGATAATTCGTATCCCGATAATTCGTATCCCGATAACTTGTATCCCGGTAATCAGAAAATCTTAATAATTCACAATAATCTATTGGCCCCTTGTCAAAATCGCTATACGAGTAATTAGCAAAAATTCCATACATTTTGGTTCCCTCGCTAATTCTAATTTTTTTTTTTCAAGAGTTTGTTTAACCACTCTTCAATCATAATTTTGGTTGTTGACAAACTCTTATAATTCGTAATGCAAAGCAAAATTCTTTGGAACTATGGTTCGAAAAAAATCAATCATGGTAGGCAACTACGGCAGCTAAATCGTCCACTTTTATTGAAGTAAATAATTTTGTGTGTGTTTTCGTGGTCAGATTGTTCGTTGCTTTCCAGAGGTGTGTGAAAAAAGAGAGTGTGGCGTTTTATTTTTTTGTTTTTTTTTTCTTTCTATTAATTAAATTGAAAATAAAAACCCGCCAATTCGTATTTGTCCTATTTTAAACTCGTTAAATAGAAATATCGTTACATGGAAAACCCATGTAATTCGGAAAAAATTGCTGGTCCCTTGCGATAACAAATTATTGGGATTCTACTGTATTAATAATTGAAAACAGCCTCGATCAGTTTTGCCGTGGTTTTTATATTCAGATATGGTTTTTTAACGTTGTCAAAGAGCAAGATGAATATATAAGTATACATATTGACATACTACTGTGGGCAAAAGTTAGTAAGACTTTTTAATTTAAATTTCGCGCGGAAACCCATTCATCAAAATATAATTTTTTTAAGGTTGGTATGACTGTCGGTGACATCTGTGCCAAATGTCACATCAAAATAATCATTAGTGTTTAGTATACGCTTGTCTTTCTGAAGTACAAAATGTGCATTCGGCGATTTTCACAATGAGTGAAATTATTCAACAAAGAAGTTCCATTAAATTTTGTGTGCGGAATCAAATTTCTGGTGCCGAAACGTTCAGAATGTTGCAAAAGGCCTTCGGTGATGATTGTATGTCGCGAGCAAGTGTTTTTGATTGGTACAAATTGTTCAAAGATGGTCGAGAACGCGTTGACGACGAACCACGTCCAGGACCACGTCAATAAAATCAAGGAATTGGTGTTCGAGAATCGACGATTAACAGTCAGAGACCTTACTGGCATCGTTGGAATATCGGAAGGATCAGTGAAAACCATTTTAAAACATCATTTGGGCCTAAGAAGATTGGTTCCAAAATCACTGCATTGGTTTTACGAGACCATTTTGCCAAAAATTCGACTGATATCGTTCCGCAACCACCCTAATCGCCTGGCTTAGCACCGTCTGACTTTTGGCTATTTTCTAAACTCAAAAAACCGCTTCGTGGACACCGTTTTGAGTCAATTGAAGACATTAAACATGAATCGCTATGCGCATTGAAGGCTATTTCGGAAATTGACTTTAACAACTATTTCGAGAATTGGAAAAAACGTTGGCACAAGTGTATTGGGGCCGGGGGGGATTACTTTGAAGGGGACGAAATAGATTTAGAAGAATGAATAAAAAAATTTGAAATTATGAACAAAGTCTTACTAACTTTTGCCCACAGTAGTACATCCATCATAAATATGTATTAGCGAGTATGTACCAAACTTAAAAAAAAATTTAAAGCCCTGACCTATATTTAATTTGGCGTATTACATAAATATTGCACATAAATACATTATTCATATTAAATATAAATGGCTAAAGTTATGAGATTGGTATTTTTAGCTGACATTTATACAAATATTTTAGTTAACATTTACAGTTCGACCATAATTTCAACGTTTTTTCAGTTATTTTTAATTAAGTATACAGCAAATTCTTGCATAAAATGTGCATTCATCAAAAATATATAAATATTTAATTCTTTTTATCTTTCTTCGGTGAATGACTGCCTGATATGATAACCCACTGCAAAGATCTTCATATGCAAATTTATTACCTATGAAAACTATATTCTATAGATTTCCTGATTCTGTTGTCAGAATTTCAATGTGCGATTCTGATTTCTATGAATTTCTGTTAATTTGTTTCCGTAGTACATACATATGGAAAGAAACACTTGTTTGATTGCAATCATAATTTTTTGTGTTACGTAGTACTATACGTAAAAATTGAAAAATTTTGTAAAAATGTATAAAAACAATTTTCACTGTAAACGAGTACCGCTCGTTGTTTGAAGAACTAATTAATAAGATCGAAAACATGCCATTTTTAAACGCGGAATTATTAAGAATATTGTGAGACATAATTCAGTCAGACATTTATTTATTTATGTAGTTTTTTGATTGAATGATCTTTTCTCAAGTACTGCGACAATTTATTTTTTAAGTGGTTGATTAATTTGATGAATATGTTAGGCTTTAATTGTACGTAGAATTGTATAACACATAATAATACTTACAAAGTATGAACGAGTGCTCAGTAACAGTTTGATGTGTTGTATGTGAATTGAAATTAGTGTGAACTTTGTATGAAATTATTAAGAAATATGTTATAGAAAAATGCAGTTGAATTTATTTAAGTAAATTGCATCAATCAAGATTTAATAGAAAATATTTAAGGAGCTTTTGGAAAACCTCAAGCCAGATTACAGACAACGAATAGGTCTGCAAAGTGTAAAATTCTTACTCTGAAGAAAAACACGCGGATAAAGTTATTACGTATAGAATATACATTTAGAGGTTTGAAGATTGAGTAAAATTGTTATATTGACTTCATAACTTAAATATAATCTAGTTACGCAGGCAATAAATATTTATTAAACATTAATAGTAAAAGAGTATGCTCATTGGCCTGCTAAGCAGATTGTCCGCGGTTCAAATCTCGGCATAGGTAAATCAAAAAGTAGAAAAAAACATTTTGTTGGCACCACCTCTTGGCAGGCAACAGCAACCCTTCAAGGGTAAAAATTGCCTAAGAAAAGCTTCGGCATAAAACTGTAAATAATGTACAAAAATATATCCTACATAACATGAGTAGATGCGAAAAGCTCGGCCTAGGCCCTTCATGGGATATTGTGCGATTAAAAGAAGAGAAAAGTTAGTAAAAGAATATAGAAATTGTAAGATGATATGAGAATCGTGTTCGAAGTGGAGCGAAGTTCTGCGAAGACCATGAATATGAATTAATACAAGTCATGGCTGTCAAAAAGACGGGTTTTGATTTTTTTCCATGTTTAAACGTTTTGCGTATTTTATTTTAAAGCCAGCTACTCCGCCACTCACATATATAATTGTATTAATACATCTTAGATAAATATGGTACGCACCAGATGGGAGTAGTAAACATTACAATGTATGTACCTATACTTGGAAGTAGAAACATTTCTAGATGCAATACCTTGTAACATTGTACAAAAATTATGGTAAAAACTAATTTGATCAAAAACCGGACCTCTGTTTGTCATAAAAGACACCGCCCAACATATTTTAAGTTACTTCATATATATCCATGATCTATCAGTGGTCGCTGTGGCGTAGTGGTAGTGCGTTGGACTGCTACGCAGAGTGTCCGGGGTTCGAATCTCGGCACAGGCAAAATCAAAAAGTAGAAAAAATAATTTTTCTACACGGCACCACCTCTTGGCAGGCAATGGCAAACCTACAAGAATAAAAATTGCTATGAAAAGCTTTTCACTACGCCGTTCGGATTCGGCATTAAACTGTAGGTCCCTTCCAATCATGTACAAATATAACACGCACAACAAGAGTGGATGCGAAAAGCGAAAAGCTCGGCCTAGGCCCTCCATGGGCTGTTGTGCCATTAAAAGTAAAGTAATCAGTGCTGAAAAATACTCTCGTAATATAAATGTGGTTCAGTAGATGCAATGGCAATGATCAAATGCGAATTTTGACTTCATACAAAAGTCAAGATTAAAATAGAATTAATTAAATTATAATGGGTAAATTGCATTTCATTAATAAGATCGAAGAAATATAAAAAAAAAAAAATTTTATATTTAAAAGTGTATGCAAATTTAAAGAGAAAATGAAAAATATATTTCTAAAGATGAAAGAGCAAAAGTTCATAATAAGTATCATTCTGAAAAGACATACATAAGTGTGAACGATTGTGTTCTAAATATCTCTCTAACAATGAGAGATAGTTTACCACATCGACATACGCATTTTACACCATTGAAACCGAAAAACACAAGTGGAAATACACAAATTTATTTTAAATGATATTTACATTGAATTTTTAAATTACGAATCCAAGAATCAACAAAAAAAATTAAAAATTTCTACGATTCGACGTTCTCTTAATTGTTAACATTTGCGCATTTTTCAGTGAGCGGAAGGGAATTCAAATTTCTAGATTTAGAGGACATCGATCGTGCTGTTGTACAGCCATCACACTGAATCCAAAACGCCTCACTCTCGGCCAAGTTCAGAATACTTTGCCAAAATCGAAACAACGAAAGTACTACATCTACCACTACCGCCACCATCACTATCGGCATCCCTCGGCGCTACCGCTATATCACTACCACCACCCCTGTGAGCTCTTTCGTAAACAAATACTACAAATTCGTTTTATTGTTGCAGAAAATTTACTCAATTATTTTGGTAGCTAGTAAATATAAAGATTTTCCCTTCATATTTACAAAATAGTATTGGCGAAATTGCCAATTCGATCGGTTCGGCAAAAGAAGATTTGCATTTCAGATAACTCAAAATACGTACAGCAATTAATCGATCGAAGCATGTATTTGGCGATTATTTAGTGCAAAAAGTTAAATTTTACAAGATCGCTAAACATAATAATTTACAGCAAAAAACAAATATAAAGTTGTGTAAAACAAGAAAATTATTTACAGTAATATTTTTTTTATTTATCATCAAAAATACTATTATTTTTGTTTGAATTTAACATCATCTAAGTTCCTAGAATTACTGTAACACTCATAAATAAGTAATTTATCTACTGATCAATTTTCTTAATTGGTTTTAATTAATGATTCAGCAGGTATGTAAATAATTAATAGATAATATTCATAATTTTATTTTGTATATTAATAAAAGCCTTTGAAAGTGTCAGAAACCAGTTTATTGCATTTATTATTAAATGTAATCGTATATTAATTACTTTTGCAGGTAATACAAACACCTACTTCAGTGAATCTGTGGTGGAATCGTCTGATTCGTGAACGTTTCGGATTTAATTACGTGGCAAGTTGTACATTCACGGATCGGACGATTGGACACATGATCTTTTTAGTTAAAAAATATTTTGAGATCAATCAGGTTGGTTACCTAAAAATCGAAATCAAAGATAATTTCTTGAAAGTACATACAAAAAATGTTTGCCAAAATTTATGCATTGACGATTAAATTACGACTTCAGTCTTTAGTGGAACTAGTGTTTGAACTATGTTAATGTTGAATCTAAGTTAGAGAAAAACGGCACATCTCTTGGCAGGCAATGGCAAGACATCAAAAGTAAAAGTTGCCTAAGAAAAAGTTTTTGTTTCACGTCGGCGTTAGATTTGGTATACCATAAAACTGTAGGTCCCTTCCTTTCGTGTAGAAGCACTCACAATATGAATGGATGTATAAAGCTCGCCCTAGTCTAGTACTATAACTAGTTCTCGAACTAGTCGTATGTTATGTCTTGAAAGAAGAAGAAATAACTTTTGAGGTAAATATTTCAAAGTATAATGCCATATGTGTCTCACGAAAAAAAGATGTTCTTGTAACATTCTAAAAATTAATCTCGGTTTATTTGATGATGATTTTCAAAATATTTCGACTCTAGCGATAACCGTTCGTGAGCTGGATCGTTTTGGGAAATCGTCTTTTGTACGGGCAATTTTTTATTGTGGCTACTTTTTGGAAAAATAAAAGTTCTCAAATAAAACATACTCGAAAATGATTGGCGTTTGCAGTAAAATATTTTGTAAACCTACTAAAAAATTTAATAGAAATTTACAGAATTATTTGATTTTTAATAGGAATCTCATAAAAAGTACTACTCTGATAAAAAAAAAGAGGTTTACTAGTTCATAATATTCATAATATTTTTATACAAATCCTAATCGTTTTTGAGTAACTAAGTATTATTTGGGAGCTCTTATCATCGTAAAATAATCTGAGGTTTATTTTAAGAAGAGTGCAGGAAAACACCATTTATTTTGTATGGAATGCGAGACGCGTTAATATAATCACAAAAGTAACTTAAGTGTTTAATTATTTTCTAAGAAGTGAAATTAAGAACTCACCTTAAATATTTTTCTTCTATTTGATTTATATCTCGTTTAAAGTATAAGTAATTTTTTAAGTTAACTTTTGTATATATTTCGCACGTTTAAAACTGAAATACTTATCGTACACGAACGAGTACGTAATAAAAATCTTTTATATAATTAATGATGATTAATTTCATTTTACGTATTTGATTTCGTTAATTCTAATCTAAGTACTCGTGTACATTTTAGTTTGTTAGTAGTTGTATCTTTAAATCAGACATGATTATTCATACACTAAACTAATTACTTACTTTTTATATGTAACTGCGTAGTGGTAGTGCGTTGGACTGCTACGCAGAGTGTCCGGGGTTCGAATCTCGGCACAGGCAAAATCAAAAAGTAGAAAAAAATAATTTTTCTATACGGCACCACTTCTTGGCAGGCAATGGCGAACCTACAAGAGTAAAAATTGATATGAAAAGCTTTTGACTTCGCCGTTCGGATTCGGCATTAAACTGTAGGTCCCTTCTATTCATGTACAAATATAACACGCACAACATAAGTGGATGCGAAAAGCGAAAAGCTCGGCCTAGGCCCTTTATGGGCTGTTGTGCCATTAAAAGTACGTAAGTAAAGTAATTGGAATAAAACTAAAAATATTTCATGAAACTAAAAACAGTGTTGACAATACGAAATGTAATCAATGAATGCAATTTCTTCGGATTGATTTTAATATGTATTGTATTTTAATTTATAATGAATTCAATTATAGTAAACTGCAATTAGTGGCAAAATATAAAATTTCTATAGTACGAGAAAAGATATAATTTTTTGGTTTTAGAATTTTCTGCCATATTCACTTTTGTTTCATTTTTCTTTTTACTTTTGTCACGTGTATATATTTCAGAGTTTTAATCAGCAGTTTGCTAATTACGGGTATTAAATATGACAGTTTTTTGTTTAACTTAAAAAAATTAACAAATTCGGCACGTGATGTGAGGATGTCAGACAAATTAAAGTTAAAATTTAGTATAGTTATTAATTTGATAAAATTTTTTTTTAAGAATGTACTTTGGCCATTTATTTTTATTGATTATATACTAAAAATATACTTTTCAAGAAAACTGACAGAAGCATTAATTTCCCATTGATACCAACTTTCAAAATGAAGACCAAACAGTCGAAAAATAATTTATCGGCCTCTATTCGATACTAACTAGCCTTTGCTACTCTATTATAAATGTGGAAATTAGGCCCAGACGAATTTTTGATTTTTGTCCTCATATCGCAGCATATTATGGTAAAAAAGATTCGATCTAGGCTTTCATAAGTTTTTGTTGTTTTATTTTTAACAGAAGAATCGTTATTCGTTGATAGGCAAGTAAATTGTGATGGATTTACTATATAAGCCTATCAAAGACCAATCACCAGTCAACCCAAACTAGTAATTTTTAGTCGTACAAGCACAATAAATTAGCGAGCAACTATCATTCCCTACAAGTTAAGTCTACAAAGGCTACGTCATATTTAAATTTGCTATAATTTTTAAATACTTTAAAATTACGTCCCTTTCTGTAATTTACATTTGAACGATTTTATTAATTTAATTATTTTAAATACTGATTGGACTTGATAAGTACAGTACATGCTCAGGCTATTAGAAAGCCTTGGTAAGACACACATCGACATTCAGTGAAATTAAACAATTTAATGTTGTTTTTTTTACGATATATTTTACATGTTGATATATTATGAATTAAACTAAATCAGTAGGAAGTATTTATTACTTGAAATATTTGATTTTTTTTTAAACCTCAACTCACTTTTTTTCCTAAAAACTTTAATCTCTATAAAACAATTGGAAATTCAAAAACCAGCATTTGCATTCATAACAAATAATTAGAATCAATTACACAAATTGGTCGCTGTGGCGTACTGGTAGTGCGTTGGACTGTTACGCAAAGTGTCCGGGGTTCGAATCTCGGCACAGCTAAGAAATCAAAAAGTAGAAAAAACAATTTTTCTACACGGTACCACCTCTTGGCAGGCAATGGCAAACCTACAAGAGTAAAAATTCCCTATGAAAAGCTTTTCACTTCGCCGTTGGGATTCGGCATAAAACTGTATGTCTCTTCCATTCATGTTCAAATATAATACGCACAACATGAACGAATGCGAAAAGCTCGGCCTAGGCCCTCCATGGGCTGTTGTGCCATTAAAAGAAGAAAGAAGAGACAAATTGTAAAATTCATAAGAATAATAACGATTATTGGGAAAAGTGGAAAAGTGTTTAACTGTAACATTTCATTAAATTGTACAAAGAACAAAAAAAGAAAAATTATTCGAGTATCTTTACTGGTTACATAGCTAGAAGGAATGTACGGTATTGCTTGTGAGCAACTATCTGTCTCTACGCAAGTACAGCATGCTCCATTTAGTATCTCACTTCTTCTGGTTTCTAGCTAATCATTTTCGATGTACATAACTATTTATTCATTCAGGTACTACCGCATTGATATGCAAATGATCATGATCAAGTTAACCTTCATTGTTTGGCAGATACCATTTCTCTAAACATTTACTACGTTCATAAGTACTCAATCAATTGCATTTCACACATTTTAACATATTTCATAACCATGATCCATTGGCTTCATTATCGATTGCAAAAAAAAAAAACAAAAATCGAAATAAAATAAAATCCGTCGGTAAAATTTCTTTAAAATGTTTAGCCTATTTCTCTCACGCCTCTCTAATGCTCTTGAGTGTACACACTTTAACTGAAAAAAAATTACTCTACTCACAGCTGTTATTAGCAAATAGTAAATTACCTCTTTCTTTACCACATATTTAGTCGTATTTTATTATGGGTATTCAATGAAAGACGTAAATACGTAATGCAGGCATCTTCTATTATACGCCAAAGTAAATTCACACCGTACTATATATGTACGTCTCATAAGGTGCATTTACGTCTTTGTCTTTGACTGAATACCCACATTATTTGTTAATTAAACGCACTCATATACAAAATGTTTCTCGTATCTAAGAATGAGTTTCTTTCTTCATCTATTCGTAAGCATGAACATTTATTTATTCAGTTTTGTACGTTCGCTCGCACAGTGCTAATGTCTAGACTCTCAGTGTTTTAGTTTCAGTTTCAGTGTATCGCAGACATTTGAATTTTTACTAAATCTTTAAGGTAATTTAGTTTTAATTCAAATAGGTTAATTTAAGTGTTTATTTATTAAAAAAAAAAGAAAAAGAAAAACAAATTTATATATCAAAATATTTTTCGCTTCGTTTTTGTTAAATTTTCTCTTTTCAAGAAACACGTGTACCGATTTCATGACACGTGGTGTTCGATGCACAAATAATTCATCTCTCTCTGTCTCTTTCTTTAACTGAGCATTTACAACAGAGAGTAAGATTTATTTTTATGCGATCTAAATAGTATATGTACTATAAATATACCTTAGTATATGAAATTGCGCCATAAACCGATTTACATAAATATGATATTTCTATGATTAACTTCTAAAAAAATATACATAAATACTTTAAAATGTAGGCGAAAGTAAAATAAACCATATTTCAAACAAAATCGTGTTGCTTAGTAGAAATAACATTAAATTAATGCAGATAATCATAAATTCTACTTCTTCTTTTAATGGGATTACAGCCCATGGAGGGCCTAGGCCGAGCTTTTCGGATCCACTCATGTTCTGTATGTTATATTTGTAATTTATTGGAAGTGACCTACAGTTTTAAAGCGAATCGCACTGCCAAAAGGTGGTGCCGTGTAGTAGAAAAATGGTGATTTGAACTGCGGGACACTGTGCAGCAGGGCAGCGCACTACCAACACACTATGCCACAGCGGCCAGTCAAACAACATAATCATACATAAATATTATGTACAACACACATAGATATACATATGTACATACAATTTATTTGGAGTGTTTTGTTAAGTTTTGTAAGCTAAATATTTAAAGATGCAATCGGCACAGCAGCCATGGAGGGTAGTAATTATACCTATGTACGAGGTATGATAAAAAAATAACCGTTATTTTCATATTTTTCATTTTTTCAAAAAGTATTTATTTATTCATCAACAACTATCTTGTCCCCTTCAAAGTAATCCCCCTCAGATATAATACACTTATGCGAGCGTTTTTTCCAATCCTCGAAACACTTCTGAAACGCGCTTTTTGGTATCGCCAACAGCTCCTGTTTCGATTTTTCTTTTATCTCCTCAATCGCAGCAAAACGCTTTCGTTTCATCGGTGTCTTCAGTTTTGGGAAGAGGAAAAAGTCAGCGGGGGCCAAGTCCGGTGAATACGGTGGTTGAGGCATGATAACGGTTTTGTTTTTGGCCAAAAACTTACGCACAAGCGACTTTGTTTTTGCTCAAAATTTAGCAATTTTGGAACAATCTTCGCTGCCGCACGTTTCATGCCTAAAACATCCGTAAAAATAGCTTGGCATGAGCCAATAGTGATTCGACGATTATCCAAAATAATTTTCTTCCCTGCGTCAATGTTTTCATCGGTTGTTGACGTGCTCGGGCGACCAGGACGAGCATCGTCATTGACATCTTCTCGGCCTTCCTTAAACCGGTTATACCACAATTGAACTTGTGTTCTGCTCATAGTAGACTCTCCAAAGGCCAGAGTCAACATTTCAAATGTCCTTGCGCATTTAATTTCATTTTTTACACAAAACTGAATACAGTTTCTTTGATCCATTTTTTCGAATAGTAAAAAATCGAAGAGCACACCAAAACACGACTAACCTTTTTATCTGTCAAAAACAAACTGTGTACCAATATAACAGAAAAAAAAAATGCGAAAATCGAACATACGTAACTCACGAAATTTGAAAATAACGGTTATTTTTTTATCACACCTCGTATGTACAACGAAGATAGACAACACAAGATGGAGGGTAAAAACAAGATGGAGGGTGAAAACCAAAACCGCCATCTCTTATCCGGCATTGGTAAACTTTCATATACATAAACTACTTTGATTTATCTCTTTTCACATTCAACATTAGACTCAACTGGATATAAAAAGTAATGTTTTAGATAAAATTATAATAAGTATATAGTACATATCGTGGCCCTAATGCAGAAACTAATATTTTTTTTACTGATTTTTTGAAGAGTATGGTCCATCAGAAGAGTATGGTGGTCGCTGTGGCGTAGTGGTAGTGCGGTGGAGTGCTACGCAGAGTGTCTGGGGTGAAAATCTCTGCATAGGCAAAATCAAAAAGTAGAAAAAAGAATTTTTCTACACAAAGCTATGAAAAGCTTTTCACTTCGTCGTTCGGATTCGGCATAAAACTGTAGGTCCCTTCCATTCATGTACAAATATAACACGCACAACATGAATGGATGCGAAAAGCTCGGCCTAGGCCCTCCATGGGCTGTTGTGCCATTATAAGATACCAATTACGTAGGGATCAAGTAACTTTTAATAGAAAGATAAAAGAAAAACGTTCAAATTATTGTTAATATTAGCAAATTTGATAGTAATTTTATTTCAAATACTATTAGCAAAACTAATTTACTATGTGTAGGACTATGAAAGTTCGTGAAGCGTATAGCTTTTAAAAAAGGTATTTGTAATATTTGATTACAGTACTCGTATATCATTTTCTAGAAGTATTTAAACGAAGTTTATAAATAATTGGTGCTAAACTTCAGCGGTAATAGCGTTAGTGACTGGATAAGCAGGGTGTTTAAGGTTTTCGGCAGGAAAATCAGCTGAGAAAACAGACGATATAACAAAAATAAAGAAGTACCATACCGACTCTATTCGCAATGAAATAAGAAAGTACAGTAAAGCTGAAACAGTGAGTTCGGAAAGTACTTTGAGATGTTCTGGAACTCTTCGCCGTTCGGATTCGGCATTAAACTGTAGGTCCCTTCCATTCATGTATAAATATAACACGCACAACATGAGTGGATGCGAAAAGCTCAGCCTAGGACCTCCATGGGCTGTTGTGCCATTAAAAGTAAGTAAGTAAGTAAGTAAACTGTAAAGTACTGGATCTTCCAATTTCGCTACAGCTACATATATAAATCAGTAGTGCCTTTAAAACTTTTTCTTCAATGGCACAATAGTTCAAGCTGAGTCATTCGCAATCCCAATTTTTGTATTTTGAGTTTTTGGTTCCCGCTCATCAGCTTTTTCCAGTATACTTCGAACAACGATCACTTTCAAAATAACTAAACAAATGTTCTTCATTTGACTGAGAGTTGTTGAAGTATATCAGGAACCTAATATTACTAATCCATTATTTCTTTCAAATGTCAAGAAACTTTTATTGAATTAGAGAAAATTTTTGTTTCTTTGATTGATAATTTTACCAATAATTATAAATAGTTCAAAAGATTGATTGTGAAAACTTATATTTTTTTCCATTATGAATCAATTCTATTTTAAAAATTAAAATGTCGAAGATAAGAAATTTCTCTCAGTAAAAAAATAAAAATTAAAAACTTATCTAAAACATAAAAAAATAAATAAAATACGTTTATCTTTTTTTTTTTTTTTGTTTGTTTGTTTGTTTTGCGTACGTCAAAACATTTGCAGGCAGCCAGAGAAACAGTCATTCATTCTCAATCATGCGCAAGTCTAATGTGGCTTATAAAATATTTAAATCACGTTTTATAAAACTGAAGTGATATGTGATTATACAGGGTGTTGCTTATCAACAACAATTATCATTTATTATTTAACAAATATTATTTTTTTTTTAAATGGCAATAAAATCATTTCCTATTTGTGTTATTTTTTGTATGTTTTCTTTAAATTGTCAATCAATCGTTGAAGTATGAAAAGCACGAGAACTAACAATACAGAAAATATCACGCACATGATATCGTATGTGCGTAGGTAAAACTTTAAAATGGTGGCATTTAAAGTCAATTAAATTCAATGAAATATTTCAAAATAAACTGTTAATAACAATGAACGAATTTTAGCAGCAATGCCAGTGATGGCAAAGAAAACACAAAATCGTGATCAAAACATTTCACAATTCATTTTCAGGTTTCACTTTTGTTGATTTTTTGTTTACTTTTAATTATGTAAACATTAATTATACATAAGTTGCTTATCTACTACCGCAAAAGTACATAGGTATGTGGGTAACGTGCTACAATTTTGTTAATTAAATTTTTGCATTTTTGTAAGCATCTACCTACATACATACATACATATGGGCGGCCACATGCACATACACCCCTGGCGAACTTATTAGCACACCCTCACCAATAATCGTGATGATCATATTTTTAGTTATGTATGTAGAGTTTTTAAACTTATTACTTTAACATAATTTTGAAGAAAATATACTTTATTAATGTTTATAACAAAAATAATTTGAGATATTGGAGGTGTTATAAAAAGAGTAGCTTTTTCAAAACAAAATAAAAATTTTCCAAAAATGCCAAAAATTATTAGGTCTTAAAAAGTCTTAAAAATTTGGTTAGATTTATTTTATTTCTGTCACATTATAATTTTTATTTTCTGTTTTTCTTTAGAGTGAAATGACAATCGCATGATATTCCATAAATTTTGTTTACATAGTTTCTTAATTTTTTGTTCCCCCCAAAACGCATTAAATTAAATATTTAATGAAGTATTTGATTTAATGAATAAAAATTGTACAATAGGTTTCTTCAAATTTTCGGAGTTTTCTTTATTTACATACTTCACAGCATATGTGTTGAACGTGGGGTGTGCTAATTAAATCGCCAGAGCTGTATATACTTCAATATGTAATTAAATATTGTAAATAAATATGAACAGTTTGCATTTAATTGTAAATTGCAAGTGATGCATATCTTAATTACTTTTTAATATAAGCGGTAGTTTTTTTTTATTTCCTGCATTAATTAAATAACTTGAAAATGATGAATTTAAAAAAAAAAAATTATTTTATTAATAGAATCAGTAAGTAAGCTATGACGTTTTACCATCTTGCAGGGAATTCATGGGTTCCCTGCCAACAAAAACCCTCCATATTTTAAGGCTATGAACGAATCAACCAAGTTTTGATATTTTCAACTGAAATACAGCGTATTCCAGGAAGGGTAATCTGCATCAATCGAAATAAGTGATACTTAGTCAGACAGAGCAAGGTCTGGTGAATACGGCTATTTGCCAAATAATATTTAACCAGTCTGTAGCAACATGAGACCGCTCATTTTCGTGATGGAAAATGATGACCAAGCACGGTAGGTTGCATATTCTGTTCGTTTTTCGACCATTGCTTTCTTTAAACGAATCAATTCTTTTGGATACAGCTCTTCCGTAATAGTTTCACCAGGTTTTAGTTACTGATTCCTTCAAATACAGAGTATTACCTGCTGACATGAGTGTAAAGGGTGATTTTTATAAGAGTTTAGTTTTTGTAAATGAAAAAAAAACAGAAATTTTACAAAAGTGAATGAAATTTTTATTTGGATCGATTACTCAATTCCTGCCATTTACTTTTTAAAGATAATTTCACTTAAATGTTGCCCGCGGCTAGTTGTCCATTCTGAAGGTCCCATTTTGGCACATTTTTCACACATTTCGGCCGGAATCTCACAAAGCACGCGTTCAATGTTGGCTTCCAAAACAGCAATCGTGTTTGGCTGGTCCCTATAGACAAGAGACTTAACATAGCTCCACAAAAAATAGTCTAACGGGGTCAAATCACACGATCTTGGAAGCCAATTGACTACACTAAAACGTGAGATTAACTGCTCACCAAATTCGCCTCTCAATTGATGCATGATTTCGCGTGCAATGTGGCATGTGGCATCGTCGTGTTGGAACCATATGTCGGCCGAGTCTAATTCTAGAATTTTCGATAAAAAAAAAAGTGTTATAATCGAACGGCACCTTTCTACATTGACCATACCGTTAAGGCCTTCATCGCCTTTGAAAAAGTACGGCCCAATACGGCCGCCTGCCCATAAACCGCACCAATAAGTGCATTTTTCAGGATGCATTGGTAGCTGCTGAATTGCCTCTGGCTGGTCTTCACTCCAAATACGGCAATTCTGCTTATTCACGAATCTATTGAGTCAAAAATGAACATCGTCGCTGAAGACAATTTTGCGATAAACACATTTTTCACAGAGCACGAATTTTGATAATAAATTTCAATAATTTGCAAACGTTGTTCAGGCGTAGGTCTGTTCATTATGAAATGGTAAATCAAACTGAGCATAAATCAAGTGACAGCTGTTAAAAAAACAAACTCCGAAAAAAGTATTGCCATATTGAAAACCACACTTCTAGAAAAAACACCCTTTAGCACAAAACGGTGATGTCGTTTACACTTTGGCAAATTGATAAATAATCTTAACAAAAGTTACATGTTGTAACTAAGACATGAAAGTAGTTACAGTATTGCCAGATGAGATTTAGTAAAAGTTACGCCATCCATTGTGAATCCCTTATTTTCAAGTTATACACCAATATTATTCTTACTTTGATTTATTTTGTTAGACTTCCGTTTATTACACATGATAATTCAAAGAAAATAGAGAAAAAAAAAACAAAATATTTTACGGGTAAAATTCCATTTTTCTTCCTACTACATGTGAAACTGACATTTCCATGTCTATATTTCTATTCTATATATTTACATTCCTATAGTTTATTTATTTCTTAAAATGCCTTCGGCGGAAAAGGATTTGCCTAAATCTGTCACTCGGTATTTCGATTATTTACAATTCGTTTGGAAAACAATGGTTTTTTCCAAATTTTGACACTAGACAATATTTGAAAATTCTTTCTTTTCCCATATGCGAATATTATTTGAAATTACTGAAATTGAGAATTTTTTGAAAAAATATGAAATAAATTACTCTTTTAAATGATGATATGATCTCATAAATTCAAAATGAAAATCTTTTGCTTCTTTTCGTGTATTCTATGGAAAACTTTCTATTGCACAGAAATATATACACGGGTTCATACATACTACTGTGGGCAAAAGTTAGTAAGACTTTGTTCATAATTTCAAATTTTTTTATTCATTCTTCCAAATCTATTTCGTCCCCTTCAAAGTAATCCCCCCAACCCCAATACACTTGTGCCAACGTTTTTTCCAATTCTCGAAACAGTTGTTAATGTCAATTTCCGGAATAGCCTTCAATGCGCTTAGCGATTCATGTTTAATGTCTTCAATTGACTCAAAACGGTGTCCACGAAGCGGTTTTTTGAGTTTAGAAAATAGCCAAAAGTCACACGGTGCTAATCACACGGTCAGGCGAATAGGGTGGTTGCGGAACGATATCAGTCGAATTTTTGGCAAAATGGTCTCGTAAAACCAATGCAGTGATTTTGGAACCAATCGTGCATTCACTCTTCTTAGGCCCAAATGATGTTTTAAAATGGCTTTCACTGATCCTTCCGATATTCCAACGATGCCAGTAAGGTCTCTGACTGTTAATCGTCGATTCTCGAGCACCAATTCCTTGATTTTATTGACGTGTTGATCATCAGTTGATGTTGATGGCCGTCCTGGACGTGGTTCGTCGTCAACGCGTTCTCGACCATCTTTGAACAATTTGTACCAATCAAAAACACTTGCTCGCGACATACAATTATCACCGAAGGCCTTTAAATTTAATGGAACTTCTTTTTTTGGGGGGAACATTTGGCACAGATGTCACCGACAGTCATACCAACCTTAAAAAAATAATATTTTGATGAATGGGTTTCCGCGCTAAATTTAAATTAAAAAGTCTTACTAACTTTTGCCCACAGTAGTATGTGTATAGGTACATATTTAGTTTGTTAATAAAAATATTTTAAGTTCAGTATCTGTGGATTTAGGTATTCAAATTTACATTTCACGATCTTTGATGTAAGCACAATTAAATTGTTTTGATTTACATATTGAACATGAACCTAATTAAATTTTCTGAATTTAATTTCACTCTGCTGACCGCTGAGATTACTCTCGTTTGGAATTTTTTGCTTTATTCGATATATGGTAGTATATAAATTATTTATGTACTTTACTTTAAAACATCGGGCATTTTCCATTGTGATAGTTGATATTTAAATATCAAGATATTTAAAATATTGCAAATCACTGGTATATGAATTATCATACACACAAAAAAAAAAAACTATAATCATTGAATACTTACTTTACTTTACTTTTAATGGCACAACAGCCCATGGAGGATCTAGCCCGAACTTTTCGCATCCACTCATGTTGTGCGTGTTAGATTTGTACATGAATGGAAGGGACCTACAGTTTAATGCCGAATCCGAACGGCAAAGTGAAAAGCTTTTCATAGCAATTTTTACTCTTGTAGGTTTGCCATTGCCTGCCAAGAGGTGGTGCCGTGTAGAAAAATTATTTTTTCTACTTTTTGTTATGCCTGTGCCGAGATTCGAACCCCGGACACTCTGCGTAGCAGTCCAACGCACTACCACTACACCACAGCGACCACATAATCATTGAATAATTTTCGTTTAATAACAAAAGTTCTGTGTTTTTTTTTTATATTGAATTATAATATAGGGTGTCCTAATAAAAGAGCATGATTTAAATTTTGTGGGATTTTTTTTTCCTGTGCAAGTAGTAGCTTGAAATTAAGTAGCTGCCGTCTAAGAATGTTTCTATTATTGGAAATTACGCGCTACACAAACTAGTAACGTGATATCATTGTGAAAATGAGGTCGGAAATGACTGTGAATGCATTCGTTACAGGAATATGATAACGGAGTTAACAATTCCAGAGGCGAAGGCCGAGATCCAACGTGAGATAAAATAACACATCATCAGTGAGATAGAGCCACATCTTTCTTAAAACGTTATCGAAAATTTCATTCACAGAGCAAGAGTCTATGATCAGAGCCGCGAGAGCCATTTGCCGGATATCTTATTCCATACTTAATCAGAACATATGTCTACTTTACAATGCAATAAAACTATCACAACTCGCTCAAAAAAGAAGCGTTTTTTTTAAATAAATGTGGGTGTTGTTTTCTCCAGAGAGGAGTGTATCATTGCTGATAGAGTTAGTAGGAGCTGATAGAGTTAGTAGGCGCATTGTTAGGTGAAAATATCGTTAACCTTTTTCGGGACACCATTGCAAAAAAATTTTCCGCTTTTGATTAGGAAAAATAGCTGAAGTTTCCTCAACTCATTTCAAATTCTAGTGTTGTCTGAATTTTTATAATTTCCAACAAGCAACGTGATACTTATCATTGTGAAAATGAGGTCGGAAACGACTGTGAATGCATTCGTTACAGGAAGTTAATAATTCCAGAGGCGAAGGCCAAGATCCAACGTGAGATAGAGTCACATCATCAGTGAGATAAAGCCACATCATCAGTGAGATAGAGCCACATCTTTCTTATAACGTTATCGAAAATTTCATTCACAGAGCAAGAGTCTGTGATCAGAGCCGCGAGAGCCATTTCCCGGATATTTTGTTCCATACTTAATCAGAACACTTGTCTACTTTACAATGCAATAAAAATATCACAACTCGCTCAAAAAATAAGCGTTTTTTTTTTAAATATTATCGTTCACCTTTTTCGGGACACCATTGTAAAAAAACTTTTCGCTTTTGATTAGGAAAAATAGCTGAAGTTCCCTCAACTCATTTCAAATTCCAGTGTTGTCTGAATTTTTATATTTTCCAGAGTATTGTAGAGTTTCCTCAATAACAATTCGGGTATAATAAGAGTAATTAAAGAAACTTCACAATTATTTCGAAGAAATATCAGAATTCTCTTATATATCTAATATCCATATAAAAATTCAAACTTAACTCAAAACAGCATTGATCATCTACCATAAGTTAATGTGGCATATTCTATCTTAAACCACATTCAAACCAAAACAATTTTGTAACACCATATGAATTTGCAAACAAATATACATACATGATGTAGTGCAAGTTATTTCAATTAATACTTATCAATTGAAATATATTTTTGTTCTGCCTCCTTCTTTTCCAAATACATATGCCGCTGGACCTCCGGCACATCACGAAACTATGAAATGAGTATATTAAATTTCATTTAATGCAAGTTATAAAAGTAAGAGATTAATCATATACGAAATACCATGGAAACGTAAATATCATTTGCGAAATTGATATTAAAAAAATAAATAATAAACATTAAAGGAGCGCTGGCGGCGCTAAATGCGCATGCGCCCGATCTCATTACACACGGGCAATGTAAACATCAATACAGACATACGAGTACAAACATGATCAAGCACCACTGTTAAAAAAAAGAAGATATTTTATTAACATTGATAATGAAAATTTAATTTGCATATGTGCTAATAAAAAGTATTTATTTGAATTGTCATGTCTACGAAATTTTATAATATTGACACTTCATTTCAGACTAAACAAAAACTAATACCAAAATCTTATAAATAATAAATAAAACTTAACCATTCTTCTCTTATATATTTTCAGTATTTCAATGGGGTGACTTGTGAAAACATTTTCTCCTGAACCCGGGACCAAAAAGGTAAAATTTATAAATTCTATAAATAATATTATTAAACATAAAAAGATGTACCTTACGTAGGTACTAGTTACACATCCCTACACAGTTTCTCAGAAAAAATAATATATTTTTAATTAAAATCAATAAAGACTTCATAAATAAAGCAATAGCTATATGACTTTTACAAATAGAAAAAAAGAAAAGAAAAGATATACATAATTATTTTGTTTATTTAAGGAAACATAAAAATTTCATGCCTGACATGAAAGCAAGAATTTCTTTTCCGCTTTTATTACGATTTTATTTGCTAGCAAACATACGTAAATATTAGCAACAATAATAATCAAATCAGTTTGATTGCAAAAACAAAAATAATAACAATAAAAAATAAGAGAAACATATTAAATTTAATTGATCGTAAGCGTTGAGTGATCGAGCAATAGACAGTAGCTAGTGGCTGGATCTCAGCAGATTGATTCAACTTCAAACCAATAACAATCTAATATTAATTATCATTTTTGTTCTTTATCTCTTCAGAATGTAATGCACGAATCCGATTCTTAATAAATAATAATTTTAGTTGAAATGAACGTTTTTGTGGTATGCGAAAATAATGTAAATCTCTGGAAATACTGCAGAATTTCCGTTTTTCAATGTTTACAACCAACATTTCGTTTTCTCGTGCATTTAAGCACCTGCTTGATACTGCGATAGGCGCGATCGCGAGTACATTGAGAATACAATTTTTCCAATCTCATTAAATTGTATATTTTATACATATTATTTGTTTTCGCTTTGCCACACGCTTTTAATTTTAGCATAATTATTTATTTTAAAAGAAACTACGGAAATATGGAAAACCGAATTACATTACCTACTAAAAATATAAAGAGTGATGTTTCCTAAATTAATTTAGCAAATTCGCTCAACTTGTTTGTGGTTAATATCAGTTGATTTGTGTTTTTTTTATACTCTTTATGGTTCATTAATATATTTATTGAAATTTTCATACGGATAATACACATACGTATATAGTTATCAATGAGTTACAAATACTTTTTGAATTTAAAGTAAATGGAGTATGGATTTTAAAAGATTCAAAAAATCTAAATATTAAATGCTTATGAAATTTCTGAATCTGAGTTCTATATTTCTTGATTTTAAGGTATTCTACCATAGTCTCTAAATGAATGAAAGTACTTTTAATTGTAATTGATATTCGCTAATAAGGGCTAATTGCATTTTTTCATAGTAGAAATAGAGATAGGCACTCTACCAGTAGATGATCCAAAATGTGTAATGTTCTGATTAAAATGTTTCAAAACTCCGAAGTCATGGTAAAATTCTTAAATTTTTAACAGAAATTAACCTTTCAATCCATTTAAGAGTAAGGGTTAATATCACCTATAATAATTTATCTTAACACGATATACTGAGAGAGTGTGTTTTTTCACGCGTAGCACAAACCAATCATATAATATTTTTATGCACATTTTTAAGGAAATTCAGAAAATATCATAAAATATATGTAAAATAATAAAGGCTTTATCAACGAGCTAAAATAATATAATATGCAAACGGTTTATTATTTTTTATCGCAAATTTCCAAAGTACCGAAAACGTGAGAAAAGGTTCCGTTGAAGTGGCAATTTCTGTTTTAAAAAAATACCACAAGGGAACAGCTAAAGGGTTAATAAATACACCGGTGAATGTAAAAGTGTTTCATTTAAGTAAAATCTATTTTAAGCTTAGAAAATACTTTTAAAGACATGTAAATATACAGATACTGAGTATAAGAGGTGAACATTTAAAAGATTTTTGAAATTCTGGTTTATTTTTACTAAAACCCAGTTTATTTCTTCACTAACCTATAGTAAAACTTTATGAACAATATATTTTAAGAACTTATCAACCCTCGTAATCGGTCAAACAAGTGATTTATTCTTAAAAGGACAAAAAACACCCATGCGGGAGGGAGAAAATTGGTTAATACTTTCGACACAAATATTCAACGGAAAATTCTACTATAAATTGCTGTACCGACGAACAATCTTACTTACTTTACTTTTAATGGCACAACAGCCCATGGAGGGCCTAGGCCGAGCTTTTTGCATGCACTCATGTTGTGCGTGTTGTATTTCTACATGAATGGAAGGGACCTACAGTTTAATGTCGAATCCGAACGGTGAAGTGAAAAGCTTTTCATAGCAATTTTTTACTCTTGTAGGTTTGCCATTGCCTGCCAAGAGGTGGTGCCGTGTAGAAAAATAATTTTTTCTACTTTTTGATTTTGCCTGTGCCGAGATTCGAACCCCGGACACTCTGCGTAGCAGTCCAACGCACTACCACTATGCCACAGCGACCACAACAATCTTAAACGCTAAATTTACATCTTATGTTATTATATCTTATGGTTTATTATATATAAGTACTACATTAAACATATGTTAAATATGGGCAAAGTATAGAACGGCGTTAAATAAAAATTAGACGTAATCTAACTTTCAGAACTTTATTATTATTTTTTGTTCTGGAATTTGTTATTAGCAGAGCCGGGATAAAAATCGTAAATTAGTTAATTAATGGAGCTAAATGTTTGGTTAACAAATAAACTTTATGATAATTTTGAAAACCATTAACGGTTTGATTAACTTCCGTAAAAACTTTTCCGTTAACTAGAGTCCATTTACCATAACTAGGAATGCCTGCTAGCTGCTGCCTTCTCCCCGAAGTTTCAGCTCATGTGATTAGAGAAGTACAATATTGCCCAGGTCGGAAAGGTAAAGAAACTTTTGGTGTGTACGGTCCAGCAGCAAGCCATGACCTCGATGAAGAACGAGAGCGATATATCGTGCAGCACAAGCAAATCGACACCCACTATCTATTCGCGGATTATGGTTCAATTGTATGTCGCAATGTCTGATTTTGGTATCCCTGCGAAGTTCGTTCGTCTTTGATACTGACCCACACCACAAGCGCAGTGAAAATTGGGACAGACCTCTCCTTGCCATTTGATACCACAGGAGCTTGCAGGTTTTTAACCTTATGCTGAAGAAAATAATTCGAGCTGTGAACATCGACTTTTTTCTACAAGAGTGTCATGCTGCTAGCATACGCTGATGATATTGACATCATTGGCATCAACGCAGTCACTGCAGCATACTATAATCTGGAAAGGGGGTCTCGTCGAGTGGGTCTAAAGGTGAACGAGAACAAAACGAATTGCCTTGTGTAACAAACAAAGAGTCTTGGACAAAATGTCACTGTTGACAATTATACTTTTGAAGTCGTCAAGGATTTCGTTTAGCTAGGATCCAGCATTAACACTGACAATAATGTCAGCCTTGAGATCAAGCGGAGATTAACTTTTGCCAACCGGTAAAACGGGCTCAGTATGCAATTGAGAAACAGAGCCCTTCTTTCGTATGACAAAAAAAAAAATAACGCTCTATAAGTCTCTCATCCTTCCCGTCTTAATGTATGGCACTGAGAGGTGGACGTTGACCACCTATGATGAGATGCTGTTAGGAGAGTTAGAGAAGAAGATGGTTCAATTAGCGTGGAGATGGAACGATGAGCTTCATGAGCTGTACGTCGACACTAACATAGAAAGCGCATAAAAATCCAACGGCTTCGCTCGCTTTGTCATGTTGAGCGAATGGAAGAAGGCGCTCTATCTAGAAGAGCTTTTTATTCGAGCCATGGTGGAGGAACACGAAAAAGAGAACGTCCTAATGTCCGTGGGATCTCCCTCTCTCATTCTCCCTCCTTCTTCTTCCCACCTATCAATCCTTCCAATCAACACAATACTCTGCATTCATAGGGGTACACCCTGGGTGTTGAATAAAAATAAATAATAAAAAAAAGAATCAGAAAGACCTGACTGCACTTGGCCTTATCATCTGTCGCCAGCGCGCGCATAACAGAGACGACTGACGAAGATTTATCGAGGCGTGCAATTTATTGCACATAAATATTTTAATTAAATAGTATGATAAGCTAAAACTAGACTCAGATCAACTCAGCTTCAATTTCATTAATAAAGGTTGTTTTTTTAGAAGTGTTGTTTTCAATCTGGCAATACTTTTTTCGGAGTTGGTCTTTTTGACAGCTGTCGCTTGATTTATGCTCAGTTTGGTTTGCCATTTCATAATGAGTAGACTTACTCCTGAACAACATTTGCAAATCGTGCAAATTTATTACCAAAACGAGATGGCCTCCGATCCCGATTTTCAGAAGAAAATTTTGTTCAGCGATGAAGCTCACTTTTGGTTGAATGGGTACGTTAATAAGCAAAATTGTCGAATTTGTTGAGACGCCGTGACATCCTCAAAAGGTCACTGTTTGGTTTGCTCTATGGGCAGAGGAAATCATTGGTACATATTTCTTCAGAGATGAAGCCGGCCATAATGTTACAGTCAATGAGGAACGCTATAGAGCCATGATTAATGACTTTTTCGTGCCTGAATTGTGAATTGGAGGATGTTGATGTGGACGACCTTTGGTTCCAACAAAACGGCTCTACATGCCATACAGCCAACGAAACAATCAATTTATTGAAGGAAACTTTTGGTGAGCGCATTATCTAGCGTCGTGGGCCTTTGGCGTGGTCGGCCTCCAAGATCGTGCGATTTAACACCGCTGGACTATTTTTTGTGGGGTTATGTGAAGTCGCTTATCTACGCAGATAAGCCCGAGTCGATTGACGCCTTGGAAGATAATATTCCTCGCGTTATTACTGACATATGGCCCCAGCTGCTGCAAAAAGTGGTTGAAAATTAAGCTCTCGGCTGGAATTTATTCGATCCAGCCGCGGCGGCCACTTGCCCGAAATCGTTTTTAAAACATAATGGCAAATCCTTACCTTTATAATCAAGCTAAATTCTTGGCCATAACATTAAATTATATGCGTTTTATTTCTTCTGGAAAACCACACTTCTAAAAAAACACCCTGTATAAACATTGCACACTAACACTTATACACATAAGTATATCCTATGAAAACGTTATTTAACTAATATTATCCATGCACGTTTCTTCAATTACCAAACAATTGAAAGTACTTATGTATTTATCTGTTTACTTAGAAAAATTACACTAGCCAAATGTATACAAGAAATAATGAAAAGTTCCCTGCTAGTAGTAAGTAATTACTCATTTCATCTATCCACCACCTACGGTGGGAAACACGCAGTTTTTCGTGATTGCTCTTAAACAGTTAACAAACAAAAAAATATAAGTGAATAAAACATTTAATAAATATGTATTGATGAAAACCAAAAAAAATTTAGCACAATATATCCACAAAATTTGTTTATCAAATTTGCAAAATATGCCAAAAGTATTTATGAAGGCGTTAATTGTGTTAAATAAAATTTCAATTAATTGAATTAAATACTTATTATAAATAAATAAAATATTTTACAACTCTAAATCTATTCTACACGATATTCACACTTCCCCTTATGTTGTAGACATTCAAACATTATATATGTATGGTATTAAAAATTACGGGAAACTTTTATGAGTAATAGAATTTTTTTTTTTTCTCACTAATTTGTTGTACAAAAAAAGTTCGTTGCACTAGTGACAAAATTTTAATTGCGAATGGAATATTATAGATTCTACAAATAAATTATTAAACAAGTTTATGCTTGAACTAGAATTGAGGGCAATGGAATGTTTTTGTTTACAGTTAATTATTTGTTTTTTATTTTAATTAATCGTTTTTTATTTTCTTAAACTAATTGCCAATATTTTTATTTTATTTTTGTTTAAAGTACTAAAGTAAAATAAAGTAAAATAATTAAAAAAATATTCCACTTTTGATTGATCGTTTAAAAAACACTTTATGTACATATACTACTGTGGGCAAAAAGTAGTAAGACTTTTTAATTTAAATTTCGCCTTATTTTTTTAAGGTTGGTATGATTGTCGGTGACATCTGTGCCAAATGTCACATCAAAATAATCATTAGTGTTTAGTATACGCTTGTCTTTCTGAAGTACAAAAAGTGCATTCGGCGATTTTCACAATGAGTGAAATTATTCAACAAAGAAGTTCCATTAAATTTTGTGTGCGGAATCAAGTTTCTGGTGCCGAAACGTTCAGAATGTTGCAAAAGGCCTTCGGTGATGATTGTATGTCGCGAGCAAGTGTTTTTGATTGGTACAAATTGTTCAAAGATGGTCGAGAACGCGTTGACGACGAACCACGTCCAGGACGGCCATCAACATCAACTGATGATCAACACGTCAATAAAATCAAGGAATTGGTGCTCGAGAATCGACGATTAACAGTCAGAGACCTTACTGGCATCGTTGGAATATCGGAAGGATCAGTGAAAACCATTTTAAAACATCATTTGGGCCTGAAAAGAGTGAATGCACGATTGGTTCCAAAATCACTGCATTTGTTTTACGAGACCATTTTGCCAAAAATTCGACTGATATCGTTCCGCAACCACCCTATTCGCCTGACCGTGTGATTAGCAGTTACGATTACACATAATAAAACAATAATATAACACATTATACAACCACTTTATACATATTTGTATATATGTTCATACATATATACAAATGCATATACTTTAAAACAACCTAAAACAATTTATTTACAAAATTCTTAATAATTTAAGTTGCACACTTCACAGTTTAAAGCAACCCAAATATTTACAAAATTCCTAATAATTAAAATTGCACACTACACAGTTCAAAACAACCCAAATAATTTATTTACCAAATTCTTAATAATTAAAATTGCATACTACACAGTTTTGACAAAGTTCATTCAATTACTTAAATTTCTTCACATCGAACAACCGGAAAACAAAATTCCGACTAATTTTGTTTTCTTTATTCTTATTTTTTTTATACAATTAAACATTTTTAGTTCTAAGCAATTTTAAGTTATAAGTATAAGAATTTACATTATTAAAAGTTTAGTTTTAATTCACAACTCAATCAATTAATAAAGTTTTATAAAACCAAAAAATAACTTGTGTTTTTTTTTGGTTAAAAAGGAACCCAAAAACATTTCTGGCGACGAGGATGGGATAGGTATATTAATACCAATTCCTTTAAATCAGTGAAAAAAAAAATGGTCATATCCTTTGACCATCAGTGAAAAAAAAACTGTCATATCCTTTGACAATTAGTGAATAAAAGTAGTCATATCCTTTGACTAAGTGAAAGTGTAAAAGTTACCTTATTCGCGTAGAATCAAAACAATAAATTAATTTTGTCTTTGACTACGAACTTTAAAACAATAAATTACTTTTGTTTTAAAAGAAAAAAAAAGGATTGAAACAATAAATTAATTTTGTTTCATGTTGTGAATTAAAAAGCAATAAAATAATTTTGCTTAAATTAAAACAAAACAATAAATTAACTTTGTTTTGTGTTGTGACTTGTAAAACGAAAAATAATTTTGTTTAACTTACAACAAAACAATAAATTAACTTTGTTTTGTGTTGTGAAGTGGTCATATCCCTTGACCAAGTAAAAATAAAAAAAAAGGATTAACAAAAAAAATATATACATAAAATAAAAGAAAAAGAACAGAAAATCAACTAATTTTATTTAACTTAAATCAAATAACTTCAACCCAAATAGCAAATCAATTTTGTGAACTAAAAAGAAAAAAAAACAACAAAAAAAAATAAATAATTGTGTTGAATAAGAACAATAAATTAACTTTATCTTGGAACAAAATAACGCTATTTAAAGTAAACCTATTTTGAAGGAAGAACTAACATCGGAAGATTGACACCATAAAGCACAAGCAAATCAGCAACAACATCATTAATTTATTCTACATACATACAAACTCAACCCATTTTGTGAAAAGAAGTATCATCAACAATAGAAGACTTACAACAAATATTAAGCCAGATTAAATCATAGTAAGTGTAGCATTAAATTATATTCATAATTGTAATTATATTTATAATATTTGTTTATCTCGAAAAATTTTCCATCGGTATATACATATATATATTTAAATATTCAGTTATTCAATACGACGCGCGAATAGAATCAAATAAATTTTTTTTTGCGGCTTTTGTTGTGAACAAACCTTAAATCCTTTTAATAGAAAAAAAAACATTTCATACACCCCATACATTCCTTTGCACTATCCCAAAATGGCAAACCCTCAGATTAACTTAGACCCAATCAGATATTTAAACAATTTACCCCAATTCAACGGTAATAGGAATGATTTAATGACCTTTACGAGGTTAATAGATAGAATTTACCCAATACTCGCCACATATGACGAGTTATCCCAATTACTATTCTCAGATATCATCAAGAGTAGACTTGTTGGTAGGGCGAAGGAGGTAATTGAGATAAATACCCAAGTTAGATCGTGGGAAGATATTAAGAAAACGCTTCAAAATAATTTCGGTGAAAGAAAGAATTGTGAGGAATTATATGACGACCTAAGAGCTGTCACTTTTCATACAAACACAATTGATTTCTACAATGACATTAAGTATAGACTAAGGCGTTTAAATAATAAAAGTGTAATGGTACTAGGCGAAGGAGAAGCCGCAAACCATGTCTCAATGAATAACCAGAGAACGGCTCTACATATTTTCAAAAATAAAATTCCAGAGCCCATGAAAACCATCCTAGCGTGTAGAAATCCAACATCGTTGGAAGCCGCTATGGACATCATGTACGAAAATGGATATGATCAAATGGGCAAAGATAGCCGCATATATTCAAGAAAGGCCAGACAACCTAAGGATAATAATACTGATGCAAACAATAAAAAGCAATATCAAGGATATAGAGGGCATGGTAACTATCAACAGAGTGATAATAGTAAAGACAATCCTAGATACGGTAACTATCAACAGGACGACAATAGTAGAGAAAATCCTAGATACGGTAACTATCAGCAGAACGATAATGGTAGGGAAAATCCTAGGCATGGCAATTATCGGCAGAGCGATAGAAGTAGGGAAAATCTAAGACGTGGCAATTATCGTCAGAACGATAATAGTCAGGAAAATTCAAGACACTTTTATAGAAGTAATGAAAATCAAAGATGGCATAATAATCAAAATCACAACAACCACAACCAAATGACCCAACCACAGCAATCAAGCGTGGAACCCATGGACGTTAATAATGTGGAAAATTTTCAGCAGACAGCCTCTACGGAAAATTACCATATATAATGATAAAAACAAAATTAGGAACCTTAAAATTTATTATAGACACAGGAGCAACGCACTCCATTATTAACCCAGGTATTTGTCATCCTAAATGGAGAAAAGATACCGATATAATGAACCTCAAAACTCTTCAACATACCATTACAATTAATGAAAAAGTATCTATTCCACTTTTCGAAGAACTTGGCGACACCAACAATAGAATAGAATTTTTAGTCTGTAATTTTCATACGTATTACGATGGCTTAATTGGAAACAATATACTGGTACAACTAAAGGCTATTATAAATTTAAAAGATAATATATTAGAAGTTGGAGAAAAAAGAATCTCATTAAAATACAATACAAGTGGTGTGGAATATTATTTTGAAAAAGATGGCGTATACGAAATAGAATTGCCTATAGAACAGAAAGAAGGATTAATATATAAGCCTCAAACAATATTAGCAAACAATAAAAATGTTGAAATCATGGAAGGAGTATATGAAGCAGAAAACTTCAAAATAAATGCTCTAGTTAATGTCAGTGGAAAGATTCCAAAAAGAGTTGCATTTCAAACTCAAGAAACAGGTAAAATAACCGAAGAAAATTTTTACATTAGCCCTTCAAATAATGAAAATCTTAAACCCCCCCTATTAGAACAGATACGAACCTCTCACTTGAATCTTGAAGAAAAGAAGAAATTACTACAAATCATAAACAATTTTAAAAAAATATTTTATACAGAAGAAAGTGATTTAACATTTACCAATGCTATCAAACACGAAATAAGGACAGTTAATAACATCCCAATAGCTGCGAAAACATACCGCTACCCCTACGTTCACAAAGACGAAGTGAAAAAACAAATCAAAGAAATGTTGGATAAAAAAATAATCAGACACAGTCATTCGCCTTACTCAGCTCCGGTTTGGATTGTACCAAAGAAAATGGATGCTAGTGGCAAGAAAAAATGGAGATTGGTGATCGATTACCGTAGGTTAAATGAGGTAACAATCGATGACAAATATCCAATCCCCAATATCGACGAAATCTTGGAAAAACTAGGAAGATGTCAATATTTTACGACATTGGATCTTGCCAAAGGATTCCACCAGATCGAAATACACGATAAGGACATACCTAAGACGGCTTTCAGTGTGGAAGGCGGCCACTACGAGTTCCTTCGTATGCCTTTTGGACTGAAGACAGCCCCGGCAACTTTCCAACGTCTAATGAACAACGTTCTAGGAGACTTAATTAACAAGATCTGCCTAGTGTACTTAGACGACATAATAATATTTTCGACATCACTACAAGAACATGTAGAATCCCTAACTAAAGTATTTCAGAGACTTAAAGAGGTAAACCTAAAAATTCAACTTGACAAAAGTGAGTTTTTGAAAAGGGAGACCAATTTTCTTGGACATATTGTAACTGAAGAAGGCATCAAGCCAAACCCTGATAAAATAATATGCGTACAAAATTTCCCATTACCAACTACACAAAAAGAAATCAAGCAGTTCCTCGGATTAGCAGGATACTATAGAAAATTTATAAAAGACTATTCAAAAATTGCAAGGCCAATGACTAAATATCTAAAGAAGGATACTAGTATTGATATTAATGATCCGGAATACATCGAAAGTTTCAAAACATTAAAAATCTTATTAGTAAATTCTCCTGTTCTTATATACCCCGACTTTAATAAAAAATTCACTTTACAAACAGATGCAAGTAATTTCGCGATAGGTGCAGTGTTATCCCAAGACGGACACCCAGTTTGCTACGCAAGTAGAACACTTAATGACCACGAACAGAATTACAGTACCATCGAGAAAGAACTGTTAGCGATAGTATGGGCAACACAACAATTAAGACCATACTTATTTGGAAGAAGATTCTTAATTGAAACTGACCATAGACCCCTAACTTGGTTATTTTCCATTAAGGAACCTAATTCAAAACTTATACGATGGAGGTTACGGTTAGAAGAATACGATTACGAGATCAAATACAAAAAAGGAATCTTAAATGGAAATGCCGATGCGCTATCTAGAGTCGAAATAAATCTGAACGAAGGAAATAATACTTCAACATCTACAAATAATAGTTTAATTATTGAAACAACCAACCCTTTGAATTTTTACAAACAACAAATTATTATTACTAAAGCAACATCCGGATCACTGAAAATAAAAAACGAGAAAATATTTAAAAATAACAGGAAAACAATATCAGCTAAAAAGTTTGACGAATCAACCCTCATAACAATTTTAAAAAATCATTTTAATCCCGACAGAGTAAATGCAGTGCTAATTAACGACGAAACTATTGCAGAACAATTTAAAGAAGTATTAAACAAATATTTTGAAGCCAACGACAGATTTAGAGTCTTAATATGTAAAAAAGTATTAGAAGACATCTTAGATGAAAATATTCTAACAGAGAAAATAGAAAAGGAACATAAGAAAAATAATCACAGGGGTATTAACGAAAACTTTGCAGAATTAAAAACAGAAATATACCACCCACAATTAAAATTACGGGTAACACAATTGATAAATAATTGTGAAATATGCAACAAAGAAAAATACGACAGACATCCTATTAAGCAAAAATTCCAAATTACAGAAACACCGGAGAAACCAGGAGAAATAGTCCATGCGGACGTATTTTATAGCTTAGAAAAAACCCTATTCCTTACATTTATCGACAAATTCTCCAAATACGCACAGGCAATCAAAATAAAAAACAGATCGTGGATCGAATTCAAAATCGCCTTAACACAATATTTGGCATCGGTTGGGAATATAAAAAAATTAATCATTGACAACGAACTAGGCTTCAAAGCACTTCCCCTTTTGGAATTCCTTAGGGAACAAAACATTGAAGTTCACTACACTTCAAACAATAATCATACTTCAAACTCGGATGTAGAGCGCTTGCATAATACAATCAATGAACACCTAAGAATCTTAAAACACGATCCCAACAGAGATACAGAATCAGTCGAAGAAAAAATTTATAAAATTATTATGTTTTATAATAATACTATCCATTCCACAACCAAAAGAAAACCAGTTGATTTCAGGAATGGAATTATCAGTCAAGATGACTACAAATCAATCAAAGAATCTATTATGAAAGCTAAAGAAAATAGTATAAATAAACTTAATGCAAACCGAGAAAACGTAGATATTCAAACAGGACCTGTTTACTTAAGAGATGAAAGAGGAGGTAAAAACCACTCTAAATTCCGCAAAATAGTAGTCTCCGAACTTGATAATGATCATGTTATTACAAACACGGGACATAAATACTATAAGTCCCACATTAAAAGAAAAAAGAAACATCAAAATACCGAAAACCAAACCATTAATACATTAGAAATTACATAAATTGTATAACTATTTATTTTCAGATGAAATCTATACTAATACTACTATCAACTTCAATTTTGCATCTTCTGAACGCACAAAAATTATATATCCAAGACCTTACAAACAACAATGGATACATACCGATAAAAGAGGAAAATGATATAAGGACTATTGATCACTACCACAGGGTATTTCACTTCATCAACTTAACACAATACCACCACTCTATTGAAATAATAGAGAAGAATATAAAACTATTGGACGGGTCAATTTCAGATACAAAACCATTGCTGGATACAATAAAAAATGATTTTGTTTTACTTAAAGTCAAAATAAACAATTTATCTCCCCATTTTAGGAAAAAACGAGGTCTTATTAACGCACTTGGTAAAGGAATTAAATTTATAACTGGAAACTTAGACAGCGAAGACGAAAAAGAAATTAATAACGCTCTTGATTTCCTAGCAAAAGGCATGCAAAATAATTCAATAGAAATAAACTCATTTGTCCAAATAAGCGAAACTCTGTCCTCCCAAATAAAAAACACTACAATGCATGTTAACAAGCAACAAGCCATTGTTGCGAGATATATAAACAAATTTCGAAATGAAATTCAAAATAAAATATCAACACTAGAAGATGAAGTAACTTTTCTAAAACACATATATCAAATTGATAACGATATAACTCTTCTGAGGAATCACGTAGACGACATTGGTCAGGTGATATTCACCAGCAAATTAGGTATCATTCCAACGGACATTCTAGATCAACGAGAGTTGCAACTCATTGATGACTTTGAGTCTTACACTAATATCAAAATTAACGTGATATATCTTGAAGACACTATTTCAATCATGCTTTCTATACCAAAATATTCCTCCAATTCCCTTTCTAAAATTACCTTCGAACCAATTCCTAACATACAAAATAAATCACTATACCTTAAAGAAAACCAAATACTTCTTGATAAAAACCTTAATATTTTCCATATTGACATAATAAATAATTTAGCTAAAAACCTCAAAACATTTAGTGACCCTTGCATTGAAAATATTGTTCATAACAATGAAGCCAAATGTACATTAAGAAAATTTGATTTCTTAGAAATTAAAGAAATAAAACAAGGCTTTCTTTTATTTAAAAATTTTTTCGGTAACTTAACAGAAAATTGCATTCATGAGAACTATGGAAAATTTTCCGGGACATTTATCTTAAAATTCGAAAATTGTAATGTAACAATAGAAAATAAAACGTATTATAACGATAAATTAAATATCAAAGAAAATGTAATATTATCTCATTTAATCACCGACATTAAAGAAAACAAAACATTTATAGATTTAAAACTGGAAGATCTCTATATAAAACAATTAAGTTACGAAAACAATTTTAAAAATATAGATTTTAAACATAAAACTAACAAAATATTAAACATAACAAGTAACGGAATAAATGTAATTATTGTTATTATTATTATTATATTAACATTTTTTGTATACAAAAGAAAAATTAATGTTTACAATATTTCGTCGGAGCCTCATTCTAAGGATGGGGGAGTTACGATTACACATAATAAAACAATAATATAACACATTATACAACCACTTTATACATATTTGTATATATGTTCATACATATATACAAATGCATATACTTTAAAACAACCTAAAACAATTTATTTACAAAATTCTTAATAATTTAAGTTGCACACTTCACAGTTTAAAGCAACCCAAATATTTACAAAATTCCTAATAATTAAAATTGCACACTACACAGTTCAAAACAACCCAAATAATTTATTTACCAAATTCTTAATAATTAAAATTGCATACTACACAGTTTTGACAAAGTTCATTCAATTACTTAAATTTCTTCACATCGAACAACCGGAAAACAAAATTCCGACTAATTTTGTTTTCTTTATTCTTATTTTTTTTATACAATTAAACATTTTTAGTTCTAAGCAATTTTAAGTTATAAGTATAAGAATTTACATTATTAAAAGTTTAGTTTTAATTCACAACTCAATCAATTAATAAAGTTTTATAAAACCAAAAAATAACTTGTGTTTTTTTTTGGTTAAAAAGGAACCCAAAAACATTTCTATTAGCACCGTGTGACTTTTGGCTATTTGCTAAACTCAAAAAACCGCTTCGTGGACACCGTTACCGTTTTGAGTCAATTGAAGACATTAAACATGAATCGCTAAGCGCATTGAAGGCTATTCCGGAAATTGACTTTAACAACTGTTTCGAGAATTGGAAAAAACGTTGGCACAAGTGTATTGGGGACGGGGCCGGGGGGGGGGGATTACTTTGAAGTGGACGAAATAGATTTGGAAGAATGAAAGTCTTACTAACTTTTGCCCACAGTAGTATTGAACTTTTTAACTCTTATATATGTAGATATGATTTTTAACTTTCATGTTCAAGGTGATGGTAGTCAGAAGTTCGTTTCTACGTCATTAAACTCATCAAATAAAATAACATTTAAAATTTATATTATAAACAAATTGGTTAACTAAAAGCTATTTAGAATTTTTTCTTTCTTTTTTTTTGTATTATTTCCAATTGCTTATAACCAATGATGTATGGTATGTATTTCCAAATGCTGATTTCAATATTTTGTAGTTTAGATATTGCAAAATGGAAAAAACCGCAAGATAGAAATGAAAAGAAAAAAAGGCGCCTAAAAATAATCAAAATCTAATTGTAGCCATGTTGTTTTTGTTTGCATTTTACGTGAATTCAAATTGTTAAAAAAAGAGAAAATGAAATAAAAACAAAAAGATTTTACCTCCATTAGTTGGTAGTAATTGAAAAAAAATACTATACTTATACAAAAAATAAAGTAATAAGCAATATAGCCTAGTCGTAAAGTGTTGAGTTAAGTATCAGCTATAAAGAAAATTGATTAGTTTCACAAATTCTTTGCATTTCTGTTAAGCATTTAACAAAAAGTGGTTCGTATTTTCCGTGAAAACTCTAAATGCGACTGTGTGTACCTTTAATTTTCAACATTTCGTAATTACTTAGTTCATGGTCTTCAAGCGTTTTTGTGTTTTTGTGTTCATGTAAAGCGAAGTTCGGCTGCCCTAAAAAATTCCATGTGACGTCACTAGTTAGTTCTCGAGATTGCTTCACATCTCTTTGGAATGTACATATGTAATGTGAATGTAAGGAAATTTGTACTTCCTTGACACAAGTAAATACAAATAGATACAAAAATGTAAACACATTTTAAATGTAATCATATGGAAATATTTTAAATTGAGATATGAACTGCATTGAAGCAGTCGATATTCAACGTGATCGGCCATGCTACATATTGGCGTATTTACTACGCAAATATCACAAATTTAAATAATTATTAATATACGTCAATCGTCATGAGAAGGAAGTGTGCAATAAATTAATTTTGAAAATTTAATAGATGTCACGTTAAAAGTTTTCAAAGCTATAGTATAGCATAGTTAAAGTTACTGTAAAAAATCTTTTATTTAGTGAAAATTTCCATAATTTTCCCAGTGAAAAGTACCGAAGTGAGCTACGATGTACGATGTACACACCTGGACAAAATAATAGGTTTAAACCCAAAAATTTTTTAAATTAACGAAAAAAATTAATTGGTATGGTCTACAATCAAAAGGCAAATTTGGAAGTTTGGTGGCACTGTTTTGGAATGAAATGGGTGAATCCCCGCAACAAAAGTTCTTCTCGATAAATATTGCGGCTTGCTTAGTTGTTCAACCTTCAAATTGATCTGGACAATAAAATAGGTGTGTTTTAGTTTAAATTAAAAGTGCATAAATTTAAAGCGTTATTTAGTTCCAGAAGGTAAGATTTCGATGAAAGTGAACTAAATAAAGGTATAATTATAATTTTTAATAATATTAGATGGGTCGTGGAGTTCATTGCAGTACAGAGGATAGAAGACTTGTTCGTCAGCGCTGAGACAAAGGAAAAACCTACAAATTATTCATAGCCAGATCGATGAGGCGGTCTCAGAATTTAGTTACAAATGCTCTCAAGCCAGAAAAAGATATTGAACCGTGTGGAGCACCTAAAAACACTTCATTAGCGACGGGCAATCGTATCGTTATATTAGCTAAACGTTACCCGTTCAACTTGCCCAGAACAACTGCAAGCGAAATTGGGAATGTTGTATCATCACGAACCATTCCAAGACGATTAGTAAGCGCACATCTACCCGGTAGGATTGCTCGCAAAGTTCCTCTGTTTAGAACTGCAAATTTGAAGAAGATGAACAATTCTGCATTAGTTCATAAAACGTGGTGCGGTTCACTGGGAGAAAAAAATGGCGCAATAGTCTGGAGCGATGAAACAAAAATAAATTTGTTTGGTAACGATGTGGAAAGAAACGTTCGTCGCCCGAAAGGCAAAGAATTCGACGTCCGGTTCACAAAGAAAACAGTGAAGCACGGAGGTGGCAGCTTAATGGTATGGGTCTGTTTTTCTTGGCAAGGTATTGGCCCGATATGGATAGATTCGTGTATAAGGATTTTTTGGAAACGGTAATGTTACCATATGCCGCTTTTGTGGAAATTTCAGCAGGACAATGATCCTAAACATTCATCGCGAGTTGTCAAAGCATGGTTCCAAAAGCCTAATGTAGACGTCCTGGAGTGATCAAATCAATCCCCTGATCTAAATCCTATTGAGAACCTCTAAGGAGAACTTAAACGCCAAAACAAAACTCAGTTATGGGAAAATATTCAAAAAATTTGGTACAACATTCCTGTAGAAACTTGTCGGAAGTTGATATCGTCAATGCCCTGAAAAATCGAAAAAGCCGCCATCAAGAATAATGTCGGATATTCTGGGTATTAATGCGTTCTTACTAATTCATTAAAATACGGGACCATACCTAGCAAAATTTCAATATTTATTCCTAAGTTTTTTGTGCACACCTATTATTCTGTCCAATCGAAAATCTGTGTGTTTTATGAATTAACCAAAACCTTTTATATTTCGTTATGACGCTGAAGTATGTTTATGTTGAAAGCTAATTTATTTTTTGAAGGATAATACAAAATATATGAAAGCCAAGCTTTTTTGAAAAAAAATATGTTCACACCTATTATTTTGTCCAGGTGTGTATGAAATTAAAAAATGATTCGTTATTCCTGAAGTTAAAAAGAATATAATATGTAAGTATTTAGAATATTCAGAATATTCGAGGCATGAAAAACGTAAATATTTATTTAAAATATTTTAATAAATTCGGTAAAATTGGTACACATATTCGTATTATATAATACAAATTTTCAAAAAAACAAAACAAAGTAAGTAAAATAAATAATTGTTTGTATTGAGTATTTTTATAAAATAAACAAAAACAAAAGTTCTTATCTCAATGATCTCAAATAAAATTCATTCTGAAATAACTCAGTTGCAAACGTTTCAGAGTTAAACGAAAATTCGTTACTACCCAATAAATAAATAAATATTATCGATCAATATAACGAACTGATTATAGGCAAATAAAAGTAAAATTTTGGTGGGAATAAATGTTGGGCATTATTGCATAGAAACAAAGGAGAACCTGTAAAATACCTTTACCTATAAGTTTTGATTTAGACTATTTATGAATTACTTAATAAATAGAAAGAAATAAATTGATGAGAGAAAGAAAGAAATTTCCACATTCACACATTTCTGTATCTATTTGTCTCCCTTGCTCGTATACTCGTAGTACGTTTGTAAGTAAGTAATTAAAAAGTCGTAAATTTTGATCCATTCTAATAAACTTCAAAAGCAGAGATAGTACATATTTTATAAGTTTAATACATTTCACATAAGAGATAGTAAGTCCTGGACATATTTATGATACCGCATAAAACTTTGACTTAAAATTTAAATTTCTGATAATAAGTCAAGCTATAATTTATACGCATATTAAGCTAATTTTGACTTATTACACTGTGAAACATTTTGTATATGCCTGTGATAGTATTTCCATGGCAGAGTATAACTTCCTATACAGTTTTTCTAGTTTGGCTTCGCGGATCTGCGTTTTTTTTTTGACCTAAGTAAAGAAAGAAAAAGAAAAGAAGAACCGGCTTCAGTAAAGTTGTAGACAAGAGTCCACCGGAAGACACTAACTAAGTATACTGATAAAATAGCATCTGATCAGAGTTTTTAGGTACAATGCTAGAAAATATTATGATTTTTCAATATTTTTTCAACTTTTTGCTATCAGAACTTACAGGGTGTAGGGTTCACGATTTGATCGGTTGCTGTAGCTAGTCTAAAACTGAATAATTTTCATTAGCATAGCAACCCAAAATAACACATCCACTCCTCGTTGATGGTTCAAAACCGCTTTTTACTATCAAAACCTGCCATTTTGTTTATTTTCAAATCTCGGCACAAGTAAAATTAAAAAGTAAAAAAACATTTTTTCAACACGGCACCACCTTTTGGCAGGCAATGGCAAACCTACAAGAGTAAAAACTGCCTATGAAAAGCTTTTCACTGCGTCGTTCGGATTCGGCATTAAACTGTAGGTCCCTTCCATGGACAAACATTTACTTTAAGCGATAAAAGATGAGTGGTAGTGAATTTTTTACACTCAAAAAAATTGAAAAGATATCGACAAGTCTGAAATTCCCATAAACTAGGTGCAACTTTTTTAAGAACACAGCACTTCTTGAATTTTTTATCCGTTGGACTCTTGGCTACAACTTCGTTGAAGACTACGACCATTAGTGGGCGAGTTAATGTTCCAACACTGGTAAGGTAATTTTTTAAAAAATCCACTGAACCACAACAATAACAAGGCAAAAAAAATAAAAAAAATATCGCCACAGTAGCCAATCTACAAAAACCGTTTATCGGATTATACTCTGCTATTGCTGTACTACAGGGTGTGTTTTTTAGAACTGTAGTTTTCAAGAATAAATAAAACGCATATAATTTAATGTTATGGCCAAGAATTTAGCTTTATTATAAAGATAAGGATTTGCCATTATGTTTTAAAAACGATTTCGGGCAAGTGGTCGCCGCGGCTATATCGAATAAATTCCAGCCGAGAGGCCCAATTTTCGACCATGTTTTGCAGCAAATGGGGCCATATGTCAGTAATAACGCGAGGAATATTATCTTCCAAGGCGTCAATCGACTCGGGCTTATCTGCGTAGATAAGCGACTTCACATAACCCCACAAAAAATAGTCCAGCGGTGTTAAATCGCACGATCTTGGAGGCCGGCCATGCCACAGGCCCACGACGCGAGTATGTATGGCATGTAGAGCCGTCTTGTTGGAACCAAATGTCGTCCACATCAACATCCTCCAATTCAGGCACGAAAAAGTCATTAATCATGGCTCTATAGCGTTCCTGTAACATTATGGCCGGCTTCATCTCTGAAGAAATATGTACCAATGATTCCCTCTGCCCATAGAGCACACCAAACAGTGACTTTTTGAGGATGTATTGATCACTCCAAATGCGACAATTTTGCTTATTAACGTACCCATTCAACTAAAAGTAAGCTTCATCGCTGAACAAAATTTTCTTGTGAAAATCGGGTTCGATGGCCATCTCGTATTGGGCACATTCACCGAACGTGCGACACGCTTGATGGTCGTTCGGATTCAATTCTTGCACAAGTTGGATTTTGTAAGATCGCAAACCAAGATCCTTCCGCAAAATCTTCCATAAAGTGGATGGGCACAGCTCCAATTGTAGCACGCGATGGCGGATGGACTCATTCGGGTCTTCTTCGACACTCTGCTCCTCAGCAGCAATAGCATTTTCGGTGCGCACTGTACGGCGTCTCTGAGGATGCGCATTATCCACTAGACTAAACGTGGTGCGAAACCGATCCATGGTGGCTCAAATTACCGACTCTGCTGGGCGATTATGTCGACTGAATATTGGACGCAACCATAAGAAACTATGTCACTTCCTAAAAAATAAAAAATTTTTATAAAATAATTTCCAAAATAATTTATACTAATGAAAAAAAAAGTAATAACTAACAATATATTTTGAACTATTCAAAATATATTATTATTAAATAAACAAATAGGTATTATAAAAAAAATAAATAAAATAAATCTTAACATTGTAAAATATTAAAAGTTTGAAAATAATCATTTCCATGAGTACGAATTATAGAAACCAAAATTGATAAACCTACTAAACAAATTTTCATCATTTAAGAACCATTAATTTAATCGAACTATTATTTTGTAAATAAATTTGCATGATTTACAAACGTTGTTCAGGAGTAAGTCTATTCTTTATGAAATGGCAAACCAAACTGAGCATAAATCAAGTGACAGCTGTCAAAAAGACCAACTCCGAAAAAAGTATTGCCAGATTGAAAACCACACTTCTAAAAAACACACCCTTTATAACCCTCATATTAGCTATTTAAATTTGATATTTTATTTACTTTTCTTAGTGAAAACTGTAAAAACTTATTGCAGAAGAATGAAACGATGTGATTAGATTGTCTGTTTGGTTTTAAGACAATAAATTTTGATCCTCCCTTTAAAGCAGAGATAAATATGTAGAAAAAAAAAATATATATGATATCACAAAAAAATCGACTTAAATTTTAATGGGTGATAAACATTTCGTCTGTGGCATACAAATAAATTTAGTAATGAAAGCTGTTTCAATTTATAGTAATATTTAAAGCATGGCAGCTAAATAATATTTAGATTTAGAAATAAATAAGTACTTGCCTTGTGGAGTACTGCCATTTCGCAGTGCTTCATCCATCAAAATTTATTAGTGTTTTTGTATAATTTAAAAACCTGGGAAACTCAGGGAAAGATTTAATTAATGCATAATTGGAAGCGAAACAAAATTTTTCCAAACTTTATTATTTAAATCTTTCTAATATTATTAAATCTTTTTTCCTTTCTTTACAGGGATTTCTACCAAAGCTACCTATCTCCAACCTAAATACAAAAGACACAGATATTTATAACGAATTTTCTACCATATTTTTTTGGATTCAACTTTTAAATTATTTACCTAAAACATAATTGTAACAAAATTAAAGTTAATCAACATTTAAATTAAAATCCGAAACAAATACAGAAATTCTAATTTTGGTACATGTACAAAATTGAGTGTGGATAGTACTTAACCTAGTCCAAAGAAAGAATGAAAGAAGCCGAAAAAGAAGAACAAGTTCTCATTTTACTTACTGCACGTTTACACCACCGATGACCAACACGGTCGTTTTTACAGAGAAAGTGGCTGCAACCATTTGCCTTGGCGTTGACGAAGTTGCCTCATTCTTGGTACAAATTAACAACAGCATCAGCTCAAATAACAACATAATAATCTCATTCATTGAACACTCGTATGCAGCTCGCGCCGATCTAAATTATCTAAAATAAATTTGGCTAAAATCGAACAAAAAAAAACGGACCAAAAACATAAGAAACTTGGAAAGCATTTGCATCATTTGTGTGTAATAGAGCAATCTAAATTATTAAATTTGTACTAGGTGGAACCTATTGCTAAAGGGATATTCCAGCAGAGAACTCAGAGTTAACGAGTTTTGTGCTGAAGATTTCGAAAATTTCCTTTTTTGTACGGTATTCATAAAAGCTTCAAGACGGCTGGAACAATGCTTAAAGTTGTTGGTGCATCATGGCAAAAAACGCGGATAGGGACTTACATCCTTATCGGTGCTGGATTGCTCGTTATAGGTGCCTTCTTTATATGCTATATGGATCGTCCCGAGTATGATGGCACATATTGTGCTACCGCATTCTGGACGAAGCAAGTCGGCTTTCAAATTGAATACTGGAAACAACAAAATGATCTTCTAAACATTCCAAAAGGTGCTGCTAGAATTTGCTACAAAGATTCTATTTATGAGAATGGGTAAGTGTGAGAAGTTGTTCAACTGAACTCAAGTAGCAAATGCTTTACTTTTGTTTAACATTACAGATGGGCACAAATCGAAGTAGAAACACAACGTACTTACCCAGATTGGGTGCAGGCATTTGGCGCTGGCATTCTGGAGGGTTCACTTACGTGGAATAACATCTACAATCAATGGAGAAAGTAAGCCACATACATATTTTTTGTAATTACCATTTAAAACTAATTATACTGTTATTTGTTTCTTAGCACCATTGAATCGTCCTGTGCACTTGATGAGCGCTCGCATAATTTCTGCACTTGGCTACGTGAGCTGCTGACCCTAAACTATGATAAGATCAAAGTGTTGGCAGCTGAGCGGGGTGTACACGATCACTATTGGCATCAGATCAGTCTCTATCTCAATCAGCTGGAAGGACTAGAAACCGGTTATATTCGAGGAGCAACGCGTGCACGTTCAGATCTCGAAGAGGAAATTCCATTCTCAGACTTTTTGCTTATGAATTCTGCAGCCGACATACAAGATCTAAGAATCTACTATGAGAATTATGTGCTGTCGAGCATAAGTGCCACGAGTGAAAGCCCGGAAGCGGACGAGCAAACTGTAAAAGATTTCTTCTTGCCAAGCGCGACAATGCTGACGAAAATCTTTCAGACCGAAGAATCACCGTCGTGGAAACTGCTGTTCGGCCACAGTACAGCAGGCAGCTATGCCTCAATGTTGCGCATACAGAAACGTTACAAATTCCATTATCACTTCTCACCGAATCAACGCTCCAATACAGTGCCCGGCGTAGACATCACATTCACTGGATATCCGGGCATTTTGGGATCCACCGATGATTTTTACATTGTGAAGGGCAGACAAGTGCAGTCGATTGTGGCTGGAGTTGGCATAAAAAATGTTAATGTCGAGCTATGGAAGACGGTCAATATAGGTGACTCTGTGCCGTTGGCAGCACGTGTCATGTCCGCTAATCGAATTGCGCAGAATCGTCGCACATGGGCGAAGGCCATGTCGCGGCATCCAGTCACCGGCTCGAAGCAATGGATCACTGTAGATTTGAATAAGTTGGGCCGCCAGGATAATCTCTATAAAATATTGTCTGAAGATGAAAAACATGACGATGCTGCATTGGCGGTTAATGCTGCCGATGAAGCGGCAATCTCAGAGCGCCACAACAGTACTACAGGACTTGTATGGATTGCGGAGCAGCTACCAGGGCGAATGCATCTGAAAGATGTAACAGAAAGCTTTATAGCTGCGGGCAATTCAACGTGGGTCGCTAATGGAGTGCCGTACTTCGAGGAAATACTGCAAGCCAGCGGTATAACACGTGATAACTACAGTTACAATCTTACACCGGCGGACGATGCCGAACTGACAAATCTGGAAGCGGTGGATAAGTACATGCGTACGCATGGTTTTCGCGGTGATTTGCTTGGCGAAGAATCTGTGGCTTATGGCAATATTGATATTAAGCTTTTCTCCTATAATGCGCACATTGGCGTGAGCGATTATCATGCCTTTGCAGGTCCAATCTTTATGCGATTGCAGCATATGCGTGCACGAACGTCCAACGATGAGAATAGCTCAAAGGGTGCTGAAGGCGATGTGGGCGCTACTGCGGATCGTGAAAGTACAGTTGTCGCGTCCGCCATTAAAGATGATCGCTTGAGCGTAACCATTGACGATGCAGCAGAATTGGCTGAGTTGGAAATTATCACCGAAAAGAGACCGGTACGAAGTGATATGCGCGCCATAGCGATGCGGCAAATGGGCAGTGGTCCATTCAAATGGTCGCATGTAGCCGATAAAATGGCGGCCATAGAGCATGAAGGGCATCCGGATGAATGGAATTTCGGGAAGATGTCGCCAAAGTGGGCGTGGTGAATGCGTGCCAAGCGAAAAGTGGTAGTAAACAAAGTTATGCCAATTAGTCTACAAATTTCTTCTACTTACATTTTATGATTTTTGGCATCATTTGCCTTCTTTGTTTAGCTAGCTTCATATATCGAAAATTTTCTATTATATCATCTAGAAATTTAAATTAGAAAAATTTAAAAATTTATTCACCTCAATTGATTTTAGAATTTGTTTTTGTAATTTTAACTCGATTTTTATGATAAATTTTCATTATTTATTCATTAATTGGTTGAAAATGTAAGCAATATTTTTTATTTCGTGTAATTGATGTACTTGAAAATGTGTAATTAACTATTTAATTATGTAATTAAAAACGTGTAGGGAATTCAAATTATAAGAAATTGCGTCCATAGCTGTAATTTTTAAGTGTTCAAAGTTTGTTGTGCGTAATTGTGTCTTCCATAGCCATGCTCTCCAAACTAAACAAAAATTCTATTCAAAATCGAATTAAGATGTCATATTTTTATACATACAGCAATTGACAGAATAAAGCAACACATTTTATTAAAAACTTTAACTCTTCATTACTGATTTCTTTTTGAATGCGTTCCTGCTATAGAAGATGATTTTGGTTGGTGTTAACGAACATTTTTGCAAGACATCTTTCGGCGAAGAAAAAAACTGCCCAATAATTCTGTCATATTAAGGAATTGTCTGGCGGTAAGACTGATGATTATTAGCATTATCAAATGTATTAAATGATTTCAACCATAGAGAAATAAAAGTATATAAGTATGTACGGGTATAACGGTAGATCAATAAGTACCCGTGTGTGAAGACAGGTGGCATTGCTGAGGGAAGTTGGCATTACCGTCGTGTACTGCCATCTGTCACATGACACCATACTAAATTTCAGACTGATCACACGTGTTTGGTGTTTCGCGATAAAATGGAAAAAGAACAATATCGATTCGTAATTCGCTTTTTATTTTTGGATGGGAAAACATGCGAAGAAATAAAAGCGAAGTTGGATGCTGTCTACGGGGACCTTTCACCATCTCTGACAACCGTAAGATATTGGTTCAACAAATTTAAAGGAAATAAAGGAGGAAATCGTTGAAAAGGTCCACGACATGATTTTTGCCGATCGCCGAACGAAAGTGCGCGAACTAGCAGAGGCCGTAGGAGTGTCGTACGGAACGGTAATTAATATTTTACATGATAGGTTAAGCATGAGAAAGTGTCGGCCCAATGGGGCCGAATTGCTGCCGCACCCACCGTACTCGCCCGGCTTGGCTCCCTGCGACATCTTTCTGTTTCCCAACATATAAACATGGCTCGGGGAAAAAAATTCAGCTCAAACGAGGAGGGTATCGTCGAGACAGAAGCGTATTTTGAAGAGTTTGACAAATAGAATTTTTTGGAGGGGTTAAAGAAATGGCAGAAACGTTGGGAAAAGTGCATTGTACTAAAACGTGATTAAGTTGAAAAATAGAAAAAAAAAATTGTGAAAAACTTGCCTCCACATTCCTAACACGAGTATTGATCTACCCTCGTATATATATGCCAGTTTAAAATACATTTGCCAACCGGAAGCTGAATACCGGATATAGTTGGCACAAGAAACAATGGTTTGCGAAGAAGGTTTGTAATAAAATTGTAACTACAGAAGGTTGTACACAGTTGTAACAAGTATGATTTTTCTTTTAGTACAAAATCAAATAACAATCTATTAAAACAAAAAATGTTCGAAAGTTTTCTTTTCGATTTTCTGTTTAACAGTGGAAGTCAATTGTCTCTTTCAGGCATAGCCCATAATTTATAGATATATGTTTTAATGCATTATCAACAATTTTATATTAACCAAATTCATATGTAATTAAAGAATTCTGTTTGAATGCCCACTAAATAAAAGTTTCAATAATATTTATTATCCTATTGACTATGTTTTTCGAATAAGATATTTTTCTTATTAGACCTAGTACTAAATTCAAAATCCAATTGCAACTCTGCATGATACCCATAAACAAAAGTACTAAAAGGCCTACCCATTCTGGCAAATTTACTTTGCGTGCTTTTTCCTCGATGTTGTCGTTGTTTCTTTGTTTATTATTTATGTAAAAAAGCCGACATAGAGAGAGAGAGTACTCTGAATTCGCCGTTGCTCCTATTAGAACAGCTCTTTCATTTCACATTCTTATTGTATTCGCTTCATTTCGTTTTGTTATCGTTGGTGTTGGTGTGTTCTTTTCACGTCTGATGCTTTTTTAATTAATTGCAAAAAATAGAATTTGCAAAGCGTACTTACATATACAATAATAAAAAAAAAGTATTACTGCAAATTGTTGTGCACATACATATACATGAAGAACAATTAGTGTGAAATTATTGTATAACAAAGAAGAGGAAAATATCTGAAAGTGTTTGCGTTGCGTACTTTATGCGTTGTTGTTTTTGAAATTGAACGAACTGCTTCATTAAAAAGCTTATAATTCCAATTGTCAGTTGGAAGCAGCAAGAAGAAAAATAAACTTCAATTGGTATAACAATTTCATTAAAGTTTTTCTCGACGACAACGAGAGCATCAGCGATTTTGTCTTTTTTTTTAGAATTTATGCAAGTGCAAGAACCAATTTGATAAAAATATAAGCGGAAGCAGCACGAAAAGTAAAGTGAGGAACGCAAAAAAGTGTCAATGCACTTGTACTCAAAAATCTGAATCTTTTACAAGTAAAAGTGAAAAATAAAACGAGAATAACAATTCGAAAGTGTCGTGTGGAAAAAGTGAAAGACTGTGACTGTTTGTATTTCCTTGATTGCGTTTTTTCTTTTTGCATCGACAACGACGAGAACACCCTCTATTTCATATCCAAACCCCAAGAAATTGTTGCTGAAGGTGTTTTGCAGCTGACACTTAACGTCATTTTTACGTACGCTGTCATTGTCCCTCTAATTTTTTTTTCGGAGTGGAGCAGAGCATCGCTGCATAACTGAGTTTTATGATTTGATTTGTGCACTCTGTCCCCCATAATAAAAATAAAAGTTTGCTGCTGCATCTATTTTAAGCCTACAGCAGAAAGCAAAAAAGCAAAGACAAGAACAAGATTGGCAAAACAGAGTAAAAAAAAGCAAAAAAAGGGAAATATATTTTGACATTTACTTTGGTGTGTAAAGAATTTGTTGCTGTTCCATTTGTAGCATTGCCAATCAACTGCACAACACAGTACGATCGTGAAAAGGTTTGCTTTCGAACGTTTCGTTTTGAAAACATATACGTAAACTTGAACATTTGGTGTAAAATCAACTGAAACTTCCAATAAATACTTTTTAGCAATTTTTTAAAGCCTAAAGTCGAGGAAAATCGAAGTGAAAAATATAGCAGACTGTTTCGAGTGCCTTTTGCCGCGGAATGAGTGAAATTTTTCATGTATAAAATCATACTTAATATAGAAATATTTAAACAAAGAAAACAATATATGTATAATAAATTGAACGCATTATATTTGCACTTGAATATATAGCAAACAACAATAACAATTAGCATATCTTCGTCTAGAAAGTATTAGTATCAAAAAACTGTCTCAACTTATAATTGGTGGTAGTGACTAGAAAAAACAAGGTTCTCGTTTGCATTACGTATTAATGTTTATTGTTTAAATATTGGCGTCAACTGGTATCTTGCAATCTTTGATTAAGACAAACCAAACACACAAACAACTACCATTTTCTTTGAACAAAAACAAAATGCAGAAAAAATAAAACAAAATCAAGGAACAAAATAAAAACAGCGAATAATAGCCTCACTCCGCGTTCAACAATCAACCTTACGAAAAAAAGTGCCGCGTTTTCTCTCACGCTCTCATTGGTGCTCTTATTGCTAACGAAGAAATATTCAACGTAACGTCATTGCAACTTTGACATTTTCTTTCCACACTGAAAAGTGTAAACAATAAAACAAAAAGAAAAAAAAATCGTTGCTCAAAGTTTAACTTTTTACGAAAAAGATACAAAAGTCACTGCATAACGTTGAGTAACTTACTGAGATTTATAAGCGATTTTATATATTTGTTGTTAGACTTGTTCGTGGTAAGTAGTGCTCTTTTATTTGTTGGCCATTAATATGAAAAGTTTGTGTACTTATTACAAAAGAATAAAGAAAAATAATAAGGGTGGGTGAGATCGTGTGGACAATGGGTTACGTAGAGAAATGTGCAAGCACGAAATGTAAAATCTGTTGTGATGCAATAAAGACGTACAAGAGTATAAAAGATGATGTAATTGATTACAATTTTAATCAGCTTAAAAAGTATGCAGCCATACAACAGCATAAAATTTAATTCTAATTTAATAAAAAAGCACACATGCACTTGGAAATTGGTTGCTAATATGGTAACACTTTCATTAAAGTTTTGTTTTTTAGTTTTATCTTTGCTGCAATTCTTATCGTTTTTTTATTGCTTTTCCATTTGCGGCGAATTCATTGCATACTCTCTTTGCCTTTACTTCCTTTATTGTCTATCTCTCTCTTTCGTTTTCTCTGTGCACTCAAATTCAAAACATATAAAAAAAAACTGCAACACCATCAGGGATGCCAAATACTTTTGCATATCTACCTCGAATCATATACGATTTCCTAAAAAAGGGGAAAAAGGAAGAAGAATGAAATGGAGTGAACTGTAATTGAAGAATATCCACACACCGGCGATACTTTGCACCTGTTCGAACCAAATCAAAACTTGTTGGTATTCCCTGTTATTTGGCATTTCAACACACAGTAAATATTAAAAAACAACCCCGTCGTGAATTTGTTTTTCTCTATTGTATTTTTAGAAATTCTGCATCAATTCTCATTTTTCATCAAGTACGTTTCATTTTTAAAATTTTTTGTAGTTACTTTGTTTTTTTGTTTGTTTATTTCTCTCGCGTATTTTGTTTTGGGGAAAAGTGAAATTATTTAGCAACACGTCAGATCCATTATTGAGGACTAATCAAGAGGATTAACTTTAAAGATAATTGAACAAATATTAATTTTGCTTACATCAGGATTTCGGAGAGGCAAAATTTTGGGTTTGGTTTCAGATACAAGCAGAGAACGAATGAAGTTTTACACTCAAGTCTTATCAGGTCGAATATTATTTAAAAATTTAAATTTATTTTTATTCCTTTGGGAATTTTTCTTTTACGTATGTATGCATTTGTTCTTTGGATTTTTTCATCTAAAATTCTTTTGAAAAAGACTTGACTTATTCTTTGGAGTTCTTCATCTAAAATTCTTTTGAAAAAGACTTGAAACCGTTACAAAAATACTACGGGAAAGGTTCATAAAAAAGTTGGTACGGTATATACGTAAAAATAAAAGTTACAGGCATTGTTTCCCCCTTAAACTTTTATTCCACAGCCTATCCGTAATTTGGTTAAATCTTACAAGTTTATTTAAGAAAAATGGTTATACATTCAATCTTCAAAGTAATGGCCATTGCTAGCTACACATTTTCCCCATCTCTCTGGCAATTTGTGAATGCCTCGCCAAAAAACTGTACGTATTTTGAGTCAAACCTGCCATCGAGCCATTTCTTCACATTTCCGTACGAATCAAAGTGCTGCTCAGCAAGTACGTGCCCGATTGATGAAAATAAGTGATAGTCAGATGGAGCCAAGTCTGGGGAGTAAGCCGCATGGGGAGGATTTCCCAGCTGTACGAATCTACCAATTCCCGAGTCTGTTTTATTCGATGAGATGATGCATTGTCATCAAGAAAAATCACTTTGTGTTGCATAGCTTGATATTCTGGACGTTTTTGGCGCAAAGCAAGTAGCGTTGATCACAGAAAACACAGAGCATTGTCTACTTTCCGAAGCGATTTGGCTTTGCTGTCGATTTGGCCGGTGTACCGGGCTTAACAAATGATCGTTTACGTTTGGGATTCTTGAAATAGATCCATTTTTCATTGCCAGTAACAATTTGATGAAGATATGACTTTCTTTTGTACCTGGCGAGCAACATTTCACAGGTGGTTTTTCTATTTTCTTGCTGTCTTTCAGTCAATTCATGCGGCACCCATCTTCCCACCTTCAAAGTAAATCCCATGGTTTTTAAACGTTAAGAAATGCATTGTTGGTTCACATTTACCATAATTGTTCTGCAAGTTGTTCTTGCGTTTGACCATCATCCTCATCGAGTAAAGCTTGCAATTAGGCATCTTCAAACTTTTTCGGTGGCCTCCCACGTTCTTCGTTTCTCACAAAAAATCGTCACTTTTAAACTTATTGAACTACTCGTTACACTGTGTTTTGCCTAGAGCGTACTGGCCGTAAGCTTCCACAAGCTTTCGATGAGAATCCAAAGCAGATTTCTTCAATTGGAAACAGAAATTCAATGATGTCGGCATATCGTAGTTTGTAGGCACAAAAAAATATGTTATTATATGAAACTTGATTCTTTATGCACTGAATATTGTTGACAGAACTAAATGCGAAGAAATGGCTATAATGATTTGGTTTGACAGAGCGTATAGTTTTACCTAGCGACACAGAGATGCCATTACCGTTTCATACTTGTACATTTCGTAGTTGTAAAATTATCATGAGGGTGAATGATGAAAACGGACAAAAACTTTAATCCGTTTTGAAAATTTTTACAGATTTCATTACATCCGAATATTTTACCTAATTCAACAGTGCATTTAAATCCAATACAGATATTTTTCACCAAAAGCTCATGTTACTTTTGTCATAACTTGAGTCTCACCGATTAATAATCGGTATCATTCAGTAACGGCCTAAAATTATGGGATCAAATTATTTAAAAAATATTTCTTTATAAGTAAGTTAAAATTTGTTCTTATATCTTACATATCTAAGGACATTTGTATCTGATTCGAGTGATTAAAATAAAAATAAAAAAATGCAAGGAATACAAAATTTATTTTATAATGTAGGTATGTATCGGTATCTGCTTCGGCATCGGCCAGTCTTTCTAATAACCGGTAATCAGGATCGGTTCGCCCAAAATAAAGTCCAGCAATTTTCTCAAATTAAATTTTGAGTAAAAATAGAGATGCATGGCATATTTTACTGTAGGTACCTACTGTAAATCTACAAGACCCGTTTTTATGGTATTGTGCAATTTTGCTTAACTTATACGATCTCTATTAAAGATTATAGATTATTAAGTATTACCGATGTTTTATAACGTTTTTTTTTATACTAATTAATACTATTTAATTAAGTTATGATATTTTTAATTATTGCAGCTTCCCATTCAATTTGAAACAAACATCAAAAACCAACGAGGAAGATGCATCAACCACGCTATAGTCCAGCGCCACCTCCGCAAATTGGAATGAGACCACCACCGGCACAAATGCCACCACGCCCACAAACTTTTGCAAACGTAAGTGAAATTGAGATATACATATAAGTATACATATTTATAATGATAAGTTTGGTAAAATAACTACTTTAAACAATAAACATAGAAATAAAAAATGCGGCATTGATACGTAATAAATCGGTCTAGTTAATAACTTTAAAATTTCGTTCTAAATTACCTTGAAATATCTTGCAATAATATGTCTATAAAGTTTATTGAAAGCCGGTTCTAGTTTTCATAGTAAAAATCTGAAGCATTTTCTATGGAAAGGTTTTTTTGATAAAAAATTTTTAATTTTTTTACCTTTCTTGATGTAGTTTCACATTTCTAGATATATCTCGAGTTGTAATTGACCGACCGTTTTAAGTCAAAAACTTTCGAATCGCCAACACATTGTTTCCCGATCAGTTCAGTAGTTCTATTTCTCTTGCACGCCTTACACTTTATCTATTTTTCAATAAGCGTAAATATGTCTCTAAAAATAAATATTTTACATTCTCACTTCTATTTTCTCCCGATAAATCGTTTATACTCAGAGTGGAGATACTATGAAACAGAATCCGCTTACTTCCCCAATAAGAATAATTTATTTAGATAATGCAAGGAAGAAAGGGAATCTAAATTTTCAGCTTCAAGGGAAAAGTTCACTTTGCACATACAGGTTAGGAGTACAAAAACTTATATGACATGAGGCAACATTTTTGGTATCGAAAATACCCAAGAATGTTGAGAGAAATCAGAAAGAAAATGCGCAGAAAAGTTTATGCTCATTCCATTGAAAATATAAAAAATACAAATTTTGAAATCAGATAATATTTAAATTCTGGAATTTTAACATAATGCAAGAGAATTTTTCAAATCAAATAATGTTTATTGAACCCGCAAATGGTTCAAAGGCATAGAGGTTTTTTAAACTTATGCAAAAATTGTATGAAAAGCGTAAGTTTTGGGAAAAACCTTTATGCCTTTGAACTACTTACTTGCGGTTGCAATAAACATTTTTCGATTTGAAAAATTCTTTTTCAATATGTTTGTATTTCCATACGAAAGGTAGTAAAGGTGGCTCTGAAATAACTACCCTCAGAAAAATTTTACACGGTGTTTTTTTTAGAAGTGTGGTTTTCAATCTGGCAATAATTTTTTCAGAGTTGATCTTTTTGACAACTGTCACTTGATTTATGCTCAGTTTGGTTTGCCATTTCATAATGAATAGACTTAACTTCTGAACAACGTTTGCAAGTCGTGCAAATTTATTACCTAAATAATGGTTTTTTGTTGAGCGATGAAGCTCACTTTTGGTTGAATGGGTACGTTAATAAGCAAAAATGTCACATTTGGAGTGATCATAATCCACAAGCCATTGTTGGGACGCCGTTACATCCTCAAAAAGTCACTGTTTGTTGTGCTCTACGGGCAGAGGGAATTATTGGTCCATATATCTTCAAAGATGAAGCCGGTCATAATGTTAACGCTATAGAGCCATGATCATGACTGTTTCGTGCCTGAATTGGAGGATGTTGATGTGGACGACCTTTGGTTCGAACAAGACGGCGCTACATACCATACAGCCAACGAAACAATCAATTTATTGAAGGAAAGTTTTGGTGAGCGCATTATCTCGCGTCGTGGGCCTGTGGCGTGGCCTCCAAGATCGAGCGATTTAACACCGCTGGACTATTTTTTGTGGAGTTATGTGAAGTCGCTTGTCTACGCAGATAAGCCCGAGACGATTGACGCCTTGGAAGAGAATATTCGGCGCGTTATTACTGACATACGCCCGCAATTGCTGCAAAAAATGGTCGAAAATTGGGCGGCGGCCACTTGCCCTTAATCGTTTTTAAAACATAATGGCAAATCCTTATCTTTATAAAAAAGCTAAAAAAAAATTACGTGACATATTGAATTTGGTTCTATCAGCTTAACCTATACGAAATTTATGTCATTATGAAAAATTATGGATTTCTTGGTTCCATATTAAAATACCTCCTCTTATTCATAGGGTGGCTCTTTGTACCACCCAAGATTACCCAAATAGAATATTTAAGAAGACAAGCAGACAAGCAGACAAGCTCTTGCACTATGGGACACTTATTACTAATCGAACCTCTAGAGGTAGCGGCGCCACAATTTAAACTAACCAAAGTTTCTCTTTAGTTGAATTTGTATACGATTCTCTTCAACTGAATAACGTTGTAAACCGGCTGTGGGCGCTTACATCGATATTTTAGGAGGGCACTTAATTTTCAGAAAACAATTTATTTAACTATAATGCTATTACAATCAGCACATGTAGTTTGCAGTGGATTTTAAAACTGTTGCAAGTTGAGAAATACAAAAAAATAGTAAATTCCAAGAATTACTACAAATACTGCATTTTAACGACAACACGAAACACAATTTGGGATATTCCGATATTATGAAATCATTGCTGATGCTACTGCTGCTGTTTGCTGTTGCTGTTTGCTGTTGCACTAATTAGCATATAAACATGTGTACGAGAGTATATACTTACTTACAATAATCTCACAATCAGAAACATGGGTATGAATCATTCAAAAAATTCCAAAATGTAAATTTTGCGGTATGATCGAAAGTTGTCATTTGCACGTTTATAACATTTCAAGTATAGGCTTCTACACTAGGGAAAATGTTCAATTCATTTAGAAAAAGATTATTTCACGTTTATCACATCACAATTTTCGTGAGATGTATTAAATATGCTCACTTGTCTAGTCAGTTACTAACCCTACAACTGATGACTGGGTATTGGGTTTTAACTGATGTTGGGTAAGCATCAAGCAATCAGTTAAAAGCTTAAGGTTGAATCACCGACTTCTGCTACATTAATCAGGCACCTATACTATATCCATTACTTGAGGTGAAGTTGCATTTTGTAGACGGAGTGTGTGGATCAGATGCTGCAGTTTCACTGAGCCCTTAACTTGGATCTCTTAGTTGGAAATTCCGTTGACCCTGATTAAATATCTTACAAATATAATTCAGTTTTCCATCCAGAGGGCACTTTGTCAGAGAAGGGGGTGAGAGAGGCAGGTATTTTTAAAGACAAATTTGTATTCTTACACCATAAGTTTAGTAAAATTAACTTTTTACTTCTACACATTTTCAAAACCTCATTTCTTAAAGTGTATCTAACTACTTGTTTCCTAAGAAATATTGTCGGCAGCAAAAAATTGTGAAAGAAAATTTATATTTTGCATGCTATCGGTACGAAACGAAAAGGAAATTTCTCATATGTCAATTACTATCATGCACTCTAACCACCGAATCAACCAGCCAACGATAACAAAACAACCGAGCTAAACATTTTCGTCGAATTTCATGTGTGTGTGTGTGTGTGTGTGTGTGTGTGTGTGTGTGTGTGTGTGTGTGTGTGTGTGTTTGCAGGGGATGCTTCAAGTGATTACTTGCTGTTCGCTGCTATAAGTTTTAAATATCGAAACAATTAATAGCAATTATTTTTAATTGAAATACACATACACTTAACACACTCGTTATATAATAGCAATGTCGGCGCAGTGGTTCGATTACTTAAAAAGCGTAAAAGATCTGTTAAAGTGTGCAACTTTGAGAGTTTATAAGATAGTTAGCTTATAAGTTAGTTAGTTAGCGGTAAAACTTAAAAATTAAATCGTCAATTGCCTACTACAGGGTGTTTTTTCTTAGAAATGTGGTTTTCAAGAAGAATTAAAATGCATATAATTTAATGTTATGGCCAAGAATTTAGCTTTATTAAAAAGATAAGAATTTGGCATTATGTTTTAAAAACGATTTCGGGCAAGTGGCAGCCGGGGCTGGTTCGAAAAAATTCCAGCCGAGAGGCTCAAATTTTCTGCCACTTTTTGCAGCAATTGGGGCCGTATGTCAGTAATAACTTGCCGAATATTTTCTTCCAAGGCGTCAATCGTCTCCGGCTTATCTGCGTAGACTAGCGACTTCACATAACCCCACAAAAAATAGTCCAGCGGTGTTAAATCGCACGATCTTGGAGGCCGGCCACGCCACAGGCCCACGATGCGAGATAATGCGCTCACCAAAAGTTTCTTTCAATAAATTGATTGTTTCGTTGGCTGTATGGCATGTAGCGCCGTCTTGTTGGAACCAAAGGTCTTTCACATCAACATCGTCCAATTCACAATTCAGGCACGAAAAAGTCATTAATCATGGCTCTATCATGGCGTTCCCCATTAACTGTAACATTATGACCGGCTTCATCTTTGAAGAAATATGGACCAATGCTTCCCTCTGCCCATAGAACACACCAAACAGTGACTTTTTGAGGATGTAACGGCGTCTCAACAATGGCTTGTGGATTATGATCACTGGCAATGCGACAATTTTGCTTATTAACGTTACCTATTCAACCAAGAGTGAGCTTCATCGCTGAACAAAATTTTCTTGTGAAAATTGGGATCGGTGGCCATGGATCGGTGGTTTTGGACCGAACGTGCAACGCGCTTGATGGTCGTTCTTGAAATGGCAAACCAAACTGAGCATAAATCAACTGACAGCTGTCAAAAAGACCAACTCCGAAAAAAGTATTGCCAGATTGAAAACCACACTTCTAAAAAAAAACACCCTTTACATTCAGTTAGCCTATGTAGTTATCCTAAAAATACTACAATACTAAATACAATAATTTATTGTCAGTTGTTAATTTGTTTATGTATTTACTTAATTTAAGTTTATTAAAAGCAAAAGCAAAAATGAAAATAAAAATAAAATATTAAAAAATTGCCAGCACTGCCTACCAATGTTTTATTCATTTCAATTGCGAAAAAAATCCCTTAAAAGTTTTTCCATGCTTAAAATAATCTATTCATAACACACACACACACACACGCACACACATATACATCTATAAATTGCAGTAGTGAGTTGCAGGTGAGTTGAAGCGTTCCTTTTTGGTGAATTTTTGCTTTCGCAAAAATAGTAAATAAACAAAGAGAGAGAAAGGAGAATTGTATATGGGTGAAAACAAGGACAAAAATAATAAATAAAACACAAGCAGAATAATCCGAAACGGCAAACAATGCACGGCACACGGCGCGCAAACTTGGCAGCTAAACTTTTCTTCTCAGCATAAATTTCTCTATTGTTTGGCATTTAATCCTATTGTCCTGTATTGTTTATCCTGTCGATTTGAATGCCATACCAAGTCTACATACTACATACTTCTATGGAGTGTGTGAGTGTGTATGTGTGTGCATGTGTGTGTGTGTGTGTGTGTGCCGATGAAGTCTGCGTCAAATGGTGAAGTTTGTCGTTTGATGTTTTGCTTTTCATCCAATCATTTAATTCCTGGTAGTTTTAGTTTTTCCTTAACGTTTTTATTGCGCTTCTCTCGCTGTTTGCATAGTTATTTTAATCTTGCTCATAGCCATTTCACTTTTTCACTCCTACAATGTTTTGTTAATTGGCTATTTGAGTGTTTTAATTTAATTTCTGTATGCGTAGGCTATCGAGGCTCTGAGGATCACATGCATGTATAATTTAAATGTCATTGATAGAAGCACAGCTGTGTATAAGTAATCTCTGAATTATGATTCGCACGTCCAGGGTGGTATAGTTGCTAGCAGGGGATGTCAACCCTCATTTATGGAAGTGAAACTTGATTAATTCCATTAAACATCATCCAGAAACTACAAGTATTCATTACCAAGTGTTTGCGCATCAAATGCAAAATATTCTAGTCAAGCGAAATTCCTTTAGAAACTTTGTCTTCTGGGATCTTGTAAGCGAAGAACCAATAACAATTCAGATAGATGTGGAATGGTTTCAATCTTAGAGCATGAAAGCCAGTCAACTGTGTCACGAGATTGTCGTTTTGACCCTCAAGTAAGTAGACGGTCGTGAGAAAAAAACTACAATCAGATGTTCCATACTTGACGAATGATCTTGCAGGGAAAATTCAAAAACATCAGCCTCAAATAGAGTCACATGAAAATATCATTCAGAATCCTTGGCAACTAGCAGAAGTAGTAAAAGAAATTAAAATAGTAACTTTGTACATATAATTTGGAAGTATTCGTAGCACTTAAATGACCATACGGTTTTAAAGCCGTCCTAAGAAATAATGAAAACAGAATATTTTTGGGTAATTCCAGCGAACTTTGACTTAAATAAAAATATGAAAATGATATAATACACTCCTTCAATCCTGTTGATTACATGCCAACTACCAAAATTTTAGGATTAAACAACATGATTTTTTTTTGTTTCTTATCATGCTTCGCATTTAGTGATCACTCAAAGCTTTCGAAAGAATCAAGTCCCAAAGAGTAATTTTCAGGAACCCAAAACTTTCGTATTGAATTTAACAATAGTTGCGTTTTATTCGCCACTTAGTCCTAGTTATGTATAACTAGCAGCGATAATTGTGTGGGAAACAACAAAAGTTGCACAGATAACGCGTATAACTATGTATAGCTTTTATGTATAGCTAGCGTATTTTTTTTAAATCCCTGGTTTCTATTTATGGTATATAACAATCTACTGTGAACTGTTAATGATGTACAAAAAAGAAGAACAGTGTGTTTAAAAAACAGAAGGGAAATGTGTCAAAATGTCGACCAAAGAAATGCAGTGCGCTAATAATTTGACTAATGGTACGCAAGAAGGATTCCACCCATAAATTAGAGAAGAGAAATGTTTGTAGTAAATGTGTCCAGCTGCCAGATCTATTGAGCAGTTTCATTGTGAATGGCAATACAAAGAAGAAAAGGTTTAACAATTTGATCGTTTTATTCGCACATGTTAAACTACTTGGCGAATAAGAAGTAGTTAAAATATATAGCTCATTCGAATTTGCAAGGGCATAAGATCCTTTAAAAATATGTGATCTCATCTCTGAAGGTACATTTTTGTATTTCTTTAAAATTAAGTATTTTGTAGGGTTATGAAAATGGGTTAAACACAACATACATATTTTTTTAAATCTTTTCTCCTTAAACCTTAATAAAATCGTGTGAAAATGATACCACTTTTGAACGGCTTCTAACTTTTTATTTGTTATTAGAACATTGTAATCATATTTATATAATTCGGATGCTGATATCAATGGCTTTGAAAATTGTTCTCTAGTACTTAAGATTTTCAAGATATCCGCAATTTGGAAGTTTTTTGACATTTTTTCATACTTAGAAATATTATATAGTATATGTCCGTAATTGTGGTATTAACAAGGTGTATTAGGTCCGAAGTCATAGTCATTACTTACCCAATTTTTTAAAAAATTTTTTTTTTGTTACAATTAACTTTCAGGATGTACCCCTATGAGTGCAGAGCATTGTGTTGAATGGAAGGAAGATTGATAGGTGGGAGAAAGAAGGAGGGAGAACCAGAGTGGGAATGCAATCACAATTACCCAATTGGCTAACTAAAATGATGACAAGAGTTACCTCACTACGTGCGGTTATGGGTGAGGATGTTGTGAGTGAACATCGGAGCCAGGAGTTGTTTGCTCGATTCCGTTTCGGAAATTTCGATATCAAAGATGCACTGAAATTCACTGAAAAGACCGATGAAAGATTGTAACTGGTTGAGCAAAATCGACCCAAGATCGACACGCAAGCAGTCAGGAGATATCGTTGGCACTAAACATCAACCGCATGACAGATTTGTGGTAACGAGTTGTAACGAAAAACTACGGATACTTTTTATATGGCCCAATATTTTTTTCAAAATGAAGTGATTTAAATTTTTTACAGGTGATAGCTAAGCTCTTGAGCTAGTTATCAAACCTTAGAAACACTTAGAAACTAAGACTTTGCAGTGCACTCAAAACCAGTTTCGCCATTTAAAATCATTTGATCCGAAATGCATGCAGTTCACATGTGTAAATTTAGCCATGAGCCCTGCTTAGTTTGAATTAGAGGATTAGTTATATGCCTTTCATTTAATGGAACTACAATCACAATGTGACTTACTGTTTAAAATGCTTTAAATTCATGCTCGTACACTCACTACATATATTTAACTGGATTTAGTTACCCTCCTTTTTTAACTTCTCAATGTCTGCAGCATTATTAATCAGAACACTTCAGGACTCGCATCACGTACTACGAGAAATGATACAAACTCCATATTACTAACGTGTATGTGTGTTGTATACAGTACTTTCAAGAAGAAAGCAAACGGCTTTTTCGCATGAAATAATTTGAATATCAAGTAGACCTTGATTTTCAAAAAACTGGATTTCGCAATGTAATTGTAGAAACAGTCCATTATACGCTTTCGTCTCAAGAGCATATTTAAGAAATGAGTTCCGTATACGCGAAAAGTTTTGAAGCAGTCTTTCTTTGTTCCCATCCAAAAGGTCCCAAGATGTCCCACTTGAGTGCTTCGAAGTACTTAAAAAAGTCGAAGGCGGTTGTCCAGCATTGGAACCAACACTTTTTGGTGCACAAAAATGTGGACGACTTGCCAAACCGCGGCATTTGCAGAGCTACCTCGAAACAGGAGGACTTGGTTATAAAAAGGATTTTCGAAGCTAATCCAGCCATATCCTTGAAAGCAGCGAACAAAAAAATTGGCTCGAAAGGGCATAAATGTCTCTCTGAATACAATAAGAAACCGTTTGAGGAAGTTTCAGATCCAATTTCGAGCAACGACTGTAAAACCCTTACTAACTGTAAAGCAAATAGAAAAAACACCAAAAGTGGGCAACTGAACATGTTGATGACGATTGGAGCCAAGTGGTGTTCACAGACGAATCCTCCTTTTGGATGACAAACACTATTAAGCGTGCTTGGCTCACTAAAGACGGTAAGATGCTCCAGCGATCAGTGAAACATCCAGCAAAGGTTCATGTTTGGGGATGCTTCACAAAACAAGGATTTGGCAAAATAATCATGTTTACGAGGAATTTGGATGTCAACTTCATGACCACGATATACCGTCGTGGACTTCTGCCATCAACGGATATGTGGTTTGGGGCAGGAAGCCGCGATTGGATTCTTCAAGAGGACAACGACCCAAAACATCGCAGTCGCTTGTGTAGCAGTTGGAAACAGGAAAACGGCATAACTTCATTGGATAGGCCCTCACAGTCGACAGATGCGAATCCGATCGAAAATGTTTGGGCTCTTATGAAGTTAAAACTATGTGGAAAAAAGATACGTTCAATAAATCATTTGAAACGGCTTCTTAGGGTAATATGGCGAGGTTTAACACGGTCATATGCTGAAAAATTAGTGCATGCATTTCCGTTGTAATGAAATTACGAAGAATGGTGGCGACTGGACGCCATATTAAATTATTTGCGCAATGAATAATTAATCATTTCAAGATGCTGTGGACTTTTTTTTTAAGATACCTTAATTTTTTCAGTGACTTAAGCCGATTGCTTTCTTGTTGCAACTACTGTATATCATGGATCTGTGGCTTTGTGGGTATGTTGTATGATTTTTATTATTATTATAGTGCAATGTTGCAATATTTCTTTTTTACGGCAAAAGTGCGTATAGAATTTTGTACGAATCCCTTCTTTTTCCACAACCACGCTAAACTTTGTAAGTCTTAAATTGCTTTTATTATTTTTACTAACAAACTAAAAAAGAAATAAATGAAAGGGAATCAAAAAATTAAGTGTTCTATAAAATGGATACTGGTATATGTTTAACTATTCTGCTGCAACCAGCAATCATGTTTTCATGTTGACGCTTTGCGTAGTTGACCCTAAAGTAGCGTCTCTCCCAAACTACATACATACATACATACATACACACTTACATATTTATGTCATGTAGACCAGCGAGAAGAAAAACAGCAATTAATTAAAAATTTCCTTTTGAACACACATGCATAAACACATATACAATACATAAGCAACAGTAAAACGGTAAAAAAGTTCTAATGTATGTAAGGCGGCTTTTGGTTTTTGAATATACACCCCTTTTCTATGAACTTTGCGTGAACCCGAAATCGTAATCAGTTGTTTTGGACAGCAGCAGTCATCCATGCTTGGTTTGCGTTGATACTCCAACATTATTCCTTCTTGCTATATTGGAGTACTTCCACCGAAAAATTACCATTTTGTCGCTGTCAGTTAGGAGGTTTCGAATTACGAATTATTTTTACAGAAGCTGAGCCATTGTTTTTTATACCGCCATACACTTCTCGACTTAATCGTATTCGGTAGACTCCGTAAGCTCCGATAGCGAATTTTACAAATAATATTTTTACCTTAAATTTTCAGAATTGCCGATTGCGCTAGGATCTAAGTTAAGGCCAATCTTTTAGAAAACTCTGTGTTGAAAATGAAAAACAGCTTAAGTTGACTTAAGATGCAAAATATTTTATCACTTATTTTTACTACAGGGTTAGGCCATTGAACTGTACCTATTCAAACGACCATATTTTTTTTCTGTGAAATTATTTTTTATTTATTCTAATTACAAAAATGTGTGGAAATAATAAAAATTTTAGAGTCCATTCACTTTAGCTCGATGTGGCCACCTTTTTCCTTGACAATGGCCTTCAAACGATTAAAAAATGAGTTGCATGCTTCACGAATATGTTCTCCAAGATGGCCCAGATAGAATAGTCCATCGGATTTGCATCTGGAGAATTCGAAAGTCATTGTGTGGAACATGGTTTTTTAACCATTCTTGGTTCACACGAGATTTATGAGACGGTGCCGAGTCTTGCTGGAACGTCCATTGTGTACGACAGAAATGTTTGCGTGCCCACGACTTTAAAGCAGCTTCCAAAACATTTTCCCGATAATAAGTCACAATGACGTTGACACAAGGCTTAATGAAAACGATTGCACAGCGTTGGATGGAAAATTAACTCGGGTGGCCGTTCGTAGGCTCAAATTTTCGTAAGTTCGTTTAGTTAAGTAAACACGATCATTTTGAGAGTTTATGAACTGCTTAATGGAGAAATTTTACTCATCAGAGAACACAATGTTTTGTAACAACTCCTTTCCTCTTTCGAGTCTAACTTTTTTTTTGCTTTGGTGTAAGATCATGTGCCTTTTGGAATTTGTAAGGCTTTACCTTGAGCTCATTTTGGAATATGCGTCGGATGCTTCGCTGGGATATTTTCAGTTCTTTGGCTATTTGGTTACCACTACGACGTGGATTTCGTTCAAAACTATCAAACTCGACCAACATAGTAATACACTTAAGTTGTTTTTCATTTTCACCATAGAACTTTTTTAAATAATATTTTTTCTTATTTTTTTGTTTTATGTTTTAAATTTGCAAAATTATTTTCCAAATTTTTTACTTTTATCTTGTTAGAGTATATCTATGAATGTATTTAAACAGGCTTTTCTTATGTTCAAAGCATACGCAAGGGAACCTGGCTACGGTTGTTGCCCAGGTCTCTGCGATGTACAAAACGAAGATTTATTTGTTTTAAGTGGCTGTCCAGGGACACACTTAGACCAGAAGGGACTATATTGCAAGGTGGGAATTTGTTATGATTTGATGGTTTTGTCCATTCTCATGCTCATCATATCGATAGAAATATAAGAAGTTTATAGAAATTAACCACTAAACCAAGAGGGTGAAAGTCTAGCGCTCTACCCACTAGACTATCGAGGTCGTCACAAAACGACGATAGAGGAAAATCAGTCAAGCTCAGCTCATACCATTCTGTAGACTATGTCAATTTCATTCTTAACTGAGTTGAAGTCATTAAAAATGTCAAAAGTGTTGACGCCTCTTTATTTGCAGTCAGTACCGTGCTGTCTATAGGTCTTGCTCTGGTTCGTACCGACTCTTTCATAGCTTAATCTTCTGATTTGCAATACGATATTAGGTGATTGGACTAATTGTGGCTATCTGTACCTTATGAATTGTATGCACATTCGTATGATTTTCAATTAATCGTATTTCATAAAATACATTTCACTTTATCATCATCATCATCATTATCAGTCGTGGACTTTGTAGCGGCGCCCACTCACAATTACAACGTACTCTATGGACTACAATTAACTGCTCGTTTGTTTGATTGTGTGTCTGCCCATCTATCTGTCCATGCGTTTATATTCTTTCATTCATTTACTTCTTGGAGATTGTTGGAAATACTTGCCAAAGTATTCTACCGCTCATGCGGCATCTCTAAAACCGAAAAATCCGAAGTGAGCGAAATGCAGAAAAATAGAAGTCAAACAAAACTCGTCCGTCATTTCGTTCTTATAACTAATTCTGTAGAGCACTTAAACAATTCATTTCACATTGCACACATTGCCATCTCAGCCTGTCAGTCAGTCAGTTAGTCTGACAGACAGCCAGACATCACCCTACAACCTATCAGATCGGTCTACTATTTACGTACCATCCATACAGTTAAATTTTTAGTCCAAGTTAGTCGTACACAGTCGTTGCTATAGTCGTCATTATCGTCATCGTTCACGTTTTTGTTTGAGTACTCTACTCGTACATATAATCGTTGTATTTGTTGCTGCAAATAAACAGTTGCTGCTGCCTGCGGTAGTTTGCTTCCTGTACATTTAGCATGATAATGATGATGGTTGCTGATGACGATGACGGTGATGATGATGATGACGATGATGATGATGATGATGTTGATGATGATGATGATGATGATGGTGTGGAAGTGCTTCAGCATGAAATTGAGCGAAGTTTGTGTAAGTTTGTTCGGTTGCTTGGTTGACTGCATCCGTTCCAACGTTTCCATCCAACCGTTCGTTGGTCAGTTCTGCTGTTTGTATTTGTTGTTTTTATTTTTGGCGCATGCACTTACTTATAATTAGTAATTGTCTGGTTGTGATACACATGCACACACGCATACACACATACATACATACATATGCATATACAGCGACATATACAAACACCTATAAACATTTTATAGTTTTCAAAATCTACTTTTGGTAACTAAATATTTGATTTGTTGGCTTACTCTTTTTATTTTTTACTTTAGTCGTCGCAAGTTTTCAATTTGATTTCTTGTGGGTTGTTCGTTTGTTTTGACGGTTTTCAAAAGACAAATTTTCTCCTTTATTTATTTATGTACTTTGAGAATATGAATACTTTTCATTGACTATGCTAAGTAATTGTATTTTAATATAATTAATTTAATATTTATTAATTACTTTTTAGTTTTCATTGCAAGGTTTGTAATTTTTGAGCTTTCAGTGACGATACTTTTAGTGTTTTCTTTTAGTCAATACATTTTCGAGATTATTCTTCGAAGTTTCTAATAAATTAATAACATCTAATGAAGTTTAGCAAAATTCTTAAAAAAAAAAAATTCAACTTTGTGAAAATGTTTATTACCAAAAAGTAATCACTTCTTAATTTTTTAACTATTCTGGCTACGCTTTAAAACTTCATTTACAGAACTCAAAATTATTATTACTCACCTTGCTCAAAGTAGATGTAAACAGTCATGGGTTTTTAGAAGGTCAACAAAAATATTTCGCTAACTTGAACTTTTAATAACCTCTAAAATAATCTGTCAATAGTATTGGCCTACGCAGAGCATACTTATACTATGTTAAAAATATTTTTAGAATTTGGTAATAATATTTTAAAAATCTTCTAAATCGTATCAAGGCTTCTGGTACTTTTTCAAAATAGGTTCATAAAGTTTCTGTTATTATGGTGTAGAAACTTACTTACTTACTTTTAATGGCACAACAGCCCATGGAGGGCCTCGGCCGAGCTTGTCGCATCCACTCATGTTGTGCGTGTTATATTTGTACATGAATGGAAGGGACCTACAGTTTTATGCTGAATCCGAACGGCGAAGTGAAAAGCTGTTCATAGGCAATTTTTACTCTTATAGGTTTGTCATTGCCTGCCAAGAGGTGCTGCCGTATAGAAAAACAATTTTTTCTACTTTTTGATTTAGCCTGTGCCGAGATTCGAACCCCGGACACTCTGCTTAGCAGTCCAACGCACTACCACTACGCCACAGCGACTACGATCAAGTTCTTGTCGCTAAAACGATATTTTAAACCCAATGAGTTACTTTTTCTGATAAGTTTTCCTGCGTAAATAAAGAAAGTGCTTAAAACCGACTATTCATTAAAATGCAGAGTAACATGTCAGAGAATTAAAATATTCCTTTAAAATTTACTAATTTATATCTTCAGTTTTGTACTTTATTAACCTTTTATTCTACAGTGTGAACAGTTCTGCTGTTGTTGTTGCTATTTTTTCTTTATAATATCCTAGCTATTTACATATAAATATGTTTTGTTTGAGTACTTTTTCGGTTTGTTGAGTACTTACTTTTTTTGTCCCGGTTTTTCGGACACGGTTTAAACCGAGAAACAAAAATAGCGGTTAACCGAAAACCGATTTTTGCCTCTTTACTTTACATCCCTAATAAGATATGAGACAATAAAGTAGTTGAATTTGATGCACCTCTACACAGTAAAAGCTACCCAGATTATAGATTTTCCTTGCATATTCTCCTCTAACCTTTTTTCGGGTAATGCCCAAGGGTTTTATTGAAGAGTTTTGATGAATAATATTGTATAGGTTGGTCAAGTTTTTCAGGTCAGAATGTTTAGATGTTTTCTTTTCCCTCTCTCTCTGTCAATATTAGATAGTTGCTCTTCATTTGGTCGAATTTTTGAATGAACGAAAATTAATAACACCTTTCATTTCCCCACCACTTCTGCAATGGTCTGAACAATTTTTATTTAAGCGTCCATTTTTTCGATATGAAACAGTGTGTTTGAAAAATGTTAGTTTTCTACTCAAATTTTTCTAAGTGCTTAAATTGAACTCTAAACTTTAGCTGTGTCTACCAGAGAAGAAAGAGACTACGTTTGGCAACAGCTCAACACTCACTCCTTTAAACATATGTGCTGCATTCGTTCTCTTTGCACATATTTTCACCACTACCAGACAAACGGTAGTTTTCAACAATGCCGGTGCGCTGCTTCCCCATAAATATAACAACTACATATACAGTTTACAACCCATCTAATACATAGACAAAAACACACGCACACATGCACATGAAGATAGTTGAGTCTGTGTGTGTGCGAGTGAGTTAGTAAAAGCATCAGCTGCTTGTTGGGTGGTTCTTTATTGGTTTGGATGATAACACAAAAAACACTTCCGGCTTCTCTGGGCGCATGCGCTGAGAGGCAGCGCAAAAATCGAAAAAGCAGAAGAAGAAGAACATGAAATCTTTCGAGTATTTGCATGCCCGCTTTCTCTCTGAAATGCTCATAGATGCGTTGCTCACTGAGCATATGACCACATTCCTATTATGTGCTGTTGTTTATGCTCTCTCTGCGCAAATAATTCTCATACGTTAACTATTATTTACTCAACTATGAAAGAAAGTATTGCAGACATTGCAAGTCAAAAGTTTTTGTATATTCAAAGAGAAAATGGGAAAAATGTTGCATGCGCTTTACAGCAAACATAAACGTGGTGGAGTAATAGTTACAACTACAACTAAGTAGAGTCTGCATACAATATAGAACCGGCATATTCGTCGTCGCTATCGTCGTGGTCGAAGCCGTATACGTTGTTCCCGTTGTCGCTGTCGTTTTAGTCGGTGTCGTTTTCGTTTTCGTTGTCAGCTTCAGCGTCGTCATCAGTGCAGCAGCGTGTCTGGTAGCACTACTCTGTTCTGCTCTGCTCTGTTCAGCTCTGTTCTATTCTGCTCTGTTCTATTCTGCTCTGTTCTGTTCTGCTCTGCTCTGCTCTGCTCTGCTCTGCTCTGCTCTGCACCATTTAGATGTAAAAAAATCCTTCTCAAGTTTATCGAGAAACCTTACTCAATGTGAAACTCAGAATCCATTTGACGATTGTGAAGTAAAGTTAAAGAAGACGCTCGCTTATTCCTCGTCATTTCAACAGTCAACACAAACGGAAGTAAAACGCCATTTTTACAAAAAAAAACATATAGAAACACCAAAAAAAAGTATTTTCTTTTCTTATTTCCTCCCAAGTCGACGCTAGTCCACAAAAAAGTACAGAAAATTTTGCGAAAGTGTTTTCTTTCTTGTGTATCGCCAACGCCAGCGACGCCGACGACATTTGAATGTGTATGTGTGGATAAAAAGTTTTTGTTGTTGATCAGTGTTTTCGTTGCTAATGCAAAAATATTAAATTCTTCCCGAAAAACGTGTGCAGAAAATAATTTTGCATTGAGTAAAGTAAATTATTGAAGTTCTCAAGAGGCGAACTTGTCCATTTATCTATATGAAAATAAAGAAAAAAAACCAAAATTAATCCGTCGATATAATTTATAAAAGAAGAAACAATTCAACAGTATCTCTCATTCCGTTAATAAATTTAATAAAATCTGGTCGCGTTTAAACAAAATACAAAAAAAAAACAGTATTATTTATTAATAAATAAACCAAATAAAATAAATAAAACAAAACAAAAAAACACTAGTAAAAGTTTAAAGTTGGGATTGCTCAAAGAATATTCGTGAGTTTGTTGAGTTGAATAAAGAAAACTATTACAAATTTTCTGTTAAAGGTTTCACAAAAGGAAACAAAACTATTTACAAGTTGTATATTAATTTTATTTTACAATAAATTTTTATTAGCTCAAATTTACTGGTATGTAAAAAACAAAGTCTCATTGTGTATATTTACAAAATTTTCTAGTCAGTCTAAAGTATAAAAGCCAAAATAAAAATTGTAATTTGTGTGTTGGTTCGATAGAGAAAGGGAATCTTAACTAAAAACTTAACACAAAAATTGCAATCAACGAAAAATCAAACGCGATTAGAGACTTAAACAATTGTTTTAAAAATATAGTGAAATATTAAAAAACAAAAAAAATTTAATATATAAACGCTAAACAAAAGCTCCATACAATAAACTCTAGGGGAAAATACTGAAAAAAATTAGTATAATTACTTGTATTGTAGTAAGTAGAAAAGTAGTAAGAAACAAAATAAAAAAAAAATCATTACAGTGTAGGGGACAAAACAAAATTACAAGAAAAGTAGTACGTAGTACTGATATTACAAAAACAAAAAGTAGTCGAAAATTTTCTAAACTTATAAAGCGAATCAAAAACCACTACATTGACGCACAAAAAAATAGTACTTGTTGTAAATTTAGCAGTGGAACCTACAAAAAAATCTGTAAAAATCTTAACTAGAAATATCCGGTGCAGCAGTAAAACGAAGGAGCCGACAAACTACTACTAAATTATTTGTAAAGTTTTTAACCGTAAAGCTACAGCAAGGAATCAGTCAGTATTATCAGCAAACAGCGAGAAGTTGTTGGTTAAAGTTACTAAGGCACAAGGCACAAATAAGTGCATACTTAAATGAATGACGAACAAGTTTGTTAATTTTGTAGCGAGATTAAGCAGATTTTTACAACTGCATTGAATAAAAGACAATATAAATAAAAATTTAATTGAATTACATACAATTGCAGATAACTTAGTAAATTGCGTAAAAATAGCAAACACAAACAAAAGCGAAAATACGAAAAACATTAAAACGATTTCAATAAAAATATATTTAAAATAAAAAAACTTCTGCTTTCGGCTTACATTTTGGCATTAAATAAGCGTAAAATAAAGATTTATTAATATTATTAAATAACGATAGCGATTCCAAAGAGACCCCTCAGCTTCCTAAGACATACATATTAAACTATTCCTGAACACATCCAGCGACTATCAGCAATTATCAGCAAATCTAGTTGAACTAGCAGCCACTCACTCATACACACATACATCAAACCATCCCCATAAATATAACTACATTGACCACTTATATAGAAAAATAGCAGCAACTTTGTCTACAAATAAAACGGTAACCAAAAAAGCATTGTCTTTAATATCATCAAGAGCAAGAGCAGAATATTCAATAAAAACCACACAAACCGATAGCAAAAAAGCATTAAGAGCAACAGCAACAGAAACAGCAATAGAAACAGCAACAGCTAAAGCTTCAGTTAAATCCAAAGAGGATACTACTATTTCTATTATCACTACCACCGTCTCATCAATAACCACTAAAATTGCGTCTATAAAAAGAAAAACTTCTCCAACCCCAATTCCAACAATACAACAACAGCAGCAGCAGGCAGCAGCAGCAGCAGTAGCAGCGGCAACAGTTGTTACAACATCACCGACAACGATATCACCAATCATAATAACACCATCACAGACCACTTCAGCATTAACTAACTCCTGCACATTATCCTCAGCAGCAACAGCAGGAGCTATTATTACAGGAACGGGAGCAGGAGGAGCATCAACAGCAGCCCCACCAGCAACTACAACGTCCGCAGCAATTGTGAAACAACAACAGCAAAGTCGTTTAGCAACAGCCGCAGCAGCAGCAGCAGCAGCAGCAGCAGCAGCAACACTTTCTTTACATCCACGCTCCACCACGACCCTGTTGCCACCACCACCACCCCAGCAACAACAACAAACCTCGCAGCAACAGCAAATTCTGTATACTTGCGCCTCCGCTTCATTGGCGGCATCGTCTTCATCGATAATTGCCCAACCGCCGCCTACGAAGATTTTTAAAACGGATCATTTGTGCGTGAACGCTTACGGTTTGCCCACTGTTGCCGCTGCTGCTGCTGCTGGGCATCCTTGCGTCTATTGTGTCATTCCAGTTGTGGTAAGTGTTTCATGTCATTTTTTTTTTTTTGAGATATTTTAGATATGTTTTGAAATTTTTTTTGTTTTTTTTTGTTTTTCTGAGAATTGATGATGATATTCCTTCCTTGTTGGTTTATTTTAGCAAATTTTTTCATATATATTTGCACGAAAAAGGCAAGGCTCTCTATAATATGTTACGTTTTTGTGGAGCGAGTCCGAGCATCTCTGAAAACCATTTGGTATACGTAAAGATATATTGACAATGTCTTCCTATTTCTTCAATTCTATTCTGATGTGTGTATATGTGTATGTGTGTGTGTGTGTATGTGTGTATGTGTGTGTGTGTGTGTGGGTGTGTGTGGGTCAAAACCACACCATGCCAACATATCGGTTTAGCTTAATCCTTTCCTCTTCCATTTTGTTATTTCTTAGTGTCTGGCTATTTAAAGTTTTACAAGGATTATGTGAAAATGTATATTGAAATTTGGATTTTTGAAATACTTCACCCATTCTTTTTAGTACAATATTTGCTCAGTATTTTGATTTCAATGGTTCTTCATGTATATTAGTTATATAAGGTGAGACAAAAGTAATGTTACAATGTGAATTGGCTACCATTTTGTACGAAATGCAAAAAAAAAATTGTGCTTCTTTCTCACGGGCATTTTTTATTTGAAGGTAAAATTGATGACAATAAGTTGAACAAATGATATCTGTCAATGACCACCTCCTGAGTTGATGCACATTTGTGCTCGTTTTACGGCATTTTGAATTGTTGCTCGCATGACATCTGATTTCTTCTTCAATTGTGGTTTGTTGTGGTAAACGTGCGATTTATAAAAACCACAAAGGAAATAGTCTGGCGCCGTCAGATCTGGCGATCTGGCCAGCCACTTCAAATCGCCAAAACGGGAGATCACACGGCTCGGAAATAGGTGTTTCACACGATCTTCATCGTTGCCCGAGCTGTGTATCGCTCCATTGCTTATAAGTTCTCTATATGTCTACAACATAAATGTCAAGGCACAATGACATTTATGCTACATTTACATTATGACATTACTTTTGCACCACCTTGTAACATTCTGATATTATAAATTTGAATCGTTGGAGCGGCAAATACAAGTACTTACGCTGTCTATTCGATTAAATTAACATCATAAATATTTATTTCCAACTATAGAGAAGGAATAGAGAACCCATAAACTTTGGAAGTTATTCTCCAAAGAATTATAGGAAGCTCCCTTAAGGTTACAAGGTGTATTTCAAAATGGAAATGTTTCAAAATTGTTGTCATACATATACTTATATAAAAAAGTTTTGCAATATATTGCTGTAAATGATCTTTCTCAAAGCGGCGATTGTTACCCAGTCGTAGTTGTATACTTCTACAAAAATTCTTGTAGTACTCGGCCAATGAGTGGATCAATTGCATTATAAACTTTAAAACTAACTATGCACCCCTACTTTGTCTATGACTCCCTTAACTTCTTTCATTTACTCCTGTCAGTGAAACCCTTTCCTGCGAGACCTTCATTAAAGCGTAAATTTTTTGGGTTAATTTATGATTTCGTTTTGCGATTCTACTGAACCAAATTTCCCTTTCTGTTAGTCCTACCTACATTTCGTGACTCTATTAGGTGGTATCTTTATTTGTATTGTACCTGAGTTAAAAATCAGTTTAGAAAATCAGTTTAGAAGATTAGCAAAAGTTTTTTCTATTCATTTTCCTGAGTTATGTTATGTTTTATATTTTTTATTCTTGAGCCCAGCTTGACTATCTCAGTTCTAAATTGGATTCAGTTTGTCTAATCAATGACAAAATATCCTTGACTAATGCATTCTTAGATTAGAGAATTTTTACTTACTTTACTTTTAATGGCACAACAGCCCATGGAGGGCCTAGGCCGAGCTTTTCGCATCCACTCATGTTGTGCGTGTTAGATTTGTACGTGAATGGAAGGGACCTACAGTTTAATGCCGAATCCGAACGGCGAAGTGAAAGGCTTTTCATAGCAATTTTTACTCTTGTAGGTTTACCATTGCCTGCCAAGAGGTGGTGCCGTGTAGAAAAATTATTTTTTCTACTAATTGATTTTGCCTGTGCCGAGATTCGAACCCCGGACACTCTGCTTAGCAGTCCAACGCACTAGCACTACACCACAGCGAATTTTTACTCTCGGAGAAAAATTTCATTAATGTTTTTATGGTTAATATGAACGTGAAAAAAATGTTGTAGTTCTCACAATATCGTCACAGTCTTAACATTTATAGATTAGTAGAAAATGCAAGTAGTAGTCTGGGATGTAGAGGGCGTTACCAACTTGATGATTTCCATAATTAAGTATTTTTTATATGAAACGGTTTTTATTTTAAGGTGTACTCCTTACACTTTCTTTCGGAAGAACAAGTTATATTCGTAGAAGCAGTTATTATCAAGACACTCCGACATCGATTCCAAAGAATAGTTCATACAAGCATTCAGCGCATTCTTATTCTTATCGCAAATCAAAGGGCAGAGTAACAAAAATAATTTCTGTTCGCTTCTTTGCTGCGGCATCAATAAATAACTCTGTATCTCTAATGACTAACGCGTTCGTACGCTGGTATATCAATTATATGAATCGAGCAGAAGTAGGTTCAAATTAAGGGTAAATGTCTGAGATTGTTAGTCCAAATGTTTCGCCTGGCACATTGCTTGCTCACTTTTAATGAAAGCTTGCTTAGTAGCTGTTCTTTGATGTCTTCTGATTGGATGGCTTTGGCAAATTTTCAACTGGGAGTTCATCGTTTCTTTATATGTTCGCCAGAATCGGACATTCAGTAAGAATTTATTTCTACTTATCTTTATCTTCAAATCAGAGTCGGCCATCACCTTTGAAAGTTTAGGTCCAATGAAATGTATTTTCGACTAAATTTACTAGATTTCTGTTTTCGTCTTTGTTCAAATATCCAAATCGGAAAGCTTACGTGGTCGCTGTGGCGTAATGGTAGTGGGTGCGTTGGACTGTTCCGCAGAATGTGTGGGATACGAATCTCGGCACAGGCCAAAATCATAAAATAGAAAAAAATAATTTTTCTACACGGCATCATCTCTTGGCAGGCAATGGCAAACCTTCAAGAGTAAAATTGCTTGTGAAAAGCTTTTCACTTCGCCGATCGAAATCGGCATAAAACTGTAGGTCCCTTCCATTCATGTACAAATATAACACGCACAACATGAGTGGATGCGAAAAGATCGCCCTAGGCTCTTCAAGGGCTGTTGAGCCAGAAGAAAAGAAAGAAGAAAAGTTTATGTACTTTAAGTATTTTTTTCGGAGGTATAATTTTTCCCATTGGATTGTAATATGGATAGTATCCAGAGCAAAACAAAAAACATAGCCTATATTTAACTTCTGAATTTTACCGCTGGAGCACCTTATATGGATTACCCCATATCAACTAAATAAAAGTTTCGCCAGGGATTGTTATTAGGATACTTCAAACTAGACAAACTGGTATTGAACTTCCGTATTTTGCCGGTAGAGGAAGCTCCTATGCAAACCATATAGTACAGCTTTGAAGCCTTTGGGGGTATTGCATTGAAATTTTTGTACTAAGGATCGTAAGCAGCTCTTAAGAAAATTCTCACCAAAAATTCTTTTATTACTAGACATTTTGTTATGTTTTGTTACAAAAAAAATTGTTGTTGTTGTGTTTCTTTCTATAAAATGGTTTATTTTGCTAATGTTAACGTTAATAGTTTCTACATATTCCTGGTATAAAATTTCATTATACAATCACTTTTGGTATCGGGCACGGCTGTCACGAAGTTGGCAGCGTACACAAATGTCAATTGGTTTCCAGTGATAATAGAACGTTCTTTTATTTCTTGCCACTACCAGTCACTTTTCGTTAAATAAATTGTAATCGCTTTCGTACTATATTTCTTTGCATACCAAGCTTCACCCGAAACATTCGCAGAACCGGACAGGGCAGAGTAGCAAAGCTGCTCGGGTAGTAAAACAATAATAACAAGTTGTTAGTGATGACAACCTTTCAAGAAATTTATTTGTACTCTGCTCTTCACAATTTTGCGATAGCATATTTAGTTGAAAAGTCAAAAGACATGTCAGCTGTCAAAAACTAACTTAAAATATTTACTAAAAATTAACTTTGATGTTAATTACAAATATATACGCTGTACTTTCCAAATAGTTTTCAACATTCATTTTTTAATATAATAAATTTTCAATTGAAAACTGCTGATGGTTGTTACTACAACTATGCTTTGACAAACGCTGCATATGAAAGTTGCTTGTTGTTGGCTGTTGTTGACTTCTCTTTTGTGCAATAAGTATTAGTGAAAGTATTTATTTCTATAGGTATTATTTATGTGGCTTCAATGGAAAACTGTAAAGTTTTAATTTTTGTGAATGATGATTTACCAATAAAAAATGTTATTTCAAGTACCTACTTAACTACAATGTTAAAGTCTAAATTCAACTAATTTTTATTTGCCCTTCACTTTTTTTCACCCATTACTATTATATGTATTTGATGGTATCCCATTTTATTATTATTATTAACTGCTTTTGGTACTTTGCCAATACATTTTCATTTCGAATGAAAATTAGAGAAAACAAGCACAGAAAAAACGAAACAACTAAATAAAATGACTATCCAGAGTGTATAGACAGCAACAGTAAACTAAACTGCTGCAACAAACAACAATGATGCAACAAAATAATGAATGAAAAAAAAAAGTGAAAAAACTACAAGAGTAGTGGTAAAAAATAGTGAAAACCTTCGCCATCCAACCAGCCAAGCCAGCAGCGAACAAAACAACAGCAATCATCATCATCACCAACATCGCCAGCATCAGCATCAACATCTCACCGCCTTCAATATTAATTAAAAAACGATTGCTCCATTTTGCTCGTACATTGTATTGTTATTCTGGTTTCCTTTTGTTTTGCCATTGTTGTTGCTATTTTCCAGTATTTTCCAGCATTTTCCTCTCCTGCATTCATATTTTCTTCGTTCATCTACAATTGTGAAACGGAAACGGTTGAAAAATTGTTCAACTATCAGAATACATCATGGCGGCTGCAAATGACTCTTCTTCTTCTTCTTCTTCTCATTTTTGTTGTTGTCAATAGCATGACTGGCATGTGAATCTTATCGTTTCGTTTGGTTTCGCTTTATTGTCAAATGCTCCAAATATGCGAGCATATGCACATACATATATAGACTTATCTATATATGTACATATGTATGGTATATACGAGTATATATATACCATATATGTATGGTATAAGTATATAGTTATTTATCTAATAGTTTTTTGTTTCCCCCAAAAGTCCTCGCATCATCATTATTATTATCAGTATGTTAACAGTAGTAGTGAAAGAATAAAGTAAACCAAAGTTGTTTTCGTTTTATCTCTCCATCATCAACATTAGTAGAAATAAATACCTGAGGTTCCACTTTTTATTTATTGAAACTTGTTACATTATTTTGTGTACTTCAAGTTATCGAAAAACAGTAGTTGTCTGGTAATCTGGTAACAAAAGTCTTAAGAATACTTCCTTCCGTTTTTTTTTTTATTACCATTGTACTTTGAATTTTAAGGTTGTATTTATTCATGTTTCGTAGAAAATTTATTAATGTACTTTTGGTTGGGTTTTATTAGACATCTGCTTTGCTAAGTATGCTGAGCTCAAGTCCTTGCAATTTTTGAGAAACACAATTTACATATTTACTCTCTACTAAGAAACTCGAAGTACTATCCAGATTTTCTGCAATTGCTTCTAAGGAGAGACTATCGATTGATGGTGGAACTCTTTACATGGCATAAATAGTGTTATCCGATTCATTGACAGAACTACCAAAGTTTTTTTTTTTAATAATTTTTTATTTTATTTGTATCATTTATTTTTAAAAAGCGTTTGAACGGTGCAGAAAAATTATGATTTTGATTCAGCTTGGTTTAGTTATTTGAAACATAAATCTGGATCGTCACTTTATTCTTAATTCACTTGCGGAAAACTTGATATACTACCTAGTCTTGCCCTAAGTTTTGTTACAAGCTTTTCAAAGTAGTAGGCTTTGAAATTTTAAATTGTATGATCCCGTTATTCGCATTTTTGGTACAATGTTCTATTGCAAAGCAAATTCGAATCAGTTTGGTTTCAAATTTTGCGTAATTAAATAACGAAAATCGCATAGCGGTGATTGCATTGCACAAATGCGGAAATAGCGCAAGTCAAATATTCACGTTGCTAATAAAAACTCGAAATATCGAAAATGTTTGTTTATCGCATCATCGATCGTTTCTTGGAATCGTCTCAAGTGGAAGACAGGCTGAGAAGTGGTCGACCTCGCGTTGTTCGTACGAGTGAAGCCATAAAAGCTGTGCGGGAGCGGATTCGCCGAAATACATTAAGAAAGCAAAAGATCATGGCTAGAGAAATGGATATATCTTCCAGATCCATGTCAAGACTAATTGACCTCCACATGATGAACTCCATTTCGCAGGTGCATCGCAGGCCATCTTTTAACTCCACGGCTAAAACAAATACGATTGGAAAGATGTAAGAAGCTTTTGCAGTGGCACGCAAGAAATGGTCATGAAAATATCTTTTTTATGGATGAAAAAAGTTTATACGGTGGAGGAAGTTTTTAATAAGCAAAACGACAAAATCTATGCGAGAACATCTGAAGAAGCTAAATTTTTTTGTGCCAAGGGTTCAGAGAGGTCATCTTCCAACATCCGTTATGGTCTGGTGGGGAGTATCCCATAAAGGCGACAGTTCCTTGCATTTTTGCGAAAAGGACGTTAAAACTGGAGCAAAAGTGTACCAACAAAATGTCTTGAAAGGCGTGGTGAAAGACTTGACAATAACTCTCTTTAATCGAGAGCACTGGGTCTTTCAACCAGACTCTGCACCGGCACACAAAGCCAAAACAACTCAAGAGTGGCTACGTCAGAATATTCCAGCCTTTATTAGTGCTGAAGATTGGCCCTCGGGAAGCCCAGATTTGAATCCCCTTGATTACAAATTGTGGTCAGAGCTAGAGGGTGTGGCCTGCAAAGTTCGCCACCGAAATTTGGAGAGTCTTAAGAAAGCTCTTATTTCAGTAGAGTCATTAATACCCATCGAAACCATACGTGTCGCTATGGCCCAATGGCCTCATCGTCTAAAGGCGTGCATTAAAGCGAGAGGCGACCATTTGGAATAAGATGTTGATTTTCAGATACACTATAATTTAATAACAAAATAACAATTACAACACATTAAAAAACTCGATTCTTTAATTTTTACACTATATTCAAATTGCAACAGAACTTGTGGCAGGACTAGGTAGAAGTTCGAAGACATTATATTATGGTGAAATTTCTTTCAAAAGTTAATTTTTTTTGGTTTTCCTTTGCCAAAGATAATGCGGTAAAAAACTGATTTTTCATTCATTAAGTTTTTTCAAGATTTTTTTATGTTTAATTTGAAGTAAAGAAAGGTAAAACAAATACGCAAGTCAGGTATGTACATAAGAATGTCCGTTCATTTACAGTTTTAGTTTTTAAACGACTAAATTTATAAAAAAATCACTCATACGCCCCAAAGTTTGCGAAGCCATTAACAAAAAATGTATAACATCTAGGAACAAAACCTGGTATGGGGTTTTGCTACTCTGTATCATTAATTTAAATTTATGTGGGCGGTTCGCAATAAATTGCTTCGAAATTTTTGCATTATATGATTATAGACCATGTTTGACGCCCTATAATTTATGTAATTCATAGTAATAAGTCGTCTTTTATGGTACGATATTCTAATATCTTCTTAATTAATATTTTCTTTTAATTCTCACACGGGCGGATACCTTTAAGCATTTCAAAGTGGTTTGCTAAACTGTGTTTTTTTCTGTACGTTCTTAGTAGAGGAAAGGCATTACACTACGAATCATTTCATATGTGTTTGCGTTTCTCTTCTTTTCTTCCATATCTGGTTTTGTATTTCTTTGATAAATTCTGTGAAAAAAGTACCGGTCAATAAAGCATAAAATTTTCAAAGTAGGCCCTTTCCTAAATAGTATAATTTTGCCAATGAATAATCCAATCATCAAAACATTTTTCAAGCGCATTTTCCGGAATCAACTTCAATTCTCGCCGCGAATTCTCTTTTATGTCTTCTATCGACTGAAAATGGGTGCCTCGAAGTGGTGGTAATTTGTGTTTTAAAAATAGAAAAAAGTGTTCGATGATGTTTGTTAAGTTTTTGGCCAAAAAATCGTTCACAATGATAGCCTTGTCAGATGATGTGTTGTCGTGGTACAAAATCCTTGAGTTTTTTTTTCTACATAATTGGGATTTTTCGCTCTCTCAAACGCTGCATAACGTCCAGATAATATTCTTTATTTACCTGCTGACCTTCTGGCAAGAATTCCGAGTGCACAACACCACGATAATCAATGAAATGAACATTACGTTGACTTTTGATCGACTTTGACCACCACATCTCTACCGATTTTGAAAGCACTGTACCACTCAAATGCATGCATTTTTGATATAGTCGATTCACTGTAAGCTTTCTGTAACATTGTAAAAACCGCAAAACACATTTGAGATGAACTGACAAATTCGCGCACTGTAAACAAACTAAATGACAGATTGCGTCTAAGGATAGAGGACAGTGGTGTCAACGTAGCGAAAGAATTTTTACAATACCTTTAAGCGGGTTTTGTAAATTAATATTTCCCGGTACTTATTTGAAACAATCGTGGTTTAAGAGACATCTGTGATATTACATATTTATACTAAGCACTGGTGATTTAAAATTTTTGATAGAATAAGGAGGCTTAGTTAGATTTTTTATTCCTTCAAAAATTCTTTAAATTAGTTTGGAGTCTAGCCGAGTAAAATTAATTGACGAATGTTTAAAATTCGTTAAGTTAAGTTGGCACCACTGTCCTCTATCCTTAGACGCAATCTGTCATTTAGTTTGTTTACAGTGCTCGAATTGCCAAACATATTGGTTAATTTATTAACGTCTAACGTATTTAAAAATAGTTTTGGAATTCTCGAAGAAACCCAATTTCGATGGAGAATCAGAAAAATTTTGAAGCGTTCTTCCAAATCCGATACATATAATTTTAAACTCTTCAAGGAACTGAGGAGCGCAATTGATCAAGATGTTAGTACTCGTATATGTTTTGAATTTCAAGATTAATTACTGAAAAATGGGACTAAGCAAAGGACAACTAGCCAGAGAGAGATTACTGTAGATATCTCATACTTATACGTAAGTATAACCAAAAATGTTTTTTATTCTTTGGTATGAGTTCTTCTCAAAGAAATTTGTATTATAAAGAATAAAACTATTGGTACACACTTTTGTTACCTATTAATTCTGAAGGGACTCTTATTTGGTGATTATTCTTTGCACCATGCGTTTTTTAGCACTTACTTAATAGTTGAAATATTTGTATGCAAAGCAGATAGAAGATTCCATACTTTCATTGACATACATGTTAAGAGATTTTTAAAATTTTGTTGGAAGGCAAATAAAACAGAACAACAGAAAACAAAAGAGATAAACTCCCAGACATTTGCGGAAGATCTTTCTTGTGCATATTTATTATGTATTGCATGCGCATGACGAAATCTGCATTAACATTTTGAGGTTGATGAAATTTTTAAGAAAATCGTTATTTTCCTAATTTAATGAATTATACAATTCTCTCTGAAAAGTAGTGTTTTTGGTTTCTCCTCTAACGAAAAGACATGCACGTAAAAAACTTTTCGCATTCATTGCAATTTCGTTTTTTGTTTGGTTTGTTTTTTGTTTTTGTAAAACTACAAAATCTAAATCTTCTTGATGAGTTTATTTGTGTCGCCATTGTAGCAAGAACAACAGAAGCAGAAGCGGAAGCAGCAGCACCAATAGCAACAGTAGACCAAGTTGCATGTAGCATGCAGCAAATTGTACTGAATGCATACTACTATATATGGTAAATACATACATATGTATGTACTTGTATGTGTATGTTGTTGCTGTTATTTCTTCGAGAGCACATTTGCAATAAAATAATACAATCTATTGTTTTATTCCCTTGTTGGAAACTTGTTTGTTTTCAGGATTTGATTCACTCGTATTGTGTCATCTCATTTTGTTTTTGTTTTTTTTTTCTCTTTTTTCGTACTATTTTTTTCCTATAAACTTTATCCTTTTGATCATAGTAATTTTACGATTTTTTAATGTTGCAAACATGCAATTTTGTGTGGAAGGAAATGCTTGTTTATGAGCACTTTGCCTGACAATTTGCATACGAATTTCTGAATGTATGCATTCTTCTTGTACTTAACTCAAAAAAATACATACGTACATATACTTATATAAAGAGAAAAGTAAAAAGTAAGAAATAGTAAATATAGAAAAAAAAAACAAAATGAACAGTATCAAAGAAGTACGTACGATATTTCGATGGCTTCGATACTTATTTGTAGAAAATGATAACAATTTTGCACTGTGTTGTTGTTGTTGTTGTTTTGCTTCTTCTTCCAACAAGTAAATAACTTAAGTAAGAAGCAAACGAAAGTATCGTGAGAAATATCCTCATTTTTATATAACTTGTAATAAAATTTTGCAATTCGGAAACTCCCACAACTTATTTACTTTCTGCAGCAACTAAAACTTTTGTGAATGTGAATGTGTATGTACTCGTATAATAAAGAATCGTGGGGAAATCTTTACCATTTTAAGTTATAAATTTATTGTAGTTACTACTTATATTTGTATTTGTTGTAAGCTCATACCAAAATGTTTACTCAAAATATTTACTATAAAATATCGTACACAAAAGCTACGACATAAAATATTTAACAAATATTTAACTTTACTCATACCAGCACACACACATACATGTACATACGCACACTCTCACTCACACAAAGGGAAACCACAACAAACAGTATGCAGCAGCAGCAGCAGCAGCAGTAAGTTGCAAGATTTGCTATGTTGCATTTATGTATTTCCACATATGCATTTCTTGCCACCAATGCACCACAAAACAGTAAACTGTTGACAAATATTGTATAAATAAATAACAATTATGAAAATAATTTATTTATAGTGTTTTTTTTTTTTTTTTTTTGTGTTTTGGTAAAATAATTTATCTTGTAAATTAATCTCCATGGGAGAGAAGGAGATTTGTTTTGGGAATTGTGTAAAAACAGAAATGTGAAAATAGCATAAAAAACAAGAGTAAAAACAGAAAAATTAAATGAAAAAGCCATTAATGTACAGTGTCTGACAATTAAATAAGAACACCTTGTTCTGAAACCAAAAACCTTAAGGAAATATTTCTCTAGGCTTATGATAAATTTAAAAGGTATTTACTTTTATTCATTTATTCCATTTATTATTAGGCCAGGTCATAACGGGAAATCCATTACATTTTTCTTTAAACAAAATCAATTCAGTGTAAAAAATGAAATTTAAAAGTTATACATAAAATCATATTTCAAAAGGATAAAAAAAAAAAATTAAAAAAATTTTTTTTTTAATTATTGTCGCAAATTGCTCCCTAATGCTAATATTTTTTGGAATAGCTTTTGTTAATTAAAACCGCCTTACACCTTCTAGGCATTGACTTCACCAGAGACGCGCAAGTAGCCTGGGGTATGGAATACCACGCTCTTTGAATGCTTTGCCACAATTAGTCCTTGTTTTTAGCTCTGGTACTGCCAATCTTCTCGTTGACAATATTCCACAAGTTATCGATTGGATTAAGGTCAGGAGATTGTGAAGGCCAGGTCATAATGGGAAATCCATTATGGGAAAACCAATCTCCCGCTAGGATTGCGGTGTGCTTTGGGTCGTTATCCTGTTGCATTTGCCATTTCAGGGGCATTTCCCATTCAGCATAAGGAAGCATCACCTCCAGAAGGATGTTTACGTAAAGAAATCTGTCCATCGATTCTTTTATCCAATACAGAGCGCCAACACCATACCAAGAGAAGCATCTCCATACCATGATGCTTCCACCTCCGTGCTTAAACTTCTTCCTAGTATATTTTGGGCTCAATTCTGCATTTTTCGGGCGTCTAACCCAACGTTTGCCATCACTTCCAACAAGATTCACCTTGCTTTCGTCTGTCCATAATATGTTAGGCCATTTTTTTTTGCATTAATTGAACCATCCCACTCAATGTGCGCTTCAGCGAACTCTATGGGACACTTTCGATGTCTTTGTCTCAACATTGGTACTTTTCGTGCGGTTCTCTCATACAGTTTTATTTTCCACCAAACGTCTCCTTACTGATCGAGCAGAAATTTGAACCCCTGTCTCCTCTCTAATTGCGGCAGCTGCCTTAAATTAATCGCGTTATGCGATTGTCATCTGCACTTGTCGAGGATCTGCTAATAGTTTTAGCTATTTGGCGGATGCTCTGTCCCTCATTTCGCAGTTTTTTCACCAAATCACGCTCCTCCTTGCTACAGTGCTTTGCTCGACCCATTTTGCTGTGACATTACGGAATAGTTTACATTTAATTTGTTGAATTACCCTCAATGCTACCATTTAAATACTTACCAGTACAAATTATAAACAAATTTAAGTTTTCTTTTTATAATATAAATTTTTCGTCTTCTGTTCTTATTTATTTTCCACCTTCGAATGCTTCAACTTTTTTGTTTGGCAATCCCCAAAAAATATTTAAATGTAGCGTTGCTACTTAGAAATTTATAAAGTATATAACAGATCATTTTCTTCTCTATACAAATTTTTGCCATAAGCAGTCCGATAAAAAAAAAAATCAATGGAAGTTTTATAGTGCAAGGTGTTCTTATTTGATTGTCCGACACTGTATATTTCGAAGAAGAAGCATATATTAAACATTTGTTTTTTTACAGCTATTTACTAAAGTAGTAAAACAAAAAGGGAAAACGTGAAGGTATCTTAACAAACATGAATAGCTGGGGAGAAATGAACTCAAATTATTTCTTCATGACAGTTACATAAGTATGCTTATCCTTACTAAATACTTGAAAGGGCTGAAGACACTCCAAAGACAGAGAAGAGCTTCCCAAATTGTCTTTCAATTGTCCACAAATCTTCATAAGACTTTTTGAAAGTAACGATTAGTTTTTACCCTTTTCCAACCCTTCTAGAATTCATTAGTCGTAATAAGGAATTAGTTTACCGAGGTATTGCGTACAATTTTGTCCATCTGTTAAAAGTAAAAACAACAGATGAAACACGCTAAATTGACTCATAAATTGACGCTGATTGTAAATTAAACACTGGGAGTGGCATGATATCGCTACCTAACCGGCAACTTTGCTTGAGTAATGGTAATTCACTTGGTGGCGCTTGATAAACATGACAGCAGGTCTGTTAGTTACTTTATTTACTTTTCTCTCTTTGACTTTGAGTCATTGTGTTGTTGATTAGAAGAAGGTTGTAAAAGAAAGGAAGCTAAGCTAAGAAAAACTGCAGAGCCCTTGACTTTACGGGGTTTCAATCTCGGTATCCCAGAAATGATAGTCTAACGTTCTGCCTCTCAGTCTCTAAGTTTGAAAGCGATAATATTTTAATCACATTTGTAAAATTCTTTCGAGTTAAAAAAGAAGCTCTTTCCTCTTTTTAATCGAGGGTATTGCACAATGTTTCATGTCCGTCCGCCCCAACTGTACCACAATTTGTTTAACACGCCTTTTTACGACAACTCAATTAAATTTGTTTACCGCATAATTCGTAATGCCCTCTCGTAGTCGATATCATGCCATGTCAAAAATGCCTGTACACATGAGTATGCAAAATCTAACAACCTTTTGAAAGAAGTGTCAGTTTATAATTTGTATTTAATTGTTAACAAATTTAAATATTTTCCTCGGTTCATTTAGCCTGTAGCAGCAGTTCGAGCTCAAGCTCGTAAAACAAACACAAAATGTTTTTAGCAACCGTTTACCTGAATTTAAGGATCTAAACAAATGTCAAATAAAAATTAAAGTTAATGGTGTGGCTGCTGCAAAATACAACATAAAACGTACAACAACAACACCAGAAAAAAAAAACAAAAATACGAAAGGTGAATGAATAAAATCTCAAATGACAGTAAAACAAATTTGCAAATAATTTAGTGTTCTGTGCTGCGTTGGTTTTACTTTATCATCGTTCTAGTCAGTCTCACATACGAGAGTCGAGTGAGTGGCAAGCGAGTAACGAATAGAATGCCAAATGGAGAAGTGGGTGTCTGCAATGTATATATAACGTGTATATAAACCAACTTTTTAAGCCAACCTTTTTTTTTCCATATATGTACAAATAACCTGACAGCAGCAGCAACAGCAACAGCACAAGCGGAAGTGGCGGCAGCCTCGGGAGTGGCACCAATACCAACACCACCACCAGCTCTGGCAGCAGCAGTAGCAGCAGCGTCAAATGCCACTAACGTTTTACCTTAACCTCAAACTGTGTGTGTGTGTGTGTGTGTGTCGCGTGTGTGTATTGGTGTGCGGAGATGTAATGATTTTAAAACATTTTTCTTGGTGTAAGATTTTTTTTTTACAAAAAAGCACGTACTGCGGCGATTTTAGTAAAACTTGAATCAGTGTGTGTGTGTGTGTGTGAGAGTGTGTGGGAAGTGTGTGTGGGAAGTGTGTATGTTTATCTGGGTTTCCGTAAATGTGTTTGTGTATTTTATAAATAATAGCTACACACTTGATGTAAGATGATTCTGCTGCTGGTTGCTAAACTTTTGAAGGGCAAAATTAGTTTTCGGTGTTCCGCAGAAGATGTGCTTGCCATGTTTCGTTTTAAGAGAAAGTACTAAATATTTATAGTTGTTATGCTTAAAACGGCAAGTAGGTCTCTTAGAAATATATTAATTTTTATTTATTTCTACCTTTTATTGCATTCGAAGATAAGAATACTATTGTAAAAATTATAGTTGGGCAACATTGATCAAAGCTCTCGGCTCGACTCTACTGCTTTACTGCGATATTCGTTTGTGGAAACGGAAATGTGCCGAATACATTGCTGCGCGCAGAGTTGTTTTTAAAAATGCCATGATGCCATATCCGCATCCGGTTGTGGCAAATTCATTGCACTTAACACACACACAAACACTAAAACAGAGGCAGAGAGACAGCGAGAGCAAGAGAGGAGAGCTTGCATTTGTGTGTGTCGGTGTCTGTATGAAACGTCAAAGTTTTCTATTTACATTTCGCTACTGTGGAAGTTTCGTTGAGTTTTATTCTAGTGGAAAAAACCCAAAACCGAATGAAAAAATTTCCAAAAAGTAAGCAACAGCTCTTGAATTTTTCATTAACTAGTTGGGCTAGCTAGCAATCTGCTGTTTGGTATTTTAATTGAAAAATTTTTATAGTTCTTGTAACAAGCGGCGCACAGTGGTTTCAACTCCGTATAAAGTGCGGGAAAAATATAAAGAATCATCTTTAAGGAACGATTTTTAGCATGAGACACACGGAAATCATAGAAAAGTAAAATTATGATAAGTTCAATTGCCACGCCTACTTCCCATACAACAGAAAAACTGAAATAGGTCGAATAACCGTTGTAGTCAAGATATCGTGGAAAAATTTGTCCCTTATCATTCTAATAGCTGACTCCAATGTCAAAGTTGGCGAGATTGGTCAACAGCCACGTCCACATTCTCATACAAATTTACGAAATCTAGGAATTGTCAAATTTTCATGTGAACCACTCACTTTTAGATCGAAAAATAGAAGAACTATGAAAATTGGCAACCCCCAATTCCCAGACGATAAGCCTTAACCACTTCTCAAATGATCTGGCGTAGCCATTTCTTAAATTTTGGTAATGTTCTCCTCCTCTATAACTTACAACTACATATGTAATGAGCTTTTTTGCACTGGACGTATTCGCGGAATATTCAAATATTTTAATTGTATGTGTGGTATGCGTGGCAGTCGATTCCACCCATTTTCAATTCGGATCAGAACTAACTTAAATTTCGTTATATTCATTTATATGTTTCACGCTTCCTACTCTGAACTTCATAAAAAAAGGCAAAATTAATGTACTTATTTTTCTGGTATAGAATAAATTTATATGAACCCTTCTTTTTTGTTTTTTACAATCTTTTCGAAGTACTGCATTATTAGTGATACTAAGGAGTGAGATCGAAAAAATCGGATAACTTTGAAAGACCACTGCTTTGAAACTCTTCATCTGAATAAAAAAATTGAAACAGTAGGCGTTGCGCTGGAGAAATTCTGATGGAATACAATCAATTGTTTTCTGACTTGTGAACTTTCAGTTGAGTCATGGCATCGGAAGTGGAAAGACGCGATTTAGTTGTTGAATTATTTCGAGAAAATCAGCAGTGGAGCCAGAAAACCATTGAACAATTTAATACAGACTTAGCAGTTGGTGGAAAATATGGTTCTGGAAGGAAATGCGGTTTCGTGTTTCCACAAAATGCAAAGAAATTCGTTGCTCTCTTAGAGAAGAATCCAGCATTGTCTTATGGAAAATTGGCGGAAAAAGCGAGTTGCAGTGAGTTTTCAGTTCGTAAAATTAAAAAAGATGCGGGCCTTAAAACATACAAAGTGCAGCCAGTACCAGACAGGAACACTACTAAGAACTTGGTAGCCCAGAGCCGAGCTAAAAAGTTAAAAACAGATTTCTTCCAAAAAGAAATCTGCTAAAAAGTTAAAAACAGATTTCTATGTTATGGACGATGAAACATACGTGTTGTCTAAATTTTCTCAATTGCCTGGTCAAGAGTTTTACACCGCAAAGGAACGAGGAGGAGTTGATTTAGGACAAAACAAAAGTCCAAGTTCCCGAAGAAGTTTCTGGTATTGCAAGCGATTTGTAGTTGTGGGCTAAGGAGTAAAAGTTTCGTAACAAGTAACAAGTGGCACTGTTAACGCCGAAATTTATGTGAAGGAGTGCCTCCAGAAGAGATTGCAGCCATTCATTAGAAAGCACAATGTATCTACTTTCTTTTGGACTGATCTAGCCTCCTGCCACTACAGTAAAGTAACCCTTAAATGGTTCGAAGACCAAAACATCAAATTGCTACCAAAAATCGCCAACCCACCAAATTGCTCAGAACTTCGGCGTATCGAGAGATATTGGATTCTAGTGAAAAGAACATTAAAGGCAACAAACAAAGAAGCCAAATCCATGGAAGATTTTAGAAATAAGTGGAATGCTGCCGCCAAGAGAGTCTCAGAAATGACAGTAAAGGCGCTAATGGCAGGCATACCGGAAAAGCTGTCCGAATTCTGTAAAAAAACAACAAACAAATTAGTTTTATTGATCATTTTATCAGAAATTAAATTTTTTTTTTAAAACTGTTTACATTTTTTGATTTGCATAACCGATTTCAATGCTAGGACAATTTAAAGTTATCCGATTTTTTCGATCTCACTCCTTGCAGAAGCAACAACATTTTTTAACAATTATACCCGATATGCATTTAGTTTTTTGCTAATAAAAATGGGATCTGAATGGGATCGCAGTAATTTTTTTTTGTTTTTGGTTAGTCAAAATTTTATTTTTTTCGTTTTTATATACTAGCAAATACCACACAGCCCCGCAATATACCCCTAGTCCAAATGTTGGGCTTTAAATTTGAAATTATTCCGCTGAAAAAAAAGAATAATTTGGTTTTTGTTTTTTAATTAATGAAGTACAATAAAGTAACACCCACCCATAAAATAAAGATAGTTTTAAGTTTAGTTATATTTCAATAGGAACAGCCTCCGATAAATGCTCTAAAACGCATGCTAGCAATTTGTATTTTTATGCCCAATTAATTAATGGACTAATTCATACATTTTGTTTTTAAAATTGCTAATGAAATGTTTGTGAATAGAAATTAAAAAGAAAAATTGTTTTCCCGCAGTCGAACCACTGTGCGGCGCGGCGTTTATTACGTTTACTTTTCAACGTTTTCCCTCATTTTCCGTTTTGCACATTTATTTTAATTTCTCAAGCGATTACATTCGCCGTTGTTGTCCTTCTCCCCAATCTCTCGCTGGTTGGTGTCTGTGGGCTACAAGAACGTTAAGCCGCAAGAAGCATAAATATTTGTAATATGTATTTCTATTGTTGTTTTAATTTTTTTCTATATACTCCACTCAACTCCTCGACCGGCTCACCCGCTCCTCGACCCGTCGTTTCTATATACTTATTACATTTACACATGTACATATTGTATATTTGCGCTCTGTAATTGTACCTTTTACCCTTTTAATTTACACATACATACATACATAGTACATACATTCACATGCATACTCACGCACATTTTACTTTATTTCCGTTCTCTCGCTTTCACTTTATGTTTTTGCTTTTCATGTTTCGTTGTGTGTATTTCGAGTTTAATTAGTATTTGTTTTGCTTTTATCTCTCTCGGTTAACGCATCTAATTTTCTATATCGTACTTATGAATATTCGCTGGTTGGCTGGTTGGTTGGTTGAATGGACTGGTGGTTGTTCCTGTTCGTGTTGTTGTTGTTGTTGTTGTCTCCCTTTAGCCCTTCTTCTTAATAATTATGCATATCCATGTGTTAATGCATCTTGAGTTTGTGTAAAAGTTTTGATATCTTGTCAAAACCATCTTCATCATTATCATCATCTAGTGACTAATTTATGTATTATATGAAATTATCTTCAATCTTATCCCAAGGGCGCAGTGCATATTTTTTATAAGCTATATGACGTTGTTTTTGTACGTAGGGAAGTGGACTTAGCAAGCATATCTTCAATGTTATTGATTTAGCTTCATTTCCTTATTCGATTTCTTTAATTCAACCTTAAATGTACTACAAGTAATAATTGGAACGTTTACACAATCTGGTGCAGAAAAAGAGTGAGTTGAATATACTGAGCTGTAATTATTTATAATAAAGTTGTGAGCAGAAAAAAAAAGTTAAAGAGTAGCTAATAGATTTACTTATGTTTCTTTCCAAGGAGGACTTATGGATATAAACATTTAAAACCTAACAGTTCTTAGGGACCCAGGAGGGCCTCATAATACTACCAATTTTTAAAGTCGGTGCGGTGCCATCAAACAGTTGGGGTAAAATCCCTTCATTCAGCATTGTTTCATTATATACAGGGTGTTTTTTGAGAAGTGTGGTTTTCAATAAGAAATAAAACGCATATAATTTAATATTATGGCCAAGAATTTAGCTTTTTTTTATAAAGATAAGGATTTGCCATTATGTTTTAAAACCAATTTCAGGCAAGTGGCCGCCGCGGCTGGTTCGAATAAATTCCAGCCATATTTCGACCACTTTTTGCAGCAATTGGGGCCGTATGTCAGCAATAACGCGCCGAATATTCTCTTCCAAGGCGTCAATCGTCGCGGGCTTATCTGCGTAGACAAACGACTTCACATAACCCCACAAAAAATAGTCCAGCGGTGTTAAATCGCACGATCTGGGAGGCCGGCCACGCCACAGGCCCAAGACGCGAGATAATGCGCTCACCAAAACTTTCCTTCAATAAATTGATTGTTTCGTTGGCTGTATGGTATGTAGCGCCGTCTTGTTCGAACCAAATGTCGTCCACATCAACATCCTCCAATTCAGGCACGAAACAGTCATGATCATGGCTCTATAGCGTTAACATTATGACCGGCTTCATCTTTGAAGATATATGGACCAATAATTCCCTCTGCCCATAGAGCACACCAAACCGTGACTTTTTGAGGATGTAACGGCGTCTCAACAATGGCTTGTGGATTATGATCACTCCAAAAGCAACAATTTTGCTTATTAACGTTACCCATTCAACGGAAAGTGAGCTTAATCGCTGAACAAAAAAATCGGGATCGGTGGGAATCTCGTTATGGGCCCATTCACCGAACGTGCAACGCGCTTGATGGTCGTTCGGCTTCAATTCTTGAAATGGCAAACCAAACTGAGCATAAATCAAGTGACAGTTGTCAAAAAGATCAACTCTGAAAAAAGTATTGTCAGATTGTCAGTGAGGTTCACTTCTAAAAAAACACACCCTCTATTTGGATTTGACTTCCAGTTCCACTAAACATATAGTGATAGTTAGGATTCGTGTCCAATAACAAAAAGCATTTAGTTTTAATGGGATTTTATTTCCTTTACCACTAACCGTTTAGTGATAATTGGGTTTGTATGTCTACTAACACTAAACATTTAGTGGTAATAAGATATTACTTCCACTACCACTAAAGGTTTAGTGGCAATTGAATATGATGTCCACTACTAGTACTGGTTTTTTCACGTTATTTATGACGCCTAATTGTGGTCGCTGTGGCGTAGTGGTAGTGCGTTGGACTGCTACGCAGAGTGTCCGAGGATCGAATCTCGGCACAGGCAAAAAAAAAATTAAAAAAAAAAGGTGGAAAAATAAATAATATTTCTACACGGCACCACATCTTGGCAGGCAATGGCAAACCTGCAAGAGTAAAAATTGCTATGAAAAGCTTTTCCCATCGCCGTTCGGATTCGGCATTAAACTGTAGGTCCCTTCCATTCATGTACAAATATAACACGCACAACATGAGTGAATGAGAAAAAGCTCGGCCTAGGCCCTCCATGGGCTGTTGGGCCATTAAAAGTAAGTAAGTAAAGTAAGTAATTGTGGACTTTACCAACAACGATTGCTCGATTAAATCCACAGTATGGTACACAGTGTGTGCAGGCCCTACACTGTATGATAATTATAATAAGTATGTCCGGGCTTAATTTTAGACCTCGATATTTTCTCAGTGTCCCTTGGTCTATTTGAGAGCCTTCATGATTCGTGGTTTCTATTAATTTTATAATGATTTTAAAAAAGTTTATTTTAGTTATCAGCAGAATTTGTATATAGTATGTAATATTCATCTTGTGGTCGCCGTAGAGTGTCCTACATGAGTCAAAATTTCCTATGAAAAGCTTTTCAAAAAGACAAGTTTTGTTTTTACCCGATTTTTATATAGAAATTTTTGCACACATTTATTTATTTGCATTCTGTGCATCCTACAGGAAATGCAATCAAGTTCAACTTTTATGTTTTCTTAAAATTATTACTAAAAAAATGCAGTGGTGGCTTCTTTGAAAACGAAATAAAATGCGAGTGTGTTGTCTGCATATTATTTTCGTATGCTTTTCACTTGCTTCTTGTGTGATTTCTGTTTTTCACACACACACACACGTTTCCCTTTGTGAGTTTTATATGGTTTTGTGATTTTTTCGCTTGTTTGTTAAGAAATGGAAAACGAAAATAGTGAAATAGTGAAATACAAAAATTCACACAACTATTTATGTGTTCTTTATTTTGCAAAAAGCAGAAAAGAACAGAGATGCATTGTTATTATGGCAGCAGCAGCAGCAGCAGCAGAAACCAGCAGCAGCATTCGCTGTCGTAATTTAGCAGCGTCCGCAGCATCATGAATAAACTTTTCAGCCAGCGACGCAGTAGTGAGTACTTTGAAAAATAAATTCAAAGAAACATTCATTTACATATACTCATACACATACAATGTATGGCATACGTACACGAGCGTGTGTGTATTCACAATGAATGCGCATAAATTTTACGACTTTTGAAAATGTGTGTGAAGATGTGCGTGTGTATTCAGAAAATGTGTGTACGAAACATAAATGCATTCAAATATTTGTTGGTCGAATCCAAATTAAGACATTACTCTGATATTTTGTTGAGTTAGTATGTATGAGCATACTTACTTAATTGCACAAGGATAAGTCCTAAGTGCATTTAGTTAAGCATTTTAGTTGTTTTTTTTGTGTTTTGCATTTCCAAATGCTATGTCACGAAATGCTTGTGAAATTCATTTCAAATTTTGTTAGTTATTGAAGAAAAATCTAAATTTTGTTGTATAGGAAGAAAGCATTTGTTACGATCACATCTGAACTAGTTTGCTTGCGATTGCGAGTTGTTGGCTCTCAATTCTGCGTAGACGCTTGGCTAAAATGATTATGTACATATTAGTAAATTCACTGCAGTGCAAAAATGAGTTAGTCTCACAAGTTGCCTAGTAAATTAGAAAGCGTGCTAGATACGATACTAGCTCAAAACTAATGCAGGATGAGTCTCTTTAAAAGACCGCGTCGACTTTTTTGATCGTATATGCAAATACCAAGAACTTCTTTCAATAATACATACTCTTCAATGAAAATATTGTCATGTTCCCATATACTTTACAATATTTTTCACTTAATGGATATGGATTTTTTTGAAATAATGGATCTATAACAACGATGGAAGAAGCAGAGTAGTTGTCGGCTTTCTTGAATTTTTTCTTAATGAAATTTTAAAATATAAAATATTTTTTTTCTTTGTTTATTTTTTTTTTTTTAGATTTTTATGTTTTTAATTTTTGTTGTTGTTTTTTATAATTTGGATAAATTGTTTTTTTTCCGAACTTGCTAAGTTTATCTTGTGAGATTATACTTAGTGTATTAAACAAGCTTAATGAATGTTAGGTTTGCCATAGAGAGAATAACAGCAATGCATATAGAACAGGTGATCGTTTCGGAAACTAGCCATGGTTCTTCATCAGTGATCTTAGTGTTAAATCTTTGTGTTTCATTTATCCATATAGGTTACTCATATCCGAAAAAGCACCCGGAAATTACCATTACAAGAATTCTTCAAATATTTGCACTAAATGATAGTATTGAAAGAGATATGTGGTACCACCCTGTACTATATACCAACATATATATAATTAAATTAAATTTTTTGTTTTAATTTTGTTTTACTTTTTTTTTTTTTTTATAAATCAACAACAATTAGTCACATTTGACGAACAAGAGGTTTTTTAATGTAAAATTGCACGTAATACTACTTATCTAAAGTGAGCATGTAGATCTGAGCTAGTCAATCTCCTTGCTGGTTGAAACGTCTCAAAAGGTTCTTTGGTTTGAACCGACTTAAACGTCTGGGTGTAACATCGCAAAGTAACGCCGGAATAGTGCTGTTTGAGTGTTGACTCAGTCTGTCATGATGTGTATTGGCAACCTTCTGTATTTCTTGCCTGACTGTAGGTATTTTAAGATCACGATGTACGTCATCATTTCGCACATACCACGGAGCGTTAACTGCATCCCTGAGTGCTTTGTTTTGGAATCTTTGTATAATATTTATTATATGATTTTTTGCCTAGCCCCAAATTTGAACGCCATAGAGCCACACAGGCTTGAAGACTTGTTTGTATATCATTAGTTTGTTTTGTTGAGACACTTTGGATCTTCTTCCAATGAGACAAGTTATTTTTTTGTATTCAATGTTCAGCTCTATTAGTTTTTTCTTGTCGTGTACCTTCCATCTCAGTTTGGCATCTAGGTTCATACCCAAGTATTTCGCAGAATTAGCTGCTGGAATTTGTTCACTGTTTAGAAACAATGGAATTTTGGTTTCTCTTTTGTTGGTAAAGTCGACGTGGATAGACTTGGAGCTATTTACTGCCAGTTTCCATTTATTGGTCCATTGTTGAACTTCTTGGAGAGCGGTTTGTATCTTAGTGGTAGACACGTTGTTATTGGGACCTGTAGCCATTGTTGTACTGACTCTGAAAAAATGTAATCCGACACTATTTGATTTTAATCTAGTTTAACACTAGATCAAACCAGACTAGTTCAAACGCTAGCTCAAAATTTATCATGCATAGAACAACTGTCTTTCGTTAGAGATAAGCGTGGATTAAAAATCAGTAGGTTTCGTGCAAATGAGATCGAGGAATGTACTAGTTGTGTTTTTTTTTTGAACTATTTGGTTTCACTGCAGGGATGTTTTAACACACATACGAGTACATGCACCTCCGCTCATTATTTGGTTAACTAAAGATTTGTCACTTGCTCTTATGCATTTAGCGACACTGTGCACTTTGCAGTAAACAAATTGAACTTGGGTCCCACTTCAATTATATTTTTGTGCATTGTCTTTAGAACCATTGATGCGAACAATTTTTGTTGCTTTTGCTATACTTAGTTATTTGTCCTTCCTACTTAAAAATGTATGTAAATGCTGACGAAATGTTTTTCTAATAAATACTTAAATATAGAGAGACCTCTTTATTGTGTACGAGCGCCACTTCCTCTTTGTGGTGGACAACCATGTAACAAATCAACACTAACGAATACGAAGCAAATTCAATCCAAGTCTGACTGCTGCGATGCTGCCATTTAAAAAAGGAAAAACTTCATATAAACTAAGCTACATCGTCAACAGAGCGGCAAGCACCGCCAACAATCTCAGTGACCAAACGACCCGAAGAAAAATAGCGTGGAACTTTCTATGCCAAAAATCTTCTTAATTGCTAGTGATTTTTGTAGAGATACTGGTAAAAAAAATGTACCAAATAAAAACAAATAATACTGTGAAATGCACTACATACATACACACACACAAACACACACACACACACACATGAATTGTAGTACAATTCACACACAAACTTGTTTGCGCCATTGAATGCTCTTAAAGCATTTTCCACTTCAATGTGTCTGATGCATTGAATGAATTCGAAAGAATAAGTAAAAATAAAATGGATTGAAAGATATATCTAAAAAATATAAAGCATCCTCATCTACATATATATTTCTCAAAAGGATGTACGTCTATGCAAGTGTTTGTATGTATGTGCATAGTATGTATGAATGTATAAAGGAAGCACTGCAGCGGAAAGCTAAGTTTTTCATTGCGACTTTTACTGCTGCTATTTGTGTTTCCGTAAATTGTGATTAATTACTACGTTTTGCTTGGCAACTAAAAATCTCTCGAAAAATTAAACAAAAACAGAGAGATAGAGAGAAAAAACGACCGCATTAAAATGAAAATAAAAATATTTATTTTCTCATAAATATTAGTTAGGAAATTTTTTCCGCATTTGGATGGTTTGAAATCGTGTCTTTCTTCTGCTTCGACCAGTCTGCCTGCTTTTTTACTTTTAGTTTCAGCTGCTGCCTCATTTCATTCATTTTCCTTCCTTTGGTGCTGAAATTTCGGGACAAAAACTTTATCCGTTTGATGTGATGCTTTCTGTGCTATGGCGCGAAAAAAGCTGTTAAAACTGTTAGTAAGTACTTTACAAAGTGCTTAACATGATTTTGGTGTAGCATCAAACCTCAGCCCTCAGTCCTCAGTTTCGCAGCCTTCAATCTTTAACGATTCTATACAATTTAAATTCCTCGTTTTCATAGAAAATTCACGTCAATCTTATATCAAAATGCTTTAGTGGTGCTGTAATGTTTAGTGATGTACCCGTTGGTAGCAGTGATTTGATCAGTGTTCCTTGGAAAAAGAAAACAACTAACAGGCTGCTATTAAATGTTACTCGATATTTTCTAGTAGCATTGAAGGGTTTTCTTTTGTTTTTCGATTGTGCAGATATCAGAAATATTGAAAAACTAAGTTAGTAAAATTAAACTACATTAGTTAAACTACTAAGTTAGTTAAATTAAACTTAATTATATTTATTTTCTTTAATAATTGAGGTGTGTATGAAATTATTTTCATTTAGTAAGTTTTAAATTAAAGTTGTCATGATTTTAAAGCAGAGTTGGGCAAATTTGATTTTCCTATTCACATATGAACATGTGACGCAATGCTGTCACACGTACACTATAAACTTCTTCGTGTAGCTTTCGAACTATTGATGAACAATGGAATTCGTGAGAAGTTTGAGAGCAATTTGTCAACGAAAATCATGTTAGTTGACTTACAGCATCCATATAAGCAAGATCTCGCAGCCAGTTGATAAGTTGATAAGGCCAAGTGCAGTCAGGTTGCCCTGCAACTGGTCTTTCCAACGGAGATTAGGACGTCCCCTTCTGCGTGTTCCTCCACCGTGGTTCGAATAAAACACCCTTCTAGCCGGAGCGCTTTCTTCCGTTCGCTCAGGGGGCCTGGGGCGTAGGATACAAGGTAAAGTTCGTGACAGTCGCAGGTGCGTCCATGGTCGATCCTTGCGCTTCTACGTTGCAAGTCGACACATAGCCTCCTCGTGGCGTCCCCTGGATATTGATCTGACAACCGTCAGTGAGTTAACTAATGTGTGCGGCGGGCTTCTCCATGGCCTTGAATGAATGGTTGTGCGTCGGTCTTGGAACCCACCACGTTAAAATACCCACCAATGAATCCTCAAAAAAAGCCTCTCCAATCTCTGCTTTAACCTAAAAATAGCTGTGATTAAAGTCTCGGTAAATTTTAACTATGATATAAAAGCAACAACAACTTCACTTCACTGGTTCAAATAGAGGAGAAAATTTTTACCTTTTTGGATCTAACTAATTTTTGTTCTGACTTTTGGTCAGATTCTAGTCTGATTTTTAGTATTTTTTATTCTAAAATTAGTTTTGCTTTTAGTCTGCTCCAAGCTAATATTCAATATCATTTAGTGAGGGTTATTTTTCACTGTGATCACTGTAACAACAATGACCAAGTTAAATATAATATTGGATCTGCAAATGTCGCTCGCTCTGAAGCGGGTAGCATTGGTTGTCTGTAATGTTTGCCATAAACTAAAAATCGCTCTCAACAATTTTAATACTATTTCACTGTTATTTGTTACATAGTTACATTTCATGTAACCGTGTAAATTTTTACTGTTACTATTTTCCTCATCACTAACGCTTAACTTCACCCACTCACTCGTTGGCTGTCATTTTTGCCGCCTGCGCCTTACTTACTTGAAGCGATTTAGAAACAAAAATTCGACAACTTCGTTATTATTTCTGTTCTTTCGTCATTTTTTTTTTAATATACATATGTATGTATATCTACATATATTTTTGTCATGCTAAATTTCGCTAAAACAATAACAACTACAGCAACATCACCAGTAGGGGTACTAATATAAACTAGAATAGCAACAGCAACAACTGAAAATGCCATAACGCTTTGACATAACAAAAACTTTGTCCATTATAATCAACCATTTCGCCATCCAATATGGCGTTTCATTTTTTGGTTCTCTTCATGCACTCCTCTCTCTTTCTCTCCCACTCTCTCTCTCTCTCTATGTGTGTGTGTTTGTGTGACAGTATGTCGCAAGGAACTTGAACGGAGGAATGTCGCCATTTTTGTTGTTACTGCTGGAAGAAAAAAAAAAAAAAAAAATTATTTGATAACCAGTGTTTGAATTGTGTGTAAATTTGTATGGAAACGCTTCAGTTACGCTCGTTATGGAATGCGCTCTGTTTTCTCTTCACCTACTGCACAATTGATGTTTCTCTCTAATACTTTTCATCTTTTGCCTTCCATAACAATTACCAATTCCGTTTTTTTACAGCTTTTCTCTGGTTATTTTCGTTGTTGCCGCTGTGAAATCGAAAAGTTTACCGAAATAAAATTTGTTCTACTCAATTTGCTCTGCGTTTTTTAGTTTACGAACTGCAGTTAACGTTGTTTTTTCTTGTTGCTAATTTTTGTTTTTACTTTCTCATACTAACTTGAAATTTTAGAATTTTTGTGATTTTTAATTTGTTGTTACAAAATTAAAATTGTTTCATAATTTAAAAAAAAAAACCACACCTAAGAAAAACTTTAATTAAACTAGTTTTTCTGTTGGCAATGTTCATGCAATGTTTAAAAATTTATTGGAAATTTTTGCATTACTTAATGGAATTGAATTTAAATAATAAAGTTGAAGTATAACTCTACCTAATCCTTTCTCATTTATCCCTAAATAAATTGAGATTTTTGATTTGATTTAAGTAGATTGCCAAGCAAATCTCCCTTCATATGGAATAAGTGGTCTACAGTATTTAGAAAGGGCCCATAGGCTACGAGCATGTGCTCCGAATCTTTCTACGGAGTTAGTTGGGCCTATCAAATCAATCGTTGAAGGAGTTGTATGGCAAACGCATTCCACGACACATTCCACACAAGCTTGTCACTTAAGTCTGTGACAGAGTGTCTTTCACCTGAATATTTTTCTGGTAGCTTGAGTACGACTGGGTTTTTCTAACTTACTAAGCTAAGTGGTCTTCCCTTACACTATTTTACAAATTTTAATTCCTCGCGAGTATCTAAAAAAAGTGTTTTCTAGACTAATTTAGAATCGCTGAAAAAGAAATGGATACTCACTTATTTTTTCAAAGGAAAGTTTTCGAGATAATTGCAAACGCTGTGTTTTTTGCTGTTTCTCCTATTCTTCAGGCCGAACGGATGACCCAGTTAACATTGTCTGTAAGCCTGTAACCCAATAAATGTTTATCCAATTGACAGTATGTATTGAAAAAGAAAGAAAACAAGAATCTACCTTTCACGTTAGTTGGATCATACGTTCTATAGTAACTGAAAAAAAGCCAAACAACTCGACCCAAAATTAGTCCAGGAAATAATTTTTATCAAGGCACATTATTCACGTAAACTAGTGTTATACTTTAAAATCAAATATCCTTAAAAAAAAAAAGGATGACCGATTCACATTTAACTTGCATGACTGAGTAAAACGGCGTCAACCTGCAACCTAAACAAATAGTGACTGGTGCGAAACACCAAAAAGTAAAGCCACCAAAGTATTGGAAACGATCAATCAATGTGCATATGAAGATGACCGAATCGGGCAACGGGTGGAATTGTAATTTTCGGTTTATATTTCCATCTTTAGCGGCACAACATCCAATTTTCTGCCTGTTGTAATTGAATGAAAGGGGACGTTCTGTTCTATGCCGCGGCCGTGCGGCAAAGTACAAAGTTTTTTTTACCCTTGAAGGTTTGCCATTGCCTGCAAAGAGATGGTGCCGTGTTTCAACTTTTTATTTTATGCCTGTACTGAGATTTAAACCCGGGACACTCTGCGTAGCAGTCCAGCATCCCACGTCACCACGTTTGAATAGAAATATGTAAACTTTCGTTTCCGTTTCCTTGTCTGTGTGGTCGTGCCAGGTAAATCTAAATCACTTAAAGCTCCATTAAATAAATAAAACTACTACTCATTTGATTCTTGGTACATACAACTTTTTTTATTTAAATATCAGGGCTAAACTTTCAAGTAATATTTTAACAATTTAAGTGCATCATGAGCAAATGTACAAACATTTTATGTTTATGCATGAATATTCTCAGCGCAACCAAAAAAATAAAATAATTGCTGACATCTTTAAATAACAAAAATTTGTATACAAAAAACAAACTCACAGAATAGTTAATGCTATGCTTGAAAAGTCGCTGTTAAAAAATACGACGACAAAGTGGGCAGCACTTGTAAATACTATATAAAAATGAAAACACACTTGAAAAATGTTAAAAACAACGTTTTTTTTTTTCTTTATCGTTAGTGAAAATGTCAAAATGTAAAATAAGACCGCAGTGGAATAAAAAAAGTAGAGTAAACGCATACATACATACTTTATACACACACACACACACACACCCATAGCATGGCGTATATTTCAGGATACCACTTAACCCAGTCAGCCACGAAGACAAGTGCTAACTCCTCTTTCTTTTCAACATACACATGCTACAATATATGCACAAAAGTGTGTGTGTGTCTATGTGTGTGTGTGTGTGTGTATATATGTATGAAAACACTTAACGCTCAAAAGAAATGCTCCGAGATGAAGAAAATGCAAAGTAATTTACAAAAATAAGGAAACGACAAAAAAACAAGAAACAAAATCTGAATAAACTGTTTATTATTAAGTTTTTTTTTTTTTTTCTATTTTGTTTTTCTTTTTTACTTTTATTATTGTTGTTGTACTTGTATCTCGTGTCTTGTGTTTTCTCTCATTTCACTTTAAGCTTATATTTAAATTATGATTATTAATATTTGTAAGGCATTTGTTTGTGTGTAGAATATTTACTTAAGTAAAAATGTAGGTACACAGATCTGAAATGATATTACTTAAATACACGAGTATCATTATATTTTGTTTATATTTTAATTTAAAGAAATTGCCAAAGCAACAAAGTAACAGCCGAACAACAATTTTGCTTTTTGTTGTTGTCGTTGTTATGGTTGTTTGTATTTAAAATATTAATTTTTTAAATTAAAAAGTTATGCTGCTTCTCTCTTGTATCAAATACAAAAATGGATAATGAAAAATATAAAGAACTTTTTCATCAAACTTTTCTGCTTTTATGATTTTATGATTTTTTTTTTTAATTTTACTTCCTCTATAAATGGATAAATGTCTTTGAGCATTGTTACCTGTAAGTAAACAGACAAAATGTAGTCAAGTTAAGTATGCACTGTGAAAAAAAATTCTTACAATATTCATGGGAATGCATGATTTTTAAACCCCGCACATAGGATGTGTTTTTGAGCATGGTTACCTGTAAGTAAATGCATGAAAACAACGGGAATACAAAGTTTATGGAAATCACCAACTATTCTTTTTTTAAAACCTAACTGGGAATAGAAGTAAAAAAAATCTCTCTTTCATTTTTCGTAACACTTCCAAACGATATTAATTTGTTTTGAAGTATAATATTGTTAATTTTTATATTCCGTACAATAAATAAGAAAAAAAAAAACTGCTATAACTCGAAAATAATTTCTCCATTCCCTTTAACTTCGAATTATTGAGGTTTTACTGTAATTATCATCAGACATTGTTTTTTACTGTAATCTGAATCAATTAGGCACATAAAATAACTTTGATCGTTTTTGTTTTTGTACAGCTCCTTTCTCTTCTACTTATATCCGCTAGTGACTTCAAGTATTTATGATATAAGATTTTGAAATATACCAATTTCTGATATACAAAAAGAAGTAAGCTGCAGGCTCAATCATGTTGCTGTCTTCTGACATCAATTGACTTCCAATCCCATTTGACTCCATGTAGCCCAATTGGCTTTCAATGACTTTAAATTCCAATTGTCTCTAAATCACTTCAATTGAATTCAAAGCAGTAATGATTTTGAATTCATAGTATTTCCATAACTCTCAAAAAAGGTTGCATTCGACACAGCTGAGAAAGTCCAGTATATTTATTCTGAAATATGGGTTATAAAAACCGCTGTCTCCCAGTTTTTCTAGATAACTTCGGTATTATTATTATTTAAATTACAAATTAATATTTAATTAAAACTCCTCATATCACACCCGTATTCCAAATAAAGAATTTATTTGTGTATTTCATTTAAAAATTGAGAAATTGGGAAAATAAATGAGGTTATTATGAAGCATTATGAGCATATAAAAAGTTGAAGTAAGTATCAGCAATGAAATAAGTAGCGCTAATCAAAGGCCACTTAATACATTGAAAATAAAAAATATATAAGGGGGCTCTTAAGTAAAGCTCTATTTTGCTTTGTAACCAAATACAATGTCTTTGGTTTCCTTGCCTGACCTGAGCATTTATCAATCCCATTACTTTAATACGGAAACGGAAATATTTTATTTTGTTTATTACATAGGCATTTTTTTTCTTTTTCTTTGTGTGAGTGCTTGTAATTTCGGTGATATCTTAGTGAAAACGTTAATCATCAAGCCCTATGCTAAACTCTCCTTATTTCGGGGAAAATAAAATCCAAATGATCTTGGAGAAAGTCATTTTATTTGTTGGCTCTTGTGTCTTTGTTTTAGGCCGAGTTTTTCGCATCCATTCTAGTTGTGCGTGTTGAGTAATTTTAATTAAATATTACATAGTTTGCATTTTCAATGCAAATTGATCTATGTAGAAAACTTGGGAGACACGATACATTGGATTTTCCCATGTTAGCAACCAAAAATTTAATTTTGTCTAACAGTGTTATATCTGGCATTTTCTAGCTAAAGTAATATCCATTTTTATACTTAAAAGTGTACATAGATTATGGAGCTTCCATATATGTATGTATAATAAAACTAATTTCTTAAAGTGTATTTCGCCTCTTGATGCTCGTTACCGTTCAAGGCACCACACATAAGCTCTCAGGTGGATATATGTACATATACTACTATGGGCAAAAGTTAGTTAGACTTTTTAATTTAAATTTCGCGCGGAAACCCATTCATCAAAATATTATTTTTTTAAGGTTGGTATGACTGTCGGTGACATCTGTGCCAAATGTCACATCAAAATAATCATTAGTGTTTAGTATACGCTTGTCTTTCTGAAGTACAAAAAGTGCATTCGGCGATTTTCACAATGAGTGAAATTATTCAACAAAGAAGTTCCATTAAATTTTGTGTGCGGAATCAAATTTCTGGTGCCGAAACGTTCAGAATGTTGCAAAAGGCCTTCGGTGATAATTGTATGTCGCGAGCAAGTGTTTTTGATTGGTACAAATTGTTCAAAGATGGTCGAGAACGCGTTGACGACGAACCACGTCCAGGACCTCGTCAATAAAATCAAGGAATTGGTGCTCGAGAATCGACGATTAATAGTCAGAGACCTTACTGGCATCGTTGGAATATCGGAAGGATCAGTGAAAACCATTTTAAAACATCATTTGGGCCTAAAAAGAGTGAATGCACGATTGGTTCCAAAATCACTGCATTGGTTTCGTAAAACCTCGGTCTCGTAAGACCATTTTGCCAAAAATTCGACTGATATCGTTCCGCAACCACCCTATTCGCCTGACTTAGCACCGTGTGACTTTTGGCTATTTTCTAAACTCAAAAAACCGCTTCGTGGACACCGTTACCGTTTTGAGTCAATTGAAGACATTAAACATGAATCGCTAAGCGCATTGAAGGCTATTCCGGAAATTGACTTTAACAACTGTTTCGAGAATTGGAAAAAACGTTGGCACAAGTGTATTGGGGCCGGGGGGATTACTTTGAAGGGGACGAAATAGATTTGGAAGAATTAATAAAAAAAATTTGAAATTATGAACAAAGTCTTACTAACTTTTGCCCACAGTAGTAAGCTCTCAGGTGGATATATGTACATATACATACTTATGGTTGTGTGCGTGAGTGTGTGTCTGTTGGTGGTTGTTGAAAATATTCACAAAAATCTTGCAACACTTAACGGTGGTGAAACATCAGCACCAGTTGTAGTAGCAGCATTACGTCAACCACACATCAACTACAAATAATGAACAAAAAAAGTACTAAACATGTTGAAAGGTAAGGTACTCGTACTATATATTCATATACATAAATATATATATGAGGGTATTTTAAAAATACGCAATGTCGTCGAAGTCGAGTTCATGCCGCACACACACACACATATATATATATACTTACAAAAATTTGCACACATTTCAAAATCTTGTTGCCATAATTTTACTCACCTGATCTGCTTTTCAGTTTTTTCATATTTTTTTTTTTTCCTTTAGAATATGAATTTTTATGGCAGTTAAAAGCACACAAACACACACGTACACACATACACACACATAGAGTGTAGTTGTTTATATATAATTTATGATACATATAAAATGACAAACAAGGAATAAAAAAACGCTAAAAAGATGAAAACGTGTGTTTAATTTTAAGTGGAACACCAGCACCTGGTGTTCTTTCATTCCTTCTGCTACTCATTATTACTTTCTACTACTTGTTGTAACATCGCTGCGCTTACACTTGTCGACTCGACTCGACTCGACTCGACTCTTATTTACTTACATACATATACTTTCGTCAGCATGTAAACACGTGAAAGGCTTTGTTGTTGTTGTTGTTGTTATTGTTATTGTTATTCTGTTTTCATATTTGTGGTAATCAGAATTCTTTTTTTTTTTGTTTGTTTTGCTATTTACGGAAACTCTTCTTAATATCTAGTCTTATATCTAGTATTGTAAATTTGCTCATGTTTTCTTACCTAAACTATTGTTTGATTTCTTTTTTTTTTACCTTGAAATTAATATTTACCATATGTATGAAATACTCCTCGTACTCTTGTGTTACACTTGGTAGTTCAATATTATGCTTATGGAATATAGAAGGAATCACAGTGTTAGTACTCAAGGAAGATGGTATGCTAAACCTTTTGCGCTAAAGGAAGTCATAAGTATTTTTTTTTGTGCATTCGAAAATAAAAGTCGAATCAAGTAATCCTTTGATGATACATACTCGTACAAACAATATGAATATCTTAAGAAGCTCTAATATAATATAATTTCATTTTTATTATAAATTAAGCCTAGGGAGAATTAAATACTGATTAAATACTTCACTGACTGGGTTTGGAATGAGGCTCACACTCAATTTTCTTTGATTTTGTAAACCGCCTGCGTACGAAAAATTATTTACGTATGTGGAAGGTATGTCTACAAATTTGTTGATTGTAAATTGCTGGAATAACCGAAATATATTTTCTTGAAATTCTGTTTTTCGTTAAATAATTCATTTAATAATTTCATAATTCTTCCAGTTCTGCTCCCGGTAAATTGAATTACCTTACAATTATATTACTTAGCAATTATACATAATTGATAATCGATTAGTTTTGAGCCATATTGAAGGAATTCATAAAGTAATTGGCAATTTAATTTTCACAATTGCATTAGAAGGAATTGTATGTAATTTGTTATGGAATTGGAAAATGAAATCAATTCCTTTAACATGGTTCTAAAGTAATCGATTGCAAATTACAACATTTGTCATTTTTCATTTGTAATTAAGCGTAATTAAATTCCTAGCTCCGATCAGAAGTCGTTAACCGATTTTGATAATTTTTAATTATATTGTTATTTTATTTTTTTTTCATATTAATTATGTTTAATATAAAATTTAACAGCTGAAAAAAGTTTTCTAAATTTATTTTAATGTTTAGTTATTTTAGAGTTCTAAGGAGTGAGATCGAAAAAATCGGAAAACTTTAAATTGTCCTGGCATTGAAATCCCGTATGCATATAAAAAAATCTAAACAGTTTTGAAAAGTAATTTAATTTCTGATAAAATGATCAATAAAACTAATTTGTTTGTTGTTTCTTACAGAATTCGGGCAGCTTTTCCGGTATGCCTGCCATTAGCGGCTTTACTGTCATTTTTGAGACTCTCTTGGCGGTAGCATTCCACTTATTTCTAAAATCTTCCATGGATTTAACTTTTTTGTTTGTTGCCTTTAATGTTCTTTTCACTAGAGCCCAATATCTCTCGATACGCCGAAGTTCTGGGCAATTTGGTGGGTTGCCGATTTTCGGTAGCAATTTGATGTATTGGTCTTCGAACCATTTAAGGGTTACTTTACTGTAGTGGCAGGAGGCTAGATCAGGCCAAAATAAAGTAGATACATTGTGCTTTCTAATGAAGGGCTGCAATCTCTTCTGGAGGCACTCCTTCACATAAATTTCGGCGTTAACAGTGCCACTTGTTACTTGTTACGAAACTTTTACTCCTTAGCCCACAACTACAAATTGCTTGCCATACCAGAAACTTTTTCGGGAACTTAAACTTTTGTTTTGTCCTAAATCTTTCCTCAACTCCTCCTCGTTCCTTTCCGGTGTAAAACTCTTGACCAGGCAATTGAGAAAATTTTGACAACACGTATGTTTCACATCGTTCATAACACAATGCAATCGAATTCTGTTTTCAACTTTTTAGCTCGGTTCTGGGCTACCAAGTTCTTAGTAGCGTTCCTGTCGGGTACTGACTGCACTTTGTATGTTTTAAGGCCCGCATCTTTTATAATTTTACGAACTAAAAACCCACTGCAACTCGCTTTTCCGCCAACAACGCTGGATTCTTCTCTAAGAGAGAGTCGAGACAGTCTTTTGTGCAACTTTCGCCCTATTTTCAATGGTTTTCTGGCTCCACTGCTGATTTTCTCGAAATAATTCAACAACTAAATCGTTTCCTTCCACTTCCGATGCCATGACTCAACTGAAAGTTCACAAGTCAAAAAACATGATTGTATTTCATCAGAATGTCTCCAACGCAAAGCCTATTGTTTGAATTTTTTCATTCAGATGAAGAGTTTCAAAGCAGTGGTCTTTCAAAGTTATCCATTTTTTTCGATCTAACTTCTTACAGCTTTCGAATTTTGTTGAGGTTTGCCTATTTTTCGATACGTTCTTTTTATAGAAGTCAGATCAGTTTGGGTCTCTACAAATATATATACCTGTGAGGTAATAATCAAAATAGATCAAGCTTAATATTTTATTTCATAACAAATTCCAATTAACTAAATATATTGTTATTAATTTTTGATTTTAAAATCTATACATCTTCCAAGATACCTGTTTACCCGACCTTTTAGAAGGTGAACTACTTTTTTAGTATTGTATGAAAATTTAATTTTAAAGCCAACACATGAAAATGTACTAACTAGTGATTTCTTTTCGGAAAATGAATTTTCAAACTTACTGTACGATAAATCGAATGATGTTCAAAATAATTTAATGAAAATTGTAAAAATTCAATTTTTTTTTTAAATACCGATTATTTTCTGGCAATTGCCTAATATAATTTTTATATACTTAATATATGTAGATATATGATATGTATATATATTATGTATCTATATATTATATATCTATAATTTTCTAATGTTATATAAATTCAGCCAACAGTTTTCAAATGCCCCTTTGAATGTATTCAGAAAATGTTTGAGCTGGGCTTTGAGGAAAGACATATTTTCGCATCATTTGCAGCGCCTTGGTACACATACGAGTGCATGTATCAGACATTTAGATCATTTTTAATGCGCTCAACTTATTTCAAACATTCCATTAAATACTTAATACTTACTTAAGTAAATTTTAATTTCAATTTGCAAAAATCTACGTAACTAAACATAAGTACAATGTTTATGTTTAAAAAGTTACACTTTCCTGATAATGCGTTTACTTACTCTTCATATGAATTTTTATAAATTTTCATACTTTTGCAAATGTAAATATACAATGCATATGCATCTACAAATAAATGTAAGTAAGAGAATATGGTTTCACTTTTAAGTTGTAAATATGAAAATATGTTTAAATGGAAAAATTGTGCACGCTCTACTTATGCAATACGCTCATCCTCTCATAGCTTGTTCTGGTATTCATCGACAGTGTTCATATTGAAATCTCTGTATGTATGCAAGTACGCGTACGTGGGTGCCTACCTCATAATAAGTTATAACTGTTAAATCAACAGCATTTACAAATACACACACACACACACACACACGCACACACTGACACAAACCAATATACACAGAATTTTTGCAAACTGACATTAAACAAAAAAAAAAAAGCCTTCATGATTGTAAGCGAACCTACGCAAACACACACTCACACACATTCATACGACACTGTGTGTGTACGAGTTCAAGAGTTAAACATATCCAAAGATGCGAGTATATGCAAATCCTGTCATATTCAGAAATCACACATACGAAATTCAAACCCGCATAAGCGAGCACACAAGCCACCAGCGTTACTGCCAACGTCACCGCTAACTTTCATGATCATTAAAACCACCAACAAAATATAAAGAATATTTAAAAAGTGCCTAGTTGAGCTTTGCATAAAAAATTGCAATAACAACTGCAAATAAAACGAAAAAAAAAAATAAATTTTTAAAGCATATTTTTTCTGTTTTAGAGTAGCATACACCAAGTGTATACGATTTTATGCTAATTAGTGAATGCGAAAAATTTCAAGATATTATAAAACTTATAATTACGAATACGAGTACGAGTATCTGCTGTGTACTCACATTTGCACATACATACATACATATACTCTTTCACACGTTCACGTATGTGTCTGTGCCTCTGTGCTGGTGTGGGGTCATGTGTACTCATTATATCATTTTTGTTTCTACGAATATTTCGCACATTCAAATATTTTCATCTGTAATTCATATTAGAAATTTTATATAAATTTATAGCTTGTTTTTAGAAATAAATTCTTCGAAGTTCTAAGTACTCGTGCTTAGAATTGCCTAATAGTTAATAGTTAGCCTCGTTTAGATACTGCAAGTCTGGAAGAATTTTTGTGTATCATTAAAGATGGTTTCAATTGATCAAATAATCCTTCTGATAGGATTTAGCAGTACATAATGGAAGTCAACCACAATTGAGATTTAATGTTGGAATATGCGCCCTCTGCTCATATTTGCATTAATGATCTCTTGTCAAATTAACTAAACTATTCAATATACTTTCAAATATCATTTGGATTCTTGCACACAACTATGAAAAATTTTACATGCTAAGTATTACAGAAAATTCAATCTAGACTTTTGGTATGTTAACGGCTTAAATTAAACCTTATAGTTATAAGAATATTTAACCAACATTTTTGCAACGGCTTTATGCCTCCATAATGAGTTCAGATTGAGAATTTCGCAAAATAGTGTGTCTGGGGTTCGAATCTCGGCACATGCAAAATCAAAAAGTAGAAAAGATAATTTTTCTACCCGGCACCACCTCTTGGCAAGCAATGGCAAACCTACAAGAGTAAAAATTGCTGTGAAAAGCTTTTCACTTCGCCGTTCGGATTCGGCATTAAACTGTGGGTCCCTTCCATTCATGTACAAATATAACACGCACAACATGAGTGGATGCGAAAAGCTCGGCCTAGGCCCTCCATGGGTTGTTGTGCAATTAAAAGTAAAAGTAAGTAAGCATATTTTTCATTATAAGTAAATCCCAAAATTTATAGGGTTTTTGAAATTTTTTTTTCCAATTTAGCAATTCTCATCATTTTTATTAATTTAACACCAATTATTGTTTAGAAACTTTCAATATTTTGAAATTTGTTATGAGAAATATTGCAATAAGTTTTTATTTTCATTATTTCATTTTGAACATTTAAAAACTAACATTGAACATTTAATATTTTCAAATACCGACAGTTGTTTCCATATGATTTTGTGAGTTTTACTGAGGAAGTGGGGTGCAACATCGTGGGCAATAATTGTTCTCTTGTATTAAATACAATTAATACATTTTTAAGAAGTTATTATAAGTTTAAGGCTGCGAACTTAAAAGTACATAGCTTCCGAAAACGCCTTTTGGAAATCTGATTCTTCTTACTTATGAAAAGATAAATTAAAATTTTAATTTTTATTTTTTATTCTATGAATATTTACCTGAATATCTCTGAACCCTTACATTATTTGACAACCAGCACGAAGTTGCATTTTCTATTAATTGAAAACTTGATTGTAAGTAAAAATTTTTTATACTGCGATATTTTCTCATTTAGTTTAACAATTGAAGCCAATGAAGCAGACAAGTTTCTTAAGGTTTTCCGTATTTTACATACACAATTCTTATACTTCATTATTTTTTGTAATTAAATTACAAACTGAATTGAGTTTACAAAGTTATTTTACACAAAAAAGAGCAGGAGACACAAAATTAATTTCATGTCAATTTATTTTCATACAACATTTACAGTGTTTGTATGTAGTATGTATGTTTGTATGTATATTCAGTTGGTATTACATACATACATAGATACATACATAATAAGTGTGTTTGTATGTATATAAAAGATAATTTCGATTTCTTTTCGACTATTTGTCATTTTTGGACTTGAAAAATAGACCATTCTCTTCTGTGTACTGAAGAATATTGTTAAAAAAAAAATATATTTGTTGTTGCTGTATTTTTATCTTTACTAAGTACTTACTTTCAAACCAAAGAAAAGAAACACCAACTAACTACAAGCAACAACAACAACAACAACAACAACGTCGAAATAACATGCAGATACGAATCATGTCACAAATTAATCAGTAAATCAATTTGACGGAAAATCACAAGAACAACAGCAACAACAAATATCAACTACACACAACGATATCAGCTAAAAAGAGTATAAAAGAGAGAAAGAAGAAGAGAAGAAGAGAAGAAGAAGACAAATAATGTTGAAGCAAAGTAAAGAAGTAAAGTATTTGACTTAAGTTTGTGAGGCAAAACACAAAGCTTTAAAAATTAAATGGAGAACTTTTGAAAAGGTTTACAAAATTGTTGATATTTTAAACAACAAATGAGATAAATGTGCTGCTGCTGTTGCTTCTCACTCCCTAAGAGAAAAGTTAATATAAATTGGCCAGTTAATTTTGTGTGAACTTGAAATTGAAGCTAAACTTTTGCAAGTTTAGTTGACATGATTTTGTCATTTCCAAATGTTTTTTAATAAAATTAATGGAAGCATCAACGTAACTAGTGTAACTTTTGTCTGTAGCTGTGTGTGTGTGTGTGTGTGTGTGTGTGTTTGTGTATGCGTAAATGTGCAAACGGAAGTACTTAACATTTAATTTACCATGAAATTTGTATTTTAGAAGTGAATTGTTGGAATTGTTTGCATGATGTATATACATAATTTAAGATAATTACATCAATAGCATAAATTAATGATTGCGAAGCGAGTTAGACTGAATTGTAAGTATCAAGTTTCAAGTTATTTGAAAATTCAAAGTGTTTTAAGTAAATTAAGAGTTGGTATATCAAATAAAACTGCAGTGAAGGTTGAGTTATAGCAAATGGAAAGAACTGGTCAATCAATCAATCAAGAAATATGGCAAGATATTCATGGAATTTTTTAAACAACATGAATACTTTTAATCTGGCATTACTTTAAGGCAATGAGAGCAGCTTTAAAAAAAAGTAAAACTTGCTGAATATTGCATCTAGAGTGTGGTGCAATAATAATATCAGAATATTTTTAATAATTTATCGATCATTTTTACCATGACATACTCGTATAATTTTCTTTATCATAAAGAAATCAGTTGATTGACAGTTGTGGCAATCCATTGGCAATGAGCTGGGGGTGGTCAACGTGAGTGTTATGGGCTCGTATATTTGGCTTACAACATTATTTGATTTGATTAAATCCAATTAATGCGAATATTCAAAATTTGTTGTTGTATTCCATAAAAAATTAACGAAACAAAAAAAAAAAAAAAAAAAAAAGTCTAGAGTTGGCAAATCTAACTGTTTAAGAAAATGTATGCAAGGAATGTTGGAAAAATTATAAAAATTGTACATCCCTACGCAGGCGAAACCACGAAAAGGCATCTGCTAGACTTGAAGTATCCCCCTAATGATTTTGAAAGTTTAAAAATATTTTCCGAAAAGCTCAGCCTAGGCCGATGCCCTTACTGTGTCATTAAAAGAAGAAAAATAAAGAATAATATTTTCGAATATAAATTTCATACAAATTGAATAAGCAGATTGCACAAGCAGATTTCCTTTAACCAGCATAATCATGCAAAGTTGGAAAGTTACAAAGTTGCGCTTTGCTACACCTATGATCAAGCACGCAAAGTGAACATAACATTGTGCATAACATTGGTGCCGAGCTTTGAAAGTGCAAAAAGTGACTACACAAAAAAATAAAAATAAAAAAATATAATAAAAAATCAATTGGAAACAAAGTGTAAAATCCTTCGAAATTACTTTTCTCCTTTGTTGTTGCTTTTGTTTTTGTCACATTCGAACATGACCCATTGCAGCTGATTTTTTTTTACTTTATTGCATACTCACGTTTTTTGTGTGATTTTTTTAATAATTTTTTTTTGGTGCTATATCATACACTTTGGTTAGTTACAATGTGTGTGTGTAAGGGTGTGTGTGTGTGTGTGTGTGTGTGTGCCTGTGTGTGTGGCGAAGGCACAGCATGTTATAAATAAGTTCGCACTCAAGACATGGATATTCTCTGGAAATCCAACACCAACAACAACAACGAAAGCTAACTGAAGTGACAACAACAACAACAACTAGTTATATATTTACAACTGAAAAAGTAAAACGTGAGAGGTGCTTTTAAAATAAGCATTTTTACCCCAAAAGCGATTTTTCAATGCGATATGTGTGTGTGTGTGTGTGTGTGTGCAAAACGCGCTATGGTTGCCTTTCTTCTATTTTCCAACACACACGCACACACACAAACATAAATATGCCAGTGTGTAAGTATCGCCACTACAGCAAAATTGTGTTTGTTTCCGTTCCGTTTTCAAAAAAAAACTTTTTGAAGTTGAAATGCGACATGACAGCACAGCAACCGCATTCACTGCAGATACAGATACAGCTACGCGACACACACACACATATATACAACACTATTTTCTTTGTGTTTGCGCAGATACTCGTTAAAGGATTCTTTACATTTATTTCATGCCAAAAATAATAAAAAACCAAAAAGCAAAAAAAAAGTAAAGTTAAGCTAAGCGAAATCAAAATAGCAAAAGTACACGCAAAAAAAAAAAAAACAAAAAAGCAAAAGCTGCAAACATGAAACAAGAAAAGATGTCTACAAATAATTTTCACACACTAATTAACAAGAAGGTGATGTTTTTGTTACTTACCGCTGCTGTAATGCTGCTGTAGCTAGTGCTGCTACTTTAGCAGTTGTTGTTGTTGTTGTTGTTGTTGTTGTTGTGCTTGCTACAATTACTGTATATGCTATAATCCAAAACCGAAAAAAAAATGTCAACGTTTTACTTCATGGCCTGGCCTCTTTACTTTGCACATCACAGGGTGTTATACTGCAGTCTTCCAGCACAACAAAATCCTCTTTCCTTCAGCTGCTCTAATTTACACGAATATGCAGTAGCAACAACAGCAAAAATACAAAAAAGAAGAAAAAAAGAAAAGCAAGAAAAGCAAGAAGTTTTGCAGACATCACGTAATTTTCTTGTTGATAAGTTGCACTTTTAATAATTATGTATGGGAAAAAGTTTACCCTTCGCCGTCACCGTCGCCGTCAACGTTGTCGCTGCAGCATCAGCTTCAGTCGATTTAAACATTTCTACTTTCATTCAGGGTGTGAAAGTGTAAAAGTGTATGAAAAAGTGAAGAAGGCTTCTTCTTCTCGTCGCCTTCGTTTACGTTTCCGTCTCCATTTATATATATTTTTATGAATTTTTAAGTGGTAAATTAATTCAGTTGGCAAACAAGTAAAATGAAGTGCAACTTTTAATTAAGTGTGAATTAAAAATTCAGTTTATAGTTTTCCCTTAGCCGTCGTGCATACAAACAAACATACTACATACACGACTGCATAGGTTAAGTGAAAATAAAATGTTAGAAATGTGCCTAATTTATGTTTTGAGGCACCTCAGTATCGGCAGTAACATTAACAGTGAAATGGTGAAAATATTTTTAGATTTAGGAATTTTTGTCAGGGGATTAAACTTGCAATACTTTTATTTTGATGCTCGTATGCGTATCAAAAGCCATACACGAAAAACTGAAACTTCTTTGCGATAGAATACAAAATTCAATCAATGGAGTGAATTAATTTGTAAATGGCAAGGAGAAAATCATGCTGGCAAGTTTGGTGTGAAGCTTAGTCTGCTTTTATATCATGTAACAACTTCCAAGTAAATAGAAAATCCGAAAAAGAATGTTATTAATGGATTAATTTACCCGTTAACGTTTAGATAGGCAAATGAAGCGTTTTTCATGATTCAAATTCAGAGATCATGTATTCGTTTTGGATGTTAAAGAAATAAGTGCCAGGAAAGCTTTTTGCAAAATATGTTTCTCAATTCCCATTAAAATCTCTTGTTTACATTTTTTTGTGGCAATTTGTGCAGTGTTTAAACAAAGTGCCAAATGAAATGAATTTATACGTGGAGGCTTTGTGGGCATTTAGAAAATGAGGAATTATGGAATTTGTTGCATTTTCATTTGAATTCCACATAGTAAAAGGGTTCACTACAGAGTTTTGCCATTTGTAGAACAATTCATGGGCACTAGAAGCCCGGATGAGTTGATTGGGTATTTCAGTATCCATTCCAAATCTCAGGTATACCTTCTACATATTGCCTGTGAGAGCATTCCGTGAGATTAAGAACAAATTCGTACGACGGAATCTATGGGCGGGCATTAACGGGTTAAGTCATCTGGAAACCATGAAATAAAAACACTTGGCAAACTGCAGGACAAAGTACCTACATATATTGAACTATGGCAAGACTACGTCACAGTGTTGAAAATAATGCATTATTTATGTGTTGCATTCATCAATCCATTCCACTGTACCACATTCTACAATCTACGGTCCCCTGTTAGAATCGCTGTCATACATTCCCCGAAGCGTTTTAGGTTATAGTACTAAATACCCATGTTCCGATAAGTGCTTTCGAGTAGATATGCGATATATCTTCCCAGCATAACTTACTTTGTTGTTGATCTCTTTTCTTGATGCAATGTGAAAAGGTTCCTTTTCCCCTTCCCGCAAAATGACTCTAAACCCATGAAAGGAATTGATGTTCCTTTCTTTGTTAGCTCCTCAGCATTTGCATTCTCTTGACATTTGTAATGATATAAACTTTTATTATTCTCTTATGCATGTTATGACTAATGCCGAGATTTAAATATTTTTCTACTTCCTTAATTTATGAATAGGTATTAATTTGTTATGTCAATCAAGGCAGCGATCGAAAGTATCGATAACCTTCAACTTTTCATGGAATAAATATGAAATTATTAAAATTAAATGTCGAACAATTTGTTAATCGCACGAAAGCACAGAAGTGTAAAGAAAATTTCAAAAAAATGTATGTATCAGAAGTTTATTGATATTCTTTACGATTTCAATGCATTTTCATTTTGCTTACCAACTGCTGCTGCTACTATAAACAACACAACGTAAAAAAAAAAAACGCCATTCTCTCAATTAAAATACAAATAGTGACAACGAATACAACAAAGTATGAGAACAAAAATCAAACAAAAAGAGTGAAAAATTACTAAAAGAAAATAAAAAAAAACTAAAAATCTAAAAGCTTGGGGAAAATGCATAAAAACTACCACTTACTATGGAAAATGAGAAAAATTTCAAGTAAGAGAAGGAAGTAAAGAAGTGAAAAAATGCTGAGGAAAAAAAGCATAAAAATCGAAAAGTAATTATTAAATGGAATGAGAAGGGCATAAAGGGCGTGTCAGAGACACAATGTAAATAAAACTTTTCCCATTAACAACATAAGCATGACAAAAAAAAAATCCAAAACAAAAAAAAAAACAAACAAAAACAGAAACGCTACAAAAGCTAAGTTCAAAAAACAAAACAGAATATCAGAAATGGATGAAAAAATGACAAGATATTCGTTTTGTTTTATCACACTTTCGCTTACGTATTTCAACGAACAGTGGGTGTGAATTATTATCATTAGGCTAAAACGAGACACATCTATATATTGTTGTGTGTGTGAATGTGTGTGTGTGTGTGTGTGTGTGTGTGTGTGTGTGTGTGTGTGTGTGTGTGTGAGAGAACCTCATACTTTTATTACGAGAGATACAGTCTGTTCAACAAAAAACGTTACTCTCTTACTCAGTTAACTTCCAAACAAAAAATTGGAATGTGTTATTTTACATAAATACATATTGTTGCGGTTGTCGACGCATACATTTTCATTTAGTTCTGTTTGTACTTTCCACTGTAACACGTGTAAACAAATTGAGTGTGCAGTTTAAGAAACGTTTCGAAGCGAGCTTTTTAACAAAGCATCGTAAAAGGCCTAAATGGTCAGTTAAAAAAACTGCAAAATATCTTAAAACTACTTGCACATTTGTTAAGAGGTGGTCTGAACGTTATTCAGAAACAGTATACGTTGACGACGAACCAGGAAGAGGCCGAAAGCCTACCACCTCCACGCGGCAGAATAAAGTCATCGTTGGGCTTTTTGAAAAATATTCAATGATCAGTTTAAGGGAAGCAAAAACAATTTTATCGGAGAAGGGTTTGGATATATTCTTAAACACGATTCGCGACAGACTTCAGCAATCAGGCATAAAACGTAGCAGTACTTTGTCAAAACCATTGCTTTCACAAAAGCATGTTGAAAAGCGTCTTCAGTGGGCTTACACAAACATCGATCGCGATTGGACCGAATCTCGAATCCACTTTTGTGTTGTTAAATCCAATTAAACATGTTTGGTTGAAAAATGGTGATAAATTTATTCAACGAAGTGTAAAACATCCGCAGAAGGTTCATGTCTATGGATGCTTTTCTGCCCAAGGCTTTCTTAAGTGATTCACGGAAAATTTAAATGTCGTTAGAATGCTGAATTTTTATAAGGATTGTCTATTAAAGTCTGCTGAATTATTTCTCCCATATAATGGGAGAAATAACATCGATTGGATATTACAAGAAAATAACGACCCGAAACACCGAAGTAAACTATGCACTAAGTGGAAAGAAGATCACAATATTACACCTTTGGATTGGCCCTCTCAGTCACCAGATGCAAATCCCATAGAGAATGTGTGGGCTCTAATGAAAGCTAAGATATCCAAAAAGAATATAAAATCATCGAAACATTTTATTCGATTGCTCAAAAGTACGTGGAGGTCTCTTTCCGTGGAATATGCTGAAATTCAAGCTGCCAGTTGTCGCCAAAGATGCCAAGCAATTATAGACAATGCCGGAGATTGGACCGCATATTAAACTTCCTGTCGAAAACCATAATAATATGTACTTATTTCTCAAAAATAAAACACTTTTTCAAATAAATGTAACATACAATCTGTTGGAGAAAAGCGTTTTTTGTTGAACAGACTGTATGTCTGTACGTGGTGTAGTAAATTGCTGATGTTGCCGCTCTACTGTTGCTGTTACATGCGGGAAGCAGGAAAGCTGAATTTTGAAGTGTTTGCAACAGTAGCGCGCTTCATGTTCGTTCTTCATGTTAATGACATTTCATTAGAATATTATGTAATAAGTGTGAAAAAGAGGTGATGAGTGGCAGAATATTGTGTAAAAACGGAAACACCAATTAAAACATACAATCAGTCTGATATTAATACCATAGCATTAGCAAAAGCGCCATAGTTGTGTGGACCCAACGGAAAGAGAAACGATTTTTTGCAACCGTTAGCGCTTTGGAGAGAATCGTTTCAGAGAGAGTTTTCGAGAGTTCTTATTTATTATTATACATAGAATTAAAGCACGAAATCTAATGCAATGCGAGTTCATCTCTTGGTTCATCTTTCTATAGCAATATTGTTGAGGACGGTAGTGGTGACTTTGCTTGACATCACAGATTTCTTGAGTAGTATTTATAGAGAAATTTAAGAAATGTGGTATAAATCACAAGCTCAGTGTCTAGAGAAGTGCTCCACGACGCGTAAAGTCAGTGTTTTTCTTTGGGTAGCACATCCCCTTGTAAGTATATGTATATTCGAATGTATATATCTCTTCCATGTGTATGAGCATGTAGGAGACTGCTGCCTACTCCAATACTCATATCTTGGAAATTGAGAATATTTTACTGTTTGAATAAAGTTTGGGAAGCTCTTCTTCGTTTTTTCGCGCTTTCTTTGTCTACTTGCCGGGAGCTGACAAACTTAGCAAGCATTTTGTGCACTTAGACCCACACACATGCTTACATAACGTGGCAAATGCAACACTGAACTGTTGTTGCCATCAACTTTATGCTAAACTCTTTTCCTTCGTCTTTATTCTATTGGCTGTACCACAACTTTCTAACAAAAGGGTTCCTTTCTTTTCTATCGTTTTTTGTTAAGTACGTGTCGGCAACACTTCAACAAGCAGAAGAAACAAACAAAATTGTTATCAGAGAAATTCCATAGACACTTTGTATATAATGTTTTAAACATGCACAGACACTCACACATATGCACTAACTCGGAGCTATTTTTACAATTTACGAATATAGCGAATATTCTGAACGAAAATTTTATAAGTAAAACACGTTTAAATGTGTATGCATGATTGTATGCGAGCGTGTGTATGTGTGTGTGTATGCTGCTTGCAAAACGTAATCTTCCTTGGCTTCGTTTTCTTCATCTTCTTCTACTTACTGGGTTCTTTTTTTTACATAACCATGTTAATTTTGTAAATTGAATGTGACAACATTGTCAAAGCATGAAAGTTAATATGCTTGTTGTGGTTCCAGAGGATTTTGTGAATTTGTATACACAAACACAGACACACACGCAAACACAAACACATACACATACACATGCACACTAATGTTAGGACAAAATTTAATTTTCTTTGAGCACATATAATAAGTATCAACATAGAAAATCATGCAATATAAATACATACACCCACAGCAAAGACGAACAACTGTCTCAATTGTTATGCCAATTAAATTAAGTATTACCAGCTCAAAATAAGATTAATTTTAGTAACCTAGTGTAGGAGACTTGAGCTGTTTCAGCTTTTGGCAAAATTTCACTTTTTGCAAATTTGCGAAATGAAAATAAAACCAACATTTATTTTAGGTTGCTTTTAGCATTTTGTTGGCTTAAAGCATTTAAAACTTGAGCATTTGAATAGGAGAAAATTCTTGGAAATGTTCAGTAAGATTACATCTATTGTACATAAGTACAATAAAACCTAAAAATTACTTCTTCCTTTCTTTTAATTGCACAACATCCCATGGAAGTCCTAGGACGAGCTTTACGCATCCACTCAGTTTGTGCGTTTTAAAATTGTATATGAATGAAAGGGGGACCTACAGTTTTATGCCTAATCGGAACAGCGTAGTTATTAATACAGCAGTATTCAAAATTTTCAGAGATCTTTGAAGTTACCGTAAATGATCGGGCTTGTTTACTACTTCATTCGACTGAAAAGATTTTGAAAATTGTTCTGTTCTGCTTATAAATTGTAATATTAATTCAAAAGGCGAGGGAATAGAGCATAATGTAAAAGATGTTCAGTGATTCTTCCCATCGACAAAATTTGGCATCAATTTGCAGGTAGTACTTCAGCTGAGACGAAACTAAAAAAATAGTGCATTTTAAATAGTTACTATGGATACTACTTACAGCTTATAGATAATGATTTTTTTTAAAATATGAAACGTTAGTCCATTTACCCTTTGACAATTCAAACATTTTAAGTCTCACCGACCTACCCTGACCCTATGTGGAGTGTGCTCCAGAGAATCAGAAATACTGAAGAGATTACAATGTTCATTAAAAACTCTACATATTCCACGAAATGTATAATTTTGAGGATAGTTTGTTCTGCATATGATACGTTTAATAGGAATAAAATAACATGAGCTTCTACAGGATATACTTATTATAGTTTATTTGGCTTAGCAAATACGATGATGATAAAATACCATTCAAAAGCTTTTTAAAAAATGTCATATTCAGCGATTTTCTTTTGCTTATTAATTCTGTAGATTTATAAGGAAGATTTAAGAGACAATTCCAGCAAAAACTCCGCAGTACATAAATAAGAAAGGTCTTTTTGAAACTACCGAAGATGGGTCTCTCAACTTAAATGAATAACGTGTTTGTTGTATAAGGATCGTTAAATTCTTTTGACCATCGTTTAACAAAACCTAAATAACTTTTAGCTTTGTTCACACACGAGTTGATGTGTAAGTTTCATTTTTATTTTGCATCCATGGTCACACCCAAATTAGCAAATACATCATGCATTGTTCAGAGTTTGATCCTGTTTGATCCTCCTCCTAGCTAGCTCCTCAAGTGAAGCTTAGAGTTCGGAACGAGAAATACAATTTTTTGACACATCATCTACATAGACAAGACCGAAAAATTTTCCGTTCATATTAACAATGATATTAATCTGATACAAACTTAATTCAGAAAGGGTAAAAAGATATTATTGTGTTCTATGGCACTGCAAGGATAAAGATGCCGAACTTCTTCACAAAAGTAACACTTCACAAGTAACACTCGGCATATTAAAATCACCAAGGACAAACAACGAATCGGTTGTTCTCTTTTTGCTAAGAAAGAAGCATGCTTAAGATAAATATCATGAGTTGTGGCTGGGCAAAAAATATTTACCGATCGGCTGCTACACCAAGCAAAAGTAAAGTTCGTGAGGTCAAGTGTGAGTTTCAGAAACTTTTACTCATCTGGATTTGAAGGATAAGGAAGGAGATCGAAAAAATCGGATAACTTTAAATTGTCCTAGCATTAAAATCCAAATAAAAAAAAATGTAAACAGTTTTGAAAAGAAAATTTAATTTCTGGATAAATGATCAATAAAACTAATTTGTTTGTTGTTTTTTTTACAGAATTCGGACAGCTTTTCCGGTATGCCTGCCATTAGCGCCTTTACTGTCATTTCTGAGACTCTCTTGGCGGCAGCATTCCACTTATTTCTAAAATCTTCCATGGATTTGGCTTCTTTGTTTGTTGCCTTTAATGTTCTTTTCACTAGAGCTCAATATCTCTCGATAGACCGAAGTTCTGGGCAATTTGGTGGGTTGGCGATTTTTGATAGCAATTTGATGTTTTGGTCTTCGAACCATTTAAGGGTTACTTTACTGTAGTGGCAGGAGGCTAGATCAAGCCAAAAGAAAGTAGATACATTGTGCTTTCTAATGAAGGGCAGCAATCTCTTCTGGAGGCACTCATTCACATAAATTTCGGCGTTAACAGTGCCACTTGTTACGAAGTTTTTACTCCTTAGCCCACAACTACAAATCGCTTGCCGTATCCGAAACTTCTTCAGGAACTTGGACTTTTGTTTTGTCCTAAATCTTTCCTCGTTCCTTTGCGGTGTAAAACTCTTGACCAGGCAATTGAGAAAATTTAGACAACACGTATGTTTCATCGTCCATAACACAATGCAATTGAATTTTTGGAAGAAATCTGTTTTCAACTTTTTAGCTCGGTTCTGGTCTACCAAGTTCTTAGTAGCGTTCCTGTCGGGTACTGACTGCACTTTGTATGTTTTAAGGCCCGCATCTTTTTTAATTTTACGAACTAAAAACCCACTGCAACTCGCTTTTCCGCCAACAACGCTGGATTCTTCTCTAAGAGAGCAACGACTTTCTTCGCCTTTTGTGGAGACCCGAAACCGCATTTCCTTCCAGAACCATATTTTCCAGCGACTGTTAAGTCTGTATTAAATTATTTAAGAATCATTGAGACAGTCTTTTGTGCAACTTTCGCCTTATTTGCATTGGTTTTCTGGCTCCACTGCGGATTTTCTCGAAATAATTCAACAACTAAATCGCGTATTTCCACTTCCGATGCCATGACTCAACTGAAAGTTCACAAGTCAAAAAAGATGTGATTGTATTTCATCAGAATTTCTCCAACGCAAAGCCTACTGTTTGCAATTTTTCATTCAGATGAAGAGTTTCCAAGAAGTGGTCTTTCACAGTTATCCGATTTTTTCGATCTCACTCCATAAAGGTTATGAGTTACAACACTTTAGCGCACTTCCGCCGCCCCTGCAAATTGACTGGGTAAGAAACATTTTTAGTCCAAGTTTCATTTCAGTTGGCGACAAGCTGGAACCAGGTACAAATATGACGCCCAACTACTTAACTCTTGTAGCCCCAATTCTCTTCTTTAATTTATCTCCGAACAGAAATGTTCTATATCCTATTTCCAAATTTATGGAATGAAGAACCTGTGGGCTATCACATTTGCCCATGTTGTCAGAGGGTTAAATATACTAATTTAAAATTTAATTACTTCTTCCTTTCTTTTGATTGTACAACATCCCATGGAAGATTTAATTTAAAATCTATTCAGCTGTTCAGCAAGTTAAAAATTGTTAAAATATGGTTACTGTCTGACTTTATATGTGAAATTTCATAATAATCTGCGAAACTCTATATTTTTGTCCAGACAATGTATGGGATAGAATCACTGTGCCTGGCGCAGATTTCTAAATGGCATTCGGTTAAGTGAGATATCTTTTACATAACAGGAACTATCCGCAAATGGAAATTTGAATTGAAATGGAATTTTGATCAATTCAAAATACATAAATAGGAAACTGAATTTAATTTTTAATGCCAATTCAGTTGTATTAGCATTAAAATTAAAAAACCTAGTCCAAACTTTATGTATGGTTTTTGTAATATTAAAGTAAATACTTATAATTCTTCTCTGAACTCCAACGAAATACTTAAAACATATACTAAATGCAACTTTTGTTTTCTACTCTTTCAGGTAAGCATCCACCATCATTTTAATTTTAATTTGGCTATAAATGTGTGGTAATTATAATACTCGTAAAATGCAAATTCTCATATCTAAGTACAATATTTTTTTAAAACTTTTATTAATGATTTAAAATGATAAAAGGAGAAATAGGAATGGCTAAAGTTGACTCCCACCTTTCAGCTTCAGGTTTGTATCCTCGTCAATTTGTAATTCCATCATAATCGTTATAAGTTTGCCACGTACCACATTTACCATGGCATAATAAAATTTTGCAGGCAGAGCGCTGCGCTGTTTCCACAAAAATACCATTCAAGCAATTCAACTAACGCGAACACACTGACGGACGTAGCAAGTGTATTCAGGATGTTCGATGATGCATGTGCCGCTCATTGGCATTCGTTAGTTAGGGTAAGACTTAAGTAGATGAGCAACAGCCACGAGTAGCCCGAGCACTCGTATCTATGTACACCTGCGCTCGCTCGCTCACATTACCGCAGAGCAATAACAATAGAAAGAATAAAAATATACCACGTTCAAATGTATTCCATGACAAACACACATACTTACATTCATATGTACATACACACACACACATACCTGCACTCGTACTTGAATTCAGTGCCATACATTTCTCGTGTGCGCTGATGGCTCGTTATTGTTGTCTGGTTTCATTTTTTGTGTTGCTGGTTGGTCTACTGTTGTTGTTGTTGTTGCTCCTGTTGTCGGAGCTACTACTGTTGCCGTTAGAACTTATAAGTATGTACATACATAGTATGTAGTAGCGTAGAGTGTGTAGACGTGGTTGAAATAGCACAAAACGGAAATCACATTATTGCATCGGGAAGCATTAAAGTTTTTGAAACTAACTGAAGATTGAAGAGGCTAGGAAAAGGGTGGAGCGAAATGTTGTACATATGACAGTTTATTCTCTTCATACATCCAACTACTGCATGCTCACTCTAACATAACTTCTCCATTTTCCTATCTGATGTTCTATGATGAAGGCGACGCCGACGACGACGACGACGAGAACGAGAACGAGAACGAGAGCGAGAACGACAGCGGCGACGGCGACTCCCTTGCAATAAAAGCTGAACGCTTGAGTACATGAAACGTGCTTCGCATTACTTCCGATTCCAATAAAGCGTCTTCATTGTTTTGTTATTCCTGCTACTGGCTGCTGTTGCAGTCGTATACCAAAAGCATATAGTACATATTACCTTCTTTTTCTACTCTACTCCTTCAAGTATATAGTACATGTATATCTTTCAGATATGTATGACTTTTATATATGTGTGTGTGTGTGTGTAACTGACCACACACACACACACACACACATACACACAACACGTGCATCGCTAACAGTCCCACTGTGGTCGCTTGGTCCAACAAGCAACAACAACAACGACAGCAGCTCCTCTTGTTGCTAACTGCTTTAATGTGCTCGTTGTCATTTTGAGCATCGTATAGTTTTTATTTTGTACTCGTTCCTTGAAAAAAATGAAAGAACAAAAGAAAGACGAAAATCATAGATACAAAAAATGATTTTATTTCGTAGCAGGGCAGGAAAGGAAAGAAAGGAAACAGCATCCAGCATCTCCCTTGTCACCAATTTTTCCTATTCTATTTACAGTCGAAGAGAAATTTTTGTGCGGACAATGGTTTTATGTATTCTCGTTTCGTTTTTCGTTGCTGCTTTTCATTTTGTATCTTCCATGATTTCACGATGCGGTGGTCCAATCCAAATGGCCTTTTGGGTAAGTGGCTGCTGACTATTTTTTGTCGCATTTTATGTGGGAATTTTGCGCAGCTGTTCATTCGGAAAGTGAAACTTTAAATGCGGCTTTTACATACTTAGATGTAAGAATTGAGGAGGAAAAGTCCGGGGAGAGCTTGCCATTACCCATTGTCCTTTGTTTGTTTCCATCAGAAATAATGTAGTTTAAATTAGTGAAATATAATAATGTGCCAGGGTAGACCTATTATTCTGGCATCCAAAGCATATTTCACCATGTCATATGCATGCTAGACGACATAGAGTAGGAGTGAAATTTATACACACAGTGGCGGTCAAAATTAGCATACCTATCTTCGAAACGAAAAAGTATGATATTTCATAATTATTTATGTAATCTACTAACTTTTTCTTTTGAACAAAGTTTTACCGTAGAGAAGTTAATCATACTTCATTACTGCTCCAACTCTTAGTAATTTGAGAACATTAGCTTTTTAGGTTCCATTAAATTTCCTGGCTCTTACTCTTCTGCTTCTATATATTGTTCCAAAAATTCTCAATTAGATTAAAAACTACTGTTTTTAGTTTGATGTTCTATAGACCGTTGGAAAACATGAGCGGCGAATGGCTCATTAAGGTCTTTAAAATTCTGTTGTATGTACAAGTGCTAACTCAATTGATACCCTAAGAATAGAGAGTATTATTGTGCTTGGAGGAAAGAAGTTAAGTTGATCAGATCGACAACAGTAACAGCGAATGTTTTCTTTGATATTGATAAGGTCATATTTATAACAGTTTGAAAATAGCAACGCGACTTATCAAATACAAAAATGGAAAAATTAAAAATTATCAATGTTAACAGGAAAAATTTTAATGGTTGGTCTTGGCCGCCTCGATATAGCCTCGCCAGTCGCGCCTCTGCTATGCGCGCGGTAGCGTCAGTTGATAAGGCCAACTACCATACAGTCAGGTCGCCCTATTCTTACTCTTTCCAACGGAGATTAGTACGTCCTCTTCTGCGTGTTCCTCCAACGTAGCTCGAGTAAAACTCAACCTGATCCAATCCAAAAAAGCCGCTGGGTTTTTATAAGTTTGACTATGTCAATGTCGGCGTACAGCTAATGTTCCATCTTATTCGATACACGACATCCTCGCATATTGAACTATAGATCTTATGGAGTCTCAGCGCCATGCATTAGGAAGAGAAGGATGAGGGATTTATAGAGCGTTATTTTCGGTCGAGAGAGTGCTCTGCTTGTCAGTTGCCTTTTGAGCACATAATAACAGCTGTTGGCACGAGTTGATCTCCACTTGATCTCAAGCCTGACATTATTGTTGTTATTAATGATGAGGTAAACGAAACCCTTGACGACTTCAAAAGTATAATTGTCTACAGTAACACTTTGTTCAAGATGCCGTGACTCTTTGTTTGTTGTCACAAGGTATTTCGTTTTGTCCTCGTTGACCATTAGACCCACTCGACGAGATTCCCTTTCTAGATAGGAGAATGCTGCGCTGACTGCGTTGATGCCAATGATATCAATATCATCAGCTAGCAGCATTACATTCTTTTAGGAAATAGTCGATGTTCGAAGCTCAAATTATTTTCTCCAGCATAAGGTTAAAGAAGTTGCACGATAGGGAAACATTTTTTGTCTGAAACATTTCTTGGTATCAAATGACGTGGAGAGGTCTGTCACAATTTTCACTGCGCTGGTGGTGTAGGTCAGTGTCATTTTCCAAAAACAAACGAGCTTTGCAATAATAGAGATATTGAGAAACTTTCTAAATTATACGAATGTATTACCTGGTTACGAGTATCTGTGAAAGTAAGGGACCAACCCTATTCGAGAGAATGTTTCCATGCTCCTTCTGTTAGTACTTGACTTTCTCGTTGATATTGATATGATATTGGCTCATGATCCCCCGATTCTCTACATTCGATCATCAACTGATGTCTTGATTGTTATTTCATAGTCCGCAATATCCTCCAACTGTTTGGGATATGTTTTGTTTCATTATTTATCCAATTTTTTCAAATTTATTAGGTATATATTTTATGTACTTAATACATACATGAATGTAGAATTATTGTTGGGTAGAATCGATACTTAAAATACAGAGTACTCGATTCTCGAAAGTACTCAAAAGTACGCAATACTCAAAAGAAAAAGTGCTGTACAAAAGTACTATAGTGAAGGAGTGCTGCCAGATTATTTTGGGTAATGAAGTAAAATATGTAAATATGTCCAGAGGTAAAAAACGTCTAAAAATAAATTAATGTAAAAACAAAAGTACCCGATTCTTTCAAAGATACTGAAGTCTTAAAAATATCGATACCGAAGTACTCGATACTTACTATCACCAATACGAATATGTATCTTTCCGTTTCTAGTTTTCGAAATACTTGGTTTCGGTACGTTATGCGGATGCGCCCCTCGGTCGTATTGAACGGGAGATTCGTTCGGCAATCTTACACTGCTTTTAGATTTCAAGTTTCGTAGCACACATGTGAGCTAAGAAGGATCTACTTCTTCTGCATTGAAGATCTACATATCTTCATACATTAATGTAATGAGACAAATCATATGATAATTGATATCCAAGAAATGCTGAATTTTTTTCAATAACCGAACTAGAAATTTATTAAATTTATGCTACATTTAACTAAAATAAAATTTGTATTTTCTAACGAGACAAAATGCCATAAAGAAGGCGGCAAGCAAGGTAGCTTCAAACAGTTGTACACTGCAGGTGCTTCAAAAATGTCCATTAAAATGGAATGCTTACAGCTGTCACAATCGAATCGTTGCAGAGAATCGAGCGAAATTGTTTTCCTTGAAAATTTGAACTTTATATGATTGAGGAATGAAGGAAGCTGAAGAAATTTATGGAAAAAGGAAAAAGAAACTTCAATGCAAATATAGTAAATTTGAAATATTCATAGAGTTACGATGTGTATGTGTGTGCGAGTAGTTAAGAGTGTGTGGGCAATTTTTGTATGAAAAATGCAACCATACAAGAATGAAAATTGAAATAATTTAAATGTGAGTGCGAGTGCGAGTGCGAGTGTGTATGTGAGTGTGTATGTGAGTGTGTATGTGAGTGTGTATGTGAGTGTGTATGTGAGTGTGTATGTGAGTGTGTATGTGAGTGTGAGTGTGTGTGAGTGTGTGTGTGTGTATGTGTATGTGAGTGTGTATGTGTATGTGAGTGTGTATGTGTATGTGAGTGTGTATGTGTGTGTATGTGTGTGTGTATGTGTGTGTGTGTGTGTGTGTGTGTGTGTGTGTGTGTGTGTGTGTGTGTGTGTGTGTGTGTGAGTGTGTGTGTGTGTGTGCGTGGGAGTGAAATCGCTACGAAAAAGGAAGAGCGAAGTAGGTAGTAAGAGCAAACGAACGAACGAATGAATGAACGATTTATTTTGTAAATCTCATGTCGCTGAAGAAAATCCATTTTCTTATAACAATAAGAAGGACAAAAAAATATTTGGTTATTTTCCACGACAAAGTTTTCTCTTTTTTTTTTTAGTGCTGGAAGAAAAAGAAGCATGTGTGTAGAAGTTTGTATATCAAGAAAAAGAAGAAGAAGGAGATAAAGTAGAAGTAGAGACTTTGAAATCATTCGAGAGATGCGAATGCGAATGCGACGAGCACAAAGTGTATGCAGTTCTGGCAATAAATTGTGAGCAAAGGCGTTTGTTTTTGTTGTTTCTTCTTTCTTCTCACAATTTCTATGGATGTGTGTGCAAGTGATTTCTTTTTTTATTCTCTATATGCAGCGCAAATAAATCAAATGTGTTGCATACACGAATATAAAACACATGCATGAATAAATACACGCACACACACAGCAAATGCACATGTATAAGCAAAAGTATCATGTGCATTTTATTGTGGCCAGTTTTGCCTATTCGGGCCCTCTCTTCATCCCACACACACACACACACACACACACACACACATGCATCAAACTTTGCTCAACGGTTAAGGAATTTGCTAGCCAGTTGCCACTTCCATTGCTGCTGCGACCACTGCCGCCACTGCTGCGACCACTGCCGCCACTGCCGCCACTGCTGCTGTTTTTGTTGCAAGTGACCAAAGCCAATCGTCTTTGATGACTGAGATTTATTTGCATTTCACTGCAAGAAAGGAATGCTTTTCTTTTCTTGCCGTTATTGGCATCGTCACACATGCCGTTGTTCGTTCTATTCACTCATACACACACACACACACACACACACACATATGCATATTTATGCACTATGTATCAGATGTCTGAGTGTATTTGTGCTTTACTGAGATTGTGCCTTGCAATTTCTTGTTCTTATAGTTGTTGCTATATTGTCAATATATCCGTGAATTGACAGAAGTCATGCGGAAGTAATATGCTAATGTGATGGCCGTATATATGATATGTAAATATCTACCATGCCGTACGTATCGAGAAAAGTTAAAGCAAAAATGTAGCGAAACTTTTTTTATGCGATGCAACATTTTATTCATCTTGATATTGCTTGATTGTCGCATTAGAAAATGCATAGAGGAATCCAGTTACTTGTTCGCAATTTTAATACGTCCTTCGATGAACATTAGAATCCTTAAGAATTCCTTTGAACGCGTATTGTAGAAAGATGAATCTGCAATTCGAGGAAACATTGTCTTTGGCGCAATTTGATTAGGGAAACTATGGAATGTGAATAAACCACAGTCTTCCACCAGATTGTTGGGAAACCAATATATTAATTTTTCACTTTCCCAGCTTACCTTCTATCCATGGTCTGAATTAGAATTTCACTGAACTGACGTTGTGATAATGAACCGTGTGTAAATTTTATTTACAATGTGAAAAAAATCTTAAAATGTTTCTTATATCCAGAAGTAAGTCCGCGTATTTTGTACTTCTACTTCTTTTAGAGCGTTGTTCGTATGCAGACAGTTCTATTCCATACATCACCGTCTACTTTTCATTTTGCGCTTAATTTGCAATAATTTGAGCCTTCCCAGTCAACTTAATTACACTTAAAAAGCAATTTTTCTCTTGTTCCATGTTAAGTATCTGGGGTTATTTCTAGCAAATCATCACCGTATATATCCTTTTGAACTCCAATAATACATTATTTGTGATAGTTACTCTGTCGGCAGTCCTCTTTAGGATTTAAAGAATTTACTTAAGGGGTGAGATCGAAAAAATCGGATAACTTTAAATTGTCCTATCATTAAAATCTTTTATGCAAATAAAAAAATGTAAACAGTTTTGAAAAGATTTAATTCTGATAAATTTAATTTCTGATAAAATGATCAATAAAACTCATTATTTGTTGTTTTTTTAACAGAATTCGGAAAGCTTTTCCGGTATGCCTGCCATTAGTGCCTTTACTGTCATTTCTGAGACTCTCTTGGCGGCAGCATTCCACTTATTTCTAAAATCTTCCATGGATTTAACTTTTTTGTTTGTTGCCTTTAATGATCTTTTCACTAGAGTCCAATATCTCTCAATAGGCCAAAGTTGTGGGAAATTTGGTGCATTGGCGATTTTTGGTACCAATTTGATGTTTTGGCCTTCGAACCATTTAAGGGTTACTTTACTGTAGTGGCAGGAAGCTAGATCAGGCCAAAAGTAAGTAGATACATTGTGCTTTCTAATAAAGAGAAGCAATCTCTTCTGGAGGCACTCCTTCTCAGAAATTTCGGTGTTAACAGTTTCACTTGTTACGAAACTTTTACTGCTTAGCCCACAACTACAAATCGCTTGCCATACCAGAAACTTCTTCGGAAACTTGAACTTTTGTTTTGTTCTAAATCTTTATTCAACTCCTCGTTCCTTTTGGGTGTAAAACCCTTGACCAGGCAATTGAGAAAATTTAGACAACACGTATGTTTCATCGTCCATAACACAGCAATCGAATTTTTGGAAAAAATCTGTCTTCAACTTTTTAGCTCGGCTCTGGGCTACCAAGTTCTTAGTAGCGTTCCTGTCGGGTACTGACTGCACTTTGTATGTTTTAAGGCCTGCATCTTTTTTAATTTTACGAACTAAAAACTTACTGCAACTCGCTTTTTCCGCCAATTTTCGATTAGACAACGCTGGATTCTTCTCTAAGAGAGCAACGACTTTCTTCGCCTTTTGTGGAAACAAACGAAACCGCATTTCCTTCCAGAACCATATTTTCTAGCAACTGTTAAGTCTGTATTAAATTGTGCAATGGTTTTCTGGCTCCACTACGGATTTTCTCGAAATAATTCAACAATAATTCATTCAATCGCGTCTTTCCACTTCCGATGCCATGACTCAACTGAAAGTTCAAGTCAAAAAAGATGTGATTTCATGTGTATTTCATCAGAATTTCTCCAACGCAAAGCCTATTGTTTGAATTTTTTCATTTAGTTGAAGAGTTTAAAAGCAGTGGTCTTTCAAAGTTATACGATTTTTTCGATCTCACTCGTTAGATGCATAGCTTTGAAGAAGCAAAATCGGACATTGACTCCTCACAGTGTTCAGTTACTTCTTTTGTAAAAGTTAAAGTTCCACAGTTATGTTTTGTTAAGTTGTACGCTTTACTACTAGTATACGAGTATTTCTTCTTTTATTTTTTCTCAGCTTTTCACTGTTATTTCATTTTAAATATGATAATCTGCAGGACAGTGAAACATCTATATTTTTTCCAAATTTTTTTTTTTGCAAGGTATTTTATATCATTTACTGTCATATTACGAATATTTTCACCATTTCTTTTCCGCCCTCTCACAAGCACATACGATTTTTCTTCTGTATTTTTCTCTACTAAAAAGATGAAAATAAATTGGCATTCTCAAATATTCATAAAAGAAATTGCATTGGCCAAAGTCTTTAAAGGAAATTGTTTGATATTTGGTACCGCAAGGAATTTAATCCATAAAATTCTAAACGAAAAGAAGGAAAAATGAATAATAAACTTATAAAAAAGCTGCATAAAATACTGTGAAGTTTTTATAATTTTTTTCTTCTTTGGTTTGGAGACAATATTAATAAATTCTGATATTGTTATAAATTCCTCAGCATCACTTGCTTTACTTTATGGATTCATGATGTGTGTGTGTGCGTGTGTGTGTGTTGTTGAACAATATTTGCATCTGTGTATTTGCTGGCACAACAACAACAACACAATGCAGATGCAGCTGCAGAACCAGATAATGGTATCACACATACACACAAACACAAACATATAAGTAAATACATACATATATACATATACATAGAAAAGAAACATTTTTGAAATAAAAAAATTCGAACTAATAAAAGAAACACTTGAGCCAACTACTACGTGTGAATTGTGCATGCTAAGTATGTATGAATGTCTATGTGTGAGTGTGAGAGTGTGCGAATGTATGGAAGTGTTTCTGTTGAATAAGGGTACTTGAAATGCCCTCATTCCATATTTGTGTGTGTATATGTGTTTATCGCACACACACACACTCACACATGCATATACTGATACACATTCATACACATTAACATACACACGAGTACTTACATACACACACATACATACATACATGTGAACATTTTAGCTATTTCCGTCAAATAAAAATCTGCTATGTCAGAGAGTAGCATCATCATTTTTAACTATTTTCTTAGCAATTTCTCATTTTTTTTATTTTGCTGTTGCTGCGCTCAAGAAATAGAATGGAAAATAATGTAGCGCCTTCTTGTTCTTGTTCTTTTTTTTTTATTACTCTAGGTACTTATGTAGAATTGAATGTACGAGTATGTCACTGCATTGACCCTGTTCTGTGTTTTTGTGTCTTGCCTTGCCATTTGTGCCACCACCACCACCACCGTCACCACCAGCACTACCACCTCTGCCTAATAATGTGAGAGTGGTGAAAATAATCTTTTAGCACTTACTTCCTTTTCGGAACATTAACTCCTGTCTGCTTGTGTAATTTTTATCTACAAGTCTCATTACTAACATACATACATACATACACATATCAATACGAGTACACACAAGTTCTAAAGTAGTCATAGTAATGGTGATTTCATTGGCATTGGAATGTACATACGTGCGTACATACATACATATATACATACACTACTTGTACAGTGCTAGCCTAGGGGATTGCGGAGTGGTCGGGTATAGTGTGCTGTGTTCTATTGGTTGGCGTTTCGTTTTGGTATTGAAGCGCGTAAAGTCACTTGACAGTCACTGCTGTAACTATGACTATTTGTACTGTATTGGTGTTTTTTGTAGTTTTCCTTTTTTACTTCAGCAATAAATGTTTTAGATAGTAACGCAAATTTTTCTTTTTCAATGTGCTGTCAACAGAAAATAGTAATAAAAAATGAATAATGTCACAAGTAATTTGTGTTTTCCTACAATAGCTTGTGCAGTAAAAGTAATGGACGCACAAAAAAATAGTTGCTGTTGTGGTACAGTAAATTGCGGTTGATTGCTGCGGCAGCTTAAGAGCAATTATCGTTGCGATATTTCTTCCTTTTTTCATGTGGTTTATGTAAGAGTAGGAATGTTTTTTTATATATGCATATTCTTAAGGTATTGATTTAACAGTTTTCGAAGTAACGAAGTAAACAAAAGTAGGTTTTAGTATGTTAATGGTAGAAAAGTGAAGGATTTCTATTAGTTATTTGTTTCATCGGCATCCACGTTATACTATGTGCTGGTTGGATTGATTCGCTAGACCGCTGTTGGTTTGCTTAATTTTGGTCAATCATCAACATCACTTTCGCTGACTGATTTTAAAATTTTCAGCTGTGTTATTCTTCACCATCTAAATAAAGATTATAAGAAACTGGCTGCTGGCCGACCCTGGAACAGTTTGGGGGGTAGTATGTCAATTCCCAAAAATAAATTATCACATTGAGCGTGGTACTGACAAATAAAACTTCTTTACAAAATCATTTGACTGGACTACAATTGGTTTTAAGGATAACCTATGATGGATATTAAAGTTGTTTGGGAGGTGTTGTGTACTCTTTTCCAATCTAAATCAGCGATAGTGATGGTTGCAGAAAGCATAATGTGTGTAAAGGAGGTGCGAGCTCTTCCCTAACATATAGCCCAGAGACAAAATGCCTAATTGGTAAAATTTTCATGTTATCTGCGAAGCAGATTTTCATATAACTCTCGAAACCGTGAAATAATGAAAACCAGCGATGTTCACATTTGCGATTGTTGGGTAAAAATGTCCGAATCTTTATAATCTTAACGCAGAAGAAAACTTACTCAAATAATGAGATTTAATAAAAATTTTTTAAAGAAAATTTAAGTTTAAATTGTTTCAGATTGTGTTTATGTTTTACAAAAGTATATTGGCAATTGGGAGAAAGAAAGTGTTGGCGAATGTTCACGTTATCGAGCGTTGACTGTAAAAAGATATACGTAGATAAATGAATACGAAAATATGATCTTAAAAACCTATAAAAATAATTTTGTTGTTTCAGTTTGAAGTAACAAAACTTTTAAATTATCCCGCTAGGGGTGACTCCCATTCAACTGAGTTATTAAAAACACTAAAAACTTTTAAATATATAATTATGTAGGTTTTAGTTTTAAATAAAGAAACAAATACTCAAATATACTTACTTTGCTTATGACATGAGTGGATACGAAAAGCATGACCTACATGCGGTCATAGTCGATATTGATAAAAAACTGAAGTTCATTGTGGTAAAGGCATAACACTTGCCACAATTGGCGGTCTATCTCTTTATCGGTGTCCCGTGATTGCATTCCCTCTCTCATTTTCACTCCTTCTTCCTCAGGAAGAATCTTCTTTCCAATCAACACAATGCTCTGCATTCATAGGGGTACCGAGTGAGTTGAAAGTACCAAAAAAATAAAAATAAAAAATTACCTCATCGAGTGAAAAATGTACTTTGGCTGAAAAGTCGATGAGCAGCGAAAATTTGCTACAATTTTTTACTAACATTTACTCCTGACTCTCGTGTGAAATAATTTTAGTTTCAAATCAGAGCTCAAAAATGGTCAGTCCATATTGACGTCTCCAAACCCAGAAAAAATTCTACTTCTCTCAAATTTTACTAACTTTCAGGAATAATTTTTAGATCATGATTAAGCTCAAAAATGTGTTCCCTTGCTTAAAAACACACTAGTATACAAAATTTCGACAAAATCGAATCTAGTTCTAGATTAAGAAAAAAATTAAAATTCTCCCCGATTTTACTAACATTTACTTTGGAATCCAATCAAGAAAAATTTTAATATCAAGATGTAAGCCAAAATTGTGGCGCTTCACTATAAGTGAACATAGGTTATAACTTACTCGCACATAGCGAATTGTAATTTTAGCTTGTAGTGTCCAATACGGTTAAGGACCATTTGCCATAGATTTTGATGGACCATTTTTCTATGACGTCAGATTTTTGAGACAATAGAATACATATCTTGTTTTTGCGAAACGCTCAAATGATATTTTTTTTTCTAAATTTTATGTTAAAAAAAAAATTTCAATGAGCTATGAGTCTTACTGTATGATTCCAATGTCAAAATCGTTTACATTGCTGTGTTAGATTTAACCAATTTAATTACAACTTTAGATTTTGGACATAATTTTCCTATAATATGTCAAGCTTTCAGATTATTGCAAAAACGTTTTCTAGCTTAAATAGTTGCATGCACAAACCAAATACTTGTTTCGGTTCTTTTTCTGTGGTTCAAGCAATTTCTCATCTCGTTAAGTTTTCCATGACGTCTTAAGGTGGAAGCAACATGCAGGATTAATGCGAAATCCATAAAATAATATCAAATTCTCTAGTGTTATAACACAATCCGGTATATGAATTAAGGTATACTATACTCGTGCACACACACATACACACATCAAGATACACATCTCTACACACATACCGGGTGCGCCATCTTTTATGTAGGTATACATAATAACTTAAAAAAAACAACCTATTTCCATATATGACTTATTTTTATTTAAGTTGGACCTTTGCAATTTATTTATACTAGTTTTTAAATACAACATCAATCAAGTGGCCGCCGTTATTGACCAAAGCACAATGTGCCCTTTTTGTTGCGTTTTCGATCACTTTTTCGAGCATCACGGGGGGGTATAGCGATGATTTCGACACTAATGTCTGCCTTGAACTCGTCAATGGTCTCACGCTTGCTGGCGTACATTTTAATTTCTCAAATAACCCCGCAAAAAGAAGTTCAGAAAGATCAAATCTGTATATCTGGGTGGCCAGTCAATGTCGTCTCTTTTTTGGCACCACACGTCCATGGTCATGCAATGGTGTTTCATGGATATCAATTTAGCTTGTTAACTGGCGTCAGAGAGTGTAAAATGGGTCTTGTCGGTCTTCAAAATTTCCTTCCAAAAATCAGGTTCAGAGTCGACCATTCGAGCCACGTGGTTAAAATTGTACTGAATTGACGTTTCAAAAACATGTTTACTCAAGTCAATCGGTTGATAAATGCTAAAATTATTCAATGTTTACATAGCGACATAAGATGGCGCACCCTGTACTTACATAGCCATATGCAATGTAGCCTTAGAGGTTTTTCATATTTTCCATGATAATTTAGCATTTGCACCTCTCCATTTGGCTTTTCATCACCCCACTACACCGCTGCTCTGCTCTGTTGTGCCATTTAACATTACATGATTTGCTTTTTGCAACAGCATAATTCTATGGTGTATTTGGGAATTTTGGTTGGTTTCTTTTTCGTCTCCCAAAGGATGCATATACCGCAAAACACACTCGCACACATACATACATGCATACATATGTATGTGGGAACTGAGGTATAGCATAACAGTGAAATTCACATTTTCTCCTACACACACACACAACACACACACAAACAAATGTTCGACGCATAAGGTTGTGGGAATTTTATATTAAAAATTCCAACATGTATTACAATGCAACCCTAACTTTAAAATCGCTAACCCCAACCCAATCCCCTTGCTCATCCCTGTGCTTTCCTGTTTTTGTGTATGTATGTGTATAAGTAATTTTTACCTTTTAAAATATGCATTCATTTACAGATTTTAATTCATTTATACGAGAATGTATACTATATATTGCTTTAATGTATACCATTTGCATATTTCAAATGTTTACTTCTCAAACCTCTCATAAAAACCCAAACCTAAGCCCAAAACGACAAAAAGAGGAAAATGCTACAATGAGCATATCCATTTCTATCTGGACATAATGTTGCTGTGACCATAACCTTTTCAGTTGACCCTAAAAACCGCATGCATGTTTTAAACCACAAAACTTCCTGTGCCATCGTTCGTAGATATGTAAATCTTCTTCTGATAGGACTTCATTGGACACTGCCTGCCCGAATACTCTTTGTGTGTGCGTACTCATGCATATACATACATATGTAAATATGTAAATTTTGGTATTTTTTTTATTACCTGATTGTTGCACACACACACAACAAGTTGCATAAGTATTTGGTGATTTTCTACATACTGCATATATTGTATTTAGATATGTGTATATATGTAATTACATACACCAGCCTATTAGCCTTTGCATGTAACTCTAAATTGTATATTGTAAACACGCACACACACATGCATACACACACAACGTCATACAAAGGCTCTGAAATCTTTCTTAAACACTGTAACATTTATATTGACAATGGAAGCTTTTGTTGTCGAAGCTTACACATGCTTTTGGTAATTGTTGCTTGTTGCTGTTGCTGCTGCTGCTGCTGCTGCTGCTCTTCTAAAATTAAATTATTAACGCAATCCATGGATGTTTAAATATGTATTGTATTTACGAGCAGTGCATGCACGTGCGTATTTAAATTACCGACCTATTTCATTGAGCTTAAATAATTTATATGGAATTTATATCTTTAACATAACATTTAACATTTAATGAACTTTCGAACTAATGTTCGATTAGTTAATATTGTCAACTTAATTCGTGAATAAATTAAATTTTTTATATGAACTTCTCAGCGTTGTATTTCGTTGTTTGATATTTTCCAATAAATGGTACTTGATACAAAATGTAAGAAAAACTACAGGGTTATCCATTTTGTGGTTTCATAACCATAGTGTTGGCATCCCTGAAAAGGGATCTTGGCGAAAGAACCGAATTGGTTAATTCTCTACAATTAGGCCTGCCTTATGGGTCAGAATGCCGTATTTTGCACCAGATGTAAGTAAAAAGACAGCGCTATAAGCCACGCAGCACGACCGATGTTGACTTTATTGTGCGAGAAGTTTCCAGATCGCGTAATTTCTCGTTTACGCGATGTCAATTGGCCGCTGAGATCATGCGATTTGAAACTATTTTTGTGTGGCTATGCGAAAGAACTTGTTTATGTTGTGGATGAACCTCAGAGTAATTAAAAACCAACATTCGTTATGACCGCGATACCATCCGAAATGTGCCAAAAAGTATTCGAAAATTACTTTAAAAATATTGATTGGTGCAATAGATATCGAGGCGACCATTTATATGACTTATAAGGTCCAAAATGACTTTTGAAACCACAAAATGGATAACCCTGTATAACTTTTTTAACACAAATACATACGATGTGAATTCAATGGCCTAGAGGGAATGGAGGAATGGTGTAAAGACGAACGATGTTTACTCCTAATCAGCAACATTACTTCAGATGAAGAAATTCTAGACCTTGAAAATAGTAAATTTATTCTCCGATTTCCATTAGCTCACCATCGAGCACTTTAACCAGTCGCATGCATTCTAAATGTATTTTCAGACGAATCAATCACAGGGCAGTCTCCTTCACTTATCACTGCAGCAAATTGTGTTGCATTGTGACTTCAAGCAATTGTTCTCATGTTAGAGTAAATTCTTGGGAAGATTAGTTACAGATCGGGTAAAATTGGTGTCGTTTTTTGTTTTTTTTATTGAAAATATAAATAGATATGTTTGTTTCTTACCTCTCTCTATGTTTTGAACACTTTTCTTTCTTTCTTTTAATGACACAGTAGCCCATGGAGGGCCTAGGCCGAGCTTTTGACAACCACTAATGTTGTGCATGTTACATTTGTACATGAATGGAAGAGACCTACAGTTATGTGCCGAATCCGAACGGCGAAGTGAAAAGCTTTTTCATAGGCAATTTTTACTCTTGTAGGTTTGCCATTGCCTGCCAAGAGATGGTGCTGTGTAGAAAAATTTTTTTTTCTACTTTTCGATTTTGCCTGTGCCGAGATTCGAACCCCGGACACTCTGCGAAACAGTCCAACGCACTACCACTTCGCCACAGCGACCATCGACCATTTTGTACACTCTATGTAGATATTAATATTTCCATGGAGCCACCTTTCGAAAGAAGTTCTAATTATCACTAGAAATCTAGAAATCAGGAAAATATCTCAGAAGTTAGTCAAATATAATCAAATGCATTTCAATTTTGATTAGATATGGCTTAAAGGAGTGACGACTTTTTCGCGCGAAAAGCTTTCAAGCTTATTAATTACATTTGAAAGTTATAAAGTGAAAGCTCTAAAAAAGGTTTATGGTTATGTTTTCAAAATGGTGAGCTATAAAGATTATCCCGTGAATCAGTTCTTTAGCGGTGATTTGTTGTTACATTTAAGTACATGTAAAGTGGAGAAATAAATATTTGCTACGCACTCTGCTGATGAAAAAGTAATGTAAAAAAGTTTTAATTAATTTTTAACGGTTTTCTTAACGTTTACTGGCGACAGTGACATTTAAGTGATAAATTCTGTTATAAACTTATCAAGGTATAAAATAGTTTGGCACCCGGCAATGTGAAAAGTATTACTATTATTATGATTATTATGTCTGAATAAGTTAAATAAAACTAAGAAATTTCTATTTAAACTAGTCGTGAAGTCCTTCTAATTTTCTTCGGCCATCTAACTTATAAAATATAATTTTCAAACTTTATTAAGTTTAAATGTCAATAATAAATAATAAAAATATTTTTTTCTAAACAACTATTTATTCTAGTACATACCTATACATATGTACTTATGTCAAATGCAAGTAAAGTCAAACTCGTATGTACTATTCAGTTATTCAATATAATAAAAATATATGCAATTTAATAACATTTAGAAAACATTCTCTCCATGTTTTTTGCCATAATTGGTTGTTCTTGTTTTTTCTTATTTTTGCCTTGAATTTTTCTTCTTTCTTTTACTGTCTGCCATCACAATCAAATCATAATTTTCATTCAAATGGCAAGGCAAGAATAATGGAATAGCAAATGTTTCACAGAAATTCAAAATAATGTATAATATTTTATGTATATACACTGGCGGTCACGAAAACCGCACCACTGGCAATACTTTTTTACTAAGTATGTAAAAATTTGGGTAATTTACTTATTTTTTCTTGCTACGATCGAGGGAATTTCCCGGTTTAAATTATTCCAAATGTGTTGACAACAGAAATTAGTTATTCTAGTGCATTTGTTTGATGCAGAAGGGTTATTTGTGAAATAAGTGTGGTAATGAGGGCAAAATAAAAGCGTCCTGCCGAAAAGCCATTGTGGACTGAAAAAATGAGAAAAGCGCGTCTAGCTGACACATGACACAAAAGTCGCTGTACTTACATTAGTGGACCAAGGACTTTCCTACCGGAAAATACCTGATAAATTTGGTTGCTCACATTCCACAATTCCTCATCAAAGGATCGATTTAAAAGTGCAGTAACTATTCGGGCCGAGCTAGAAACCTATCATTGCGTAAATATTAGTGTTGAAACTGTACGCAGGAGACTGAGAGAAGCTGGTTTATATGGAAGACGTCCTGCAAAAAAGCCATTGTTGAATGAAAAAATTAAATAAGCGCGTCTAGCTTGGGCTAAAAACTATTAAAACTGGACACTGGAGCAGTGGCGAAATGTCATCTAGTCTGATGAAAGCAAATTTAACCTGCTATGCGCCAATAATTTGCCGTACGTGCACCGTTCCAATGGTGAACGTTATAAAGAAAACTGTATTTGCCGTGATTTGGGAATGCTTTTCCTACTACATACGTGGTCCTTTGTACTTTTTAGAAGGAACTACTTACTTACTTTTAATGGCACAACAACCCATGGAGGGCCTAGGCCGAGCTTTTCGCATTAGAAGGAACTATGAATGCTGAAAAATATGAACAAGTAATAGAGGAAAACTTAGTGCCAGCTGTTGAAGAGCATTTATCCTGCATTATGAACACAATTTTCCAGAACGATTCTGCGCCTTGTCACATTGCAAAATCGGTAAATTTTGCATGTTATTTTTTGTTTGATTCTTACAGTGGTCGTTGTGGCGTAGTGGTAGTGCGTTGGACTGCTACGCAGAGTGTCCGGGGTTCAAATTTCGGCACAGGCAAAATAAAAAACAAAAAGTAGAAAAAATATTTTTTCTACCCGGCACCACCTGTTGGCAGGCAATGGCCATGTGCGTGTTATATTTGTACATGAATGGAAGGGACATACAGTTTAATGCCGAATCCGAACGGCGAAGTGAAAAGCTTTTCATAGGCAATTTTTGCAATTTTTACTCTTGTAGGTTTGCCATTGCCTGCCAAGAGGTGGTGCCGTGAAGAAAAATTATTTTTTCTACTTTTTTATTTTGTCTGTGCCGAGATTCGAACCCCGGACACTCTGCGCAGCAGTCCAACGCACTACCACTACGCCACAGCGACCACATTGTTTAGTTTTGAATATTATAAAAATAAATTACATTTTCTTAAAAATTTCGATTGTAGTTAAGATTTTGTCAAAAATAATACGTTTTTTGAGCTCCAATAATTTTTTTCCGTTCTTACACTTTGCATAATTTTAAAATCATAATAATATTTAAAGAAAAAAATAAATATTCCCCAACATAAAAATCATTATTTTCGTATTTTCATGTTATATTTTGAGGTGGTGCGGTTTTTGGGACCGCCAGTGTACATACGTACACATGTCCATGTCCACCGTGTAGTAGTCTCAAGGAGACAGCAACAGCTTCCATAATCACAATGGTAACAGCAACACTCAGTAGTAGGAGCTGTCGCAGTTGAGTTGTGGAGCAACTGCTGTCGTTTATGGGGTTTGCCGTATAAACTGATTTCTATCCACGTTTCCATAATTTGTATTTAAATGGAATATTTTGTCAGAGAAATTGTAGTTTATAAAAATTATATGCATTTGAAGGCATTGGATATGTCATCAATAAGCTTTAAATTTTAAATTTATCTTTTGAAACTAATAGCCAAGAACATAAGACAAAATGTAAATTTGTTGTGCTCACTCACGAACCAGTTCGCTGTGGATTATGGCGCAAAGGTTTTATTATTTGAGTCACATGAGCTTTACTGATACGATCGCTTTAAAAGCATTATGTAGTGTAAAACAACAAGCTGCTACGCCGATGCTTCAACGAGTCAGCGTATAACTCAGATGAATAACACTAATACGTAAATCATATCAGTCGAGTAGTCGTAGATTCAATTCTTTCTGGCTGTGATATTATAATTTTTTTCTTCAAATAATGCACAAGAAATTGCAACATTTAAACCGTATAGAGTCTTCCATACATTTGGCTAAATATAAATAATTCGGCAGTTAGTTGCGCTCCCAAAATGCAATCGGGCTTGCTTGAAGTGAACAAGAACGACTTTTGTTACATCAATCCGGTCGTGGTCTAGCATTGTACACACATTATAGTAGTGGTCTGTTAACTAGTATTCATGGACTAGTAATATTTCTAGTATTCACTAGAAACATGCGCCATATAGTCTAGTCTACTGTTTGTTACAGGGTACAGGGTTGTTTTTGCATCGGAGATGAATTTTTTCGCCTCTGTTTTTGAAGATACTCTCATGATGGCCAACTCGCTTCTGTAGTTCGTGCTTATTACAGTATCATGCATTGCTATTCATTATTATTAAAAAATTGAATGCCAATAAAAGCTCCACGTTAAAAAAGTGGTGTGGCACATCTCTTATAACCTGAATTTTCGTGGTGTGAATATCTCAGGAACCATTTGTGGTATGATATTAATATTTGGTATAAAGCTATTATTTGTTAATTAGCTTTATGCAAGAAAATATGGGTAGGGTTAGAAAAGTGGGCGTAGCACTGCCAATACAAATCTAATGCTTTTTATGCTACATCTGAACTTCTTATAGTATAGTACTGAGATTTAATGCAAGGACGCTAGTTGACAATTCTATGTTACAGGAAAAATATAGGTGGGTTTAGAAAATGAGGTGTGGTACCTCACATATTGCCTGAAATCCCATTACGGGATATCTCAGAATCAATTTGTGATGGTATAATTTGTCAAAAGCGATCTGTAAGAAAAATTGGTAGTCTTGGCAAAGTGGGCGTGGTACCTCTATATAATCCTAATGCCTTTTCGGATAAGTCTCCATTCACTGAACAGCACTGAGATTTAGTACAAGGAAATTAGTTAGCAAGGCCATGTTAAAGAAAAAATGTAAGTGGGATTGAATACGGCGGTGTCACAAAATATTAATAAAAATATAGTATACTTTTAGGGTACTATTTTCGAAGTGAAATACCTCTAGCGATTATGAAGTGTTCAGTGCATTACTGATTGATTTTAATGTAGTTTTTGTACAGCAGGGGGCGAAATTTCTATTCGACTACTACTATTTTTACTAATATTTTCTACTAAATTTTCTTAACTACTAGTTTTTGCTACTTTACTACTACTACCTATTTTCTAGAACTTTATTTTACTTTTTACTACTATTTCGTACTTTTTCTTCTACTAGTATACTCTCTCCTAGTTGGTGATGTTTGATTTTGATGTACTGCCGTAGGACTAAAATCTTCGTTAAGCTTGCTTAGAGGTGATGCTGGTCATTCCTAATACTCTAATCTGCTCTATGTCAGACTATATGTTAAAGGATATATTGACATAGATCCTTCGCAGGAAATAAAACATCGAACTTCCTTCCAGGTTCGATTGGGCTGACTATTTTGCTCTCAACTATTTTCCTATTTATGTGCAATTCATTATTTGTTTTTTATATGCTCATAAATGCATTAATTTCGTACATAGATCTTTAATATAACATAAGATTGGACAGCTCTGCTTCCACAAAAACACAAAAAATTATATGAATTATGAGCGCAGTTGGCAAACAATTTTGTTAAGTACACATTTAAAATGCGAGAGCAAGCGAGCAGCGCAGTCGCAGTTGCAGCTGTAAAAAGTCAAAAACACCAACTCTAACTTGAAAATTAATGCGAAGCGATAAGAATCATTGGGTAAAATGAAAAAGTTAACTTTTTTCGCCTCTGAACGGAGCACAGTTGTTTGCTGTTGCGTGATTGTGAGTATGTGTGTGTGTGAGTGTGGTTAGTAGCAATCGCAAATGCAACTGACAGCTGCAACAGTGGCAGCACTAACACTACCAGCAGAGCCAGCAGCAGGTGCACTACTGCTAACAAAAGTTACAAAACCGAAAACTGTGTGGTGGGGAGGGGGAAAAGTGCAACGAGACGAAGGCTTAGAAGAAGAAGAAAAACAAATTCACCTCAATTGCGATTACGCCCAGTTAAGCTGAACAAATCGCAATTGTTTCTCTAACGATATTTATGTATGTATGTATATCAGGCAGGTGGAATTGGAGTCCTTGTTATTGTTGTGTAGGTACGTGTGTGTGGGTGCGCATATGTATAAACTTTAAGGTGGGTTACCAAAAAAAAAAAAAATTTAACGCAACACCAACTATTTTGAAAGTTTACCCCCCCGAGAGTGTTTTTCAGGGCTAGGGGGTATTGAAAAACCGCTAAATCAGTCTTTTTATCGTAACTTGGTTAGTTGAATGAAAAAGCGAAACAAGAATATTGTGATTTTTTGACAGCTTTATGCTCAAGCGACAAAAATTTAAATTACTAATCGAAGATGACATCATAGGCCAAAATTACCTGACAACTAAATGAAATCAAACTGGACATCAAATAATCAAGACTGATTTAGCTGTTTTTCAAAACCCTCTAGGGGAAATTTTCTTTTGCCAGAAGGTGACCCGGCCTAATGTACTTATGTCTGTATGCGTGTATGTTTGTACTTTTTTCTGCATTTATTTTCTGTAATTCATTTTATTTCTTGTTATTGGTGTTTTTTTTTAAATATATTTTTCGTATGTGTTTTCATTGTTTTGTTACCTGCTTTTTTCTCCTCTATTTCTTTGTTCATTTTCTTTCTCTTTCCTTCATTTATTTGCTTCTCTCCATTATTTTATTTTAACTGAGCTGCTACTGCTGCTGTTGCTGCCACTTTCGAAAATGTCTGCAGTTAAGGGTGATTTTCGTGGTTTTTTATTGCCTCGTTTTTCTTATTGATATGGAATTAAATTAAAGTTGTTAAACTCACTCACACACTCGCACTTATTGCAATAAATTTACGTATTAGTGATGACAATCGCTGCGTGCGGTTGTTGTTGCCGCCGTCGTTATTGCTACTGCTACTGCTACTTATTTTTAAGCTCATTCGATTTAACAATGTAATTGTTATTGGTTGGTATAAGTAGTTAGGTGCGCAGGTAACTAAAAAAGAGTGAGAGTAGTGGTAGAGGGCGCGGCAACAACACACCCTATCTTATTTTCATTTCTGATTAAATTTTACTACTAAAAGCATATTTTCTACAGTTTATTTAATTATTTAATTTTTTCTTTTCTGGTGTTTTTCACACAGCATAAAAAAGGAAACCACTACTTTTACGTGAATCTTTTATTTCAGTGAAGCATCTCTATTTTAAGTGAAACTATTCTGATGTAAAACATTCACAGAATTCACAGCCGCCAGTTAAATATGAAACTTCCCTTCTTGGATTTCTATTTTTACTTCTTTCTTTCGTCGTTCCTTTTATGTGTAGCTGTTATTATATCTAGTTATTCTCCAAAATTATTAATAACACTGTGAAGGATCTTCACTGCATATTTTCGATGCTGTTCGCTGACTGAAACAATGTTGGCAACAAGTTTTTTTTTATATATTTTAATATTTTTTTATATAAAAAAAATACCCTTCTCAGCGGTTTAATATTAACCGCAACAAAACTCTAAAGTTTCAGCTCTAAAGTTTTGATACACACAAGACTCACTCAACTCTGCAAACATTTTTAGTTTTTTCTTCTTTGCCGCTACTGTCTGGTTTCATCAGTGGCTTCGTTTTCGGTGTAACAAGTCCAAATAAGAGAAGAAGAAGTAAAAAGGGTTATTTGGGAAATTCATATTTCATTTTGCTGGTACATAAGTAGACACGGTGTGTGTATTTAAACTTGGTCGATCTGGTTTCAATAAAGTTGCTTGGAGAAATTCTTTTCATTGATGATCCTTGAAGAGGTATACTCTTCAGGAAATAATAAGTCGTTAAAGACAGTAGCGAATCTAGGATTTGGGTTTAGAAGGGGTTGATTTTACTAAATCCTGGAATATCCAGATTATGGCGGTGCTGCCCACTTGCCATAAATAGTGAAAATTAAGGCAAATAGTTATTGAAACAACTTGTATACTCTAGTAGAAGTTTGATATTTTTATACGAGTATGAAACGACGCACACCCTTCACAAAAAGCAGTTCCTAGGTAATTAAAAGCTATAAAACTGACGAAAGGACAAATTTTTATTAGGGTTCAGTCTGGAGAGCACTGACTAAAAGAAATTGGTCAATTGGCTCCAAAGTATGCCCCTTCCGAATTAACACACTTTTGCCAACGAATAATCCAATCATCAAAACAGTTTTCTAACTCTTTCCGAAATCTCTTGTATATCTTCTATCGACTGAAAACGAGAGCCTCAAAGTGGTAATTTGAGTTTTGGAAAGAGTAAAAAGTCACTTGGAGCCATGTCATGTGAATACGGTGGTTGTTTTTGGCAAGAAATTTATTCTCATTTTTGAAGAAAATTCAGGTCTTTCGGAACGGCAACGCGTACCATGCCCACAGACGCGTGTACAATTGTTCGAATTGATTCGTGAGACACAATAAGTTCAGCAGCTATCTCTCTCAAACTTAAATAACGATTTCCCGTCACCATTTCCTTCACTTTATTGGTGTTACCATAACTTCAGTTGAAGACGTCGATCAGAGCGGGGCAAATCTGTCACCACATCTCGACCGGCTTTGAATGCACTGTACCCTCATATGCAAGTAATCGAGCCATGTGTAACATTTTCAAATTTCATTTGCATTACAAAATTTTGAAATAAATTCTTTGTTCAATATTTTTATTCATTGTAAAAATGACAAAACCCTATTGAGATGAACTGACCAAATCAAGCACGGTAAACAAACTAAATGAAAGTAGTGCCAACTTACGAACAACAAAATTTTTTCCAATCCCTTTAAGCGGACTTTCTAAATGATCTTTTCTCGGTACTTTTTTTGACAGAATGTATGTTTTGCATTTTACATTCTTGCTATGTTCGTATATAAACATTTTAACCGTTTGATTGTTTCATGTCAGTGCGAAAATATGTTTTTAAACTCTCAATTGTAGGATACTCTTGCGTTCGGTCATGACCGGACTTAAACTTTGCATCACTTTTCTTTGTGCATTATTTTTTTTCTATCTCCAAGGGCTTTGAACTTTATGAGTCTAAGCGAGTCAAGTCGTTGCCAGAGAAGAAGGCAGCAAAGGTATTTCCATTTAAAGAAATGTAGAATTGTACCAAACGCAAATTTATGGTGAACGAATTTCATAAGCGGCTTAGGTTTTTTTTTTTAGTTTTTATTTTTGTTAAGCAATTTTATTTTAATAAAAGCGAAATATTTTAAATGCGGTTTTGTTACTATGGTAATAAAAAAAGTGAAAAACAATCTAAACAAGTGAAAAATAAAATAAATTTAGTTTCAAATTAGAAAATGTACAATGTGGTTTAATGTACAATTTTAATTAAAAATAAATACGAAAAATAAAAACCCTTAAAAAATTACTGCATTTGCATTTAATAGCAACCAATAAAAAAAAAGTAGTTGAGGTGATTCATATTTTACTAAACTTTTTTTTCCAGAAGAAAAGGCTCAATTGTTCTGTGTGGAGATGTTAATGTTCATTTCATTAACATAAACCCACACTCGCACTAAAACACAAGAAATCAAAGCAGAGCAGAGCAGAGCAACTCTTTATTTAACTTTACAGCTTCTTCGGCTTCCTTACAGCGCCACGTTCGTTCTTTTAAGCAAACCAGTCCACACCACACTTTAAGCGCGTTCAATAAACAACATTCTCATTTAGCATAAAAGTAAATTTACAAAACGTGCAAAAGTTTTGGCTAAAAGGAATTGCGCACAAAGGCACCTGCCAGTTGCGAGTACGTAAAAGAACACATGCGAGTACATACGCTTCTCAACTATACATCCTGTTAATAGTAGCATGCCTCTTTTGCTAACGCTGCTCATACTCACACATACACCCGTACACATACAGGTGCTTAAAACAAAGCAGAATGAGCGAAGATGAAGAAAAGAAAAGTATTGTTCTTGAAAAGTACGTGCGTGCGTGTGACTCGGTTTGCTGTACATGAATATGTGTGCGTGTGTGTGTGTGTTCGTTCAAGTCTCTATATGTGTGTAATTTAGTGTGAATTACTTTTGGGCACACAAACTTGAAATCTTCCACTTTAACTTGGCATACAATACCTTTTAATTTTTTTCGTTTTTTTTTTTCTTTTTGCCTTTTCACCTATTTACAGTATACATGGTAAGCACAGCCATCCACACACACATATGTTCGTACACTCACACAAACAAATACGCTATTGTGTTGCGCAAGCTTTAAATTACTGAAATATAAAGCTTTTCTTTTTCACTGAGTTTCTGTTGAGCAAAATAACTAAGTGCTTACAATTTTGTGCTCGAGGTAAACACCTAATTTATGCGGGACACGGTTAGTCAGTCGTTGGTATGTTGTAGCTGCTCTGTATTTACCCTCAACCGAACATGAGCAGTAGTTGGAAAATTATACTTAACTGGCGAATGGGAGCAGGGGAGAAGGAGATAAGAGGAAAGAGGACGCTGAAAAAGGGTGCAAATGATATACAAACATTTTCGTTATATTCTATTCTTATTTAAAATCTACTGTCATATCTTTTGAAAAGAAAAATGTGCAAATAGTAAAGTCAAAGTCAACAAAGTAGTGGATCCAGAGATTGCAAATGAGTGGAAGAGGAGAGCGTTGAGTCCAAAATCTTCTCCTAGGATCTGCAGCAGCTTCCGTATCCCCTCAGCTTTTCCCTTCTCCTCTGGATCCGCCACAGAAACGATTGATTGGCACATGTATCGTATTTGTATGGCACATACTTATTCTTAAAGTGTGGATGTATATATAATTTTTACCAATGTCGACAAATGCAAAGCACCACACACACATTCATACACATACAAATTCTATTTTATACAGAATTACAAGAGAAATAGTATCAATTTAATAGTATTTTAAATATTGCACATTAAGCACGTGAGAAGGAGCTTAGTATTTGAGAGTATGATTATTATTTTTTTTTCATACAAGTTTTATTCAGTTTTTTGTTTGTTAATTATTTAAAATGAAACATTCGAGAATGCTTAATCTTTAGTTGAGCTAAGGAGTGAGATCGAAAAAATCGGATAACTTTAAATTGAAATCACTTATGCAAATAAAAAAATTTAAACAGTTTTGAAAAGAAATTTTAAACTAATATGTTTGTTGTTTCTGACAGAATTCGGGCAGCTTTTCCGGTATGCCTGCCATTAGCGCCTTTACTGTCATTTCTGAGACTCTCTTGGCGGCAGCATTCCACTTATTTCTAAAATCTTCGATGGATTTAGCTTCTTTGTTTGTTGCTTTTAATGTTCTTTACACTAGAGCCCAATATCTCTCGATAGGCCTAAGTTCTGGGCAATTAGGTGGGTTTTCCGATTTATGGTAGCAATTTAATGTATTGGTCTTCGAACCATTTAAGGGTTACTTTACTGTAGTGGCAGTCTAGATCAGTCCAAAAGAAAGTAGATACATTGGGCTTTCTAATGAAGGGCTGCAATCTCTTCTGGAGGCACTCCTTCACATAAATTTCGGCGTTAACAGTGCCACTTGTTACTTGTTACGAAACTTTTACTCCTTAGCCAACAACTACAAATCGCTTGCCATACCAGAAACTTCTTCGGGAACTTGGACTTTTGTTTTGTCCTAAATCTTTCCTCATCCCCTCCTCGTTCCTTTGTGGTGTAAAACCCTTGACCAGGCAGTTGAGAAAATTTAGACAACACGTATGTTTCATCGTCAATAACACAATGCAATCGAATTTTTGGAAGAAATATGTCTTAAACTTTTTGCTCGGCTGTGGGCTACCAAGTTCTTAGTAGCGTTCCTGTCGGGTACTGCCTGCACTTTGTATGTTTTAAGGCCCACATCTTTTTTAATTTTACGAACTAAAAACTCGCAACTCGCTTTTCCGCCAATTTTCGATTAGACAACGCTGGATTCTTCTCTAATAGAGCAACGACTTTCTTCGCCTTTTGTGGAGACACGAAACCGCATTTCCTTTCAGAACCATATTTTCTAGCAACTGTTCAGTCTATATTAAATTTTTAATAATCATCGAGACAGTGTTTTGTGCAACTTTCGCTTTATTTGCAATGGTTTTCTGGCTCCACTGCGGATTTTCTCGAAATAATTCAACAACTAAATCCCGTCTTTCCACTTCCGATGCCATGACTCAACTGAAAGCTCACAAGTCAAAAAACGTGATTTCATGTGTATTTCGTCAGAATTTCTCCAACGCAAAGCCTATTGTTTTAATTTTTTCATTCAGATGAAGAGTTTCAAAGCAGTGGTCTTTCAAAGTTATCCGATTTTTTCGATCTCACTCCTTAATACGAGTATCGTCGAAGATTTCATTTAAGTTTTGCAATCTTTAATTTTCACTATACCCCTTTATTACCCATTTAATAAAATTAATATGTGTGCATACTTTAAGAAATTTGTGAATTGAAACTGAAGTTAAATGGAAAGAATGCATTATTTTTTGAAAATCAAAACTTAGTGCGAAAAGTTACCATTTCCAATAACTTCTACAATCTTTCACTCAATCTACAAACCGAAAAATATGAATTTTTTAGTTTTTAACACACCAAAAGAATGCACTCTTTCTTACGGTGAATAGAAAATTTAACATTTCCAATTTTTTAAGAAGTAAGAATTCATTCTCTGAATCTTCTTTGCGATTTTGAGGGGGAAACACCTTTAAAATACTGTATTCTTTCGCTTACGAGTCTCAACGAGTCGATCAAAAAGATACATTTTTCTTTTTCTGACTTTGATCGAATCCAAATGAAGTGCATTATTTCGAAAGCTTATCAACCTCAATAACCTTAACTGAAGGTTGTTCGATGTAATGCACATTTAATATTTAGATTCTTTGTATGTATTATGTCAAAGTATCAACCTAAGTAAGGAAGAAATATCTCCAAAATTATTCCTCACTATTTTATTTAAATCAAAAAGAGTTCAACCCTCTCAAATAATCTTCTTTATCATTCAGGATTATTCATTTCAAACCTCGTATTCTTCTTTAAAAAAAAAATTTTAAATAAAAAAAAATTAATACAATTTAAATTTAATCTCAAAATTTTTGGGATAATGGTTTTTCCAAATGACTAAATAACATATGAACAAAGTACCATTTTATTGCAGAAAATAAGGTTTTGATAGGGTTAATATTTCTGTTCGTTTTAAACGCTCCCTCTTTATCTATTCAAAGAATCTGTGAGTGCATAATCTCTGAAACGAAAGGTTAGCATTAAAATCATATAACTTTTGAGCTCTGTGTTCTTTTTATCTTATCATTATTTAACTGGCTTTTGAAAATTACAACAGATATTAACTTGTTAACTTTTAAACTGACAACATACATACATACTTACATATTGAATTTAAAAACCAAAAGGAATATAAAATAAATCTGATCATCTGATGTAATGTTAAATTGTTGCTAAATTATGTGATTTTTGTTTTTGTTATGTTTTTTTTAGCAAAAATTTTGCTAGAATTAATTGGTCATGGAACAATATAGCAATATATTAAAAAGGCGGATATACAAGGTGGGGCAAAAGTAGAATCATAATGGGCATTGGCTGCCATTCTGTACGAAGGAAAAAAATTATGATCTGTTTTCACGGAAAGTTTATTTGAAGGTGTAAAATAGATGACATTAAGTTGAAAAAATGATATCGGTCAATTGACCACCTCCTGAGTTGATGCACATTTGTGTTCGTTTTAACGCAAAATATCTAATTTTACTCTTCAGTGTTGACTTTCAAGACTTTCAAGGTTTGTGATTTGTTGTGCTGAACGCGAAATTTTAAAAAGCCCCAGTCTAGTGAACCAGTTCAAATTGCCGCCAAAACGGGATAACACACGTGCCGGGAATTGGGGTTTTAGACATCACCGTCCATTAATTTTTTGCAACCAACTACTTCTCTATATGTCTACAACATAAATGTCAAAGCACAATGACATTTGACGCTATTTGCAAAAATTATGGCACATTACTTTTGCCCCACCTTGTATGTGTGTTGATGGATGGATGGATGTGAAGAAGGCTGAGAACCTGACCTACGAGTGCAGCACAGTTCCTTAAGCTCTCAGGCTATGTAGCCTATTGTACTTAAGGCCTAGAAAAAGAAGAAAGGATGACAGCAAGTAAGGGGTTAGAGAAAAAGAGGGGAAAAGTTGTATGTGTGTTAATATTAAATGAAACTTATATTTGAAGTTATAAAAATTGTATACCTGTGGTTGAAAAATCCTATAAAATGCTACCCATATCTGAAGCGCAGAAAAACTATAAGTAAAAATCAAGTAAGAGTTGAAATAGGAAAAAAAATTTTGAATTTTTCGAAGACATTTAAAACCAACAAACAGTCCGATTTCACTCAAATAAAGTTCAGTTTATTAAGAATTTTTTAAACACTATAATCCACAAAAAAAATTGATGCACATTTTATTAGCCTATTAAATTTAATAAATTAGGTTCCAAAATTGTTTAATATTTTTCTTAACATTCTTAGTTAGAGACTGGACTGTACGTTTGATGACTTGATTCAATGTATTTCGGAATTCTACATAAGTTTTTGAAACTTTCTTTATTTTTCTTAGGGTTTGCTTCATATATTCGTATAGCCCAATATATTTCAATAGGCCGAAGTTCCGGGCAGTTGGAAGGATTTCCCTCTTTTTGGACCACTATGACATTATTTTCCTTATACCATTCCATAGTTGGCCTGGAGTAATGACTTGTGGCTAGGTCTGGCCAAAACAAAACGGTTTCTTTGTGCTGTCCAATAAATTGTAGAAGGTGTTTTTGTAGGCATTCTTCTATATAAATTCTGGAGTTAGTTGTTCCTGTCGTAATGAACGCCTTGCACCGCAGACCGCAGGTGCAAATAGCTTGCCAAACCATGCAGCGTTTTGGAAATTTGGTATATTTTACTTCAGAGTATTTTGTGGGTGTTGCATCCTTATTTGTTGTTGTGAAACGGGTTGAAATCCGCCTTACAGTAGGTCTCATCATTGAGAATCACGCAATTGAATTTGGTTAGGTAATTGCCATACGGGCACGCGTCTTCGCTATTTTTTCCTTTGCTTCCGACCGGTACGGTACTTTTGATTGCCATGTACTAGTTGTAGCTGCATCATCTCGACTCGACCTCGTGGGATTAACTCGATATGTACTAACAACCTTTTTCAGCACTTCTGGGTTATTTGGACGCCTGACCCTTCGGTTCTGCAGATGGAGTTTCCTGCGTTGTAGTTGTTTATGACGTTATAAACCGTGGCTAAACTCGCTCTGTGCTTAGTCTAGACTTCGTCTTATCAGTCAAGTAAATGTCCAGTAAATCTCCAGTTGACTTAAGTAGGTCCAAGACGAAAATGACTACTTAATATAGAATAAAACTGCATTATTTATAGATACTTTCACTTGAAGATAAGAAAGTCCTAACTCTTGACAATTGCGTATACTCAACATCAAAGACACTGTTTTTTTGAAACAAAATTTAATTGAATTGAATTATTGCTAGTAAAGATTGATGAATTAAATAAACTTATAACAAATTTATATTTTCTACTTTTGTATGTATTTTCTCTTACTCTTTCTATTTTTGAGTGGTTAATACACATAAAGAAAATCTTTAAATGTATTTGTTTGGTAAAACCGCAAGGAATGAAATTACCATAATAAATATGTGTGTACTAGTATGTAAATATACAAAGAACCAATGAGAGCGGTATAACGCCTAAAAGTCTGCAAACACTTTGTATTTTAATTACAGCTTTATGTTTTTCTTCATGCAGGATTTTTTGTTGCCTGTTTTCGAAATACGAGTAGTACATTATGCAACCTGCCACTCACGGCTTTTTTTTGCTTCGCCCTTTCTGATGGCAAATTCCAGCCAGCAGTATTTCTTACTGCATAAACACTCATAGTGTCAGTGAGTGTGTATTGTTTATGGCATTTTCAAATGTTCTGAATTTTAAAGTATCATATATGTATACGCATTTGTACATGTGTGCGTGTGCTTGTATGTTTCTTGTATCTGTGTGAGGGTTGTCTTTAATATTCCAAGAAAATGGTAACTTGCTTTAACATTAAATTAAAACATTTATATTGCGGTTTAATGCTGCTGCATGCACAGTTTTTCAATTGCGCACACACACACACATACTCGTATATTTCGGTGTGTGTGTGTGTGTGTATGTGTGTTGGAATGAAAGTTATACATGACTGTTTGCGGTTACTAGCTTCCCTATTGCCATGATACTGCAAAGCTTGTATCCAATAGCTACTTAATTGAGGTCAGTTGATTTAGTTATGATTTTAAGTGATAATAACCTGGAAAGTATTATTCTTCAATATCGGTAATTGAACTGTTTATTCTTGTATGCACCCATGAATGTAGGCATTTCGATCTACTATTAATAAATATTTTGTTTAACTTTGATATCAGAAACTATAAATATAGACAAAAATTATACTGTTGTAAATCTAGTGCGACATTCTCAGGGATCGTTCAGAAAGTTGAGTTTTCTTTAGAGATCCACAATCCCTCAGTTCTAATTATACAATATAAGTATAGTACATATGTACTTTGTAACATAAGCTGTTTTTTAATACAATAGAACCCTTAATTATCTTAGTAAAAAGTAATTAATTTTATCTTCTCTCAATCAATTTCAAACAAAAATCTAAGTATTTATTAATTCGAAAACTGCAATTCTGAACAGTTTCCTTACGCCTTCTGCCCCCGCTTTCCTTCAACACACACTAAGCAACTTAATTAAACAATATATTTATGTATATGCTCCCTTTATAACAAATACATAGAAAGGGGATTGCAAATCTCACGATTTCATATGCTATGAAAAGGAAAGTCTGCACTTACTTTGCTCTAAGAATGCCCGCCAGCTCAATCGCGTTCAACTTCAACTAACAATATTTTTCAAGGACCATCACCAACACAATCGAACACAACTTTGGACATTACATGCAACTTTGTTGTTTGAAGCTTTATTTTTTCTTGTTAATGCGACACATTAAGTACATTTAGATCTTTCTAAACCAAACACCATTACAACAAATTTAGGCTTAAATGTGTTGTTTACACTTGACAGTAATATACAACAATATTTTTCTAATGCTAAAGGGCAACCAACAACAGCAATACACAGACACACACATACACACACAAATCTATCACTGTTGAAATGATTTTGCGAGAGTACAGCGGAAGGAGAAGAAGCAGCAGCAGTAGCAGCAGCAGAAATAACGTCAGTACTTTTTAACGCATACTCATCAGAAAATGACAACAGTCAGTGATTATGATGAAAGCAAGAACTAAACTACGTTTTAGTGCACTATCGCCGTTTTCATCATCATCGTGTTCAACCTACTTCAATGATGAACATCACAAGCAACAATTCACGTATACCAACCTCATGCTCTGCTCCTTTAGCAAAAAGCAAGCAAACTCATTGTCAACATTCAACGTTATTGTCACCGAAAAGTACACACAATTATCGTTACAAATTGCAGTTTACTCTTTGATCTACTGCTATTGCTGGTGCTTTTTGCTGCTGCTTAGTTTAGTACGTTAGTCTTCAAAAAAGGGGCAAAATTGCAAAAAATCAACTAAAAAAAAAAAATAAAAAATTGGAAATAATGTATGTGGTGGATACTCTTATAAGAATACGAACAATTTCTACTATTAAGCAAGCAAGGACATTCACTGCATATGCATGTCATGCTATGCTATATATGTAAGTGAATGTGTGTGTGTGTGTGTGTGTGTATGAAGTAGACCCCATGAAAAAAATGTATCACAACTTAAATTTTAACATATTTGTGTATAAAACATAATTTTGGTATAAGAAATTATATTGTACTAGGAATTTTTGTTTGCGTCCATGTTTAAAACTAAAAAAAAAAACGAAGAAATTAACACTAAAACTAGGAGACCCACAGAAAAAGTATCAACAAGAAGAAGAAGAAGAAGAAGACAAATGATGACAATGCTAACACCATCAAATGTCCACCAACTATCGCATGAAGTGCACCCAAAACGACAAAAACTACTGCTTGCGTTTTTTCGTTCTCTTTTTTGGAGCTTTTATCTTAATTGCTTGTCGTCAAAAATGTTTGCCTCGATTCCCTTTACCCCCGGCCGCTGCGCTGTTATGCGTCGCTTACAAGTGAGTGAGTAGTATGTAAGTATCCGTCGTGTGGTGTCATATGTGCTAAATGTCTGTCCTCGAGCAAAGGCTGTTGCTGTTGATGTTGGTGCTGCTGCTGGGGCTGTTGCTGGTAGTGGCGCTTTAGTTTCACATATTTGCTGGCATTGTCACCTTCTCCTGCATCGCTGCCATTATCTCCACTTCTCACTCTACTCAAAGTATACATACTTTATCACACATACATACATAGATAAATGTGAGCTTATACATATGTATATACATATATATGCCCTCTAATGCGCTCTTGTGCTATGCGAATCGGATGCAACTTAACATATCCTGCTGGCCTTAACGTTCGGTACTTCAATGGTAATTCAAACAAACTGCAATGGCAACTATGCTAGAAAAAAGTCCAACTACTCATGCCTTGTGTTAGAATTTGTCCGATACATACAACGACATTATTCTATGGTATGTATTTTGTCATGTCAGGATGCAACTGAGATTTTCTACTACTTTTGCTATTACCATTTTGCAAAGTAAGTAACTCCAAGCAACATCATTTGGTCGTTGGACCGATTAACCAATCGTCCGTAAAATGAAAAATTTACTGGTGAAAAATTAAACTGGTTTCAAAGCTGGCGGGCGAACTGTTACTGATCAATGTTCATGTTGTAGTCGTCGTTGTATAAGAAATTGTGTCAATGCTGTTCGTGAAGGTTGTCCTCGAGTCCATTACCATTTGTTTGTATTTTTTACGTACATACATATTTATGTGCGGCAATATATATATATATATATATATTTTTTTACTTTTGAGTACTCATTCCTCTCATTCCCAAGAACTGAGTATTCCTCCAATAAATGCTCCAAGGGCAGCTATTAGAAATTTCTTGCCATAATCTGTGTTACTATATTCTTTCTTCTTCTTTTTTTTAATGGCGTAACAGCCCATGAAAACCTATATTTATATATGCACATGAATTGTGGTCGCTGTGGCGTAGAGGTAGTGCGTTGGACTGCTACGCAGAGTGTCCGGGGTTCGAATCTCGGCACATGCAAAATCAAAAAGTAGAAAAAATAATTTTTCTACACGGCACCATCTCTTGGCAGGCAATGGCAAACCTACAGGAGTAAAAATTGCTATGAAAAGCTTTTCACTTCACCGTTCGGATTCGGCATTAAACTGTAGGTCCTTTCCATTCATGTATAAATATAACACGCACAACATGAGTGGGTGCGAAATGCTCGGCCTAGGCCCTCCATGGGCTGTTGGGCAATTTAAAGTAAAGTAAAGTAAGTAAAGTAAGAACATGAATGGAAGGGACATACAGTTTTGTGCCGAATCCGAGCGGCAAAGTGAAAAGCTTTTCTTAGGCAATTCTTACTTTTATGTAGATTTGCCATTGCCATTTTCTCTATCACATTTTTTTTTTGCCTCTTCCGAGGATTTGAATCGCGGACACTCTCCGCAGCAGACCAACGCACTACCAACTACGCCTCGACGACCACTGTGCTACTATATTAATTTTTCAAGAAATAATGTAGCTGGATTCTCTAAAGAAAATTTGACACAAGAAAATTGCTTGAGCGTTTTTTATATGAAGTTTTTGCTTTTCTTGAAATTGAGTTTCTACGCCTCGAAATTGTTTTAAAATTATTTTTCATGCTTAAAAGTATGCTATAAATAAATGTGTAGAATATAGTGATTTTACTATTTGGCAAATTTTTCGACTATTAGACGGATCATGGCATTGTTACTTTTATAAATTTGGTCTCATATTTTATCTGGCGTAATCATTTATCTTTCGAGAAAAATCGAATTTCAAGAAAAATAATTTCTGCTTAAAGGTGATTTAATTTTTCAGTCAAAAACTCGGATCTGAAAATAAAATTTTGTGTCAGTCCGATAAAATCAAGTTACTTCACTCTTCTGATACAGCTGCCTAAAAGTATGCCATCATCTTTCTAATGCCTTGGTATTACTCAGAATTTAACTCTGGAACATTTTTTTATTTTTTATGGGATTTTCAATTGTCAAAACAGCAGCATACATTTACTGAAACTAATCAATGCAGAAAAAACATATTGGTTAAATTTAATACATATGTAAATAGTGCATATATGTATATGTTTTATCATCAAATTCTAATTAGAATACAATGTTTTATGGAGGGCGGGTTTTATGGTTAAAATATTCTATTTTTTTGTTGCCTCAATTTTATTGAATTGACTTTTGTGCCGTAAATGTAAAATGTCAAAGGTCGCGCCCACACATACGCCCTAACACATGCACTTGCTGATAACGTTATAAAAAAGACAACATGTCGGTGTTTGCATGTGTGTGTGTGTGTGTGTGTGTGCGTGTGCGTTCAAGCTGAAATATCTCTGCTTTCATGTCAAACCTGCTGCTACTGTGCTCCTACATAGTTTTCCAACATTGTCATATGGTATGCGAAAAAGAAACGTTAATGGAATTCAGTATCCTCTTCAGTATTCATCTCCCCGAGCTCAATCCAAAACCAATAACAACAATATCATCATCATGTATTGAATGCCCATCCATTCTATTTACAATTGACCATTTTTTCTTTAAATATTTTTCACATTTATTATAATTTCTTCTTTTTTTTCATCAAAATTCGTAGCATATTTGTCTTCGACTGCATACTATTCGTTTTAATGACACAATTTTCGCCCATGCATAGTTTACTTAAACTTTTATGTTGAGTGGTTTGCGTTGGCATTTTCAGTTCAGCTTGAATGTGGTTGTTACTTATTCTTCATATATAAAGCTACTGTCGCCTACTCTCATGGATATTTGATTTAATTTTTGAAAAAGAACAGCTTGTGTGCGTTCTGCATGCAACTCAAAGTGGCAGCAGTTAGCATAGGTATGGGTTGGGTGTGTATTAATGTATGTGTTGTGTGTGTGTGTGTGTGTGTGTGTGTGTGTGTGTGTGTGTGTGTGTGTGTGTGTGTGTCCAGTATTAATCCGATTTCATGCATATCACGTAGTTTTTTCTTCTAGTTCTTGTCTTCTTTCTATTTTAGAGACATGCAGACGACATATTTTGTGCTTATCTTTTCTCGCCCCTACTTCATAGATACAAAAAAGGAATTTAAATGCGATAAAATGTGCGAATGTTCAACTGCCAGTCGTCATATTAAGATGAAATGTACAGTAGTGGACTGTTAAATGTCAGATGGACATTTCAATATTCGAGCACTTCTTACTGATTATTCTGCCTTCCCTCTCTCTCACTCTCCGCTCTCTCCTTCAATTTCTCCTTTTGTATGCGTTCTCTAGTTATGTGTATTTAAAATTTAAATACTTGCGTGTGTGAGACAATCGAATATGAGTCTGGTTTTCTGTCGCCATTTTTAAGTATCTGTATACGGGGAAAATGACTTAGAAAAACTAAAGTTTATTAGCACAAGAACAACAACCAGAAACTACATACTTCTGCCACAAGTCCAATTGTTAGCATATTGAATTTATCTTATTTCTCGTTTTTGTTATTGCTGTTGCCTGACTGCCGATTCAACGCCAAAATCAACATTACTCGTACTTTTACTATTTATTCGAGATGAAGCTGTAAAATGTAAAAGAATTTAGAGCAAAGGTCACTTGCTGTAGAATGAACAGCTGATTTCATCAGTATCCATAAATAGAATCACATATACATATATATATATATGTGTGTGTGTGTATGTATGTATGTGAATAAGCTTGCATGTGTTCTGCGTGGGCATTTCGAAGGCAGGCGGCTGGCTTCCCCATTATGTAATATCAATACATTGATCGACATGTCGCGAAACACATACTAACACTTTTATCTATTGACTTTAAATCTCATTCACTACCTCTTCATCCCTATTTGTAGTAAGTACGTATGTACTAACTACAACAATCACCTCTTCTCACACGTAATACCTCAAAGTAGGCTGCTGCTGTTACCATAACTGAAACCGTTCTTTTGTTTCCACTGCTTCTCCTGCTCGCTTATTAGTCTGTGTCAACTCTTGTTTCCAAGCGTTGGTTGCTGGCTGCTTTTCATCTCGGGGGTCACATAAAAGACGAGATTCTGGGCGCCATGGAAGCCATAAAAAATGTTCGCCTGTGTTCTAGTGTGAGTGTATTGTGAATACGGTGATATACGAGCGTGAGTATGTGTGCCTCCTTTGCACATGTTTCCAGTTTGGTGTTTAATATTTCTGATTTGTTTGTATGTAGTAGGAACAGCCAACGAAAAGAAGTAGAGTATTTTTATTGTTTGAATTATGGAAAATAGATATATTTTTTTCTTGATTATTTAGAAACAAAATTATTGCGTGTGTATAACACGCTTTGCGCATACAATAAATATGTAAATCCTATGTTTTCCTTAAGATTTTCGATAAAAGAATAACTTATTTGTTACTAATCGTAAATTTTTGTTTTTGTTCTATTCTAGGTAAGTCAAGTTGTAATATCAATGATGATTTGTTTAGTGTAAGTGAGTAAAAAAGAATATCTTTAAAGTATTTTATTTGTTTTTTACTACATTTATTAATTTAACTTACAAATAGAGGGGATTGCAAAAACAACTAAATACCATTACTAATCATTTAAAATGGAATTTTTTTTTATTAAAAAAATAATTCGCTTAATTAAGTTGTTACAGTACCAACTTACTCCCGTCGCAGTAACTTGTATGGAAAACTGAAAATCAACTCCAATTTTGTATGAGGCAATATTGTATTATTTCAGCCAAATCACCAGACTGCACTAGCAGGTTAAGGACCGTTTTCTCAATTAAGCACTGACCAGAACTTTAGTCGTCGACGGCTAATGGATCAGAATCGTCGGTGATTAGCCGGAAATTTCAACCAAATCATTTATGCTAAACCATTGCCAAATATTGGTGGTGTCGGTCAGTAGAAGTTTGCAAAGACGAATGAACTTTGCAGGGATACCAAATTCAGACATTGCGGCGTGCAAGTGATCCCTAATCGTGGTGTGGAAAGCGACTTTATAATCGACGAATAGACGAATTCCGGTGGGGGTCGCTCTGTTTTTCAACTGCTTCATCACGCATATATCATGGTAGTGTTCCGATTTCGTAATGGCACTGAAAGTTTACTGTCATCGACACAAGTTTCGAAGCACAATCGTAAAGGTGACGCTAGTACAAAAATTTGCAAATCTCGGTAGCGTGATCAATCCTAACGGCGTTACCCTTTATAAAAAATGTTGCATTCTTTTAATAAAGCTTGATCAAATAATGGACGGGACAGGGTTGCTCCAAAAGAGCATCCTGTGATATCTACTACAGCTGTCATGCGTCGAGACACGAATTTGGTGTTGGATTTGTGGTTGGGAAGAGACTGCGTCATCTAGTCTCGAGGTTCACAGCGGTGAACGAGCGCCTAGCCACTATCCGCATCAAGGCAAAATTCTTCAACATCAGCCTAATTTGTGTCCATGCCCCGACGGATGAGAAGGATGAAACGACCAAAGATGACTTCTACGAGCTCCTCGACAAAGCTTATGAGCATTGCCCCCGCCACGATGTTAAAATCGTGTTAGGCGACTTTAATGCCAAGGTGGGCAAGGAGAGTCTCTTTGGTCCGACGATCGGAAAATTCAGTCTCCACGACGAAGCCACCGATAACGGTATGAGACTGATCGACTTCGCCGCGGCACGAAACATGACAGTTAGTAGCACCAGATTCCAACATAAGGATATCCATAAGGCCACTTGGCTGTCCCCTGATCAAAACACACGAAACCAAATTGATCACGTTGTGATCGACGGAAGGCACGCTTCCAATGTACTAGACGTACGCACAATACGTGGTGCAAACATCGACTCAGACCACTACTTGGTTGCAGCCAAGGTCTGCACACGTATATGTGTAGCAAATCGCGTACGGATAGGTACAAAGAGAAAGCTGGATGTCGTAAAGCTGCAATCACAACAGACAGCCAAAGTCTTTGCCAACCAACTTGCACTTCTCCTTTCGCAAAACACCCCTCAACTTGATGATATTTGCGCACAGTGGACGCACATTTCCCGCTCTATGCGTACGGCTGCCGAAGAGGTGCTAGGCTACCATCGTCGACGGAGAAATATGTGGTACGACCAAGAGTGTCGCGATGCTACTGAAGCAAAAAACGCAGTCTATAGAGCCACCCTGCAGTCAGTTGCAACGCGAGCTGCTAAGGAGCGATACAGAAAGTTGAGGAGGGAGGAGAAACGTCTTTTCAGGCGCAAGAAAAGAGATGAAGAAAGACGCGAGTTCAATGATATCGAAATGTTGCGGGACCGGAACGAGGTCCGAAAATTCTTTGAAAGAATAAGACGCCTGACTCTTGGTTTGAAGACCGGGGCCTCTTCCTGCAAGGATGAAGATGGAAATCTGGTGACAGATATCCAGGGCATAATGAGATTATGGAGGGAGCACTTTTCGCAGCTGCTTAATGGCGAAGACGGCAATAATCCCGCCACTGCGGAACCCACTCCGGAAACCCCAATCACTGACGGCGTTGAAGTACCGCCGCCTGACTATGAGGAGGTCTTAACAGCCATTGCTCGGCTGAAAAACAATAAGGCTGCAGGTGCAGATGGCCTGCCTGCTGAGTTGTTTAAGACCGGAGGCGAAGAGCTCAAAAAACGCATGCATGAGCTTCTATGCAGAATATGGTCAGATGAAAGCATGCCAAGTGATTGGAATCTCAGCGTACTCTGCCCAATCCATAAGAAGGGTGATTCCACGATCTGCGCCAACTACCGTGGGATCAGCCTTCTTAATATTGCATATAAGGTTCTATCGAGCGTACTGTGCGAAAGACTGAAGCCCATCGTCAACAAACTGATTGGACCTTATCAGTGTGGCTTCAGGCCTGGTAAATCCACCATCGACCAGATATTCACACTACGCCAAATCCTGGAAAAGACCCGAGAAAAACAGATCGACACCCATCATCTATTTGTCGATTATAAAGCCGCCTTCGACAGCACGATTAGGGATCACTTGTACGCCGCAATGTCTGATTTTGGTATCCCTGCAAAGCTCATTCGTCTTTGCAAAATGACACTGACCAACACCACCAGCGCAGTGAAAATTGGGACAGACCTCTCCGCACCATTTGATACCAAAAGAGGTTTCAGACAAGGTGACTCCCTATCGTGCGACTTCTTTAACCTAATGCTGGAGAAAATAATTCGAGCTGCGAACATCGACATCTCTGGCACTATCTTCTACAAGAGTGTCATGCTGCTAGCATACGCTGATGATATTGACATCATTGGCAAAAACGCTCGAGCAGTCAGTGCAGCATTCTCCAACCTGGAAAGGGAGTCTCGTCGTGTGGGTCTAGTGGTGAACGAGGACAAAACGAAATACCTTGTGTCAACAAACAAAGAGTCACGGCGTCTTGGACAAAATGTCACTGTTGACAACTACACTTTTGAAGTCGTCAAGGATTTCGTTTATCTAGGATCCAGCATAAACACCAACAATAATGTCAGCCTTGAGATCAAGCGGAGACTAACTCTTGCCAACAGGTGTTACTACGGGCTCAGTAGGCAATTGAGAAGTAGAGCCCTCTCTCGACCGACGAAAATAACGCTCTATAAGTCCCTCATCCTTCCCGTCCTAATGTATGGCGCAGAGACGTGGACATTGACCATCAATGATGAGAGACTGTTAGGAGCGTTCGAGAGGAAGATACTCCGTAAGATCTACGGTCCAGTATGCGTGGACGACGTGTATCGAATAAGATGGAACGATGAGCTGTATGAGCTGTACGCCGACACTGACATAGTCAAGCGTATAAAACTCCAGCGGCTTCGCTGGCTGGGTCATGTTGAGCGAATGGAAGAAAGCGCTCCGGCTAGAAAGGTGTTTTATTCGAACCACGGTGGAGGATCACGCAGAAGGGGACGTCCTAATCTCCGTTGGAAAGACCAGGTGCAGGGCAACCTGACTGCACTTGGCCTTATCAACTGGCGCCAGCGCGCGCATAGCAGAAGTGACTGGCGAAGCTTTGTGGAGGCGGCCAAGACCGATCATCGGTTGTAGCGCCAGCTAAGTAAGTAAGTAAGTAAGTTGATCAAATAATTTCTATGGGAAAGATTGCATTCGTTTAGCATAATTATGATTGTGGGTATGTGCATTTCAAAGTCATTTAAAATTAGCTTCGATTCAAGTCAAGAATTTCGCAATTTCTTTACCAGTTATTCCCATTGAATCAGAAAGATTAATATACATTCTCAATGATTAAGGGTAACCCGATTGTAATCTTTCATCATTAAACGCTGATTCATATTAAAGTTTTAATTATGATAGATGGTTTTACAAGGATGTAACTCATAACTAAACTACTGCAATAATCTCTGCTTTCCTGAAAAACATGAAAAACGTATACTTCCAAATTGTGCAAAAAATACAAGTTCAAAAAAAGTTCAAAGGTTCTGGCTGCTGTAGTGTGATATTATTCAAATGGATCTCATGTCTTTTAATCACTAAATACAGTCAAACTAGATGCCTGGAAAATTTGATAAGCCTCACGAAGCATAATTTATTACTGTAGGTACACTTTTAATGTTTATTAAATGTGTATAAAACGTCGAATGGGCGTAACTGTGATAACGTTCCGCATCTTTAAATGAACACACAACCACATGTCCACAGTATAAATATGTACTAAGTATATGGTTGTGAGTGTGTGTGACTGTTTTGCCCATTAAGTTGCAGCAGCATTGGCAAAGAAAAGGATCCATTGTGAATAATGTTCAATAGCTTCAAATGACAAAGGACATTGATCTATTTATAACGCATGAAAAAATTCAATCCAAACTCAACTACCACAAATACATACATCAACGACAACCCACGGGCACGCCGTACATACAAACATGTGGCCATGTGGTGACATAGACGCTGCTCGCTCCATCACAAATTGCAATTACATCGGTGCTGCTGTTGAAAAAAATGAAATAAAAAACACCAACACAAACACAAACACAAAATTCTAAAACTCATCTGTCACACGAAATCGCCTATCAACTCTCAATTCCAAAATGCTTTGTGTGTGTGTGTGTGTGTGTGTGTGTGTGTATGTGTTGATGTTAAAATAATACTCGGCACACATGATGGAGAAGCATTATGTCCGGGAATTAGCCGCTGTCAGCAGATTGGATGTAGTGCCAGTAAGACGAGAAGTATGTGGAAAGGATTTGGAAAAAAAAAATAAAAAAACTTTTAAATGAATGGCATATGATACGGCAGAGATGAGGGGCAGTGAGTGTAGGGTGCCAGAGCTGCAAACATGAATACATAGAAATCTCTCTGTTTTTGTTGGTGCTTGTGTGTAAAAAAATGTGGGACAGTTGCACGCATTTCGATTTGTATGAATGACATTTGACCGATGATATGCTTTAAGTCTGTCTTCTCAACTAAGTAATATCTAATCGATATTTCATTGTGTGTTCGCTTGCTTCGTTATTTCAAAATACATACATACATACATACATACATACTCAAGTGATAAGAGACATATAATCTCGTGCACGTGTTATCTATAATTGGTAGATTTCTCTTTGCTTAATTGTCACATCAATTATGAAAGCATGCAATTAAATTTTGATAGCAAGAAAATCAATAACAAACCAATACTCATGAATGCGTGTTACTGATAGCTGAAACAGATACGTACTTATGAAAACGGATTGTGGATTAAAAACCATTTCCATGCTCGGATAGCAAAATTCTGGGAATGAATGTGAATGAATAAATTTACACAATTTAAAGTGTCTAAAGTTATTGTTTTCCTGCTGAAGTAAAGGATTTACCCTCAAAACTATAGTTATTTCTTCTTAAATCTATACACACTCAAATAATTTTTTTTTTTTTTTTCTCCTTTTCGTAAGCAAAATTTTTTGCAATGTGAAAATAATAAAAATGATATTGTCATCGTCATTGTAACTAGTAAACATATTTACTCTTCTTGAACAATGGAAAAAATGCATTTGCTGTTTACAACACTCGACACTACACAGCACTACAAAATTCTTGTACAGTAAACAAAACAAAAAATAATAATGACTCAAACAATGTTTCATCACATAAAATATTGAAACAAAAGGAATCGTTCTATGATGGAAAAGACAAAATACAGAAAAATATCCCCCGCAGCAATTGTTCGCTTATTTCGTGCCGTTCGTTGGTGTTGTTGTGTATTCTGTTGTTCATTGTACTAACTCAATGTATACCTATCAGAATAATAACTGAAAATGTTGCTGAAGCAGCAAAAAGGGAAAAGCAAATGGGAGAAATATTAAATGTAAATAATAATCTAGTACAATAGCATTTCCAATTTGATTATTGAGTACGTTTCTACAGACAAATATAATATGTAGTAAATAAATCATGTATGCACAGCAGGGTTCAAGGATAAGCAGCACCTAAGCAGTAACGAAAATTTCAGTTAGTATGAAGAAATGTTACTCATACGCTCCAGTGGTACTTTAAAAATTTTCAATTATACATTAAATAAGTCGCCGTAACCTGCTCGCTATAATGATAACTGAGACAATTTCTTTAGTTTATGCCTATCATAAACAGTTTTAGATCAAATAAACAAAATTTATATTAAGCACGCAAATATTTCATCATTTTAACTTGAGAAGTTGAAAAGAAACCGAGGAAGAGAACTTGTTTGTCTACTCGTAGATATTTTAAATACTTGTACACAAAACAAAAGTCAAATTCGATTATCACATTTAAATTCTTAACCCTTTTCAAAAATTAAATTTAGCGTTCCATTTTCAAGCAGTCGTTGCAAAAAGCGGCAAAGAAGCGAATTTGTTAATCAAGCCAGAAGGAATATAAGGAGGCAGTCCAAGTAGACGTATTTACTATGTAGAAGAAGTCTAAGTATGTAAGTTGTAACGCATCTAACTAAGTAGTTACTAGTAATATTACAAAAGTAGGTTCATTTATTCGTGTTCTCCGTTTATAAGTAAAACCACTTAACGCCTTACGATGCGATGCGATGTTAAGCATACTTGACAGGCATTTTGTGTTGTTTGTTAACTTAACACCGAACACCGAACCGTTGCAAACGAAAATTTTTATGGAATTGGCTTTACATATTTCAAATTAAATTAACATAAATCCTTCTTCGCACTTACGTGCTTACGGATGAAATTGGAATGGATAAGGAGATGGTATGCACAATGGAATCGAACCGAGTCGAAGTGGACTGAATTGAACTGAACTGTTGTGAACCTAACGTAATTTTATGTTACAGTGTAGTAGGGCTGAATTGTAATGTAGTGAAATGCTATTGTAAACTCGTTCAAGCTTGTTCGGAAATTGTAATAAAAGCAAACAATCAAAAATGAACAACACCCGAACTGAATCAAATCGAATAAATGAACTACCTACTAAGTATAATTTTCTTGATATTATCATGGTGTGTATGTGAGTGTATGCGTAGTAAAGCAAAGAGATTGGTGGAGAAGAATGGGGTTGAAAAAAACCAGACGGGTTTCGATTTTTCTCTCCATGGATTACGAATTAAATGAAAAGTGAGTAGTTAAGAATGTAAAATAAGTTTGCCCTATTGTGATAATTCCATTCCATTCCACATCAGGAATGGATGCGAAATACGTGGCATGGGCTTTCAGCAGGCGGTTGCGCCATTTTAGTATGTATTTTAGTGATAACAATTTGGAGAAGAACGAGAACATTTACATACAAATATACATACTTCCTTGATTCAGATTTTCCTGGCATTATTGAAAGCTATAATAATATTGAACATGGAGATATTTAGCATCATCCTAAAGGGTAGTTTTACCATTCAAAGGCGGTGTATAGCTTTACTAAACAATGAAGTACTTTGCTAATGAAAAGTATTTGATTTGTAGACCAAAGAGGAGGGGCAACTCATTTTTCTCATTTCCATTCCAGATCCTTACCATTCTGTGTGAATATAAATCATGGTTAAATATAAATACACTTTAATGCTTTCCATTTTTAATATACATACGTATATTTTCAAATACAGAAATGTTTGACAGACGAAAAAGGCATTCCCTCATTCTCTCCACTTTCATAAATTTTTGCAAAGTACCTAAATATACCTTTTATTGATTGATTCATTCATGCCTTAATCGTGACTCCGGAAAAGCTGTCTATCTCTGAAATATCAATATTGCTTATTTTTGCTTAAAGCTTCAGGAAAAACAAAAAAAAAATGGGGAAAAAAAGAAGGAAAGAAAAAAATAAAAAGCACGAACGAAAATAAAGAAAAATTATTTTTGTTAAAACTTTCGAAAACACAAAATTCTTTCTTCTTACCGAAATGATGTCACACCGTGCCTGCTGCTGTACGTGATCTTCTTGTCGAGACAAAACTGTCCTTGCCTGCTTGCAGTGCAACAACGTTAAATTATTCTTACACAACTTTTGCTGAGACAGCAAAAGATACTTCCTGCTGCTGATGCCTGCCAGCCTGCAAGATGCTTGAGTAAAACATCTGCATTCACATACTTTTAAGAGTAAAGAAGACGACACTAACACACACACACACACATACTCACAATCATTCAACATCCAAAGGCAATATCGAGGACAACAAGGAAGAGTACGGGATAAGGAAGCGGTGCTGACATTTTTTATGCATTTGCCATGATTTGGTGAATAATAAAGTAGTGAAGTGAACTCTGAACACCTGTCGTGGGATTAAAGTTTTATAAAGTAGTTAAAATAGGAAAAAGTTAAAAATAAAATGGAGAAGGAAATTTTGAGTGCCTGTGAATTAGTGTGCTACGAAAATGTTAATGGCTGTGTGTGTGTGTGTGTGTGTATGTGTATGTGTACGAGTGTTTATGTGTTTATGCCTCTGCATGTGTTAACAAAATCCTTTAATTCATGTTTATGCTGCTGCAAGTTAAGCTAAATTATTTTAAATGCAATTTAAAACAAAGTAAGTAAGTACCTATTGCCTTCAACTTTTCTTCTGCTCTAACTTTTGCCGCTCGCACCGTTCAACTGAAATGTTAAATAAATCTTTATCAAAAAAGAAATCTCTACAAAACCACAAATATGAACCTTTAAAATGTAATACTTCTTCTTCTTCATTTTCTTACCTACTAGGGGATGTAGTGAAGGGGAAATTTTACACGTGAACAGACAGACAAATCACTTACATGCATGCTTAGGATGATAAAAGAAAAGAATGAAAGGAAGAAGAAGAAGAAGAAGATAAAGAAGGTTATAGGTACATTTAGTTCGTTTGTACTTGTAACGTACAGTAAACTACTAATACAGTGGTATTTAAATGTTTTTTAAGCTACACAACGAGCAATCGAACGAGCGCTGCATCATTAAATCCCAGTAATTCTGTTAAGAGTAGCAAATAGCCTGCAAAACTTTCATTCATGAACCAGTACTTACGGTAGGCAGGCGGACAGATAGAAAGAAGTTATGGGGGGGGGCGGGAGGGGGGGGGGACAGAAGGCATCCCAGCCCGTCCCTTTACTGTCTGCACTAGATAATTTATCAAACGTGTAGCTGCTCCCTATTACATATTGTTCCATTCGACTACAACTCTTGACGATCATTCTTTTTAGTGTTATATGTAGTTGGGCGTGTTGCATGTGCAACGTGTGTGCCACCTTGTATGGTATATGGGTGTGAGTCTTGGGACTCAAAATCCACCTGCAGCAATTGTGCACAATGCACTTTGTTTTGTTCAAAAACTGTTGATAAAAATCTAGGAATTTTAGTACAACACTGCAATGACATGCAACCAACAATTTGTCAGTGGCTGTTGCTGTACAGTACATAGGGACGAGTAGTTACTTAGAACAGAGTAGACTAGAGTAAATGTGTTGTTAGTTATAAACAAACACTCGAAGGAGTCGCTGCGTTACATGGGGCATACTGCATATTTATTATTATGCACCTTTGGGTGCAGAAAGTTGAGAATTAATGAGAAGCCTAATTTGAGTATGAGTTATTAAAAGCTTATATGTAGGCTTGCTTCTTGATTGGCTTGTTGATGAGGCCCACCGATCTGTTGTTACATGTAAGACTTTGCCTATGTACTATTTCTCATTATCACATCGAAATTAACTGGTTGCCTTGCAAACACATTATGCATTGGAAAAGATTCAGATCAAAAGACATCCGACTCGTATGAATCCATTTTCAAAAGGGCAATCTAGGAAAGAGTTCTAAGATCAGTTAACGAAACTATATCGAATAATTTTGAATTCTATGATCCACATCTTCGTAGATCGGCGGCACTTTCCCATTTTAAAAAGATAAGTTTTGGGCGTTTGCTTTTTGCCTTTGAAGATTCTGTTTCAACTTTGATTTGCGAAGGTTTTGTAAAAGTTTCTCGCTTTACTTTTCGCTAAACAACATTTTTTTGAAAGATCATGATGTCATTGGCAAACAAATTTTCATTATACTTATGTAGGAGACATAGAGTAAAGCATAAAGACAAAAAATATGTGCAGCTTTTTGGACTGTCTAACTATCTGGTGTTCCAACTTTCAACACAGTCTTAATGGCCCCACATTAAGACTGTTCTTGGAGTTTATGTACGTTCTCTTAAATTACGTTGCAGAGATGAAAAAAACCAGGACATGCAAGACTATAACTTTAGCAATAATGTTCAACATAACATCCTCTATCAGTATTTTACCATGGCTACATTGTAATGAAAAACATTTCAATCAATCATAGCTAAATTTGCAATAACTTTTTTGTTTAAATACTCTCAATTAGTTTATAAGAAATCAGCTGAGCAATCAGAAAACTCATATTTCGAAAAGTTTTAAAATTCATATTAAACTCAACGTTTCATAAGTTTTGGTAAATTATTCATTCAACTAACTAACAATATTGGATAAATGTTGCTATTGCTGCTCAATCAATCTTCTTTAAGTATATGTACATATGTACGTACAACAAGCATATACCATACTCATTCGATTCGTAGAAGAATTTTCCACAGGGTAACACTGCCAGTCGTTTCAATTGTGTTGCAAACAACAATGGGCTACACGACTCGCTCTACCTACTACTTACATAGTTGCAAACTTGTAGTGGTACCAATACAAAATTTTTAAAATACATATTCACGCTTACCTGTTTCATTTTGTCGGTGTGTGTGTGTGTGTGTTAGAGTTCATGTGTATGCCAGCAAGCAGTCCTCGTTATCTCTCAAAACGAGTGAGAAACCAAACGAAACCAAGCCAAGCCAAATTGAAAGTGTGAAACTATATGCAAAGCAGAATCCTTCTTGCTGCGGTCTTGTCTCTAAATGCTCATGGCTATTAGCCACACATACAAATGTCTACATATATTGTAAGCACTTGTTTGTATGTATGCACGTAGAAGGACATATGCATGTTTCATACATAAATATTCAATACACAACCTTATGTGCTGCTCCGTTGCACCAGAAGCACAAGCACAACTAACCCACAACGAGCAGATGGACTCTGAATACTGGACAATGATTGTATGTATAAACTGGCATAACAAAACAGTACAACAACAAGAGCAACATATTTAGAAATTGCAAAGAGCTGGATTGGATGCATGCATCTATCTTTTGTATCTATGTATCACTACCTCAACTTCTATGAACTACTGTGTATGTCTATGTGTATGTGTATGTGTATCTGTGTGCGTGTACTTCGGTGAGCTTTTGTTGGTCAAGGATAATAATAACAACACTCTGTATTTGGGATTACATGGCGGTGGCATACAAGAGATGTGTAATTTTCACTCTGCCTTTTGTTTATGCGTAGAATTTCAGGACGGCGATGACCACCGACGAATTCGAAACAAAGAATCTGTTTTTTTTTTCTTCTTCTTGTTTGTTGTTGTTGGTTTTAAATTGTAATGTTTCGAATTCTTGTACAAAGTTTTACCAACTAAGCGTAGGAAGTCAGTGGAGAACTTTTCCTAAAGAATTTATATTCTCTCACATTTTCAACTAACTACATACATATGGTATGTACATATTTATAAGTATGTAAGTATGTATGTATGTATGTATGTATGTATGTATGTATGTATGTATGTACCTACATAATACAACTACTAACTAAGAATCTACTATGTGCATGGTTACTCACTTTCCTTTATGCTGATAAATATACACTTACATGCTCTTAAGTTTTCCTGCTGTCAGCTTAAAGAAACTATAGACTTCCTTTGGTTTGCTGTTATTGTGGTTGTTATTGTTGTTGTTGTTGTTGTTGTTGTTGTTGTTGCGCGGTTGCTACGCTCTCCTTACTTACATACTTTCTTACCTTATACTTTTACTTACTGTATGCTAGCTGCTGCTGCGTTGTTGCGGGCGTCTGTATGCTCAGTAGCAGCAGCAGCAGCTCTCCAGCTACTTATTAACTTTTAAATAACTTTTAGCATTGATAGGATTTAACTTTTATAAACATTTCTAGTTGTTGTTGTTAATAGTATTTGTTTGCTATGTATGCAATCAGTGTTGCCTCGTTCTCAGCAATATAAGCTGTTTCTAGTTGCTTGCAAGTATCTCATGCTGTGTGCGAAGCTTTTATTAGAATTATGATTATGAAATTAAGTGCTCATAAAAAATGGAAATTATATTTTGAATAGCATTATTATTATTTAATATTGGGAAAATTGTTTAAAGTTTTTCAAAAGTATTTTAATTGCGTTGAATATTAGACCACATACTTGTGCTCGTACCTCGTGGTTGATAAAAGTTAGTTGCTAAAGCACTCAAGAAAGTAATTGCCTGAAGTCAGTTACATTTTGGTGAACTTTCCATGTAAATGTGTGAAAGGGTTTCTTATATCAACTTGATACAAGGTCATACTGATATTTTAGAAAACTGTAGAGTAGAGTGGGAACTTGTAGCCAAGGCTCGAACTTAATCACTCACATACTAAGCACAGGTACATGTTCAAGAGTAGAATAGTAAGTGTTCTAATACTCGTGCAGGGTGAGTGCCGCCAACGTGCATCTTTATACTTAAGCCTTTCCTATGCTACCGACAATTGACCTTTTAAAGCTTTTCTAATGGATAATCTTTGTGGGGAAACTTAAAATATTTGCAACAAATTGTAAAACGGTTTTCAATGGGAATATAACAAATTTTGTATTTAAATACAACAACAATATCGAACACGAAATTGCAAAAATTTTGGTTAAGAAATTGAGGTGACTCGGGGGCTAAAGAGGCTCATATGTATATAAAACTTAATCTTCAAGCTTTCTGATAGCAACACATACTCGTATATGCAAGGAGTGACAAACGTAACACACGTTTTACCTAATAATTTTTTTGGGTGTAAAATTTAAAAATTTCCTTGATCTAGTTATCTTTGAAAAATATGTCAGATATTATTTTTTATGACAAACATGTTGATTTATTGTGTGTTTGATCAAAATGAGTGAAGAAAAAGAAGTACGTCTTAAAATTGTTAAAAATATTCAAAAAAAATCCAAATTAGTTCTACAAAAAATGGGCCAAAGAATTGAAGGTCTGCCGTCAAACTGTTTCCAATGTTATTAAACAGTTTCAGGAGAATTTGACCACAGATAGGAAACCTGGTTCGGGAAGAAAACAAGGACCACATGATATTGGGAAAGCCAAGAAAATAGAAAGCATATTGAAAAGATCTCCAAACACATCTGCTAGAAAAGCTGCCCGGTTAGCCCAGTGCTCTGACTATTTGGTGCGAAAAGTTAAAAGGCCAATGCAGGTTTGAAAACATACAAAGTCCAAAAAGTTCCAGACAGGAATGCTGCAAGAAATTTAGACGCCAAAAGTAGGGCTCGGAAATTAAAAGCGAATTTCATGCAAAAATGGACGATTTCATGTTGCATAATGGACGACGAAACGTATGTACTGGCAGATTTTACGCAGCTTCCGGGTCAAAATTTGTATGTTGCTGATGCTCGAGTAAATGTCGAAGAACAATTTTGAATTCAAAAGCAGACAAAATTTCCTAAAAAATTCCTGGTATGGTTGCGGCAAAAGAAGCAAGGCATTTGTTACAGTGGACTTTATAAATATCGAAATATACATCAAAGAATGTTTGAGAAAAAAGTCTTCTTCCTTTCATAAGAGAGCACAATGTGTCCACATATTTTTGGCCCGATTTGGCAACATGTCTCTACGGCAAGAAAGCTCTGGAGTGGCACCAAAGTAATAACATAGTTTTTGTACCAAGAGAGGCCAATCCTCAAAATTGTCCGGACCATGTAAAGGGGTGAGGGCTTTGCGTCTCCGGATGAGGGGGGATCTCGAGGGAAGTTGAAAGTAGTCGTTTAGGGAAAAAGAAGAAATTCAGCAGTAAGCGTTTTTACAATATTTATTTATATATGTACAATGTAATTGGGCGTACCTTTTCCACCTCGATTTACCTTAGGGCTTGGAGTAGCGGCGTCGGGTAACGGGTCTTCTAAATGCTGGGTTGATTGCTGCGATGGACGTCTTCTCTTCTCAGCTTCTCGATTAGTAGTCGACCAGTGGAGAGATATTGGGCTTTTGTGAAAAGAAACTTAAAGAGCACAAAAAAGGTGTACCAAAATATCGAAGATTTTAAAAGTAGATGGGCAAACTGCTCCAAAAAGGTGTCTGAAACAACTATCAAATCTCTAATGGAAGGCTTACCAAAAAAGGTCCACGAGTTCATAAATAGTGGTTCGAACTATAAAAGTTATATTTTTCTGTAATTTGTAAAATATTATCAATTAAATAAAAAAAAAACTCAAAACTCTAAAATCAACCGTTTAAAAATTATTGAATTTTATATATGTTAAGATTTTTTCGATCTCACTCACTGAATTTTTTCCAGAAGTAAAACTTGTTAGAAATTTCTACATATTCTGACTTTGAAACTGCACTTAAATAATTTACAATTAATTGATCTCACCTTGCTAAAAAGTCAGGTAAATAGACGTGCTTGTTTAGAAGGTACATACATTTGTACTTAGTTTTTAAAATTAACTTAAAATAGTAAGTTTAATTATTTTGTCTTTGAAACGTAAAATTCATGTAGTTTTATTAACGAGCTTTATATGGAGACTATAACCTCGAAGGTCCCATATATTTTTCAGAGACTAGAGGTGACCAAGCTTTACTAAAATACATTGAAGCCATAAGCGCAGTCCCTTATAAAAAATCCGTACCCAGGTGGAATGCCCCTCCAATGTCTAGGTACTACTAAGTAGTAATAACTTACTTAACTAGATACTTCACTTACCAACTTCACCAATGTTCTCAACAACTGCCCTTTAATAATAATCATTTCAAGCAATTGTGGTATTCTCATAACACTTCTTTAAGTTAGTTAAGTAGTAATCGGGAAAATGTTAAAAGTTAAACATATTTCACATTCGTTTGTCTACCAACTGCATACACAACACAAAGCCACATTCAACGCTGGTCTCTTTTCGTTTTGGTCCCAACCAAAGCAATAGAAGAGAAAACGTATGTGCATATCTCTTAAATATGCATTTATAAGCTCTTGAATGAGATGAATGAAGAAAAAACAATAAGCATTTTAACATTTAAAATGTTCATAAATGACAAGGAATGTTGAATGCTGGTTGTTGGCTGTTGGCGCGACCTACCCAAACCTCAAACATTCTGCGTGGTGCTGGCTGGCTGCATGTCAGATACACACACTCTGATGTCACAGACATACCTACCTACACAGCTAGACACACTCAGTCGCACTAAAATTCAAAGTACATTGGCTTTACGCTTTACATTCAGTTAGAGTTACAATGTTGCTATGTTTCGTTGTTAAAAAGTCATATGCTGCAACTACATATGCATACATAGTACAGCTTCAAACAACAATCTTCTTGCAAGTATTTTGTTGGAAGTATGAACTATGAATACGATAATGTGTCTGTGCGTATGCGTGTGTAGCTTCAGCAGCAACATCAACAGCAAAACAAGCACAAATTCAAGTTGCAGTATATGTATGTATGTATGTATGTATGAAGGTACGAGTACGTGCATTTTTGTTATATTTCTATATAATATTTTTCTTGATATTTCT